>JAWWNI010000253.1:210000-1678500 GCA_034642065.1 Darevskia nairensis
GGTTCGCGTCTCCTCTCCTCCACATGCAGCTGCTGGGTGACCTTGGGCTAGTCTCACTTCTCTGAAGTCTCTCAGCCTCACTCACCTCACAGAGTGTTTGTTGTGGGGGAGGAAGGGAAAGGAGAATGTGAGACGCTTTGAGACTCCCTTCGGGATATCAAATCCAAACTCTTCTTCTTCTGGCAAGGGTCAGGATGTTCTGCCTCCAGAGTCAAAGGCAGGATGCTTGTGGGATGTTCTCGCCAGGGAGATTTGTCTGGTGCCTTCATTATACACCTTTAGGCACCAGGCAAAAAAACATTCCTTTTCACACCAGGCCTTGGGATGTTAATGATCTACGTCCCTGAAATATACTCAGAGTTGAGTGTGGATTTCATGCTCTTTATTCAGCTCATAGTAAGGAGGAATGCAAGTTCCCTCAAAACGTCTGCTATAAATACATTATTTACACAATGGGCCCCACGTGATTGGCTAATTCCGGGATACTCCTGTAGGCCAATCAGGTTGCGGATTCACTTCCACCTGGAGCTGGATTGGGTGGCTCCTGCGGACCAATCAGACTGCTGCATTCTGGATCCTATTGTTCTAGGACCAATCAGACTGCTGCATTCTGGATCCTATTGTTCTAGGACCAATCAGACTGCTGCATTTTGGATCCTATTCAACTCAGTACATAACAGTCCCTTTAAAGTATGGCTCTATGTGTGTGTGTTTTAATGTATTTTCCCCAACTCGGTTTTAATGACTACATGGGTTTTCGTTTCTTGGTTTCTTGGTTCATTTTGTCTCTCCAAACACCCTTTGAGTTGTCTGTGGCAAGATAAAGAAATCAGTAAATTTAGTAAATATTAGTCATAGTCATAATTTGGCCACCTCATGAGAAGAGAAGACTCCCTGGAAAAGACCCTGATGTTGGGAATGATGGCGGGCACAAGGAGAAGGGGACGGCAGAGGACGAGATGGTTGGACAGTGTTCTCGAAGCTACCAACATGAGTCTGACCAAACTGCGGGAGGCAGTGGAAGACAGGAGTGCCTGGTGTGCTCTGGTCCATGGGGTCACGAAGAGTCGGACACAACTAAACGACTAAACAACAACAACAACAGTCATAATCATTATCTTTTTTCTTTTAAAAAATAATATTCTGCTTTAACAATCCAATAAAAACCACATTAAAACATTCCAAATTAAAATACAATCAAAAGGACCAAATTTCATGCCAAATTATATGTCTTTGGGTGACTTCCCATGCTCTGAAGTTCAGGGAGTGATGATCTCACATTGTACTGCATTTTTTAATTAGTCCAGATAATATAATAAAACATTCCCGATGTTGATCCTTCGTTTATTTTCAACAGCCTCTGCATTAGTTCCGCAAGCAGATTACTCCTATGTAGTTCTGTGGGATATGAGTTTTTCTTCTTTAGTCATGATCATTTTCTTTTTTTTCTTTTTTATTATAAATATTTTTTATTAAAGATTTTTTTGCATACATTGTTTTAAACAGCATTTAACATTCATGTTATACAAATTTTTATGACTTCCACCAACCACTTCTCGAGATTTTCACTTTTCTTAACTTCCTCTTGTATTTCATATTTCACTATTACTTTTAATAACCAAAATCAGATATTATTTTCCAAAATTATTTCTGTAATATTTCTTAAAATTAACCTCACAAAACTTCCTGCAAACCTATTAGCGTGATTTGTTGTTTACAGTTGTCTTTCAAATATATCTCAAATTTAGTCCAATCCTTTAGAAATTCCTGGTCCCGTCGGTTTCGAATTCTTCCTGTCATCTTATCCAGTTCTGCATAGTCCATTAACTTCATCTGCCATTCTTCTATTGTCGGTAATTCTTCTTGTTTCCATCTTTGTGCCATTAACATTCTTGCTTCCGTTGTTGCATATAGAAATATTTTTTTTATCTTGTCTCTTAATATCATTCCCTACAATTCCCAGCAAAAATGCTTCCGGTTTCTTTATAAATGTATATTTCAACATTTTTAAAATCTCATTATATATCATTTCTCAGAAGCTTTTCACCTTCCTACATTCCCACCACATATGGTATAACGCTCCTTCTTTTTCTTTACACTTCCAACATTTATTACTCATTTTATACATTTTAGCTGATTTCACTGGTGTAATGTACCATCTATACATCATTTTCATCATATTCTCTTTCAAAGCATTACAGGCAGTTAGTCGTGATCATTTAGGGAGCTGGGTATGTTTAGCCTGGAGAAGAGGAGGTTAAGGGGTGATATGATAGCCATGTTCAAATATATAAAAGGATGTCATATAGAGGAGGGAGAAAGGTTGTTTTCTGCTGCTCCAGAGAAGCGGACACGGAGCAATGGATTCAAACTACAAGAAAGAAGATTCCACCTAAACATTAGGAAGAACTTCCTGACAGTAAGAGCTGTTCAACAGTGGAATTTGCTGCCAAGGAGTGTGGTGGAGTCTCCTTCTTTGGAGGTCTTTAAGCAGAGGCTTGATAGCCACCTGTCAGAAATGCTTGGATGGTGTTTCCTGCTTGGCAGGGGGTTGGACTGGATGGCCCTTGTGGTCTCTTCCAACTCTAGGATTCTATGATTTCAGCACTGTTCTTACTAGCCTTGCGATCTATGGTCCGCCAAGGCTGTGCTGACACCTGGTGTCCTTTCCAGTTATTTCAGCATTCCCCCAAAAGTGCTCAATCAAAAGCTTGGACATATCCAAGCATATCTCTAGCCTTCCTGGGCTGGGGAAGACCACAGAGAGGCAGCTCTGGAGGAAGCAGACCCTGCAGGCATTCTGCATCTTGAGGGGCAAACTCTCCTCTGCTGGGCTGGCCCCCAAGAAGACCGCCTGAACACAGCCACTCAAAGAAACCAACGCAAAAGAATTTTGGGAATTATAGGGATGGAACTACCTAAACTGAAGGAGCAGGTTCGTAGCTTGGGGGTCCTCCTGGATTCTTCGCTGTCGCTCGAGGCTCAGGTGGTCTCGGTAGCCCAGTTATGCCCCTATCTGGACAGCGATAGCCTAACAACTGTTGTCTATGCTCTGGCAACTTGAATGTTAGATTACCACAATGCAGAGGCGTAGGAAGGTCAGGTGGTACCCAGTGCGAAAAATTTCTTGTCACCCCCCATTGATTTTTATTATTATTATTTTATTTTATTGCCTGCAAAAATGGTTTTTACGTTACTTCATATTTTCTTACAAAGGAATAATAACAAGTAATAATAATAATAAACTTTTATTTATATCCTGCCCTCCCCGGCCGAAGTCGGGCTCAGGGTGGCTAACATCAGATACATAACATTGGTATAAAATCAAACAATAATTAAATTACCTCCTAAAAACATGTCAAAATCAAATTAAAGTCTAATTAGATGGCTTTCCGCAGGGTTAGGGTTGGGAACAGTAAGTGCTCCACTGAATTGAAATTTCAGCCTTCACAACATAGGAAAACAGCCAAGTAAACAGGTTTTCGTGGAGGAGGGTCAAGATATTAATTGATATGCATGAAATTTCATATATAGCTATATAATCCCTAGTGTAGTAAGATAAGACCTTTGGAGCAGGTATTTTTTTAAAAAAAAAAAGTTTTTTTTTATGAACCACCCTAGTAGGGCAGTAATTTTTCCTTGACAATTTGTCACCCCCCTCCATGATGGAACCTGGGGTGGCCTGCCTCCTTGGTCCCCCCCCTTCCTACGCCCCTGCCACAATGTGTTATACATAGGGCTGCCTCTGAAGACAGATCGGAAACTTCAGCTGGTGCAGAATTCAGCGGCCAGGTTGCTCACCTGGACTAAGATGGTTTGAGCCTATTACACTAGTCCTGGTCCAATTGCACTGGCTACCGATTAGTTTCCGGGCCCAATACAAAGTGCTGGTTTTGACCCATAAGGCCTTAAACGGCTCAGGACCATAATACCTCAAGGACCGCCTCTTTCCATATGGACCTACCTGGACCCTGAGATCATCTTCTGAGGCCCTCCTTTGTGTGCCTCCTCCTCAAGAGACCCAGAGGGTGGCAACATGAGAACGGGGCCTTCTCTGCAGTGGCTCCCTGTCTGTGGAATGCTCTCCCCAGGGAAGTTCGCCTAGCACCTTCATTATACACCTTTAGGCACCAGGCAAAAACGTTCCTTTTTAACCAGGACTTTGGTTGATTTGATTGACACCCTATGCCATGGGTAGGCAAACTAATGCCCAGGGGCCAGATCCGGCCCCAATCGCCTTCTCAATCCGGCCCACGGACGGTCTGGGAATCATTGTGTTTTTACATGAGTAGAATGTGTGCTTTTATTTAAAATGCATCTCTGGGTTATTTGTGCGGCATAGGAATTTGTTCATTTATTTATTTTTTTCAAAATATAGTCCAGCCCCCCACAAGGTCTAAGGGACAGTGGACTGTCTCCCTGCTGAAAAAGTTTGCTGACCCCTGTCCTATGCCCTTTTAAAATGTGGCTTTTTTTGAGGGGGGGTGTGTTATTCGGTTGTTGTTTTTATTTTGATTTCATATACTGTGATTCTTTTATGTGAACCGCCCTGAGACCTCTGGGTATAGGGCGGTATATAAATTCTAATTCTAATAATAATAATAATAATAATAATAAAACAATTGTATAGAAACTTATTCATGTATACAGTGGCAAGAATGTTCCTCACCCCAGATGGAAAGAAGCAGAAGTCACAGCAAAGGAAGAATGGATGCAAAAAGTTATGGAATATGCAGAAATGGCAAAACTTACCTGAAGAATAAGAAATCGAGATAACAAACTTTTTATAAAAGAATGGAAATGGTTTATTGAATATTTGCAGATAAATTGTAATCAGATAAGAACATTGGCAGGATTATTGTAATAACCTGCAGTTTCATGAGAGTATATATTTAAAGTAGATGAATAAATGAGCAAATTAAGTTAATTTGAAAATGCGGAAAATGCTAAAAATAAATTTAAGGAGCTGCAGAAAGAGGGGAAAGGAAGTCAAGTTTAGAAATGTTAAAATGATTGTAAAATTAGAGAAACATATAAATTTGAAAAGCATAAATAACATTTAATCAGTAAAAAAGAAAGAAACCGACCCGGGTGCTTCTGTCACTGGGGCTAAGCCCCCAAACCACTTGTCAGATTCCCTCTGCCCCTGGAATCAGCCCTTTTCGCCTTTGCCTCCCTAGAATCATAGAATCATAGAGTTGGAAGAGACCACAAGGGCCATCCAGTCCAACCCCCTGCCAAGCAGGAAACACCCTAACCTAGCTGGGACTCCAGCATTGCAAGGGGCTGGACTAGACCAAGTTCCCCCAAACTTGAGTCTCCTGTTTTTGGACTACAACTCCCATCATCACAAGGTAGCAGGACCAGTGGTCCGGAATGATGGGAGTTGTAGTCCCAAAACAGGTGGAGACCCAAGTTTGGGGAACCCTGGACTAGATGTCCCTTGAGGTCCTTGCCAATGCTATATTTCTAGGATTGCATGGCCTTGGAAGGGGGTGGGCTCTCCTTCCTTGGAGGTTTTTAAGCAGAGATTGGATGGCCATCTGCCAGGGCTTCTTTAGCTGTGATTCCTGCATTGCAGGGGGTTGGACTAGATGACCCCAGGGGGTCCCTTCCAACTCTATAATTTTTTTTCTTTTATCGATTTATTTATTTGGTTTTTCAAATTAAAATTTTACAATCACATATCCAACATAAAAACAAGATTCCAACGGATCTCCTGGACTTCCTTCCTCCCCTTTGTGGGTCCTAATGTTAGTCATTTCCTCCTGCATCTTTTATAACTATCCAAATATTCTACATCTCCATTATATCTAAAATTCACCATTAAACTACAAGTGTTATTCCAATCCCCAACTCTATCATTCTGATTCCCGTGGAGTCTTGAGCCAAAGGTTCTCCATGGAGAGTTTTTGGATCGTCTTTTTCATAAAGAAGTTAAACAGAAGAATAAAAATATTTCCCCCCCCTCTCTTTTCTGGTTCAGTGGGGTCTTTGTCACGAATATGGGTTTATTTGGTTTTCTAGCCTGTCCCAAGACAAGAATTCAGGGCAGGTTACAACAGAACAGAGGCAGCTTGAAATGAACCACAAGATTCAAGAAAAGCAACTGGTGAACCTGTTGGATTGGAGTTATGCAAGATCCTTGTGAAATAAGGGGTGTTATTTGTGAAAATGTGCTGAGGATATTTCCCCCAGCAGAGGGCGCTGAAAGCACACCTTTCCTTCCTGCCTCCCTTCTTCATTCAGGACTCAGTCAATGAAGGTGTGAAGCCAGGGGCATAAGAAGGGGAGTGGCGGGGGTGGGGTGCCCCAGGTGTAAACTCTGAGAGGGGTGACAACCCCCCCCCCGGGCAGATCAGCGCTGCCCCCCTGGGCACCTCCCCAACAGAGGTTGGATGGCCATCTGCCAGGGATTCTTCAGCCACTATTGCTACATTGCCGGGGGTTGGACTGGATGGCCCTTGGGTGCCCCTCCCATACTCTCCAGTTCTATGATTCTGTGTTTCATTGTACTGAGGATGTTGGGGCTCCTGTTCAGAGGAGTAGACTAGATGACCTTTGGGGCATCCCTTCCGATTCTATTATCCAGTGGTACCTTGGTTCTCAGACTTAATCTGTTCCGGAAGTCCGTTCCAAAACCAAAGCGTTCCAAAACCAAGGCGCACTGCTTTCCCATAGGAAGTAATGCAAAACGGGTTAATCCGTTCCAGACTTTTTAAAACACCCCCTAAAACAGCAATTTAACATGAATTTTACTTTCTAACGAGACCACTGATCCATAAAATGAAAGTCACACAATCAATCCATCAGTAGCTGAACGGGGTTCCACACAGTCACAAAAGCAAAAGGAAAAAGAGCCGCAGAAACAAAAACATAAAATAAATAGCAAAAACAGACAGACATCGGCTAACACTCAAAACGGAAGTGTGGCGCTCAAAACGGAGCACGTTCGGCTTCCGAAAACAGTTCGCAAACCAGAATACTTCCTTCCGGGTTTGCAGTGTTTGGGTTCCAAGTTGTTTGCGTACCAAGGCGTTTGAGAACCCAGTGATTTTTGCCAACTCACTCCTAGAAACAGGAGGTGCGAATCAGGAGCTCCTCGAAATCCAGAACGAACCGCTTCACGCTTCAGATCGCCCAGCTGGATGAGGCTCCTTCGTAAGCACCCCGAGTCGAAAGAGCGATTGGGATTCTGGACTGAGCCCAGGAAAATATGTGTCATGGACAGCGCCTCAGTTTCTGATGTGTCAAAATGTGCAAGATGCCCCAAGGGCAGGGCAGGGAACTCAGAAGGAAAGTGGGTCACATAAATGGGCATATTTCCCCCCCCCCCCGAGAAGAGCACCTGGCTGGGTCAGAGCATTGTCCTCTTCCAGCCAAATTATCACCCTTCAGATAGAGGCTTCTAAGCCACACACACACACACACTTGAATTGTCTGGTTTTTCTCCCAACCTTTCTCCGTCTCTCTCCCCTCTGGAATTTCAGGTCTGGAATGCGTTGCTTCATGCTAGGACTTGCTTAAGGAGCTGGGAAGCGGCTGGGTTGGGTTCCCAGACCTGCCAGCCAAGGAGAGAGAAAGAGAGAGGCATTTTCTATGGGAGCCAAACACACGGCTGAGAGGGGGAAACACACAAACAGATCCCGCCCTGGTTTAGATCCCAAACTGCTGGAAGGTGTACTGAAGAACACAAAGGAATCCACTGCACCCCTGTAGAATATTTGTTGCTCATAAAAGGAGGCCACAGACCTCTGAAGAAAAAAGCACATCATGTTCCTACAGCCACAGCAGAACTCCAAGCGGCTGCTGTCCTAGGTGGAACGGTGGAACTCACTCCGACAGGAGGCAGTGATGGTACCAACCAGGATGCTTGTTGTGCTCCAAAGGAAAGCAGGGCAGTTTGGTGTAGTGGTTAAGAGCGGTGGACTCGTAATCTGGGGAACCGGGTTCGCGTCTCCGCTCCTCCACATGCAGCTGCTGGGTGACCTTGGGCTACTCACACTTCTCTGAAGTCTCTCAACCCCACTCACCTCACAGAGTGTTTGTTGTGGGGCAGGAAGAGAAAGGAGAATGTGAGCCGCTTTGAGACTCCTTCGGGTAGGGATAAAGCGGGACATCAAATCCAAACTCCCCTTCTTCTTCTTCTTCTTCTTCTTCTTCTTCTTCTTCTTCTTCTTCAGCTTGTCTGCAGGAGTTGCCCAAAGGAGGGGTAGCAGGCGCCATCCAACCGCCTTAGGGACTCCACTCCAGATTTGTGTAGGGTTTACTCTTCAGCCTTTTATTCCCCAGGAGATATCCCACAAGGCAGGAGAGGTTTAGGGTCAGAGTTTTCCTTCTCCTAGATGGGTGACTTTCCCAGGTGACGAGCCCCGTCTGCCCCTCACTTCCCTCTAGGGCATGGGCAGAAACCACTCTTGGTCTTGCCACTCAATCTGCCAGACCCTGCCTTCACATGCAGGGGAAATCACCCCCCTAACACTGCAATGAAATAAATAAAATAAAATAAAATAAAATAATGAAATCAAATGAAATCAAATGAAATCAAATGAAATCAAATGAAATCAAATGAAATCAAATGAAATGAAATGTATGTCTCATGGTGCAAGCATATAAAACCAGGCATTCACAGAATTGTAGAGGGTCATCGAATCTAACCCCCCGCAATGCAGGAATCATTTTGCCCAATGTAGGACTCGAACCCATGACCCATGGCTCCTGGACATGTGATGTGGGTAGGGGCCAGATTAATGTTGCAAGCCAGAAGTCTTGGTTTTAAAAGCCAGGAATCTGGCTGCTGTGTCTTGAACCTGCTGAGGTTTCTGCATCATCTTCAAGAGCAGCCCCAAGTAGAGCACATTGCATGTAGTTATGCTGTCTACCATTCTTGGAAAGCACGTAAGGAGAGCCCTGCCAGATCACGTCCATCTGGCCAAGTAATCTCTTTCCAGCATCAGCAAAAGAAATGCCCAGGTGAGGAGTTCATGAGTTGGGCAAGCAGGGCGTCACACTCCCTGGGCTGCCCCCTCCCCCAGAGCGTGTGGTCACCTATACAATGCTGGACTCTCCAGAGAATGAAACGCTTCCTGTGCAGTGTCCTTGGAGCAGGAAGAAACCTTTGGGCTGCATCTCCTGGTTTCCCTTTTGCTCCTCTCTGCAAGATCCACCCATCCAGGCTGCTGGAAAAGTCTTGGTGTGGCGTCAGGAAATATTAATAACCAGGATAGCCTTCTTTGATGGTTTGGAATAACAAACACTGTAAACCACAAGGGACAGAGTTATGCAACACTGCAGGGTCAGGAGGTGCCTGGCACAGGAATAAGGCAGAGTGCTCTTTCTCTGGGGTAGGGACCTCACTGTCCTCATGCAAAGGGGAGGCACGGCTGGAGATCGGAGAGATCGGGGCAGCCTTCAGAAATCAAGGTTGGAAGAAACGGCAAGGGCCAACAGGACTATTATTATTTCATTACTTATTACATTTATATACCACTGTTCATCTGAGGAACACAGGGTGCCTGAAGGAGTGTTTACATCCCCATCATTCAGCCCGGACACTGAGGTCCAGATCCGAGGGCCTTCTGGCACTTCCCTCCCTGTGAGAAGTGAGGTTACAGGGAACCAGGCAGAGGGCCTTCTCGGTGGTGGCGCCCGCCCTGTGGAACGCCCTCCAGTCAGATTTCAAGGAAATAAACAACTATCTGACTTTTAGAAGGCATCTGAAGGCAGCCCTGTTTAGGGAAGTTTTTAATGTCTGATGTTTTATGGTATTTTTTAATAATCTCTTGGGAGCCGCCCAGAGTTGTTGTTGTTGTTGTTGTTGTTGTTGTTGTTTTCACACACACATATTTAAAAGACTATAGAAGGCCAAAGGCCTGTGAGAAGAGGAATGTTTTTGCCTGGTGCCTAAAGATATGCAAGGAAGGCACCAGGTGAGCCTCCCTGGGGAGAGCATCCCACAAACTGATGGGGAGCCACCACAGAAAAGGCCCCGTTCTTGTATTATCACCTTCTGGGCCTCTAGGGGAGGAGGCACATGAAAGAAGACCTCAGATGATGGTTGTGGGGTCCAGGTCAGTTCATTGTGGTCTTGAGCCATTTAAGGCTTTATGGGCACTTTGAATTGGGTCCGGAATCCAATTGGCAGCCCGTGCAGCCGAGCCAGGATTGGTGCAATAGGCTCAAGCCATCTTGCCCCGAGGAGCAACCTGGCTGCTGAATTCTGCAGCAGCTGAAGTTTCCAAACCATCTTCAGAGGCAGCCCCACGTACAACGCTTTGCAGTAATCCAGCATGGTGTCCAGCTAAAGCATCGCTGACAGATGACCATCCAACCCCTGTTTTAAAAACCCCAAGGAAGGAAAGTCCACCAGCTTCCAAAGGAGTTCATTCCACTCTTGGAAGGTTCTTCCCATCAGCAGATTTTCCCCTGAATGTTTAGTGAGAATCAGCTTTCTTGTCAAACCAAGGAGATCTTGACCTGCTCTGTGCCTGGACAATGAGAAGCCCGTCATCAAAGCAATAATAAGCCCATTGCTACGCCAACTGGTTTAAAGTAGAAAGGTTTAGGAGAAATAAAAGATAGCGCTAGATAAACTGTGCAACTCCCTCCCACAGGAAGCTGTGATGGCCACCAAATTGCATGGATTTAAAAGGGGACTGGACAGATTCATGGCAGAGAAAGTGACCAGTGGCTTCTAGTCATGATGGCTACGGTCTGCTTCTGTGGTTCGGGGCTTTTTGCCTCTGAATAACAATTCCTGGACACCACAGGAGGGGGGAGGGCTATGGGGGTCCAGTCCGGCTTGTGGGTTCCCCACAGGCATCTGGTTGGCCACCGTGAGAACAAGATGCAGGACGCTGTTTTTAACAGTCATAATTGCTATATGTGCATCTGTGCCTATAAATAAGCACATGACAAATTGTGCAATTGAGTCTCTTCTTCCTCTTCTTCTTCTTCTTCTTCTTCTTCTTCTTCTTCTTCCCTAGGCATTTCCTTTTCCGAAAAGACAGTCCAGTCAGAAAGAACCCGATTCATCCAGACTTTCTCATGAGTAGCCGGATTGATGGTCATCGGGAAGAACACCTCCATCCTTGCTGTGCACCTGGGGGGGGGCGATCAACACCCATTGGATATGCAGAAAATATTAAAAATAAATTTTAAGGAACCGCAGAAAGAGGGGGGAGGAAGTCGACTTTCGAAACGTTAAAATGACTGTAAAATTACTGAAATGTATAAAACTGAAAATCGTAAATAAAATAAACAGAAACCCTGCTCACCCAGGTCTCGGTCTGACACTCTAACCACTAGACTACACTGCCTTTCAAAATTGGTTTCAGCGGAGAGCGGGAGGGGGACAAATCTTTTAAATGTTCTCAGAAAAATGTCCGCTCTGATTTCAGCTGACATCTGAATCGGCTGTCAGGGGAGCAGAGAGCTAGAGCGCAGGAAGGCGGAGCGATGAAGCGGCTTAGCTCATCTCCAAGGGAGAGTGTCTCAACTGGGAATTCTGGGATGGATGTTCCTGTCCTCGGCCGCCCACGAAGCCTCCCTCAAGGAGCAGGAAGAGCCTGCTAAGCCGGCCAGACAAGTTCCACACCTGCTGAAGCCCAGAAGCAGAGCTGGGTAGCCTCTTCCCGGGTGTGTGTCTGTGCGCACACACAAACACACCTTCAGGCACATCAACATCCCCCCACCCCAAGAAACGCCGGGTTTGGGGAGCTGAATAAAGCCTGTGAAAACCGGGAGGTTTCCCCTTGTAATTGATGATCCAACCTGCCTGGAATGAAAATAATATTAATATTAGCAACAATAATGGGTGAGATATGTGACATTGCGCTATGATGGAACATTCTGTCTGAGCTAGCATTTCAGCTTGTCAGATGGAGTGATCTGCCCTCTCCCCCAGTGCTGCATTTACGTATAAGTTCTCTTGGGGGCCCCCAAAAAAATTAAAGGAAAAAAAAATCCTGGATGTACATTTCCAAAATATAAGATAAAAAACTAATAAAATAAAATAAAAAAATTCCTTCCAGTAGCACCTTAGAGACCAACTAAGTTTGTTCTTGGTATGAGCTTTCGTGTGCATGCACACTTCTTCAGATACACCGAAACAGAAGTCACCAGACCCTTATATATAGTGAGAGGGTGGGGAGGGGTATTACTCAGAGGGGTGGTGGAAATGGGTGAAAGGTTGATAGCTGTGGTAAACCTGTTGACGACTGTTAACGACTGCAATTAGTCTTACAGGAAAAAGCAAGGGGTGAGAAGGTTAAAAAAGCTTTGTCATGTATAATGAGATAAGAATCCAATGTCTTTGTTAAGACCAGGTCTCTCCATGGTTTTAAGCTTGGTAATGAGTTGCAATTCAGCAACTTCTCTTTCCAGTCTATTTCTGAAATTCCTTTGCAATAAGACAGCTACTTTGAGATCTTGTATAGAGTGTCCTGAGAGATTGAAGTGTTCTCCTACTGGTTTCTCTGTCTTGTGATTCCTGATGTCAGATTTATGTCCATTTATCCTTTGGCGTAGGGTTTGGCCTGTTTGTCCAATATAGAGAGCTGAAGGGCACTGTTGGCATTTGATGGCATACACGGCTATCTACCTTTAACTAATAAAATAAAACCTATATACAGCAACAGTGTTTTGTGTTGTGTAGGCTCCTATGATGTAAGTAATGGGCCCTGCCTGCTAGCCTGCTCCCTAAAATATCACTGGTTTGCTCCTTTCTATATATAGGGTGCCTACATTCTGTATAGGGACGCAGGTGGCGCTGTGGGTTAAACCACAGAGCCTAGGGCTTGCCAATCAGAAGGTCGGCGGTTCAAATCCCCGCGACGGGGTGAGCTCCCGTTGCTCGGTCCCTGCTCCTGCCAACCTAGCAGTTTGAAAGCACGTCAAAGTGCAAGTAGATAAATAGGTACTGCTCCGGCGGGAAGGTAAACGGCGTTTCCGTGCACTGCTCTGGTTCGCCAGAAGCAGCTTAGTCATGCTGGCCACATGACCCGGAAGCTGTACGCCGGCTCCCTCGGCCAATAAAGCGAGATGAGTGCCGCAACCCCAGAGTCGTCCGCGACTGGACCTAATGGTCAGGGGTCCCTTTACCTTTACCTTTACATTCTGCATGGACACATGTGCAAATGGCTTTAGATACCTATGAGGTCCATAAATCACCATATAGCATATATTCAACACAAAACAACAGTGACCATTTGTTGTTGACATAGGACAGCTGGACATACAAAAGGCCCCATTACCTTCAGGAGCTGAGGGCCTCATCAAACCTCAATCTGGCCCTTCCTCTCCCCCCCCCACCTTGTGCTGTTCTAGGGGGCAGAAGCAATTGTGGGGGATATAGGAGGAGGGGGCATGGAAGCCCCATGACATTCATTAAGTATCTAGAGGGAATCATAGAATTTGAAGAAGAGAAGAGTTTGGATTTGATATCCCGCTTTATCACTACCTGAAGGAGTCTCAAAGCGGCTCACATTCTCCTTTCCCTTCCTCCCCCACAACAAACACTCTGTGAGGTGAGTGGGGCTGAGAGACTTCAGAGAAGTGGGACTAGCCCAAGGTCACCCAGCAGCTGCATGTGGAGGAGCGGAGACGCGAACCCGGTTCCCCAGATTACGAGTCTACCGCTCTTAACCACTACACCACACTGGCTCTCTTTGAGAGTTGGAAGGGACCCAAGGGTCATCTAGTCCAACCCCCTGCAATGCAGGAATTGCAGCCAAAGCATCCATGGCAGATGACTATCCAATCTGTGTTTAAAACCTTCCAATGAAGGACAGTCCACCACGTTTCGAGGGAGTCTGTTCCACAGTCAAATATTTAGCTGGAATCTCCTTTCTTGTAAGGTGAACCCGCTGCTTTGGGTCCGACCTGCTGGAGCAGGAGAAAACAGGCTTGCTCCCTCTTCCATGGTTCAGCCCTTGAGATATTTGAAGATGGCTCTCCTATCTCCTCTCAGTCTCCTCTTCTCCAGGCTAAACATACCCAGCTCCTTCAAGCACTCCTCATAAGGCTTGCTTTTCCAGACCTTTCCCCGTTTTGTTCACCCTCCTCTGCACACCTTCTGGACCATCAGTATCCTATTTAAATTGCAGTGTCCAGAAATAGACACAGCTATTTATTTATTTTGGACATAGTGGAAGCAACATCTTGGATCGTGTGAATCGGGTCCATTTGCCTTAGATTGCAAGGTGGACTGAAGGTCTCCCCTTCCCTCCTGAAAGAGGCTTGAGTTTGGGAGAATGAGCAGCCTTGGCACACACACCTGGGCAAGAAATGACCTTGGACGACCCTGCTAGGCAGCTGCCATCACTGCCAAGCGGTAGAAGAGGAAGGAGGCTTTCTGGAGCCCCCGAAACGGGTGGCTCTGGTCCATAGCTGTCAACTTTCAGATTTGAAAATAAGGGATTTTCCCCGAACTTTCGGATTTGAAAATAAGGGATGCCGCGAGGGCGGTGCAATGGCACCAAGTAGCCTCGCCACCCTGCGCTCCAGAGGCTGCGCGTGAACGGGTGAGCGAAAGAGCGAGCGCGTAGACGGCAGGCAGGCTGTCTGTCTGGTTGGGCATGAGGGTCTGGCTGCACAAGGCATGCAAGCTCTGCCCCCAGTCGGTCTCAGACTCCTTATTGGCAGCCGAGCAATGCAGCTGAGGAGCCTCCCTGGCCGGCAGGGAGGAAGAGGAGCTGAAATCCTTTGAAATCCGGGAAATTTAAGGGATATCAACAATCCGGGATAGCAGCAGGAAACAGCATTGGAATAAGGGAGTTTCCCGCAAAAAAGGGATGGTTGACAGCTATGCTCTGGTCTTGTGCAGATCAAGAGCCTCTTGCCAGGAAGGCTGGGTGGCTGCAGCAGAGATGCTCCTACGGTTGCTGCATCAACAAATCCCACTCGCCGCAGGTGTGTGCCCTGACTTGCTCTTCACCCCGACAAGGCGGGCCGCTCCTTGAGACCCTTTGTGCTGTGCTGCATTCCCCAATTCCCTCAAGCTGCGTTGAGGCTTGCCGTGTGTGTGTGTGTGTGTGTGTGTGTGTGTGTGTGTGTGTGTGTGTGCAGATTGCAGAAGTGGGCTTGGCCAGCTCTTCTCCGAGAGGGAAGTTGGACACGGCAGGAGGTCTTGGTACTGCAGGGAAGATGAAACGCAGGCTTCTGTCCAATGGCCGGATCCTGCGGAGAGAGGGGGAACCAGGGCTCAGGGAAGGCTCCTGCATTCTCCAAAAAAGGGAAACACACAAGGAAGGTGGAGAACCTAAGAAGGGACTGCAGGATCAGGCCCAAGGGGGCCCATCTAGTCCAGCATCCTGTTCTCACAGTGGCCAACCAGTTGCCCATGCAAAACCCACAAGCACGATTTTTTTTAGTTTTATTTTTGGTAATACTTTTTAAAATTAAAAAAAAATTGGTAATACTTTTTAAAATTAAAATTTAAAATAATACTTTGGAGGTCTTTAAGCAGAGGCTTGACAGCCATCTGTCAAGAATGCTTTGATGGTGTTCCTGCTTGGCAGGGGGTTGGACTGGATGGCCCTTGTGGTCTCTTCCAACTCTATAATTCTATGATTCTATGATTCTAAAATTAAAAGTTTCTGACTGTTTTTTTTTTACAATATTCTTCATTTCAAATAGTTACACTATTTCATAAATTGACTTCCCACCCCCGCTTCCACAGTGCTTTTACTCAAACCTTTTCTACTGCATTATATGTCTTTTTAAAATAATAATAATAATAATAATAATAATAATAATAATAATTTTTATTTGATTTTACAAATACAAAATTATAACAATACCAATTACATATCGATATTTAGAGATTTATCTGATTCTCTAGACTTCCCCCCTCCCCCTCCATGGGTCCTATTGTCATTCTTTTCAACTGCATATTATTTCATAATCCATATTTTATGTCACTCCATTTTGCCCATAATATTTGCTACCTTACAAGGGCTATTGCAATCCTGCCAATGTTTTCATCTGCTTACAGTGCTCTCCAAAACAAATTATAATTCCCCCCCCCCCAATTCTTTTCTTTATTGAAGTGTTGGTCTTCTTGGTTCCTGAGCTTTCTACCGCATTATGTCTTTGTCTATTAAAAAACATTTCTCTATTACACCTATTTTATCATATTTCTTCTCCTGATTTTACCTCGAATTCTGAACGTGATTTCATTTGACTGCGGTACTTTAAAAATATATATTCCACAAACATCCTCCATTCTTCTATGAAACAACCTTGGTAGGTTAGGCTGAGAGGCTGTGAATGGCCCAAGGTCACCCAGTGAGTGTCATGGCCAGCAATGGGATTTGAACCTTGGTCTCTCAGGTCCTAGACAAACATTCTGACCACTACACCACAATGGGTCTCACACCGTGAGGTTGGATAGGCCAAGGAGGTCATACCCTGCAACATTTCTCTGATGAAAATAGGGACGTCCCATTCCATGATGATAATTTTACTGTTTGTCCCCCACACATCTTCCTGGGTTGCCCCAGCCACTCTGGGCAGCTTCCAACATAGATAAAAACATAATAAAACATTAAAACTTCCCTATACAGGATTGCCTTCAGAGAGTTGGATAACTCCATACCCTCCAACATTTCTCCACTGAAAATAGGGACAACTTAAGGAAAAGCAGGACATTCTAGAATCAAATCTGAAACCAAAACAGCTTCTCTAAATTAGGGATGTCCCTGGAAAATGGGGGCACTTAGAGGGTCTGGGAGGTGAGCCCATGTAAGGCCAAACCATATTAATTAATTTTAAGCTTTCTGGTCCCACCCCTTTCTTCAAGGAGGTGTAGAAAAACAGTGAAGAAAACACTGTTTTCAAATTAATAGTGGACACTTTACAGAGTCCAGCAACAGAAAAAATAACAGAGAAGTTAAACAGGAGTCTTCTCAAAGGCGAGGTCTTCACCAAATACCAGGAGCACTGAAGAGATGGGATCAGGTGGGCCATACTTGGAAAGGCATTCCATAGGGCAGGTGCCACCACAGAAAAGGCCCTGTTCCTGGCTGACACCATCCACATCTCCCAAGATTGAGGGAGTTGGAGCCCAGAGCCCAGGTGACGACTAGAGCAAGTTGGCTATATAAAATATCTTCAGGTCTAAAATGGGGGCTTCTACATCAAAAAGCTCATGTGACATGAGGGAACTGAGCTCTCCCTACTTTTCTCTTTCATGCTCTATTGCAGGCATCCCCAAACTCGGCCCTCCAGATGTTTTGGGACTACAGTTCCCATCATCCCTGACCTCTGGCCCTGTTAGCTAGGGATGATGGGAGCTGTAGTCCCAAAACATCTGGAGGGCCGAGTTTGGGGGTGCCTGCTCTATTGCTTCAAGCACACACCCCTGGCTCAGTTTGGTATCAGAGTCTGGAAAACAACTTGAAGTGATGAGATACAGGCATTGTGATGGCCTGGGATTCAGACTCAGATGCTGAACCTGGGGGATCCCAGCCTGCACAGGATTCCCTGCCTCCAGAACCAGCAGAGCCAGGGCTAGGGCCTGAGTCTGAAGGGTCCTCACCTGTGCTGGATCCTCAGGTGCAGGCATCTGCTGAGTCTGCTCTGGCTCCTGCTGGGATGGAGGACCCATTGCCTGCAGGTGCTCCACTCCCCGCCCCATCAGGGGAAGCTGAGGTTGCCTCTGGGTCCGGTAACCCTGCAGCCTCTCCTGAGCTGCAGAGGCTCAGGGCAGAGAGGCGAAGGGAACTGAGTTCCCGCAGGAGGAGTGCTCGCCTCCAAGCCAGGAGAGGCGAGTCCCCAGAGGATCGGGGCCGCCCTATGCCTCGGGGCAGATAAAAGCTGGCCGGCCCCAGCCCCAAGTTGCAGGAGCAACATTGCTGGTTACCAGTGTTCCTGCTGGAGACCTGTCCTGCTTTCCTGCCTGAGCTCCTGACCCGCCCTGGTTCCCTGCTTGCCTACCTGTTCCTGACTTTGCCTGACTCCCTGCCCTGCACCCAGCTTCAGCGACCACGGACTGCCTTTACGTTGCACCTCTGACCATGGACCGGACTTGGACCTCACCTTTCAGGTAACCCACGGGACCAGCACAGGCATCAGGGGTAGCTTCAGAGCCCTAATTACTAAGAGCTCCAATTCCAGCTATGGCTGACCAAGCCAAAGGAGAACTACAGGCCTTGTCTGGGCTAGAACGTCTCATTCTGATCAGACACTCATTTTGTAAATTTCCATGAGTGCTGCAAAGTGGCAGCAGAAGGGCAAGAGACTTTCTCAACAAGGAAGATATTTCCGGCTAATTGTCTGCAGATATTTCTGGCCAACTGTTCTGGCCTTCTTGTCTGCAGCAAGGGAGATCTCTAGGGAGCAGGGACACTCTGCTCACTTTCTAGTCTGCTTCTGCAGCTTTCTAGACTTCTCCCTGTCTGGAAATCAGAATGCAGAAGTGTCTACTGCGGTGGGCAGATTGCAGAACTGGCTACTTGTGGTGGTTGGCTTGGTTGCCAGCGTGGCAGCAGAAGGGGGCTCAGGAAATGATGGCAGAAGCCTGGCTGCAGAGGGTGAGAAATAGAAGGAGCAGGGATGCCACGCCACCCTTACTCCACCCCCTGCAACTCGAAATGGGGTTGAGGTGGTGGTGGGGAATTGCTTGCTGCACAGAGAAGGAGTCTCAGATCTCTGGGGACTGCAGCCCTGAGCCAAGCTATGAACTCAGATAGCTTTAAAAGCGGATTGGACAAATTCATGGAGGGGCTACAAGCCAGGATGGCCATGTGTTGCCTCCACAGGGACCCTCGTACCTATGGGACTACCTCTCCTGGTATGTCCCACGGAGGACCCTACGGTCTGCTAATAACAACACCCTGAAGATCCTGGGCCCCAAGGAGGTCAGACTGGCCTCAACAAGAGCCAGGGCCTTTTCAGTCGTGTTCCCGGCCTGATGGAACACTCTCTCACAAGACACCAGGGCCCTGCAAGATTTGACATATTTTCGCAGGGCCTGCAAGACGGAGCTGTTCCGCCAGGCCTTTGTTCAGGGTTCAGTTCTGACTCATTTTCTCTTTGTATAAGAACAAGCACAAAAGAGGTTTCCCAGCCTGCTCACAGGTCCTTATAATATCAGTGGAAACAGTTGGTCCTGGCGAGTATTAACCGCTTTCAATTTAGCCTGAGGACTGCCATTTGTTTAGTTTACTTTAAATTATAATTTATTTGAATTAATTTTGGGATGCTTTTTAATCGATTGATTGCTTGTTTTTATGTATATTGTGTTATTCATATGATGTTAGCCACTCTGAGCCCAGCTCCGGCAGGGGAGGGCGGGATACAAATAAATTAATAATAATAATAATTATTATTATTATTATTATTATTATTCTGAACGCCAGTTGCTAGAAACCGCAGGAGGGGGGGGAGGGCTCTTGTCCTTGGGTCCTGTTTGCGGGTTTCCCAATAGAGGCATCTAGTTGGCTGCTGTGAGAACAGGATGATGCACTTGATGGGCCATTGGCCTGATCCAGCAGGCTCTTCATAGGTTCTTAAAGGAACCAGCATCTCTTCCTCATCCCCCCCCTCTTCCTTGCTAAATCTGCTCATCGCCACAGAAAGCATGACCATGGACGGACAGGCTCCAGACCAGAGCATTGCCCCTTTAATGATTCCTCCTCTCCTGGAAGGTGGGGAAGTCAGGCTGAAGAACTCTGAAAGTGCTCAGTTGTCAGCTGGCACATCAATCTGATGTCCTCCAGATGTTTTGGATGGTAGGTAACTCTCATGAGTGGGCTATGCTGGCTGGGCTGCACTAGCCCTTGTGTCTCTTCCCTGAGATCTGTCCAGGGTACTGAAGGACCTGTCTTGGACTCCACTCTTTTCTGCAGACCAGTGGTCTTCGAGTGGGTACAAGCTCTGCCTCCTGCTCTGACTCTCTGCTTCCCTTCCTGATCTGCTTCCTCCATGCCTCACCTTGGGCTCAGCCTATCTTTCCCCCAAGGTTCAAATGTTGGGTCAGCTCCTTCCACCTGGGTGCACATTTCGTTGCAAATTGCACCCTGTTTTAGAGCAAGTGCTGACTAGGACTGGTGGACTGGGACTGGTCCAACCACATCTGATCATAAGCCATTGTAAGCTACGGCAGCAGTGCTCAGTACAGTTCCCTGTAGATGACCATTGGCCGTGTACTACCATGTCTGGTGGGGGAGGCTTCCCTTTTTCTGTCCTAATCTACGGATGGCCTAGGGCTTGCCGATCAGAAGGTCAGTGGTTCGAATCCCCGCGATGGGGTGAGCTCCCGTTGCTCGGTCCCTCTCCTGCCAACCTAGCAGTTTGAAAGCACGTCAAAGTGCAAGTAGATCAATAGGTACCGCTCCGGCGTTTCTGTGCGCTGCTCTGGTTCACCAGAAGCGGCTTAGTCATGCTGGCCACATGACCCGGAAGCTGTATGCCGGCTCCCTCGGCCAATAAAGCGAGATGAGCGCCGCAACCCCAGAGTCATCCACGACTGGACCTAATGGTCAGGGGTCCCTTTACCTTTACCTTTAATCTACTGCAAGGACATCCCATGGGCCAATTTCCTAGTCAGGCTACTTTGCAACTCTAGAGGAAGCCACCCAAAGAGTGATTTCCCAACAAAGTTTGATTTCTTTTTCTTTTATTCCCTCTTCAGGTACAAGTATATATATAAAAAATAAGTAGCAAAACAGAGACATGGTTTCTTTAAAAAAAGGGAAAAGGTTACATTTATTGAAAACAGTCAACACTTTATACAACATCCTCATAGATAAGCCCCCAACCCAACCCACCCTGCCAACACACAGGCACTGAAGTTTAGCCAATTAATACAGACAGGCGGGGAGAAATTTGGACTGAACCACAATCACAAACCGGGGAGGGTTAGGAGGCAGGATTTGATCGAGAGAGAAGGGAAGTAAATCCCACTGGTGTCAAGGGGGTCTACTCCCAAGTAGGCGCACGTGGATCTTCCGTCTTTATCACGGTCACCCAGGGAGCTTTATGAGAGACAGGGAAGTGTCTGAAGGGCTTTTCACGTGGAAGATTATTATTTTTATAAGGTGGAGCAAGCTTATTTTTCAGCTGCTCTGGAGGGGAGGACCTGAGCCAATGGATTCAAGTTACAAGAAAGGAGATTCCGACTGCACAAGGAAAGACTTTCTGAGTCTAAGAGCCATTCAGCAATGGAAGGTGATGGCCTCTCCTTCACTGGAGGTTTTTCAGGATGGCCACCTGCCAGGGATTCTATAGCTGTGATTCCTGCATTGCAGAGGGCTTGGTCCCTCCCAACTCTATGATGCTGTAACTCAAACCTGGACCTAAGACATCCATGGCCCCTTCTTGCCCTTGCCCTCACGCAGCAAAATCTCAGAGGCCAAACTCTTAGGGCCACTCCTTAGCCAAGTACCTTGGGGGAATTCAAACACGGTCAGCTTCTCTGACCAGAGGTCTTCTGCCTTACTTCTCTGCATGCAGGAAAAGCAGGAAGACCGGGGCTGCTCTGGGACCCAACTAATCCTTGGCAAAGGGTTAGGGGTTGGGGGGAGCAACAGAAACCAAACACATCCATGCATTCAAACGGACTCTTCAAGCAGACCCCCATTCAAGGTTTTGAAACCTCTGGCCTCCTGCGCTAGACCTGTGCCCCTTCTGCCGCTTCAGCGTCGGGATATATACAAAGGAAAAGCAGAAGGAGGCAGCAGGCCCACGCTTGAGTGCCCTAACATAGGAAGGGAATAAAGAGGGAATACACAAACAATATTTGGGGGGAGCTGGTGGGGCTGCCTGTCTCATACCCCCAAGGAAAGGGAGATACATTTGGTGCCATTTCACAGCAGTTATGTACATGTTTGGGGCCTCCTCATCTGCTGGAAGGATGGGGACGAATTTGCCCATGCAGGAGCAGAAATGGCTACACATGGATGGCATTGATATAAATATACGCATTTGTTTTACACAAGGGAGAGCAGGGCGGGGGGCGAAGGCCCATGCCCTGCTTTCCGAAGGACAATGAGAAGTCAGCGTCCCTTTGGTTTCTTAAATGCCAAGGCAATTTGCTCCGTCTCCAATCCGGGTTATACGTAATCTTTCCCGGCAGAGGGGGCGCACTTGGGGTACGGCCGGCTCGGCGGGTAGGTGGTTTCAGAACGAGGGCAGGAACAGCACAGGAAGGCCCCTCCCAGGATGGTCAGGGACGCAGCTGCCCAGCCGATGAAGAGAGCGGGTCCAAATTCAAATCTGGGAGAAGAGAAGAAGGGGGAAAGAAAAACACCAGTGAATGACCACCAACAATAGTTAACCATTGATTGCATTTCCCTTTCCAGGCATTGGCCATTCCCCGAAGTCAGCTGCTGAAATTAATGCAGCTTTGGTACTGAAAGAAACAAGGTCCCTGGACTCTCTTCCAGCTCCACAGAAGGAATGTGCATGAAGATTCACCCCACTACTTAAGAAGAAGTGCTTCCCATAGTGCTATGGGAAGAAGAAGAGTTTGGATTTGATATCCCGCTTTATCACTACCCGAAGGAGTCTCCAAGCGGCTCACATTCTCCTTTCCCTTCCTCCCCCACAACAAACACTCTGTGAGGTGAGTGGGGCTGAGAGACTTCAGAGAAGTGGGACTAGCCCAAGGTCACCCAGCAGCTGCAGGTGGAGGAGCGGAGACGCGAACCCGGTTCCCCAGATTACAAGTCCACTGCTCTTAACCACTACACCACACTGGCTCTTAAAGGTTTGCCCAACCTACAAAGGCTTAAGAGAAGCCTCTGTCAAAGGTTTAAATCTGCTGCCAAGGAGTGTGGTGGAGTCTCCTTCTTTGGAGGTCTTTAAGCAGAGGCTTGACAGCCATCTGTCAAGAATGCTTTGATGGTGTTTCCTGCTTGGCAGGGGGTTGGACTGGATGGCCCTTGTGGTCTCTTCCAACTCTAGGATTCTATGATTCTAAATCTCTCACTTGAGAGATCAAATGGATATCTGATTAACTTCTTATTGGGGGACAAGTCTCCCTTTACACTGCTGGAAAAGCGGCCTGTTTTAAGGGGAAGAGTTTTAAGGAGAAAAGTCAGAGGGGATGGTAAGTTAAATTCTTCAGGGGAGCAAGCTCTTATCTCACAGAATGCCTGGTTTAAATAATTATTTTAACTGTGCAATGCGTTTTATTTTGTTTGTGTATTTTGGCTTTTTGGAACAGCTTCGGCTATACGAATAAATAATATTCCTATTCATAACTGCACATATGCTTTTGTGTGAGGTGGCATGGTCTCCTCGCATCTGTCTGGGACAGACGGATATGTACAGCTATGTATGATAGCCACTCGGGGCTTTCCCAAGCGTCCTGAAAGCAGGACAAAACTTGCAGGCATTCAGGGGCAGGTGTTGTGATTCAGTTACAAGGCATTGGTCTGATTCATCTGCTTTAATACCCTGATCATAAATGATCAGCCATGTATGAGGGAAGGTATGAAAACTTGCTCCAACATTTATGCCAAGGGACATTCCCTTCGGTGTGGAATGCGGACTGGGTCACAATGAATCCCTTAGTTTAGGATGAATTGATCTTAATATGCAAGATGCAAATTGCGAAGCCACACAACTCTCTTTGGCAGGCGGGATGCACAAAAGGGAGAGGAGGTTGTCCCTCCCTGTCGGCTGCAGTGTAATGTTTCGCCTGCCTACACCTGCCTACAGTCCCTGTTTCTCCCTCTCTCATAACACAAGGACTCATGGACATCCAATGAAGATGAAGGTTGGAAGTTTCAGGACAGATAAAAAGAGGGACTTCTTCACTTGTTTTTCTCTAAACGGCCTCAGCCCAGTATACCCAAAGGTGTGTCTCCACCCCCATCGTTCTGCCCAGACACTGAGGTCCAGCTCCGAAGGCCTTCTGGTGGCTCCCTCCCTGCAAGAACCGAAGTTACAGGGAACCAGGCAGAGGGCCTTCTCGGTAGTGGTGTCCGCCCTGTGGAACGCCCTCCCACCAGATGTCAAGGAGTTAAAGAACTACACAACTTTTAGAAGACATCTGAAGACAGCCCTGTATCAGGAGGTTTTTAATATTTGACGTTTTATTGTGTTTTTATATTTTTTAGAAGCATCCAGAGTGGCTGGGGAAACCCAGTCAGATGGGTGGGGTACAAGAAATAAATTGTTGTTGTTGTTGTTGTTGTTACTACACAGAGCATAGTTAAACTATGGAACTCCCTCCCTCAGGAGGCAGTGATGGCCACCATCCAAAATGGCTTTAAAAGAGAACTAGAAAGATTCATGGAGGAGAGCGCTTTGGATGGCTGTTAGCCACAACGGCTTGGCTCTGCCTCCACAATCAGAGGCAGAAATGCTTCTGAACCCCAGTTGCTGGACACCACAAGAGGGAAGAGTTGCTCTTGTGCTTGCCGGTTTCCCACAGGCATCTGTTTGGCCCCAGTGGTAACAGGATGCTGGACTACAGGGGCCATTGGCCTGATCCAGCCAGCTGTTCTTATGTTCGTATGATCCCCTCCTGTGGTTCCCAGCACCTAGAATTCAGAAGCATTGCTACCTCTTCACATGAGCTCAGCAAATCCTGGCAAGCTTATATGGGTGGTCCAGGGCAAAAACCTTTTGCCACCCGAGTCCTGGAAGCAAACGAGAGACATCGCCACACCTTTAACCCAGCACAGGTGCATGAGGGCAGCATTTACCTGGTGTTAACAGGCGTGTAAACGTCAAAGAACTGGCGTGCGACGTCGTTTCCATACCAAGAAGTCCCCACCAGGGCAGCAAATCCTGTGGAGGGAGATGAGATTTAATAAAAGGCAGGCAGTGAGTCAACCATCTTGCGGTCTTCCCCTCTCTTTCCATCTCTGGTGACTTCCCCATCCAGTTCCCCCTTTCCCTCTGAGGGGAGGGAGAGATGCTACTGACCTGCAACCAGGAAGAAGACGCCTCCAATGATGGCCATCCTCATCTTCTGGACCTGGTCGTCTTCCATGCACTTCATGCACTTCATTCCGATTAAGGAGACGGAGAAGGCAATGAGCCCCAAGAGGATAGAGGCCACCATCAAGGCCCGGGTTCCCTGGAGGATACCTGCAAAAGAAGACATGGAACCACTTAATGCCGAGTTCTGCAGGACAGAGCTATGGGTGGCCACCAGTCAGAGGCAGCAGCGCTTCTGAACCCCCCTTTGCCAGAAGCCTCAGGAGGGCAGAGGGCTCCTCAAGGACCACCTCTCCTCATATGACTACCGACCTGGACCCTGACACCATCCTCGGAAACCCTTCGTCATGCGCCTCCTCTGCAAGAGGTCCAGAGGGTGGCAACACCGAAACGGGGCCTTTTCTGCAGTGGCACCCATTTGTGGGATACTCTCCCCAGGGAGGCTCGCCCGGGACCTTCATTGCATATCTTTAGGTGCCAGGCAGAAACATTCCTCTTCTCCCAGGCCTTTGGCTAATTAAAGAATCTGCAGCCTTTGAAACTGGGTGTGTGGTGGGTTATAGTTTTAATTTGTTGCCGCTGTATGCACTGTTGTGTTTTTATATTGTAACCCGCCCTGTTATTCTAAGAGGAAAGGCAATATAGAAATTGAATAAATAATAAAATAATAATTGTGCTCGGATCCTGCTTGTGGTCTGGGTGGCGACTGCGAAAGCAGGATGCTGGCCTAGATGCACCACTGGCCTGATCCAGAACAGGATCTTCTTATGAGTCAGACCACTGATCCATTTAGGCCACCTGGCAGTCATGCTGCAGAATAGCATAAGAATGTGTCAAGAGCCCTGAATCTAGACTCAGCGTTGTGGCTTTGAGATCTATATTGGGCAAAAGATTCCTGCACTGCAGGGGGGGGTTTGGACCCCCTGGGATGACCCCCTTGGTCCCTTCCAGCCCTACGATTCTAGGATTCTATGCTTTTAAGGTCCCGTCTGCAAGCGCACCAAAACCCTTCATCCTACTTTGCAAGAATCTCAGCAACCACCAGGTGACTTGCTGGGAACCGACTAGACGTAGAATCGTAGAACTGCAGAGTTGGCAGAAGAAGAAGAAGAGTTTGGATTTGATATCCTGCTTTATCCCTACCCGAAGGAGTCTCCAAGCGGCTCACATTCTCCTTTCCCTTCCTCCCCCACAACAAACTGTGAGGTGAGTGGGGCTGAGAGACTTCAGAGAAGTGTGACTAGCCCAAGGTCACCCAGCAGCTGCATGTGGAGGAGCGGAGACGTGAACCTGGTTCCCCAGATTACGAGTCTACCACTCTTAACCACTACACTACACTGGCTCTCACTGGCCATTTAGTCCAACCACCTGTAGTACAGGAATCACAGCCAAAGCCATCCACCCAAGGTCCCTGACCTGCCGTCTGTCCACCCCCAGACTAAATTTATCACTGCGTGTCGCGCTGCCACGCCATGGCAAGACTTTTCTTATTATAGTAAAATATCCCCTGGGTTTTCCTCCTGATGCAATTTAAGGCTGGCACAGATAAGAAACCAGATTCAGGCAGTCGGCCCCTGTGAGATTAGATAAGGCAGGAGGGATAATAGTGGAGGATGTGAACAATTGCCCAATGCTGGAACAGCGCAAGGGCAACAGGTGTTGCTCAAGACGCCGAGAGCTTCTTTGAGCAAAGAGGAGATACCATTGCCTCTCTCCCAGATGCCTTTATCATCCCATTTGTTCCACATGTTGATTCAGCATTCTGAAGGCAGAATTCCGATACCCGGGTGCTTGTTTCGAATGCATCCAAGGTCCCAAGCGTGTAATAATTACTCAGAGAGGGAGTTGCATCTTCACAGATACTCGTCCGCAGTCATGCTTGCAGAAGGGGTAGCTATTAAAACAGGCCTTATATAAGTGAGTGATGTGTTCATGGCGATGTATTAAGTCATCCTAACCCTTAGGCACTACACCGGTGATGATGATGGCTTGTCACCTTAACAGCGCGATCCTTTTAAAAATTATTTTTAATAATATTTCTTAAGTTTTCCATATTAACAATCCAATAAAAACCACATTAAATACATTCCGAATTATAATACAAGACCAAATTGTATATATTTGGTTGACTTTCCATGCTCTGAAGTGCGAGGTGTGATGATCTCACATTGTACCGCATTCTTTGGTTGGTTTGAAAAGTCCCAATAAAACATTTCCGATGTTAATCCTACATTTATTTTTAAAAGCCTCTGAATTCATTTAGCAAGTAGCTTAATCCTTTAACAGCGCAATCCTATCCACGCCAGCGTACAGGTAAGCCCCACTAAATTCAATGGGGCTCACACCTAGGTATGTGAATCTAGGATTGCAGCCACCGGCTGTATTCTGATATGAACCACCCTCTTTGAAGCTGCTGGAGCCAGGACAAATTTCCAAGTCAATGAGCTCATCACTGATGGAGGTGGATCAACCTCCTTCCCATTAGAACGAAGGAGAAACTGAGTCACCATTTGCCTACGAAAGCCCTGCAAGCGATACAGACGATATCAACAGCAGTGCACCTGAAGATACGCAGCAAACCATTCTCTCCCTCCCTCCCTCTCTCTCTCTCTCTCTCTCTCTCTCTCTCTCTCAGATTCAGATCTCTGCTTACAAAGGGTCTGCGTATTCCCTCGGCTCATACTCTCCAACGGCAGGGGAAATAGGGACCTTCTGGGATCAAATCAGAAACCAGGATGGCTTTCGTAATTCCAGGACTATCCCTGGAAAACAGAGACACTTGGAGGGTACTGGTGGCCTCTGGGGGTCCCTTCCAACTCTACCGTTCTATAATTCTATCATGTTAAGACAAATAAATTCCTGCCAGAATACAGCAGCAGTGAACTGGATAAAGCCAAGAGTTCTCTTCTGCCTTCTTGCATTCTTCATTAAGAAAGTTCATGTGTTCTCATGGAGAGCACCAGAGGGGCTTGTTAGCCCTTCCTGCGATTTAAGAAAAGTACTGGCCTAGCTGCTTGAGGGACTGGTCATCTTGACCTGGTCAGCCCAATCATTCAGGCAACCCAAGAGGTTGTTTTCTGGAGAGGGACAGCAGCCACCTTTGGGTGTGTGCCCCCGTGAACTCTTGAACGGCGGCTGTGATCCTGCCAAGGTACTCAGTCCCTCTCAACTCAGTGGGGCCAATTTCTGAGCAAACATGTTATGGGGCGGGGGGATGGTGTAAGGGGAGCGATGTCCCACACATTTATTTTTTGTAAAAAAAAAAAAAAAAAGGCAGGGAATGCCAAACTTGTATCCGGATTCCTTGAAGCCAGACACCACCCTTTCTGAGAACAAAATTCTGCCTCCGGCCTCTTCTCCACCTTTGCCTATAAAGGGGTTTGGACTTGTTCGGTTCACAAGATCCGGTTCATCTTGTAAAAAGTTTTTTATTTGCTCCGAGTTTGTTTTTTGTGTTTTTGTTTAGGGTGTTGGCTCTAAGCTGCTCACTTCCAAAGATGAAAAGGCGCAATGATCCAGAGGATTTCAGCAGCTCAGACTGAACCCAGTGGCAGTCTGCTTCTGCAGGCACTCTGTACGCTGCTCTGAGACCTCCTTACAGGAAGGATGGGGTGGAAATGAAATCACATACCCTCCATCGTCCTCATCCTTTGGCCAGCAGGGGGACTTTTGACCCCAACAATGCCATCCCTTATATTATTATTATTATTATTATTATTATTATTATTATTATTAATATACTGCCCTATACCCGGGGGTCTCAGGGCAGTTCACAGAATACATAATAAAACTAAAAACTGCAACCCAATAGCCTCCCTCTACAATTTTTTTTTTAAAAAGTGCAAAAGTGCATAGGATATTAAGCTGGGGGAGTGTGTTTGACTTCATTCTGACCCTGGTAAGAAGCCTAGAGTTGTAGAGTTGGAAGGAGGACAAGCCCCCCCCCCCAAAGATCACCTATTCCAAACCCTTTCGATTCAAGGGCCACAGCTGAAGAAGAAGAGATTGCTTCTGACCCTCCTGGACGGAAGGGCTTAGGCTAGTGTGGTGTAGTGGTTAAGAGCGGTAGACTTGTAATCTGGTGAACCGGGTTTGCTTCTCCGCTCCTCCCCATGCAGCTGGTGGGTGACCTTGGGCTAGTCCCACTTCTCTGAAGTCTCTCAGCCCCACTCACCTCACAGAGTGTTTGTTGTGGGGGAGGAAGGGAAAGGAGAATGTGAGCCGCTTTGAGACTCTTTCGGGTAGTGATAAAGCGGTATATCAAAGCCAAACTCTTCTTCTTCTTCTTCTTCCTATTATTATTATTATTATTATTATTGGGGGATGCAGGGGCATAGCAACTTGGGAGCGGTGGGGGCGGTGCGCTCCCAGTGCCACGTCTCCAGGGGTGACAAGGCATGCGGTTTGCCGGCACTGCTGCTCCAGCGCCGTACGGATGGTGCTGGGATCCTCCATTCGTGGCTGCAGCCTTGACCAGAGGATCCTGGCACCATCCGTACGGTGCTGGAGCGTCAGTGCCGGCAACCCTCTACGTAGCAACTCCCTGCCCCTGGGTGCACATCATGTTTGGCGCTCCGGGTGCCCGAGCAGCTTCCTACACCTCTGGGGGGGATGCCCATGTGAGGCCAAAAGGAGAATTGGGGTAAATTGACTCCTCCCCTGTCTCTTGCTTTCTGTTTTTGGGCACCTTCCCACCCTTCCTTAGACTATTGAAGTAGGAATTCTTGCAGGGGCATTTCCTTATTGACCTGGAGGTCCCATGGTTTTTTGCTTATTCCACACTGTAGGGACAAATTCAACAGGCGTTTAGGCTATTGTGTGGCATGGCGGCTTACTGCTGGCCATAAATATGGGCAGGTAAGTTAGCGGGAAGGAAAACAGCAGGTAAACTGAGGCACGATTGGGTGGAGGGCACCCTTCGGCAATTGGGCAGTGCTTATGCCTGGTGGACTGTGCAGTTGCCCTTGAGGTGCCCTTGCCAGGCTCATCTTTGAGGTTCGCCGAGCAAAGAGGGAGTTATTTCTTCCCCGTCCTCAACTGGGGAGCCACACCTGGTGGCTGCATTAGCTGTGATTCCTACATAAGAACGTAATAAAAGCCCACAGGTTCAGACCATGAACCCATCCTCTTCTCACGGTGGGCAAAGAGTTGCCTGTGGGAAACCAGGATCTGAGCACCAGAGCCACTCTCCTCTCCTGTGGTTTCCAGAAACTGGCATTCAGAACATTAATTTCCTCTGCCCGTGGCGGCAGAGCAAAGCCATCCTGGCTAGTAGCCACCCATAGCCATCTCCTCCTCCATGGATTTGTCCAATCCTCTTTGAAAGCCATCCGACTTGGGGGGCCATCACTGCCTCCAGTGGGAGGGTGTTCCACGGTTTCACTCTGCGGGTTAGACTAGATGACCCACTGGGTCCCTTCCAACTCTACAATTCTCTGATTCTGGGCCAAGATAGCTAGAGGGATGTTTCCCTACTGGAGTTAGCAAAGGCCTCGCCTGCCTGCAATTCTCTTAATTTGGTTAATTAAATTCAGTTAATTTGGTTAATTGCTTGCATGCAGTTCCTCCAACTTGTTATGGCTTAATGTAACCTTTTCTCCACTTATGTCTGCGAGTCTGTTTTTTTTGGCGATTTTAACCCAAGCGATTTGCAATGCAGCAGAAGGAGAAGGGAGGAAGGGGACGGATTTTAAAGATATCATCACCCACCACCTCCTTATGGCAGAAATGTGCCTTTCGCCTACCGATGTCACAAGAAACATCACTGGTGTCAATCTAATGTCAATTGTTGAATCCCAGATGTTCCACAGATCTGAGGAAAGAGAGTCAGAATGTCCAGATCTCATTGTTGTGTTTTTAGAGCTGTGATGGGAGCCGCCTTGAAAAATCGTAGAGTTTTGGAACGTTTCTTTGGGGGTCATCTAATCTAACCCCCCCCCCCCCGCAATGCAGGAATCTCAACTAAAACAGTTTTCTTATCTTTGAAGCTAAGCTTTATACTCCTTAGGAAAACAAAGAAGCAAAACACACAACCAAAATGCCTAAGAAAACCAGAACAGCCACTTTTCGGGAAGGTAAGCATGATCAAAACAAGAAGCCAGGAAATGAGTTATGGGGCAAAAACTGCTAATTGTAGGCAAACCATCTTTTAGAAATGACTTGAGCCCGAACCTAATACTTATCACACACATACCTAAGTCATTTGGGTGAGCAAATCGAGGACCGAATGGACAGCTTCCTATAACACCTGGGTAAACAAGGATCGCCAACCCTCCAGGCGACCGCAAAGGAGGCTCAGGCTACCTTAAGGCCACCCATGATGCTGATGGTCAGTAGCAGAGATCTCCGGAATTCTGACTTCCCGGGAAGATGTGCAAAAATACCACCCACGTAATAGCTACGCTTTGGCAGAAGATACGGCTGAGGGATTTAAGGCAGATCTAAAGTTCTCCTGGAGAATAATAGAACTGTACATTTGGAAAGTTCTTCAAGGGGTCATCTAATCCAAACCCCCCCCCCCCGAATGCAGGGATCACAGCTAAAGAATCATTGACAGATGGTCATCCAACCTCTGTTTAGAAACCTCCAAGGAAGGAGAGTCCACCAGCTTCCAATGGGGTCCGTTCCACTGTCAAACAGCTCTCACTGCCAGGAAGTTCTTCCAAACGTCTAGTTGGAATCTCCTTTCTTGTCATTTGGATTGGGTCCTCCCTCCCAGAGCAACAGGAAATGAACTTTCTCCATCTTCCATGTGCCAGCCCTTCAGATATTTGAAGACGGCTATCATATCACCTCTCAGTCTTCTCCAGGCTAGATACGCTCAATTCCCTCAACCATTCCTCATATGGCTTGATTTTCCAAGCCCTCAGTCATATTTCGTTGCCCTCCTCTGCAGTCATACGCAACCATGATCTTAAGAGCGATTGCCTTGGAGGTTTTAAAAAAACACACCAACCATGCTACAAAATGAAGCCTCTGTATGTGGGTGATTAGAACTCAAAGGAAGATTCTTCAATGGATGTGAGATGATTTTGAAGGAGCCATACCTCCCCAGTCAACTCAACATGAGCCAGGATCATAGTCATAGGTATGTGAAGGCAGGTCAAAAACACCAGGGAAAGTGAGGGCACGAGTAGGGATGGAGGAAAAAATCAGTTTGGTTGGCATTTTAATAAGAAACTAACTAATTGGAGAGCGAAACATTGTTCTCCTCTCCACGCTAGAACTTGGAGAAATCCAGTGAAGCTGAACTTTGGGAGATTCAAGATGAATAAAGGAAAGGACTTCTTCAGGCTCTAGCAAGACAATCGCTCTTAAGATCATGGTTGCGTTTGACTGCAGAGGAGGGCAACGAAATATGATCAAGGGCTTGGAAAATCAAGCCATATGAGGAATGGTTGAGGGAATTGAGCGTAAAAAAGGGGAGTGGACAAGTATGGCGGAGGAGAGGGTTATTGATGGCTCCTAGCCAGGATGGCTCTGCCCTGCCTCCACTGTTGGAGGGAGCGATGCTTCTGAATCCCAGTTGCTGGAAGCCACAGGTGGGGAGCCGCTCCTGTGTTCGAATCCTGATTACCCCTGGAGTATCCTATGAGAGCAAGATGCTGGACTAGATGGGCCACTGGCCTGATCCAGCAGGCTCTTCTCGTTCTCTTGGAAAGCCAAGGTGAGAACCTCCTAGAAGTGCTCCAGGTGGTCTTTTTGAGGTCACCTTGAGGTAGCCAGGCGGCCACAGGTGCTGCTGCACCTGCGGGCTGCCACATCCCTAACCACAAAGCCCGAGACTTCAGGAGGAGAGCTGGTATTGCCCAAGGGCAACACAGGAAGGATGAAACCAGCCAGGGATATAGAGATGCAACTGATACTGCCAGGAACAGAGGCGAGGAGTTAGGATGAATCACGCCGCAGCCAGCTCATGTGGGAATCTCCAGCCAGAAATGTTTTGGGATGGCAACATCCATGGGGCTTTCCGAGGACTGAGCCAGGTGTGCATAACACACACCTGAAATGCAGGTGGTTTTTTTGTGGGGGGGGAGTTCAATTGAGAGCCCAATTGTTGTGGAGGGAGCAGGAAATGCTTAATGCTTTTGCCTGCCAGCGGTTTCCTCCACTAACCCCCCCCCCATTCAGGTATGCATATATTTCCCCCTATAAGGAGAAAAGCAGATTGGAAGAGGTTTTGTATTTTACTCTGGCCCTGCCAACCACTGGCCTGCAGCCCCTGAAAGGTTGCCCACGACAGGATGCGGGCATCAGGTTGGCGAAGGTTGCCCACCCACCCATGAACTAGACCAGGCATAGGCAAACTCGGCCCGCCAGACGTTTTGGGACTACAACTCCCATCATCCCTAGCTAACAGGACCAGTGGTCAGGGATGATGGGAACTGTAGTCCCCAAACATCTGGAGGGCCGAGTTTGCCTATGCCTGGACTAGACGTTCCATTGTGTTCTGGGTGGTGAAGTCTATGCTGTCAATAATTTTAAACTGTGGAACTCACTCCCACAGGAGGAAGTGATGGCCAGCAGCCCAGAGGGCTGGGGGTGCCCATTAGCTAGGATGGGTCTGCTCTGCCTCCACAGTCAGAGGCAGCAATGCCAGTTTCTGGATACTACCGGAGTGGAGAGGAGAGGGCTCTTGTGCTCAGGTCCTGCTTGTGGGTTTCTGTTGGACTAGAGGGGCCTTTGGCCTGATCCAGCAGGCTCTTAATATGTTCTTGCGGGTGAAGGAGCATCTCTTGAGCCAATAGCCCTATCCCAAATCCCCACAGGAAATTCAGTTCTGCATTTTATATTCCTCCAAGTGTTGCACTCAAAGGCTTTTGTAGCACAGCATGTGACTCTTAAATTTGGAGCGCTGCACACCCTCCGGGTTCATCAACACGCTCCCTGCCTTGCCCCAAACTTATTGTTGTCCTCAGCCTGGATGTCCCCAAAAGTTATTTTTGATGTGGTAATTTTCCCTGCTGTTACCCGCATCCTGCTGTTCCTCCCTCCTCTCCCTTTAATAGAGACTGAAGGCAGATTCCTGCTCAAAGGATAACTGCTTATAAAAGATTTCTTACGCAGGGCTGACTCTGGAGAGTGGCCAAAGGGCGCAGCTTCTGCAAAAAAATAAAAATGAACCCCCAGCCGCACCCTGCCTCTGTCCCGTCAATGTTTTCCAGGCACAATTCAAAGTCTTGGTTAGTGCTGAGAAAAGTCTAAATTTCTTGTTGTGCTACCAAGGAGGAGAAAAAGGATACAGGGATGGCCTTTCCAGATCAGACCTTCTTGCCTAGGACTGAGTTTCTGGCTATAGGCAAAGAGGACCAAAATGGGGGAAGAAGAAGAAGAGTTTGGATTTGATCTCCCGCTTTATCCCTACCCGAAGGAGTCTCCAAGCGGCTCACATTCTCCTTTCCCTTCCTCCCCCCCAACAAACACTCTGTGAGCTGATTGGGGCTGAGAGACTTCAGAGAAGTGTGACTAGCCCAAGGTCACCCAGCAGCTGCATGTGGAGGAGCGGGGAAGCGAACCCGGTTCACCAAAGTACAAGTCCACCGCTCTTAACCACTACACCACACTGGCTCTCCACACTGGAGTCATTCCTTGGCATTTGCCCTCTGCCTCTAATATCCAAAGGCCTCCTTCATCCTTCCATGGAAGAAATGTGAAATGTTTCATAGCCAAGTTAATAGTGAGTAGCTTTTCCTTCACAACAGAGCATCCATAAGCAGCGCCTTCTGCTTCTACTTGGAAGTAAGTCACGTCTGACCACTTCCAGGTTGTTGCTTTTTGCGAGTGGGATTCAGCCACACACCAGTGATTTCACATGAAAGAAGAGTCTGCTGGATCTGGTCGGAGGGGGTCCGTTTAATAATAATAATTATTATTATTATTATTATTATTATTATTATTTATTATTTGTACCCCGCTCAAGACCATTCCCCACATTGTGGGACTCAGAAGCATTTCCTTTTCTGAACTCAGAGGCAGTAGCGCAAGGTTGCACAATTAAAGTGGATCACTCCACTTCACCAAAACATAATAATCAGCCTTTTTTTTTGATAAGGAAAGCAATGGCACAAGAAAGTGTGGGATTGCAATTGCTGGATGTTGTATGACCTGAAAGCAGACAAGGCAGAACTGATGCTCAAGAAATGGTGCCATTATATTACAATTATTATTATTATTATTATTATTATTATTATTATTATTATTATTAATACCCCACCCATCTGGCTGGGTTTCCCCAGCCACTCTGGGCGGCTCCCAACAGAATATTAAAAAGACGATAAAACAAAAGGTGTTGCTTCCCTAACACCTTATGCAAACAAATCGGGATAAATGCTCAAGAAAGAGGTCACCTGGAAGTAGGGAGGGGGAGGAATTCGTAGAACCACAGCACTGTAGAGTTGGACAGGACCCAAACTGTCATCCAGTCCAACCCCCTGCAGTGAAGGTATCACAGCTGAATTAAATTCTGTTCACAATTAAGCTATGGTTTTCCCAGTAGTGATGTATGGAAGTGACAGCAGGAGGCTGATCGACTTTTGAATTGATGCTTTTGAATTCTGGTGCTGGAGGAGACTCTTGAGAGTCCCATGGACTGCAAGAAGATCAAACCTATCCATTCTGAAGAAAATCAGCCCTGAGTGCTCACTGGAAGGACAGATCCTGCAGCTTAGGCTCCAATACTTTGGCCACCTCATGAGAAGAGAAGACTCCCTAGAAAAGACCCTGATGTTGGGAAAGATGGAGGGCACAAGGAGAAGGGGACGACAGAGGACGAGATGGTGGGACAGTGTTCTCGAAGCTACCAACATGAGTCTGACCAAACTGCGGGAGGCAGTGGAAGACAGGAGTGCCTGGCATGCTCTGGTCCATGGGGTCACAAAGAGTCGGACACAACTAAACAACAACAAAAATTAATTTCCACTTTCTAAACCAACACAAGAACTGGAACACAGCCCTCCTTTGAAATTCTCACTTCTCTGAATTTTGCAATGCCTTCCCCCAGCCAAGGAAAACGTGTAATAAATGCATAGGCTAGAGAATGAAATGTCCCTGTTGCCCAACCCTCCCACTCAATGCAGAAAATCCAGAGCAAAAACACCCCCAATATATGGCTTGCCCAGTGCGGGGGAGACCACAATCCCTTTAGATAATTTCATAGAATCATAGAGTTGGAAGAGACGACCAGGGCCATCCAGTCCAACCCCCTGCCAAGCAGGAAACACCATCAAAGCATTCCTGACAGGTGGCTGTCAAGTCTCTGCTTAAAGACCTCCAAAGAAGGAGACTCCACCACACTCCTTGGCAGCAAATTCCACTGTCCAACAGCTCTTACTGTCAGGAAGTTCTTCCTAATGTTTAGGTGGAATCTTCTTTCTAATTTTTTCTATTGTCAACCTTTGGCTATAGCTTACATATTTTTTTAAATTAAACAACAACAACAACCATGAGCATGTGTAAAGTGCATTATACTATCAATAACTTTGCACAAAAACACATGCAGTTCCTAAGAAACACACAGATACACATTATAGTGTGTTCTGTGCGGTGATGATGGAAGAGTTTCTAAGACAATGGATACATGCAATTGTCCTTAAGTTGCCACCACAGGGCATTGTTGTTTTGAGAGAGAGAGAGAGAGAGAGAGAGAGAGAGAGAGAGAGAGAGAGACCTGCCCTATCCTCTCTGGCCATGATGTTTACCACACAGCCAGGGAGCAGACCCACTACAAAGGAAAAGCTCCAGTCGAGACCCTGCCTTAAATTCCATCGCTGGCAGAGACCAGTGGAAGAGCAGGCCTGGGAAGAGTACACAGGATGATGTTCTGGGAAGGGAGAGGAACAGGCTTGGGGTCTGAATGCTGAACAATATAAAAGGCTTGTCATTCCACAAGGAGGTGTTGCCGGAAAGGCAAGCAGAGGCTCGCCTGGCCATCAGATTGCACAAGATGAAAGTTCCTCATGCTTGGAAGAAGATCATAGAAACACAGCGTTGTAGAGTTGGCAGGGACCCCAAGGTCATCCAGTCCAAACTTCTGCAATGCAGGAAACTCAACGAAAGCATCTCATGGCATAAGGCCACCCAATAGCTGGTTAAAAACCAGGAGAGTCAACCACATCCTAGCAAGTCTGTTCTACGGTTGAAGAAGAAGAGTTTGGATTTGATATCCCGCTTTATCCCTACCCGAAGGAGTCTCCAAGCGGCTCACATTCCCCTTTCCCTTCCTCCCCCACAACAAACCCTCTGTGAGGTGAGTGGGGCTGAGAGACTTCAGAGAAGTGGGACTAGCCCAAGGTCACCCAGCAGCTGCATGTGGAGGAGCGGAGACGTGAACCCGGTTCACAAGATTACGAGTCCACAGCTCTTAACCACTACACCACACTGGCTCATGCCCTCAGAAAGTTCTTCCTAATGTTTAGTTTGAATTTCCTTCCTTGTCATTTGAATCCATTGGTTCGGGTCCTGCCCTCTGGAGCAGCAGAATCAAGCAGCTCCATCTTCCATGGGACACCCCGTCAGATATTTGAAGATGGCTATTGTTTTGCCTCCTCTTGTCCAGGCTAAACATCCCAGTCGTCCTCTGCCCACCTTCCAGCTTGTCAACATCCTTCTTAAACAGTGGTTCCCAGAACTGGACACAGCAGTCCAGGTGTGGTCTGACTGAGGCATAATAACGCAGTGCTATTACTTCACTTGATCTGGATACTAGGAAAGCAACCTAGTGGAAAACATACCTCAAGGACCACTTCCCTTCGTATGAATCTATCCAGACCCTGAGATCATCCTCTGCAGCCCTTCTTTGTGTTCCTCCTCCATGAGAGGTCCAGAGGCCTGCAACATGAGAACGGGCCTTTTTTGTGGTGGCTCCATTTGTAAAATGCTCTCCCCAGGGAGGCTCACCTAACACCTTCATTATACACCTTTAGGTGCCAGCCAAAAACGTTCCTCTTCAACCAGGCCTTTGAAAATGCATCGTGGAAGGGGGGGGGTTATTGGGTTGTCTTTGTTTTTATTAATATGATGTATTTATTGTACTTTTGTGTTGTGAACCGCCCTGAGATCTACAGATATAGGGCTGTATACAGATTTAATAAATAAAAGAATCTGAGCTCAAATTCTGACTTGGAGGCAGAGGGGATGGCCAGATGCAGGAGGCCAGCAGCACCAGAGGGAGAGGTGTCAAAAAACAACCTTGATCCCTGCATCTGGATCAGGCCTGAGCCACAGTCCAAAGCTATCCGATCTGGGGCTCATGAGCCAAGGAGCCCCCAGTCAGCCCCTATGGCATCCAAACACATGAATCTGGTACCGTCCGAGGAATCAAGCTCTTCTGTGTAGGGCAGGGATTGAGTTCCCCATGCAAAGGGAACTGCCAGAGAGGAGCAGCAGGACAAGGCATCCTATGCTCAAGCCAGAGTCCGGCTCATTTGAGGCCTTCTGCTCCACAAAGAAGGGGCACAGGCTGGAAGGAGAAAAGACACCTGGAGCTGACCTTGGTGCTGAAACACCTGCTTGCTTTGTCCCACTGTGCCCCATGGCACAAGAGCAGAGGCAGGAGTCCACTTAAGAGTAAAGAGTTCAGAGTAAAGGTAAGGGTAAAGGGACCCCTGACCATTAGGTCCAGTCGCGGACAACTCTGGGGTTGCAGCGCTCATCTCGCATTATTGGCCAAGGGAGCCAGCGTACAGCTTCCGGGTCATGTGGCCAGCATGACTAAGCCGCTTCTGGCGAACCAGAGCAGCGCACGGAAATGCCGTTTACCTTCCCGCCGGAGCGGTTCCTATTTATCTACTTACACTTTGATGTGCTTTCGAACTGCTAGGTTGGCAGGGGCTGGGACCGAGCAACGGGAGCTCACCCCGTTGCGGGGATTCGAACCGCCGACCTTCCGTTCGGTAAGCCCTAGGCTCAGTGGTTTAGACCACAGCACCACCCACATCCCTATTTTGTTCAGAGTAGGGCTACTGAAATATTGACCTCAAGACAGGGCATCAAGCTTTTTCTGCAAGCCAGGACCTCCCTCTCTCCTGCCTTTTATCAAACACCCTACGCAATCTGGACCTCCATGAAGAGCCAAGAAGACATAGTTGGGGCAAGAGCAGAACGTGAATCACGCAAGAGGGGCAAACCACACACTCCAGAAGAAGCCCAGAGCAGCATGTGGGGAGACTGGCGTGCTCCACAACGCCCTCCAACCCGCTCTTGGCAGCTCTTCAAATGTGGCAGAAGCTAAAATTTGGACTGACCTGCAATTTGGGCTGCGCTCAGGAGCAGTGGTGTGATTGCTTTTGCTGAACTCTGCATAGATACACCCAGATTCAACCCACAATCATGGAGCATCCATTTGGTCATCCAAAACCTGACTTCGCTTTGCCATTCCCCCCCCCCAAAAAAACCAAGCATTGTGCAGTTGCAAAGTGCTAAGTATCAGGCAGAGTGAGGTCATCTGGTTACCTCTGCAGCTGTGACATAGACCAATTTGGAAATCCGGTTTGCTCAAGTGCCTGTTAAATCATTTATCATCATTTTTGCCGCACCCATCTTCAAGGATCTTGGCACATCTACCAAATCCATATTCAATCATCTAGCAAAATCCTAGCCAGAGCAAACAAATGGCGTCCACTTCTCCTCGACTACTTCAGTCCATTTTGGCTTCATCCATACTCCCTGCCAACAGCAAGGGTCAGCGCTCAAGAAAGTGGGGAACAGATGCATGGATCCATGCAAAAATCAGCCCATGGTTCCTGGGATTTTGTGTGTGGCTCCATCAAACGTTCACCCAATTCCATCTGCAGAAAGAAAGTGGTGCTTTCAAAGGAGCAGAATGTTCACCCTTCCTTCAGATCTATTCACTGCCATCTTCTCCTTCCCTGCCTTCTGCTACTTTGCAATTTCCCCCTTAATATCCCACACTTTCAACACAGATTTATGTGATGGAAGTTTATAAAATGGCATGATAGTAGTTTATAAAACGATGAGTGGCACGGAGAGAATGGATGCAGAACAGTTTCTCTCTCCTAACACTAGAACTTGTGGACAGCAGATGAAGCAGAATGTTGGGAGATTCAGGGCATGGCAAATAATGTCCTTCTTTACAGAATGTGCAGTTGAACTGTGGAACTCTCTGCCGCAGGAGGCGGTGATGGCTGCCAGCCTCAATGGTTTTTAAAAGAGGATTAGACCAATCCATGGCTTTCAATGCCTACGAGCTATGGTGACTCTGCTCTGACTCCACAGTTGGAGGGAGCAGTGCTTCTGAATACCAGTTACGGGAAACTACAGGAAGGGAGAGCTGCTCTTGTGCTGGGATCCTGCTTCCTGGTTTCCCACAGGGGCATCTGGTTTGCCACTGTGAGAACAGGATGATGGGCCAGATGGGCCACTGGCCTGATCCAGCTTACTTCTTAAGTAAGCTGTTCCCCACAACACAAAATGTTTAAAGTGTTATTATAGAGATACATAATTTCCAGAGAGATAGGGAGGAAGGTTGTGGGGCGTAAGGAGTTTGGGGACACTCACAAAGCATTTAAAAGCCATTCCCCAAAAGTAAAAATAGGATCAAAACAGAGGCAGCCTTTTCCCAGGGGCAGGATCCAGACTAGGCCTCATAAACAGGGAAAGGCAGGGTGTGAGTGCATTGCCAGGGTGCGGCCCCGGCACGGAGACAGGTTCTGCCTGAGAATCAGTCGTAAGGCTATGCGATGTTGGGTGGCAACACCCAGGCACAGAGAGGATGGCGGCTTACTGAGGCAAATAAACCCTGCATCCTATTAATGCTTGCAAATGATACCTTTCCTCAGACCCAGGGAGAAACTCAGTGACGATCCCTTTGCAGAACTCAGATGCAATACGGGGTGTCAGGGAGTGGATTTTAATTACCCTTGCATGAGTGTCTCATCCAAAGAACAGAAAGGTCATCATGGCATAAGGCAGAGGTTTTCAACCTTTTTGAGTCCACAGCTCCCTTGACCAACTACCTTCTTTTTGCAGCTCCCTTGTGGGACTCAGGAGCCCAGTTATGCCACCCCTTGCCTGCAGAGCGGGCAGCCTCTCGCCCTTTTTTGAAACCCTCCTTTGTGGAGTGTGCCCTCAGCCTCCTCTCTCCTCTCTTTGGGAGTCCTCTGGGCATCTGCTGCTGCTGCCCCTGGTCTCTGAGCTGCACCCCCACCCCAAAGAGAGGTGTTTCCTCACACTGCCCCACAGGGTCTAGGACAGTGATGGCTAACCTTGACACTCCAGATGTTTTGGGACTACAACTCCCATAATCCCTGACCACTGGTCCTGTTAGCTAGGGATGATGGGAGTTGTAGTTCCAAAACATCTGGGGTGTCAAGGTTAGCCATCACTGGTCTAGGACTTGTCTGTCCATTCCCAACAGCAAGGGCTGGCAGACTGGGCTCCCTCACCTGCTTCCTTCCTTCCTTCCTTCCTTCCTTGCTTGCTTGCTTACTCTGAGGCCACCTCAGCTCCTGCCAACCAGCACCCCCTGGCCAGCCCCAGAGGCACCATTCGCCTGCGGAGCTTGTAGCCAGGGCTGCTGCAACCAACAGCTGTGCAAGCCTTTGGGAGGCAGAGACGCGAGAGGGCATCAGAGGGAAGGAAAGAGGGACAGAGGACAGTGTTGCCCGCGGCACCCCTGACCAACATTCAAAGCACCCACGGCACACTGGTTGAAAACCACTGGCGTAAGGCACTGTGTCTTAAGCTGAGGTATGGCTCAAACCCAGAATCTGTCCCCGAAGCATTGTGAAATAATAAACAAAGGAAAGCAATCTCTGAACATGGACAGAGTGTATTACGGATCCCAGATTGTGTAGCAGTTAGAGTGTTGGACTAGGACCTGGCAGACCAGGGTTCAACCAGGGCATTCATGATCTCTCAGCCTAATCTACCTCGCAGGGTTGTTGTAAGCGTAAAATAGGGGGGGTGCATTGCTGTATAGCACCAACATCCCCATGCATACATGGGATTAAAAAGCCTCAACACCTTAGGCCAGACTTTGCAAGTACATTTCCATAGCATCATAGGATAGTAGAGTTGGAAGGCACCCCAAGGGTCATCTAGCCCAACCCCCTGCAAATTCAGGAATCAAAGCTGTTTCGCCCTCTTCTCATTAGTCGTTCAGCCTCCAAAGTATCCTTGACAAATTCCCGAAGAGGAGCCACACCAGCCAGCTGCCCCTGGTCCAGTTGCAACTGCAGCAAATGCGACACAGGAGCTTCTGGTCAGGGATCTGTTTGTGGGCTTGAATCCACACTGCAAGAAGTACCGGAGAAGCTGGCAGGCACATGCCCGCTAAAGCTTCTGCCACCATGCATTTGTCAACCATTTGGCAGCCACCTGACGAGTCAGCTTACCAGGTCAGGCAGAGCTCAGCAGGAAACCGTGAGGGATTTGCTGAGCGAGACAAGGTTGCTAATCAGTTTGTGGCACCAGCTACAGGCACAGGAGCCAGGACAGAGGTGCTTTCTGACGCCCTCGGAATAGCTGAGCAGTTTGACTCTGCTGGGAGCAGGGCTTAATTAAAAATCAGACCCAGCACCACTTTTCAGTGCCAAAGCTCAGTGCTGGGCACTGAGGGACAAACATGAAGGCAAGGATGAGCCTCTGAGGAAGTACAGAGGGTCTTCTTATGATGGAATGGCCCTACTCAACCTGGACTTCGTAGCCATCTAGGATCAAGAAGGGTGCCCAAGATCATGTTGCTTCCTTCTGGGCAGCGCTTACCCCCAAATCTCTTGCTTTTAAAAATGAGATTATCAGGAGAGGCTTCTGGATCAAACCAGTGGCGCATCTACTCCAGCATCCTGTTCTCACAATGGCCAACCAGGTGGCTCTGTTGGTGAAACCTGCAAGCTGGATTCTCCCCTCCTGCAGCTTCCAGCAACTGGCATCCCTAAGCACTTACTGCCCTCCAAAAGTGGAGCTAGAACATAGCCATCCTGGCTAGTAGCCGTCAATAGCCCTCTCCTCCTCCATGAATTTGTCCAATCCCCTTTTAAAGCCATCGAGATTGGTGATCATCACTGCTTCCTGCAGTGAGTTCCAGTTTGACTATCTGCTGCATGAATTTCTTTTGTCTTCTGTCCTCAACCTTCCAACCTTCCACTTTCTTGGAAGTCCCTGAGTTCTAGTGTTATGAGAGATGGAGAAAAGCTCCTCTCTGCCCACTTTCTCTGTGCTGTCCAAAAAAATGCATTAACTGGAATGGCTGAAGTTGAGCTAGAAGAAATCCATAGACTCAAATAATTGTAGTGTTGGAAGAGGCCACCAAGGGTCATCCAGTCCAGCCCCTGCAATGCAGGAATCACAGCTGGAGAATCCCTGACAGATGACCATCCAACCAGTGTTAAAAAAAAAAAAAAACTCCAGTGAAGGAAAGTCCACTACTTTCCAAATGATCAAGCACAAACTCTAAATTTTCAAATCAGAGCTTTGAAAATTTTCCTATCTGGGAATCAGTGTGTGTGATGGGAGGGATCTCCTGTCTTTCCAACTAACCCCCCCCCCCAGCTCATGCTTATTCCACCCACTCCTAGAAAGGAGAGCTAAGCTGGCAAAAGCACACCAAAACACCCACAGAAACACCCACACCACACGAAGAAGAAGAAGAAGAAGAAAAGAAGAGGAGGAGGAGAGTTTGGATTTGATATCTCACTTTATCCCTACCCAAAGGAGTCTCAAAGCGGCTAACATTCTCCTTTCCCTCTTCCTGCCCCACAACAAACACTCTGTGAGGTGAGTGGGGCTGAGAGACTTCAGAGAAGTGTGACTAGCCCAAGGTCACCCAGCAGCTGCATGTGGAGGAGAGGAGACACGAACCCGGTTCACCAGATTACGAGTCTACTGCTCTTAACCACTACACCACACTGGCTCTCAAACGTACCCAAACACGCACAACGGGAGCGATGCCCAAGCCATGACTTCTGGTTTGGAGTGATTGTGGGCACACCTCGTTCCACTTGCGCACACGCTATCTATCCGCAGGCTGTTGCCTGAATGCCAGACGTGAACTCAGAGACCATTGCGCCCCGCGGAGGGCGAACGGGCACCGCCTATGTTGTGCGCCCCAATTAATTACAGCTCTAGCAGCCACGGGATGGGGATCTGGTCGCCTTGCGGATGCCAACAAGAAAGCCAGCCAACAGGTTCTTTCTAGGAACAGCGTGAAAACATTCACAGGAAACCCTCGCCAAATTCCTATACCCCAACCTTTGCTAATTGTGTCCACCGTTGCTAAATCGTCTCCCTCCGCCCCCCAGAAACGGCGGGCTGTGTTCAAGTGCGCTTGCCAAGACAGCGTCTATATTTAATCAAATCAAATTAGAGTCATTATTCTCTCCCCCCCTTTCTTTCCTTCCAGCTACCCAGAGGAATAAAGACTTATATTACATGATACGGGCAGGTTTGTCGTGATACAGCAGTCAGTAGCCGCTGCTGAAAAGTGGCTTCTGCGTCTCAGCAGTGAGCCCTGAAGCCTTTTGGCTAACTTCCAGGACTCTTAGCAAAGCTCTCTGGGACCAAACTTCTGTTCCCAATGCTGACATTTGAACCATAGAGTTGGAAGGGGCCCCCAAGTGCCATCTAGTCCACCCCCTGCAATATAGTAATCTCAGCTAAACAATCCCTGACCAATGGCTGTCCAACCTCGGATTTGGGGTGCACCTGTTTTGGGGTGAGCAAAAGGTATAAGGAAAAGCCAATATGTCAACTTCTTTCTCATTCAATGTCTAAAATCATCCATACTGAAACCCAGGGAAGCAGTGATATCTCATGATTGCGCCTATATCTGCCTCTTTAGAGGTGAGGCAAAACCTTCAGACACATTTGAAGTTCCTCAACATTTCAGTCTGGCTGCTCACGTTGCCAGAGGCACATTTTCACACAAAGGCAGGATATGACTTTAAGAATCAATAAATAGAAAATTTGACATTCAAATCGAAATCATAGATTCATGGACTTGTAGAGTTGGAAGAGATCCCGAAGGACATTTAGAAGATTGATTATGTAATTGCCCTTAAAATGTGGACAGTTCAGACTTGCTGTTTCAGGGCTGTTGTTGGGCAAAACAACATTGTACAGTGTTTCTTGAGGGTCTGATTCTGACAAACGTCCCTGGTGAACCTATCATCATGACCTATCATCTGTTACATACTGTCAAATACAAAATACCATTGCATGTCACCTCTCAAATCTTCTGAAATAGATCTCAAACATTGTCAAGATCAAATTCTAAACTTCTGTAAAGCACAAATAAGTAACTCGAACTGTGAAAAACGCTGCCTGCGAAGAATCAGATTTCCACATGTACACATGTCAGTTTTAGTTCCGTAAAACTCCAGTGCTTTTAACAACTGTCCTCTGGAACCTCAACACACATCCCTGGTCAGGGAAGGGAGAATCACAGATGTGAGTCAAAAGGAACCAATAGTTCAGATGAAAAAGTAGTGTGCTTTGGAACTAGACAGATCTCATCAGAGAGGAATGAGTTATGTGAAACTCCAAAGCTGGCTACCATTAAAAAAAATGATCCAAAATAGATACCACATAATTACTGTCCCCACCCTTGTGAGAAGCAACCAGAAGGATTTTCAAGCGTATCTTGAACAAAACCTACAAGAGGAATTTGCATCCCTACCAACAATTTCCTACGTGCCTTAGCGACTGTTTTCTCACTACCAGGAGTCTTTCGCAGAGACAGGGCAGACAGAGCAGCCACTGAGCAGCCTTGAGAAAACTGCCACCTGCCAGCCTCAGTTTCTCATCTGTAAAATGGGCATGATGACGATCGACCTCGCAGAGCTTTGTTGTGAACCAGCCTGATACTGTTGTGCTAAGGCAATGGTAACCGAGAAGAGAGTCCTGTCTGTGGGGTATGGAGCGCAGGGGGACACACACACACACATATGGATGTATACATTTAAGATGTGTGAGCAGTAAAAGAAAGCATGGAAAAGCCAAGTGGCCTTTGAATTAGAAAAGAGCAAAGGACTTTGCTGATGCTCTGTGACCTTGCAGAAGCCTGAGAAATGCCTCTGTAGCCTGAAAAATTCTTTTCCTGAGTCTGGTTAAGAAGTTTCTCCCGGAGAAACAAAAAGTTTCCGTCTTTAAGGCCGCATGCGACACGGAGATGCCTGCTTTTTTGCTGGGGTGTGTAATTTGACAACTTGTAAAAGTTAACCTGCCTCTTCTGTCTTGGGATTCTTAATCCCCGTAGTGCTGATCACCAATAAAGGCAGTTTATTGACACCACAACCCTGGTGTGCTGAACTGAAGAGAAATCCCAGCACCGAAAGGAAATCTAGCAAACCACTTACTTGGAAGGCTGAGCAGCGTGTCAAAGGCTTTGCATTGCATCTGCCCTGTGCTCTGCGTGACACAGTTCATCCAGAGACCTTGATAGATGGCCTGGGCTGTCACGATGTTCTCCCCGGCATAGGCGTTAATTTTCCACTGGGGCATGGCCGTGCTGATGATCAAGCCCACCCAGCCGACGAAGGCCAGGATGAAGCCCAGCATCTGTAGACCACTGTTGGCCATCTCCTTTGCACCTGGGAAGTTTCTGAAGGAAGCCGGTTCCTCGCTCGGAGCTTTGGGGATCGATCAGCGCCGGAGCCCAGCCGATTCTTTGAGCAACCTTGGCGAAGGAGCAAAGCGAGCTTCGGCTTGTCCTTCTCCGCTTGTAATCCGAGAGATTTCAGAGCAGGTTGCTGGATGGAGGAGCTACCCAAACTAAAGCCGGCTGCACCTGTGGCTCACTATTTAAACCAGAGTCCTCGGAGAGCCCCCTAGTGGTTTCGCTTGAGTTTGCCAGCGCATCCTGACTGCTCCCAATGAAAGTTAGGCACCACCAAAAGGTTAAACCTGGGTATTTCAAGGGTTGCTGTGTTTTTTGTGTGAAAAATGCAACGATTTCACCAATTGCAGCAAGATGAAAAGGAATCTTTGCTCCAGCATCCTGTCTCCTTGCAGAGTCAGAACCAGCCATGCGCCTCCATTAAAGGCCACCGTAGCATTCTTCGCGCGCATGGGCACATCATGCATTCCATCGCCTATGACGCCTTCATTTTGGGATCCACCCTGTTCCCTTGGTGGTTTTTACTTTTAAGGGCATAGCAGTGGCAAGGGATGAGAGATTACTGATGCTGCAAGGATACATAATTAAAAACACTGACTCAATAGCACCTTTCTTACTATCATGTATACATTGAGTGTTGAAATCATTTGTGACTTGTGTGTTAACTTCATTGCTGTTTTGGGAGAAGACTCATCATTCTTCAGAGGTACTTACCAATACTTCTGTAAGGGGCATCAAGGGAAGTATCGCTACCTCTCTATTCTGCTTTAGAATGAACGCAAAGAGGACACTGAGCAATGGATTCAAACTATAAGAAAGAAGATTCCACCTAAACATTAGAAAGAACTTCCTGACAGTAAGAGCTGTTCAACAGTGGGATTTGCTGCCAAGGAGTGTGGTGGAGTCTCCTTCTTTGGAGGTCTTTAAGCAGAGGCTTGACAGCCACCTGTCAGGAATGCTTTGATGGTGTTTCCTGCTTGGCAGGGGGTTGGACTGGATGGCCCTTGTGGTCTCTTCCAACTCTAGGATTCTAGGATTCTATGAACCCACCTGGAGCCCTGTGTACAGTTCTAGGCACCACATTTTGAGAGGGACATTGACAAGTTGGAACGTGTGCCAAGGAGGACAACCAAGGTGGTCGAGGATCTGGAAACCATGCCTTATGAGGAACGGTTGAATGAGTCAGAGGTGTGCACCCAGGGGTGAAGCTAGCCACCTGCGGGGGCAGGACGAACGTCCCAGTAGGTGCAGCCCTGGAGCAGCACACATGCCGTGCACCCAGGGGGCAGGGCGAGCTGCCCAGGAGGGTGATTGGCACCCATTGGGGGTGATTGGCACGGTGATTGGCACCCTGGGGGGCAGCGCAGCGATCTGCCCAGGGGGGATTTTGTCACACCCCCCCTCATGGATGACACCCAGGGTGGACCGCCCCCACTGCACCCCCTTCCTCCGCCACTGGAAGGAGACTGAGAGGGGATACAATAGCCATCTTCAAATATCTGAAGGGCTGTCCCATGGAAGATGGAGAAAGCTTGTTTTCTCCTACTGTGGAAGGGAGGACTCGAACCCATGGCTTCAAGTTACAAGAAAGGAGATTGCGACTAAACACCAGGAAGAACTTTCTGATAGGTAAAAGATGTTGTGAACTATATCCAATGCATTTTAAACATTTTTAGCATCGGGGGAATATGTGAAATACCAGGTTGAGTTTTTCTCAGCCAGTGTCCTACTATTCCAGTTTTGAGTTCAGTTTTATTATGATTTGTTAGAAATTATATTTTATTTTTACATTTTTGTGAACCACCCTGAAATCAATTGATATAAGGGCAGCACCCTTTTTTAAGACCCAGACTCTCAAATAAATATGTAAGTTGGGTTGATTTACACATATTCTCATGTAGTAGATTAGTCATCATGACAATGAGCCAGTTGTTTTCTATCCATTCAAATGCAACCTTTCTTTTCTTTTCTTTTATGAGCCAGTGTGGGCTAAGACAAGGGAGACCAGGGTTCAAATCGCAGCTTGGACATGAAGGCAGCTGAGTGATCTTGAGCCACTCACTACCTCTCAGCCCATGGAGTTGTTGTGGGGATTAAATGAGGAAGGAAGGGGGGAAACATGCGTGCCACCTTGAGCTTCTTGGAGAGAGAGAAAACTGGGATATAAATGCAAACAAACAAATAACAAAGGGACCAAACTCTGTGCCAATCCAGTCAAACAGACTGTCTCACCAGAGTGGTGCATTCTCTGGTTATCTCCCACTTGGACTACTGCCATGCGCTCTATGTGGGGCTATCTTTGAAGGTGATCTGGAAACTACAACTAATCCAGAATGCAGCAGCCAGACTGGTGACTGGGAGTAGCCACCGAGACCACATAACACCGGTCCTGAAAGATCTTCATTGGCTCCCAGTACGTTTCCGAGCACAATTCAAAGTGTTGGTGCTGACCTTGAAAGCCCTAACGGCCTCGGCCCAGTATACCTGAAGCAGCGTCTCCACTCCCATCGTTCTGCCCAGACACTGAGGTCCAGCACCGAGGGCCTTCTGGCGGTTCCCTCCCTGCGAGAAGTGAGGTTACAGGGAACCAGGCAGAGGGCCTTCTCGGTGGTGGCACCCACCCTGTGGAACACCCTTCCATCAGATGTCAAAGAGAAAAACAACTGTTTTACTTTTAAAAGACAACTGTGGGCGGCCCTGTTTAGGGAAGCTTTTAATGTTTGATGCTGTATTGTTTTTAATATTCGGTTGAAAGCCGCCCAGAGTGGCTGGGGAAACCCAGCCAGATGGGCGGGGTATAAATAATAAATTATTATTATTATAAAACAGGCAGAACTGGAATATTTGTGGAATGAAATGAATGCGGAGATCCAGTTTGCAAGTTTTTAGGTGGGAAAGTTGGGACCCTGTTGTTTTCCTCAGTCCCTACAGACTTTGATTTGGATCAAGGACCGTCTCCGAGTTTTAAATTTCCTGCATCTGAAATCCAGATGCAATACCTAGGTTGACTCGTGTATATTGGGCTTAAATCCAGCCCTCTCCTGCTGTCTATATCTCACTTTAATTACATGTTTGCTCGGGGAGCGAGAGAGAAGCTTAAGGGTGCTGTTAGTGCCAAATGTGAAGTTCTAATCTCAGTACCATATTTCCAAAAACCTATAAATAGTTTGTGCATTGGAAAATAACTGTTTTCTTGTTCTTCTGCAGCTGCCAAGTCCCTCTGTGGTGTTTGCACCACTCCTTAATCCTCCACCAGGTAATTCTCAGACAGTGTCCACCCTAATTGTTCTGCTGTTCCAATCAAGCGAAACCACAACTTTTGCAAAACAAGGACTTCTCTGATACGGGAGTTCAGCTCATTGTTTTCATGCTGAGGTTGCTTCATCCTGATGACTCCATGGATTTCACCTGGGCTTCGCTGAGCCCTTGACAAAACAGGGCTGCTAAAGTGGTGATTTACCTGTCAAGGCTGGCTTAACTACAGAGGGGATCCCATCATGGCGAAAACAACAGCAGAAGAAGCAAACAAGACAGGCTCCATAAACAGGAGAACGGTCAAGATCTCTTGGCTTCCACCGCACCTATTGGTTTTTCTTATCCCATTGGCCTCATCCAGCAGGTTCATCTTAGGTTCCTGTGTTCTTAATTTTTTGATTTTATAAATTTATTTATTTGGATTTTCAGATTAAAATTTTACGGTCACTTATGGAACATACAGCATAAAAACAAGATTCCAAGGAATCTCCTGGACTTCCCTCCTCCCCTTTGTGGGTCCTATTGTTAATATTTCCTCCTGCATCTTTTATGAGAATCCAAATCTTTTACGTCTCCAATGTGTCCAAAATTCACCATTAAGCTACAAGTGATATTCGAATCCTACTAACGATTTTCATAGAATCCTAGAATCATAGAGTTGGAAGAGACCCCAAGGGCCATCCAGTCCAACCCCCTGCCAAGCAGGAACACCATCAAAGCATTCCTGACAGGTGGCTGTCAAGCCTCTGCTTAAAGACCTCCAAAGAAGGAGACTCCACCACACTCCTTGGCAGCAAATTCCACTGTCAAACAGCTCTTACTGTCAGGAAGTTCTTCCTAATGTTTAGGTGGAATCTTCTTTCTTGTAGTTTGAATCCATTGCTCCGTGTCCGCTTCTCTGGAGCAGCAGAAAACAACCTTTCTCCCTCCTCTATATGACATCCTTTTATATATTTGAACATGGCTATCATATCACCCCTTAACCTTCTCTTCTCCAGGCTAAACATACCCAGCTCCCTAAGCCGTTCCTCATAAGGCATCGTTTCCAAGCCTTTGACCATTTTGGTTGCCCTCTTCTGGACACGTTCCAGCTTGTCAGTATCCTTCTTGAACTGTGGTGCCCAGAACTGGACACAGTATTCCAGGTGAGGTCTGACCAGAGCGGAATACAGTGGTACTATTACTTCCCTTGATCTAGATGCTATACTCCTATTGATGCAGCCCAGAATTGCATTGGCTTTTTTAGCTGCTGCATCACACTGTTGACTCAGGTCAAGTTTATGGTCTACCAAGACTCCTAGATCCTTTTCACATGTACTGCTCTCAAGCCAGGTGGGGATTTTAACTGTTTACAATGGTTTTTAAGATAGCTTATAAATTTTCCCCATTCCTTATTAAAATTGTGGTCTTCCTGATTTCTGACTCTTCCTGTCATTTTAGCCATTTCAGCATAGTCCATCAACTTGATCTGCCATTCTTCTCTGGTAGGGACTTTATCTTCTTTCCATCTCTGGGCCAATAACATCCGCACAGCCGTGGTCGCATACATAAGTAGTCTTTTTCGCTCCCTTGGGATTTTGGCACCTAGGATCCTGTGTTCTTAAGCTGATGGAGGAGGTGGTGGCCGAAACATGTGGAGAGCGACAGGTTGGTGAAGGCTGGTGCATATTTATTTAATGCTCCTTGCAGGGGGCTGGACTGGATGATTCTTAGGGTCCCTTCCAACTCTACAGTTCTATGATTCTACAATCCTCCCAAAGGAGACCAGAACAACAGACAGCAAAATAGCAAAACAATGCAGTTTTAAAACCTCTTTAAAATAACATTTAACATTTAATATTCTAGTGCTTGCAGCTTGAATTGGGCCCAGTATGACTCACTAGTAACCAGCTCTGAGGACCAATGCCACAAGGTTCCAATGGGCTGCCCCATATACAAAGCTAGCAGCTGCATCCAGCACTAGCTGCAGCCTACAGACCATCTTCAAGGGCAACCCCGAGCAAAGTGCATTGCAGTAGTCCAAAGAGGAAGTCACTTAGAGCATGGGTAGCTGATGCCAGGCTATGCCAGTCGAGGAATGGCTGCAGCTTGCAAACTAGAATAAGTTGGCATGTGTGCTCCTTACCCCAGGTGCCACCTGAGACTCTAGTGACAAGGTGGAATCCAGGAGTACTCCCAGGGTTCAAAGCTGCTCCTTCAGAGGGACTGCAACCCTTCCCGGAACATGGGAACCACCCGCTCAGAGTACCTCTGTCTTACCAGGATCCAGCCTCAGTTCACTGGCTGCCATCCAACCCATCGCTGCTTCCAAGCGCTGCTGCAAGACCTTCGCACCCTTTCCTGATGGAATGCAGTGAGAGAGCATCCACATCTTGGTGACATCATGCTCCAAATCTCTGGATGACTGCTCCCTATGGTTTCATAGTGAAGTGAAGTGAAGTGAAGTGAAGTGAAGTGAAGTGAAGAGAAGAGAAGAGAAGAGAAGAGAAGAGAAGAGAAGAGAAGAGAAGAGAAGAGAAGAGAAGAGAAGAGAAGAGAAGAGAAGCCAGTGGAATATGCTTGTGAAACATGGACTACTTATAAACGCCATCTCCAACTCCTCTAAAGATTCCATCAACGGGGTCTCCGGAAAATTTTACACATCACTTGGGAAGACAGGCAAACTAATGCCAGTGTCCTGGAAGAAGCAAAGATCACCAGTTTCGAAGCAATGATTCTTCAACATCAGTTTCATTTGACTGGTCATGTTGTGCAGATGCCTGATTATCGTTTTCCAAAGCAACTACTCTATTACGAACTTAAAAATGGAAAGTGTATTGCTGGTGGTCAACAAAAGAGGTTTAAAGACTGTCTCAAGGCAATTTTTAAAAAAATGTAGTATAAACACAAACAATTGGGAAACACTGGCCTGCAAGCGCTCCAGTTGGAGAACAGCCTTTCCCAAAGGTGTCATGGGCTTTGAAGACACTCGAACTCAGGACACAAGGGAGAAACGTGCTAAGAGGAAGGCACACTTGGCAAATCCACACCGTGATCAACTCCCGCCCGGAAACCTATGTCCCCACTGTGGAAGGACATGTGGATCCAGAATTGGCCTCCACAGTCATTTACGGACTCACTGTTAAAACCGTGTTTATGGAAGACAATCTTACTTGGCTATGAGGGATCGCAGAAGAAGAAGAAGAAGAAGAAGAAGAAGAAGAAGAAGAAGAGGTTTGAGTGTCACACTAGGATCCCGGAAACCAGGGTTTGAATTCCCCACTTGATGATGTTGCTCACTGGGTTATGTTGGGCCAATCACTCACTCCCAGCCTAATGTGCTTCATGGGGTTGTTGTACAGATTAAATGAGGAGGGGGAGAAAACCATGAATGCCACCTGTTGACACATTTTAACCAGGCCTTAATAACTGTGAAAACGCAATTGAAATCAAGAGGGCATGAGCATTGCAGGGGGTTGGGCTACATGACCGTTGGGGGTCCCTTCCAATGTTACATTTCTATGATTCCATAACAAAAGCTTCTCCCCTGGGAGCCTGCAGTAGAAATTGCAACAGGGGAGTGAGTGAGGATTGTGATGCAGAGGTCTGCTTGGTTTCAATTACATCTTCACAGTTTCTTAGGCCTGGTTGAAATGTGTCAGCAGGTGAGCAAGTGCTTACCTGAGAAATTCACACATCCTCATCCACTGGCTCATTTAAATCAAGCCACACTTCCTGTAGGTGAAATGAGAGGATCTGTCGCCTGGGCAGGAGCTGTTACCTTACCCAGGAACCAGACAAGCACCGAGTTTAAATGAGGCACTGAAAAGGTTTCTTCCTGTTCATTTCTGGCATCACGCTGAAACTGAACCTGATTCACAGGCAACGTTTGTCTAACCTGCTGATTCAGAAATGGGAGTAGCTCCCACTGCTGTTCTCCACACCTTCCCCTGTTGGATTCCAAATTCCTTCTAACTTATTTTTGCAAACCGCTGTGGTATATATTTACAACACAGCGGAACAAAATAAATAAACTACATGGATATTTTCATGCAGTGCATAGTTGAAACATGGAACCTTCAGAGGGAGTCTGTTCCACCATCAAACAGCCCTTACTGTCACAAAGTTCTTCTGAATGTTTAGTCGGAATCTCCTTTCTTGCAATCTATATCCATTCATTCTGGTCCTCCCTTCTGGTGCATCAGAAAACAATCTTGCTCCCTCTCCCATGAGACAGCCCTTCAGATATTTGAAGATCCAGTCTCCATGAGGCCTGGTTTCCAGACCCTTGATCACCTTCCTCTGCACATGCTCCACAGAATAATAACCATAGAATCATAGACTTGGAAGGGTCATCTAGTCTAGGTAAAGGTAAAGGGACCCCTGACTCTGGGGTTGTGGCGCTCATCTCGCTTTACTAGCCGAGGGAGCTGGCATACAGCTCATGTGGCCAGCAGGACTAAGCGAACCAGAGCAGCGCACGGAGATGCCGTTTACCTTCCTGCTGGAGCGGTACCTATTTCTCTACTTGCACTTTGACATGCTTTCGAACTGCTAGGTTGGCAGGAGCAGGGATCAAGCAACGGGAGCTCACCCCATCACGGGGATTCGAACCGCCGACCTTCTGATCGGCAAGCCCTAGGCTCTGTGGTTTAGACCACAGCACCACCCGTGTCCCTAGTCTAAAACCCTACAAATGCAGGAATCAGAGCTTAAGAATCCCAGACATATGGTTATCCAGTTAGAGAGTTGGACTAGGATCTGGGAGAGCAGGGTTCGAATCCCAGCTCAGCTATGAAACTCAATGGGTGACCTTGGGCCAGTCAACATCTCTTAGCTTTTTTTTTTTTTAATGCTTTATTGGTTTCAAAACTGCATAACAGAAATAATCAATACATGTTAACAACAAAATAAAGATAAACATTCATTCATTCCTTGTTTGCTGCTTGTTTTGTACCTCCTTCTATACTTCAATTTAACATGACCTCCGATCTTCCCATTATGTTCCCGAATTTGATTCCTTGGATACGCACTTGACTTTATTTTCTCCCTATTATTTAACTTATTTTAGATTTTTCCAAAAGTGTCCTATTCACACACAGAAACTAATAAATACCTGCCAACAGGTTGATATTTTGACAATGTTCATTTACATACCGTCTTTCCCCCTTTTTAAGACACCGTCTTATAATTTTTTTCCCTCAAAAAAACACAGGGTGGCTTATTTTCGGGGATGTCTTATTTTTATTATGTCAGTATGGTACGATACAGCCTCCCCCTGCACGCTAAGCAGGCGGGGCAGAACTCCGCAAGAGGCGCGTTTCCCCCCCCCCCCCGTGCTTCTCACTGGTTCGCTGTCTCCCTGCACACGCAGGAGGGGCTGAGGAGGCGACAGGAACAATGGCGGCACCACGGCTTACTTTTGGGGTACGTCTTACTTCTCACAAAGGTAAAAAAAACCCTGCCATGGCTTACTTTATGACTACGTATTAAAAAAGGGGAAATAGGGTAGAATAGATAGGTAGATAGATAGATAGATAGATAGATCCCAATCTCTGGTAAATTTTTCATCTGTAACATCTCGTAGCCTTGCTGATATTCTCGCCAATTCTGCATACTCTCTTAATTTGTTTTGCCAGTCTGGTTTGGATGGGATAGTTTCTCCCTTCCAACTTTTTACAATTAAAATTCTGGGGGCAACTGTAGCATACATAAAGATTCTTGTAAACTTTTTGGAATTTCATTACCCATAATTCCTAGCAGGAATCTCTTAGCTTAACCTACCTCACAGGGTTGTTGTGAGGATGAAATGGGGAGGAGGAGGACCACGCACCACCATCTTGAGATCTTGAGATCTTTGGAAGATAAATATTAACAACAACAACCACCACCACCTCTGCTAAGAAAAAAACAACTCCACCATTTTCCAAGGCAGTGATGAAACGAGCCCCGTTTCCCATCTCTCCCAGTGAGGCAGTATGATGGGATGGCTGTCCCCAGGTGACAGGTGATGGGAGAAGAGGCCTGGTGGGGCTGGCCTGGTTACATCCCAGCTGGTGGAGAGAGTTCTGCCTCCCATTTTTCATACAGGAGAAGATTTTCACCCCCAGTTCCTAAAAGCAAGGCTATCCGAAAGGCTCTCCAAAGTCTTTCCTCTGGGTCAGAAAAGTAGGGAATTCCGTGGAGAAATGAATGGGGTGGCAGAGCTCACAGACACCCCTGTTTTTAGCTGGACCCCCATGGATCACATTCTCTTTCCCCCTCCCTTTGCTGGGTGGGGGCCACCCGCTGCACTGAGCTTAACTCTGCCTTTCTGTTTACTTCTAGCCAGACTTTGTTGTTTGGGATAAACAGCCCCGTGGCTTTGAAGGCTGCAGGTTGGGGCAGACCCACAGCGTGTCTCTGCAGACACCCAAACATGCTTTGCGAGCATGAGATCAGTGTTTTTGGAGGGTCTCCAGGTGAGATTATTTGTGGCTGTTGACTCATAGGCATTTGTGGTCTGGTGAGATGGGGGGGGGAGAGAGGGGGGGGGAAATCACATTCCCTTTTTGGAGAGGAGAGTGAAGGCAGAAACAAGCCACCCAAGGGCCTCTGTGTCTCTATGTATTGAACAAAACTGAGAGCAATACAGGATTTGCTGCCCAATCATGTGCCACCTAAACTAAAATCCTGTTTAATTGTTGGGAGGTTCAAGCTTAACATGCCCATTAGTGGCTCAATGGGTCAGTGTGTGTGGCTGTTAACCAGAAGGTTGGTGGTTCGAGCCCACCCAGGGGCAGTTGTGGGCAGGATTCCTGCATTGCAGGGGGTTGAACTAGATGACCCTTGGGTCCCTTCCAACTCTAAGATTCTATGACCCTTGTTGGAGTCCCAGCACCTCCTGTGCCTGAACTGCGCCAGCTGATCAATATAGGAACAACTGTTTAGTTTTGGGTTTCCTCTTCCCTCCCTGTCCCCTTTTCCTTGTGTGTTTTTTAAAAAATATATTGTAATCCTGCAGGCGGAGACTGTCTTGTTTTGATTGCATGTAAGCTGCTCTTTTTGGCTGAAGCACAGGTGTAAATGCTCTAAATACATAAATGTAAAGGAATCAGCATTCAAGGACTTTCACTTCAGGGTCTCCAAAAAAGAGGGATGTTTCTGCGTTGCTGAGTGATATCTCAACCAAAGGATGCTCACTTGGTACTACGGGCATTTCAGTGCCCTCCAAAAACTATTTAAAACTATTTTAAAAAAAACCCAGATCTATTCCACTTCCCTGTATTTTTAATGAGCTGTAATGAACTTTTAATTAGCAGCATGTGGTGTTCTGTTTTGTTTTGGTGGTGTTGCTTTAAGTGTGTGAGAGTGAGAGGGGATGAATAAACCAGGTAAGTCAAAAAGCTGATTTCTTTATATTCCAAACTTAAAAATGGAAAGCGTAATGCTGGTGGTCAACAAAAGAGGTTTAAAGACTTTCTCAAGGCAAATCTTTAAAAATGTAGTATAAACACCGGCAATTGTGAAACACTGGCCTGCGAGCGCTCCAGTTGGAGAACAGCCTCTACCAAGGGTGTCATGGGCTTTGCAGACACTCGAACTCAGGACGCAAGGGAGAAACATGCTAAGAGGAAGGCACGCTAGGCAATCCACACCGTGATCAACTCCTGCCCGGCAACCAATGTCCCCACTGTGGAAGGACGTGTGGATCCAGAATTGGCCTCCACAGTCACTTACGGACTCAGTATTAAGACCGTGTTTATGGAAGACCATCTTACTCGGCTATGAGGGATCACCAAAAAAAGAGGAAGAAGAATATCTGTTGAATCTTCCTTCTCTCTCCTCTTTGTTTCTATCTTTAGGGGAAATGATTCAGCTTCAGAAGCCTCCAAGACAACTTTTCTTTTTCTGAAAAGAGGAGCGAGCGAGCCTCGACTCAAGGCTTGCTGGCGTAAGGAGCCAAACATAGTTGTTTTTATTTTAAAAACGTCAACGCTTCAGAGTGTGTGGGTGGCTGAAACAAAGTGTTCTGAGTCAGACCAAACACAACAGCAATTTCACGGCAAAGCTACAATTCAGTCAGAAGGGATTGTAGCGATTAATGGGGAGGAATTAAGGCTGGAAAACAAATGGCATGTCTGGGCGAAAACTTTACACACGGGCCAAGCTCCTGGCTTCTTCAATAACACCAGACTCTGCTGCTCAGTTCAAGCCAGGCAGACTTCTTTGTACTGGAGAGGATTTCTTATCTCTCTTTTAGACATTATTCTCTCTCCACTTTAGTTGTTAAATTGGGCCAGCTTATTTTTAAAACGTTTTACATCGTATTGTACGCATTTATTTATTGTACTTCTGTATCCATTTATTTACATTATGGTCACATTCACACTGTGCATTGTGTTTGAAGCGTGTTTGAAGAGCAACTTAAGTTGACAGAATATGTGCAGCTTGCAGACTTAACATATAGACCAGGGGTAGGCAACCTAAGGCCCAGGGGCCAGATGTAGCCCAATCGCTTTCTCAATCTGGCCCGCGGATGGTCCGGGAATCAGCGTGTTTTTACAGGAATAAAATGTGCATCTCTGGGTTATTTGTGGGACATAGGAATTTGTTCATTCCCCCCCCCCCCATAGATAGATAGATAGATAGATAGATAGATAGATAGATAGATAGATAGTTCGGCCCCCCACAAGGTCTGAGGGATGGTGGACCAGCCCACAGATGGAAAAGGTTGACCCCTGATATAGAATAAGAGAACAAGAAGAAAGTACGTTTAGAGAAGATTGGAAAACGTTTATTGAATATAAGGGAAACAACTGTGTACAGCTGAAAACGCTGGCAGCGCTAAGGTAAATTCAACAGTGTAAATAAGTCTTGATGGATGCAATAATGGAATACTGAATGGTATACTTTCTGTAAAATATGTAGGGATTTATGATATGTAAAATGAACCATGGAAAGAGAAGAAAGGAAGTCATTGATATCTTAAGGGTGCAGAATGAGTACTTTAAATTGTAAAACAGAAAATTTAATTTATATATATAGAAGTGTGTTCGAAACACGCCATCTGGGGAATCATGGGAAATGTAGTTTGCAAAGGATGCTGGGAATTCTTGTTCTGTGAGGGATCAGCTGCGGTTCCCATGATTCTCTGAGGGAAGCCATGGCGGTTGAAAGTGCTGCTTATGTGCTTTGGATGTGTGGTGCTGGGTGTGACAAGGTTATTTCTAATACAATTTTTTTTGAATGGTTATTGTCCATTTGATATGTTGCGAGCCCCTTTGGTCACACCTTTGTGGGAAAGCGACATACAAATAAACTGATGGCAATAGTGAGAAACTAGTATTAAGATGGTTGGCGTGATAGAAAGTGGTACAATCTGCAAACAAGCCCATGAATGGGCCTCCATATATTCAGAAGCCTCTGGTTGACTGTAGTAGCCATCACTCCCAACATCTCTTACAGCCATTCCTCCAAATTCCCGTCTGGGCCTCAGCAACCCTCTCCATTTGCCTGCTCATTCACCCTGTAACAGCACAGTGGGCGGTATTTACTCAGAGTAAATTAATGAATATGACTAAGTTGGGCCCATTCGTTTCAATAGATGCACTCTGAGAAGAACTGAGAGGAATACAACCCTAGGTTCTTCCTGAGACAAAGCAGAAAAAAGTGGACATGTGGGCTGTGGTTTTCAGACAAGACAGGAAGGGGGGGAGGATCTACATGGATCGTGAATAACAGCTCTTAAAACTAATGGCTGCTACAGTCACCAGGAGGCTTCCGACCATTGGGAGGCCCATTTGTGGGTTGCTGCGCAAACTAGCCCCGTATACCAGCCATAGAACCATAGAATTGTGGCATTGGAAAGGACCCCAATGGTCATCTAGTCCAACCCCCTGCAATGCAGGGATAACAGCTAAAGGATCCCACATTATCACATCATTCACCTAGCTGCTATAGTTTCAACCTAGTGTGTGTGGAACAGCCAAAGTCTGCTGGTTTTGAGGGGGGGGAGGCCAAGCCCAAGATGTAATTTATGGCACCTCCAAAGTTTCACGCTTTTCAGGCGAAATCATTTGCATCATTAAAATTGATTTGGAGCCCTTGCGCAACAAATCCTCTTCCACAGAAGATCCGTCCTTTTGCAATAAGGAAAATGATGGGGAAGGCATGGGCCAGCACACCTTCGACGCCACAGCATCAGATTCTGCACAAACAAATCAGAACCACTGCTCAAAAAGTAGACAGCACCGTCTGGTTTCCCCACAGAAACAATCAGGGTGACCGAAAGTGACCTTGACGAACTTTTCTTTCTTTAATTAACTGAATGTTTGCCTTTTCTATCTTTTAAAAATTATTTTATTGAAATAATCAACATTATCAAAAGTGCAGCAGCAGGGTATTAAATCATGCCATATAGAAAGTAAGTAAGCAATAAATAATAAGATCAGAGAACAGCAGAACACCAATATTAATTGGGACCACTGTATTTCCCAGGCTATGGGGACCCAAGTGGCACTGTGGGTTAAACCACAGAGGCTAGGGCTTGTTGATCATAAGGTCGGCGGTTCGAATCCCTGCGATGGGGTGAGCTCCCATTGCTTGGTCCCAGCTCCTGCCCACCCAGCAGTTCGAAAGCACGTCAAGTGCAAGTAGATCAATAGGTACCGCTCCGGCAGGAAGGTAAACAGCGTTTCCGTGTGCTGCTCTGGTTCGCCAGAAGCGGCTTTGTCATGCTGGCCACATGACCTGGAAGCTATACGCCGGCTCTCGGCCAATAAAGCGAGATGAGCGCCGCAACCCCAGAGTCGGACATGACTGGACCTAATGGTCAGGGGTCCCTTTACCTTTTTATTTTCCAGGCTGGCTTGAATATTGGGCATCTAAATCTGAAGCTTAAGAAGTAAAAACCCACTAGATGATTTAGAAACATTCTGGATCCTCCACACACAAACCTGCATTTTATGTGTGATTTTTCCGAATAACCAAATTCCGTTAATGATACCACACAGCCAAATACAGATTTCTCAAGGTTTTCCATTGCTGGGCTCTGGAAATCCTGGCTCCAGAGTAAGAGTGATCTTCATGGCCAAGTGAGGATTTGAACTTGGCCTCTCCCATATAGCACTCTAACCACTGCACTGCGCTGTCTATCGCCTGCCTACATACCAGACCAATTTGAGTTTTAAAGGTTTGGGCTGAAAATGTACTCTGAGTTCGAGTCCTTCATCCAGTAAGGCTTTCAGTAAGGCTTTTGACAAAGTCCCCCATGATATTCTCGCAAGGAAGCTGGGAAAATATGGGTTGAACAAGGTAACTGTTAGGTGGATTTGTAGCTGGTTGACTGACCGAACCCAAAGAGTACTCATTAATGGTTCTTCGTCATCCTGTGAAAAAGTGACCAGTGGGGTGCCGCAGGGTTCTGTCCTGGGCCCGTTGTTGTTCAATGTCTTTATAAATGACGTGGATGAAGGAATTGAGGGGATGCTCATCAAATTTGCAGATGACAACAAACGGGGAGGGGTTGCTAATGTCGCTGAAGACAGAATCAGAATTCAAAATGACCTTAACAGATTGGAGAACTGGGCGCAAGCTAACAAAATGAATTTCAATAGGGGCAAATGTAAGGTTCTGCACTTAGGCAGGAAGAACCAGATGCACAAATATAGGATGGGGGACACCTGGCTTACTAGCAGTACATGTGAAAAGGATCTAAGGATCTTGGTGGACCACAAGCTGAACATGAGTCAACAGTGTGAAGCAGCAGCAAAAAAGACCAATGCTATTCTAGGCTGCATCAAGAGAAGTCTAGTGTCCAGATCAAGGGAAAGTCATAGGTAAAGGGTAAAGGGACCCCTGACCATTAGGTCCGGTCGCGGACGACTCTGGGGTTGCGGCGCTCATCTCGCATTATTGGCCGAGGGATCCAGCGTACAGCTTCCGGGTCATGTGGCCAGCAGGACTAAGCCGCTTCTGGCGAACCAGAGCAGCGCACGGAAACGCCGTTTACTTTCCCGCTGCAGCAGTACCTATTTATCTACTTGCACTTTGACGTGCTTTCGAACTGCTAGATTGGCAGGAGCAGGGACCAAGCAACGGAAGCTCACCCCGTCGCAGGGATTCGAACCGCTGACCTTCTGATCGGCAAGCCCTAGGCTCTGTGGTTTAACCCACAGCGCCACCCACATCCCAGGGAAGTCATAGTCCCACTCTATTCTGCCCTGGTCAGACCACACTTGGAATACTGTGTCCAATTCTGGGCACCACAATTTAAGATGGATATGGACAAGCTGGAAGATGGGCAGAGGAGGGCAACCAAGATGATCAAGGGTCTGGAAACTAAGCCTTATGAGGAGCAGTTGAAGGAGCTGGGTATGTTTAGCCTGGAAAAGTGAAGACTGAGAGGAGATATGAAAGCCATCTTCAAATATCTCAAGGGCTGTCACATGGGAGAGAGAGCATGTTTTCTCCTGCTCTGGAGGGTAGGATTCGAACCAATGGCTTCCAGTTGCAAGAAAGGAGATTCCGACTAAACATTCGGAAAAAATTTCCGACAGTAAGAGCTGTTTGTCAGGTCTCCCTTGGAAGGTTGTGGAGTCTCCTTCCTTGGAGGATTGGATGGTCATCTGCCATGGCTGCTTGAGCTGAGATTCCTGCATTGCAGGGGGTTGGACTAGATGACCCTTGGCTGTCCCTCCTATGATTCTCCCGTGAGAGCCAGGGCAAGGCTCTCCCTGTCAGCCACTCCTGTGCCCATCCCATTGGTGTGGCCATACCTTCTGATGTCACCACTCACTGGCTGTCTGGAGGATTCAGGTGTGAGGAATTTTCTGAGGAATTCATTTCTGGGAATCCCCAAAGCATGCATCGCGATGCACCAAGCTAAACTACTCGGATAAAGTAACTCCTTTGACCCAGATGACAAGAGACCTATTTATTGCATTAATCTAGCCAACCTTTTTCTCTATGGAGCTCAAAGCTAGTTATCCTCACGGAAACCCTGCGAGGTTGAGAGTGAGCGATTGGCCAGAGGTCACTCAGTAACATCCGGGTCTCTCCGGTCCGAGTCCAGGGCTCTGACCGGTTTCCAAAGTGGGTGTCAGCACCCCCCCCCCAGGAGGCATTGGGAGTACCTAAAGGCAGGCGGATGTCTGGGAGGGGTGCTGGAAATGTAAAATACTATCAGACTTTGAAACACTGTTATCACCAGATCAAACTCATCAATTTTGTGGAATTAATTAAGCTAAATGCTACTTATTGGATTTTGAATAAACGTGCAACTCATTTGTTGACTTTTTAATTTTATTGTGTTATTTTATTTATTTATGTATGTATGTATGTATGTATGTATGTATGTATGTATGTATGTATACCGCCCTATACCCATAGATCTCTGAGTGGTTCCTTAGTGGGTGATGCAAAGCCCTATTCCCAATAATGCTTTTTATAAGGTAGGGGGCCCCAGGGACAAGTCTTTGTAACCAAGCGGGTGGATGCCCCAAAAATGGTTTGGGAACCACTGCACCACACTGCTCCAGCAGATGCTATTAAGCCAGTAGGTTCCCCTCTTGCCAGCTTGCAAGCTTTCTCCCACCCCACCCCCACCCCAACCCCAACCCCAAAGCAGGATATGACTTCATAGAATCCCAGAATTGTGTAATTGTAGAGTTGGAGGGGCCTCCCAGGGGTCATCTAGCCCAACCCCCTGCAAATGCAGGAATCCCAACTTTCCCTTACTGCTGGCACCTGTGCAAAGCACTTCTCTCCCCACTTCCTTGGAAACTGTTTGAGGAAGTTGGGCATTTCCTGGCTCCTTTCCCAGAACAGGAATGAGGTCAGGACTGGGGAGGGCTGGCCACAGAGCCTGACCCACCCACAGAAACCCCACCCCCTAAAGTGGAAGCCTACACCTCCATAATGACTTCCACAGAAGCTGGTGACGCACACTTTCCATAGGAGGAAGGCCACAGTCCTGATACTCAAGTTTGCTGTGGATCGGGGCCTGATCTTGCAGTGACAAACTCAGGACTCATCTCACACCATGAGGCGAAAGCCTGGTTTTTAGGGCAGGCGTGGCCAACACTGCAGGCTAGAATCATATAATTGTGGGGTGGGGAGGTACCCAAGGGTCATCCAGTCCAACCCCCTGCAATGCAGGAATCTCAGCTGAAGAATCCCTGGCAGGTAGGAAGGATCTTCACAGGACCTGCCTGCCTTGGATCAAAATAGGCTCTGGGGTGTCTCTGTTTGGGGAATGTCCCCTCCTGCCTGGCGCCAGCACTCTCTGATTTCAGGCACCAGGGGAAAAGAGAGTAATTCAATCTGGCCTTTGAAGCTGTGCTCTCTGCATATTTCTAACGGGGCGAGGCTGAGTTGGATTTGATCCTGGTAGGTTGTTTTGACGTTTGCTTTCATATCACAGAATCGTGAAGGTCGGAAGGGAACCCAATGGCCATCTAGTCCAACCCCCCACAATCATGGCTGAAGACTCCCTGGCAAATGGCCATCCAACCTCTGTTTGAAAACCTCCACAACCTTTCTGAGGGAGTCTGTTCCAGCACTGAACAGCTCTCACCTTCAGGAAGTTATCCCGAATGTTTAGTGGGAATCTCCTCCCTTGCAGTTTGGATCCATTGTTTTGGGCTCTGCCCTCTGGGGCAGCAGAAAAAAAGCTTGCGCCATCTTCCATGGGAAGCCTTTGAGGAATTCAAAGATGGCTAACCCAACACCTCTCAGCCTTCTACTGTACAGGCTAAGTATACCCGTTCGTCATGAAGTTTGGTTTAAATCAAGCCGTCCTTCATGTATGCAAAATGTAATCCAATACACCGGTAACCTGGGCAGGTGCCGTGACATTAAAAGTAAAGGTAAAGGGGCCCCTGACCATTAGGTCCAGTCGTGACCGACTCTGGGGTTGCGGCGCTCATCTCGCTTTATTGGCCAAGGGAGCCGGCGTACAGCTTCCAGGTCATGTGGCCAGCATGACTAAGCCGCTTCTGGCGAACCAGAGCAGCGCATGGAAACGCCGTTTACCTTCCCGCCGGAGCGGTACCTATTTATCTACTTGCACTTTGACATGCTTTCGAACTGCTGGGTTGGCAGGAGCTGGGACAGAGCAACGGGAGCTCAGCCCATCGTGGGGATTCGAACCGCCGACCTTCTGATCGGCAAGCCCTAGGCTCTGTGGTTCAACCCACAGCGCCACCCGCGTCCCTTTACTCCGTGACATTACTGTGGGATGTAAACACTAGAGCAGTCAAGTACAACAATGCTAGAAGGTATCTCAGTCCTCCAGCCACAACTTCCTGGTCACATGGATTGAGATATCTTCCTTTGCAAGTTAGAAGTGGGAGTGGCTTCACCTGGGAAGGTATTAGCAAAACCAACTGCCCAGCAGCCATTCTGTCTCTTTTCTACTCTCCTGCCTCTCGTCGAGGAAGATGCACAGTTGGCTTCCAGCCAACTGGGGCCTAGTGGATTTCTCTCCCACAATGGGGAGATTCCTATTGTAAATATCTTTACTAAGAACAAGCCTGCCTTCTTTGGGATTTGTCTTGAGCTGGATATATGTGAGTAAACATTTTATACCTTTTATAGAAGACGTGTGTTGTGTCTTATTTAAGAGGGACAAAGGGGAAATATAGTGACAAACCAGGAAACTAGATTAAGTTGATTCTAGTGAATCAAAGCAACTTCCGCTGTGTGTATTTTAAAAGGGAATGTTACTCTGCTAGTTGAACTTGCAAGGGCAAGTTAGGATGAGATATATTAAATTATAAATCTCCATCCACGTTCCAAACATTCCAACAAAGGGTTATGTAAGCCCAGCGCTGCGTATTTTTGTGTATTTTTGAAGGATTGCGTTGGATTGCATTTTTGAGTCGAGTAGGATTTTTCTGAGAGCATTTCCTGGTGAGGCCGCATGGTCCTTTGTCTAGACTAGAGAAAGGGGATTAAGCTACCCCTCCCCTCCCTCAGAGCTCACAAAAGACCCAAAGGCAGTGAAGATTTATTTTGAGGCTTTTGCTTTTTGCATTTTGAGATTTTTGAGATTTTGATTTTGAATTTGGACAAATTTTTGAATTTTGAAATTTTTCCAAATTTTGGATTTTAAGATGGCTAGTGCCAGTTTTTATAGTGAAGAAAAGCCAGGCTTAATGCTGCTAGATGAGGAAAATTTTGTGCACTGGAAAATGCGCTTAATAGCATATTTAGAAGCAAAGGATATTTTGGATGCGATAGAGAAACCAAAGCCCGAAGGTACAAGTAATGAAGCCTCAGCCAAGATTAAAGTCTGGAAAAGGCAGAACAGCGAGGCCAAGCACATAATTTTGAGTGGACTTCGAAATAAGCATCTATCATTAATAAATGGCAAAGATGATGCATCTCAGATCCTAAAAGATATTGAGCGCATGTATGGAGAATCTACAAAGAACTCCTACAGAACATTGATGGGCAAATTAACTAGACTGAGAATGAATTCAAAAGAAGAATTCACAGAGCATATTGATAAATTCACAGAAATTATTCAAAAGCTTGAACTTACTCCACAATCTTTTGATGAAGTAACAAAGGTATCATTTCTGTTAGCCTCTTTAGGGCCACATTTTGATGCATTTGTCAGTTTGATGAATCATAAAGAGAATCTAACTTTTAAGGAAGTGACTAGTGAATTAAGAGAGGAATGCAGAAAGAGATCTGATTCCCCAGAAAGGAGCACTAGAAATAAAGGCAGCAATTACGTTTTTAAACAGCCTGCACAGTCCAGAGATGGACACAAGAAGGTCACATGTTACAATTGTAATAAAATTGGCCATATAGCCAGAAATTGTAGAGCGCCTAAAGCTAAAGAGAAAGATTCCCAAGCCTTTCAGCGTAAAGGAGAAAGAAAAGGGAAATTTGAGCGCAACATGCTGTTGCAAGAAAGGAGTTTAGCTGTCCAGAGCAAAGAAAACACACACAATAAGTGGTTGTTGGACAGTGGATGCAGTTCGCACTATACGTTTAAAAGAGACTGTTTTAATGAATTAAATGATAAAGAGACTGAAATTGAGATTGCAGATGGAAATATTTTAAAGTCCAAAGGTGAAGGTTCAATGCATTTGGAGTTCAATGTAAACAATGAATCTTTTAGGACCAGAATGTCCAATGTTGTGTATGTACCAGAACTGAGCTGCAATTTACTCAGTGTCTCTACTTTGGACAAGAAAGGTTTCAAGGTCACATTTGAGAATGGACAGTGCCATGTAACTAAAAATGGTGAAGTGTACATTGAAGCAAAACTAATAAATGGTGTTTATGAGGTTAATCTTTCAGAGAATCAGTCTGCAAAAGTTGCACGCTCGAGCCAGAAGGATGACGCGGATTTGACGCTGTGGCATAGAAGACTTGCACACAGAGATACCGCCATCATCAAGAGTCTACAGGGAAGTGATCTTGTCACAGGTTTGCAGGTAAAAGGGAGCAGCAACCAGGCTCCAATAAAATGCATAACTTGTGTTACTGAAAAGGCAGTAAAACCTTCTTTTACACGTTGCACAGAACAAAGGAGTACTAAAGTTCTGGATATCGTGCATTCAGATTTGTGTGGGCCACTCAGTGTTCCATCACTTGGACACAACAAATATATTTTGATTTTTCTTGATGATTTTTCGAGATATTGTGTGGCATATTTCATCAAAGATAAAAGTGAGACAGTAGAAATGTTCAAGAATTACATTGCCATGGTTAGGAACAAGTTCCAAAGAGCTCCAGGTGTCTTAATGTCTGACAATGGAGGAGAATACTGCTCACATGAGATGAAAGCCCTTATGGCAAAGGAAGGAATTACACATGTAACCACAGTTCCTTACACGCCACAACAGAACTCCATAGCTGAAAGGAAGTTCAGATCCATTATGGAAATGACAAGGTGTATGCTAAAGGAAGCGTCCCTGCCTAGGAAGATGTGGGGAGATGCTGCTTACACAGCTGTCTATCTCCAGAACAGGTTGCCAACAAAGGCAACACAGCGCACACCATTTGAACTTTGGCATGGAAAGGTGCCTAGTCTGTTGCACATACGTGTATTTGGCAGTATATGTTACTACCACGTGCCCAAGGAACAGAGGCACAAGCTTGACTCCAGAGCACAAGCAGGTATCTTAGTGGGATATGCTGCTGGAGGCAAAGGATACAGAGTAATGGACTTACAGACAGGCAAAGTGAGTGCATACCATGCAATTTATTTTGATGAACATGCAAAAGCAGACACAAAGAACACTGTTATTGGCTGCTCCAAGGAGTCAGAATGGACTCAAGAACTCATAAACTTTCCTTCTGAAACCCCACATGGTACTAATCTGCCTTCTAGTGTCATAGCACCCCCTACAGGCGACGCACCAGAAGACGCAGATGACCAGATCCCTGGCGGCTCCAGAGACGAAGAGGAGGACTCAGATGGGGACATGGAAGCGTTGGAGGAGGGTGAGGAAGCTGATGCGGTTCAGGAACCAGAACCAGAGGTCAGACGCTCATCCAGAACCAACAGAGGTGTCCCACCGGTACGACTGTCCTACCTTGCAGGGTTGGTGTCTCCACAGGAACCTTCCACATGGGAAGAGATTCAGAAGATGCCATCTGCGGAAGCCAGTCTCTGGAAGAAGGCCGCTCAGGAGGAGATGGATGCACTGCATCAGAACCAGACGTGGACCCTGACAGAGCTCCCTCCTGGTAAGAAGGCCATTGGGTGCAAGTGGGTGTTCAAGGTTAAGAAGGGGTCAGAAGGGGAAGTGGAACGCTACAAAGCAAGGCTAGTAGCACAAGGTTTTTCACAACGTTTTGGTGAAGATTACGACGAAGTTTTCGCACCAACCGTAAGATATAGTACCGTCCGAATGCTTTTGAGCATTGCAGCCTCTAAACGATTGGACGTGAAGCACATTGATGTCTGCACTGCGTTTTTACATGGGAGAATTTCAGAAGAAATATACATGAAACAACCTAAAGGTTTCACAAAACCAAATGAGACGCACCTCGTGTGTCGACTCCAGAAAGGAATCTATGGGCTTAAACAAGCAGCTAGAGCCTGGAATCAGAAATTGCACAGTATGCTTGTGCAACTTGGGTACAAGCAAGGAAACGCAGATAAGTGCTTGTACAGCAAGTCAAGTAATGGACAATATTCATACATATTGGCTTTTGTCGATGATTTGATTATTGCTACTGCAAATAATAGAGACTATACACAAATAGTAAAACACCTCAGCAAGGAGGTACAAGTAAAAGAACTTGGAGATGTCAAATACTACTTAGGAATCCAAGTGGAAAGAGAAGAAGACGGCTCATTTCTTCTCAGCCAGAAGCAAAAGATTCATGAACTGATTGAGTATTTGCAGATGCAAGACGCAAACCCGGTCGCAACGCCCATGGCTACAGACTTCTTGAAGAATCAGCAGGATTCGAAGCTGTTGCCAGATAACAGTCAATATAGGTCGGTAATTGGTAAACTTTTGTATATAGTTACCACATGTAGACCTGACTTAGCTAATGCTGTGGGGATTCTGAGCAGAAAAGTGAATTCTCCCACTGAGCATGATTTAGCGGGGCTGAAAAGGGTGGTTAGATACCTGAAGGGTACAGTAAATTGTAAATTAAAGTTGCCAGCCGTCAGAGACCCTAAGTTGGTTGGGTACACTGATGCAGATTGGGCCGGGGATAATGCTGACTATAAATCCACAAGTGGTCATGTTTTTATGTTTGGGGATGGACCTGTTGTGTGGGGCAGCTATAAACAGAGTTGTGTAGCTTTGTCTTCAACAGAGTCCGAATATGTTGCTGCTGCAGAAGCATGCAGAGAAATTGCCTGGCTGGATGAACTCATCAAAGACTTTGGACTGGTGAGAAGGGAACCTGTCAGCCTGCTAGAGGACAATCAAAGTTGCCTGAAGCTGACGCAGAGTGAAAAGTTCCTAGCCAGAACCAAACACATTGGGGTCAGGTACCACTACGTACGCCAGATGGTGCAAGATGGACTTGTGGAACTGTCTTATTGCTGCACCAAAGAGATGACTGCCGACATCTTGACAAAACCCTTGCCAAAAGAGAGTTTCCAGAATCTACGTGTCAAGCTGGGACTCTGGGTGGTTGAATAAAGTTGTTTATGTTTTGTATGTTGTATTTGCCTGAGAAGGGGTTTGTGGGATGTAAACACTAGAGCAGTCAAGTACAACAATGCTAGAAGGTATCTCAGTCCTCCAGCCACAACTTCCTGGTCACATGGATTGAGATATCTTCCTTTGCAAGTTAGAAGTGGGAGTGGCTTCACCTGGGAAGGTATTAGCAAAACCAACTGCCCAGCAGCCATTCTGTCTCTTTTCTACTCTCCTGCCTCTCGTCGAGGAAGATGCACAGTTGGCTTCCAGCCAACTGGGGCCTAGTGGATTTCTCTCCCACAATGGGGAGATTCCTATTGTAAATATCTTTACTAAGAACAAGCCTGCCTTCTTTGGGATTTGTCTTGAGCTGGATATATGTGAGTAAACATTTTATACCTTTTATAGAAGACGTGTGTTGTGTCTTATTTAAGAGGGACAAAGGGGAAATATAGTGACAAACCAGGAAACTAGATTAAGTTGATTCTAGTGAATCAAAGCAACTTCCGCTGTGTGTATTTTAAAAGGGAATGTTACTCTGCTAGTTGAACTTGCAAGGGCAAGTTAGGATGAGATATATTAAATTATAAATCTCCATCCACGTTCCAAACATTCCAACAATTACTCAGGTTAATAGCCAAGCGCCAACTTTAAATGAAGCACCAGGACCAAGAAAGTTTTCCTGTTTATTTCCGGCATCACACTGAAACTGAACCTGATTCATTTGCTTAACCCGCTGATTCAGAAATAGGTGTGTCTCTTGCTGTTCCTGCTGCTGCCTGAACACACCAACCCTTGTTGGATTTCAAGTTCTTTCTTTCTCAAGGGTTTGGATATCGCCATGCAGTGCATAGTTCACCTATGGAACCTTCTGAGGGCGTCTGTTCCACTGTCTCTGGCTCTCAGGAAGTTCTTCCTGATGTTTAGTCGGAATTGCTTTGCTTGTTTGGATCCATTGGTTTGCTCCCTCCTTCATGTGACAGCTCTTCAGATTTTTGAAGGTGGCTGTCTCTTCTCCAGGCTAAACGTACCCAGCGCCTTCAACTGTTCCTCATAAGTTCCAGTTACAGGTAGATAGCCGTGTTGGTCTGTCATAGTCAAAACAAAATAAAAAAATTCCTTCCAGTAGCACCTTAGAGACCAACTAAGTTTGTTCTTGGTATGAGCTTTCGTGTGCATGCACACGAAAGCTCATACCAAGAACAAACTTAGTTGGTCTCTAAGGTGCTACTGGAAGGAATTTTTTTATTTTGTTCCTCATAAGGCTTGGTTTCCAGCTCCTTGATCATTCCGGTCACTCTCCTCTGCACATATTCCAGCTTGTCATCCTTCTTAAATTGTGGTACCCAGAACTGTGCAGCTGTCCGGGCAGTGGGCTCCCTCCCTTCCCCTGCCCTCATGCTAAGGTTCCCAAACTTCAGTGGACACCACCACTACCCATGGGAAGGAAGGAAGGAAGGAAGGAAGGAAGGAAGGAAGGAAGGAAGGAAGGAAGGAAGGAAGGGGTGTTGGAGGGGGAGAGAGGTGATCTATTTGTGTGGCTGCAGATGTGGTTCATAAGTGAAATGATGGGATCGTCTGTCTCCAGAACTTCCAAATCCTAACCTTCTTCTATGTTTTGATGCCAGTACCTGAGCAGGATGAAGCTACTGCCATCTGGCGGGAAATGCTCAGAAGACAGACATAGAGTCAATGCAATAATTTCAGCTTGCAAAATTCTGTGCTTTAAAACCTGTTCTTTGTCCTCGCCCTTCAAAGTTCCCGTTCCAACGGTACCCATGAGAAGCTGGGTTGGCATGCACCCACCCTGGGGAATACCTATTCTCCCTGCTCCCCATACAGCTCTGGGAGTAAGTCCCAGGCAGCGAGACTTATTTCAGCACAGGCAGGAGAGTCTTTGGTGCCTCCGGAGACTGTCACTATTTAGCAAAAGGGATGCACCAAGAATTTAGATTTGTGGATTAAAGTGCCCTTTCGTCCTCCTGTGTAACAAATCACTTTAAAAAGAAACGGACTTCTCTGTGGTTGGGAAAGAGATGGGGAACTTTGCTTGGAAAGTATGGAAACGGTTAACAGCAAGGCGTGTAAACTCCGCCCCCCCCCATGGCAATCAGGTTAAATGCACCATGTCTTATGACCACCCTCTAAATAAAAGAGAACAAATTATCAATGAAGTCTGTCTTCTGGGAAAGCTTTGTGAAGTTTCAATAGATGTGACACCTGGAGGAGTCCTTCCATTAAGAAATTAGGAGAGCCCTGGCTCATCTAGCCCAGCATCCGGTTCTCACAGTGGCCAACCAAATACCCCGAAGGGAAATCTGCAAGCAGGATCCGAGCCCAAGTGCTCTCTCCCTTCCCGCAGTTTCAAGCAACTGGCATTCAGAAGCATTTGCTGCCTCTGACCTTGGAGGCGGAGCAGGACCATCCTGGCTAGTACAGTAGCTATTGATAGTCCTCCCCTCTCCTCCGTGAGTTTTTCAATCCTCTTTTGAATCCATCCCACTTGGTGGACATCACTGCCTCCTAGAACCATTGTTCAGCCTCGACACTGAGGTCCAGCTCCGAGGGCCTTCTGGCAGTTCCCTCCCTGCAAGAAGTGAGATTACAGGGAACTAGGCAGAGGGACTTCTCGGTGGTGGCGCCCGCCCTGTGGAACGCCCTCCCATCATATATCAAGGAAAGAAACAACTATCTGACTTTTAGAAGACATCTGAAGGCAGCCCTGTTTAGGGAAGCTTTTTAATGTTTGATGTTTTATTGCTTTATTATTATTATTATTATTATTATTATTATTCTGTTGGAAGCCACCCAGAGTGGCTGGGGAAACCCAGCCAGATGGGCAGGGTATAAATAAATTATTATTATTATTATTATTATTATTATTATTATTATTATTATTTACACACAAGATCAGGCCCTCCTGGTTTTGGCAACATCTTATTCCAAACTAAACGTTGTGTCTGCATATATATTCCAGGAAGGTGTGATTTACTGCTGACCAGGTATAACTAGTTCTGGTGGCTGCCTTTGCCAGGGGTGAATCCCACCCCCAGTCAATCCAGTTTTAAGCTTCCTGGTTCCAAGAAAATCAGGTGATGAATCAGAGGAAGTTGCCCGGCTTTGGAGATGTGCTCAAGCAGCAGCTGCTCAGAAAAGGCCTCTCCTCCTCTATCTCCAGGTGGATTCAGGTGCACCTGCAAGGGGCAGGAAAACACTTTGTTAGGCAACCTAAGTTCAAAAGCTTCCAACTCTTGTCTGCTCCACTGTCAAACATCTCTTACCCTTAGAAAGTTCTTCCTAATGTTCAGTTGAAATCTCCTTTCTCGCCATTTGAATCCACGTAATCTGAATAGATTTTCTCTTGTGGCCTTTAGGTAGCGTTCCCTTGCAATTCTTCCATGTGGGTCGTTGGCTCTTGTGGTCTGGATCACGTGGCAGCCACCAGAACTAGTTATACCTGGTCAGCAGTAAATCACACCTTCCTGGAATATATATGCAGACACAACATTTAGTTTGGAATAAGCACAGGGCTGGTAGCTGATTTAGCTTACTGCTTTGGGCAGGTGGTTGGACAAGGGCAGGGTCGGCAGCTTCTGTCAGTATCCCAGGCCATTGGCCATTCCCACGCAGCATAGTTGAGCTATGGAACTCTCTGCCGCAGTGAGCAGTGACGGCCACTAACTTGGGTGACTTTAAAGAGAGGTTGGATAAATTCATGGTGGAAAAAGGCTATCAACGCCTACTAGCCACAATGTGTAGGAGTAATTAAGAAGGGGTAAATTTCCTTCATGAGCATGAATCACCCCATGGATGTGTGGGATGTAACATCACAAAAGCAGTCAAATGCAACATTTCCTGTTTTCCCATAGTGGACACACAGGGGAATGTTGCCCCAGCCAGGACTTCCTGTCACACCTGGTCTGGAGCTTCCTCCCCCTATGTGTGACCAGGTAGATGGGTGTGACCCTGGGAGACCCCATAAAAGGGCTGGTCACGCAGCCATCTTCTCTCGTGATTCTTTTTCTCTTGTTCCATCTTGATGCCTTTTTGCTGTGTGCTGGCTCTCAGCCAGCAGTACATGGGCTCACTCCTCACAAGAGGATGAACCCACACTTTTCTCTCTATCTGTAACTACAAGGTAAAGCCTGCCTCCGGGATCACACTGAACGTGAGTAAACCTTATCATTACTTTAGAAGAAGATTACTGTGCCATTATTGTTTTAAGAGGGAACAAAAGCGGATTTACCAGACTGGATTGCTTAACTCAAGTGATTCTCACTTATCCAATCAACTAGCTTCCTGCAAAGAGAGTTCTCAAAGACAGCTGCCATTGCGGGGTGGGCAAAAAGTTCATCCCTAGTGGTTTGGGCCTGGGGCTGGAAGCCACAGCTGCCAGGACCTGCTTGTTGCTGGGCAGTTTGGAATGTAACAATTTGGGAGGACGTCCCAGCGTCCATATAAAGATCCCCACGTGGATCTTGAGTCACTCTTTTCAGAGCTTCGGATCTCCCACCCCCCCGTCCCTGGTATAGGTGGTGTTGGCCTTGCTGTGCCGGGTAGGGGTTGCCTCCGCTTAGGAGGGGCCTGGTAGGAATTTTGTCCATTTGGCAGATTGGCTGAGCCACCTGGTTTTTGCCTACTACACAGCAAATAGTCACAATTTGTAAGGTTGGCGGTTAGGCATTGGTTCTGTCGTATGGGTGGGCGTTTCCCACCAAGAAGTGATCTGGAAATGGGAATTCCGCAAAGGAATCCAGGGACTCACATTGCTGTCCAAACCTTGTGGGTGCAGGGCCATGCAGGAGTCCCTGTGGACCCCTGGGGAGGGGGAGGCCCGTGTGATCCGGCCCTGTTAACTCTCCCCAGCTAATGGTTTCCCTTCGCTGACAAGTGGTCAGCTCTGTCCCGCTGCGACAGTTAGTCTTGCTGCTGACTAGGGTCAGCGCTGTCCCGGAGGACAGCATGAACCAATGCCTACGCAACCACTCACGTGATTTGTAATCAATAAATTGTGGCCAAAAATTGCCCCAAAACCCAAACCAAAATTATGTCTCCAGTGTGAGTTCATTAGGGGGGGTGAATGGTTGCCCTACACACGCAATATACAGGGGAATGTGCTATGCTACTAGCTCACTAGCATGAGTGAGGAAGGAGAATATTAATCAATATATCCTTTCCTACTGTCCTCAACATTCCCACAGGATGAGCTAATCACAGGTGCAAGGTCAGCCAAGCCACTTGCTATGATAATGGCCCAGTGCCCCAACTATATCTGTGATTAATGCTTGTCAGCTCAGTAGCTTCTGTCAGTTATTCTGCCTGTTGGTTAGCCAGATGGTGTTACTTGTTCGGTATTATGACTTGAATTGCTGGACTTATTTAGAGAAACAGATATTTTATACTTGTATGTATCTGTATATATCTGTATCTGCAAAAGCCTTCTGTTTTACTGTGCCTTGTCTTCTTTCCCTGCTTCTGTGTGGTGACAGGTACTGGGAGCAATTTCCACTATGTGAGAATCTCACCTGAGATTTCCAGCACAATGGCTATGATCTGACTCCACGGTCGGAGGCAACGATGCTTCTGAATATCAGTTGCTGTGAGAGTATTGCTCTTGTACCTGAATCCTGCTTGCGGTTTTCCCACTGGGGCATCTAGTTGGCCACTGTAAGAACAGGATGCCGGACTAGATGGACCAGTGGCCTGATCCAGCAGGCTCCTCTTTCGTTCTCCCCTTGGACTAGGGCCACCTTCTGCTCTGCATTTCTCTGGTCCCTTCCAACTTTGCAATTCTATCATTCTTTCTCAAACCGTCAAAATCTTCCACACGTGTTGGTCTGCACAGTGCAGGACTCTAATTGAATCCAGGCGATTGGTTGCTGCGTCTTGGTTGCTTAGCGCCAGGCATAAGGCCCCGCCTCCCGCTGCTCCAGCCTGCTCAAGCTATGGGACCTGATGATCACCTGTTGATCATTTGCAAAAGAAAGCTAAGACTCTGCTGTAGATCGGGACAGACCCACACCGAGACCTGGGGTAGGAATGAAGCACCTTCTCCAATACGTGGGCTGCTTCTTGGCCTTCTTCTCTGCCGGCTTCCTGATTGCAGCGACTTGGACAGACTGTTGGATGGTGAACACGGACGACTCCTTGGAGGTAAGGCGAAAAGAGGGGGAGAGGGAGACTGCAGCAGCCACACGGCTGGCTGAGATCCATCAGGTGCAGCTTTCCAGAGCAAGGAGGAGCGGTGGTGAGTGTGGGAGCAGAATGTATGGGTCTGGTTTCTGCAAGGACTTTGGACTGAGCTCAAGGCTGCGTCTTCCTTGGAATGAAAAAGAGAGATTTGGCAGGAAGGTGGGAGAATCATAGCATTGTAGAATTGGAAGGGGCCATGAGGGTCATCTAGTTCAACTCCCTGCAGTGCTGGAATCCTTTGCCCAATGTAGAACTCAAACCCAAGACTCTGGAGAACAAGAGTCTTGTGCTCTACCGACTGAGCTATCCCCAGGAAACGTGAGAGGGTGAAGTCAGTATGGAATGCTTTAGGTTTTTGACCAGCAATGCTGTTTTCCTGAGCTTTTCCTGCTAAGCTAGTTTCTTAACCAGATGGTGAGAACTTTGCCATCCCTTTAAAAGTTGTTAAGCTCTGTATATAAGTAGAACACCCCATCAGTCAGCTCAGAAGAGAGTCTGGCTGGTGGGAGTCTTCAAGGTCATCCAGTGAGTTTAGCAACCGAGCAGAGATTTGAACCCTGGTCTCCCAGGTCTGACACGCTAAACACTCCCACTGTTAATCTATTAAAATAGCACCCCTAATTCATCAGTATGATTTGTAAGAAGGGACATGGCTATAGCCCAGTGGGCAGGGAGCCTGCTTCTCATGCAGAAGATCCCGTGTTCAATCCCTGGCAATTCCAGGCAGGGCTGAGAAAAATAGACCAATGCTGTGATTTGGTATAAGGCAAGTCCCTAATAAACTTCCTAATAAACATAATAATCAACACCATCAACATCAACAACTTCCTAATAAACATTAGCAAAAAACAACAACAAAACCAGTTTGAGCAGATGGAAAAAGGCAAGGAAATGCACGGTGCAGTGGGAAATTCATAGAGGAAGCTGCCTTATTTTATTACATATTATGATTGTCATGCAATGCCCTTTTAATATGTGCTGGGGAGGTTATTGGGTTGTTTTCATTTTCATTTTATGTATTTTTATATTGTCATTTTATCCTGTGAACTGCCCTGGGACCTGCATGTTTATAGGGCGGTATACAAATGGGACGCTGGTGGCGCTGTGGTCTAAACCACGGAGCCTAGGGCTTGCCGATCAGAAGGTTGGCGGTTCGAATCCCCGTGACGGGGTGAGCCCCCATTGTTCGGTCCCTGCTCCTGCCCACCTAGCAGTTCGAAAGCACGTCAAAGTGCAAGTAGATAAATACCGGTAGGTACCGCTCCGGCGGGAAGGTAAACGGCATTTCAGTGTGCTGCTGTGGTTCGCCATAAGCGGCATAGTCCTGCTGGCCACATGACCTGGAAGCTGTACGCCGGCTCCCTCAGCCAATAAAGCAAGATGAGCGCCGCAACCCCAGAGTCGTCCGCGACTGGACCTAATGGTAAGAGGTCCCTTTACCTTTACTTATACAAATTTAATAACAAATAATAACAAATAACAAATAATAATAGAAATATTTTGTGTTTTTAGCTACGTTTTTATGTTGTGAACCACCCTGAGGTCATACAAATTTAACAACAGCAACAAATTCCTGCACTGGAGGGTTGGGCCAGATGACCCTTGGGGGTCCCTTCCAAGTCTACAGTTCTAGGATTCCAGCTTCTCCTACACTGACTGGCAGCAGCTGTCCAGGGTGTCAGGAAGGAAGCCTCTCCCAGTCCCACCAGATTGAACCCGGGGCCTTCTGCAGGCACCCGGCTACTGAAGAGACTGCTGGGTCACCCGTGACTACAAAGGGAACCCAGAAATGGCAGATTTCGCAAGCTACTTCTCTCTATACTTCGGGGAAACTGGGAAATCCAACACCGTGAACAACAAAGGGGTTTTGGGTTTTTTTAACCTTGCGCCCGCGGTTCAAAGGCACCTCCAGTTGGGCCACGTCTCCCCCTCTCCTCCCCGGTGTTTCATTAATGCGCCCTCGGGGTTAAGCGCATTCAGGCTTTGCACGTCCCGGCGCTGCGTCTGAATACCAACGCGCTCGGCGAAGGGCCTCCAGCATTAATACCTGACAGAATGAGTTGATCTCGCCACCTAAGCGGGTCATTGCATCCCTAAATATGGGGATGAGGGGGGGGGGGTAATGAGCCGTATTCCCTGGGAAGGAGCTGGCGTCGGGTCAGGGCGGACAGACGCTGGCTCAGCAAGCAGTGCCGAGGAAGGGCTTTGCGCGGAGGAAGGAAGGAGATACAGAGAGAGAGAGAGAGGGGGGGGGAGGGGAGGGAGGAAGGAAGGAAGGAGATACAGAGACATGTTTCCAAGATTATGGGAATTTCCCCCAGTTTTAGCGGTTGGGGTGAATTTCAGCGCCTGGCTTTAGGTTGCAAAACCGAGCTGGTTTTAGGCGAATCTTTTCCAGGAACCCTCTGCTCAGTAGGCCTGAGATTGTTTTCCCAGCTGAAATGCGTGTAGCCTCAATCCTGTTGGCTTTAGAGGGGAAAGGTAACCATGTTTTGGGGGTTTTAGAGATAAAATGTGAGCGAGGGGGAGGATATGACAGAGGTGTATAAAATTATGCAAGGCAAAAGGGGAAGGAGAGAGACTCGGATTTAAATGGAAACGCAATCCATCTCTGGCAGCTTCAAGGCTGCCACTTCTGCTGCTGCTACCCCTGTGGACCAGACTGGAAGACAGGAAGCTGCTGCCTACTGAGTCAGGCCATTGCCCCATCCAGCTTTGTAGTGTCTACCCTGGCTGGCAGAGGCTTTCCTGGATGTCAGGCACGGAGCTTCCTCCAGCCCTGCCTGAAGATGTACCTGGGACCTTCTGCTCACCCCATTTATAGTGTGATGTTCTGTTTTTAATCTCTGCATTTTAATATACCTGGGGTGTTTTTTTTTTATATTGCTTTAATTCTGGTAGAGTTTAATTGCTTTACAACTATTATTTTTAGCCTTCTGAATTTCGCCTTGTATGGTTTTTGATTTGTGTAAGCCACCTTGAGTCCCACTGTGGGGAAATGGTGTGATATCACCCCGAACTACAGCCCTTCCTCTGGGATAACACAGCCCTTCACATAGAGGACTCCTCCACAGAAGGAACCACCCTCTGTTGACTGGGGCACACAGAATAAAAGAATGGTCGTGTTGTAAGAATATCAAGGTCTTATAAAAATATATACCCTATATACTCGAGTATAAGCCTAGTTTTTCAGCACATTTTTTGTGCTGAAAAAGCCGCCCTCGGCTTATACTCGAGTGAGGCAGGCAGTGGCTCCTATGAAGCTTTCCCAGGTTTTTTGTGGTAAAATTGGGTGCCTCGGCTTATATTCGGGTCGGCTTATACTCGAGTATATACGGTAATAATTGTTCATGGGTGTGCCAAGCAAAACAGGGCCGCGTGTCTGAGGCAGCACAGGAGGACAGGCCTGTCTCCATTTTGACTCCCAAACTGACAAACTGTTTCTCTGCAAGGAAAGAGGGGGGAATTGTCTCAGGAAAATAAAATGATAATCCTGGCTTCCTGATACCTGAGTGCCAGACAAAAGGGTGTGATTAACTTGGCTGGGAAACAGGGAAATGTAAATATCTCTTTTTAAAGGTAGATAGCTGTGTTGGTCTGTCATAGTCAAAACAAAATAAAATAAAAAAAATTCCTTCCAGTAGCACCTTAGAGACCAACTAAGTTTGTTCTTGGTATGAGCTTTCGTGTGCATGCACACTTCTTCAGATACACTGAAACAGAAGTCACCAGACCCTTATATATAGTGAGAGGGTGGGGAGGCGTATTACTCAGAGGGGTGGTGGAAATGGGTGAAAGGTTGATAGCTGTGGTAAACCTGTTGACAACTGTTAACGGCTGCAATTAGTCCAGGTTCTTGCATTTAGTCAGAAAGGAGATGTCAGTCTGTACCTGTGCAAGTTTCTTGGTAAGGTTGATGGACTTCCATTTCATGCGGCTCAATGTGGTGCCTTCCATAGTTCCAGTTAAAGGTAGATAGCCGTGTTGGTCTGTCATAGTCAAAACAAAATAAAATAAAACAATTCCTTCCAGTAGCACCTTAGAGACCAGCTAAGTTTGTTCTTGGTATGAGCTTTCATGTGCATGCACACTTCTTCAGATACACTGAAACAGAAGTCACCAGACCCTTATATATATATCTCTTTTGTTTTACTTGATGGGTTTTTGGGTGGAGGGCAAGAGGAGGCATGGGGAGGGTCAAGGATGCTCAGATTACTGCTACCAGACCTCCCCGTTCATGATGTAGCTGTGATGTAGCTGGGAGGTGGTCCTGGGTTACACCCCTTTTTGTGATGTATGTATGATGTATAGGGAGGTGGTCTTGAGCGGGAGGGGGGGGGAATTTCAAAAGTCTATATAGGAGCTGGCAGACCATTGTTCGGGGTTCCTCCTCCCTCAACCATTTTGGGAGTGAGGGCCTCTGTTGCAACAGATATAATAAAATTTTGCTTTTCAATTTTTCTCTGGTTGGCCTCTGTAATTTACTCCTTCCGATGGAGAACCTCAAAAGGCTCTTGTGTACCCCATAAGGGAATAAGAGCAGATTTCTGATTATTTCAGTCGAGAGCTGGAAGGGTTCCCCAAAGGTCATGTAGCCCAACCCGGCTGCATGGCCACTCGAACTGAAACTGTAGGCTCCTTGGGGCAGGTCCTTGTAGTAATAAGGATGATGGTCACTTTCTCCCACGTAGTTGAGCGCTACCTGCCGTGGCCTTTGGTGGGAATGCGTCACCAATGCCTTTGATGGGATAACAACCTGCGATGAATATGACTCCATATTGGCTGAGCACCCAGGTACGTCTGCTGCGAGTTTTTAATATTATTATTATTATTATTATTATTGGATCAATTCTGAAGGAAATGGGTCTTGGGCAAAGCATTTACTGGGACAGGTCATCATAAGCTGAGAAACTTGGTGTTTGTTTGTTTGTTTTATTTGGTTTTCACTTTAATAATATCAAAATCACGTATAATTCATCATATAAACAGCTGTATAAACATAAAACACATTTAGTTGAGTTGCATGCCGTTCGCTGCTCTGGAATCATTATGCTGATGTCATAATGATCTGAAACTATATTTATTTATTCCATTTTAAATATCACATTTTCCCACTCTAAGGAGCTTAAAGGGGCGTACATGGTTCTCTCCCACCCTCATTTAGTCCCTACAACAACCCTGTGAGGTAGGTCAGTCTGAAAGGCAGTGACTGAGCTCAAGTTCACCCAGTGAGCTCCGTGGCCAAGAAGGGATTCGAACCCTGGTCTCCCAGGTCCTACTCTGACACTCTAACCACTTCGCCCCCCCAGAGTTCCTCCCTTCTGCCTCCAGGCTCTTTCTTGTTTTGCAGTGAAACTGGTCCTGACCCGAGCGATGCTCATCACAGCTGACATCCTGGCTGGCTTCGGCTTCACCTTCCTCCTCCTAGGCCTGGACTGTGTGAAATTCCTTATGGACGAACCTGGAATCAAAACCCAGATCTGCTTCATAGCTGGACTGGCTCTGCTAACGGGAGGTAGTTTAATAGTTTAATAGATTATTGTATTTTAATGTTCTGTTGGAAGCCGCCCAGAGTGGCTGGGGAAACCCAGCCAGATGGGTGGGGTATAAATAATAAATTATTATTATTATTATTATTATTATTATTATTATTATTATAGTTGGCCGCAGAAAGCTGGGACCTGGGTCAGGTGGGGCTGGGGCTGGGGGACAGAAGGAGTTAAAAGTTAAAATGTTAAAGTGATAATAATGCTAAATTATTATCAATTTGCGATGGGGTGGAAGGTCCACAGGCTATGAAGCACTTGCTCACAAATTTATTGACAGCTGCACGAATTATTATAGCCAGGAAGTGGAAGGGGCAGGCAGAATTTAAAATGGAAGAATTATATAAAGAGGTGTGGGATATAGCTGTTAACGATAAATTAACATGTGCCAAAAAACATGGATGTACATTTCCAAAATATAAGATAAAAAACTAATAAAATAAAACCTACATCCAGCAACCGTGTTTTGTGTTATGGAGGCTCCTATGATGTAAGTCATGGGCCCTGCCTGCTAGCCTGCTCCCTAAAATACCCCTGCTTTGCTCCTTTCTATATATAGGGTGCCTACATTCTGCATGGACTGGTGTATACTTCTTAATTGTATTTCAGTTCAACAGTTACTTTGATAAAATACATATTTTGTTATGTGCAAATGGCTTTAGATACCTATGAGGTCCATCAATTACCATCTAGCATATATTCAACACAAAAAAACCAGTGATAATTTGTTGTTGACAAAGGACAGCTGGACATATAAAGGGCCCCATTACCTTCAGGAGCTGAGGGCCTCATCCGACCTCAATCCGGCCCTGATCCAGACTGATCCCTGCAAACACACACGGGTGCTTTAGTCACATGGACAGAGAGAAGGATTTTATTTGAGCCAGGCCACAGGAGTCAGCAATAAGACTTCATTTCAGACCTTGAAAAGTGACGCGCTGACCCATAACCACGTGCAGAGTGCAACTTGAACAATTGCGTCCAGCCTCCATATTTCCGGGAGCAGGCCAAACATCCTCCAGGTCCGGCATAATGTGGGGCAATGGTCAGAGTGATGCCCAGACATGCCTGGGGTGGACCCTGCAGCCTTCAGTGCCGAAAACCTCCCCCAAGAAAACCGCAGCGCCTCCCCGTTCTGGAGCGTGGGGTGTTTGCAGGCTGCAGCTCAGCTGCCTTTCCAAATTCAGAGCATGCAGCGGTGAATGAAACCCCCCAGAGGTACGGATTAAGCAGAGGGTTTTACCTTTCGTAGAGCTGCAGGGCCACCTCATGAGAAGAGAAGACTCCCTAGAAAAGACCCTGATGTTGGGAAAGATGGAGGGCACAAGGAGAAGGGGACGACAGAGGACGAGATGGTTGGACAGTGTTCTCGAAGCTACTAGCATGAGTTTGGCCAAACTGCGAGAGGCAGTGGAGGATAGGTGTGCCTGGCGTGCCTTGGTCCATGGGGTCACGAAGAGTCGGACACGACTGAACGACTGAACAACAACAACAACAACAACAACAGAGCTGCAGGGATTAAACGGAAGCCCTCCTGGTCGGAGGTTGTGGGTGCAGCCGTGCAAAAGAATTCAAGTTCCACACATGGCAAAGCTGGAATATGTGACCTGGATAAATTATGCAAACGAACCACCTTTGCAGAAACTTCCCTGTCTTTTTTGGAGGGGGTGGGAATCAGCATCCTGCCCATCATACTGTTCTATAGAATTTCATCTGGCATTTCCTAGATGCTTTTCCTAATCTCTTCAAAGCCACATAATCTAGAAGCTTGTCCTTTCCTCCTCCTCCTCCTCCTCCTCCTCCTCCTCCTCCTCCTCCTCCTCCTCCTCCTTCTCTCTCTCCCTCCCTCTCTCTCTCTCTCTCTCTCTCTCTCTCTCTCTCTCTCTCTTTCTGTCTCTCGGTGCTAGATGACTTCTGCTCTCCCTGCCATGTATTCTGGGGTTCTGTTGCTCCTGTGATTTAGTTTAATGCATTTTAATAGACCATGTAACCAGAGTGGCTGGGGCAACCCAGTCAGATGGGCACAGTGGAAAAATATATATTAAATTATTACTATTACTAGTAGACTTTAAGCCCATTAAATTAACGGGCGCTAGAACATCATGGAAAGCGGGGACGGCGAGAACTTGCTGAAGTGCTCGATGTACTTGGGCGCCCCGGCCAGCGCCGAATAGCCCTTCAGCAGGCAGTGCAGGAGGCGCATCGCGGCGGCACTGGCACCAGCCAGGCCCTGGCAAGCCAAATCAGCTGCCACTTGTAACGGCCGCTGCCGCTTAGAAGTAAGTCCACGCGAGCGCGCACCCGCCACTTCAACAGCCTGGCCACCCGAAGTCTCTGCGCTCCAATCCCTGTGTCCGTGGGGCACATGCGCAGTATGACACAGGGACAGACACAGGGACTGGACGCAGAGACACTTGCACTTTATTACTGTAGATTACAGGGGTGGGGGGAATGTCCTGCCCATGCAAATCATGCTTTGCAGATATCCACACTGCAGGGTGGTTGGGTATTGTGGTTGAGAAATTCAAGGTTACATTAGCCCTGCGAATTCTGCACCAGCTGAAGTTTCTGACCCGTCTTCAGAGGCAGCCCCATGTATAATGCATTGCAGTAATCTAACCTAGAGGCTACCAGAGCATAGACAACAGTAGCTGGACTATCCCTGTCCAGTTACAGGTAGGTAGCCATATCCCTGTCTAGATAGGGATGTGACTGGGCCACCAGCCAAAGCTGATGGAAGACATTGCACCACTGAGGCCGCATGAGACTCAAGCGACAGATCCCCATACTACATGCCCATTCCTTCAGAGGCAGTGTAACCCCATCAAGATCAGGCAACCTCCCAGCCATCAGGCCTTGTGAACCACATAGCAAGGGAAATGCAAGTTGATCATCATCAGAGGGATAGATAATTTCTTTCTTACTCAGAGAGGCGGAGATTGCAGGATTTGGGGGGCTGGTTGTTGCTAGGGACCCAGGTGGCGCTGTGGGTTATTGGCTCTCGGCCAATAAAGCAAGATGAGCGCCGCAACCCCAGAGTCGGACATGACTGGACCAAATGGTCAGGGGTCCCTTTACCTTTACCTTGTTGCTAATGGTATAAACACATTCATGTCAAAGACGTAATTTCCTTTTGCTCAAAAAGTGGGGAAGGGTGTCTATTTGACCTGTAGACAAGACATTCTGAAGTTAATAATAATAAACAAGCACAACAGATGCTCTTCAGTTTCCTCTTCCTCCTCCTCCTCCTCCTCCTCCTCCTCCTCCTCCTCCCTGCTTGCTTTTTCACAAATCTGCAGGCAGGCACCTCTCATTTTCGGTGTCAAAGACCATAGAGGAGGGTCACCTGTGGATCAGAGGAGGATAACATCCCAAACTGGGCAGGTAACATCTGGTGCTTGCTCCGTTCCTTGCAGGTGTCCCTGGGCTCATTGGATCCGTCTGGTACGCCATCGGCGTCTACGTGGAGCGCTCGACTCTGGTTTTGCATAACGTCTTTGTGGGCATCCAGTACAAGTTCGGGTGGTCGTGTTGGCTGGGGCTGAGTGGGTCTCTGGGATGCTTCTTATCTGGCTCCTTGCTAACCTGCTGCATGTATCTCTTCAGAGGTAAGCGCTGGGGGTGGAGGAGTCTGCCATGCAGAATGTTCTCGGCCATCCCAAATCACACCTCTGTGCCATCAAGTTGCTGTTCCCCAAAATGTGTTCCTGAGTTTAGTGAATAGATCATCTATCCATAGCTGTCAACTTTCGGATTTGAAAATAAGGGATCAGCACATAGCTGTCAACCTTTCCCTTTTCTCGCGAGGAATCCTATTCGGAATAAGGGAATTTCCCACCAAAAAAGGGAAATGTTGACAGCTATGCAAAGTAAGCCTTCCACGGTGACACGAGGAGGGGAAGCAGAGCGAGCTCAGGGCCCCTTCTCAAACAGGCAGACGGTTCAGGGATGCCGCAAGGGCAGTGCAATGGCACCAAGTAGCCTCGCCACCCTGCGCTGCAGAGGCTGCGCGCGAACGGGTGAGCGAAAGAGCGAGCACATATGTGAGAAGGATGTGTGGCCTCCTCGGGAGTAAGCATCCACAAACACCGTCTACTAAACTAGTTGCTTTATTTACAGCATCAAGCAGTTCAGACGTTACAGCTATGCATCCGACCCCTCCGAGTCAGATCCCTGAAGTGCAGATTTGCGACTCCGCCCCCAACATAGGAGCTTCGGGAATCCTAGGCGCCGCCTTTCATCATCCACGCTGGTGGTGTCTGGCGCTCTGGCAGGCTCTCTCAGCCCCAACTCCTCCCCGGTCTCCATGTTCTGATCCCTTCCCATTGGCTGTGCTAGAGCCCTGGTTGGGGCTTCCTCCCATTGCTTCATTATCGCCTCTGGCGTCAGCAGGGGCTGTGCCTGTTCCTGATCCCAGACCCTCAATAACTCTTCAGGCATCAGCTGAGCCCTGTCTAGGTCAGCTGTTTCCTCTGGCGCTGCTTCGGAACCCGGCCAGCCCCTGACAGCATAGACGGCAGGCAGGCTGTCTGTCTGGTTGGGCGTGAGGGTCTGGCTGCACAAGGCATGCAAGCTCCGCCCCCAGTCGGTCTCAGACTCCTTATTGGCAGCCGAGCAACGCAGCTGAGGAGCCTCCCTGGCCGGCAGGGAGGGAGAGGAGCTGCTTCCTTTGAAATCCGGGAAATTTAAGGGATATCAACAATCCGGGATAGCAGTGGGAAACGGCGTTGGAATAAGGGAGTTTCCTGCCAAAAAAAGGGAGGGTTGACAGCTATGTATCTCTCTCTCCCCACCACCCGGACCAGCTTCCCGTTTCCCCCTAAGAGGCCTGGGTATGCTGAATTCCAGCAAGCAGCTAGAATCAAAAGGATGAAGACTGATGCAGCGATGCATTGCTGGGAGTTGGGCTCGATGGCCCTTGGGGTTCCTGTCCAACCCTACAATTCTATGACCTTGGAAGATGGTGGCTTCTCCTTCATTGGAGGTTTTTAAGCAGAGGTTGGATAACCATCCAGCAGTAGATCCATCCAATTGGAAGGGACCCCAAGGATCTTCTATTCCAACCCTCACAATGCAGGAATCTCAACAAAAGCACCCCTGACAGGTGGCCATTCAACCTCTGCTTAAAAACCTGCAAGGAAGGAGAGCCCACCACCTTCTGGGGAAGTCTGTTCCACTGTCAAATGGCTCTTAGCATCAGAAAATTATTTCTGATGTTTAGTTGGGATCTCCTTTCTTGTTACTTGAATCCATGGGTTCGAGTCCTACCCACTGGTCACTTTTTTCCAGGATGATGAGGAACCATTAGTGACCACTTTGTTTTTGTTTTATATATAGTTTTTATTAAATGTTCTTTTTTACAATTTCAAATACTCATTCTCCATTCTTAAGATATCAAGGACTTCCCTTCTTCTCTTTCCATGGTTCATTTTACATACCTTAAATCCTTGCATATTTTACAAAAATCAGTACAGTGGACGCTCGGGTTGCAGACATAATCTGTGACAGAGGCACGTCCACAACCCGCAGCGTTCGTATCCTGCAGCGCTGCATCTGCGCACGCGCATGACGTAATTTGGCACTTCTGTGCGTGCGCGCAGCGTGATATAGTGCTTCTGCGCATGCGCAGGCGCCGAAACTCAGAAGTAACCCGTTCCGGTACTTCTGGGTTTGGCGCGGAGCGCAACCTGAAAAGACGTAACCCGCAGCGTTTGCAACATGAGGTATGACTGTATTCCATTATTGCATCCATCAAAACTTATTTACACTGTTGAATTTATCTTAATGCTGCCAGCGTTTTCAGCTACACACAATTATTTCCCATATATTCAAGAAATGTTTCCCACTCTTCTTTAAAATTTGTGAGCACTCTTTGGGTTTGGTCAGTCAACCAGCTACAAATCAAGATACACTGTCGGGGATCCTTTAGCTGTGAATCCTGTATTGCAAGGGGCTGGATTGGATGTCCTTTGAGGTTCCCTCCCATCTGTGCAATTCTACGGCGATCCCCCCTCCCTTCTAACCAGCAGTGTTTTTGTGTGTTTCTCTCCCATTCCCGGCCTCTGGGCTACAGATGTCGGTGCAAGCAGTTCGTTGCGGAAGACTTATTCCCCTCCTGGGATGAGCAGCCTGTACCATCCAGCCTCCCAGACAACTACTGCCAAAATGTATGCCATGGACACCAGAGTGTGAGGAAGGGGAGATGCTGAGGGGAGAGGAAGCACTTGGCTCACCTCCTTTGTGACTTATGGGGCTGCCCCAGATGCCAGAAAGGGTGCTCCAGAGGCTGTGATTCAGTCCCAAGGACTTTGGCTGTTTCCACCAACCATGTTCAGGACACCCTGTCATGCCTAACACACGTCTGTTAGTTTGTTTTGAGAAGCATGCCTATGGTTAATGCAGCGGGTCCTGGGAAACACCCATAATTTAACTCAAGGGGTCAAATGGCAGGGGGTTGGACTAGATGGCCCGCTGCCCCCTTTCCAACTCTACAGTTCTGTGATTCCATAGCCCAAGAAATGTGGCTGTTTGACGCAGCCTTGGAGGTGCGTCTCATCAGCTGACTTCAGGGCTCACCTTCGGCAGCACACCCTCTCCTGCTTGGGGGTCTGAATGTGCATGGCACTTGTTGGTGGGATGCCATCCCCAGGGCCAGATTTAGATGAAGAGCGGCCCTCAGCTACTCCACTTGTGAGGCCCCCCCTCCCAATCCCCCATCCTCACAACTAGAAGAAAATGGAAGAGTGTTATGAACAAAATGGAGTGAAGCCAAGGATGCTGATGGGGACTTAAAATTCTGCAATTCACAATTTCTCCTCTAAAGGACATCAGAAAACGCCATCAAAATTTGTTTAAGTTTGTCGCTTTCAATGTACAGAAAGCTCAGTGCGGACAACCTCTCTTGAGACATCGTGGCCCATCGTTTTTAATTCTTTTGAGTCTTGAAAAACGCCTCTCTCCTGAGCAGTTAGTGACCATAAAGCGAAGGAATAGCCGCAAGATTGCTTCCACATTAGGAAAGGCCATCTGGATTTTTTCCTTGTATATAATTTGATCAAGGTCTGTATGAGACAGAGAGGGCTCTGCTGTAAGCCTGTGGCTTTGTCTCATGTACAGGTGAAAGTGCAAATGTTCTTCAGCCTACTTAACCTATACATAAATCTGGCACTGGCCATCCCACGGGTGCAGGGAAGTCCAAAACACATATGAGTGTCTCTTCTGGAAAACAGGAAGGACAACAGCAGCCCAATACTCAGCATTGGTGGCATGCAAAGAGGGACATTCTGGGCAGGGGCGTACCCAGGATCAAAACTGGGGGGGGGGCAAGCCATGGTTGTTCAGGTTTGCTTTGAACGGATGCTGGTCATTTTTGCTTCTAGTGGGGGGGCAGCTGCCTTCTGGGGGGGCAGCTGCCCCCTCTGCCCACCCCCACCCCCGGGTACGCACATGATTCTAGGAGCAATTCTTAGGAATTGATGCTGCTTTTGGGGTTGCCTGAGTCCCTGCTTCCTGCTATCTCCCCAACATGTATATGTGTAAATAAACAGATATACCAAGCCACTACAAGTCTCCAGCATACTTTGTTCCCCTCCTCCTAATTCTTTGAAACAGACCCTCCACAACTGCAGTCCCCAGGAAGATGTACGGGGTACAAACAGTAAAGTTATCGTTATGGAATGGGATGTCCCTATTTTCACTGGAGAAATGTTGGAGGGTGTGTGATTTCCTTGTACAGGGTCACCAGAAAATAGCCTGGCCCAACTAGCTACTGTGGACACCTGAAAGGGAGTCTCTAGCCAGTTTTGAGCACCCTCACCTGGCCAAGGAAGTTAAAGCATCCCAGGAGCAAAAGATGAGCTTCTCCATCTCTCTCCCTTCCAGATTTTCCCAGTCCACAGTGGAGGCCCTTGCAATTTTCCCTACCTCCCGGATGCTCCACAAACCCCATCACTTCAACACCTTTTTCTGTCATTTCTGCTGGAAATACAAAGCTCCACTTTGTACGTGAGACCTGATTAAGGCCTTAAATGATAATTTTAGGTTACATTTTAATGTCTAAGTTTTAATTTATATATATTTTTAATTGTTGCTATAGCTGTATTGTCCCGGTTATACCTAATTGCAAATTCAAATGTATCCCTATTGTGTTTTATGATTTCCTTGATATTGTATGTGGGCTGGAACTGGTTTGTGACCGTAATAATAAATTTAAATGTGTTAGCTGATGAACACATGGTTCTGGCCTCTATATCAAGAGATGCTTAAATGGTAGGCAAGGAGAGAGAGAGAGAGAGAGAGAGAGAGAGAGAGAGAGAGAGAGAGAGAGAGAGAGAGAGAGAGAGAGAGGTCTAAATACATGTTACATTAATGACATAAATGACAATAAACTGGAAAATATATTCATGTCCTCTCCATCTCCTGCAGCAATCATGACAAAGCTCCACTGCCCAGGATGAGGCCTGCTTGATCTCTCACCTGCCAGCCGCTGTCAGTTCCCTCCTTTCATCTGAAAGCAAAACCAAAATCGGCTTCTTGCACGGGAATAAAATAATAGCACTTCTCACGCAGAGAAAGTATCCAAAGCGCTGACTCCTCTTCGCTGCCCATAGAAAATTCCTTTGACGCTATAGAAATGCAGCATGAAAATCAGGGAACGAAAATCCTCAAAAGCCATTTTGGCAAAACGTATTAGCTCGTCCATCTGATGAAATGGCGCTGGCAGAAAGAGGTGGCAGGATTCCAGCTGCCCACAAATCTGTTGCTATGCGGCATGCATCAAATTTGTTATTAGAAGAGGGTAGCTGACTATCTAGTCCAGGGGTAGGCAACCTAAGGCCCGTGGGCTGGATCCGGCCCAATTGTCTTCTAAATCTGGCCCACGGATGGTCCAGGAATCAGTGTGTTTTTACAAGAGTAGAATGTGTGCTTTTATTTAAAATGCATCTCTGGGTTATTTGTGAGGCCTGCCTGGTGTTTTTACATGGTGACTTCTGTTTCAGTGTATCTGAAGAAGTGTGCATGCACACGAAAGCTCATACCAAGAACAAACATAGTTGGTCTCTAAGGTGCTACTGGAAGGAATTTTTTTATTTTTTATTTTGTTTTGACTATGGCAGACTAACACGGCTACCTACCTGTAACATGAGTAGAATGTGTGCTTTTATTTAAAATGCATCTCTGGGTTATGAAGGCGGTGAAGATCCTGTGTGAGTGTCTGGAGGCGGTTGGAGGATGGATGGCGGCTAACAGATTGAGGTTGAATCCTGACAAGACAGAAGTGCTGTTTTTGGGGGACAGGAGGCGGGCAGGTGTGGAGGACTCCCTGGTCCTGAATGGGGTAACTGTGCCCCTGAAGGACCAGGTGCGCAGTCTGGGAGTCATTTTGGACTCACAGCTGTCCATGGAGGCGCAGGTTAATTCTGTATCCAGGACAGCTGTCTACCAGCTCCATCTGGTGCGCAGGCTGAGACCCTACCTGCCCGCGGACTGTCTCGCCAGAGTGGTGCATGCTCTAGTTATCTCCCGCTTGGACTACTGCAATGCGCTCTACGTGGGGCTACCTTTGAAGGTGACCCGGAAACTACAACTAATCCAGAATGCGGCAGCTAGACTGGTGACTGGGAGCGGCCGCCGAGACCACATAACACCGGTCTTGAAAGACCTACACTGGCTCCCAGTACGTTTCCGAGCACAATTCAAAGTGTTGGTGCTGACCTTTAAAGCCCTAAATGGCTTCGGTCCAATATACCTGAAGGAGCGTCTCCACCCCCATCGGTCAGCCCGGACACTGAGGTCCAGTGCCGAGGGCCTTCTGGCGGTTCCCTCGCTGCGTGAAGCCAAGTTACAGGGAACCAGGCAGAGGGCCTTCTCGGTAGTGGCACCCGCCCTGTGGAACGCCCTCCCTTCAGATGTCAAAGAGAACAACAATTACCAGACCTTTAAAAGACATCTGAAGGCAGCCCTGTTTAGGGAGGCTTTTAATGTTTTATAGATTATTGTATTTTAATGCTTTGTTGAAAGCCGCCCAGAGTGGCTGGGGAAACCCAGCCAGATGGGCGGGGTATAAATAATAAATTATTATTATTATTATTATTATTATTATTATTATTTGTGGGGCATAGGAATTTGTTCATTTATTTATTTTTTTCAAAATATAGTCCAGCCCCCCACAAGGTCTGAGGGACAGTGGACCGGCCCCCTGCTGAAAAAGTTTGCTGACCCCTGAGCATATAAAGTAAATTCAAATGCAACCTGCTTTCCTCGCATGTACACTCTACGAGGTTGTGGCTTGCTGGAGCACAATGTGGAGCACAATCATATAATTGTAGAGTTGGAAGGGACACCAAGGGTCATCTAGTCCAACCCCCTTCATTGCAAGACTGACATCTAAAGAACGCCTGAAAATACTCCAAGGAAGGAGAGTCCACCACCTTCCAAAGGAGTCCATTCCCCTGTTGAGTGGCTCTTGCCATCAGCTGAGAGGTCACCTCTCAGTCTTCTCCAGGCTAAACATTCCCCGTTCCCTTCATAAGGCTTGGTTCCCAGAACCCAAATCATCTTGGCTGCCCTCCTTTGCACATAGGATAAGGTGATGGAGCGACTGCCCTATGAAGAATGTTTGCAGCATTGGGGACTTCTTAGTTTAGAGAAAAGGCACGGAGGCAGCGATGTGATAAAAGTTTATGGAATTGCGCATGGCGGCATGCAGAAAACAGAGAGAGAATTTTCTTTCTCCCTCTCTCATAACACTAGAAGTCTTGGACGTCCTCGTTATTGGAGATTTCAAAAAAGTCTGGGAACCATTTATGTTGTATTTACGGAATCAGTGTAAAGAAATGGACTCACTAGTAGGTTCTGAGTAGACACTTACAACTAACAAAATAAATATAGATGCTATAAAGGTGAGCTTAATGTGATAAGAAAATAACAACATTTAAAGAATACGATATCGAAGCATAGTACAGCAAGCAGGACGAGTTTATATGTAAAAAAAAAACCGGAAGGGGAAGTTGAGGGAAATCATGGGGGCTGGGATTTAATTTGTTATTACCTGTTATGATGTGATTGTGATAAAAATGTAAAACCCAATAAAAAAATTATAAAAGAGGAAGAAACTGGACGTCCAATGAAGCCGAAGGTTGAAAGGGCTTCTTCACGCAGCGCATCGATAATCTGTGGAACTCCCTCCCACAGGAGATAGTGATGGCCACCAATGTTGGTGGCTTTGAAAGAGATTGGACCAGTTCATTGGGGGGGGGAGGCTATTGATGGCTACTAGTCACAATGGCTCTGCTCTGCTTCCATAGTTGGAGGCAGCAATGCTTCTGAAAAGTGAGAAGAGTAGAAGAGTTTGGATTTGATATCCCGCTTTATCACTACCCGAAGGAGTCTCAAAGCGGCTCACATTCTCCTTTCCCTTCCTCCCCCACAACAAACACTCTGTGAGGTGAGTGGGGCTGAGAGACTTCAGAGAAGTGGGACTAGCCCAAGGTCACCCAGCAGCTGCATGTGGAGGAGAGGAGACGCGAACCCGGTTCACCAGATTACGAGTCCACTGCTCTTAACCACTACACCACCACTGGCTTTCTTACGAGAGGGCTCCTGTGCTCATGTTCTGCTCCCTGGTTTGCCACAGGCATCTGGTTGGCCACTGTGAGAATGAGATGCTAGACTAGATGAGCCATTGGTCCTATCCTGCTGCAGGCTCTTCATATATCTAAGTGCGGCTGAAACAGGCAGAAAAGCCCACCCCTCCAAAGGTAGGTACAAAAAATTAGTGTCAACAAGGCTTTTTCAATAGTTGCTGCCTCCCCCGCCAAATGATGGCTTTGTGTGTGCTCTGCTTAAACTCACAACAGCCCTGTAGAGGAGGTCAGATGAGGACTCAGGCTTGGCCCAAGGTCTCAGCAAGCACCTTCGCTCGAGCAGGAATTGAATGAGACTATATGCGTTGCAATTTCCTTTGTCATTTTGACTCAAATTAAGCCTTATTTATGCTCTCCTCACCCGAGCCAAATCTTTGCATGGTGAGATTTGTGTCCTTCGGGGCATCACTCTGGGCTGCTTCATATCCAAGGCAACGGTTGAAAAGGAAGTTACAGGCTACAGTTTTTCTATTCAGCTTTGCAAGGTGAGTACCGGCCTTCGTCTGGGATATTCAATCAGGGAATGAGCCTTTTGAAATTGATAACGCTAAAGAGAGGGGGGGGAGAGGGGAATCTGGCTCATCTCCCATCATAGCTCATAACTTAGGAAATCATGTCTCAAAGAGGTTCATTAAGGATGAGTGATTGGGGGGCTCCAGAAGAGACCCTCCTCCCTCCTCCCCTTTCGCAATGCCACTGCACATTTTTCCAACTGCGTGGTGGCCAGTTCCCAAAAGAGAAAGTTGCAGATCTCTCTGCAGCTTCCATGGCCTTGCAGGCCTAAAGGCCAAGGCCACAATCCATGTCTACAGTGATGGCATTGCACTAATGTTTACTCGGAAGAGAGAGGTAGAAATTCTATTAGTGAGGCCAGTGTCCCGTACGCAAGACGGGTAAGAACCAAAACAAAATAAAAAATAAAATTCCTTCCAGTAGCACCTTAGAGACCAACTAAGTTTGTTCTTGGTATGAGCTTTCGTGTGCATGCACACTTCTTCAGATACCACAAAAGCTCATACCAAGAACAAACTTCGTTGGTCTCTAAGGTGCTACTGGCAGGAATTTTTTTTATTTTTTATTTTGTTTTGACTATGACAGACCAACACAGCTACCTACCTGTAACTGGGTAAGAACCAGTTAAGGAGGAACCAAACGGCTGACTGTTAACGTTGACAGCGAGGTGCTGGAGTGGCAGGAGGTGATGGGCTAGAGACGGAACAGTCAGGATGCAGTATATATATCATATATAGGGTATGTGCCATGCCCTATTCCAGAAATATCTATTACGTAGTCTCTTAGTCTCTAAACTAAGAAGTCCCAAACTCTGCAACCTTCATAGGGGAGTTGCTCCATGGCCTTATCATGTGTGCAAAGGAGGGCAAAAGCTCCCTTGCACGGTTCTATCTATCTATCTATCTATCTATCTATCTATCTATCTATTTGTTATTTGTACCCTGCCAATCTGACTGTGTTGGCTCACGCCCAATTCCCAATTGGTCTGGCATTTTTTAGTAACTCATTACCAGACACAGACCAAAAGGTGTGTGCCAATAATAATAATAATAATAATAATAATAATAATAATAATAATATTTTATTACTTATACCCTGTCCATCTGGACGGGCCTCCCCAGCCACTCTTTCCAATGGAAAGAGGATACGGAAAACTTTTTCTCCCTCTCTCATAACACTAGAACTCACGAACCATGTATTAATCCAACCACAGTCCTTGAAATGAAACTTTACTCAACCCATTTTCACTCCTTTTGTAGATTCTAACTACACGTGATGTTAAAGACTGCCAATCATCTCTGTGTATGATTTATTTTTTAAAAGGGGGGGATTTCTTCGGGGGTCTCCAGTGTTTGGACCCAATGGGGGGGTTAACTCTTCCCTCTCCAGACATCATCATCATCATCATCATCATCATCATCATTTATTATTTGTACCCCTGATTGCCAGCTTGCAATCAAAGGGAAAGGACCGCACCCAGTTGCGAAGCATCGCCTGGGTCTCTGCATTGCTCAGGAAGCAGAGAGCCCAACCTTGTGGGTGACCTTGTCCTAAAAGTGAGTGCAACCAGTCTGCGAGAGCCCCAGCTTCTTCTTCTGCGTCGGCTCAGGCTGTGGAGGAAGCCAACCAACGCGACCTGAACCCACCAGAGCCATTTCCGAAATTAAGCACCTTCCATTACGCAACCTGGCCCCAAACCAGCAGCGTCCACCTGCTCCAGGAGTCAGAAATGCTGGCTTTGCACATCCTGACGGCTTGGCAGTCCTCTAGAGGTGCAGCTACAGGCCTTGGAGAGATGCCTTTGGTTCGTCCCAACAGGTCTGCCTGCTCTGCAGATTGGCTCTCCCTCCCAAATCTTTTCTCCAAAGCCAGGAATAATTCACAAAGTGAGGGTGCTAGAAGCTTGGCGGGGGTGTCAGGGGGTCCAAGGAGGACCTCAGGGGCTCACCTGACAAGTGAATGGAGGGAGGCGTTTGGCAAGCTCAGGCTGTTTTGAGTTCCTCAGCCTTGGCAGGACAGGAGCTTTTAGCTCCCTGCAAAGAGGCTTTCAGCTTCTGGCTTGAAGGTTTTAAGCTACGTACCTGAATGTTCAGCTTTGGGGGGGGGGGGAGATGCCTTGCCAAGAAAGCCGAGAGCTGGCTCTGCCTTTCACCCGACCTTCACCCACCAACTTCTCTCCTAGAACAAGGCTGGGGAGGGTTGGGAGTCAAACCGAACTTGAACCTCCGCCATAGGGCAATGCGGGCATAATTTTTCTTTCTAAGCAAAGCCCTGTTGGGCCTTGAGCCATCTTGGATGCCACATCCCAGGCACACCTTATACAGACAGCGGATGACCATTTCACGGAATCGCAGAATTGTAGACATGGAAGGGACACCCAGGGGCCATCTAGTCCAACCCCCTGCAATGCAGGAATCTGAGTTTAAAAACCCCAAATGAAAGACTTGCCTCTGAAAAAGCAAGCTCTGGGATTGCTGGACACATACATGCTTTGCAAAACTTCTGACACTCGGTAGACTTTAAGCATTAAGAGGACGGGACAAATTCATGGAGGTGAGGGCTACCAAAAGCTACTGGCCAAGATGACTATGCTCTGTCTCCACAGTTGGGGGCAACAATGCTTCTCAGTACCAGTTGCTGAGAATCGCAATGTGCTCGAATCCTGCTTGCGGGTTTCCCATTGAGGCATCAAATTGACCACTGAAAGGAAAGGAGGCTGGAGTAGATGGACCTGATCCGCAGAGGCGGAGCAAGGTGGGGGGGTGGGGGTGGTCCGCCCTGGGTGTCATCCCTGAGGGGGGTGACATCACCTCCCTGCCCCCCCCGGAACGCTCGCCACGGGTGGCGCACCCCCAGTATACACACACCCCGGGATGCTTGGCACGGGCAGTGCACCCCCAGAACGCTCACCCTGCCCCCTATGGCTAGCCCCACCCCTTGGGACGCTAGCCCTGCCCCCATGGGCAGCTACCCCAGCCCCTGTGGGTGACTAGCCCTGCCCCCCAGGTGCACGCCGCTCCAGGTGCTGGAGAAGCTAGTTCCACCACTGCTGATCCGGCAGGCTTTTCTTATGTTCTTCAGCAAATTCTTCACCCCTTCCCACCCCCAAAAAGTTAAATAAAAACCAATCCCTCAACCCAATCCATCTAGCAGACCCTTGCATTCGGATCCAGCAATGTTTCGAGGGGGGAAAGGACTCCTTACTTAATGCACACTGGTAAGGGCTGCAGCAAAGGCAATGCTCAACTTGAGTCATGGAATCCTAGAATTGTAGAGTTGGAAGGGACCCCAAGGATCATCAAGTCCAACCCCCTGCAATGGAGGAATACGCAACTGTCCCGTACGGGGATCGAACCTGCAACACTGGCATTACAGTATCAGCTATCCAGTCCTTCACTCAGTTCACTAAAGTAGCGTTTCTTTATTCATTACGCACACTTTTCCCTTTCCACATAGCTTGAAGCAACATTTCAGCCTCACAACAACCCTGTGAGGTAGGTAAAGCTGAGGCAGAGTGGCCTGCCCATGGTGGCCCCATGAGCTTCCTAGCCAAGGCCAGGGCTGCCCATGTCCCAGCCCGGCCCTCTAGCTAGGACTCTGAGTCCTCTCCCCATGAAAGTGGGTCTGCGGCCATGTCACCCCTCAGCCTGGAAGCTGAGCAGCACCTCTGGGTGGCCGCTGGCTTCACGATCTCCTCGTAGGACGGAGGTGGCCCATTCCTCACCACCGTATCAAAGATGAAGTCGGAGGAGCTCCACTGGGGGTGAGGGTGGATTGGAGGCACGGTCCTCAGCCTGCCGTCGCTCTCTAGCGAAAGAGAGAGAGAGAGAGAGAGAGAGAGAGAGAGAGAAAAGAAGTGTCCATGATAATATGAGAAAGCAATTGGTGAAACATAAAACCAAAGAATGGTAGAGTTGGAAGGGACCCCCAAGGGTCATCCAAACCAACCCAGCTCAAGGATGCCTGGCAGATGGCCAACCAACCTCTAGATCAAACCTGGCTCTTTCTGGGTCAATATGATATCAGTGTCTCCTTGGGGCGAGATATCTATAACCTCACTTAGTATTTGTTTTTGGTGTCCCCCCCCCCTACAGTTCAATCTTTATTGATTTATAAACAATACATCCATTCACCTTGAAACACCAAAACACAAAAGCATTACAAGCAAACCTCTACCAATACAAAAAAAAAAAATACAACCGGGGGGGGGGGGAGTAACTTTCTTCTCTGCCTGGTGACTTCCGACCTCCTCCTCATGGGTCCTTTATTTCCTTATTAGCTGCATCTATTTTTCAATAAACCTAACCAATATTTTTAAAAAATGTATTCTTTTTGACTTACGTTATTACAAGAGTTAATCAAAGCATATTAAAGGTTTGATGTGGGGACAATGTTCTTTTAAATATAGTCTATAGATATCCCATGGACTGCAAGAAGATTAAACCTATCCATTCTTCGGGAAATCATCCCGGAGTGCTCCCTGGAAGGACAGATCCTGAAGCTGTGGCTCCAATACTTTGGCCACCACATGAGAAGAGAAGACTCCCTGGAAAAGACCCTGATGTTGGGAAAGATGGAGGGCACAAGGAGAAGAGGACGAGATGGTTGGACAGTGTTCTCGAAGCTACTAACATGAGTCTGACCAAACTGTGGGAGGCAGGGGAAGACAGAAGGGCCTGGCGTGCTCTGGTCCAGGGGGTCATGAAGAGGCGGACACGACTAAACGACTAAACCACAACAACAACAGGCAGATGATAGATAGATAGATAGATGATAGATAGATAGATAGATAGATAGATAGATAGATAGATAGAGAGATAGATAGATAGATAGATAGATAGATAGATAGATGATAGATAGATAGATAGATAGATAGATAGATAGATAGATGATAGATAGATAGATAGATAGATAGATAGATAGATAGATAGATAGATAGATATAGATAGATAGATAGATAGATAGATAGATAGATAGATAGATAGATAGATAGATAGACAGACAGACAGACAGACAGACAGACAGACAGACAGACAGACAGACAGGAGTGCCTGGCGTGCTCTGGTCCAAGAGGTCACAAAGAGTCGGACACGACTAAACAACAACAACAACAATAGATACCCCATTCTATGTTAAACCTTTGGATCTACTGGTCCCTGACCTTCTCTGTCATGTTCGCTAATTCTATATACTCAAACAATTTAACCTGCCACTCCTCTTTAGCTGGTATTTTATCTCCTTTCCACGCTTTGGCTGACAGAATTCTCGCTGCGGTTGATGCGTACATAAAAATCCTCCTTTCTATTGGAATGTCTGGTGCCATAATATCCTCGCTTAGGGTTTTTCATCCAGACTTCTGAACGAGCCCAGATGAGAAGCAGATCCTCTCCCCACATCCAGACGCGAAACTCACTGTGTCCTGAATCGGCTTCGCTGAGGGCAAACACGGCGACTGTCCGCTGAGAGGAGAAGAGCCTCCGCCGTTTCAGCCAGTGCCGCAGGCAGCAGGCGGTGATGCACAGAAGGATCGCAGCCAAGAAGAGGGAGATGTAGAACCTGAGGGAGAGAAAAATCCACAAGGTTGAGCTCAGAAAACCTGGACTCTCCAGGAGAAAAACTGAAGGATGAGTTCAGCCATTCCAATCAAGTTACAAAAAAAGGAGACTCTGACTTTTAATGTTTTGCCTGCACCTCATTTATGAAAAAAACAGCCCAGTCCTGTGGAACTCTCTGCCACTAGAGATTCAGCAGGTGCCTTCTGTGCCAGCTTTTAAACTCCGGCTGAAAACTTCTCCATTCCACCAGGCCTATGCAGGCAATTAAGAAGTCATCATTCCACAATGGTTAATTGGTGTCTGTGGTCTTTCTTTCTTTCTTTCTTTCTTTTAAAAAAAAACATTTTAATGTTTCTTTATTGGATGGTTTTATGTAAACCATTTTGGTATGTTTTTATGACACAACAGCAACAATTTTAAAAAAATATAAATCTATCTATCTGTCCTCGGAGTGTATCCTTCATTAATGCTTCCCCCCTACAGATATTAAACACGCACCAGATATACCAGGCAATCAGACTCTGCTCTTCATAAACATCACACCTGAAAATTAAAAGAATAATATTAATACAGTGAATGGAGGTATTTGGTTTTTCTCTCCGCAGGGACACAACCCACCCCTCCAAAAACTTGTTACTGTACTCACAAGCCTCTGACACGGGTGGTCCTGAAAGTTCACATTTCATCAATTTGCAGAAAAATTGGTACATGGGCTGAAATCGTCACTGCATTCAATAGCACCCCACCCTTCCCTGTTCCACTAACATCAAATCCAGTATTTCTTTACAACCTGTTCCCAAGAGCCATTCTGAGAACAGAGGATGCGGTCTTATATTTTTCTACTAGGCCAGCATTGTCTACTCTGAGTCTTCACCTTTTCTGGCGATCCCTCGTAAGATTGTCTTCCATAAACATGGTGTAAGGGCTCAGGGTTGTCTCCTTGAGAGTAAAGAGCCAGAAACATCCATTCTTCTAAAGCTAATACTTTATTTACAGACTATGTACATCGGAGCGTTTAAGATTCATGTCCGCTTGAGTCGGTTCCAGAATCCGGGAGTGGCTTTCGCCGGTTCCTCCCCCAACATAAAAGCTTTGGAATTCCAATGCATCACCTCCTTTCCTTACGCTTTTCCCCCCTGGCAGTTCCTGCTCCTCACCACTGGGGCTGTCCTTACTATCCCCGCTGGACTCAGAACTGCTTCCCAGGAGAGGCTGCACTTCCCTCCATCCCTCCTTCCCCGTCTCAAGAGCCTTGCGTGAGGGCAGGTCCCTGACACATGGTTTTAACAATGAGTCCGTAAGTGACTGTGGAGGCCAGTTCTGGACCCACACGTCCTTCCACAGTGGGGACATTGGTTTCCGGGCGGGAGTTGATCACGGTGAGGGTTTGCCAAGCGTGCCTTCCTCTTAGCACGTTTCTCCCTTGCGTCCTGAGTTCGAGTGTCTTCAAAGCCCACGACACCTTTGGTCAAGGCTGTTCTCCAATTGGAGCACTCGCGGGCCAGTGTTTCCCAATTATCCATGCTCATATGACTTTTTAAAGATTTGCCTTGAGAGCATATTTAAACCTCTTTTGTCATCCATCTGTATTTCGTTTTCCATTCTTAAATTGGGAATAGAATAGTTGCTTTGGAATACGATAATCAGGCACCCGCACAACATGACCAGTCCAACGAAGTACTCCTGCCACCCCTGGTCTCTGAGCTGCTCCCCCACCCCCCATCCTAAAGAGAGGTGCCTCCTCACACTGCCCCACAGGGGCCTGGGAAGCACCCCCTGGCCAGCCCCAGAGGCACCATTCGCCTGCAGAGCTTACAGCCAGGGCTGCTGCAACAAACAGACGCACAAGCCTTTGGGAGGCAGAGACACAAGAGGGCATCAGAGGAGGGAGGGAAGGCAGGAAAGAGGGACACAGGCCAGTGCTGCCCGTGGCATCCCTGACCCCAAGGTGCCATGACACACTGGTTGAAAACCACTGCCATAGAGTAAGCTGTCCTGCCCAGTTTAGTGAACATAAATGGGTATGTTCCAGTACCAGTAGGCTTGTACCAGTAGGCTTGGATGGTAAAGTTAAATATAAATTAAGATATTATGATTTGTATATTTTATTAAAGATGAAAGGAGAATGATCTGCTAAAGATGATATGAAATATTTCCAATTAAAAGGGGAGGCGAGGAAGTCACTTGAAACATGTTATGGAAAAGGATTGAATCTGACCTCGGAATGAGGACAGGCTAAGCATGTTATTAAAAATAGAATGGTTAAATGCATTATGTTTATGTATACCCCCCTGAGAGAGGGAGAATGGAAGTTAACTTCCCATTGGGGAAGTATGAAAATTTAACCACTGCCTATGTTTTGAGCTTTTAAAATTGTAAAATCAATAAAAAAATTTGAAATAAATAAATGGGTATATATGTTCACCCTCCAGTCTACCTCTGTGTAAAGAGGTTTGGTTGCTCACAAGCAACTCTTGAGTTCCTCTACCAATAATCTAGGAACTTTCACCACTTTGTAACTAAGCTAAGTGTTACTGCCTGTGCAACTTTTCTGACCGATATATGGAAAGGCACATAAATCAGACCTTTGGAGAAAAGAAAACAAAATAAAATAAAAAAATTCCTTCCAGTAGCACCTTAGAGACCAACTAAGTTTGTTCTTGGTATGAGCTTTCGTGTGCATGCACACTTCTTCAGATACCTGAAGAATATCTGAAGAAGTGTGCATGCACACGAAAGCTCATACCAAGAACAAACTTAGTTGGTCTCTAAGGTGCTACTGGAAGGAATTTTTTTATTTTTTATTTTGTTTTGTTTTGACTATGACAGACCAACACGGCTATCTACCTTTAACTAGACCTTTGGAGAGTTTGTAAGTAAATCAATTTTTAACTTACCAAATGACTGATATTTTCCTATGCAGGGAAAAGAGAGAAATTTTGGAACTCTCATGGAAGGGAATATATTAAAGGTCTAACGGTCTATATTTTCACACTTCATTTTGTGATTTTTAACTCTCTGCTGGGGTTCTCTCACCAAAGAGTATTTGCCACAAAACTGGATCTTGGCACAAGGGAAAACATATATTTATGTTTTCCTTGAACCAACAATTAAATCTTCACAACAACCTGTGAGGCAAGATGGGCTGAGAGAAGACAATGATTGGTCCAAGGTCACACTCAGTGAGCCGAGTGGGGATTTGAATCCTGGTCTCTCCCAGGCCCTAGTCCAACGCTCTAACCACTGCACCACACTAGTAGCTTCCAGTTGAGAAAGAGCATAGCTCTGTGCTTTGAATGAGGAAGGTCTTGAAACTCTGGAGAGCCACTGCCGGCCAGGGTTGGCAATACTGAGCTTAGATGGGCCACTAGTCTCCCTGGGGGTAAGACCAATTCCTCTGCTGCAAATGCGCAGTTGGTGCACCATTCATGCACCATTCCAGGCTTGGCAGCATCAGAGGCGTAGGAACGTCAAGTGGTACCCGGTGCGGAAAAGTTCTTGTCACACCCACCCCACACACCCACACACCCCACACATTGATTATTTTTTTATTTTATTTTTGCCTGCAAAAATGGTTTTACATTATTTCATATTTTCTTACAAAGGAATAATCATTAATAATAATAATAACAATAATAAACTTTTATTTATATCCTGCCCTCCCGGCCAAAGTTGCGCTCAGGGTGGGTATCATCAGATACATAACATTGGTATAAAATCAAACAATAATTAAATTACCTCCTAAAAACATGTCAAAATCAAATTAAAGTGTAATTAGATGGCTTTCCGCAGGGTTAGGGTTGGGAACAGTAAGTGCTCCACTGAACTGAAATTTCAGCCTTCACAACATAGGAAAACAGCCAAGTAAACAGCTATTTTCGTGGAGGAGGGTCAAGATATTAACTGATATGCATGAAATTTCATATATAGCTATATAATCCCTAGTGTAGTAAGATAAGACCTTTGGAGCAGGCATTTTTTTAAAACAACAACAACACGTTTTTTATGAACCGCCCTAGTAGGGCAGGATTGTTCCTTGATAATTTGTCACCCCCTCCATGATGGAACCTGGGGCGGCCCGCCCCCACAGCTCCCCACTTCCTACGCCCCTGGGCAGCATCAGCCCAGCCCTGCAACTTTGCACCGTCCCTCCTCCCCACCCAAACTAATGTCCCCAGAACAGAAAAAGTAACTCAAATTGGAACTGGCTTACCTGTCAGCAGATTCACACTCTGCTTCTGAACCCGATGCCTGAAACACACGGAGAACATGAGACACTGGGGTGCGGTTAGGTGTGCTTAGACTCCAGGCTTTCAGACTTGGGGCTTTAGATGGCAACAAGGATTACTTAACTGCAAAACGCCTAGCTGTGAAACCCACAGTCGGGATTTGAGCGCAAGAGCCACTCTCCCCTCCAGGTGTTTCCAGCTGCTGGTCTTCAGAAGCATCGCTGCCTCCAACTGTGAAGGCAAGCAGAGCCATCCTGGCTAGGAGCCTTCGATAGTCTGCGCGCAAAAACCTTGTAAGCCTTGAATCTCTTTAAAAATAGGAGGTTTAATCAAGCCAAATGGGTCACAGATTTTTGCTTAAAGCAGGATGGCAAATCCTAAATCACAAGAGTCTAGAAGAAAACTTAAAAAGGTAAAGGGACCCCTGACCATTAGGTCCAGTCGTGTCCGACTCTGGGGTTGCGGCGCTCATCTCGCTTTATTGGCCAAAGGTGATGGCGTACAGCTTCCAGGTCATGTGGCCAGCATGACAAAGCCGCTTCTGGCGAACCAGAGCAGCGCACGGAAACGCTGGAGCGGTACCTATTTATCTCCTTGCACTTTGACGTGCTTTCGAACTGCTAGGTGGGCAGGAGCAGGGACCGAGCAATGGGAGCTCACCCCGTCGCGGGGATTCGAACCGCCAACCTTCTGATCAGCAAGCCCTAGGCTCTGTGGTTTAACCCACAGCGCCACCCACATCCCTCATGAAGAAAACTTAGACAGCATCTAAATCCGGGTGTTGTTGTTTTCGTTGTTGCTGCTGCTGTTGTTGTCATAGAATCATAGAGTTGGAAGAGACCACAAGGGCCATCCAGTCCAACCCCCTGCCAAGCAGGAAACAGCATCAAAGCATTCCTGACAGGTGGCTGTCAAGCCACTGCGTAAAGACCTCCAAAGAAGGAGACTCCACCACACTCCTTGGCAGCAAATTCCACTGTCCAACAGCTCTTACTGTCAGGAAGTTCTTCCTAATGTTTAGGTGGAATCTTCTTTCTTGTAGTTTGAATCCATTGCTCCGTGTCTGCTTCTCTGGAGCAGCAGAAAACAACCTTTCTCCCTCCTCTAGATGACATCCTTTTATATATTTGAACATGGCTATCATATCACCCCTTAACCTTCTCTTCTCCAGGCTAAACATACCCAGCTCCCTAAGCCGTTCCTCATAAGGCATCATTTCCAGGCCTTTGACCATTTTGGTTGCCCTCCTCTGGACACGTTCCAGCTTGTCCGTATCCTTCTTGAACTGTGGTGCCCAGAACTGGACACAGTATTCCAGGTGAGGTCTGACCAGAGCGGAATACAGTGGTACTATGACTTCCCTTGATCTAGATGCTATACTCCTATTGATGCAGCCCAGAATTGCATGGACTTTTTTAGCTGCTTGTCCTTTCGTCTTTTAAAGCCCCCCATGTTGGTGGCCAGCACTGCCTCTTGTGGCTTCACAGGCAGCAGAAGACCTCAAGGGCACCCACCACAACGGGGACCCCAGTAAAAACCAGAATCCTGCACCCCCATATAGCTCAGTTGGTGGAGCATGAGACTCTTAATCTCAGGGCCGTGGGTTCGAACCCCACACTGGGCAAAAGATTCCTGCATTGCAGAGGTTTGGTCCCTTCCAACTCTCTGCTTCTATGGTTCTATGAAAGAATACGTCTTCTCCAAAGAACAGTTCTCAAGGGCATAGAGCCCTCGGGACCCAATCCTCAAAAATATATTTCCTCAATTGGATCTGCCGCAATCTTATTCGTGTCCCATCAAAAGGAAATATACTGTGCTCTCTCCTCAGCCGTATAAATTATGTGGGAAAGTATAAATAACACATACGGAACTGAACTAATGGAGTAGCCCAGAAGAACGTACAAGGAGAATTTATTGCTGTCCCGTCTCCGCCTGAGCTCTTACTTTATACCTCATTAGCAGATCTCGCTTGCCCAAGAAGAGTTATCATATCGCCCGTTACGAGCGACACCCTTTGTGCTAAATTTGTGAGAGACAAAGTTAATGAAGGTCTGGCTTCTCAGTCAGCAGTGGTGCTTCGGGCAAAATAAAATAAAATAGAACAAAAAAGCCCAAGTAATAATGCTACGTAGAACAAGGAGGCTGGAAAGAACGCAGAGAAACAAAGGAGTTTTCCCACTAGAGTTGAAACAAATTTCGAGGTGGGTGGGTGGAAATCCCAAGTGCGATTTATTTATTTTTTTGGCTTGCAAAAAGTTCACATTTATATTTCCCTGAATTAGTTTTCCCCCACGCATAGGAGCCTCTGGCAGTGATGCATGTCCGTAACGGCAGCATTGCCAAAATTATTATTTAGAATAATAAATAGCAAATTATTGGGATAATTGAATTCAGCGGGTAATAATAGATCCCAAAGTGTTCCTTTGGAACGCTCCTATCCCTGCAGCCTCAAGCGGCTCTCAAAGCAGCTTTCAAAATATTCTTAAAATAAAATGGAGCTCAGATTTAGTGCAGGGAGAGAAAATCAGGGGGTTGTATGAGGCAATGGCTCCCACCAAGATTCTCCAAGGTCAAGGTCCCAAAATGTTCTGTATACTCTGTACAACACAAGAACATTATGAAGGGTCCTGATGTTTAGCATCCTGTGGCCACCCAGATCCCCAATGAGAAACCTGCAAGCAGGATTCGAACACAAGAGCAGCTCTCTCCCTGTGGTTTCCAGCAACTGGGATGCAGAAGCATTGCTGCCCCTGACCATGGAGACAGAGCAGAGCCATCCTGGCTAGTAGCCAGCCACCCCTCTCCTCCATGATTTTGTCTCATCCTCTTTGAAAGCTATCAAAGTTGGTGGCCAGCCCTGCCTCCTGTGGAGCTGAGTTCCACAGGTTAACTGTGCGCTGCATGGAGATGGACTTTCTTTTATCTGAAGAAGTGTGCATGCACACGAAAGCTCATGCCAAGAACAAACTACGGTGCTACTGGACAATTTTTTTATATATGTCTACTGCATCAGACCAACCTACCTGAATCTTTCTTTTATCAGCCCTGAATCTTCCAACACAGCTTCATAAGATGCCTATGTCTTCTAGAGTTACGAGAGAGGGAGGAAAACTTCTCCACCCACTTTCCCCGAGCCATGTATGATTTTATGAACTTTGATTGAGTCGTTTCTCTCTCGCCTTTTATCTAAAGTAAAGTCCCGAACGCTGCAGCCTTTTTTCCAATGGGGAGTCTCTCCATCCTCTTGAACCTTTTCCAACTCTGCAATATCCTTTTTCTGAGGCGAGTTGGCCAGGACTGCACACAGTATTCCAAATGCGGTTGCACCATAGATCTGTATAATGGGGTCATGATATAAGGGCAATGCTCACCTCGACATACAAGATTCCCTGGGCAAGTGCCAAGCAGATCCCTCCGGTTTGCAAGACCAGAAGGAAGTCCAGTCCAAGTGGAAGGTTCCTCATGGTCAACCTTTGCGAAAGCTTCTCAAATCTCGGTTCTTCACCTGCGGTTCTCCTGCGTTTGATCTGGAATGCTTCCCAGCTCCTTGTGCGGCCGGGGGTGGGGGGTTAATTATGGGATGTGGAGCAAGTGCATCAAGCAATAGATTGCCCATGTGACGTGGGAGTTATTGCTGCCTTCACACCCCCTTGCCCGCAAAGGGCATCCCACTGGAGGAGCTTACCATGTGGGCCCTGGTGAAGGTCAGGCATTTGCAAATTGGAAACATCCTTTTTATTATACCTCCTAATCCCCGGATCTAACAGCATCGATGTGCTTGGGAAATGCCAATCAGGCAAATAAGCATTCAGATTTTTTTTTGCAAGAAAACCAAGCTGCAAAAATATTCTTGGGAGCCAGCCACCCCCCTCCCCGCAATTTATTTCACCTCTAATGAAATGTTATTCAGTTCCTTAAATTCTCCCTCCTCCCTCTTCGTGTGGTTCTACTAGATTCCTGCCCCCCCCCCCAAAACACAAGCCCTTGTGTTGCAAAGCCATCATTACTCTGTTCCTTGCGAAATTAACACAAATAGTGTTGCTGGGAATGAGCATTCCCCTCATTTGAAGTTAAAGATTGAGCCCAATTGCATCCTTGGGGCAATGATTGACCGAGGTGCCAAAGAGCAGCTCAGAAATACTCAGGGCTGGAACGTTTGCTGTTCTCTCCTCTCAAAAAGGGAAGGGTTTGGCGCTTGGGGCTGCTTCATCGCCCGACGGCCACAACACCAGTGAAGACTTGCATTTGTATATCCACCAGGAAGTCAAATCTCACAGAGTGAATTTTCATATTACCCCCTCATGTCACCCAAATATAATACAGTGGTACCCCGGGTTAAGAACTTAATTCGTTCTGGAGGTCCGTTCTTAACCTAAAACTGTTCTTAACCTGAGGTACCACTTTAGCTGGGGACGCGGGTGGCGCTGTGGGTTAAACCACAAAGCCTTGGGATTGCCGATCAGAAGGTCAGTGGTTCGAATCCCTGCGACGGGGTGAGCTCCCGTTGCTCGGTCCCTGCTCCTGCCAACCTAGCAGTTCTAATTCTAAATTCTAATTCTAATTCTAAATTCTAATTCTAATTCTAATTTATTTATTGTCATTGCACAAGTACAAGCACAACGCTATACAAGTGCAACGAAATTGCATGCCATCCCATAAAAACCAGAAAGAAAAAGAAAAAAAAAGCACAAAACACACACACACACACACACACACACACACACACACCCATCACAGCTCTCCAAGGTCATATTATCTGGTTACAGCATTTAAGATGGTTATAGCTCTTGGGTAGAAACTGTTCTTCAGTTTTCTTTGTTCTTGATCTAATTGTTCTATATCTTCTACCCGAAGGCAGTGGTGCAAAGATACTAGTTCGAAAGCACGTCTAAGTGCAAATAGATAAATAGGTAAACGGCGTTTCTGTGCGCTGCTCTGGTTTGCCAGAAGCGGCTTAGTCCTGCTGGCCACATGACCCGGAAGCTGTACGTTGGCTCCCTCGGCCAATAAAGCGAGATGAGTGCCGCAACCCCAAAGTCGGTCATGACTGGACCTAATGGTCAGGGGTCCCTTTACCTTACCACTTTGCTAATGGGGCCTCACGCTGCTGCCGTGTTCTCATCCTGAAGCAAAGTTCTTAACCCGAGGTACTATTTCTGGGTTAGCAGAGTCTGTAACCTGAAGAATCTGTAACCTAAAGCGTCTGTAACCTGAGGTACCACTGTACAGTCCAATGGAAAGAGAGACTTGGGACCTTAGAGCCACAGAATTGTAGGGTTGGAAGACACCCCCAAGGCAGGTGCATTTCAAAGGGATTTCAAAGGCGGAATTGACGTCTGGGGGGAATTTTCCACTTTGCCATGGATCTTGGAGAATTCAGTCGCTGATCTATAATGAGTTGAGGAAAAGGTTTAAAATAACTTTTGTTAAAAAAAAAAACCAGAAGCTTTCTTACTAGGATTGATAGGAACTGAACTTCCTCAAGAACAGAAGAAAATATTTGTGTATGCTACAACAGCCACCCGAATATTGTTAGCCCAGAGATGGAAGGGGGTTGCTTGGCAGGGGGTTGGACTGGATGGCCCTTGTGGTCTCTTCCAACTCTATGATTCTATGATTCTAAGAGAAGATATGGATGAAAGAAAAATGGCAGATCAAGCTAATGGACTATGCAGAAATGGCAAAATTAACAGAAAAGCCCAGAGAAGTTTAAAAAAGAGTGGGAATCCTTTGTTGTTTATGTGCAAAAATACTGTAAACAAGTTGATACGTTGGCAGGATTTTAAGTAAACGCTTGCAACTAGCAGAAAATTAGAAAAAAATTAAGGGAAATGATAATTGGAAAAGTATAAGTATGGAGATGCAGAAGAATTTGGTTAATATAAGGAACCAGAAGTAAAGAATCTCAAAGAGAAGGTTAGTGAAAGGTACTTGTCTAAATTTGCATTTGGTAGAAATGTGAGTTAATTACTGTTTCACCTTGTGAAAATGTAAATTTATTTATAAAAAGAAAGAGAGAGGTCAGGCACTTTTTGGCGTTTTTGTAGGAAAAGCTCAATCACTTTGGGGTTTGTTGTCTAGTACACAAATCACAGCTAAAGAATCCCTCGTGGATGGATATCCAATCTCTGTTTAAAATACAGGCCCCACCTTCCATGGCCATAGAATAGGAAGGGACCCAGAGGGTCATCCAGCCCAACTCCCTGGTACTAGAATTCTATAGGGGACGTTGCCCCTGTTCACTTCAGTGGCCAACCCCACCCACCCGTCAATGCCTTGGCCAACTGCTCTTCCCCCACCCCTCCGTTAAACCTCCCCACTTGAAATATACTCGGAGTTGAGTGTTGATTTCATGCTCTTTATTTCAGCTCATGGTAAACAGTGAGTGAGTGCTTTCCCCCCAAACCTCTGGCTATATATACATTATTTACATAATGGGTCCCGTGTGATTGGCTGATTCAACTCCCCTCCTGGAGCCTGATTGGGCTGTTCCTGCAGGCCAATCAGGTTGCTGATTCACTTCCTCCTGGAGCCTGATTGGGCTGTTCCTGCAGGCCAATCAGGTTGCTGATTCACTTCCTCCTGGACCCTGATTGGGCTGCTCCTGCAGGCCAATCAGGTTACTGATTCACTTCCTCCTGGAGCCTGATTGGGCTGCTCCTGCAGGCCAATCAGGTTGCTGATTCACTTCCTCCTGGAGCCTGATTGGGCGGCTCCTGCAGACCAATCAGGTTGCTGCCTTCTAGGATCCTACCTGCCTATTGTTCTAGGATCCAAACTCAGTACATAACACCACTACTCACCCGCCCTCACAGCTCGCCCAACAGCTTGCCAACACACTCTGTGAAGCACATTCTCACGCCATTAAATAGCTCACCTGGGCCACCGGCCACCCATGCTGCTTGCTCACTCACTTGCCTGTCTACCGTTCATCAAACTCAGCTCTCCGACCCCACAACAGGGGCAAAGCAGGGCCACCAGGTGAAGCTGAGGCTCACTGAGGCCACCTGAGCCTCAAGCGACAGCAAAGGATCCAGGAGTACCCCCAAGCTATGTACCTGCTCCTTAAGAGGAAGAGTAACTCCATCAAGGAGGAGGCAGCCTCCTAGCCATCTGGTCTGGGGAACCACCCACTAACAGAGCCTCGGTCTTTTCTGCATTGAGCTTCAGTTTGTTGGCTCTCATCCAACATTTCCAAGGCAAGATACCAATCCGTTACTTCCACTGCCTCACCTACAGATGCAAAGGAGAAGTAGAGATGTGTGTCATCAGCATATTGCGGACAATGTACCCCAAAACTCCAAGTGATGTGAAATGCAGCATGATGACAACCTTACATTTATTTATTTATATATATATATATAGGAAGAAAGAGGGTTATGTCCAATAATGGAAGGGGCCAGGCAGCAAGACCAAGAATAACAGCACTTGCTGCTATCACCCCATGTGCACCTCACAAGTCACATATTCTATCTGCATCTGTCACACACAAAGTTTCAATTTGCAACCGTGGTGCTTTTTCAAACCAATTAATAGTGGCTCAAAAGTGAGCACATGGAGAGGTCTGATGGGAAGATCTCATTACTGCTAACCATGTCTGCCTTTGGAAAAGTCTGTCCATCAATGAGCTAATTCCAGATTGCTTCCCATTTTTGCAATTATTTCGCCCCAAGCAGCCTGCTGGTTCTTCCACAAGATACTGCTATCTCAGATGCCAGTACAGAGCTCTCCAAATTGCTTCAATTAAAGGTGGTCCATGTATCATCTCTGGAATGTGTTAGCAGGGAAAGCAAGTGTCCAAGAAACAGGAAAACAGATCTCTACTCAATGAACAAAACTATGTTTTTCTGGGCTGAAATAATCAGGAATTGACATTTTTGGTCAATTTCCAGGTCCAGAACTAGGCTTCTGAACTAGACTATCTATCTGAAACATAGCCCCTTATCATGAAATTGCCAAAAGCAGGAGGCTAGTCCAGCTTCATCTCTTGTGATTTCTTGAATGGTTCAAATTGCATCCACACAGTAACTCAGTGCTATGACATTCTCTCTTGCTGCACCACAGAGAAATAGTCCACTCCCCACTCCAGAAGAAAGAATTGTGGGAAAATGATTTGACCATTATGACAATTCCTTCCCACTTAGGGTCATCTTTTGAACATGATCCAATATGCTACAAAAGTTTTCCATGAAAGGTTGGATGGAATGAAGGGGAAATATCAAGAGGCCACCCATTTCCAGCAATTCCTAGAATCATAGAATTGTAGGGTTGAAAGGAAACCCAAGGGTCATCTAGTCCAACCCCCTGCAATGCTCAAAATGGGGTTTTCTTTTTTTTATAAATTGGAAAAATCTTTTCTGAGAAATTAGGGCTCACTTTGCAATTTCTTGGAAGATTCACGACAGAGAAAAGAAAGTCCTTCTTCACACTCTACGGAACTCCCTGCCACCAGAGAGTCTCTCTCCCAAAAAGTAAACAGGGAGTTTTTGTTTTCTTTTGATTTTGTTGTAACTATTTATTTGTGGTTTTATCTTGTATTTTTATCTGGTGACCCACCCTGATATATCTGGGTGAAGGGTGGTATTTAGATTTAATAATTAATGATGATGATGATGATGATAAGGTAAGGTAAAGGTAAAGGGACCCCTGACAGTTAAGTCCAGTCGCTGACGACTCTGGGGTTGCGGCGCTCATCTTGCTTTACTGGCCAAGGGAGTCGGCGTTTGTTCACAGACAGCTCTGGGTCATGTGGCCAGCATGACTAAGCCACTTCTGGCAAACCAGAGCAGCTCACGGAAATGCCGTTTACCTTCCTGCCGGAGTGGTACCTCTTTATCTACTTGCACTTTGATGTGCTTTCAAACTGCTAGGTTGGCAGGAGCAGGGAACAAGCAACGGGAGCTCACCCCATCGCGGGGATTTGAACCGCCGACCTTACGATCGGCAAGCCCTAGGCTCTGTGGTTTAACCCACAGAGCCACCCGCTTCCCTTAATAATAATGATAATAAATAAAAGGGTCTTTTGCCCTCAAGTCCCTCTTGTATGGGGTGGTTCAGCAGGTGTAAGTCTTGGATCTCCTGCTGCCCCCCCCCCCATTTTCTTTTCAATACTTTTAAAATGCTTAGCTTTCCCTCCGAAAGAAAACCTAAATTTCCTTCTCATTCATGTATAAACACCGACAACTGGGAAACACTGGCCTGCGAGCGCTCCAGCCTTTACCAAAGGTGTCATGGGCTTTGAAGACACTCGAACTCAGGACACAAGGGAGAAACATGCTAAGAGGAAGGCATGCTTGGCAAATCCACACCGTGATCAACTCCCGCCCGGAAACCAATGTCCCCACTGTGGAAGGACGTGTGGATCCAGAACTGGCCTCCACAGTCACTTACGGACTCATTGTTAAAACCTTGATTATGGAAGACAATCTTACTCGGCTACGAGGGATCGCCGAAGAAGAAAGAAGAAGATAGGACAGCTTGCTCTATCATCTTAACCCCTTCCTGTATTAATTAGACTTAACCATGTTGATTATATGATGGGACAATATGAAAATTCATTTGCAGGGGCTTGGACTAGGTGACCGTTGGGGTCTTTCCCAACACTACAATTCTGTGATTCTTTGTTATTGTTGTTCAGTCGTTCAGTCGTGTCCGACTCTTCGTGACCCCCTGGACCAGAGCACACCAGGCACGCCTATCCTTCACTGCCTCTCGCAGTTTGGCCAAACTCATGTTAGTAGCTTCGAGAACACTGTCCAACCATCTCATCCTCTGCCGTCCCCTTCTCCTTGTGCCCTCCATCTTTCCCAACATCAGGGTCTTTTCTAGGGAGTCTTCTCTTCTCATGAGGTGGCCAAAGTACTGGAGCCTCAACTGTGATTCTATGCATGCAATATTTTGTCATGAGCCAATACCCCAAGTCTTTTGCTGACCTAGCAGCGCCCCCTGTTGGCCACTGTGGGAAATAAGACGCTGGACTTAATGGACCACCTTGAGTTGACCCCACAAGGGATCAATGATCTTGCATCCTCCATCTAGTGGAAGCAGAGGTGACTTCAGAGTTCGGCCGCATCTTCCATCGACGAGAAGGTACAGGAGTTTCGTCGCAGCAAGATCAGGCCGCTCCGGGACACTGAAGCACCTCCTCATTTCCTATTCCTTCTCAAGTGCTAATTGCTTATTTACATCCAGCCTTCTAGGCTTCTAATGAGTTGAGCTAATTTGGAGCCTGCGGGAAACAAGCGTTCAGTGGGATGCGTACCCAAATCGAGCTTGAAATGGCAGGTGCAAGGGGGTGGGGGGCCAGGGTTTCTCCAGCTGCCTCTGAAGGTTGGAAGCACCAGCGGTGGAGTTTGGAGTGGGCTGTCACTCATCCCATTCTTCTGCAAACTGCCCTGGCGAGGTTGATCCCAGCACCGAAAAAGCGAGGCCTTGCTTTGCAAAACGTAAAATGCAAAGCGCGCAACCCGCCGGCGATTAGGGAGCGGTGGTGTTTGTAACACTCTCGCTGCTGCGGAAATCAAATGGAAGAGGGGGAGAGCCTTGCGCTCAGCTTCTCATCTCCTGAATCAGAGTCAGCCCCCTCCCCTGTTTTCATTAACAGGGCAATTGGGGACAGGAAATGATTGCGCTCATTCATACATTGCTATTTCCTGTCTGGTTATTTCCTCCAGTGTTGCTGCTTCTACAGTAGATAGGCTTCTGCCAGCACACAAACAATTAATAAACTCTCTCTAAGACAATTTAAAAGCAATTTACAGTGATTAAAATAGAAAAGAGAGGGGTTTTTTTGGGGGGGTGGAATTCAAAAGTGTACTAAACAATTGTTTAAAACCCTAGGTAAGGGGGAAAGTGGGTGTTGCATGGCATGCGAAAGACACCAGGCGAGCCTTGCTGGGGGGGGGGGAGTATCCCATAGATGGAGCACCCAGAGGAAGAAGGTCCCCTCTCTGGTCCTCAACTGCTTAACCTCTGAGGACCAGAAGGGTGCCTCCAGAACTGTGATCTGAGGATGGCTTGAGTAGGCAGGAAGGTATTCATGGGTGAAGTGATCCACCTGTGCTTGGAAAGACATGGGACTCGAATAAAACGTTTTAAGTGAGTTGCAAAGTGCATTATACAATTGTGACACTAGATGGTGACAGTGAGCTATGGCAAATTCAATATATTTTTCAAAACACTTAAAAAAAAATATTGCACAACGTTTTTTATATGTGTCTAGATTCCACCATGAAGTGACCCAGGGGTCTTAGTGGACCACAAGCATAACCTGAATCCACGGTGTGATGTAGTAGCAAAAAGAGCTAATGCAATTCTAGTCTTCACCAGCAGAAGTCTAGTGACTGGGTCAGGGGAAGTAATAGTCCCACTCTATTCTGTCTTGGTCAGGCCACACCTGGAGTCTTGTGTCCAGTTCTGGGCAACACAATTTAAGAAGGATATTGACAAGCTGGAAACTGTGCAGAGGAGGGTGACCAAGATAATCAGTGATCTGGAAGCCAACCTTAAGCTGTCACATGGAAGAGGGAGGAAGAATGTTTTGCCTGCTCCGTATGGGAAGGCCCAAAATAACAGATTCAAGTTACGAGAAAGGAAACTCTGACTAAACCTAACAAAGAAATTTCTGATGGCAAAAACTGTTTGACGGTGGTACAGAGTCTCTCAGATAGTGGTGAACTCTTCTTCATGGGAGGTTTGTAAGCAGAGGTTGAATGGCCACCTGTCAGGTATTCCTTAGTTGTGGTTCCTGCATTGCAGGGGGTTGGACTAGATGACCCTTGGGGATCCCTTCCAATTGTAAAATCCTAGGATTCTAAAGGTTGTTTTCTGCTGCTCCTGAGAAGTGGACACGGAGCAATGGATTCAAACTACAAGAAAGAAGATTCCACCTAAACATTAGGAAGAACTTCCTGACAGTAAGAGCTGTTCGACAGTGGAATTTGCTGCCAAGGAGTGTGGTGGAGTCTCCTTCTTTGGAGGTCTTTAAGCAGAGGCTTGACAGCCACCTGTCAGGAATGCTTTGATGGTGTTTCCTGCTTGGCAGGGGGTTGGAATGGATGGCCCTTGGGGTATCTTCCAACTCTAGGATTCTATGATTCTATGACTAAGCATCATGGCCACACCTGTCCCAGGTGTGCATACCCCCACTTACTTGTCCATCTCGCTTTCACAATATCGAGCTTGATGGGCCAATGGACTTATTTGGCATCCGTTTGCCGTACATTCCACATGTGATTCTCCACAGCAGAGCCTGGGCATCTGCATCTGATATGATATCTGCATTTGCTTAGTGAATATATTGCCTTGGGCAATATAGAAATCGCCCGCGTTCCAAAGCACTCAAGGCAGCAATCTGAACTGCCACTGTCAAAGCGAACCGGAATTGCTGACAGATCCAGAGCGGAGGCTCTTTATGGATTCTCGACACTTCCCTCCCCGCCTGTTGTAACCAGCAGATTAATTGCTCATGTCAGAGGGACCTTGGCTATGATGAGGAGCCGCCACAGGAGGCCTGGAGGGAGGACAGAAGCCTGTAAACCTCATCACCGTTTCACGACTCTCCTCACCAGACAGCGGGCAGGAAGCCTCAAGGTCCTGGGAAAAAGAACACAGGCAGAGCTGAACCCGCTGGGGTGGCTGTTATTTAAATATTAGCTATTATGGTTTAAATTAAAGCAGAAGCTACAATTCGTGCGCCAGCTCCCAAAGAAAATAGGCACGTGCGTATTGGAAAGCATCATGATTTTTGTTTTAGGTCCTACCGTCACTGTCAAGGGTGATGAACAGTGCCGGGTTTACATACTGTATAAGCTAAACAAGCTATAGCTTAGGGCCCCACTCTCTTGGGGGCCCCAAAAAAAATTAAAGGGAAAAAAAACACCTGGATGTATATAAGATGATAAACAATAAAATAAAACCTACATACAGCTACAGTGTTTTGTGTTGTGTAGGCTCCTATGATGTAAGTCATGGCCCCCGCCTGCTGGCCTGCTCCCTCAAATATCCTGCTTTGCTCCTTTCTATATATAGGGTGCCTACATTCTGCATGGACTGATATGTACTTCTAAATTGTATTTCACTATTAATATACTTCTTCTTAATTGTATTTCAGTTCAACAGTTACTTTGATAAAATACATATTTTGTTATGTGCAAATGGCTTGAGATACCTATGAGGTCCATCAATGACCATATAGCATATATTCAACGCAAAAAACAGCGACCATTTGTTGTGGACAAAGGACAGCTGGACATATAAAGAGCCCCATTACCTTCAGGAGCTGAGGGCCTCATCAAACCTCAATCCGGCCCTGGTGGTGAATTACAAATAAGAATATAAGAAGAGTTTGCTGGATCAGGCCAATGGCCCCTCTTGTCCAGCATCCTGTTCTCCCAATGCCCAGATAGATGTTCCAATGGGAATTATGCAGGCAGGATTTGTGCACAAGAGAGCCAGTGTGGTGTAGTGGTTAAGAGCGGTAGTCTCATAATCTGGTGAACCGGGTTCGCGTCTCCACTTCTCCCCATGCAGCTGCTGGGTGAGCTTGGGCTAGTCACACTTCTCTGAAATCTCTCACCTCACAGAGTGTTTGTTGTGGGGGAGGAAGGGTTAGGAGAATGTGAGCCGCTTGGAGACTCCTTCGGGTAGTGATAAAGCGGGATATCAAATCCAAACTCTTCTTCTCTTCTTCTCCTGCCATCCAGGTAAAGGTAAAGGGACCCCTGACCATTAGGTCCAGTCCCGGACGACTCTGGGGTTGCAGCGCTCATCTCGCTTTACTGGCCGAGGGAGTCGGCGTACAGCTTCCGGGTCATGTGGCCAGCAGGACTAAGCCGCTTCTGGCGAACCAGAGCAGCGCACGGAAACGCCGTTTACCTTCCCGCTGGAGCGGTACCTATTTTTCTACTTGCACTTTGACGTGCTTTCGAACTGCTAGGTGGGCAGGAGCAGGGACCGAGCAACGGGAGCTCACCCCATCACGGGGATTCGAACCGCTGACCTTCTGATTGGCAAGCCCTAGGCTCAGTGGTTTAACCCACAGCGCCATCCAATTCCTGCTTAAAAACCTCCAACGAAGGACCCCAACCCCGCCAACTCTGCCGCCCACAATATGTCTGAGTTCTCTCTCCCAGTCTCCTGCTCTTGTGACTTTGAAAGGGGGCAGCACCTCTTGCTAAGAATTGCTGGGGGGGGGGCAGCTTGTGTTGCTTGAGCAGCTGGGCCAGCCCTGCTCCCATTTCCAAGTGGCAGAGGAGATCAATCAGCATTAAAACGGTTGTCAACCCCTTCAAAAATGATGGAGTTGGCAGGTCTGAATGCCCTGATCTTGGCTGCCATTCTCGACGCGAGAAACCCTTTTCCTTTCAAAAGAAGCAGCCACCTTGGCATCCCTGATGCTGAGCGCATCATGCAAACCCGCCTCAATAAAGGGCACTGAAAATTAATCTCGGCTGGATGTGCCCCCCCCTTTTCCAAAAGACCATTTATCAGCACAGTTTTTAGCATTCCTTTGGCTCCCGCAAACTAACTGCAGCAAGAATCCTGCATCAAAGGCAACTGGGATGCTTAAGCAGAGAGATGTTAATTTGGAAGAGTTATTGGGAGACCTGAGCTGAGGTCACCCCTCCCCGACACATTATAATCAGAGCATCGGAGATGCATCCCACTTTGCAGGAGAACAATGAGGTGCCGTGCGTAATCAGGGACCAGGGCGAGAGAAACAGCAAAGGGGCCAACCCGGCTGACTCAGAAAAAGTGTTGCGCAAGGTGTTGGCTGCATGAGACGAAGGCTCCTGTGCATGAATCTCAAGGATAATCAGGGTGCGAGGTTTAAAGAGCAACTCAAGAAATAGCATCTAGATCAAGGGAAGTAATAGTACCACTGTATTCCGCTCTGGTCAGACCTCACCTGGAATACTGTGTCCAATTCTGGGCACCACAGTTCAAGAAGGATACGGACAAGCTGGAACGTGTCCAGAAGAGGGCAACCAAAATGGTCAAAGGCCTGGAAACGATGCCTTATGAGGAACGGCTTAGGGAGCTGGGTATGTTTAGCCAGGAGAAGAGAAGGTTAAGGGGTGACATGATAGCCATGTTCAAATATATAAAAGGATGTCATATAGAGGAGGGAGAAAAGTTGTTTTCTGCTGCTCCTGAGAAGAGGACATGGAGCAATGGATTCAATCTACAAGAAAGAAGATTCCACCTAAACATTAGAAAGAACTTCCTGACAGTAAGAGCTGTTCGACAGTGGAATTTTCTGCCAAGGAGTGTGGTGGAGTCTCCTTCTTTGGAGGTCTTTAAGCAGAGGCTTGACAGCCATCTGTCAGGAATGCTTTGATGGTGTTTCCTGCTTGGCATGGGGTTGGACTGGATGGCCTTTGTGGTCTCTTCAAGCTCTATGATTCTATGATTCTAAGTGTGCAGAATGATCCGTAGCGTGAAGAAAGTAGGAAGAGAGAAGCTTTTCTTCCTCTCTCGGGGGAACATTAGAGCTCATGGCCATCCAAGGATGCTGAATGTTTGGAGGTTCAGGAGAGATGAAAGAAAGGAATTCTTCACGCAGCGCCGAGATGTGCAGTAGAACTCACTCCCAGATGTGGAATTCGCCCACAATGTGGTCTCAGAAGTGCCTTCCAACATAATCAATAAAACACCACTGCATTTAAAAAAAATTGTGAAACACAGTCAAGGTGCAGAAGTGCAGAACAATCCTGGGATCCAGAGTGAGCTTAACCGAATCCTCAAAAACTGCGATCCTTCTCTACGGGGAGCTGGTTTCTGGCACCAGGCCTGTTGGCAGACCAACTCTGCGCTAAAGAGATGTGTGCAAATGTGACATGAAGCAACATCAACCATGTGGGAACCACTTGCAGATGACCACAGTGCCGGGAGACAGACAGGTCATGCATCCATAGCAGTAACCAGAGGAGGTAAGGTAAAAGGTAAAGGACCCCTAGACGGTTACGTCCAGTCTAATTCAACTATGGGGTGCGGCGCTCATCTCGCTTTCAGGCCAAGGGAGCCAGTCTTTGTCCACAGACTCCGGGTCACATGGCCAGCAGGACTAAAACGCTTCTGGTGCAACAGGATACTGTGACGGAAGTCAGAGCGCACGGAAATGTCGTTTACCTTCCTGCCGCTTGCGCTGGTATGCTTTCAAACTGCTAGGTTGGGAGAAGCTGTGATGGAGCAATGGGAGCTCACCCCGCTGCGTGGATTCGAACCGCCAACCATCTAATCAGCAAGCCCAAGAGTATGACTGCTGGGAGGAGCACAGAAAGAAGCAGCAGCACAACCGGGCGCCTTCCTCTGCCCCAGCTGCAACAAAACATGTCTCTCCCCTATCGTTCTCTACAGTCACAGCAAGCGCTGCGACTCTCCAACAGCCTGACTTCACCCCCAAGGAGCACTCCTCCACTCCTGGCAGAGGAAGAGGAGTGGGAGGGAGCGCACTGCCCCTGGCAGCGCGGTCCCGGTGGGGTGCCATCGCGGGTGCCCCCCACCTGTGCTGGGAGCCACGCCCCCTGCAGGCGGCATGCCATGACCCTGCGGGCGGGGCACCATGCCCCCAGGATGTGCACCATGCCACACCCCCGCCTGCTCTCCACCCCCCCCCCCCCCCGGTGCCGGAGCATGAAGCTCCACCACTGCCTCCACTGTCTCTCAAGACAGGCAGATGCCAAACTAGTTCAACATGATTTTGGACAGGAAATTCCAGACTAGGAGAATTTGCTTGAAAATAGTTTTAAACTTTCCTCCCAACACTCACAGACACCCATGCGCTCACGAACGTGCACACATTTGGCTGCTCACACACTCACAGACACTCGGACATCAACTTGAAAGACCTACATTGGCTCCCAGTACATTTCTGAGCACAATTCAAAGTGTTGGTGCTGACCTTTAAAGCCCTAAACGGCCTTGGTCCTGTATACCTGAAAGAGCGTCTCCACCCCCACCATTCAGCCCAGACATTGAGATCCAGCGCTGAGGGCCTTCTGGCGGTTCCCTCACTGCAAGAAGCAAAGCTACAGGGAAGCAGGCAGAGGGCCTTCTTAGTGGTGGCAGCCGCCCTGTGAAATGCCCTCCCATCAATTGTCAAGGAAATCAACAACTACCTGACTTTTAGAAGACATCTGAAGGCAGCCCTGTTTAGGGAAGTTTTTAATGTTTAATAGATTACTGTATTTTAACATTCTGTTGGAAGCCGCCCAGAGTGGCTGGGGAAACCTTAACAGATTAGAGAACTGGCCCTTAACAGATTAGAGAACTGGGCCAATGCAAACAGGATGAATTTTAACAGGGAGAAATGTAAAGTACTACACTTGGGCAAAAAAAATGAAAGGCACAAATACAGGATGGGTGACACCTGGCTTGAGAGCAGTACATGTGAAAAGGATCTAGGAGTCTTGGTAGACCACAAACTTGACATGAGTCAACAGTGTGATGCAGCAGCTAAAAATGCCAATGCAATTCTGGGCTGCATCAATAGGAGTATAGCATCTAGATCAAGGGAAGTAATAGTACCACTGTATTCCGCTCTGGTCAGACCTCACCTGGAATACTGTGTCCAATTCTGGGCACCACAGTTCAAGAAGGATACTGACAAGCTGGAACGTGTCCAGAAGAGGGCAACCAAAATGGTCAAAGGCTTGGAAACGATGCCTTATGAGGAACGGCTTAGGGAGCTGGGTATGTTTAGCCTGGAGAAGAGAAGGTTAAGGGGTGATATGATAGCCATGTTCAAATATATAAAAGGATGTCATCTAGAGGAGGGAGAAAGGTTGTTTTCTGCTGCTCCAGAGAAGCGGACACGGAGCAATGGATTCAAACTACAAGAAGGAAGATTCCACCTAAACATTAGGAAGAACTTCCTGACAGTAAGAGCTGTTTGACAGTGGAATTTCCTGCCAAGGAGTGTGGTGGAGTCTCCTTCTTTGGAGGTCTTTAAGCAGAGGCTTGACAGCCACCTGTCAGGAATGCTTGGATGGTGTTTCCTGCTTGGCAGGGGGTTGGACTGGATGGCCCTTGGGGTCTCTTCCAACTCTATGATTCTATGAACCCAGTCAGATGGGTGGGGTATAAATAATAAATTATTATTATTATTATTAACTCAGACAGCCACACACATAGACATCAGCCCACTCAGACTCCACACACTCAGACATCTGCAACCAGACACCCACATGCACAAGAGGGAAATAAGCAAATCTTCCATGCCACAATGCCAGGGAGGACATGTGTCCACTCGGTGATGACAGAATCCTAGAATTGTGGCGTTGGAATGGACCCCGAGGGTCATTAGTCCCAGCCCCTGCAATGCAGGACTAGAATCAATGCAACCTTGATTTTGGGCAGGTCCTGGGACCTTCACAACTTTGCTCCCAGCAATCCTGCAAGATTCTTTTTCTTGGGGGGGGGCAGGGAATAAAATCATTTCCCCTTAATAAGAAATGGTGTGTGACACAAACGTGCCCGCTCCGCAGAGCGCTGCTTTCATCCTTCAGCTCGGGAGGAACAGAAAAGGTAATTACAGAACACATCTTTGGTAATTGCGGAGTTCTATTTTGGAGGTTTCTGTTTGTCGCCGTAACGAATGTTAATCCCCGGCGCCATTTATCATGTGGGGAGCCAGAGTTGAGGCGGGCCTTCTTTTTAATCAGGAGCACCCTGGCCTTTTCCCCCGACATGAAAACTCTGCTAACGAGGCAGCCTCCGTGGGGAATGAAATCCCACTGCCAAAACATTAATGGGCCTGGATAATTGAAATGGAACCAAGGATATTTCAAGGGGGAGGAGCCCTTTGCATCTCCCCCCCCCCTTTCCCGCTTTGCAGGATCTTTAGAAGTGACTTGGTGCCCCCACACCCACAAACAGGCAAATCAACTCACAGCAGGAGGACTTTCATTCCCTGCAATTATTTTTCCGCAGGGCTGAAATCACATGGGGGGGGGGAGATTCGGTCACCAACCAAGGGCAAACATAAACACACCCAATTTCCTTGCCCCCGTTCTCAGTTTCTTTTCCTATTTGTCCTATACATGAAAAAATGGGTCCTGTCCAGATTCAGAGGTTCCTCCTGGTGACCTTAGTGGCATTAAAGGTAAAGGGACCCCTGACCATTAGGTCCAGTCGTGTCCAGCTCATCTCGCTTTATTGGCCGAGAGCTGGCGTACAGCTTCCGGGTCATGTGGCCAGCATGACAAAGCCGCTTCTGGCGAACCAGAGCAGCGCACGGAAACGCCGTTTACCTTCCCACCAGAGTGGTACCTATTTATCTACTTGCACTTTGACGTGCTTTCGAACTGCTAGGTGGGCAGGAGCAGGGACCGAGCAACCGGAGCTCAACCCGTCGCAGGGATTCGAACCGCCGACCTTCTGATCAGCAAGCCCTAGGCTCTGTGGTTTAACCTACAGCGCCACCTGGGTCCCTGTTTTTGTGGCATTGGGGTGAGACATAAAAAAGGTGGCTTTCTGGTTTGCCATTCAGGAGGGGCGCACACTCTATTTTCAAAACCAGGGTTCAGCCCTGGGAGATATGAAGTCTTTGGAAAATGAGCAAGCACCACGGATCATGTACAGAGTGCTTTCCTTCCTCTCACCACTGAGAACCTACCCACATGCAAATGAGATGGATGCAACCACATAGGAACTTGCAAAAGGCCAGCCAAGGTGCTTTGTATGTATGTGAGAAGGTGGGATCTGAACTCACATCTTTAGCTGTGTTTCCTGTATCGCACGGGGCTGGACTAGATGATCGCTGGTGGAACCTTCTATGATTCTATGCAATTCTATGATTCTCTCTCCCACACCCAGGACAGCACTGTGCCTCTCGCTCCAGGCAAGTGGACTGCATACTGCATGTGGACCACGGAGTTCGGGATTCAAATCCTCCCTCAGACACGATGCCTACTGGGTGATCCCAAGCAGTGCCGGATTTACGTATAAGCTAAACAAGCTATAGCTTAGGGCCCCACTCTCTTGGGGCCCTAAGCTATAGCAGAGACATCACATTGCCAACAAAGGTCCGTATAGTTAAAGCTATGGTTTTCCCAGTAGTGATGTATGGAAGTGAGAGCTGGACCATGAAGAAGGCTGATCGCCGAAGAATTGATGCTTTTGAATTCTGGTGCTAGAGGAGACTCTTGAGAGTCCCATGGACTGCAAGAAGATCAAACCTATCCATTCTGAAGGAAATCAGCCCTGAGTGCTCACTAGAAGGACAGATCCTGAAGTTGAGACTCCAGTACTTTGGCCACCTCATGAGAAGAGAAGACTCCCTAGAAAAGACCCTGATGTTGGGAAAGATTGAGGGCACAAGGAGAAGGGGACGACAGAGGACGAGATGGTTGGACAGTGTTCTCGAAGCTACCAACATGAGTCTGACCAAACTGTGGGAGGCAGTAGAAGACAGGAGTGCCTGGTGTGCTCTGGTCCATGGGGTCACGAAGAGGCGGACATGACTAAACGACTAAACAAGAAACAGAGGATATAGAACAGCAATTGAAACAAATCAAGCTCTGAACAGCAGAGGGCGATATTGGATCTGCATCAGAATGAAACCCATCTGTCTCTTGGAACCCCCCAGAACAATTATTTGTTTTTTCCAGAGTTCCAGGGTGGAAAGAAACATTCGGTGTAAATGGATTGTGTGCAGAGTGAACAGAAGAACAGGATGATTCCCTAGATGGGCCCTTGGCCTGATCCTTCAGGCTTTTCCTACGTGCTTATGACTGGCAGACAATGCTGCAGGCAATATTCTAGTTTAGTTTAGTTTATTTTTTTATGAATTGTCTTTTTTTATATAACAATTTATTAATTTTCCAAAAATAAGAAACAATAACAATACAAAAACAAAACAAATTGACTTCCCTCTTATCGCTTCCTTGGTTCCACTATTTATCAATATACCACATGTCCATTGTTAAATTTGAGCCCTTTTAAATTACTTATTATCCATTCATAGCAAAATTACAAGTAGTCTTAAAACCCTGCTAATGCATAAACCTGAGTACAATGCTTTTATTTATATTTTTTCAATGTCATTTAACATTAAATGCTATTTATATTTTTCAGCTTTATACATTTAATTAGTCTCAGAATCAATTTAACATTTCGAAATTTTTGATTTCTGTCCCCCTCTTTCTACGGTTCCTTAAATTATTATTTTTAATGTCTTCTGCATATCCAAATTAACTTAATTGTATATATCTACTGTAAATATATACTCTTATAAAACTGCAGGTTATTACATTAATCCTGCTAATGTTTTTATCTGTTTACAATTTCTTTCTAGTTTAAAGCTTGGGGTGCCCACTCCAGATAGCGATAAGTAGGTAGATAGGTATTGTTAATGGAGAAATCTGTCCCTTGGACAAAAAACAAGGACACCAGCCAGGAATACCAGAGCAAACAGCAGGACTCCCATCTGACACCAGGTGAAACAAGATGGAAGCCCCGTACAAAAGAGAACCCAAACTTTTATTAGCTGCTAATCCCCATGTTAGGGACCCAGGTGGCGCTGTGGGTTAAACCACAGAGCCTAGGGCTTGCCGATCAGAAGGTCGGCGGTTCGAATCCCCGCGACGGGGTGAGCTCCCGTTGCTCGGTCCCTGCTCCTGCCCACCTAACAGTTTGAAAGCACATCAAAGTGCAAGTAGATAAATAGGTACCACTCCGGTGGGAAGGTAAACGGCTTTTCCATGTGCTGCTCTGGTTTCACCAGAAGCAGCTTAGTCATGCTGGCCACGACCCGGAAAAACTGTCTGTGGAAGCGGACAAATGCTGGCTCCCTCAGCCTGTAAAGCGAGATGAGCGCCACAACCCCAGAGTCGTTCGCGACTGGACTTAAATGTCAGGGGTCTCTTTACCCTTTACCTTAAGCTCCTGAAAGTAATGGGGCCCTTTCTATGTCCAGCTGTCCTTTGTCAACAACAAACTGTCGCTGTTTTTTGTGTTGAATATATGCTATATGGTCATTGATGGACCTCATAAGTATCTCAAGCCATTTGCACATAACAAAATATGTATTTTATCAAAGTAACTGTTGAACTGAAATACAATTAAGAAGAAGTATATTAATAGTGAAATACAATTAAGAAGTACATATCAGTCCATGAAGAATGTAGGCACCCTATATATAGAAAGGAGCAAAGCAGGGATATTTGAGGGAACAGGCTAGCAGGCGGGGCCCATGACTTACATCATAGGAGCCTACACAACACAAAACACGGTTGCTCTATGTAGGTTTTATTTTGTTTTGTTTTTAATATTTTGGAAATGTACATTCAGTTGTTTTTTCCTTTAAATTTTTTTGGGACCCCCAAGAGAGTGGGGCCCTAAGCTAGAGCTTGTTTAGCTTATACGTAAATCCGGCACTGTACGTCAGGTGCCAAAGTGACCGGGACCCTGACATTCGCTGCATTTTGTGGCTACAGTATTTCCAGCCACAGATACTGATCTTTGCTGTTCTTCCAGCGCAGTTCCATTCTATGCTGAGCCTTTACCGTCCTGTGAAGTTTTACTAATTTTTATTGTTGTTCACTCTATTTACACTCATACCTCGGCTCCCAAACGCCTTGGGAGTCACATGTTTCGGCTCCCGAACTATCGAAAACCGGAAATGAGTGTTCCAGCTTCCGGACGTTCTTTTGGAAGCAGAACGTCTGATGGGGCTCCTGATTGGCTGCAGCCAATCAGAAGCCACGCTTTGGAAGTCAAATGTTTTGGAAGGTGAATGGACTTCCGGAACGGATTCTGTTCGACTTCCGAGGTACGACTGTATTCATAACCTGCCTTTTTCCCAGGCAGGGACTGAAGGGGACTCACATGAATCAAAACAACACTGGTAAAATAGGAAAAGCTACAAATATATGAAAGAAAATCTAATGGGATTAATGCATTTTTTAAAAACAAAAACAAACCCAAATCTATTAAAATATAGAAAATAAAAACAGCACTATTGAAAACCCTTTCTGCAAAAAATAATAAAAAACACCAAAAAAAGAGAGAAAAAGAGTCAGTTCCAAAATGCCTGTTGAGATAAGACAGTCTTCACCTGTTGGCGGAAAGAAAACAACAAGGAGGGAGCCAGTTTGGGAGCAGCCACCAAGAAGGCCCTCTCCCGTGTCTCCATAAATAGTGCCTCCAAGGGTGGCAGGACTGAGAGAAGAGCCTTCCCTGAAGATCTCAAAACCTGGGCAGGTTCATATGGGGCAAAACCTGGGCAGGTTCAACTGTCCTTCAGATGGCCTGAGCCTAAGCAGTATGATGGTTGGAGGCAGGGTGCCTCTGAATGCTAGTTGCTGTAAGTAAGTACGGTAAGTAAGTAAGTAAGTAATATTTATACCCTGCCCATCTGGCTGGGTTTCCCCAGCCACTCTGGGTGGCTCCCAACGGAATATTAAAAACATGATAAAACATCAAACATTACAAACTTCCCTAAACAGGGCTGTCTTCAGATGTTTTCTAAAAGTCAGAGAGTTGTTTCTTTCTTTGACATCTGAGGGGAGGGCGTTCCACAGGGCGGGTGCCACCACCGAGAAGGCCCTCTGCCTGGTTCCCTGTAATCTCTCTTCTTGCAGGGAGGGAATTGCCAGAAGACCCTTGGAGTTGGTGGAACTCAGTGTCCAGGCTGAACAATGGGGGTGGAGATGCTCCTTCAGGTATACTGGGCGAGGGTTTTGAATCCAGAGAAGGGAATTCATGAGGTTTGGAGATTTCTTCTCTTATACTGTATGTTAAAAGTGCCATGAGTTTATGATATCTGTAGAAGTGTGTGCATGCACACGAAAGCTCATACCAAAAACAAACTTAGTTGGTCTCTAAGGTGCTACTGGAAGGAATTTTATTTTGTTATGAGTTTATGAGTTACGGACCTTTCCCAGGAAGAGATTTGGCCCCAAAGACTTATCGTCTCAGAAGAGGGCAGTTGTGTGTGGTCGCAAAGAGGGCACAGGTACGAAACTCTCTCTCTCATGTTAGCATGATTCACAAAGGGATGAATCAGAAATACAGAGCAAATTTCCGGATGTTCCTCCACGATTTCACAACCAGGCCTGGGAAGTTACAGGAGGCCTTCACAATTCCTCCCCGTTCTGTTCTGTTTGTTTTTAATAATTTGGGCCTCGGGTGTGTTTTGTCTCCAGAGAAGGAGCTGAAATGAGAAAGCAGGCAAATAACCAACAGGATTATTTTTCTATACTTCAGCCTTCTACTTCATTTCGTTGAAATGAGGAGATTCTCAATGGGGGGAAATAAAACTTAAACAGAAAACATGGAGGTGGCCCAGATACAAAGCTAATTTTTTGGTACACAAGCCTCGAGGGGATGGATCTGTAGGCAAGGTTCTCCATCAACAGGGCGTCCCGAAAGAAACGTTTTTCAAACAACAGCAAGATACAAATATTTTAATAAAACAAGGATTTGTGTCAACATACAACACCTGTGCTCAGAGATGGCACCGGTTTCCAATTTGCTACTGGGCCAGGTTCAATGTGGGATCACTTTACTTACAAGATCGCCTCACCCATATATGCGTAACTTCTAGTGTGGCAGCACAGAAACTTTGGAACTTCCTGCCTCTTGAGATCAGGCAGGTGCCTTCACTATACTCTTTTTGGTGCCTGATGACAAGATAGTTCTTTTGACAAGCCTACTCAGATGTTTAGAAAGTTCACTCAAGTTTGAATATGTTTTAGTCCAGTGATGGCTAACCTTGACACTCCAGATGTTTTGGGACTACAACTCCCATCATCCCTGACCACTGATCCTGTTAGCTAGGGATGATGGGAGTTGTAGTTCCAAAATATCTGGAGTGTCAAGGTTAGCCATCACTGTTTTAGTCTATTGTTATCTTCCCTTGTGACTGCTCCCCACATCAAATGGGGGGCGACTTTTGCGTGGTCGCGCACAGCGCCCCCCCCCCCCCCCGGATCCCAGTGCGGCTCTCGGTAGTTCGGGCTGGCTTCATCCTCCCCAGGCTGGATACCTGGTGGTCTCTGCCTATCTCAGCCAATCGCCCAATCCCATCTGGGGAGGCGTTGCCAGGGGATTGGCCAGGTAAGGGGAGGCCACACAACAGAAGGTGAATCTTCACTCAAGTTTGAATACCGTATATACTCGAGTATAAGTCGACCCGAATATAAGCCGAGGCACCCAATTTTACCACAAAAAACCTGGGAAAGCTTCATAGGAGCCACTGCCTGCCTCACTCGAGTAAAAGCCGAGGGCGGCTTTTTCAGCACAAAAAATGTGCTGAAAAACTAGGCTTATACTCGAGTATATAGGGTATGTTTTAATCTATTGTTATCTTCACTTGTTGAACTACTGTGCTTAATTCTTCTTACTAGCAATTTCATTGCATTATCTTTTTTGCAAACCACTTTGGCATGTTGTTGCTGTTATCAATCAAATGCTTTGTAAATTTTATGAAATAATGATAATTGAAAAATAAGTGTTTCTCTTCCTCTGAATTCAGTTGCCCATATAGGGCATTGACTGTGGAAAAAAGTAGAGAGTAAGGGGGTCAGTTTTCTAAAGGCAACAATGTGAAGTAACAGTTTGCCAAACTTTGATACTTCACATCCTGCTTTCTAAAACAAATAAGCATTTCCAAATGCAACCTCTTTGCCTCCCCCTGCCTACCAATGGGAAGTTAGCAGAAGTTGGGGGGGGGGGGGAGGAAATTCCTCTGAGTCTCATTTGAGCTGTAGTTATGACATGCCACCAGAAACTCTTTCTGTTCCACTGTTCCAGATAACAGGGGAAATGGGGAACGGCGGTCTTGCAAAATGATCAAAAGCATTGCATATTATTATACGTAGAGGAAAGTGCGGAGAAGCAACGGCTGTCAGTCCTTTGGGGGAAAGAGTGAGCGGATCATTAATGGTGCCGGTGGAGCCACATTTCAGTATCGGAGGCCTGGGATTAATTGATGCCTTCGCTGCTTCTGGCTGTTTCAGGGAGGGCGTGTGTGCAAAAACATCTGCCCACCTCTGGATCTAGTAGCTAGAGCCTATGCTTTGCATGTAGAATAATAATAATAATAATAATAATAATAATAATAATAATAATAAATTTTTATTTATACCCTGCCCTTCCCAGCCAAGACCGGGCTCAGAGCGGCTAACACCCATAAAATCACAACAAACATACAAAACAATCAATTAAAATGCAAGTTAAAATACGATTTAAAGTTTAAAATGCAGCCTCATTTTAAAGTAGCCCACCAATCAAACCATAAAGGAATGAAACATCAGGGTTAAACTAAAACCAACCCAAAGGCCAGGCGGAACAGCTCTGTCTTGCAGAACTTGAGAAGAACATCTCAAGTTCAGTCCGCAATGGCATCTCCCGGTAGGGCTGGGAGAAACCTCCACTTGAAATGCTGCAGAACCAGATGAGCATTAGAAGAGCCTGCTGGGTCAGGCCAGAGGTCCATCGAGTCCAGCATCCTGTTCTCACAGTGGCCAAACAGATGCCCCAATGGAAAACCTGCAAACGGGACCGGAACACCAGAGCCCTCTCCTCATCAGTGGTTTCCAGCACCTAATATTCAGAAACATTGCTTCTTCCAAGCCTGGAGGCAGAGGAGCTATCCTGGCTAGCAACCACTCATAGCCCTCTCCTCCACGAATTTGTCCAATCCTCTTTTGAAGCCATCCAGGATGGTGGCCATCACTGCCTCCATGGGTGTAGCAAGGGGGCAAGTGGGGGGGGACAGCTGCCCCACATATCAATACAAATCTGAGGTTCTGCCCCCCCCCAACAAAATTCCTGGCAATGCCCATGACTACCTCCTGCAGGAAGGAGTTCCATAGTAACTTCTTCTTCCTCTTCTTTGGCGATCCCTCGTAGCCAAGTAACATTGTCTTCCATGAACACAGTTTTAACACTGAGTCCGTAAGTGACTGTGGAGGCCAATTCTGGATCCACACGTCCTTCCACAGTGGGGAAATTGGTTTCCGGGCAGGAGTTGATCAGGGTGTGGATTTGCCAAGCGTGCCTTCCTCTTGGCACGTTTCTCCCTTGCGTCCTGAGTTGTAGTGCAGGGGTCAGCAAACTTTTTCAGCAGGGGGCCGGTCAACTGTCCCTCAGACCTTGTGGGGGGGCGGACTATTTTTTTTGGGGGGGGATGAACAAATTCCTATGCCCCACAAATAACCCAGAGGTGCATTTTAAATAAAAGCACACATTCGACTCATATAAATACATGCTAATTCTCGGACCGTCCGCGGGCCGGATTGATAAGGCGATTGGGCCGGGTATGGCCCCCGGGCCTTAGTTTGCCTACCCATGTTCTGGTGTCTTCAAAGCCCATGACACCTTTGGCTTTTAAAAAAATATTAATAAATCTTTATTGTTATAACAAAGAAAAAATAACGTACATCACACATTATGTCATACATATCATACATCACACTATATCATACATATCATACATCCCACATTATATCATACATCACATATTATACAACTCTTACCATACCTCATTCATCATACAATCCTTTTTATACCACATATCTCCAAACATCCTTTCCTATCTCACCCTACAATTCATACTTTCCATACATTCCTCCCCTCCCTTGCCCCCCCTATTTCCCTCCCCTATCTACCTCCCCTCCCTCTTATTACCACCTACCTTTAAAATTCACCACCTACAGTTCATCCTCATGTTTCTCTTGCTTACTTACTCTTTTCCATTTTGCATTCGATTCTATTACTTCTGTTTCTGTTCTTCATTTCTAACCTATTTATTAACATAGTTCTTATTCTTTACTGATTTTCTCCTTCTCTTTATGTATTAATCTAGGCAAATCACTAAATCTGTTTTAACTCCCTCATTCTTCAAATATTCCTCCACATATACCCACTCTTCTTTGACTTTTTGTTTATTTACATTTCTGACACCTTGGTCAAGGCTGTTCTCCAACTGGAGCGCTCGCAGGCCAACGTTTCCCAATTCTCGATGTTTATACTACATTTTTTTAAAATTTGCCTTGAGACAGTCTTTAAACCTTGACAACGTACTTTATTTTTCCTGTCCTGAATCTTCCACTTTTCAGTGTCCTTCCATGTCCACAAGTTCTAGCGTTCGGAGAGAGGGAGGAAAACGTCTCACTCTGCCCTTTCTCCATGCTATGCCTAACTTGACACGCTTCTTTCTTCTGCTGTGGGTCAGTGTAGAAACCCCACTTCCAGGCTCCTGGTTGGGCGTTCACGGGCAGCTGCCTCTTAGAGGACTTCTGGCGTGGGGCAGGTGGGCACGGCTGGGGGGAAATGGCCTTGTGGGCCGAACTCTGACCCACGTTTGTCCCATGGGTCAAGCTAAGCTTAAGCACATAAATAAAAAGCAAATCAAGAGTTAACCGGCGATAAGTTTCTGGTCCTGCACGCCAAGGAGTCGGGTTTAAATGCAGTTAAGACAGGGACAGATGACGTGCAGCAGATCCCATATACTTACTCCAAAGGAGGCTGACAGCAGCAAAAGGCAAATATTGGAGCGGAAAACACTTTGTACTTAGTAATTTATTTATTTTTTAATGCAATAAAGTTTGCATTAAAAAAAAGAAAAGAAATGCACTTAGCAGGTCGCGCAATCAGAGCCTCTGAGCTGGGCACATCTGGAGGAGGATCTCGCCCTCCGGGGGCAAAGGCGGGCCGTGCCGCGCACCTCCCCTTCCCCTCCCGCATCTGGAGGAAGGCGCCGCCCCGGCCTCCGCCTCCCCGGCCGCCTGGAGCGCAACCCCGGCCCGACGCCGCCGCTCCGCCCCGCTCCGCTCCGCCCCTCCGGCCGCCCGCTGCTTTGCATACCGCCACGTCACCGCCAATCAGCGCGCCGGCGGGGCGAGGCGTGGGGAGAATGGGGGGCCGAAGGAGACGCCGCGGAGCGAGCGAGGCGGACCGGCCGAGGGAGCCTTCCTCTGTCGGCAGCGCGGCAGCCGTGACGGCGCCCCCGGAGGGCGAGGTGAGCGAGGCCGGGAAGGGCGCGAGGGGGACGGACGCCCGCTTGGCCGAGGAACCCTTGCTAGCCTCCGGGCCAGGGTGCCTGTGCTGCGTAGCGCGAGGCAAAGCCGGGGCGCTTCGGGCGCTGCCTCTAGACGGCGAGGAGTCCGGGCAGGCGAAAGGGAATCCAGACCGCGTTCTACCCCGAGAGGAGTTAATCCGGGGTAGCCCCCGAGGTCCACACGGGAGGAGGCAGGGCCCCCTGGGTCGTAGCTCCGTGGCAAAGCGCCTGCCTTGCGAGGTCCCGGGTTCGAATCTCGGTTGTGTCTCCGGAAGGGAGGGGAGAGAAGTGCCTTGCCTGGAATCCCGGAAAGCCGCTGCCGGCCCGTGAAGGCATTACTGAAAAAGGCGTAGCAAAGGTCGGTATGTAGCTCCTACGCCGGTGTAAACGGGAAGGACTTTCAGTGGCGCGGCGCCCCGAGGCTTCAGGCACGGCTGGGTGGTGGTTCCGTGGTTCGGTTCGGGGAGAGAGATGCGCTGCTTCGGGCTCCCGTCCTACCTTTCCGGGTTGTCGTCTCGCCAAACCGCGCCAGACTCCAGTTCCGTCCTTGCGCCCTTCGGAGCACGTTTATTTTTCCCAAGAAAACCAGATTTCGAGCGCAGTGGCTCCGATCCGGAGAAGGTAACGCGGGGGGGGGGGGGGCTTTAACCCCTTACCCTCCCCCTCGCACGAGATCGGGATCCGGCCCCCTTTTCAGCTGCACTTTGGGGGTTTTGTCTGTTTGGGGGCGGGTGGGGTGTCAGAACGGAGCGCCTGGCTCCTGCGCCAACTTGCCGAGAGCCTTCCCCGCCTCCGGTTCTTCCTGGTCGGCGGCTCCGAGCTCGAGCGCCGCGCGCTGGAACAGCCACCCGGAGGATTTGAGGATGGAGGCGGCAGCTGCGCTCAGACGATCCCTGCTGCTTGGACAGCTGCCAGTCTTCCCTTCTCTCCCCCCCCCCCCCCGCTTCTCCCAAATCGCCTAGGATAGGAAGGGGAATGAATGTTAACCGAAGGAACGCCTGGCTGCAGGGTCCGATCAAAGAGGGTCTTCTCGGTAGTGGCGCCTGTCGCTCCCATCAGATGTCAAGGAAATAAACAACTATCAGAGTTTTAGAAGACATGTGAAGGCAGCCCTGTTTAGGGAAGTTTGTAATGTCTGATGTTTTATTGTATTTTTAATATTTTGTTGGAAGCTGCCCAGAGTGGCTGGGGAATGTATGTATGTATGTATGAATGAATGAATAAATAAATAAATAAATAGATAGATAGAATTATTATTATTATTATTATTATTATTAAGGCCCAGCTCTTCCAGCATCCTGGTCTGACAGTGGACAGCCATATGCCCCACCCACAAGCAGGACAACCCCCAAGCAGGACCCGAGGGTGACAACAGCTCTCATTTCCTGCAACTGGGGGTCATCTCGACTGTGATTCTGACAAGCAGCTTCCTGGGGGCAGTGCAATGTTTGTAAGCACCTAAGTGCTTGCACTTAGGGACGTTCTCTAAACCACTGAGCCTAGGGCTTGCCGATCGGAAGGTCGGCGGTTTGAATCCCTGCGACGGGGTGAGCTCCCATTGCTTGGTCCCTGCTCCTGCCAACCTAGCAGTTCAAAGGCACGTCAAAGTGCAAGTAGATAAATAGAAACCGCTCTGGCGGGAAGATAAACGGCATTTCCGTGCGCTGCTCTGGTTCGCCAGAAGCGGCTTAGTCATGCTGGCCACATGACTGGACTTAACTGTCAGGGGTCCTTTACCTTTACCTTTTTAAGTGCTTGCAGGATGAGGCCAGAGGCCCATCTAGCCCAGCATTCTGTTCTCAGCCAGATGCCTGTGACAAGCAGGATCTGAGCACCACAGCAACTCTTCCCTTCTGGTGTTTCCAGCAACTGGGGCTCAGCAACATTGCCGCCTCTTACCATGGAGGCAGAGCAGAACCATCTTGGGTTGGTTGACACCGATAGCCTCCTCTTCGTCCTCCGGGGATGTGTCTCTCATCCTCTAGTGCAGTTTCCATCACTGCCTTCTGCGGGAGCGAGTTCCAGAGTTCCCACTTTTGAAGGCAGGCACATGCTCTTGCCGTCCGAATAAATGCCACATGGGGAAGACTAACGCCCGCTGCTTGCCTTTGCTACAGGGTGGAAGCAGGAGGCCTGTTCCAAAACAGCAGCGAGGCTGCAGATGACCCCCTCTCTGTGGAGGAGCATTTATATCATGCTTTCAAGCGCTTGGAAAGTTTTCTGTTTGTGACCACGAGGATCTTCAACTGCAAGGTAGGCCAGTGTGATTGTTGTCCTGTTACAGGTGGGGGGGGGGAGGCGCTCTGGGGGCAAGAAGGCAGCAGCTTGTTCAGGATGCTGCCCAAGAGAGATTTGGGGGACCTTCATTCCAGCTCCCCTTTCTTAGCTGTGTCTCTGTGCCACCAGCCACTGGACTCCCGACAGCTTCTGAGTACACGATACGAATAGCTCGTGTTTATTTGGTTCTCTGATATTCCCGTATTTTTCGCTCCATAAGACGCACTTTTTTCCTCCTAAAAAGTAAGGGGAAATGTCTGTGCGTCTTATGGAGCGAATGTGTGGTCCCTGGAGCTGAACTGCCCAGGGGCAAAAGCAGATCGTGCTTTTTTAAAAAAGAGAGAGAGAGAAGGGGGTGTTGAAAGGAAGCCCGCTGAGCAGCTGCTCAGCAAAGGATCGGGGAGAGAGATAAGGGAGAGAGATTCCAGCCCCACCCCCTTGCAGAGGGAGGCTGTTTCCCCAGCAACATGTGACTGCTGATTAGATTATCTGTCTGGAAACTGTAGAAATGGCTCCCTTTCCTGAAACTGCAGAGCTGTGAGTTAAACCCCATAAAACAGGATTTTTCCCTTTGCAAAGTAAGCTCAACAACTTTGAGCTGATCCTCAAAAAATGGGGCTTTTCTCCTTTGCAAAAGAAGCTGCAGAAATTTGAGCTGATCCTCAAAAACATGGGGCTTTTCCCCTCTAAAAACTAGGTACGTCCTATGGTCAGGTGTGCCTTATAGAGCGAAAAATACGGTATCTTCAAACTTAGGCCACTATGCTTTTCTGTGGATTACCTCTTGACATTTGAGGAATCACATATTTTTACACTTATTAAGCAGAGATTGTTAGATAATGAATTCCAAAAAATTCACCCTTCCCAACCCTTAGTATGCTCGCCAGCCTCTCTGGGGCTGCCGCTGCATCATGGACTGATGCCTAACTACATATACGATTCGGTCACACCTTTATATCGCGGAGTATTTATGCTGGCCCGTTTAAATGCCTTTCCGTCTTCCGTGCTATTCGGAAGGTTCAAAGGCATTCCCTACCAGAACAGACTCTGCCCCTGTGGCCAGAAAGTGCCGGACTCTATGGCCCACATGATACTGGATTGCCCTCTTTCTAACATTTTTCATTTGGGCCCTCCGATATCCTTTATGTGGCTCAGGGCCCTCTCCAACAAACAACTTGCGGTCCAGCTCTTGTTGAGGGATGGCTCCCCTGAACTCACCAGAATCATGGCTCACTATTTGACTAGGATTTATGAAATTAAAGCCAGTACATCTGGACTACCTAACAATGACTGATGAGGATTCCTTATTTACAGAGAGTTTGTATGTTTTCGTTTTATTTTATATATGCCAATAAAGGTGTTGATTGATTGATTGAGCTTCTGAGTGCCGAAATGGCAAACTCTGCAAGGATGAGGAGCATGCAGTCCTCCAGGTGATACTGGAGCACAAATCTCATCATCCCTTGAATTTAGCTGTCTGGCTTGGGACCCAAAGGATAACCCTCCTCCCCGCACCCTTTAGCCTTGCTGGCTTTTCTTAGCCTCTCAAGAACCAGCCACTGTCGCCTGCGTAGGATGTCTTTGCACGGTGTGTTTTGCCTTGGCGTAGATCTTTGAGGTTCTGTGTTTTTTGTCTTTTCTGGCAATGTTTTTACTGTCTCGCCGATCCTCGTGCAGATTGCCTTGAGTGCCTTGTTCATTGCAAAGGTGATTCCTAAGTTTTGAAAACAAACAAACATGCACGTTTTCCCAGCTGCCTGTGGAGAGCCTTCCAAGTACCTGCGGGGTAGCGGCTTGAGATCAACAGTGAACACAAGAACTGATCGAGAGTAGAGTCGCTTCTGACTTCATTTGCACTTTCCTTTTGAAGCAAGCACAGGCTGCTCACCACTGGGTTGTTTTAAACTTTGCATCGTTTGATGTTTGTTGCCCTGGGTTCGTTTGGGAAGAAGAGTAGGATAGAAATTTAATGCCTAATAATAAATAACGTCCCGTCCCCTAGAATCAGACTCTCCCCCCCCCCATTCCTACGTACCTTTCCTCAACTAGCTTTTCCTGATTGACCTTCATTTGTACATCTTGCAGGCAAGGCCTGTTCTGACTTTTAATTTTTCGCACCTAGCAATTCCAGACACATTAAATGATGCCTGGTTAGGATCGTGCAGAACTCGCTCTTTTGAAGAGGAGTGGATGTGATAAGGAGGTAGATTGCTATCTCCCAACCTAATCAGCCCTCTAATCAGAAACAAAGTCATTTCCCTTTCTAAAACCCGGAAGCTCGCTTCTTTTAAAAACTAGCTTTGTGAGCTTCAGAAGCCGAGTAACTCAGACAATTGTGTGTGTGTGGCAAAAGGAAGGGAGACCATCTTCGCTGCATCGGGTGTCTATGGCTTTTCAGGTGAGTTTAGGCCAGGCATAGGCAAACTCCAGCCCTCCAGATGTTTGGGACTACAATTCCCATCATTCCTAGCTAACAGGACCAGTGGTCAGGGATGATGGGAATTGTAGTCCCAAACATCTGGAGGGCCGGATGCCTAAACCCCTGGTTTAGGCATTGCTGAATGTGACTTGAGTATATACTTTATAAATTTATATACTGCCTTTACCCCCGACTAGAACTCAAGGCAGCTTCCACAAATTAAAGCAACACGGATAAAATACTGGAATACTGCAATGTGCTCTGTGTGGAGCTTCCCTTGATCCAGACCTTGCAGTTAGTGCAGAATGCTGCAGCGCGATTGCTGGCAGGAGGGAGGCCTTGTCAGCAAATGACACCTGCGCTGGTCACCAAATTGCTCCCGGGCCGAGTTCAAGGTGTTGCTATTGGGGTATAAAGCCAATATTAATAATAATTATTTATAATTCATACCCCGCCCATCTGGCTGGGTTTCCTCAGCCACTCTGGGCGGCTTCCAACAAAATATTAAAAAAGAATAGTTTGTCAAACATTAAAAGCTTCCTTAAACAGGGCTGGCTTCAGATGTCTCACATGTGTCCACCGCACTGCTTGGATAGGTGGAATTAGCACTGCCACAGCTGCCACGTAATACCCATTCCACATCTGTAATGAACTTGTTCTTTTAGTCTGGCAGCCCCTACCTATTATACTCTGGAACTCCCTGCCTATTGATATCAAGCAGGGGCCTTCTCTGTGCTCCTTTTGGCACCTGCCAAAAACATGCTTGTTTAGACAAGCCTTCCTAAATGCTTAAAAAGTGGAGGTAATTTTAATCTGTTTACTTTTTTTAACATTTGTAGGTTTTAAAGTATGATTCTTTTTTTTCTTGGCTTCATTGTTCTGTCCGTTTGCAAACTGCTTTGAGATGTATTGTTTCTTTGAAACAAATGAATGAAATAAATAGCCCGGAAACTGGTAGCCAGTGAAGCTTTTGCAACAGGAGAGTTTTGTGCCCCTTGTAATGAGAGAAGGAGCAGGTCTCGCTGCGGCTGCGTACCTTTGCATGACTTAATAATACAGTAGTGCTCTGCATTTTTGGCATTTCTGTCGTGCTGTTTGCATGCTTGAAGTGCTCTGCGCACAACTCCCCAGATTCCAAAGTGAGGGTGCTTGGTTTGGGGCGAAAGCAGCCAGAAATGAATCTCGTGCCTTCTTAGTGGATTCCAACTTACTCTCCCAATGTGTTAGCAGCAGATTTCATTGTCTGGGTCTTGCATTAGCTCTGCCAATGGGGCGTGGCTCTCTTTTGCTGCTCCTCATTTTGCATGTGAAATTTTCCGTCTCTTGGTATTCACAACCTACCGTACTTTTCAGTGTATAAGCCTAGGTTTTTTCCGTTAAAAGTCATGCTAAAAATGGGGGTCATCTTATACATGGGTATACTCCCTATCTTATACATAGGGTGGGCGTTTGATTGGTTGCTGCCTTGGCTGTTAGTGGCTATTGTGCATGTTATTGGTTGCTGTGCCAATGTCTGGTGTTGATTGGCTGGTGCTGTGGCAATTGGGCGTGCAATTGGCAGCTTCTTCTGACGGGACAGTCGAGAGGCGGATTTAGTGACGTGTGCGATTATAATAATAATATAATAATAATTTATTATTTATACCCCGCCCATCTGGCTGGGTTTCCCAAACCAAATATTAAAAACAATACAGCATCAATCATTAAAAACTTCCCTAAACAGGGCCGCCTTCAGGTGTCTTTTAAAAGTAAAATAGTTGCTTATTGCCTTGACACGTGCTGGGAGGGCGTTCCACAGGGCAGGTGCCACCACTGAGAAGGCCCTCTGCCTGGTTTCCTGTAACTTGGCTTCTTGCAGCAAGGGAACCGCCAGAAGGCCCTCAGCACTGGACCTCAGTGTCCGGGCTGAACGATGGAGGTGGAGACGCTCCTTCAGGTATACAGGACTGAGGCCGTTTGGGGCTTCCAAGGTCAGCATCAACACTCTGAATTGTGCTCAGAAACATACTGGGAGCCAATGAAGATCTTTCAGGACCGGTGTTATGTGGTCTTGGCGGCCGCTCCCAGTCACCAGTCTAGCTGCCGTATTCTGGATTAATTGCAGTTTCTGAGTCACCTTCAAAGGTAGCCCCACAGTTGAGCAATTTCTGGCAACCTCCCCCCCTAAAAAGCTCAACAACCCTGGGCAATCCTCTACAAAAAAGCTCAACAACTCTGTGCCATCTCCCCCCCATTTTCTTAAATTTGAGTCCCCCAAAGACTCAAAAGAGTATGATATATATTTACTGTCTGCTCAGTACTGTCTCCCACTTGATCCACGTGATGAAGAGGACTCTGGCCTAGAAAAGTGAACTACCGGGATAGATTAGTTTGTCTTCAATGTGCCTCAATATGCTTTTTCTCTTGGATTACATATAATCTCATTAGCCTTTAAACCAACCCTGTGAAGTGGGCCAGTATTATCCTCCTCATTTCAAGTTGGGGGACTGAGGCAAAGGTACTGGATTAAGACCCTCTAAAGAATTTGTAGTTAGCAATACATATCTGGAGAGTTTGTTGAACTGTGGAACTCCCTCCCGCAGGAGGCAGTGATGGCCACCAACCCAGAAGGCTTTAAAAGACACATTCATGAAGGATGAGAGGGCTATCGATGGCTAGTAGGCAGGAGGGCTTTTGCTCTGCCTCCACAGTTGGAGCTCTCAGGCTGCTGGAGTGGAGTTTGGACTTCTTATCCTGCCTTTCATAGAATCCTAGAATCCTAGAATCATAGAGTTGGAAGAGACCACAAGGGCCATCCAGTCCAACCCCCTGCCAAGCAGGAAACACCATCAAAGCATTCCTGACAGGTGGCTGTCAAGCATCTGCTTAAAGACCTCCAAAGAAGGAGACTCCACCACACTCCTTGGCAGCAAATTCCACTGTCGAACAGCTCTTACTGTCAGGAAGTTCTTCCTAATGTTGAGGTGGAATCTTCTTTCTTGTAGTTTGAATCCATTGCTCCGTGTCCTCTTCTCTGGAGCAGCAGAAAACAACCTTTCTCCCTCCTCTATATGACATCCTTTTATATATTTGAACATGGCTATCATATCACCCCTTAACCTTCTCTTCTCCAGGCTAAACATACCCAGCTCCCTAAGCCGTTCCTCATAAGGCATCGTTTCCAAGCCTTTGACCATTTTGGTTGCCCTCTTCTGGACACGTTCCAGCTTGTCAGTATCCTTCTTGAACTGTGATGCCCAGAATTGGACCCAGTATTCCAGGTGGGGTCTGACCAGAGCGGAATACAGTGGTACTATTACTTCCCTTGATCTAGATGCTATACTCCTATTGATGCAGCCCAGAATTGCATGGGCTTTTTTAGCTGCTGCATCACACTGTTGACTCATGTCAAGTTTATGGTCTACCAAGACTCCTAGATCCTTTTCACATGTACTGCTCTCAAGCCAGGTGTCACCCATCCTGTATTTGTGCCTTTCATTTTTTTTGCCCAGGTGTAGTACTTTACATTTCTCCCTGTTAAAATTCATCCTGTTTGCCTTGGCCCAGTTCTCTAATCTGTTAAGGTCATTTTGAAGTGTGATCCTGTCCTCTGGGATATTAGCCACCCCTCCCAATTTGGTGTCATCTGCAAACCTGATCAGGATGCCCTCAAGCCCATCATCCAAGTCATTGATAAAGATGTTGAATAAGACTGGGCCCAAGACAGAACCCTGTGGCACCCCACTAGTCACTTCTCTCCAGGATGAAGGGGATCCATTAATGAACACCCTTTGGGTTCGGTCAGTCAGCCAGTTACAAATCCACTGAATGGTAGCATTGTCTAGCCCACATTTTACCAGCTTCTTTACAACAGATCTCAGTCATTCTTTTTATACTGTGAGTAGATCACAGTCTCTTGGGAATCCAACTAGATTTCAGGGGGGGAGGGGGTTGACAAGATATTTTTCGCACCGGGTACCACTTTGCCACGCCACTGCCAGATAGGCCACTGGGCTGATCCGTTAGGGTTCACCTTATGTTCTTATGTTAGTATACACAGCTAAAAGCTTCAAAAGAACTGCTGTGCTTGCCTAATATTTCTTTGCAGTCGGCCTCCATTCCTTTGTTTGCTCTCGGCATCCATTCATTGTTACTAAAGAATGAATGAAACGGCAGGTTTTATGCAGGAGAAAACAAAGCGCTGGGATATTTTCGCTGGCTGAGGGCCATCCAAGTGGAGGAGGCAGGAAGACAAGACTCTGGCACAGTTTAGGCGAAAGGCAAGTCCCATCCTCCAGAAGCATTCGTTCTAAATTTAGAGTGGGTCAGGCAGTGGAGAGGCAACTGTAACAAGCGATTCTGTACGGAAGGAGATGGAGCTCCAGGCTCTCATTGAGCATAAATCCAGCCTGACAAAAGCAGCCCATTCAGAAACACTGTCGTTACTAAGCAATATACCTGCTTCTTTGAAAGAGGGCAGAGGGAGAGAAATGAACTCATCCACAATGCACATAAAAAAACTCATGAGAGGATGAGTTTGTTGCTGTTGGGCCGGTTAGTGTACAAATTCATGAGCTGCAAATTCTGGGCTGCATTTTGAGCGGACCTGGCAGTGTCTATGCCTCCATGTTGGGTTCAGGGTTGTATTAGGGTGGCGCTGTGGTCTAAACTACTGAGCCTCTTGGGCTTGCCGATCAGAAGGTCGGCGGTTTGAATCCCCGCGATGGGGTGAGCTCCCGTTGCTCTGTCCCAGCTCCTGCCAACCTAGCAGTTCAAAAGCACGCCAGTGCAAGTAAGATAAATAGGTACCACTGCGGTGGGAAGGTAAATAGCGTTTCCGTGTGCTCTGGCTTCCATCATGGTGTCTCGTTGCACCAGAAGCGGTTTAGTTCTGCTGGCCACATGACCCGGAAAGCTGTCTGTGGACAAACGCCGGTTCCCTTGGCCTGAAAGCGAGATGAGCACCGCAACCCCAGAGTCGCCTTTGACTGGACTTAACCGTCCAGGGGTCCTTTATCTTTACCTTTTGTTGTTTAGTCATTTAGTTGTGTCCGACTCTTTGTGACCCCATGGACCAGAGCACGCCAGGCACTCCTGTCTTCCTCTGCCTCCCGCAGTTTGGTCAGACTCATGTTGGTAGCTTCGAGAACACTGTCCAACCATCTCGTCCTCTGTCGTCCCCTTCTCCTTGTGCCCTCCATCTTTCCCAACATCAGGGTCTTTTCCAGGGAGTCTTCTCTTCTCATGAGGTGGCCAAAGTCTTGGAGCCTGAGCTTCAGGATCTGTCCTTCTAGTGAGCACTCAGGGCTGATTTCCTTACGAATTTACCTTTACCTTTACCTAGAGTTATTTCTCATTTCCATATGGTAGGAAGCAAATTTCTTCTCGCAGCACAGAGTTAAACTATGGAACTCCCTGCCACAGGAGTCAGTGGTGGCCACCAACTTTGGAGGGCTGTAAAAGAGGACAAATTAATGGAGGAGAGGGTCATCAGTGACTCCTAGCCAGGATGTTTTGGCTCTGCCTCCACAGTTGGAGGCAGCCATTGTTCTGAACACCAGTTTCTGGAAACCCCAGGAGGGGAGAGGGCTCTTGTTGGCTTCCCATAGCAGCACCTGTTTGGCTACTGTGAGAACAGGATGCTGGATTATGTGTTGCCCCCTTGGGTCTGACCCAGCAGGCTCTTCTTAAGTTCTTATGGGGTCTGCCTCCCCACTTTTGTCCTATCTGGTTTGCGTGTCTGTTGCCTAATGTGTATATGTGATTTTATTTAACACACACATGCAGATATGTGGGAGGGTAGGTTTAAAGAGCCGCATTTCCCCTTATGTTGCAGTTTGAAAAAAGCGAATGTAAAGATTGCCCAATGTCATAATACAAGCAATCCCGATACTTTCATCTCGGAATGGTTGATCCCATTGCAAACTACTTAAAAAGCACGTTTGAACATTGCTGCCTCTTGCACACATTCTGATTTGTTTGGGGAGAAGTGGAGGTTTATTTTTGGGGAGGGTGGTTGTTGTTTTTCTGCATTTTCCAGCAATTCTGCAGCCCAAAACTTCACGTGTGCCTGAGCATCCCTGACTCTGAAGCAACCCTTATGTGCGCAATTATTATGCCGAGCAGAGATGTTTTGATGTTAACAAGTGGCGACAACACATCTCTGAACAGTACTCTTTCATTCCCCCTCTCTCTCCCAGCTACGTTTACTGGAACCCCGAGACAACGGATGAATTCCAACTTGCGGAGAGAAATACGGTTGGAGTTTTGGAGCATAACTTCTTTGGGATGATAGGTAGTCAGGCATGGAGGAGGCTATAAATTCAGTGGAGTTGCCACTGTTAATGAAGAGGGGGGAATACTTCATTCTTTCTCCTACTCCTCCCTTTCAATGTGTTCTTTCTTCAAATATTCTTCCTTCCTGCGAAAGTTCTGTTTTGTTTTGACCTGAGATTTCAGACGTTGCTTTCCATGACCTTCTCTTTCTTACCTTAATTCCTTCTTGTTGTTGCTGTTTTTAAATCTCAGACTTGCGCCTGGAGGTGCCATTTAAGTGCTGCACCAGGTCTTCCTGCGAAGGCTCAGTGCTGTTATTATTTATCATCCTTGCTGACGGCAATCTACACGTCTTCGTCACACCCATTTATAGAGCCGTATCTTTCAGAGCTCAGGGAGAGTTTGCTTATTATCGAGTCGTGTCCCAGAAAAGAAGCTGTTGCAAAGTGCAGTTTGTGAGTGTCAGTCCTTGGACGGTCACCTTCCAACAGGTCACCTTAGGCCACTAGCCCAAACGCATCCCCTTTTGGCCACATTTGAGAGCCGGTTAGAGCTTCTTAACCCTAACGGTTTGGTTGATTACCTGAGACTGAAAACCAGGGGGGTTGCCGAGCGCTTGCCAGACCAGAAGCGATGGCCGGCGGTGGTCTTCCAGACCGGTGGGGTGCCCATTTGTACAAAGTGTATTTTTGGCTCTCTTCATGTCCAGGTACTGGTTCTGCCATCTGTTGCCCGGGGAGAACGGCCCCTGCGCTCCATCCTCTGATTTGTGCAGCCGGTCTGTTTTGGCCCCTGTGCCCCAAACCGAATCCAACATATGAGCTCATGCCTCTTCCACTTGACTGTCCTCTACCGTCCCTCCTGTGTCTTGCTGCGGCTTTGCGTCCGGCCTGTGGAGATGGCAAGTAGGCAGGGAGGTCAGGCAGGCAGTAGGAGGAGGCTGCCTTGAAGGCTGGGCCAGGAGAAGAAGTTTCATTGTAGGTGTGCATTGCAAGCCGCCTGCCTGCAGTCCTCGGAAGACAGAAAGCTCTCTTCTACCAAGTCAGACCACTGATATACAGTGGGGACATTGGTTTCCGGGCGGGAGTTGATCATGGTGTGGATTCGCCAAGTGTGGCTTTCTCTTAGCACGTTTCTCCCTTGCGTCCTGAGTTCGAGTGTCTTCAAAGCCCACGACACCTTTGGTGAAGGCTGTTCTCCAACTGGAGCGCTCGCAGACCAGTGTTTCCCAATTGTTGGTGTTTATACTACTTTTTTAAAAAAATTACCTTGAGAGAGTCTTTAAACCTCTTTTGTTGACCACCAGCATTATGCTTTCCTTTTTTAAGTTCGGAATAGCTGTGCAATTAAGTTCTGCAATTTTTAATCAGAGTTTGATCATTTAAAAAAATCAAATGAAGTGTGTGTGTGTGTGTGTGTGTGTGTGTGTGTGTGTGAAGAATCGCCGCAAAGACCAATCATAGCTGACTTAATATTTTGGAGCGCAGTCCTTCTCCATGCTGTCTTCTACAGAGAAACAGGGCAGGGGTTCAACACAAGTGTATCTATATTCTGCACAGCAATAAACTGCATTTATGTCTCGTGCCAAGGCTCCCCCCCCCCTCTTTAGCTGGCAGTGGAAGTTGCTTGTCCTACGACGGTACGGTAGTTGCTAAATCAATTACCTTAAAACAAACTGGGATTCCAATCCTCTCCATCAAGGGGGGCAGAGGAGTTCTCCCCTCTGCAAGACACTCGCTTAAATTGCAGAGTTTAAGAGCACGTTGACATTGCAACGGTTTGTGCCACGGTTTGGCAGCTCTGGTGGAAATTCACAGAATCCTGGAATTGCACAGTTGGAACGAGCCACGCCCCCAAGGGTAATCTACTCTGACCCCCTGCAATGCAGAAATCACAGCTATATTTAGAACCAGGGTCGGATCTGGCATGAATCAAGGTGGCATGGCTGCTTTGGCAATGGCGGGGAGGCAATGTTAAGGGTTGGAGAGCAGGAGCTGAGCAGATCTCTCTAAGGGATCTTAACCCACTAGGAAGTTCTCCTGCCAAAGGAAGGATCCAACTTGTTTTCTGCTGCTTCAAAGCGTAGGGCCAATGGATTAAACCAGGGGTCAGCAAACTTTTTCAGTCGGGGCCGATCCACTTTCCCTCAGACCTTGTGGGGGGCTGGTCTATATTTTTTGGGGGGAAATGAACGAATTCCTCTGCCCCACGAATGCCTCTGCATTTTAAATAAAAGCACACATTCTGCTCATGTAAAAACACACTGATTCCCAGACCGTCCGCGGGCCAGATTTAGAAGGCAATTGGGCCAGATCCAGCCCCCGGGCCTTAGGTTGCCTACCCATGGATTAAACTGAGAATACAGGATTCCGGCTAAACCTTCAGAAGGGCTTTCTGATGGCAAGACCTGTTCGACAGCAGAGCAGACTCCCTTGGAAGGTGGTAGATTCTCCTCCACTGGAAGTTTTTAAAGAGAGTTTGGATGGCCATTTGTCAGTGATCCTTTAGCTGTTACTCCTGCATTGCAGGGGGTTGGGCTAGATGACCCCTGGTATACCCTTTCCAACACCGCAATTCTGCGTTTCTACCTCCCCGCTGTGAAAAGCTTCACCCGCTTTCTGAAGTTCAAGCTCCAGTTAGAAGGTCAAGAGGCAAGCCAGGCTGGCTTCTGGTCAGTTGGCAACCTTTGCTTGGTCTCTCTCCCCCCCCCTTCTGACAACCATCACAGAAAGGGGCCAAACGCCCCAGCCAAAATGGCAGATGTAGTTGCATCGGGGGATTGGTTCCTATTGGCTGCCGCTGCTACCATGTGACCAGGCCATCCCATGTCCTTGCCTGCTCTCCTTGAGGAAATGAGCAGTTTCTCCTAAGTGAAAAGCTTTGGAATCGGCCCAAAATATGCTCTGATTTATTACTTTGAGAGTCTTTTCCGAGAGAAGGGCGATCGCTCAGACGTTCCTCTGTCCCCATGGCTTGCAAGAAATTAGGGAGGATATTCATCACGTGGAATTTAATGAACCACAGTTAATGAAATCATCCGGAGGACGCTTGAGTGATATTGTTAAACCAGGAAAATGTTGGCCGTCACAAGGCTGTACTCCCTGCAGCATTTTTCCTGAGCTAAAGGTGTTTTTCCAGACCTCTGAGACCTGCCCATGGACTTTCTAAACGTGTTAATGAAAGCTTTTGCAAGGCTCTGCTCATCTTCTGTGCCAGGTGTGAATTGGTGGGAAGAGAACATCTCTCAGTTCCATCACATCTGACCTTATGAGATGCAGACACTCTGAATGCCCTGTGGAGACGACACGCGGCAGAGTGAATCAGCGCAGGCTAGTGATGCCTCTGGACATGAGAACACGAGAAGAGCTAGGCTAGATCAGCCGAGAATTATAGAATCCTAGAATGGTAGAAGCATACTAGCATGAGTTTGGCCAAACTGCGAGAGGCAGTGGAGGATAGGTGTGCCTGGCGTGCCTTGGTCCATGGGGTCACGAAGAGTCGGACACGACTGAACGACTGAACAACAACAACAACACAAGAATGGTAGAATTGGAAGGGTCCCCAAGAGTCATCTAGTCCAGCCCCCTGCAATGCAGGAATCTCAACTCAAGCATCCCTGACAGATGGCCACCCAACCTCTGCTTAAAAACCTCCAAGGAAGGAGAGTCCACCACCTCCCGAGGGAGACCGTTCCACTGTCCAACAGCTCTGGCTGTCAGAAAGTTCTTTCTGATGTTGAGTTCTGTTCCGGTTTGTGAACTTTTTTTTGGAAGCCGAACATGCTCTGTTTTGAGTGTTATGCTTCCATTTTGAGTGCCACACTTCTGCTTTGAGTTACAGGTAGGTAGTCGTGTTGATCTGCCATAGTCAAAACAAAATAAAAAATAAAAAAATTCCTTCCAGTAGGCACCTTAGAGACCAACTAAGTTTGTTCTTGGTATGAGCTTTCGTGTGGTATCTGAAGAAGTGTGCATGCACACGAAAGCTCATACCCAAGAACAAACTTAGTTGGTCTCTAAGGTGCTACTGGAAGGAAATTTTTTATTTTTTTTATTTTGTTCTGCTTTGAGTGTTACGCTGAGGTCTGTCTGTTTTTGCTATTTATTTTGTGTTTTTGTGGCTCTTTTTTGTGACACTGTAGAAACCAGTTCAGCTACTGATTGATTAATTGTGTGACTGCAGTACATTGTTTATTGCTTTCATTTTATGGATCAATGGTCTCATTAGATAGTAAAAATCATGTTAAATTGCTGTTTTAGGGGTTATTTTTAGAAGTCTGGAGCGGATTAATCCGTTTTGCATTACTTTCTATGGGAAAGCCGTGCGCCTTGGTTTTGGAACGCTTTGGTTTTGGAACGGACTTGCGGAACGGATTAAGTCTAAGAACCAAGGTACCACTGTACTGTCAGAAAAGTCTTCCTAATGCAGTGATGGCTAACCTTGACACTCCAGATGTTTTGGGACTACAACTCCCATCATCCCTGACCACTGGTCCTGTTAGCTAGGGATGATGGGAGTTGTAGTTCCAAAACATCTGGAGTGTCAAGGTTAGCCATCACTGGCCTAATGTTTAGAATCTCCTTTCCTGTAACTCGAAGCCATTGATTTGGGTCCCTCTGGAGCAGGAAGAAAACAGGCCGGCTCCATCTTTCATGTTACCTGCCAGGGATCCCTTAGCTGTGCTCTCTACATTACCGGGGGTGGGACTAGATTACTCTTGGACTCCCTGCCAACTCTATGATTCTATGAAAAAATGGCAGTGGTGCGCCAAGTTCCAAGCGATGGAATCTCTTGCTGGAAAGCTTGAGAGGATCCCAAACCGCTGTGCCCATTCAGGCATCACGGCCCCCTGTATCCACAGCCCCCGCTTCTTTCTCTGCACTGTGCTCTCTGTCGTTCTGCACCAAACTCAAGAGCTTCGGCCTTGGAGGATCAATTTTCGCGTGTTCCTTCCCTCCAGGTAATACATATTGATGAAGGACATCCACGCCAGCCTTCCCGTGTCCTTTTTGGCGCAAGGCTCTGCATACAGAAAGCTTTTCAGATAGACCGTCTAGAGAAGGGCTGTAACTCATAAGAAGCGCAACCCATCACAAAAAGGAGATGGTACTCAGCCGGTTCCTGGTGTGGGGAAGAGAATTGCATCCCACGGGGCTGGGCAGGTGGGTTTTCAGGAGCCCTGCCTGTTGAGTACCCTGTTGAGTGTCGCGATCATTCGTACCAGAGCGTGGGAAGATTATTGGCCTGCAACCCAGGCAGCTCATGCTCAGGGTGAGGGATGGCAGGAGGAGTGATGCGAGGTGAGAATATTCTCGAGAATGAGAATATCTAAGCTAGAAAATTATCTGGAGAATATTCTCCACGAACTGTAAATTCTAATATAAGAACCAGTTTGACAGCCCACATTTAAAAACAAAAATCTAGGAAAGGATAAGTCTAGCTGTGATATTGTCAGTGTAAGTAATGAAGAATGGTTTTTTTGATCCAGTTACATTACTGGGCATTGTGTCATTCACCATTGGCAGTTCTGAAATGTGAGCTGCAGAAAACATTATTCTTTTTTTAAATGCTATTCATTTAAGTTGATGAACATTTGAATTTGTATGTATTTCAGCTATGTGTAATAGAGGGAAATGGCTTGGGCTTAGATTTATGTTACTGGATTCTGAAGTGGGGGGAGGGGAGTGTGTACAGAAAGAAAACTGAAAATAAGTAAGTATGTGCACTACTTTGGTATTGCATTCTAGGAACGCCACTTTATGCAGATCCCTCCAGATCAATGTTGTCTACACTGACTGGCAGCAATTAAGAACATAAGAATGGTCTGCTGGGACAGGGCACACTCACCCGGATGACTGCTTTTGAAATAAATAAATGCTGGCTTTGATGGACTTGTGATTGGCCAGCACATCTATTCTCACATTGCAGTTCCTGAGCCTCTTGCCCTCAAACATAAACTATATATTTTGGGGGGAAATGCTTTTTTGTTTTGTTTTTATAAATGATTTTATTGGTTTTACATATAATCACATTACGTAACATCGTACCCATTTTATCTCTTTGGCTCAACCGAGCCTAACAACTTCCCTCCCTCCCTTCTGGTGGTTTACAAAATGTAAACTCTACATCTTTACATTTCGCTTCGTTTCCTATCCTTGTTATAGCATTACCTAAAATATTATATTACTCAACCTGAACAGGTAGCAATTTCACCTGACAGATCTTCAGCTAACCCTGCTAATGATGTTAATTGCTTACAGTTATCTTTCAAATATAATATAATTTTGTTCTAGTCTTTTTGGAAAGCTTGGTCTCGCTGGTTCAGGATCCTTCCCGTCAGTTTCGCCAGTTCTGCAAAGTCCATCAATTTCGTCTGCCACTCTTCTTTTGTTGGTATCTCCTGTTGTTTCCCTCTTTGGGCTAACAAAATTATTACCGGAAAAAGTGCTTCTTTGTTTGCTTGGCATTTGAAAACCTCATCATAACCAAATTTTGCAGGCTTGCATCTGCATTTGAATCCAATTTGGCACTGTTCTGAAATGAGGTGGCACACTCAAACCTTTCAAAACTGCACTGATTTTAGCTGCTGATTCCAAAACTGATTTCTTAGAATTCTGATTTATTTTTTTCCAGGTGGTTTCCTAATTCCTAAGCAGATTCAGAGCTATTAGGTAGGAATAGGATGTTAACTTGACTTGTACCAATATGCGGGATGGGTGAAACTGTCAATTTCAGTTTCTAATATTTCCATTCTCAAGTTCAGTTCTGTATATTTCCCCATCAAATTAATCAGTGATTTTTCTCCTAAAATGCATTATTTTGTATGCACCTTTGCCCAATAATTCATATTTTTACAAGCACTTTCCACTGATGAAAAAGCATTTCTATACACCCCTGGTACGTGTGCTTTCGACCACACGGCTTGGCTTGGGAACTGCATTGCAAAATTCAACGCAGTGCTAATTTGGGCGGATTGCTGCGTTTGGGGTTTTGCAAATCAGGTAGCTTTGCCTTTAAATGTGAACTGGGTTGAATTTACCCCCTAGCAGGCACCATTGCTGCAACAGCTTTTGAAGGGGCCTGCAGAAGCGCCTCCCATCTACTTGGAAAGTTTTGCGTAGCACAGAAGCAAGGAGGAAGTAGATCCTGTTGAAAGCAGCAACTTTGTATTTCTGGGACTGCTGCGTCAGCAATGCTCTCTGCTAAGCCAGAGAAATAAAAAACAAATGTTATTTTCCCGTCACGACCTTGAAAGGCCATGCCCTATTATGTCGGGGAGGTTGCTGCTTGTCTGTCAGGTCTGTTTGCTGTAGCTTCTCGTCCTGCTTGCTGGGGCTCACGGCAGGCTCTGTCCCACTGATCTGCCTGCCGAGGTCCCGATAAACTCTGATAAAACGGCAACTGATGTTCAGAGGCACCAATCGCCCCCGGAAGAGCAATCTGGCTGCCTGGAATGCATTTTCTGTTCCCCGCTCAATGCAGCCCAGATGGCTTCTGCTACAGTAATTTTCTCCATTGTCCAATTTCCGCAAATCCCACCCCCCCCCCATCGCCTTATTTTCTGCAGTTCCCGATAGTAAGAAGCAAAAACATTTCCTGGAGGGTCTGAAGGACCTTTTCCAGTATCCGTTAAATCCTGAATCTCCCTCCTTCTCTCCCTCCCACTGTCCCGCCTTTTGTCAGCTGTTTTAGTAAATTGTTTTCTCTTTCCGTGCTTTCTTCGTCGTCCCCCCCCCCCGCCCTCTCCCAGTTCCTTGGATTTTATTATTTTATTATCATTATTTGTATACCACCCTTCATCCATAGATCTCAGGGCAGTTGCAGCCTAAAATATAGGGCATAGGTAGGCAAACTAACCCCCGGGGCCCGGATCCAGCCCAATTGCCTTCTAAATCCGGCCCGCAGTGTTTTACATGAGTAGAATGTGTCCTTTTATTTAAAAGGCATCTCTGGGTTATTTGTGGGGCATAGAAATTCGTTCATTACTTTTTTCGAAAATATAGGCCGGCCCCCCACAAGGTCTGAGGGACGGTGGACCGGCCCCCTGCTGAAAAAGTTTGCTGACCCCTGATATAGGGAAATACAAAATACACAAGAAAAATAAGAACGAAAACAGCCCAGCCCTGGTATGACCTGTAGCCCAGTGCGCAGAGTCTCGCGTGCGACTTTACCTATAATTAGAGGTGCTCTTGAACCACGTAGGTGAGGCTGCCGAGGAGGAGGAGGTTTTGGGAGAGAGAAAACTGCTCAACTATATGCATGTCTTTTTCCTTGACCTGCACTCATAGAATCATAGAATCATAGAGTTGGAAGAGACCACAAGGGCCATCCAGTCCAACCCCCTGCCAAGCAGGAAACACCATCAAAGCATTCCTGACAGGTGGCTGTCAAGCCTCTGCTTAAAGACCTCCAAAGAAGGAGACTCCACCACACTCCTTGGCAGGAAATTCCACTGTCGAACAGCTCTTACTGTCAGGAAGTTCTTCCTAATGTTGAGGTGGAATCTTCTTTCTTGTAGTTTGAATCCATTGCTCTGTGTTCGCTTCTCTGGAGCAGCAGAAAACAACCTTTCTCCCTCCTCTATATGACATCCTTTTATATATTTGAACATGGCTATCATATCACCCCTTAACCTTCTCTTCTCCAGGCTAAACATACCTAGCTCCCTAAGCCGTTCCTCATAAGGCATCGTTTCCAGGCCTTTGACCATTTTGGTTGCCCTCTTCTGGACACGTTCCAGCTTGTCAGTATCCTTCTTGAACTGTGGTGCCCAGAACTGGACACAGTATTCCAGGTGAGGTCTGACCAGAGCGGAATACAGTGGTACTATTACGGTACTTCCCTTGATCTAGATGCTATACTCCTATTGATGCAGCCCAGAATTGCATGGGCTTTTTTAGCTGCTGCATCACACTGTTGACTCATGTCAAGTTTGTGGTCTACCAAGACTCCAAGCACTTGTCGAGGCCTCCCCCTCCCAGGGATGCCAAAGGCTTTGTAGGCAGCATTCAACCATGTTGCAATGCACCACTTGCGCTCTCCGTTGGCCTTGGTGCAGGGGCGCCAGGTTGGGGGGGCTGAGGGGTCTTCAGCCCCCGCCTGATGTTGCGCAAGGAGGAGGGGGCTGAGTGCGGAGTGCCATTGGCGGAGCTTATACCCGCACTGCCCAGGGCGGGCGGGCTCCCAAGGGAGGGGGGCACAGAGGGTGCCCTCCTGTGACTCCCATGCCTACCAAGGCACGGGGGGAGCTGCTGCGCTGCTTTGACGCCGGCACAAAGGGGGTGACATTCAGCGCGCCGACCACCCGCGACTCGGACTCCCACGCCGACCGTGAGCTCACGCCCCTTTGCCCCTTTGCTTGTGGTAGGCATGGGAGTCCGAGTCGCGGGCAGGCTGGCGGCACCCCAAATGTCACCCCCCCCCAGGGATGACACCCGGGGCGGTGCGCCCCCCGCACCCATCTTCTTCCACCAGTGCGGATTGTGGAGCCCAGATCCATGCTCCCCATTCCCCATCCAGTGCGCTGGCGGGGTGCCCCTGCATCCTGGCCCGGGGGCGGGATGCCTCACGTGACGTGTGGCATGACACATCATGTGATGAGCCCCTGCAATGTGGGGGGCAGGTCGGCGCCCTTGGCTTGGTGGATCGTGAGGTGGGCATGCCTGCAATCCCCAGAGGAAGCCAAGCAGCCAGTCCGCACCACAATAACAGGCCAGTTCACGTTGCAGAGTTCTTATCTTCCCATCTCCAGAAGGCCCTTTCAAGTGTGGTTGAATCAGATAAGAATATAAGGAGAGCCTGCTGGATCAGGCCAAAGGGGAACCACCTAGTCCAGCATCCTGTTCTCACACTGGCCAACCAGATGTCCCAATGGGAAACCTGCAAGCAGGATCTGAGATCGAGAACAACTCTCCCCTCCTGCGGTTTCCAGCAGATGGTATTCAGAAGCATCGCTGCCTCCAGTTGTGGAAGCAGAGCAGAGCAGAGCCATCCTGGCTAGTAAAGGTAAAGGACCCCTGGATTGTTCAGCCCAGTCAAAGGCGACTCTGGGGTTGCGGTGCTCATCTCGCTTTCAGGCTGAGGGAGCTGGCGTTTGTCCACAGACAGTTTCATGTGGCCAGCAGAACTAAACCGCTTCAGGTGCAACAGGACACCATGACGGAAACTAGAGCGCATGGAAATGCCATTTACCTTCCCACTGAAGCGGTACCTATTTATCTACTTGCACTGGCATGCTTTTGAACTGCTAGGTTGGCAGGAGCTGGGACAGCAATGGGAGCTCACCCCATCATGGCGATTCGAACCACCGACCTTCTGATCAGCAAGCCCTAGGCTCTGTGGTTTAGACCACAGCGCCACCCGCATCCCTATTCTGGCTAGTAGCCATCAGTAATCCTCGCCTCCTCCATGAATTTGTCTCATCCTCTTTTAAAGCTGTCTAGCTTAGTGACCATCAATTCTTCCTGTGGGAGGGAGTTCCGCAGTTCAATTTTGTGCTGCCTGAAGAAGTCCTTCCTTTTATCCGTCCCAAATCAGCTTCAATGAATGTCCACGAGTTCTAGTATTATGAGAGAGGGAGAAAAAAGTTGCTCCCTCCACTTTTCCATGCCACATAGCTGGGAGGAATGGATTCAAATAGCCGGCAACTATGGGTATTAATTTGGTGGCTGTCCAATTCTGGCTCTGTGACTCCTGAACTTCCCCCTGGGGCATCTGGCTGGCCACTGTGAGAACAGGATACTGGTCAAGTGTGGTTGAATCAGATAAGAATATAAGGAGAGCCTGCTGGATCAGGCCTAAGGGGAACCACCTAGTCCGTGCTCTTATGCTGTTTAGGGAGACTGCCTCTTATACTATCATATAATGAAGATTTTTAACCCTCTCTGGACATCACCACCAGGTTTTGAGAGTTGGTTGGTGATACAAATTTGTGACGTACACAAAACTCGTAACTGGTGGAAAAGGAGAGCCATTGCAAGCTTCTGCGTCAACACTGTTTAGGATTCTGCTGCGGTTCTCCAAGATCCAGATATTAAGGGTAATAGTAGTTGAAATGTGGGATAACAAAGACAGTTTTAATTCAGCAGGCCTCTGGGAACTGACTGTTGTTTGTTTTTTAAAGGAAATGGCTTTTGATAGTGCTGTGCGTTTTAATCTACTGGTTATTTATTTTTAATTCCATCAGCGTCTGATTACTTTTTTAGCCATTTTCTTTCATATGTTTTTAGCTTTATCTGCATTGTTTTAACTTGTCTGAACCACCTTGAGTCCTTGTGTGGAGGAAATTGCAGGAGATAAACAAGTATAATAATGATTAATAACAGCAAAGGCGCAAAACGGCTTGGTCTGTTTGGTTGTGTCCTTCAGTCTGCCATTTGCAGTTTGCTTTGGAGCCTTCAGGTCAGTCGTAGGTGCTTAAAGCAAAATGAAAACAGATCATCTGTATTTGGGGAGACGGCTGGTTGCCACGGCGTTTGGCTCTCGTTGCTAAGGGTACGGCGGTTGAGTGACAGGTTGCTGTTCAATCTTGCCCAGGGGACAACTCAATGGTGGCACTTCGGGAAGGACCACCAAAGAGGTGACAGAAAACCCTTGGCAAATGGAAACAGGAGAGTGGCCCAACTAGCAATCTTGACATGGTCTCTGTCCAAGGTGCTTAGTGGGTAGTGCTGAGGGGGCTTCATCTTAATGAATCCAGAGGCAAATGGAGCCAATAGCTTTGTGACAGAATGTTTAATATAGATAGGGACGCAGGTGGCGCTGTGGCCTAAACCACTGAGCCTTGGGCTTGCCAATCAGAAGGTCGGCGGTTCGAATCCCCGTGACGGGGTGAGCTCCCGTTGCTCAGTCCCTGCTCCTGCCCACCTAGCAGTTTGAAAGCACGTCAAGGTGCAAGTAGATAAATAGGGAAGGTAAACGGCGTTTCCGTGTGCTGCTCTGGTTTGCCAGAAGCGGCTTAGTCATGCTGGCCACATGACCCGGAAAAACTGTCTGCGGACAAACGCTGGCTCCCTCAGCCTGTAGAGCGAGATGAGCGCCACAACCCCAGAGTCATCCGCGACTGGACCTAATGGTCAGGGGTCTCTTTACCTTTATAGATATAGATATATAGATTTATTGCATTTGCTTCCTACCTGGGATGCATGGGTGTTAGGGGAGGGGGTGGTACCTCTGATACAGGACACATTGTGCTCCTTCTGGGGTAGCTTGTTTACCTTTGGTCCCCATCCTCCACTCAGCTCTCACCTGTGGCTCCTGGAAGCTGTCAGCAGGTGACAGTGGCCGTATCCCAGGAATGGCTTCAACTGGCCGACTAAGCCAGGTGAGGGGAGCCGATAGACCTCAAACCCTCAGTGAGGTAGGTAAAAGGTGTAGGTACTGGCATGCAAAGACAGGCTCTGGCAGATGGAGTGGACAAATGGGCCCCAGCGGTCAAGAAGGCAGTTTCTGCACATGCTTTATTTTATTTCAGTGATGGCTAACCTTGACACTCCAGATGTTTTGGAACTACAACTCCCATCATCCCTAGCTAACAGGACCAGTGGTCAGGGATGATGGGAGTTGTAGTCCCAAAACATCTGGAGTGTCAAGGTTAGCCATCACTGTTTTATTTTAAAATATAATTTTATTGGTTGGTTTGTTTTTTTGATAATTTTATACATTTTAACATAACCATTTCAAACATTAAAATACAAGGTTCCTTTGAACCTTCGGACCTCCTTCCCCCCTCCATGGGTTCCATGTTTAAGATTAAATTTACTGCATCTTTTCCTATTATCCATCAGTTAAATAACCATACTTATCATAAATAATTCCACATTACACGAGGCATTACATCCCTGCGAAAGATTTTAACTGTTTACAGTGGTCTTTTAGATAAATTACAAATTTACTCCCGTCTTTAGAAAATACTTGCTCTTCCTGGTTTCGGATCTTCCCCGTCAGTTTCTCCATCTCCGCATAGTCCATCAGTTTCGTCTGCCATTCTTCTCTTATTTGTACTTTTCCTTCCTTCCTTCCATCTCTGGGCTAGTAGTATTCTTGCTGCTGTTGTTGCATACATAAAATGTCTTTTGTCTTCTCTTGGTAGCTCTTCACCTATTATACCTAGTAAAAAGGCTTCTGGGTTTTTTTTAAACAAATGTATTTTTAAACATTTTCTTTAATTCATTATATATCATTTCCCAGAAAGCCTTTACCAATGTACATTATTGTATTTTAATCTTTTGTTAGAAGCCGCCCAGAGTGGCTGGGAAAACCCAGCCAGATGGGCGGGGTATAAATAATAAATTATTATTATTATTATTATTATTATTATTATTATTATTACATGTCCACCACATATGGTAAAAAGTACGCTCTTTCTCTTTACATTTCCAACACAGTTTTGAATTTGTTTTGTACATTTTAGCAGTTTGACTCGGTGTTGGATACCAACGATACATCATTTTCATATAATTTTCTTTCAACGAACAGCATGCAGTAACTTTATTTCCTCTTTCCATAACTTTTCCCAAGATGAAAGTTGGATATTACACCCAAAACTCTAGCCTATTGTCTCATTCTGCACGTGCTCTAGAGGAAAGTGAGAGGCAGGTGGGGCTGATCAACCTGCGAAGGCAGCCCCTCTAGGAGAAGGAAAACTCTGATCCTAAACCTCTGCATGATCTGAAGAGGCAGGGAGTTCCAAGGTTCCTGCCACACTGATTTCATGCACCCTGGCGATGTTTAAACAAACGTGGCTGGCCCCATCGCTTCTGGTTTGGTACCGAGAAGCGGCTCTGGGAAGGATTGATGTCTTGGGTCGTTGGGTCCTAATTAATGAAGGGGTTCTAGGCCTGACCTGTGTGCATTGCCGCCCCTTGTTTTGCTTTTTCGCTTTGTCTTTGAACACTTGTGGAGGCAGAGGTGCGTACCGCAGCGGAGGCGCTTGACGAAGTTTGCCTTCGCTCCTCTAATTGTTTTCCTTCCTTAATGATCCGGAGGCCCCAGGGGAGAGACAGGCTCATTAGAACATCTCAAGGCACGCCAGCCGGCGGCAGCGACTGCAAGAGAGCTGCTTATTCTGGGAAGGAGGTGCAGGATGTCGAGGGGCTGGCCCTTGAGCCTTTGGGGTTCAGGGACGGGTTGCAGAAAAGGGACCCCAATCTCTCTCTTCCTCTCTGCAATTATTCCCAGAGAAGACTTTAAATCGTGATTTAAATCAATTTGATTTAAATCAAATCCACCCTGATTATAATTATTGCTATGTTTTAAAAGAGATGGTATATAGCAGACACCCCCAAACCGGCCCTCCAGCTGTTTTGGGACTACAATTCCCATCATCCCTGACCAATGGTCCCGTTAGCTAGGGATGCTGGGAGTTGTAGTCCCAAAACAGCTGGAGAGTTGAGTTTGGGGGTGCCTGGTATATAGCTTTTAACCATATCAATGCTGAATTGTATTTTAATGATTGGTTTTTCCATGTTTTTAGTGGTTCTTGGTTTTTACGTGTCAGCTGCCTTGAGTCCTTTCAGGGGGGAAGGTGGATTATAAATATAAGTACATCATAACAAACAACAAAATAGCCGAAATAACCATCCTGTCCCCTGTGGTTGTTTTCTGTGCCTGCAGGATGAAGGTCCGCTGCCTCCTGCTGGTCGCTCTCTGGCTCTGTGCCGTTGACCTCGGCAGCCCCTCTGGTGAGTGACCCCGTCCCACTTTGGCCTTGGGCAGGAAGCTACAGGTGGAGCTTCCATGCAAAATGCAAAATAAGCATCTGGCAGGCATGTCCAACCGGTTGTTCGCGATCTGCTGGTCGATTGTGTGGCTCAACAACTTTGGCTCCCTAAAAAAAAAACTCTACAACTTTAACAATGAGTAGATCACAGCCAGTATTTTTATACTCTGAGTAGATCGCAGTCTCTTGGGAGTTCATTCATTCATTCATTTGTCTATTACGGTTATAAACCAGCTTGAGAGGCACATCTAGGACAGCTTTCATAAAAGTAAAATATGCATTTAAAACAATATACAGCAAACAGCTTAAGACTTATAATTAAGTTAAACGCCTAAACACATGGGAACCTAAAATTTGAGATACCATACAGATTGACCCTGGAGGCTCACTTCGACTATTTTCCCCGCAGACTAATTTGTTCCGGGAGGACAGACTGTGCCTGCAAATCTGCGCGCAGAATCTGGCGACCGTCCAGGTCGTCTTTTGATCTTTGCCTAAGAGGAGAGCATTTAGTTTAGGCTTATCCAGAAGGTCAGCGAGCCTCTCCAGTTGGGGGGCAATGGTGTCTCTGCGTACCTCATCATAAAAGGGGCACCTAAAAAAATAAATGCTCGGGGCTTCCCATTTCCCCCAGTGGGCAGGCGCAAAGTCTCTGGTCGTATGGGGACTTTTCCAAAAGATCCTTCCAGAACCAGCAAGGGCAACGCCGAACTTCGGGCAAGAGTAAAGGCCCTTCTTCTCTTGGGAGTTGGACGTGCCTGGCATCTGGGATCCAAAGAGCTGCTCCTCTGAGCATGGACAGAGGCAAAGGACCCAGGCTGTCCCACGGTGATGCAGAGAAGTCCCCCCCCCCGTTGCCAAAGGCCAGGAGGGTGCTGGTGTGCAAAGGACGGAAGCCAGGTGCCTAACTGAGAGATGCAGCCCCCCCCCACCTCCCCGCAAGGCGAGGTTGCCCCCTCCTCTTTGGCAAAGCGGGGCTGTGGTTCGGGCAAAGGGCTCCCTTGATGGAAGCAGATGTGCCCAGAGCAGAGCAAGATGATCACGTTGACATGCAATTAGCCAGAGCCGCTGACAGGCCCATTTGTCACAGTCAGGAGGAATCGACTCGGGGGATTCCCAAGCTGCCCTGGCCCCGAGTTATTCTAGCTTCCTACTGATGGGTCTCTGGGAGTCCGAGAGAAGTGGACTCGTCCTCTCTCAATGGTGCTCTTTGCTTTCCTCATGGTTTGATAATCTGGGGAAGAGTTTTGTTGCACCTTGGATTAGGGATGGCAGGTTCTGTCTAAACCACAGAGCCTAAGGCTTGCCGATCAGAAGGTCGGCGGTTCGAGTCCCTGCGACGAGGTGGGCTCCCGTTGCTCGGTCCCTGCTCCTGCCAACCTAGCAGTTCGAAAGCACGTCAAAGTGCAAGTAGATAAATAGGTACCGTTCTGGTGGGAAGGTAAACAGCGTTTCCGTGCGCTGCTCTGGTTCGCCAGAAGCGGGTTAGTCCTGCTGGCCATATGACCTGGAAGCTGTCTGCGGACAAACGCCAGCTCCCTCGGCCTATAGAGCAAGATGAGCTCCGCAACCCCAGAGTTGTCTGCGACTGGACCTTATGGTCAGGGGTACCTTTACCTTTACCTTTCTCAATTTTCCGGTCCTATATTCATTCATTCTCCACATTTTGCAACAATTTGCAATTAAAAAAAAAAAAAATCATTGGCATTTTAGTGTGAATTTTTCTTATTTAAACATATATTTGCATGTGGTCTTGACTAATGTATTTGCAAGCAATTTCTGCATGCTCTTTCTATGATTCTCTTCATTTCTATGCACACCTTTCCCCCAAAATGTGCATTATTAAAATGCTGTTTAGGGAACTGCGTTGCAAAATTCAGGTAAGGGCGGAATTCTAAGGATAGAATCATAGAGCTGTAGAGATAGAAGGGACCCCAAGGGTCGTCTATGTAGTTCAGTGCCCTGCAATGCAAGATTCAGGTAGGTAGCCGTGTTGGTCTGACGCAGTCGAAATAAATAAATAATAAATAAAAAATTGTTCCGTAGCACCTTAGAGACCAACTAAGTTTGTTCTTGGTATGAGCTTTCGTGTGCATGCACACTTCTTCAGATACACTGAAACAGAAGTCACCAGACCCTCCCCACCCTCTCACTCTATATAAGGGTCTGGTGACTTCTGTTTCAGTGTATCTGAAGAAGTGTGCATGCACACGAAAGCTTATACCCAGAAGAAACTTAGTTGGTCTCTAAGGTGCTACTGGAAGGATTTTTTTATTTTATTTATTTATTTTGACTGCAATGCAAGGCAGCTGTGTTTTGGTTCCCATGTTGTTTCAGAAAGTGCAAATTCAGTATTTGGCTTTAAATGCATACTGAATCCAAGTTGTACTCCATCCCGAGCTGGGATTACTGGGTGAAGAGTCCTCGCCTCTGCTTATCTTGTTCTACCTGTTGGCCACTGAGCTGAAGATTAATAATGTACCACTTTAAATGGTGTTGGGGGCAGGGAAGTGAATAGCAAATATTTGGGCCCACAAGAAAGGATGAAAATACAAGAAAAGCATACTGGAGCAGGTCAATGGCCCATCTAGTCCGGCATCCTGCTCTCAGAGTGGCCAACCAGATGCCCATTCTGGGAAGCATCTCCAAGGACAAGAGCAGGGGTCGGCAACCTCCGGCCCACGGGCCGGATCCGGCCTACGGAGACAGTTTTACCGGCCCACAAGCTGCCCCTGAAGCGAGCCACCCGCTTGGCAAGTCCCCTGCGCACTGCACTAAACCAGCGCGGTGTGGGGACTCGCCGAGCAGTGCCAGAAATTGCAGTTGCACATGCGCAGATACTGGAAATCGCATCTGCACATGTCCAGACACCAAACATCGCTTCTGCGCAGGCACAATTTTTGGCATCTGGGCATGCGCAGAAGCAATTTCCGTTGCTGTGGACATGCGCAGATGCGATTTCCAGCGTCTTTCTGCGCCAGTCCAGCCCACAAACGATCTCCATGGGAGTTTATCCGTCCCATGGCCAGTAAACCTTGCCGACCCCTGGACAAGACCAACTCTCTCCTCCTTCGGTTTCCAGAAACTGAGATTCAGAAGCATTGCTGCCTCCAACTGTGGAGGCAGAACAGAGCCATCCTGGCTAGTAGCCATTGAGAGCCCTCTCCTTTTCCATGAAATTGCCTAATGCCCTTTTAAAGCCATCCAAGTTGGTGGCCACCCCTGCCCCCTGCAGAAGTGAGTTCCGCAGTTTAACTCTGCACTATGTGAACAATTCCTTTCTTTTATCTGTCCTGAATCTTCCAACCTTCAGCTGCATTGGACATCTGTGAGTTCTGGTGTTATGAGAGAGGGAGGAAAACTTTTCTCTAGCCACTTCCTCCATGCCATGTATTGTTTTATGAACTTTTATCATGTCGCTTCTTACACAACTTTTCGCTTTAAGAAATCTCCCAAATGCTGCAACTTTTCTTCATACGTAGGGGAGTCACTCCGTCCCCCCGGATCAATTTGGTTGCCTTTTTCAGAATCTTTTCCGGCTCTGCAATATCCTTTTTGACGTGGGGAAACCAGAACTGTACCCATCTGTGTTTCCACATCGAAAGATTCTGAAGAGTGTCATAAAGCTTGCATAATGTGTGGAGTCCTTGCACACTTTGATCAATGTTAAACTTTCAGCAGAGACATCACCTTGCCGACAAAGGTCCGTATAGTTCAAGCTATGGTTTTCCCAGTAGTGATGTATGGAAGTGAGAGCTGGACCATAAAGAAGGCTGATCGCCGAAGAATGGATGCTTTTGAATTCTGGTGCTGGAGGAGACTCTTGAGAGTCCCATGGACTGCAAGAAGATCAAACCTAGCCATTCTTAAAGAAATCATCCCTGAGTGCTCACTGGAAGGACAGATCCTGAAGCTGAGGCTCCAAGACTTTGACCATCTCATGAGAAGAGAAGACTCCCTAGAAAAGACCCTGATGTTGGGAAAGATGGAGGGCACAAGGAGAAGGGGACGGCAGAGGATGAGATGGTTGGACAGTGTTCTCAAAGCTACCAACATGAGCCTGACCAAACTGCGGGAGGCAGGGGAAGACAGGAATGCCTGGCATGCTCTGGTCCATGGGGTCACGAAGAGGCGGACACAACTTAAATGACTCAACAACAACAACAACAAACTTTCAGGATGGCGGAAGTGTATGCAGTGAATGCATTTTCCTTCCTGCTCCTTCATGGATTCCTGAGTGGGGAGCATAGCTGTCAACTTTTGGATTTGAAAATACGGGATTTTTCCAAACTTTCGGATTTGAAAATAAGGGATGCCGCGAGGGCGGTGCAATGGCACCAAGTAGCCTCACCACCCTGCACTCCAGAGGCTGCGCACGAACGGGAGAGCGAATGAGCGAGCGCGTAGACGGCAGGCAGACTGTCTGTCTTGTTGGGCGTGAGGGTCTGGATGCACAAGGCATGCAAGCTCTGCCCCCAGTCGGTCTCCGACTCCTTATTGGCAGCCGAGCAACGCAGCTGAGGAGCCTCCCTGGCCGGCAGGGAGGGAGAGGAGCTGCTTCCTTTGAAATCCGGGAAATTGAAGGGATATCAACAATAATAATAATAATAATAATAATAATTTATTATTTGTACCCCGCCCATCTGGCCGGGTCTCCCCAGCCACTCTGGGCGGCTTCCAGCAATATTAAAAACAAAACAAAACAATACATTAACAAATTACAGATTAAAAACTTCCCTAAACAGGGCTGCCTTCAGGTATTTCCTAAATGTTAGATAGTTGTTAATCACTTTGACCTCTGATGGGAGGGCGTTCCACAGGGCGGGTGCAACTACCGAGAAGGCCCTCTGCCTGGTTCCCTGTAGCTTTGCTTCTCGCAGTGAGGGAACCGCCAGAAGGCCCTCGGCGCTGGACCTCAGTGTCCGGGCTGAATGGTGGGGGTGGAGACGCTCCTTCAGGTATACAGGACCGAAGCCGTTTAGGGCTTTAAAGGTCAGCACCAACACTTTGAATTGTGCTCGGAAACGTACTGGGAGCCAATGTAGATCTCTCAGGACCGGTGTTATGTGGTCCCGGCGGCCACTCCCAGTCACCAGTCTAGCTGCCGCATTCTGGATTAATTGCAGTTTCCGGGTCACCTTCAAAGGTAGCCCCACGTAGAGCGCATTGCAGTAGTCCAAGCGGGAGATAACCAGAGCATGCACCACTCTGGCGAGACAGTCCGCGGGCAGGTAGGGTCTCAGCCTGCGTACCAGATGGAGCTGGTAGACAGCTGTCCTGGATACAGAATTAACCTGCGCCTCCATGGACAGCTGTGAGTCCAAAATGACTCCCAGACTGCGCACCTGGTCCTTCAGGGGCACAGTTACCCCACTCAGGACCAGGGAGTCCTCCACACCCGCCCGCCTCCTGTCCCCCAAGAACAGCACTTCTGTCTTGTCAGGATTCAACCTCAATCTGTTAGCCGCCATCCATCCTCCAACCGCCTCCAGACACTCACACAGGACCTTCACCGCCTTCACTGGTTCTGATTTGAAAGAGAGGTAGAGCTGGGTATCATCCGCATACTGATGAACACCCAGTCCAAACCCCCTGATGATCTCTCCCAGCGGCTGCACATAGATGTTAAAAAGCATGGGGGAGAGGACAGAACCCTGAGGTACCCCACAAGTGAGGGCCCAGGGGTCTGAACACTCATCCCCCACCACCACTTTCTGAACACGGCCCAGAAGGAAGGAGCGGAACCACTGTATAACAGTGCCCCCAGCTCCCAACCCCTCTAGACGGTCCAGAAGGATGTTATGGTCGATGGTGTCAAAAGCCGCTGAGAGATCCAGCAGAACTAGGAAACAGCTCTCACCTTTGTCCCTAGCCCGCCGGAGATCATCGACCAGTGCGACCAAGGCAGTTTCAGTCCGGGATAGCAGCGGGAAACGGCATTGGAATAAGGGAGTTTCCCGCAAAAAAGGGGAGGGTTGACAGCTATGGTGGGGAGTGGATGGGTGCTCTGATCTTACCTCCTGTACAATGACCTCCATTTGCCTTGCGTATGATTCATCCTTTCGTTGGAAGAGAAGAATGCAAGGAGGTGCCTGGGATGATGTCAGACCTAGTTATGATGTCAGTCACCCAGCGACTGGCAGAGGCAATTCTTCAGCATGGTCTCGGGCAGAGGGCTGCCTCTCCCCTCCCTCGCTCCCTTACTCCCTTTGAATCTGGCCGTGCCAGAGGTTGGATCTGCCGTCTTTTGCACCCTACCACTGAGTTTAAGAAGAATATTGCCCATCTGGATGGTGTGCAGAGGGCGACCAAGATAATCAGCTTTTAGAAGACATCTGTAGATTCCTGCAGCTCAGCCTCACAAGAATCACAGCACTCTCAATTTAAAAAGAAAGGAGTCTAGCAGATGTGAAAAGGCCACATCTAGCAGCCTCTTTAATCTCGAGCAAAGAGGCAGGAAAGCGCCCGTTGGCTTGGAGCTGGCCTTGGCCCAGCGCCAAGGAGAAATCCGGCTCCGTTTTCCGTTAACACAGAGCGGGTGTTTAACCATTGTGGCCGCCTGCCCAGGGAGGAAGGAAGGAAGGAAGGAAGGAAGGAAGGAAGGAAGGAAGGAAGGAAGGAAGGAAGGAAATGGGCTCCTCTTCATGACTCAGCAATGTATGAAGTCGAGGTGACGCACAGCCCTGAAAGAGATGACTGATTCTGACAGATGTCTCTTTAGCTGTCCCCAGAACTTTTGCAGGTCCAAGTTGGCTAACAGTAACTGCCACCTTGTTGAAATGCTTCATTCCCCAGTGATGCTTTCACCAAGAACAGATGATGCTGAATTGAGATGGCCAAGTTATCTGGATGCAATTCCGAGGCCTAACAGGCACCGATCTGACGGTCCTACCCTCTAGAGCAGGAGAAAACAAGCTTTCCCCATCTTCCATTTGACAGTCCTTGAGGTATTTGAAGATGGCTATCATGTCTCCTCTCAGTCGCCTCTTTTCCAGGCTAAACCTACGCAGATCCTTCAACCGTTCCTCATCAGGCTCGGTTTCCAGACCCTTGACCTTCTTTTTAAAAAACAAAACAAACAAAAAACACAACTTAATTTTTATTGATTTTTCTCTGTATACACACTATTCTTCCATGTACAATTATTTACATTCATATTTTACATTTCTCTTTTACTTTTCAAAGTTGACTTCCACACTTCCTTCTTCTGTCTTCTTTATAACAATTCTTACTTTTGCGCAGTTTTTCCTCTTCCCCATATTATTCCGGAAATCTCCAATCGTCTATATATACATTTTCTTACTAAATTCATTATTAGTTGCCATACAATATTTGTATATTCTGCTTGTAACTGTTAATTATAGATTGTATTGTTATTTTATCTTTACATTCCCAATAAAGAATTTTATATTCCAGTTATGAGGCTGGATTCATTCTGCTGGTTTTCTTGTATTCAACACATCTTGTCTGTATAAACCAAAAATTTGCCCCATTCTTTTTCAAATGTTTCATTGCCTTGCTGTCGGATTTTTATTGTTAGTCTGGCTATTCCCATATATTCAACCATTTTCTGTCGCCATTCCTCCACTGTTGGAATTTGCGGCTGCTTTAGTTGAGATTGCAGGGGGTTGGACTAGATGTCCCTTGGGGCTTCTTTCTAACTCCACAAACTCCACTGAAAAAGTTATGATTATAACCTGACAGAAACATTTTCACCCAATCGTAAAAGCTGGAGGGTACCACGAGGGTCATCTAGTCCAACCCCCTGCAACGCTGGAATCTTTTGCCCAATATAGGGCTTGAACCCGTTACTCTGAGGTTAAGAGTCCCATGCTCTACTGACTGAGCTATTTTATTCGTAGACATAAATAAAATTCAGACACAAAAGTTGCTGTAGGCTGACCATATCTCTCTTTTGTGACTTGAGTAATAATAATAATAATAATAATAATAATAATAATAATAATAATTTATTATTTATACCCCGCCCATCTGGCTGGGTTTCCCCAGCTACTCTGGGTGGCTTTCAACAGAACATTAAAATACAATAATCTATTAAACATTAAAAGCCTCCCTAAACAGGGCTGCCTTCAGATGTCTTCTGAAGGTCTGGTAGTTGTTGTTCTCTTTGACATCTGAAGGGAGGGCGTTCTACAGGGCGGGTGCCACCACCGAGAAGGCCCTCTGCCTGGTTCCCTGTAACTTGGCTTCTCGCAGTGAGCGAACCGCCAGAAGGCCCTCAGCGCTGGATCTGTGTCCGGGCTGAATGATGGGGGTGGAGACGCTCCTTCAGGTATACAGGACCGAGGCCGTTTAGGGCTTTAAAGGTCAGCACCAACACTTTGAATTGTGCTCGGAAACGTACTGGGAGCCAGTGTAGGTCTTTCAAGACCGGTGTTATGTGGTCTCGGTGGCCGCTCCCAGTCACCAGTCTAGCTGCCGCATTCTGGATTAGTTGTAGATTCCGGGTCACCTTCAAAGGTAGCCCCACATAGAGCGCATTGCAGTAGTCCAAGCGAGATAACTAGAGCATGCACCACTCTGGCAAGACAGTCTGCGGGCAGGGAGGGTCTAAACCTGCGTACCAGATGGAGCTGGGAGACAGCTGCCCTGGATACAGAATTAACCTGCGCCTCCATGGAAAGCTATGAGTCCAAAATGACTCCCAGGCTGCGCACCTGGTCCTTCAGGGGCACACTTACCCCATTCAGGACCAGGGAGTCCCCCACACCTGCCCGCCTCCTGTCCCCCAAAAACAGTACTTCTGTCTTGTCAGGATTGAACTGCCAGGAGCCCATCCCATCTAGATCTGAATGAAAATAGAAAGGTGTAGGATTATACATGGTGTGGAGAAAGTAGGCAGAAAAATGCCGCCCCCCCCCCCCGCTTTCTTATAACTGTAGAATTTGTGGGCATCCACAATGAAACACCCCACAGTTGGGAGATTCAGGACAGAGTAAAGAACCGCACGGACTTTATTTTCCATAATGGGCAGGATTCTATGCTTCTCTGAATCCTGCTTCAGCTCTGCCATTTGGTAACAAGATTAGACCCTGCGCTGTTCTGAACTGGGAGCTCGATGGATGGCATTGTGCCCCAGATCCATACCTCTGCAAGATAAAACTTATTAACATGTAAATTGAGAATCCTGGGAGGGAGAGACAGGCCAGACGAATGCATAAATATGCTCCCCGAGTGTGACAGACAACATTCGGCCACGGTAAATTAGACGTGGAATTAAATATACACACGCTCCAGTTGCCAGTGACTGCGCCAGACGTCTTGTTGGATCTCGGAATGAGTCCTGCCATTCCACAGGGTCCAAACCCGCGATCCGACCTCATGCCGATTTCTAGGAGATGTTTGGGCAAAGCCCTTCACCAGAAGGCTCTTGCATGAATACAGCAATCTGGGGATGCTAGATTATTTTGCAGATTGGAAAAGCAGTTCAGTGCAAATCTGAGGATGGGGCAGTTATCAGAATGGAAGGAAGGAAGGATTGGGTTCGAAACAGCATGCAGCAAGGCTTCTGTTTTCTGCTTTGTTTTTATGGGATGGCATTCAATTTCGTTGCACTTGTACAACGTTGGACTTGTACAATGACAATAAAGAAATATTATCTTATCTTAGAATCTTTTTTGGCCTGCATCTTTTTCGACCATTTTGTTGCCTCCCCCCCCCCCTCAGCAAGTGGCCGATTCTCTGTACCACTTGGCTTAAACCATTTTGATTTTGTAATGGGTAAGGATTTTCAGCTAACAGTCGAATGCTAATTGAGCCCTCTGCCAAAAAACAACTGTCAAAGCGCTTTACAGTAAGCAAAAACAATAAGATCAAGGGAAAGAATGGCAACAGTATTTTAAAACATCCTGAAGTTAAAATACAAAAATACATTAGTTGGTGGAGCGTGAGACTTTTAATCTCAGGGTCGTGGGTTTGAGCCCCATGTTGGACAAAAGATTCCTGCATTGCAGGGGGTTGGACTAGATGACCCTCAGGGTGTCGTGTCCCCAATGGTAACTGTAGCTAGCTGTCAAGAACGCACGCCACTCCGAGAAGTCAGCGGAAGATGTCTTGAAGTTTATTGTACAGCACACAGAGAAACGTGGAAAGTCCGTGAGGATTCTGAGGAGCCCATCTCAGAATCCCCCTTATGTACACCTTGCTGGGCGACTCCCAATTCCCCCCTCCCTTCTGCCCTAAAGGTCCGGGGATGGCTTGGACAAAAGAGTTAACTGCTCTGGTCTACCTGCACTATTCATGGGTGCTTTTTACATTGTTATTGCGATGCTGCCAGTTCCGCCGCTGATGGCTCGTTAGCGGGCGTTATCGCCCATTCTGGGGTTGTTTACCCCTCGGGGCATGCCTGGGCGAGGTCGGCCTTGCTGCGCTCGGTTTAACCCCTGCGTGCCTGGCTCTGCTGTCGCCCCCTTCTCTGGCCCGCTGCATGGTTCCCCTTCCTGGCGCCCGCATGGCGCGACCCTGGCGGACCCCGGTCTATCGCTGTCTAGTCGGGTCGCGACATCCTGCCCCCCCGAAACTGACACCCCCCTCCCCTGGGGAGCGCCCTGGGTCCCGGGGCCCCCCGGCCGGTTTGGCCACTGTTGGTGGAATCTCTTAACCAGCTGTGGGGCCAAAACGTCCGACGCCCACACCCATTCTCGGTCCCCCGTAGCAAAGTCCTTCCACTCCACCAGGTACTGCAAACGCCCTCTGTAGAGTCTGGAGTCCAAAATGTCCTTGACCTCATGGTGCTCCCCTCCCGCCAGGATCAACGGGGTGGGTGGTGCCGCCACGGGGTGCCAACCGTCGTCCTCCGGGGACTTCTTCAGCAAGCTGAAGTGGAACACCGGGTGTATCTGTTGCAAGTTCTTTGGGAGTTCCAGCTTCGCAGAAACTCCGTTGATTACCTCTAACACTTTAAACGGGCCCAAGTACCGGGGCCCGAGTTTCTTGCTGGGGAGGCCCAGCTTCAAGTGCCGCGTGGACAGGTAGACCCGGCACCCCGCTTTGATGTCCCCTGCCGGTCTCCTTCGCTGGTCCGCCGTCCTCTTCTGCGCCGCCTTGACCTCCAGCAGTTGTTCCCGAAGGGACTCCCAGCACCTGGCCGTCCTCTCTCTCCACTTTCCGAGCTCCTCTGGCTCCCGGGCGGTGGGCTCCCCCAAGTCCGGCAGGTGCCTCAGGTCGATCCCGTAGACCACGGCGAAGGGGGACATCTCCGTGCTGCTATGTACGGAGTTATTGTAAGCGAACTCCGCCAACGGAAGCAGCTGTGACCAGTCGTCCTGCTGGTAGCAGCCAAAACACCGCAGGTTCTGCTCCAGCACCTGGTTGACACGTTCCGTCTGTCCGTCAGTCTGGGGGTGGTAGGCCGAGCTGAGTCCCTGTTCGATCCCCAGCAGTCCCAGGAACGCCTTCCAAAATCGGGACACAAACTGGGAGCCACAGTCGGAAATGACCTTGTCTGGAACCCCATGGAGCCGGAAGATGTGCTCCATGAACAGCTTTGCCACCTGGGTGGCGGTAGGCAGTGAGGCGCAGGGCACGAAATGGGCTTGCTTGGAGAACAGGTCCACCACGACCCATATTGCTGTCTTGCCTCGGCTGGGTGGCAGATCCGTAATAAAGTCCATGGAGATCACCGACCAAGGTCGAGGTGGGACCTCCAGGGGCTGTAGGAGGCCCTGCGGCTTGCCCACTGCCGGCTTGCAGGTGAGGCAGATGGGGCAGCCCGCAACGTAGTCCTTGACATCTTTACGGAGCGTGGGCCACCAGAAGCTCCGCCGAACCAGCTTCCACGTCTTGACGAAGCCGAAGTGCCCAGCCGCTTTGGCGTCGTGGCATGCTTCCAGGGCGGCCCTCCGGAGGGGTTCCGGGACGTACGCGGTGCTCCCTCTTCGCCAGATGTCCCCTTCCAGTGTCAAGGAGTCCCGCAGGTTCTGTAGTTCCGTGTCTGTCGGATACGCTGCCACTAGTCTGTCGCGGAGCGCTGCAGAAGGCTGGCTGCGCTCCCGGGGGGGTGTCCCATCTTGACCCCCTGTCTGTCCCTCTTTCCTCCTAGCCTGGTTACGGGTGGTGACGGCTCGGGCTAGGTGTTTGTCCTCAAATAGCGGACGCATCTCTGTGCGGACGTCCGCCTCGTACTGGGGCAGGCGAGACAGGGCGTCCGCGAGGAAGTTGTCCTTCCCGGGGATGTGGCTTAGCTGGAAATCGTACCGGGAGAAGAACTCTGCCCACCGCATGTGCTTGGCGGTCAGCTTCCGTGGCTGTCGGAGGGCCTCGAGGTTGCGGTGGTCTGTCCAGACCTCAAACGGCTCCCTTGCCCTCTCCAGCCAGTGCCTCCACTCCTCAAGCGCCATGCGGATGGCCGCTGCCTCCTTCTCCCAGGTAGACCAGTTCCTTTCCGCCTTCCCAAACTTCCGGGACAGGTACGCTCCGGGCCTCAGACGGCCCTCCCTGTCCCTCTGCAGGAGTACCGCCCCCATGGCCACATCACTAGCGTCTACCTGTACCACCATGGGCCGGGCTGGATCCACATGGATCAGCGTAGGCTCGGCGGCGAACGCCCTTTTGAGCCCCTGGAAAGCCTCCTCCGCCCGGGACCCCCAATCCAGAGCCGCCCCGGGACGCTTGGCCCCCTTTTCTTTCCCCTTGGTACCTAGGAGATCGGTGAGGGGGGTCACCAAGGCCGAATAGTTGGGCAAAAAGCCCCTGCAGAAATTTGCGAACCCTAGCAGGCTCTGGAGTTGGCGCCGTGTCCGCGGCCGCTCCCACCCCAGGATTGCCTCCACCTTCTGGGGATCCATGGCCACCCTCGCCGCCGAGATCCTATACCCCAGGTAATCTAAGGAGGGGCGGTTGAACTCGCACTTTGGCAACTTGACGTATAGGTGGTTGTCCAGGAGTCTCTGCAAGACCTCCCGGACCAACCTGACGTGTTCCCGGGGGTCCCGACTGTACACCAGCACATCGTCCAGGTAGACCACCACTCCTTTGTACAAGAGGTCGTGGAGTACCTCGTTGATGAGGCTCATGAACACCCCCGGGGCCCCGCTCAAACCGAACGGCATTACCAGGAACTCGAACTGTCCAAACTGGCAGTTAAAAGCCGTCTTCCATTCGTCCCCCTCCCGGACCCGCACCCGGTAGTATGCCTCCCTTAAGTCTAGCTTCGTGAAGATCGTGCCGGTACCCAACTGGTCCAGCAGATCCGGGATGAGGGGGAGCGGGTACGCGTTCCCTGCCGCTATGGCGTTCAACCTTCTATAGTCCTGGCACAACCTCCGGGTGCCATCCTTCTTGCCCACGAAGATGACCGGAGCCCCCATGGGGCTCTTGGCGGGGCAGATGAACCCTCTGGCCAGATTCTTGTCCAGGAACTCCCTGAGGTCCTGGAGTTCCTCCCCGGACATCTTGTAGATGCGTCCCTTGGGGAGGACCGCATCCTCTGGGATGTCGATGGCGCAATCTGTGCGGCGGTGGGGGGGCAGCTCGTCTGCCTCGGTTTCCCCAAACACCGCCGCCAGATCCTGGTACTCCGGGGGTATCTCCGGCGCCACCACATCCAGCTTGCCCTCGTCCCCGTGGACCCCTTTGGCCTCCCCCTTTCCGGGGCACTGGGGATCCGATTCAACCCTGTGCTGCCCACACCTATCCAGGTCGAACGTCAGGCGCCCTGAGCGCCAGTCTACTATGGGGTTATGTTCCATCAGCCAATCCAACCCCAGCACTACCTGGTACCCATCCGTGGGGACCCTCACTAGCATCCTGGACTCCCGGTGGTCCCCCACCCACAAGGAGACCGGCCCCACTTCCACCCCAAACGGACCCCCCTTTATGGGACTGCCGTCCATCTGGACGAAAACTAAGGGGGTGCTCTGAACCTGGGTGGGCAAGTCCAGTTCCTTGGCCACTTCGGGGTGCAGCATACTGTGGTCGCAGCCCGAGTCCAGCAGCGCATCGCCCGTCCATTGCTTGCCACCGTCCGGGTTTTCCAGCCTCACCCGGACCAGGTTGGGTGGTCTTCCCGCCCGTTTCTTGGGGTCCGTTGACCCTGGCGGGACCTGCAGCCGGGCGTCCTTCACTGCAGGTCCAGGTCGTTTCCCGACTCCGAGCCTTCGGAGTCGGACTGGCACTTTCCCCTTGGCTCCGACGCGACAGCCGCCCGGCCCCCGGTCTTGGGTGTCCTACTGGTTCCCGATGTCGCTTGGGACCCTGCCGGGGTCCGAACCTCTCCCGGGGGTCGCTTGGGGCACGCCACCGCATAGTGTCCTGCCCCTCCGCACCTCATGCAGAGTCCCTCCCGGCGTCTCCTCTCCCGTTCCGGGTCGGGGGTGCGCTTGGGCCGGGGGACCCCCGCGCCATTGGCGGGACGGGGGGTCCCTGAGTTCTCCGCGGGCCTTCGTTCCTTGCCCGCCCTGGGTTCTAGCTCCAGCATCCCCAGGTCTGCTTCCAACTGAGCCACCGTGCGGCACCAGCCGTCCAGCGTCGACAGCTCCCGAGGGGTCCCTTTCACTACGGCCCACTTGCGGAGCTCAGGATGGAGGCCCTCCTTGAAATAGTGGACGAGGACCTCCTCGTTCCAGGAGGAGATTCGGGCGGCCTCCCCCCTGAACATGTCTACATAGTCCTGCACCGGGAGACCCCCTTGCCTGGCCTTCTGGACCCGTCGCTTCGCCTTCTCCTCCGCCTGCGGGTCTTGGAAGCGCTCTCGTAGGGCCGCCAAGAAGTCCTCCAGGGTGGCCAGAGCCGGGTCCCTGCGGTCGACCAGGAGCATGGCCCACTGGCCGGCCTTCCCCTGCAGGGAGGAGATGACCGCCGCTACCAAGTCGTCTGGGTCGCAGTCGTCTCCCCCGTACCTTCTGGCGTGGTTCCTTGCGTGGAAGATGAAGGTAGAGAGTTCCGCCGGGTCCCCCTCGTAAGTGGCCTTCAGCTCCGGGGGCGGCCTGCGCCGCGCCGTCGCCCTCCGGCGGACGTGCCTCCCGCGGGCCTCCGGGTTCGCTGCCGCGCGCTCGTCCTCGCTGCTGTCGCCCGTGGAACTCCCCGCCACTGCGTCGTCCTCCAGCCGGCTGCTGCGACGTCTTGGCGGGGGAAGCACCTGCCCCCTCGGGGCCGTCCCGTCCAACCACGTCAGCCGCTGAGTCACTCTGGGCTCCTGACCTGAGCCCTCCCCTGGGGTCTGCCGACTGCAGACCCCCGATCCCGCGTGGCCTTGGCTCCCGCCGCCGCTACGACTTGTCCGGGGCACCGCGCCCCCACAGGCCTGGTCCAACAACCGGCCTGACTCCTCGCCAACCCGCAGCCGCTCCCAGATGAGGCGGTTCAGCTGCTCCTGGAGTCGCCGTAGCTCGCCCAGGCTCCCGCTGTCTGGTCCGGCCGAGGAAAGGCTCCGTTGATTTGAGGTGAACAGATCCGCCGGCCGCTCGAGTAGGGTGCTCGAGGTAACGGGGGTCTGAAAACGTGCCGCTCCGCGCCATGGGGTCGCCATCTCGGTAGCTGCCGGTAAGCGATCCCAACACGATACGGACGTTGAAGTTTTGGAGAATCCTCACTATGTCGTGTCCCCAATGGTAACTGTAGCTAGCTGTCAAGAACGCACGCCACTCCGAGAAGTCAGCGGAAGATGTCTTGAAGTTTATTGTACAGCACACAAAGAAACGTGGAAAGTCCGTGAGGATTCTGAGGAGCCCATCTCAGAATCCCCCTTATGTACACCTTGCTGGGCGACTCCCAATTCCCCCCTCCCTTCTGCCCTAAAGATCCGGGGATGGCTTGGACAAAAGAGTTAACTGCTCTGGTCTACCTGCACTATTCATGGGTGCTTTTTACATTGTTATTGCGATGCTGCCGGTTCCGCCGCTGATGGCTCGTTAGCGGTCGTTATCGCCCATTCTGGGGTTGTTTACCCCTCGGGGCATGCCTGGGCGAGGTCGGCCTTGCTGCGCTCGGTTTAACCCCTGCGTGCCTGGCTCTGCTGTCGCCCCCTTCTCTGGCCCGCTGCATGGTTCCCCTTCCTGGCGCCCGCATGGCGCGACCCTGGCGGACCCCGGTCTATCGCTGTCTAGTCGGGTCGCGACACAGGGTCCCTTCCAACTCTAAAATTCTATGATTCTATACCTCAGCTTTCTAAGCATGCAAAGGTGCGAGAAAGAACCTCCTTTCGGCCCCCGCACCCAGCCATCTTCATGGAATGGTCCTGAATATTGCATAATTAAAAAATTACATTTTTATCCCAGCAATTTGGCCAGCAGCGTTCTTTCTCCATTTACCTTCACAACAACCCTGCGAGGTAGGTTAGGCCGAGTGCCGGTGACTGCAAATTCCTCTCCCTGCCCCCGTAGAGCGCTGCGACGACTGGGGCGTGGACACCATGAAGCACAAGCCGGTCTACAATGGGGAGCCGACCAAAATCAAGTGCCCTCTCTTCGAAGCCTTCCTGAAGTACAACTACAGCACCGCCCACTCCGCGGGCCTCACCCTGATCTGGTACTGGATTGGGCGAGGCCAGGACATCGAGGAGCCCATCAATTTCCGCCTCCCTGACAACCACATCAGCAAGGAGAAGGACACCCTCTGGTTTCGCCCTGCTCTGCTCAACGACACGGGGAACTATACCTGCATGCTCAGGTAAGGAAGCCGATGGAGAGGGAGTCATGCTTGAACCTCTTTTAAGGTTGGAAGGATGAAGGTGTTTGGGTCATCCGATCATCTTTCTTGCCCTTTCCCACGATTGTTTAGAAAATTGTTACAGCCACTTTGTGTTCTGCTTGGGAGGAATAGTGGCAGATATAAATATGAAGAAGCAAACAAATATTTATTGGTTTGTTTAGCTTGCATATTGCTTTGTATTTCAAGGAATCCCTACTTCTTATGTATCTCAACAAAGATGTATACCGTATTTTTCGCTCCATAAGACGTACTTTTTTCCTCCCAAAAAGTAAGGGGAAATGTCTGTGCGTCTTATGGAGCGAATGTGTGGTCCCTGGAGCTGAACTGCCCAGGGGCAAAAGCAGATCGTGCTTTTTTAAAAAAAAAAAGAGAGAGAGAGAAGGGGGTGTTGAAAGGAAGCCCCCTGAGCAGCTGCTCAGCAAACGATCGGGGAGAGAGATAAGGGAGAGAGATTCCAGCCCCACCCCCTTGCAGAGGGAGGCTGTTTCCCCAGCAACATGTGACTGCTGATTAGATTATCTGTCTGGAAACTGTAGAAATGGCTCCCATTCCTGAAGCTGCAGAACTGTGAGTTAAACCCCATAAAACAGGATTTTTTCCCTTTGCAAAGTAAGCTCAACAACTTTGAGCTGATCCTCAAAAAATGGGGCTTTTCTCCTTTGCAAAAGAAGCTGCAGAAATTTGAGCTGATCCACAAAAAATGGGGCTTTTCTCCTTTGCAAAAGAAGCTGCAGAAATTTGAGCTGATCCTCAAAAAATGGGGCTTTTCTACTTTGCAAAAGAAGCTGCAGAAATTTGAGCTGATCCTCAAAAAATGGGGCTTTTCTACTTTGCAAAAGAAGCTGCAGAAATTTGAGCTGATCCTCAAAAAAATGGGGCTTTCCCCCTCTAAAAACTAGGTGCGTCCTACGGTCAGGAACGAAAAATACGGTATTTAGATATAGATATACACACATACACACTGTATCTGATAAAAGTACAAATTCCACATTCAGTACAGCCGCCGCTGCGAATAATCATAACTATACATTTTTAGCAACTTAATTGCAGCGATAAATCTCTGAAAACAACACACATAAAATAAGCCAAAGCAAATTGCATGCAAGAGAAAAGTACGTCAAAGTAGAATGCCAGGATAAAATATAATTATAATCTAGGTCTAAAAAGAAAATTGCCAAAAGAAAGAAAGCTCTCATGAGACAAATTGGGAATTCGGGAATCATTCTTTCAACCACCTTCTCTCTTTGCACCCACCACATCACATGGGTTGGACTAGATGACCCTTTGGGTCCCTTCCAGTGCTACAATTTTTAAAAAATTCTATCTCATTACTGCATCCTCTCAGTACTCACTTCAATAAAACACAAAAATGTTCACCAGCCAACAGTCACATGCAAGAAAGACATGCGGGTGACCGGTGAGGGCTTTTGTATTTTGAGTGTGAACCTTCCCTCTTAACCTTGTGGTCAAAACCTTGAAATCTCCTTTCCCCCCCCCCCTTTCCATGCAGGAACACCACCTATTGCAGCAAAGTCGCTTTCCCGCTAGAAGTTGTTGACAAAGACTCCGGTTCCTGCGTCAGCCAGGCCATCAGGCCGGAAGAAGTCCTCATGTACCTGGACTACACAAACAAGAACCTCACCTGCCCGGATGTGGAAGGGTTTTATCCAGCCGGGACCAAGCCAAAGGTCTGGTGGTATATGGTAAGCTCTGAAGCCCGGGGCTGGAGGCTTCATTTTGCAGAGGGTTTTAATTGTATGCATTTGCAAGTTTATGAACCTCCGGACAAGCGTATAGGCAAAGCAGCTACAGCAATGGCTCGCTTCTGCAAGAGGGTCTGGGAGAATGTGAAGCTAACATCCAATACCAAGGTGAAGGCCTATCAGGCTTGCTTGTTGAGCATGCTGATTTATGGAAGCGAGTTATGGGCAACTCACAGCTTCCAGGAGTGACGCCTCAATGCCTTCCACATGGACTGTGTCACGGGGATTTTGGGAATCAGATGGCAGGGCAGAATTCCAAACAAAGATGTGCTCTTCCAAGCCCACATTCCCAGCATGCTTGCACTTCTGTCTCAGCGACGTCTAGGTAAGGTAAAGGTAAAGGACCCCTGGACGGTTAAGTCCAGTCAAAGGCGACAATGCGGTGCTCATCTTGCTTTCAGGCTGAGGGAGCCGGCGTTTGTCCACAGACAGCTTTCTGGGTCCTGTGGCCAGCAGGACTAAACCGCTTCTGGCACAACTGGACACTGTGACGGAAACCAGAGCGCACAGAAATGCCGTCTACCTTCCCACCATAGTGGTACCTATTTATCTACTTGCACTGGTGTGCTTTCGAACTGCTAGGTTGGCAGGAGCTGGGACATAGCAACGGCAGCTCACTCCGCTGCAGGGATTCAAACCGCTGACCTTCCGATCGGCAAGCCCAAGAGGCTCAGTGGTTTAGACCACAGTGCCACCCATGTCCCTACACAGCAGTGTCTACCCTGACTTGGTCACGTCCACAGAATGGAAGGTGGCAAGATCCTTCTCTATGAGGAGCTGGCTTCCGGCACCAGACCCGTTGGCAGACGAAACATGCCCACAAACATGAGATTGTCTCATGCTCTATGGAGTGAGCATTTTTCAGAATAGTGGTTTTCACGACCCACTAAGGAAGATAGTAGCCCAACAAAACTCAAAGCAGTAACAATTAATTGCACATTTGTTCAAAATCCAATTAAAACTATATTGTCTAATTGAGTGAACAAAATTGAGGGACTTGATCCTGTGATCTCAGGCGCAGTGGCCGAGCTTCATTCTCCAGCACCAGGGGAGGGGTGCAGGCGGGGGCGGGACTGGCACACATCCTGGGGGCGTGGCGCGCCACCCAAAGGGGTGGGGCATGCACACTGGGGGCGTGGCGCTCCGTGCGTTCTGGGGCCGGAGCGCCCAGCGCGGGCGGGGGAACAGCCGCGATGGAACCCCCAGGATCACGCCAATGGAGGCGGGGCGCTCCCATCGCCCCCACCTTCCTCCGCCCCTGCTCAGGCATTTACCATTAATTGGATATCTTGTGACAACTCGGAATCATACAAACAAACGTGTGTGACCCAAGGAAATTGATTTGAAAGTGTTAAGAGCAGTGAAACTTCAAATGCAAAGCAAGGAATGTGTTTTGCTCCAGGCTCTAGCCTGATCAGTTGCAAGTAAGCCATCCATGCACTTGGAAGGGGCTTCACCCCCTTTGCCCCCCAGCAGTTCTGCAAGGCAAGAAGCAGGTGATGTGCTTTTCTCCCCCTGCTACTTCCAGAGGACCCCCCCCCCTTCGTATCCAGTTGTAGGGGCTCTCTAATGACCTTTGTGGATCACGAAATACATTCTGGGTTTTGCAATCTGCTCTGGAGTTTGGGAGGGCTGCAAAGTCCCTTATCTATTCCAAAACTGCCCTTGCCTGTAGCTCATCAAGTAGCAGAAGTGGATTAAAGCATGAAAAAAAAAGAGGATATTTTTTTTTTCTTAAATGAGGATCATGTTTCAGAATTCTGCATGTGGAATTTTGTTAGATCCAGTTTTGAATCCCGGCGAATTGACAGCTTTGCTCATCCTTCACTCTGTGGGTCAGTTTCCGAGGGGAGGGCATTCTCCCCCCCCACCCCCGCCCCCTCCCTGAGACCAAATCCTCTTCACACTCAGATGCCCTCTCTGTGGAAATGCAATTCATGGCTCCAGCAGCGGAGCTGGAAAGACTCCTGTCCCTTTGATCAATACCCCTTTTCTTCTGGGCGAAGAGGAATCGGCTTCATTTGGCTGCAGGAGCTGCTCCATTAAAATTCAGATCCCGACTGTCAATTAGCAAAATGAAACCGAACCCTCTCTGGAAATAATTTTTTTGCAGATGGTAGAGGGCTCGGCCCCGCTAATAAAACTTTGTCAGAAATGGTATATTGCCACTGTCTCCTCTTGCCATGTGGAGGTGGACGTGACCTGGAACAGAGGATTAATCGCTGCAAAAATTGTGGATTGCCAACTTTCTGCGATTGGGAAGATGGCTCACCTGACCTCCTTCAAAGGACCATAAAAAGAGGTATGGCACAAGAAGGAAGTGGCTTGGCTCAGCTGCCAAACGCAGAAGCCTCAGATTTTTTACCGCACAGCAACTGCCTCCCTGCCATCGTGTCCCTGTCTGCCTCCCTGCCATCGTGCCATTTGAGAATATGTTGGGCATCTTGACAACTGAGGCTTTCTCTTCTCTAGTCTCTAACGCTAGAACTCCTGGAAGCGGAACCTCAGAAGACTCAGGGCGGATGAAAGAAAATCCTTCAGAGTGTGTAGTTAAACTGTGGAACTCCCTCCTGCAGGACGCAGTGTTGATGGCCAACATAAATGGCTTTGAAAGAGGGTTTGACAAATTCATGGATGAGTCTAAGGTTATTGAAGCCTACTGGTCCTGATGGCTTTGTTCTGCCTCCACAGTTCTTCACAGTTTTCTGAATTTTGCAATGCAGTGCTCCAAACAGAAATATATTTAAAAATGTTTTTGTTGGGGGGGGGAGTGTGTGTATGCAAAATTATATGGAAGTGCATGTATGCCAAAATGCATTATACTACTTGCCAACCTCCCCCCCCCCCATGTTTAGAGCAATATCCACTAAAATGCTTCAAACTTTAGTGAGGTCTTTTATTTTTTTTCTAATTGCAAAAAAATTGCAACGTGAAGATGTGAGGAGCGGAATCTAAGACTGGAAGAAGAGGAATGAAAATAGATTCCTGTCCATCCCTATGTGCAGTGAAAAACCCACATGTGTGATCCTCACATCTGGTGATTCCCATCTGGAGTAGCAGATTAATTTTAGCGTGTGCCTTTTCCTGTTCTTGCTTGTTCCAAAAGGCGAGAGAAATTGAAATCACAATAACAGCATATGCAAAGAACACAACAAGCATGAGAACATAAGGATCAGGCCCGTGGCCCATCTACTCTCGGTCTCGCTGTGTCTGAATTGTTTGTTGTTGTTTAGTCGTTTAGTCATTTCCGCCTCTTCGTGACCCCATGGACCAGAGCACGCCAGGCACTGCTGTCTTCCACTGCCTCCTGCAGTTTGGTCAGACTCATGTTGGTGGCTTCGAGAACACTGTCCAACCATCTCATCCTCTGCCGTCCCCTTCTCCTTGTGCCCTCCATCTTTCCCAACATCAGGGTCTTTTCCAGGGAGTCTTCTCTTCTCATGAGGTGGCCAAAGTCTTGGAGCCTCAGCTTCAGGATCTGTCCTTCCAGTGAGCACTCAGGGCTGATTTCCTTCAGAATGGATAGGTTTCATCTTCTTGCAGTCCATGGGACTCTCAAGAGTCTCATCCAGCACCAGAATTCAAAAGCATCAATTCTTCGGCGATCAGCCTTCTTTATGGTCCAGCTCTCACTTCCATAATACATCACTACTGGGGAAACCATAGCTTTAACTATACGGACCTTTGTCGGCAAGGTGATGTCTCTGCTTTTTAAGATGCTGTCTAGGTTTGTCATCGCTTTTCTCCCAAGAAGCAGGCGTCTTTTAATTCCGTGATTGCTGTCACCATCTGCAGTGATCATGGAGCTGTGTCTGAATAGCCACCCCCAATGGGAACCCCCCAAGCAGGATTCGGGCCCCAGAGCCCTCTCCCCTCCTGAGGTTTCCGAAAACTGGGATTCAGAAGCGTGGCTGCCTCCAACTGTGAAGGCAGAGCAGAGCCGTCCTGGCTTGTAGCCATCCATAGCCCTCTCTTCCTCCACGAATTTGTCTAATCCTCTTTTAAAGCCCTCCAAGTTGGTGATCATCCCTGCCTCCTGCGAGAGGGAGTTCCACAGATTAACTATGTGCTGCGTGAAGGACATTCTTCACTCAGTCGGTAGAGCATGAGACTCTTCATCTCAGAGTCATTGGTTCAAGCCCATCGTTGGACAAACTTTTCTCCCTCCACTTTCTCCATGACATCTCCCTGGACTCCTGCAGACAGACACTCAGAGGAGAATACAGGTCCGTAGGATTCTCTCCTGTGATGGGGAAGGGCCGTAACTCGGCGTCAGAGCATCTGCCTTGCAAGCAGAAGCTCCCAGGTTCAATCCCCAGCACCTTCAGGTAGGACTAAGTGAGGCTGCTGCCTGAAACTCTGGAGAGCTGCTGTCAGTCAGTGTAGACACAACTGAGCTTGATGAACCCAAGGATGTAAAGCAATTTCCTATGTTTTTTTGCTGAATTCTGTTCCATGGCTGCTTTGGAGACAGGTGCGTTGCCTTGGATCCATGCAGTCCGTGCTATTTTGGTCTCTTGAAACCGCCTCTGCAAAGGATTCTGGGAAAGTGAATCTTTTTACTCTGTATGGAGGCAGCTTTCCTATTCATGCCAGGACTCAGCAAACTTTTTCAGCAGGGGGCCGGTTCACTGTCCCTTAGACCTTGTGGGGGCCAGACTATATTTTGGAGAGAGAAAAATATGAACGAATTCCTATGCCCCACAAATAACCCAGAGATGCATTTTAAATAAAAGCCCACATTCTACTCAGGTAAAAACACGCTGATTCCTGGATTGTCCGCAGGCCGGATTTAGAAGGCGATTGGGCCGGATCCAGCTCCCAGGCCTTAGTTTGCCTACCCATGATCCATGCAGTCCATGCTATTTTGGGCTCTTGAAGCGGCCTCTGCAAAAGACTCTGGGAAAGTGGATCGTTTTACTCTGTGCGAAGGCAGCTTCCTAGTCATGCTCCAGGCTAATTCCTGGCTGAAAATCCAACTAAGCTGAATGTTGGGAGAGTCAGGACAGAGAAAAAAGAAAGTGCTTCTCTATGCAGCACAGGGTTAAACTATGGAACTCCCTGCCACAGGAGGCAGCGATGGCCGCCAGCTTGGATGGCTTGAGAAAACGATTGGATAAATTCATGGAGGAGGAGAGGGCTTTGGATGGCTACTAGTTAGAGCAGGGGTAGGCAACCTAAGGCCCGGGGGTCGGATCCGGCCCAATCACCTTCTCAATCCAGCCTGCGGACTGTCCGGGAATCAGCATGTTTTTACATGAGTAGAATTGCAAGGATTGCATTGGTTACATTGGTAGGATTGCAAGAAGCTTTGTAAGGAAAGGTAGAAAAACCACTGCAGATAAGAATAAGAATGTGTGATGTTTTAATGTTTTTGATTTTAAAGCAATGGTTAAATAGTGAAAATGCAGAAATTTGAAATGAATCATAGAAAATCATAAGGAAGGTTTGAAGGAAGTCAGGGCCCTAAAAAGCCAAAATGTATAAAATAAGAGGAGATGTTGCAATGGAAAGTATTATTGTAAAACTAATAAAAATGATATACAGTGGATGCTTGGGTTGCAAACACAATCCGTGCGGGAGGCGCGTTCACAACCCGCAGCATTTTCAACCTGCGCCACTGCATCTGCACACATGCGTGATGCAATTCTGCGCTTCTGCGCATGCACAAAGTGCGATTTAGTGCTTCTGCACATGCGTGAGTGCCGAAACCTGGAAGTAACGTGTTCCGTTACTTCCGGGTTCGGCACTGTGCACAACCCGAAATCGTGCAACCTGAAGCGGCTGTAACCTGAGGTATATATATGAATGTGCGTTATCCCCGTTTCCTGCAGAACTGCAACCTCATGGATAATTTCCTCGAGCGATACCCCAGCGGCATCAACCTGACCTTTGGCTTCGTCCGTGAGGCGTACAAGGCTGACTACACCTGTGTTGTGAGCTACAAGGAGAACGGCCGGGATTTCAACCTCACGCGAACTTTGAGGGTCAAGGTGGTGGGTAAGGAGAATCGAGGGACAAGGGGAGGCAGGGGGGGGATTATAGATGTGCATCTGGTTTCTAGCTCATAAAGCCCTGGACATTTCCCCAGATGAACCTGCCTGAGCTCTGACTTCTTCAGAGGAGGCCCTTCTCTCAGCCCTGCCACCCTTTCAGGGATGCTTGGTGAGGACATGATGAGAGGTGGCTCTGGGTGGTGGCTGCTCCCAGGCAACTTTGGAACTCCCTGCCTAGGGAAGTTAGGTTGGGTCCCTCCTTGCTGTCCTCCCTTCTGACAGGCCTTTGGGAACCGACTCATTTTGTCATCTACCCATCCCATCGCTAAACCTAGATTGTAAATTCCTAGGAGTGGGGACCCCTCAGATCAAGGGAAGTCATAAAATGGTGAAGGGACCCCTGACCGTTAGGTCCAGTCGCGGACGACTCTGGGGTTGCAGCGCTCATCTCGCTTTATTGGCCGAGGGAGCCGGTGTACAGCTTCCAGATCATGTGTCCAGCATGACTAAGCCGCTTCTGGCGAACCAGAGCAGCGCATGGAAACGCCATTTACCTTCCTGCCGGAGCGGTACCTATTTATCTACTTGCACTTTGACGTGCTTTCGAACTGCTAGGTTGGCAGGAGCAGGGACCGAGCAACGGGAGCTCACCCTGTTGCGGGGATTTGAACCGCCAACCTTTTGGTAACTCCTTTGCCCTCAGAGGTTTGGGGTGAAGGTGACCCCAAGGAGAGGGCTTTCTCTGTGGCAGCCCCAAAGCTGTGGGACTTCCTTGCCACAGAGGCGCCTTCATTGCATGACTTCTAGAAGATGCTAAAGACCTGACTTCTGATCTGGGAGGTGCATGTTTTCAGGACCCAACTTTTGCTTGGTTTATTTATTTTTAATATTGTGTTCTGATGCCATTTTGATTCCCTAGGGTGGAGGGCAGGTAAATAATCATGGTCCTATTCTGTCAACAGGGTCTCCAGACAAGGCAAAGGTTCCGACGATCATCTCTCCAAATAAGCAAGTCGGTTACGAACTCACACCAGGTAAGGTCTGCCAGCAGCTGCCCGTCCTCTCGGTTCGAAATCTGCCAGTGGAAATGTGTGTCTTCTGCATGTTTAAAACAAGGCGTTGACTGCGGAGAAGCTTTCAAATCGCTTCTGGCTTGACTGCACAGCTGAGGAAACTGCCTTGGACTGAGTCAGGCATTAGAATCATAAAATGATTCTACAGTTGATTCCACTCTGCAGAGTGGAAGGTGAGGTGAAGGAGGAGTCACCTTATTGGCTGCAAGGGAGAACTCCAGCCGGGTGGCGTAGGAGTCCCATTTCCCTGGAACCGTGGTGTCAAACTCCTTGATGTGGCCATGACATCCGCTCTGAGTGATCTGTCTTGTGGCTGTAGTCAGTGACTTCAGCTCAGCGGAGGTGACAGTTCCCCAGCAGTGATTTCAGCTCGTGGAAGCTAGCCAGGGCTGCATACCTGGCCTAGCGGGGGACTTGCCAAGCGGGCGGCTTGGTTTGCGGGCAGCTCGTGGGCCAGTAAAACGGTCCTTGTGGGCCGCATCAGGCCCATGGGCCAGAGGTTGCCGACCTCTGGACTAAGATAAGATAAGATCACCTTTATTGTCATTGTCCCCTTGCGGGGACAACGAAATTACTTGGCTGCTCCATCCACGCAGACAGGGCACTCCACGCAAAAACAAAACAACTACAAAAACACTGATTAAAACCATGCAGGATGATACAGCATAACAGGTAAGATTAGATGACTTCAAAGTCCAGGCTTCCCATTCAAGGCTGCGATTGCTCTGGAGAAGAAGCTGTTTCTAAGACGGCTTGTTCTTGTTGTCATCGTCCTGTATCTCTGTCCCGATGGCAAAAGTTCAAAGAGACGGTGACCAGGATGCGATGGATCTTTCACTATGTCCAGTGCCTTTCTGTGGCACCTGGTGGCATAAATCTGCTCTAAGGTGGAGAGCGAGCAGCCAACAATGCTCTCTGCTGCCTTAATGACTCTGCACAACCCCATCCTGTCCTGAGAAGTACAGTTTCCGTACCACACACATAAACCATAAGTGAGCACACTCTCAATGGCACAGTGATAGATGGCAAGCAGCAGCTTTTGCGGAAGATGGTTTTTCCTTAGGATTCTCAAAAATTCCCGCTCTACCATTCTATGACTCACTTGGAGAGCCCCGACCCCCAAGCACATGTTCATCATCCTTTCTCTGCCTTGATAGCTGCAACTCGCTGTGGGTGGATCTAGGTAGGCAGCCGGATGCGGCCCAATCGCCTTCTCAATCCGGCCCGCAGACGGTCCAGGAATCAGCGTGTTTTTACATGAGTAGAATGTGTGCTTTTATTTAAAATGCATCTCTGGGTTATTTGTGGGGCATAGGAATTAGTTCTTTCTTTCTTTTTCAAACTATAGTCCGGCCCACCACATGGTCTGAGGGATGGTGGACCGGCCCCCTGCTGAAAAATGTTGCTGACCCCTGAGCTAGGGCAACCCAGGTCTGCCTCTACCCTACAGCAGACAAATCCGCCCAGATCATTGGCCCAGTCCAGTTTGGGACCTGGGATATGTCCAGAAAGGACGCACACAGCCCTAAGGGCTGCTGCTGAATGCTCTTCATATTATTGCATTGAACATGGTTGTTCTTAACCTTGTGCGTGGCAGGAGAAGCCCTCGAGATCCGTTGCGAGGTCCAGTTCACGTTCCTGAAGGACTCTCCGCAAGAGGTCTGGTGGATGGTGGACGGGAAGAGCCCAGAGGACGTCGCTGACCTGAAGTTCAACATCACACTGACGTGAGCGCAAAGGATTTCCCTGTTGTCTGAAACGAGAGACGGTTTAGTCCAGGGCGAAGGGGGAGATGGAAATCCTTAGCAGGGGCTGGAGGAAGCACAATGGAGACGTCTGTATGGCAGCATCGGGGGGGGTGGAGGGGGGGCTTGGGCAAGTTTATAAAAGAGGGGCTGTATAGGAAGACCCTCCCTTTCCCTCAGCTGCATCTTAAAGACTTTGCTCCTTTCAGTACTTGTGTGTGTGTTGCTTTTTTAATTATTATTATTATTATTATTATTATTATTATTATTATTATTATTATTCTGCCCTATACCTGCAGGGCTCAGGGCAGTTCACAGGATAAAATCAGAATATAAAACCATTATCAAAATAAAAGCAGCAGCAACCCAATGACCCCCTTTTTGTTCCCGTTTGAGAAAATTCTAAGAAATTGATTGCAGGGTGGGCGGGGGGCGTAAAAATCCCCAAGGATAAGTATGAAATTCCCGTAGATGGAGTCTGATCACAGGTCCATCTGTTTGTTAGTTTTTTTTTTTCATTTATATCCCATCCCTTTCGCGGCCCCCACCCCACAATTCTTCCTCGCAATTCACGCTACTCTGAATTTTGTGATGCAGTACCCCAACCAGAAATAGATCTAGAAATGTGTTAGGAGGGAAAGTGTGTGTATAAAAATGTATAGGTAAGCGAATACACCATGCCAATAATACTGCTAATAATAATAATAATAATAATAATAATAATGTACTGCTAATAATTATGATGATGATGTTTAGAGCAATGTCCACTAAAATGCGTCAAACTTTAGTGCAGTCTTTTTTTCTTTTTTTAAAAATGCAAAATAATGACAAACCAACGTGAAGATGTGAGGAACGGAATCTACGATTGGAAAAGAGGAATGAAAATAGATTCCTGTCCATCCCTATGTGCAGTTAAAAACCCACATGTGTGATCCTCACATCTGGCGAATCCCCATTTAGAGTTGCAGATTAATTTTAGCTCTTGCTCGTTTCAAAAGGCGGAGAGAAATTCTCAGGAAATCACAAATACGCCGTATGCAAAGAACACAACGAAGCATGAGAACACAAGGAGAGTCCTGCTGGATCAGGCCCATGGCCCATCTAGTCCCTGTCTTGCTGTGTCAGAATAGACACCCCCAATGGGAACCCCCCAAGCAGGATTCGGACCCCAGAGCCCTGTCCCCTTCTGAGGTTTCCGGAAACTGTGTTGCTGCTTGTGACTGTAAAGGCAGAGCAGAGCCATCTTGGCTAGTAGCCACCCATAGCCCCTCTCCTCCTCCATGAATTTGTCTAATCCTCTTCTAAAGCCATCCAAATTGGCGGCCACCGCTTCCTCCTGTGGGAGGGAGTTCCACAGATTAACCATGCACCGCACGGAGAAGGGCTGGCATTTCTCTGGAAAGGGCTCTTGTGCCGGGGTTCCTGCTTGCAGCTTCCCACTGGGGCATCTTCTTGGCCCCCATGGGAACAGGATGCTGGGCCAGATGGTCCCCCTTTGACCCCATCCAACAGGCTCTTCTGAGGTTCTTCGCTTAGGGATGGCGGTCCCTTGGCATCTCAGAGAGCTTCTGAGCTCAGACCTCTCTTCTTCTTTCCCCCTTGGCCTTTCCCAGGGAGATCCCCTCCAGCCTTGGCGAGATGACCATTGTGAAGACTCTGGTCGTGCCCAAGGTCACGGAGAGGGACCTGAAGCGAAACTACACCTGCTTTGCACACAACCTGAAGGGGACTGTTCACCAGGAGGCCATGGTGAAGATGAAAGGTAAGGGCCTTCTTGGTGGCTGCTCCCAGACGTTGGAAAGGCTTTCGACAGCACTGCGCTGTTTTTATGACCTGCATTTTAATAGCTTTGGTGTGCGGTTTTATATATATATATATATATATATATGTATATGTGTGTGTGTGTGTGTGTGTGTGTGTGTGTGTGTGTGTATATATATATATATATATGGTTTAAATTTTGAGCAGTGGATGCAAAACAACATAAAATAGGAATGAAATCTGAAAAAGGCTTCCGGTCGGCGCGCCGGAGGGGAAGGTCGGGGGACATGTCGCTCCTGACATTCCCCGACCCGACCGGCTTAAAGGGGTGCCTGCGACAGCGACGCAGCCCCCGAAACTCCCGGGAGCTTTGATCCCGGGACCTTAGGTCCGGCAGCGGCTCTCAACGCCGCCCCAACTCCCGCGGCGGCCACAGTAGAGGCTGCCGTGCGAGACGCGGGGTAGCGGAGCCCCTCGGACCGCCATTGCCCGCCGGGTTGAAGCTGCGAGTCCTTCCCAGCTGAGCGCGCTGATTCCTCCGAAAATGCCTTGATTGGACAATTTAACCGTGAGTACAAAGAGTGTACCGAAGAATTAGGACTAATTTGGCAAAGTAAAGGGATGAAATTTACGGAGGTCCGTCCCTTGCTACTGTGGCACAAAATCAGGAACTTAATTGCCGATGCGGCTGCAAAGTAACGGAATTTGACATTGCAACAGAGATGCGATCCTTTTGACACCCCTGATCGGGGGGGCTACTAACTAACATTTTTGACAGCTAGGATCGGAATCGGACCTGTTGGAATTGACTGTGGAAATTTGGTGTCAGAACTTGGCTTTGGTTCGGTCTGGAATATTGTAAAGCCATGTCTTTGAAAATGGAGGATGATTTGGAATGTGGAGGCTGGAAGAGAGTCCTTGATAAAATCTGGGAACTGCGAATGGAGTTCCAGGCAGAGACTGCAAGAATGAGAGGCGCTGTAAACAACGTTGATGTCATGCCAGCTGCACAAAGAGAGGAAGGGGGTGAAATTCCCCCCAAGGCCATGAGAAAGCCTCGCCACAGGAAGAAACATAGGAAGAAACTTTTCCGCCGTAAGATATTTGGATTGAAGAAGAGGATTAAAAGATTGACATTCATAAAGGATTACCCTGTACAAAGACAGTGGAAACAGAACCAGCGGAGAAGTCAAAGTGAAGATGAAGCCCAAGTGCAAGTGAGCACTTGGACTTGGACTGAGGAAAGGCGAGGGCAGGGGTGAATGGTGCAGATGGGTTATTGGGGATTGATTAAACATTTGGATTTTGACCTTTTTATGTCGGACATGGCTTGGAGTTTGGATTATGATAGTGTAAGGGAGGTTATGCTAGCCTACAAGTTATCCTATTGCATATTATTCTATACTAAGCACCATATTCTGATGGTATAATCCATCTTCGTATATTCCGATATCTAAGGAAAGGGCTGCAGAGCCAGGCACTGTCAGCTCAAACTCAAATTCCTCAGCCTCCCAATATCTTGCACATTTCTCCATGTAAGAGGCCCTTGACATTCTTTCCTCCGAGGATGGTACTTTTAGTCTCCCAAACCTCCACGCATGAGACAATCAGCCTAAGAACTTGAAGTACGCTAAAACATTAAACAGGCACTGGAGGAAACAAAGACCCCCGCTTATCGGAGACCCAGGAACTAAGGAACAAGCCTTGAGAGAGAGCTATGATAACTGACTAAGAAAGATGTCCTTGCCAGCCTCCCAGAGACAGGATGGCTGAGGGGCTTATCAAAGCCCAGGGTCGAAATAGAAATACGCTTGCACAGCGTTCCTCGGCATGGTACAGCTACGCAGACCTCTGACCCAGGCGCTTATAGATAACGTGTTCTGGCACTTACCCATCTATCTTTAGCAAGAATGTATAACTTCTATATGACGCAGGGGGTTAAGGGTCGCATTCTGGGAGGAGGGGGCAATGAGGGCTTTGGAAAGGATATATACTCATGTATTTTGTATTGCAATTTTACACTTTTGGCTTGGCTGACCAAGCAGGTGTCTTCCTTGCTAACCCAGGGAGCAAGGAATAAACTCTTTCTCTTAAGAAAACTCGGTGTCGTCTTGACTTCTTTCCTCCCTCATTCTCGGGAGCAACGGTGAACCCCGCTCTACGGTGTCAATAAGGCTACATTTCCTGGTGCATTGGCCGGGAATCAGCGTTCCCCGGGATCGAGGGACGGAAGACCGAGGCGTCTCCGCGGCGAACGGCTCGGTTCGGCGTCAGGCGGTTCCGGCGCGCATCCTACCGGCTTGTGTAGGAGGAACCGGCCCACACCGTGCCTGAGAGCTACGCCGCGGCGGCAAGAGAAAGAGCGCCGGCCGCAGGGGATCGGAGGGAACTTCGTCAGAGAAGACAGGTGAGAACCAGGGGAAGTAGTAGTAAGGACAGGGGGTCTGATCAACCCACCGGCCGTGTGCTGTTCAAAAAGCCGCCGGTCCAGCAGTGAGCGAAGGGAGCCGCTGGCTGTCACAGTGCTAGCAGAGAGCAGAATTGCCGCTAGCGGAATTTTGCTGGCGGTACGCGGAGGTGCCGCTAGAAAAATTGTTGCTAGCCGTGAGCAGAATTGCCGTTAGCACGGTTGGTAGTGAGCAGCGAAAAAAGCGTGCCACCAACTTCGGAGAAAGGGGGGAGGGAAACCGGGTGTATGGGAACACTCTAATGTATGGTGTGAGTGAATGAGACGTTGGAGGTGCAGCACCTACTGACGAAGCGACGTGTGGTCTTACAATCCGTGCGGTTTCCACCAGCGCGAGCTCGCGTGGGCCACGGGTAAGGCGCGGAGAGTGTGTGCATGTTTGTGGAAAATTAGGGGACTAGGTGCGAGAGTGTTCCAAACATGGGGAACGGCAGCAGTAGCCCACTTACACCCCTCCAGTGCTTTCTGAACCATTGGGGAGAAGCCACCAAAGGCGATGACTGGGGTTTTAAACTGAAGAAAGAAAGGCTCCGCACTTTGTGTCAGGTGGATTGGCCCACCCAAGAAAAACAATGGCCCACGGCCGGGACTTTTGATGAAAATATAGTCAATTCCCTATGGGTCAAGATTCTTAAGAATCATCAAGATCAGATCCCCTATATTTCCACCTGGAAATCCAGTGTAGATGAAAATCCCCCTTGGCTGAGAAAATGCAGGGAGGTACCCCCCCAAGCTAAACTGTGTGCAGTAAGAAAAGAAGCAGCACAGCAGCTAACAAAACAAGTTCTACCCGCCCCAGAAGAAGAAGAGACCAGTTGGCCTCCTCCACCTTATATGCCCACAGCTCCACCACCCTCACCTCCCCCAGAAGACCTAGGTGCCAGAAAAAAGGTAGTCCCGGAAAGAGAGGAAAAAGAGGAAAAAGAACCAGAGGTAACGGCCCAGAAGGCCAAAGAGGAAGCAGAGGGAGAGGACGATGAGGCTGAGCTCGATGACCCAGAATTCAGAAGCAGGATAGGGAGGCAGGAGCGGTGGACGGAGGAACGATTACAAGCAGTAACCCGGTGCATAGAGCCATACAAGGATAGAGTAGACGTGTCTTCCTGGACTTTACGGGCGGCGGAATGTAAGGACGAAAAATGGGGGAGAAAGCAGAAATATTTGAGGGCGGCATTTGATGCTGCAGCCAAACATCGGGAGGTGGATCACCAGCGAGAGCAGGAAATGGGAAAAGCCGCCCTTGCATCGCCCGTAGGAAGTCAAGCCGCCAGGGTAATAGCCCCCCTCCGCCAGGTGTATGACCCTCCTGCAGCGCCCAACGCGGACGGAGAAGTGGTACGAACTTTTACCATGCAACACATCCCTTTTACAAGCGCAGATGTGCTAAATTGGAAAAATCAAATTCCTCCATTTGATGAGGACCCTGCTAAAATGATCAAATTGTTTGAAGGCATTTTTAAAACTTATGTGCCCACCTTTGATGATATAAGTCAACTCCTGACCTCCATTCTGACTACGGAGGAGATCCGGAAGGTGCATGCCGGAGCTAGGGAATACCTGAAGGCAGCAGGTCATGAAGATGCAGATATTGAGCGGGCCTATCCCAAGCAAACCCCTACATGGGATTATAACACTGCCGATGGTAGGAAAACCTTAGAGGCGTACCGCAAGTATGTGATAGAAGGTATGAAGAGAGCATCCAAAAGGCCCATCAACATGTCCAAGATTGCCGAGGTAGTACAGAAGGCAGATGAGGCCCCAGGCGTATTCCTAGAAAGATTGAAAGACACCTATCGTAGGCACACCCCCATAGACCCTGATGATGCTGCACAATCGCTGGCTATAAAGAGTGCTTTTGTGGCTCAGGCAGCTCCGGACATCAGACGTAAAATCCAAAAGCATGAAGGCTTTATGGGACTGAGTCTGGAATGGATGTTGAATGTGGCACAAATTACCTACAACCAGAGAGAGGAAGAGCAGCAAAAACAGAAGGAGAAATACCAGACTAAGAAGTTACTGGCGTTAAGGGCTGGAATGCAGCCAGAGGGACAAAACCCCAACAACCCCGGAATGGGAGGAGGGAATGCCCAAGGGAGAGGCAGGATACATATACAAAGGGACCAATGCGCCCTCTGCTGGAAACGGGGACACTGGAAGAAGGATTGCCCGCAAGCCCGAAGACAGGGACCCCCTCCCCAAAGGGCTTGCACCTCAGCCCCTTACCCCACACAGGCCGTAGCCGGTGACTATGGACAGGCACCAAGAGCCCAGCCCTGGGCACCCGCATTGCAGCCGCAGGCTCAGCCATGGTATCCAGGGAATCAAGGCAGAGGAAGAGGGCAGGGACCTGCCTGGACTCCCCCATCACAGCCAGGACCCCATGGAGCTATGGCTCTAAGAGGAGAGGAAGAGACTTACTAGGACCGACCGGCTCTGATGGAGAATAACATTGCAGGTTCCCGGGAGCCAGTGGTCAGGATTACAACAGGGAACCTAACCTTACCATTTATGGTAGATACAGGGGCTGCTTACTCTGTAGTGCCCAACCCCATTGCAAAGCCAACAGCCGAATCAATTAGTATTGTTGGAGCTACTGGAAAGCCACAACGGGTGCCAATTCTACACCCTGTAACCTGTAAACTAGGGGGGCAAGTCATCCAGCATAAGTTCATCTACTTGCCTGAATGCCCCATTCCATTGATGGGCAGAGACTTGTTAGCAAAACTACAAGCCCAAATCACCTTTAAGCCGTCAGGAGAAGTCACTATGTCCACCGCCACCCCTGGGACGACGGGAGAACTAATAATAGAAGCCCCTTTGAGAGAACACTGGCGCCTTATGGTGGTAACAGAAAAGGAAGAATCAATTCCTCCTTTTATACTGGACAATGTAAATCCCGAAGTTTGGGCAGAAGGCAACCCCCCCGGCATGGCTAGAAATATACCTCCAATAATAATTAGACCCAAACCTTTTGCTAACCCTGTAGCTGTCAGGCAGTATCCTATCAGCCGCCAAGCAGCAGAGGGAGTATGGATCCATCTTAAAAGATTACTTCAATATGGGATTTTGACACCTTGTCAGTCACAATGGTGCAGTCCTATTCTCCCTATCAAAAAGGAGCAGGGTGGCTGGCGACCAGCTCAAGACCTTAGGTTGGTGAATTTGGCGATTGAAACCCTTGTTCCAAACGTTCCAAATCCATACACACTGTTATCCCTGATACCAGCAAATGCAACGTACTTTACAGTACTGGATTTGAAGGATGCTTTCTTTTGCATCAGAATAGCCAAGGAGAGCCAGAAGTTGTTTGCTTTTCAGTGGACAGACCCTGAAACAGGGAATAAGACCCAATACACGTGGACACGACTTCCCCAAGGGTTCAAAAATTCGCCGACGCTTTTTGGGGTAGCTTTGGCGTCAGATTTAGCCAGCTTTCCTACCTCTCCTACACGCACGGTGCTCCAATATGTAGATGATATTCTGTTATCTTGTGAAGATAAAGACACGTGTCTACAGGCCACCCAAGAGCTTCTAAACCACCTTGCAGCAGCTGGCTATAGAGTTTCAAAAGCAAAGGCACAGATTTGCAGACCTGTCGTTAAGTATTTGGGATTTGACATCTCCCACAGGCAGCGTTCTCTCAGAAGTGAGCGTAAAGAGGCAATAACTCAAATTCCAGAGCCCAAAGACAGAAAGGAACTGCGTGGGTTTTTGGGGTCAGCAGGCTTTTGCAGAGTGTGGATTCCTAACTACAGCACTATTGCCCAGCCTTTGCATGAGGCCACCCGAGGGACAGAGAAGGATCCTTTCCAATGGGGGGAAGAACAGAGGCAAGCATTTGTACAGCTTAAAGAGACTTTGCAAAGAGCCCCAGCTCTAGGCATCCCCAATCCTCACAAGCCGTTTACTCTGTACGTGGATGAGGAAGGTGGCGTAGCCAAAGGGGTTCTTTGCCAGAAATTAGGCAGTTGGCAGCAGCCCATTGCGTACCTATCTGAAAGACTGACTGCGGCAGAGCGAGGATTGCCACCCTGCATGAGAGCGGTATGCGCGGCAGCGACTCTAATTACAAAGGCAGACAAGTTTACTTTTGGGCAAGACACTATTTGTGTAACACCCCATGCGGTACCAGCCCTACTGGACATGAAAGGCACGTATTTTCTGTCTCAAGCTAAAATGAGAAAGTGTCAAACTTTGATAACACACCCGCGATTACAGTTTAAAGTCACCGAAGCCCTAAATCCAGCTACGCTTCTTCCTGTGGGGGAAGATGGCCCCCCTTCCCATGACTGCTTACAAGTGATGGATGAGATTTATTCCTCCAGACCTGACTTAAAGGATGAGGCCAACCCAAGGTGGACTTCGTGGTTTGTGGATGGCTCCAGTTTTATAGAAGAAGGCCAGAGGAAGGCAGGCTATGCCGTGGTGGCCTTAGAGCAGGAGATTATAGAAGCCCTACCATTGCCACCTGGCACGTCAGCCCAATTGGCTGAGATTGTGGCTCTCACCCGTGCTCTCCAATTAGCAGAAGGCATTGACATTAATATCTTCACTGATTCAAAGTATGCCTTTCTGGCTCTACATGCACATGGGATGCTTTGGAAAGAGCGTGGCCTGCTGACAACAAGAGGAAGTCAGGTGCAGCACCCTCAGGCCCTAATGGATCTTTTGACCGCAGTTTGGGCACCAAAGCATGTGGCAGTGATACATTGTTATGGCCACCGTAATCCCAACAGTCCCCATTTATGGAATTCCACTATTCCCTTGCGAGTCTATCGGCTTATGGGATGGCATTGCGTTTACCAGAGGAAAGGGGGGTCCAATAACCTGACATTCGCAGGGCAATCACAGTGTAACCAAACCTATCCGGCCACTGACCTCATCGTGGACAGCATGGATCCTTCTGGATCCCAGAGACAGGATATGGGCCACCTCCTTAACTCCCTGGTTTGGAGGGCGGAAGAGGGGAACCTACGTAGTGCAAGTACAACGGCATGGAATGCCATGGCATACTGGGTTTGCGGTGCCAAAGCCTACCATATTTTACCAAAAGGATGGTTTGGCACCTGCTATCCAGCCTGGCTAGTGCCCCCTATGTGGATTCAGGACCATCAGGCCGCTGCACCCCGCAGAATAAAACGCGCCACCGACATAGCGGCAATTGCGGGAGGCAGTACCCAATGGTGGGGAAAGAATGAGTGGCCCCCGGAGCGCATAGTAGCCCACTATGATCCAGCATCCTGGAATCAGCACGAACCTGTGGCAGGCGCCAGAGAGCCAATATACAATCTAAACAGAATTATTAGACTCCAGGCAGTTGTAGAAATAGTAGCCAACGTAACAGCTACGGCGCTCAGATTGATTGCTACCCAATTGGATGAGACTCGCACCGCGATTCTTCAACTCAGATTAGGGATGGACTACCTCTTGGCCCGACAAGGAGGTTTCTGTGCCGCCCTAAACCTGACTGGTGGTGCTTGTTGTTTTAACATTTCCGACCATGGGGAGGCCATCAGGAATTTGGCAGCTGAACTTGAAAAAATTGCTCACGTCCCGGTACAAACTTGGAACGGATGGGATATGTCGTGGCTCTCAGAATGGCTCCCAAACCTAGGATGGTTCAGGGGTGTGTTTCTAATGTTAGCGGGTCCATTGGTACTCATGCTTTTACTGTGTGCCTGTCTCCCCTGCCTGATTCAATGCTTACAAACAATGATGCAAAGGATGTTATCAAGAATGATTCGACCCCAGATCATTGCCCTGGCACGGGCATACCCCCAACTTTCTTCATGGGACGCGCCTGAAGGCGGTCCAAAAGAGGAGTTGGGATTGTAAGGGAGGTTATGCTAGCCTACAAGTTATCCTATTGCATATTATTCTATACTAAGCACCATATTCTGATGGTATAATCCATCTTCGTATATTCCGATATCTAAGGAAAGGGCTGCAGAGCCAGGCACTGTCAGCTCAAACTCAAATTCCTCAGCCTCCCAATATCTTGCACATTTCTCCATGTAAGAGGCCCTTGACATTCTTTCCTCCGAGGATGGTACTTTTAGTCTCCCAAACCTCCACGCATGAGACAATCAGCCTAAGAACTTGAAGTACGCTAAAACATTAAACAGGCACTGGAGGAAACAAAGACCCCCGCTTATCGGAGACCCAGGAACTAAGGAACAAGCCTTGAGAGAGAGCTATGATAACTGACTAAGAAAGATGTCCTTGCCAGCCTCCCAGAGACAGGATGGCTGAGGGGCTTATCAAAGCCCAGGGTCGAAATAGAAATACGCTTGCACAGCGTTCCTCGGCATGGTACAGCTACGCAGACCTCTGACCCAGGCGCTTATAGATAACGTGTTCTGGCACTTACCCATCTATCTTTAGCAAGAATGTATAACTTCTATATGACGCAGGGGGTTAAGGGTCGCATTCTGGGAGGAGGGGGCAATGAGGGCTTTGGAAAGGATATATACTCATGTATTTTGTATTGCAATTTTACACTTTTGGCTTGGCTGACCAAGCAGGTGTCTTCCTTGCTAACCCAGGGAGCAAGGAATAAACTCTTTCTCTTAAGAAAACTCGGTGTCGTCTTGACTTCTTTCCTCCCTCATTCTCGGGAGCAACGGTGAACCCCGCTCTACGGTGTCAATAAGGCTACAATAGCACCTCTTGAAGTTAGGGGCCTGAAGATTAAGGGGAGTCAGAAGGAAACTTTTAGATGATGTGGGAGGAAGACGCAGAGGCTAGAACTAAATAAAGTTGTGAAACAAGATATGTTGTTTTGTATGAGTTAGAACTATATTTTGAAACTAAGCTTAAGTTAGGTTTAAGGTGTTTATGTACCTGAATGGAAGTAATATATTGTTTGATGCAGCCACTAGGGAGGTGCGGAGGAAGTCACCATGATTATGATTTGTTTTCAAGAAGGGCCTACCCGGGAAAAGGGGTAGGCCGAAGCTAGATAATGATTTGTTTGAGGTCAGGGGAAATAATGACTGGGTTTACCTCCGTGAGAGGGAGGGTAAGATTATATATCTCCCCAAGGTGAGAGATGGGGAGGGATGAATCCTGACCGAAATGTATTACTGTATGTTTATAAAATTATAAAATTAATAAAAATCATTTAAAAAAAAAAAAAAAAGAAATCTGAAAAAGGCATTTGCTTATTTCTAGCAAGTGAATGGGGGGGGGGGCTAAAATGGGGGTAACAGCATCACGGAAGAAGGGAGGGAAGTCATGTTTTAAATTGTGTATTAAATTTGATGTTAATTTGTTCTTTAAAAAAAAACCCTTGAAATTGAATAAAAATTACTTGGCAAAAAAAGAATTATCTTAGAGACGAGGCTACCTTTTACCAATGGTCTCCGCCCCCCCCCTTTGGTATTTATTTTGTCACTTTGCCTCCTTGAGTTGTGGTCTGGGGAAAGGGGGGGGCTAGAAGTAAATCTAATGGTAATTAATAATGATGGTGTCTAAAATCTTGGCCCAGCTTTTCAGCTGCCCCTTATTTATCCACCATTACCTATGAATCTTATAGATGGGCATTTTCCAGAGCCCGTTTTGAGGCACTACCTACAGCTGTACTATACGGTAAAATTAAATTATAATTTTAAATTATAAATTCCTGCGGGTACCTATCCATGAGCGCCTATGTCCATGCATGACCAATAAGGTGGAATCTGTTACTCACATTCTATTATTCTGTGAACTTTACAGTGAAGAACGATCTCGACTTATATTACCCCTTTTATCAAAATTTACACCCTTGCAATAACTATTTGGAATTCACCCCTGAAATTCTTCGCAAATTTCTTTGGGAAGATTCTCTGAGCTCAATATCTTATGCTGCGGCCAAATTCTGCACCTTAGCTGTCAGAAAACGTAAATCTCTTTTATTGAAAAACACACTATAAATTCCTTTTGCGTCATTGATCCTCTGTTCTGCCCTTTGGATCTTGATTCTTTGCGGTGGTGTTGCTGATTCTTTTGTTTGGAATCATGTTGTTCTGTGTTGCTGGCTCTTGCTGTAATAAAATTGATTGATTGAATAATGATGGTGATGATAATCCACGGCGAATGCCCCCCCCCCGTTTCCTCTTCCCTTGACCCCCCCCCCCAGTCCCTGTGCCCAGGTACACGGTGGAGCTGGTCTGCGGCTTGGGGGCCACCATTGTGCTGGTGGTCCTCCTCACCCTCATCTACCACTTCTACTGGCTGGAAATGGTGCTCTTCTACCGGGCTCATTTTGGGACGGATGAAACCATCTTAGGTAAGGGGCGTGGCAGGAGGTGTTCGGTTGTCGTTGTTTTTTAATAAATTTTTCTTACATTTTACAATTTAATATTCAACACATTTATCATATGAAAGAAAATACAATAAAACAAAACTCCCCCCACCCTGTGACTTCCCTCAACTTCCCCTTTCTGGTTCTTTAACTATTTGCTACTTCTTGCTTAAGTTTGTTTTATTTTCCATCTTTTCGCTGAAAGTTCTTATATTCTTACTAGTTGAAGTTAGGCCGTTGACTAACGGGCTCTAGAGGAAGAGGAGGCAGGAGGCGGCAGAGCGGCTCGCGGGGCCCCGGCGCGCCCTGCTCCCGGCCCCCGCTTCGAGCACGCTCCAGCCGCTCCCGCCTCGCCGCCCCTCCGAGCGGCTCGTGGGGCCCCGGCGCGCCCTGCTCCCCCCGCTTCGAGCGCGCTCCGCGGCGCCTGCCAGCGCCCACCTCGCCGCCCCTCCGCAGGAGCAGCAGTGCCAGGGCGAGCTGGTTGCCCGAGGCCCCGGCGCCGCCGCCACGGTCTGGCCCGGGCTCCTCGTTCTCCTCGCTGCCGCTGCCTCCAGGCCAGGCCGGCCGTCCTCCGGCGGGGCTGTGAGGGAGGCAGCCGGGCGGCCGTCACTTCCTGTCCGCTGGCCAATCCCTGCGTCCGCGTGTGTCATGCGCAGAGCGCACTTCCATGACACACAGAAAAATAAGGTGGACGCAGGGACACTTCAAGATTATTATATAGCAGTGTTTCCCAACCTAATCTAGGCAACGGCACACTTGTTTCATTAAAAAAATCTCGCGGCACACCGCTCCTCCCCCACCCGGCTGCGCCAGGTCTCCTGACCCAGAGTTACCTCTGGGATGAGCTGTAGCGCAGCGTCCTTTCTCCCGCCCATCAGCTGGGGCACCAGGTTGGGATTCTCCCGCGAGGCTTCTGTTGCTGCTGCTGCTGCAGCAGCCAAGGGAGCAGCGCCGCCCTGGCTTCCGCTTCGCCGCTGGGCTCCAGCAGCGCCGCCGCCACGGTCCTGTGCAGCCCTGGGCTGCAGGTCCCTTTTTTCACGGCACATCAGCCGGTGTCTCGCGGCACACCAGTGTGCCGCGGCACACCGGTTGGGAAACGCTGTTATATAGGATCATTTTTATACAAAATTTTCTTCAGATTACATCCTACATTTAATTAATTTCCATATTGTTGTTTCTTAACCATGAGTTTGACTTGCCATTCTTCTTTCGCTGGTATCTTGCCGTCTTTACATTTTGAGGCTAGTAGACTCCTTGCTGGTGTTGGAAACCCAGCCAGATGGGCAGGGTATAAATAAATTATTATTATTATTATTATTATTATTATTATTATTATAGCATACATGAATAACTTCCTCCGCTCTTTTGACAATTCCTGCTCTATAATACCTAACTAAAAAGCTTCTGTGTTTTTTTTTAACAAAAGTTATTTTAAACACCTTTTTCAATTCATTATATATCATTTCCCAATAGTTTTAGATTACATTACAATTCCACCACATATGATAGAACGTACCTTCTTTCTCTTTACACTTCCAGCACTTATTAGAACTAGTTCTGTACATTTTTGCAAGTTAAACAGGAGTCATTTACCATTGATACATTGTTTTCATATAATTCTCTTTCAGGGTTATACAATCAGTAAATTTTAAATCCACTTTCCAAGCGTTTGTTTTTAAGCAGTTGCATCCCCCCACCCCACCCTGGTTACGTTTTATTGTAATTTATATTTGGTGTTAGCCGCCCTGAGCCCAGCCCTGGCCGGGGATGGTGGGATATAAATAAAAAAATTATTATTATTATTATCATCATCATCATCCCTTGCACCATTTATTGCCCACTCTGGACTTTGCTTGCCTTGCTCCTGTGTTCAGTCCGCCGCTTCATTTTTCCAGGTGGGGTAACTGTGCTTTGCCAACAAGCTCCACATCACCCCCCCCCCCACTCGCTTCCTTTGGGCACCAGGAAAAAAACGTCACCCCCTGATACATTACCTTTAGGGACGAACAAATGGCTCCTGTTTGGTCTCACAATTCTCCCACGCCTGGGTTCCATTCTGCCTTCCGCTCTACCTGTGCGATGGCGACCCGCTTAGATGGTGGGTAAATTCGTGGAGGAAGAGAGGACTATCGATGGCTGGTGGCCACGATGGCTACGCTCTGCCCCCACAGCCTGAGTGCCGGTTGCTGGAAACCACAGGAGGGGAGAGGGCTCTTGTGTTCGAATCCTGCTTAAAGGTTTCTCATTGGGGCATCCAGTTGCCCACTGTGAGAACAGGATGCTGGACTCGATGGGCTGTTGGCCTGATCCAGCAGCTGAATACAGGCTACTCTCATCAGGCTTCTGGGGAGCAGCTTCCTCCCTCCCTTTGCCCGTGGATAAGCAGAACAAAGCAAAAATAGTCCCTTACCATTTAAAGAGATTTTAATGAACACAGTGAAAGAACAAAGAGTCCATTCTCGAAGTAAAGGTGCTCCCAATTAAGGTTTACACTCACTTCCCCCCAAGTCACCCTTGTCACTTCCCAGTTCACCACCCAGTTCTTCCCAACTTCGGTCTTCTGAACTGTGTCCCTCTGCAAACCACTGTTCCAAATCTATACAGTGGTACCTTGGTTCTCAGACTTAATCCATTCCGGAAGTCCGCTCCAAAACCAAAGTGTTCCAAAACCAAGGTGCACTGCTTTCCCATAGAAAGTAATGCACAATGGATTAATCCTTTCCGGACTTTTAAAAACAACCCCTAAAGCAGCAATTTAACATGAATTTTACTATCTAACGAGACCATTGATCCATAAAATGAAAGCAATAAACAATGTACTGCAGTCACATAATCAAACCATCAGTAGCTGAACTGGGTTCCACACAGTCACAAAAATGCAAAATAAATAGCAAAAACAGACCTCAGCGTAACACTCAAATCGGAAGCGTAACACTCAAAACAGAGCACGTTCAGCTTCCGGAAAAAGTTCGCAAACTGGAACACTTCCTTCCGGGTTTGCAGTGTTTGGGTTCCAAGTTGTTTGAGTACCAAGGCGTTTGAGAACCAAGGGACCACTGTACTGTCCCACTTCTCCTGGGAAGAGTCAGGATCCTGATTGGGCGGGGGGGAAGGGAGGGGGAGACTCCCACCATTCCTCCTCAGCACGGTCCCTGACAACTCTGAATTCCAGAAGTGCTTCATAGATGCCGGGTCTTATTTTCTAAGTCTTTTAATGGTTAAACGTTGCTGCTGATTATTATTATTATTATTTTGCAATGCTTATTGGATACTGAATTGTTATTTTCATTACATTGTTTTGTAGCATTGTTGCATGCCTCTTGGTGTACTTTGTGAAGCATTTCATTAATCGCAGTAATTTCCCCCCAGTGGCGCCTGAGAAGGCGATGTGCAACTGTAGCATTTCAAGCCCTCAATCTGCACAGAGCCAAATAAGCACATTAAATACGTGTTTGATTAAATAAATAAATACATTTTAAGCTCGCCTTAAGAGTCGCGGCTGAATGTGGCGGATTATGATAATGTCAGAGTGCAGAAGTCTAATTGCTCCTTCGCCTTCCGCCTCTCTGCATCCCCCCCCCCCCATCTCTTGCAAGAGCCGAAGGCTTTCCTCCGGGCTAGAACTTTTGAATTAAGGCCACAGCGTTGCCTCTAGCAACCACATTGACCTAGCCAGCCTTCCCCCTTTGGCGGCCTGAAAGCCTCAGTCCCTCTTTGGAGAGGTCCTCTTGCAGATCGGGAATAATCATAATAATCATAATCATAATAATAATAATTAATAAAGTAAAGCTGCAGGGAGCAGGAATAAATGGACAGTTCTCCAAATGGAGAGACGTAGAAAGCAGAGTCTTCAAGGATCAGGATCAAGGCCTGTGTTTTTTCAATGGTTCATAAACGAGAGGCAGCATTGTGTAGTGGTTAGAGTGTCCGACTTCGGCCTGCGAGACCAGGGTTTGAATCACCAACTCACACTCCTTGGTGAAAAAAACTGGGTTATAAAAGCAATAAGCCAACAGACAGACAAAGAATAAGCAACCTGGAATTAGCATTGAGCCGTGAAGTGGCCAGGTTTGCTGATGAGACTAAATTCTCTCATTAGAACAAAATGAGATTGAGCTCGAATAGGACCAACGTGGATGGCTTCGAAAGAGGGTTGGACGAATTCATGGAGGGAGGAGAGGGCAACTGATGGCTCCTAGCCGCAGTGACTCTGCTCTGCCTGGAGGCAGCGATGCTTCTGAATCCCAGTTGCTGGAAACCACCGGAGGAGAGAGGGCTCTTGTTCTCTGCTCCTGCTTGTGGTTTTTCTTTTGGGACATCTGGTTGTGAGAACAAGGTTGTGGACTAGAAGGGCCCCGTTTGGCCTGATCCAGCAGCCAGGCTCTTCTGATGTTGCTGTGGAACCTCCAGCTCCAGAGGCAGTCTATCTGGATCCCGAGGTTCTTGGGGGCATTTGGCCCCTGTGGGGACAGGATGCTGGTTTAGATGGGGCCCCTTTGGCCTGATCCAGCAGGCTCTTCTTATGAGGTTCCTTTTAATGAGTTGGAGTGCTTTTTCAGGCTCTGCGTTGGAAGGCAGCAAGAGTGTTGAGAGGCAGACAGCCCCCCCCCCTTTCCTGACTTCTCTGCCCCCCCCCTTTGCTCTCCTCCTGGCACGGGGGCAGAGGAGCGAGAAGCCGATGTACCCGCAGCTACTCCGAACTAACCAAAGCCTATTCCCTCCCCCCCTTTTTTTTCTTTTTTCTCGTCTGCTCGCTTCCCTCTCCGACTGGGGCCGTCAGACGGAAAAGAATATGACATTTATGTGTCCTACGCGAGGAACGCCGAGGAGGAAGAGTTTGTGCTGCTGACGTTGAGAGGGGTTCTGGAGAACGAGTTTGGCTACAAGCTGTGCATTTTTGACAGAGACAGCCTCCCCGGGGGAAGTGAGTATCTCTGGAGCGTTCAGAGCAGCCGAGAGCAGAAGGCTTTTTGCTTTCGCACAAACCGCACACCCACAGACACACCCACACACACACACACACACACACACAGCCCCTCCGCAAAGAGAGCAAACTGCCACACTTAGCAAAGGCAGCTCTGGCCACCTTTGCGGTTAACGTTGAGTTTGAAATCAGATTCGCCACAAGTTTCTTAAAGAAGTCCTCGCTGTTATTTTTTGTCTTCCTCTTTAAGGGGGGGGGGATGGCATTTTACACCCAGTCGCAGAACCTTCAGGCCACCAGGAGGAAGATCCATGCAGAGTGGAATTGTAGAGTTGGAAGGGACCCCAGCGGTCATCTAGTCCAACCCCCTCCATTGCAGGATTCTCATCCATGGCAGATGACCATCCAACCTCTGCTTAAAAACCTCCAAGGAAGGAGAGTCCACCACCTTCCAAGGGAGTCTGTTCCACTGCCGAACAGCTCTTACTTTCAGAAAGTTCTTCCTGGTGTTTAGTCCGAATCTCCTTTCTTGTAACTTGAAGCCTTGGGTTCGAGTCCTGCCCTCCAGAGCAGGAGGAAACAAAGCCTGCTCCATCTTTTGCGTGGCAGCCCTTGAGACATTTGAAGATGGCTCTCATCTATCCCCTCTCAGTCTCCTCTTTTTGAGACTAAACCAGGCTTCCTCGACCTTGGCCCTCCAGATGTTTTGAGACTACAATTCCCATCATCCCTGACCACTGGTCCTGCTAGCTAGGGATCATGGGAGTTGTAGGCCAAAAACATCTGGAGGGCCGAGGTTGAGGAAGCCTGGGCTAAATGTACCCAGATCCTTCAACCACTCCTCATAAGGCCTGGTTTCCAGACCCATTGATCTTCTTGGTCACCCTCCTCGGCACACCTTCCTGCTTGCCAATGCCTTTCTGGGCAAGATCCTTTTAAGAAAAGTTATGGAGATGGCACCCATCTTTGAAATCGTCTTCTTTGCAGACGTCTGTGTCTGTCAAGTAATGGTAACCGCTCCTGAATCTGGGGAAGTGCCCTCCGGTTTCCGCTTGTCTCCCAAGCTCTCTGACTCGACAGTCAAAGTCAGGAGGGCAGTCGCTGGCCGTTTAGAAAAAGCTGCCCTTGTTCCTTCGCGGTTCCTGCCAAGGGGAATCCCAATGAAGGGCCGGAAGATCAAATCCTGCAGGGTAAATGATGGGAATGAATGCCAACCGGTGGGCCTGTTCCATGAAGGATTGCCTGTTTTATTCTGTAGTTTTCCTGCATATCTTGCTGGAGCTGAAAGTAGCCCAGTGCCACAGAGGAGGGCAGTTTGGGAGGGCGGGTTGGGGAGCCAGGGGCAATCCGAGACGGCTGAGCTTTCTGTACTTAGATTCACAGGATTGTAGAGTTGGAAGAGACCATGAGGGTCATCTAGTCCAACCTCCTGCAATGCAGGAATCTTCTGCCCAACCCATCACTTTGAGATTAAGAGTCTCTTGCTGTACCGACTGAGCTATCCCAGCTGCAATCATGGAAAAACAGAACTGTAGAGTTGGGAGGGACACCCAAGGGACATCTAGCCCAGCCCCCTGTGAGGTGGGTCATATTGCAGGTGGTGCTGAGAGGTGGAGATGAGCTTACCTTAGGCTGCCTAGTGATTTCATGCAAGAGGCAGCATTCGAATTGGGGGCCTCCTGGTTCGCAGCTCAGCCCCTTTGCTACGCAGGGTGCTCTCTTTGGCTTGTGGTGTTACTGCCCATGTTGTTTCCCTGCTTTCGGGTGGTATTTTGGAGCATTAAAGGACTGGGGCATGATCCAAATCTTACGTTAAGGATCCGGCTAGCGTAGCTTTGTGCCCTCCCTGTAGCAGCCTAGCCCAGAGGATGGGGGGGGGGCTGCTCAAGAGTTGTGGGGGGGCGAGCTCCCATTCTTCCCAGCTCAAGGCTTGAGGGGTGGCCAGCCTGGGGCCTTCTGTCCAGTTATGGCCAAGCAAGCTGCTCTGCCCAATTCCTTCCTCCTCCTTTCATCTTGGTCAGCACAAGGAAACCAGGAAGGGCCTGATGGGCAGCCCCCTCCCATCCTGACGGAGCCCTCCCTGTGGTCCAGAGGTTCCTGGGGGGTGGCAAGGGTCCTCATCACCCCACCGTGACCTGGTGCTTGTCTTCAGGCAGAAACCTCAAGGAGCCGATTTGTGGGCCATCTGGCTTCCAGGGGCTGCCTAGGGACCACCTTTGCATCTCACCCTCTCCACATGTGCAAACTGAGCATTGGAGCAGGGCCACCTTGGTCCTTGCATATATTTTCAGATAAGACCTGGTCCCGCTTCCCACTCCGTTTCTGGGCTCGGGTTTCCATCTACTTAAAAGCTCCCTGTGTTTTTATTCTTGTTTGGAAACCTCCTCCAGGCCTGAGATGCTCTAGAAGTGCACATATACGGCTTTTGGGCCCAGGAGCGGTGGTGGTTAAAAACAGCATCTGTTTGCCCTGCAGGGCTCCCTGTCTTGTGCATCCAGAGCCAGAGCAACTGACGTGAGCATCCAAATTTAACTTCCTTCCTCCCTCGCTCGTCCTTTTGCAGAGACCTGGCCCAATTCTTGCAGAAGGAATGCAACTTTCTCTTCTCTCTTCTGCAGCAGCAATAGCCTTTGTCATCTGCTGCAAAAAAGAGATCTATTTTAATTACACTGGCCTAAGTTTGATGTGGGATGCGGGTGGCACTGTGGTCTAAACCACTGAGCCTAGGGCTTGCTGATCAGAAGGTCGGCGGTTCGAATCCCCGCGACGGGGTGAGCTCCCGCTGCTCAGTCCCTGCTCCTGCCCACCTAGCAGTTCGAAAGCACCTCAAAGTGCAAGTAGATAAATAGGTACCGCTCTGGCGGGAAGGTAAACGGCGTTTCCGTGCGCTGCTCCGGTTCGTCAGAAGCGGCTTAGCCATGCTGGCCACATGACCCAGAAGCTGTCTGCGGACAAACGCCGGCTCCCTCGGCCTATAGAGCAAGATGAGCGCTGCAACCCTAGAGTCGTCCGCGGCTGGTTTTAACGGTCAGGGGTACCTTTACCTTTTTAATTTTGATGACAGCGTCAGCAAGCTTTTTGGTTCCACAGCACCCTTCATCAAGCCGTTGCTGTCGAGATCTGTGAAAGTGGAAAACTTGCATATTCTAAGGCCAATTAAAGTTGGTCTTGACGGATCATTGCCATCCTGGCTAGTAGCCATCAATAGCCCTCTCTCCTCCATGAATTTCTTGAATCCTCTTTTAAAGCCATCCAAGTTGGTGGCTCCCTCCAGTGGCAGGGAGTGCCACAGTTCAACTGTGCAGTGCATGAAGAAGTTCTGTCTTTTATCTGTCCTGAATCTTCCAACCTTCAGCTTTATATGATGTCCACTAGTACTATTGTTCTGAGAAAGGGAGAAAAACCTTTCTCTATCCACTTTCTATCATGTCACCTCTTACTTCTCGTTCCTCAAAGCAGCAACCATTCTTCACATGTGAATCGCCTTGATCATTTTGCTTGCTCTTGGTTGATCCTTTTCCAACCCCACAGTATCCCGGCAGGATGAGCCTGGGGTTCCAAAAGGCCTTTGGAAAGAGCTACCTGTTGCATCCATCCCTGTCCCACGAATCATAGAACTGTAGAGTTGGAAGGGGACTCCAAAGGTCATCCAGTCCAACCCCCTGCAATGCAGGAATCACAGCTAAAGCATCGCTGACGGGTGGCCATTCCATGACCTCCATAAAACAGAGCACAGAGGAGGCTGAGGAGAGGTGGCATGCATGGGATTCAGGGAACAGAGCCCGTTGGCTGCCGTCAACCATCTCTCCTTTCCTCCCGGTCTTAGTCACAGATGTCTTCTGACAGATGGGATCCGCCCCCCACGCCCTCAAGCTTTTGCTCTGCTCCTTCTGTTCCCCTGCTATTTTAGACGAGATGGGAAGGCTGCCATTCTCTGTATCCTCGTTGGGCTCCTACAGATCCCAGACTGCCACCTTTCCTTCCTTCCTACCTTGGATGAGCCTCACCTTCTTCCTCTCCACAGTTTTGCTTATGGAGATGATCACTCCCTGGGTCTCAAGGTCTACTTTTTAATTTCCGGTATTTCATGATATGCTGCCTTTTGAGGCAAAGCCCTGGGGGGGGGGGGGGAGAAGAAGAAGTTTGGATTTGATATCCCGCTTTATCTCTACCCTGAGGAGTCTCAGGGACGCGGGTGGCGCTGTGGGTTAAACCACAGAGCCTAGGGCTTGCCGATCAGAAGGTCAGCGGTTCGAATCACCCGCGACGGGGTGAGCTCCCGTTGCTCGGTCCCAGCTCCTGCCAACCTAGCAGTTCGAAAGCACGTCAAGGTGCAAGTAGATAAATAGGTACCGTTCTGGTGGGAAGGTAAGCGGCGTTTCCGTGTGCTGCTCTGGTTCACCAGAAGGGGCTTAGTCATGCTGGCCACACGATCTGGAAGTTGTACGCCGGCTCTTGGCCAATAAAGCGAGATGAGCGCCGCAACCCCAGAGTTGGACACAACTGGACCTAATTGTCAGGGCTTCCTTTACCTTTAAAGAGTCTCAAAGCGGCTCACATTCTCCTTTTCCCTTCCTCCCCCACAACAAACACTCTGTGAGGTGAGTGGGGCTGAGAGACTTCACAGAAGTGTGACTAGCCCAAGGTCACCCAGCAGCTGCATGTGGAGGAGAGGAGAGGCGAACCCGGTTCACCAGATTATGAGTCTACCGCTCTTAACCACTACACTATGCTGGCTTTCTGCCTTCCAGCTACAAAAGCAGAGGCTGCTGAACAGTTTCTTGGGCTGGGGTGCTTTAAAAGGGTTCATTACTGCTTCATAGGAACAAAGGAAGCTTGTACGGAGTCAGAGCCTTGGTCGACCCAGCTCAGCATTTCTACACTGACTGACCATCTTGACTGGGAGTCTTGCAAGACCTGCTACGTGGTTCTCCCCCTCCTCCCCATCTTATCCCCACAACAACCCTGCGACGAAGGTTAGGCTGCAAGGCAGTAACTGGCGCAAGGTCACCCTGTGAACTTCGTGGCCAAGCGAGGATTCGAACCCTGGTCTCCAGTCTGACACTCTAACCACTATACCCCCATTGCCTCTCTGCAGGTGCACTGCCTTTCTCCCAGACTACACCACATTTGACAGACGTAATTATCACTCATTCACCCTCTAGCTCATCGTTCGGCAGACTCTGCTCCTCCTTTAATTGTTCTTGAGGTGTTTTTTTTAAATCTCTCAGTTTGTTTGTTTTCATCCTTTGATTAATTAATGGCAACTTACAGCAGGTGCGCGAAGCAGATTGAGGCCTGCATTCTCTGGTTGTAACTTTTGAGGGGGGGAGACTGCGCCCCCATGCTGGGTGGGGCCAGCGCCTCCAAAAGCAAGGGCAGAGCATTGCATCTTCCATGGGGCAGCCCTTTCGATATTTGAAGGTGGCTCTCCTATCTCCCCAGCTCCCTCAACCGTTCCTGATGCATAGTATATATATTTATCTTAGAGTCAGCTCCATGGAATTGAATGGCACTTGCGTCCAAACAGAGGCAGTCCCAGACACAGCTTGCTTGGCAGCAGATCCTATTGATGATGATTTCTTCTTCTTCTTCTTCTTCTTCTTCTTCTTCTTCTTCTTCTTCTTCTTCTTCTTCTTCTGCGATCCCTCGTAGCCGAGTAAGATTGTCTTCCATAAACACGGTTTTAACAGTGAGTCCGTAAGTGACTGCGGAGGCCAATTCTGGATCCACACATCCTTCCACAGTGAGGACATGGGTTACCGGGCAGGAGTTGATCACGGTGTGGATTTGCCAAGCGTGCCTTCCTCTTGGCACGTTTCTCCCTTGCATCTTGAGTTCGAGTGTCTTCAAAGCCCATGACACCTTTGGCAAAGGCTGTTCTCCAACTGAAGCGCTCGCAAGCCAGTGTTCCCCAATTGTTGGTGTTTATACTACATTTTTAAAGATTTGCCTTGACCACCAGCATTACACTTTCCATTTTTAAGTTCATAGAATCATAGAATCATAGAGTTGGAAGAGACCACAAGGGCCATCCAGTCCAACCCCCTACCAAGCAGGAAACACCATCCAAGCATTCCTGACAGGTGGCTGTCAAGCCTCTGCTTAAAGACCTCCAAAGAAGGAGACTCCACCACACTCCTTGGCAGGAAATTCCACTGTCGAACAGCTCTTACTGTCAGGAAGTTCTTCCTAATGTTGAGGTGGAATCTTCTTTCTTGTAGTTTGAATCCATTGCTCCGTGTCCACTTCTCTGGAGCAGCAGAAAACAACTTTTCTCCTTCCTCTATATGACATCCTTTTATATATTTGAACATGGCTATCATATCACCCCTTAACCTTCTCTTCTCCAGACTAAACATACCCAGTTCGGAATAGAGTAGCTGCTATAAAAGACGATAATCAGACATCTGCACAACATGACCAGTCCATTGAAGTTGATGTTGAAGAATCATCGCTTCAACACTCGCGATCTTTGCTTCTTCCAGTACACGGGCATTAGTTCACCTGTCTTCCCAAGTGATGTGTAAAATTTTTTGGAGACACTGTTGATGGAATCTTTCGAGGAGTTGGAGATGGCGTTTAGAAGTGGTCCATGTTTCCCAAGCATAATTTATTACTTATACCCTGCCCATCTGGCTGGGTTTCCTCAGCCACTCTGGGCGGCTTCCAACAAAATATTAAAAATACAATAAAATGCAAGGACTGGACTGCAAATACTTTGGCATTTTGAGTTCCTCAGTGTGTGCAGCCTTGCAAGCGGCGTCTTGTGCCCCTCCTCCTCCTCCTCCTGACCCCTTTCCAAGGAGGGTCTTGTGGCCCTTGAGCATCTTCTCTCCTGCTGAGCGCAGCTGGGTGGCAAAGTTGTTTTTCCTGCTTGTGTTTGTCAGCCCCTCTTACTTCAAAGCGGCCGAACTCTGCCTTTTCACTTTGAAGCCTAAGTGGATCTGATTCTTAAGGGAGCCTGGCAATGCATGAAATTGCTGTCAGCTCATCTCTGGCTTCTTAGAGAGCATCCTGCGCTCTTTGTCTCTCTTGTAGGTAGAGGATTATGCCATCCTCTTGAGGAACTGGCAGGAAGGGAATTATCCCAGGACTCCTTAGCAAGGAAGTCATAGTCCCACTCTATTCTGCCTTGGTCAGACCCCCACCTGGAGTCCAGTGTCCAATTCTGGGCACCACAGTTTAAGAAGGATGTTGATAAGCTGGAACTTGTGCAACCAAGGAGGGCGACCAAGATGATCAAGGGTCTGGAAACTAAGCCTTATGAGGAGCGGTTGAAGGAGCTGGGTACGTTTAGCCTAGAAAAGAGGAGACTGAGAGAAGGTATGATCGCCATCTTCAAATATCTCAAGGGCTGTTGCATGGAAGAGAGAGCATGTTTTCTTCTGCTCTGGAGGGTAGGACTCGAACCAATGGCTTCAAGTTGCAAGGAAGGAGATTCTGACTTAACATCAGGATGAACTTTCTGACCGTAAGAGCTGTTTGCCAGTGGACTCCCTCAGATGGGGATGGACTCTCCTTCCGTGGAGGTTTTTAAGCAGAGGTTGGATGGTCATCTGTCATGGCTGCTTGAGCTGAGATTCCTGCATTGCAGGGGGTTGGACTGGATGACCCTTGGTGTCCCTTCCAATGTGTCTATGAATTAGGCATTTGCCCCTGTCCAGGCATTCCCTTGGAGTACGACCACCCCAAAGGACACCCACGCAACAGCATGGATGTGGCCAAGAGGGGAAGGGAGGGGCAGTCCCCCCCCCCAAAAAAATCAATAAAAATACATAGCTAACTGAGGCTCTGCCCCTCCTAACAAAAGGGCTGTCCCATTAACAAAAATCCTGGCTAAGCCCTTGCCCAGCAACACCAGGGATCTCTTTGGGATCTCTTCCAGTTAGCCATGAGCCCCCACCCACCCCGTCTGAGCTGCAGTGGGATCCCCCCCTCCCTTCCCCTCCTGTCTAGAAGTGACACTTTCACACCGACTTTGCATTCATTATCCAAAAGCAGCTGCAGAAATTTATGCCTGCAAAGGGATAAGTCCTGCCACCAGCTTGTGTTTGACACTTTGTAGGGTATTTCTGCCCCCCCCCCATGCTAGCACTTGCTTGCAGGGCTCTGGTATGAGCGCACAGGGTTTCCCAGCTCCCTGGCAGGATGCCCCCCCCCCCCATTTTGATAGGGGAAGCTGATCCACAGGCATGCTCCTCCTTTGTCTGTGTGAGTCGTCTCAGTCCTCTAAATAGACTAGGGCAACCCATACTTCTAGATTCAGGCAGGTAGCTGTGTTAGTCTGACGCAGTCGAAATAAATTTTTTTAAAAAATTAAAAATTGTCCAGTAGCACCTTAGAGACCAACTAAGTTTGTTCTGGGTATAAGCTTTCGTGTTCATGTATCTGAAGAAGTGTGCATGCACTGCTGGGCCAATAAAGGGAGAGTAGAAGGCAAGGAAATGCTGAGCCAATGATTCCCCACCCCCACCCCCCCGCGCACGCTTTTCTTCTTCTCCGCCATTTCATAGAAAAAGAAAGAAATCAAAAGTGACAAAAATACATAAAGCAATACAGTCAAAACATATATTTAAGCAGTTGAAAGCAGAAGTCGATGAGCCATTGTGAAAGCGATTGCCTGAATGTGGAATGGGGGGGAAACCATCAGGTGCCTGAAAGTTAAAACAGAAGGTGTTTTCTGTGTGACAGTAATAGTACCTCCAATTTGGGGGCAGTTTGTTTCTTAGTACCTGTTGCTGGAGATCAAGAGCAATAATAATAATAATAATTTTAATAATAATTTTTTATTTGTACCCCGCCCATCTGGCCGGGTCTCCCCAGCCACTCTGGGCGGCTTCCAACAAATATTAAAATACATCAAAATCACAAGTTAAAAACTTCCCTAAACAGGGCTGCCTTCAGGTATTTTCTGAATGTAGGATAGTTGTTTATCACTTTAACCTCTGATGGGAGGGCGTTCCACAGGGCGGGCGCCACCACCGAGAAGGCCCTCTGCCTGGTCCCCTGTAGCTTTGCTTCTCGCAGTGAGGGAACCGCCAGAAGGCCCTCGGCGCTGGATCTCAGTGTCCGGGCTGAACGATGGGGGTGGAGACGCTCCTTCAGGTATACTGGACTGAGGCCGTTTAGGGCTTTAAAGGTCAGCGCCAACACTTTGAATTGTGCTCGGAAACGTACTGGGAGTTTCCAATAGAGTTCTGTTCCCTTCATGTCCTCTGTCAGATCGGCCTTGGGTCTGATCCTGCAGCCCTCTCCCTGTTCTTTTTTTGATGTTCTCCACTGTGTGTTACCCAGGAGACACCACCCGTATGTCAACACGTAACAGAGCTCAGAGTTCTTCTATCTTCTCCCTTGCAGGCTGGAGTTTGCAACTAAGCTCCTTAGGGATCAGCGACTGGGGGCAGGGAAGCTTCAATCAGGTTCCTGTGCACCCTTTTCCCACTTTGAAAGTGGCGGCGGGGGGGGGGGGCAGGTCTCAATCCTAGCCACCCCCAGATCTCCTCCAGGCGACTTAAATTTCACATTAGGGATTTGTGCAAATAAGGGGGAAGTTTTTGGCATTGCATAATTTGCTCCCCAATCCAGATGTTTCTTCAACTGGATTTCTTAGCCCAGTTACTGGGGGGGGGGAGGGGGAAGGAAGGAAGTCTATGAACATTGAAAGAATTCATTCATCCACTTGCTCATTTTTAGCAGTTATTAGTCATCTTTTCCGAGTCCTGAAAGCCACAAGAATGAGGAAGTCCCAATTAGTCCCATAGCTCAGTGGGGCAGAAGGTCCCAAGTTTAACCCCTGGAAAACATCTCCAGGTAGGGCTGGGAAAGATTTGTAGAATCATAGAGTGGGAAGGGATCCCTGGAGGTCATTTAGTTCAACCCCGCACAGAGCTAAAGTCCAATCAGAGCTAGAGAATCCCTGACAGGCGAGCATCCAACCTCTGCTTGAAAATCTCCAGGGAAGGATCATCCCCCATCCCACCTGTAATTCTGGAGAGATGCTGCCAGTCAGTGCAGGCAATCATGAGCCGGACAGATCAGCTTCATCTGCTCCTCAGAATGATCTTAGAGCAGGGGTCAGCAAACTTTTTCAGCAGGGGGCCGGTCCACTGTCCCTCAGACCTTGTGGGGGGCCGGACTATATTTTGAAGGAAAATAATGAACGAATTCTTATGTCCCACAAATAACCCAAAGATGCATTTTAAATAAAAGGACACATTCTACTCATGTAAAAACACGCTGATTCCCGGACTGTCCATGGGCCAGATAACTGTAGCATTCATACTTTGCTTTTCCTCCGTTTCTGCAATGCATTGCCTCCCTCATCTCAGTTTATTTCGGATCCTGGTGCATAATCAATTGCACACCATCTAATTGGAGAGGAAACATTTTTTTACGAGGAGAAGGAATTTAATTAAGCGTGAAATGCATATCTATGGAGAACGCATGTAAATTATGGATGCGCCTTTGTGCGTAATATTAATTGGTGTGACAGTCGGCACGGCACTTTTCCGTCAGAGGAAAAGAAACAGAGGAACAAGCTGAAATTACGTACATGGGTTACGCAGTTGGTGACATCTGATGTGGGGCTTTCAAAGCCCCCAGTGCAGTGCTTTGCTGGTCTTCGGAGCTGGCAGAGCGCTGTACTTTTGTCTCCACACTTTGATTTCAAACTGCACAGGCCAAAACAGGTCGCCTGCCTGCCAGTGTGGTGTAGTGGTTGAGAGCTGTAGACTCGTAATCCGGTGAACTGGGTTCATGTCTCCTCTCCTCCACATGCAGCTTCTGGGTGACCTTGAGCTAGTCCCACTTCTCTGAAGTCTCTCAGCCCCACTCACCTCACAGAGTGTTTGTTGTGGGGGAAGAAGGGACAGGAGAATGTGAGCCGCTTTGAGACTCCTGAAGGGGAGTGATAAAGCGGGATATCAAATCCAAACTCCTCCTCTTCTTCTTCTTCTTCTTCTTCTTCTTCTTCTTCTTCTTCTTCGTGGTGCCAGATGATTGACAGGTGCAGAGCTCCACCCGCCTGTCAAACTTGGGCAATGCTGGGGGGTAGGAGGACCATCAGCTGGACCCAGATCTCCACCTCTGGTACAGCTACTGCATGGAGAAAGAATTATCATAGATGATAGCTTAAGAATCAGAGAATTGTAGAGTTAGAAGTGACCCCACAGGGTCATCTAGCCCAACCCCCTGCAATCTAGCCCAACCCCCTGACAGAGGGCCATCCGACCTCCAAGGAAGGAGAGTCCACCACCTTCTGAGGAAGTCCATTCTACTCACAAACAGCTCTTACTGTCAGAAGGTTATTCCTGATGTTGAGTCATAGAATCATAGAGTTGGAAGAGACCCCAAGGGCCATCCAGTCCAACCCCCTGCCAAGCAGGAAACACCATCAAAGCATTCCTGACAGGTGGCTGTCAAGCCTCTGCTTAAAGACCTCCAAAGAAGGAGACTCCACCACACTCCTTGGCAGCAAATTCCACTGTCAAACAGCTCTTACTGTCAGGAAGTTCTTCCTAATGAGTCAGAATCTCCTTTCTTGTAACTTGAATCCATTGGTTTGGATCCTTGCTCCCTCTTCCATGGTGCAGCCCTTTAGGTATTTGAAGGTGGTTGTCATATCAACCTTTCAGCCTTCTCTTCTCCAGGCTAAACATACCCAGCTCCCTCACTTGTTCCTCACAAGGCTTGTTTTCCAGACCACTGAACATCTCGGCACGTTTTCTAGCTTGTCGATTTCCTCCTTAGATGGTGGCGCCCAGAACTGGACACAGAACAGGAAAATGATTTCTGTGGGGGACCTCAGGCCCCACATACCCCTGAACGTACTCTGTGGTCCCCACTGCATCATAGAGAGCCCTCCCTGGGCATTGCTGGTAGATACCTGGATGCCCACCTGAGCCCTACTGAATTGGGGGGGGGGATGCATCTTTTGATCCAAAGGAGGGTTTGCATCTGAGGCCAACAGCTGATCTTTGCCATTAGTTCCCTGAAGCTTCCGCTAGAGGTGTGTCTGGTGGATGGCAAGGAACTGTTGACAGTTTAAAATAGAAATGAACGCAGAAAATTAAGGGCCATAAATGTTTAAAAGCCTCCACAGAGCACACAGACAGCAGGATAAGAAATGACAAAGTTGAAATGACAAAGTTTAAAAGCACCAAAATGAGACACAGGAATGCCCCAGCGACTGGAAGGTCCTTGTCTCTTGAGAGATGGTTAAGGAGTTCTGGTGCCCATCTCTTTGGGAAGAGAATAGGGGGTACAATCATAGAATATGATCGTGGAATTGCAGAGCTGGAAGGGACCACGAGGGTCATCTAGTCCAACCCCCTGTGAGGCAGGAATCTTTTGGCCCAACATGGGACTCAAACCCATGACCCTGGAAGAGTCTTGTGCTCTACCAGTTGAGCTATCCCAGAAGTGACAGGGAATAGTAGGATTGGTCCAGTGCCAGGCCCCTGTGGACATCCTGGTGTTGCTCCCAGGCAGTATTGCCCAATGGTCAGGACTGATGGCAGCTGGAGTATGAATAAATATCCAGAGAGCCGTCCCTGCACTGGGGTCAAATGCAGAGTTTTGTCAGGCAACCAAGAGGTTCAGGAAAGGGCAACCAACAATAATCAAGGGGACGGAGCAAAAAATATGAAGAAAGCTTGGGACTTTTTAGAGAACAGGCGAGGAAGAGGCGGACTGATAGAAGTTTGCAAAATTATGCATGGCCGGGAGAAATTGGGGAGTGTGAAGTTTTTCTCCCTAATGCTAGAATTCGTGAAAGGTGAATGTTGGAAGATTCAGGACAGATAAAAGAAGGGACTTCTTAAACTGTGGAACTCACTGCCACAGGAGGCAATTATGGCCACCAATGACCCAATGATCAGGGATGGTGTTAGCTGGAGTCCAATAAATATCCTGCTCTGGGGTGAAAAGCAGGGTTTGGCTGGGCAGCCTCCTGACATTTTGCACATGCTCCTTTGTGTTTATGGTGTTTATTGATGCTGAAAAAGCCTTTGATAATGTCTCATGGGCCTTCATACTGAAGGTCCTAGAGGAGATGAACTTTGGAACGACATTTATAAGAGGAATAGAAACTCTAGGCAAAAAACGAGGTTGATTATTAATAATACCATTCCTGAAGGATGCAACATTATGAAAGGAGCAAGGCAGGGTTGTCCTCTTTCTCCACTATTATTTATATTGGTGTTAGAAGTCCTGATGCGTAATACAAGAGCAGATGAAAATATCAGAGGAGTAAAAGTAGGCAATAAGGAATTTAAATTGAAAGCATTTGCAGATGGTTTAGTAATTAGGGTAGAAGACCCAGATGTTTTGAACTACAACTCCCATCAGCCACAGAGATGGCAGTCCCCAACATCTGGAGGGCGCCAGTCTTTCTTAGGGACTAGAAACTTCACAAGGAGGAAGTTGAGAATGCACAGGTTCCTGGGCTGAGCTGCCAGAGGGCATTCTGCGTGCCCCAACCTTCCCTAACCCGCTCGGTGTGTTTTCTTCCCTCCTTGCCCTCTGCCAGTTGTCACGGATGAGACCCTGAGCTTCATCCAAAGGAGCCGCCGGCTGCTGGTGGTGCTGAGCCCCAACTATGTCCTCCAGGGGACGCAAGCTCTGCTGGAGCTGAAAGCGGGCCTGGAGAACATGGCGGCCAGAGGGTCCATCAAGGTCATCCTTGTCCAGTACCAGGCCATCAAGAAGAGCAAGGTGAAGGAGCTCAGGCGGGCAAAGGCCGCCCTCACCGTCATCAAGTGGCAGGGGGAGAAGTCCAGCTACCCTCGGGGAAGGTTCTGGAAGCAGCTGCTGGTGGAGATGCCCGTCAAGAGCGGCCGGACCAAGAGCTATGGGCAGGAGCAGGACTTTGCCCAGCCGCCTCTGGGAAATGTCTGAGGACAAGGGGAAGTGGAGCCCCCATCGCTGGGGGGGGGGGGAGAGGAGTAGCTGGAGAGCGAGGGTTTCTGGGGGTGGAGGGCACCCTCCCCCAAATTCCAAGGGCCTGACCTGAGCCCGCCTCTGTTTCCCTTCGGACGCCGGCCGTTTTCTCCTGCTCGTTGGTGAACCCACCCACAGAAGCCAAATCGCTTTTATCCAGGAGCGAGTCAGTGTCCTTCCAGGAAAGAGGGAGGTGTGACAGCAATGAGGTCTTACCCCACCCCCACCCCAGATCTCAAGGGCCTCTGAAGGCCATTCTCCTTACCTTGCAACCGATCCCCTGGCCTAGAGACCCACTGTGATATTTTTTAACTCTGCCAGGGTTGGTTGTAAGCGCCCCTCCCCCGGAACCCAGAATGCAGAGCAGGTAGGAAGTTTCTTTCCCCGTGAAGGCAAGGGGTGCATTTCCTCACCTACCTGCCCTCCTGTTGAAGCAGGCAACGTAGAATCATAGAACTGCGGAATTGGGACCCAAGGGTCATCTAGTCCAACCCCCTGCAATGCAAGGATGGGGGGGTGCCTTCAGGTCAAGAGCCCCGTTCTCTTTCCTGCACCCTAGGAGAGTCTGTGTGTTTCCTTTTCCTTCCACCATTTCCCATCAGCCTCCCTTTGCTCCCATCTCCTCTAGAACGGAAAGCCATGTTTGGAATTTTACCTTTTTATTTTATTTTAACTCCCATGTTCAGTATTATTTCTCATGCCATCCGCCTCTAATCTGCCGGGAGAGTCAAACGGACAAGTTTACATATAGTTCTTGCTGGTGAGCCTGGGAGAACAGCCCCACAGGGTGGGATTTTCTTTTTGTTCTCAGATTTGATGGAAGCAGTTTTCCATCTCTCGACTTAATTCACACACACACACAGAAACCACGCTGCAACTGGCTGCAAAGCCCATTTCCACAGCTCCGAGATCTCCATCCCTGAACTCGCTCCGACCGCGGGTTGCATGTTCGGCCACTGACACCAGCAAGCCAAAGAAGAACCATGTGTGATCCTTAACCACAGAGACACAGAGAGACATTTCAGGGTTCCTGATTTCTTTGTCGCATCTCAGGATCTGTGGCCAACAGCAGGTGCTTGCAGGCTTCTGTGGTGGACTCAGGACACCCTAGAGCAAAACCATTTCTAGCATGTCCATGATAAAAGATAGGTTGAGCAGGTAATAATAATTATTATTATTATTATTATTATTATTATTATTATTTATTATTTGCACCCCGCCCATCTGGCTGAGTTTCCCCAGCCACTCTGGGCGGCTCCCAATCGAGTGTTAAAAACAACACAGCATTAAATACTAAAAACTTCCCTAAATAGGGCTGCCTTCAGATGTCTTTTGAAAATAGGATAGCTGCTTATTTCCTTGACATCTGATGGAAGGGTGTTCCACAGGGCGGGTGTCACTACGAGAAGGCCCTCTGCCTGGTTCCCTGTAACCTCACTTCTCACAATGAGGGAACCACCAGAAGGCCCTTGGCGCTGGATCTCAGTGACCCGGCTGAACGGTGGGGGTGGAGATGTTCCTTCAGGTATACAGGACCGAGGCCGTTTAGGGCTTTAAAGGTCAGCACCAACACTTTGAATTGTGCTCAGAAGCGTACTGGGAGCCAATGGACAAACCAGGACTGGTGTCATGTGGTCCTGGCAGCCATTCCCAGTCACCAGTCTAGCTGCTGCATTCTGGATTAATTGCAGGTTGTGTTCTTAAACTTCATGATGGAGCAAAGATTTAAACTTGGTGCACAGAGTCTAAACCCATCACATGCACCTGTCCTGGACCATGCATCTTCTGATGTGGGTGTTATAATGAACGAATCCGCTCTTCCAAGCACCCTTGCAGTTAGGCACTAGCCTGCTCACCATAGGCGACTAGGGCTTCCACACAGGCAAGCGAGTGGGCTGGCAGAGATGGGGCAGAGTCCTCCAGAGCCCTCTTCCTTTCGGCTGTCAGAGGAGAGAAGCCCTGCCCTCTGCTCTGCCCAATAAAGAACTTTGATAGTACTCATGGAGTTGGAAGGGACCCCCAAAGGTCATTTAGTCCAACCCACTGCAATGCATACCTATCCCAAAGCAGCTGGAGGGCAAAATAAGGTTGGCAAAGGCTGATACAGAGGTTGCAGTCGAGAATTCATCCATTCATCTTCTTTTGTTGCCATTTTTGTTAACACGGTGCCAGTTCCCCACCTCCCTTTCCTTATATCATCTGCTTTGAAAAGTGACCTTGTTTTAATTTTGTTGTGTTCCGTTTGCATTGAAATAAAACACATATTTTGATAGTTTTCCTTATTGTGCTTCAATTCATTCTCCATGCCTCCTGTGTGTATGTCTGCTCTTTCCTCCTCCACAACCCCAGTTCCTTTTCCCCATTTGGCCTTCAAGGGAGGGGTCTGCCATTAGCCAGGTCTCAGAAGTTCCTTTGCAGGAGTCTTGTCACAACGAATAGGAGCTGTGTCCAGTCACACCAGCCTGGGCTCAGATGGGACTGATATGTCCTTGGGGCAGTAAAATGCACCTTCACAGCCCTTCTCCAAGGAAGCTGGTACATTGGGTGGTCTTCAGTCAAGACTCACTTCGAGGCTGCCCATTGAAATAAATGAGCATGACTCGGTTAAGTCCATTGATCCCAATGAGTCTACTCTGAGTAAGAGCTACTGCCACCCACTAGGACTATAGTAAGATGCCTTGCAGAGGGTTGTCTTATTTGGCAATCACTCGTAGCTGACTAAGATTCCATGAACACGGTTTTAACAGTGAGTCCGTAGTAGTAGTAGTAGTAACAATAATAATAATGATGATGATGATGATGATGATGATGATGATGATGTGGTGGTGGTGATGATAATGCTGATGATTTATTATTTATACCCCACCCATCCGGCTGGGTTTCCCCAGCCACCCTGGGCAGCTCCCAACAGAATATTCTGTTTAATAATATTAAATAATATTAATAATATTAAAAACTTCCCTAAGTGACTGTGGAGGCCAATTCTGGACCCGCACGTCCTTCCACAGTGGGGACATAGGTTTCCGGGCCGGAGTTGATCACGGTGAGGGTTTGCCAAGCGTGCCTTCTTCTTAGCACATTTCTCCCTTGCGTCTTGAGTTCGAGTTCAAAGCCCATGACACCTTTGGTCAAGGCTATTCTCCAATTGGAGCGCTCTCAGGCCAGTGTTTCCCAGTTGTCAGTGTTTATACTACATTTTTTTACATTTGCCTTGAGAGAGTCTTTAAACCTCCTTTGTTGACCACCAGCATTACACTTTCCATTTTTAAGTTCGGAATAGAGTAGTTGCATCCTCACAACATGACCAGTCCAACGAAGTTGATGTTGAAGAATCATTGCTTCAGCACTGGTGATCTTCACTTCTTCCAGGACACGGGCATTAGTTCGCCTGTCTTCCCAAGTGATGTGTAAAAGTTTTCGGAGGCACCGTTGATGTGGGTTGTAGCCAATGCTAGTCCCATGAAGAGCAAACCCACTGTAGTTAATAGGCACGGCTAGCTTAGATCCCTTGATTTCAGTGAGTCTTCTCTTTGTGCAATGCTAGTGCTCTCCTACAAGCCCCTCTGGGCCAGCCCTGGTGTTGTATACAAGGAGGCAGCTGCCAAAGAGGACAGAGACAAGGTGTCGGAGGACAGAGCACTGGGTGCCGCTTGGCTGGTCCTTGCCTCCCCCTCCAAGATAGCCTTCTGCTCTCAGAGGGCGGTGGAGGATGTTGTCCCGTCCCCAGTGGTCAGGTGTTGCCATCTTCTGCGCATGGAACAAGAGGTGTGCGAATGTTCAGGATAGTAGGAAATGATATATTGAATAAGTATTAAGTGATGTAGCAGAGCAGATTCCCCCCAATATAGCTGGAAGCTGGTTTGCAGATTAGTTTGAATCTCCTAGTTAAGATTATTTCCCGGTGTCCCCTTCGATCCCTCCTAAAAGAATAAAAACACAAGAGTCTTTCTCCTAAAAGAATAAAGACACAAGAGTCTTTCTGAGTAAAGGAACAAAAAGTTTACTCACATTTCAGCTCACGATTTGATCCCTGAAAGGCAGGCTTAACTCAATAGTAACACAAAGAAACTGTGAGTTGATCTCATATGGAGACTGAACTCACGTGCTGCTGGCTGAGAGCCAGCAGACAGAACAATTACATTAATACAACAAAATGGCTGCAGGAGAGCAGCGTGGCAGCAAAAAAGGAGCAAGACAATAGAAAGACAAAAGAGACTGAGAAAACAGCCGGGTAACTTGGCTCTTTGATGGAGTCAGCCAGAGCCATGTCCATCTCCCAGGTCACATGCAGGGGGAGATATTCCCAACCAGTGGAATAGGAAGTTACACTGAATGAATGAATGAATTTTTATTTGCATCAGCCATCAGCCATAATAATAATAATAATAATAATAATTTATTATTTATACCCCGCCTATCTGGCTAGGTTTCCCCAGCCACTCTGGGCGGCTTCCAGCAGAACATTAAAATACAATAATCTATTAAACATTAAAATACTCCCTAAACAGGGCTGCCTACAGATGTCTTCTACAGAGAAGGCCCTCTGCCTGGTTCCCTGTAACTTGGCTTCTTGTAGTGAGGGAACCGCCAGAAGGCCCTCAGCACTGGACCTCAGTGTCTGGGCAGAATGATGGGGGTGGAGACGCTCCTTCAGGTATACTGGACCGAAGCCATTTAGATAGGGTGCCAGAGAGTCAAAATGGGAAGGTGGGAAATAGTCATAGCACGGGAAAAATTCCTTATTGTGGCCAAGTTGTTCTGACGCTTGATATCATTTAGGCACTGACAAATTAGACTGTTTGCTTTACTAAAACCCAACGTGAGTAGCTGTTGTGGTGATAAACCACAAGAGTGAAGTTTTTGATAGACAGTTTTAGTTGCCCTGACTGGATGTCCCCCTGCCTGTGCCCACGCTAGGGAAATAAGGAATGTTGCATTTGGCTGCATCAATGTATAACATCCCACAAGAAGAGGGCCTGACCCTTCACCTGTTGTTGGGATCCCAGAGAGCCGGTCGCCTCAAAAAGGATACTGTGGAGATAGCAAAGGTTCAGCAAAGGGCAACCAAAATTATTAGGCAGGTGGAGGGACTTTTCCCTTTAGAGATTGCCCTTGGGGTCCCTTGCAGAGATTCAGCTCTAGGACAAACATTTCTCCAATGAAAATAGGGACATCAAGAAGCTTCATCTGTGTTGGATCTCCCACAAACATAGATGTCCGTATAAACATCTTCACCTGTCACCTTCATCCAGTATACCTGAAGGAGTGTCTCCACACCCATCGTTCTGCCCGGACACTGAGGTCCAGTGCCGAGGGCCTTCTGGCTGTTCCCTCCCTGCGAGAAGCCAAGTTACAGGGAACCAGGCAGAGGGCCTTCTCGGTGGTGGCACCTGCCCTGTGGAATGCCCTCCCATCAGATGTCAAAGAGAAAAACAACTACCGGTACCAGACTTTTAGAAGACATCTGAAGGCAGCCCTGTTTAGGGAAGCTTTTAATGTTTGAGTGATTACTGTATTTTAATGTTTTGTTGGGAGCCGCCCAGAGTGGCTGGGGAAGCCCAGCCAGATGGGCCGGGTATAAATAAATTATTATTATTATTATTATTATTATTATTATTATTATTATTAATTACAACCTCTCCACCCAACCCACCTTGCAGGGTTGTTGTAAAGGGGGGAAAATGTGTGAAGAAAGGGATTGTTTGCAACAATTTCAGCTGTAACCTGCCGTGAGTCCTTGTCAGGGAAAAGGATTGGAATTAATAATTAATAATTAATAATTAAAATTAATAATTAATAATTAATAATTAATAATTAATAATAGAATGAGAATGATCAGGAACATACTAAAGTGTGAATCCTTACTTCTGAGTAAATATGCAGTGTCAGGCTGCCCAGTCTTGACCCAGTTACCTGGGAGTAAGCTGCATTTAATACAGTGGGACTTACTTCTGAGTAGACAGTGTCAAGCAATACTCCCCATGTTCCCTAAGAAATAGCTGGTTGCGGAAGCATTGCAATGTAAGACTTTAAAGTGGATTGGTGACATTTTCCTTCAAAATTGTAGGAAGGACTTTGTGTGCCAGCATCACAATTTCTTTCATTTGGTGCAGGAATTTTATTGTCAGTAAAACAGGGCTCCGTTTTTTCCACCTACAGACACAGACACACACCGCTTTTAATTGTTTTCTGAGAGGTGGAGGGGAAGAAAAAGGGAAATCAGAACATCCTGGGATCAAGTCAGAAACCGGGGTAGCTTCTGTAATTCCAGGACTGTCTAGTCAGAGAATCATAGCATGCTCTCCAAGTTCATGAAGGGACCCCAAGGATCATCCAGTCCAACCCCCTGCAATGCAGGAATCCGCAGCTCTCCCATACGGGGATCGAACCTGCAAGAATGCTTTTTGTCCAGGGGTGGAAAGAAGAGAAAGCTCCAACCAAAGAAGAACGGAGAATCAAGAAGATGGAATGTGCAGAAATGGCTAAAATGACGGGGAGGATCAGACACCAAGATGACAAGAAATTCAATAAGGAATTGGGGGGGGGGGGATATCGAGTATCTTAAAGATCACTGTAAATATCCGAAGACGCTAGCAGGATTGATTTAACACTTGCAATATAATTTAATAAGGTTAAATGTGGATTTAAATAAGTGTGGATAAGTATAATTAGATGCGGTAAGGCTGGAAATGAATCCCACTACAGTGGTCCCTTGGTTCTCAAACGCCTTGGTACTCAAACAACTTGGAACCCAAACACTGCAAACCCAGAGATAAGTGTTCCAGTTTGCAAACTTTTTTCGGAAGCCGAACGTGCTCTGTTTTGAGTGTTACGCTGAGGTCTGCCTGTTTTTGCTATTTATTTTGCATTTTTGTTATTGCGGCTCTTTTTGTTTTGTTTTTGTGACTGTGTGGAGCCCAGTTCAGCAACTGATGGATGGGTTGTGCGACTGCAGTACATTGCTTATTGCTTTCATTTTATGGCTCAGTGGTCTCATCAGATACTAAAACTCATGTTCAATTGCTGCTTTAGGGGTTGTTTTTAAAAGTCTGGAACAGATTAATCCATTGTGCATTACTTCCTATGGGACAGCGTGCCTTGGTTTTGGAACGCTTTGGTTTTGGAACTGACTTCCGGAACAGATTAAGTCTGAGAACCAAGGTATCACTGTAATGCATAAATTTGATTCTGTTTCAAATGAACGTTATTTCTAAAAATGGGGGGGGGGGGGGGAGAGAAGAACCTGCAAGCTGGGCATTATCTAACCAACTGAGCTATCCAGGCTGATACGGGTGCAGAGACCTGACTGCCATCCCTGAGAGCCAGTGTGGCGTAGTGGTTAAGAGCGGTGAACTCGTAATTTGGTGAACCGGGTTCGATTCCCTGCTCCTCCACATGCAGCTGCTGGGTGACCTTGGGCTAGTCCCACTTCTCTGAAGTCTCTCAGCCCCACTCACCTCACAGAGTGTTTGTTGTGGGGGAGGAATGGAAAGGAGAATGTGAGCCGCTTTGAGACTCCTTCGGGATATCAAATCCAAACTCTTCTTTCCTCTCCCCTCCCCGCATCAGTTGGGAGTTATTTCTCCAACTCATGTGCCATCTTACCTATCATCCCTTTCTATTGCCAGTCATCGTTTTGCCTTTATCAAAGCACGTTTTAATGTTTTCCCTTCGAATTCCCTTTTTCATAGATATTCTAGGGGCCAAGTCTCAGTTTTATGTTCCTGTGATAATAGATCGATCGAATCACTTCACCATATAGTATTTATATGTCCTTTATATTGTGTTGTCCGGAAGAACTTACTGTTACCATTAATCCACAAGTTGCCTGGGCACCCGGCAGATTTTCGCCTGGCCTTCTTATTGCAAGATACAGACCAGCATGTAACTTTACAAATGGCGAAATTTTTAACTTCCGTTTTGACATATAAACGTCGATATGGACTGCTGTTTGGAAGCTGAAAATTCCTTATAGTATCTATTTCTAATTTGTACTCTTTTAAGTTTTACTGTCAGGAGACCCAGGTTGCGCTGTGGGTTAAACCACAGAGCCTAGGGCTTGCTGATCAGAAGGTCGGCAGTTCGAATCCCTGCGATGGGGTGAGCTCCTGTTGCTCGGTCCCTGCTCCTGCCCACCTAGCAGTTTGGAAGCACGTCAAAGTGCAAGTAGATACATAGGTACCGCTCCGGCGGGAAGGTGAACAGCGTTTCCGTGCGTTGCTCTGGTTCGCCAGAAGCGGCTTTGTCATGCTGGCCACATGACCCGGAAGCTGTACGCCGGCTCTCGGCCAATAAAGCGAGATGAGCTCCGCAACCCCAGAGTCGGACACGACTGGACCTAATGGTCAGGGGTCCCTTTACCTTTTAAGTTTTACTGGTTCTAATTTTTTAAATCTAATTATACTGTGTATTTGTTCTAGTTCTGTTGTTCTTATGAGCTTAAAGCTGAAATAAAGTGATTGATTTCCTCTCCCCCTCAGATATCACGGAAGCCATTTTCGACTTCATCCAGAGGAGCCGCAAGATGATTGTGGTTCTGAGTCCCGACTACCTCCTGGAGAAGAGCATCAGCATGCTGGAGTTCAAGCTGGGGCTCTTGTGCCAGAACAACATCGCCACCAAGCTGGTGGTGGTGGAGTACCGCCGCCTGCTCCGCGCCCACCCCAGCATCCAGCAGCTGAGGGAGTCTGTGGCCTTCGTGGCCTGGAAGGGCGAGAGGTCCAAGCGCCCCGGCTCCAAGTTCTGGAAAGCCCTGCGCCTGGCGCTGCCCCTGAGGAGCCTCAGTGCCGCCGGCAGCTGCTCCTGGAACGAGAGCTGCTCTTCCCACTCGGACATCAGCCTGGACCACGTCCAGAAGAAGAAGGGCCGCTTGAAAGGTCCGGCCGAAGCGCCCGGCCCCCGGCCGAAAGGCCTCCCCGTCCAAAGGGGCCTGGCTCCGCTGCCCAGGTCAAAGGCCAAAGACCACGCTGCCAAGCCCTTCCTGGCCTGCCGCTGCTGCGTGGCGTACTGCAACGAGAACCACAAACTCGGGGGCCACAGGCGAGGCGTGGCCAAGCCCAAACCGGGGCCGCAGTGCCACCGGACGCCCGCGGGAGAGCCCAAAGGGCGGAGGCTGCAGAAGAGCGGGAAGCTGCCGCCACAACAGCCGCCAGCGTCGGCGCTGAGCCTTCGCCACTACGCGGACTTGTCAAACAACAATGACTTTTACGTGCTCTAGGGGTCCCTCTCGCCCCCCGGGCATTGGGGTGAGGGGAGAGGAGGTCTCCCGTGGGTCGAGGGTCCATGCCGTTGGGGTGAGGGAGCCGTCACAAGGGCACAATGCTCTGCGGGGATGAGTTGGGGGCCGTGTTAGGAGGCAGGGGTGCCTGTTCCACGGGGCTAGGGATCCCCCAAAATGCACAAGCAGAGCAGGCAGCTCAGATGTCTCGAAATTAGGTACATTCACTGACACTGGAGAAGGTCATCTGGCTAGAGGTGGTCGAAGGGTCTTGAGTATTCCTTTTAGGAGGCATCTAGGTCCACAAGGAGCATGTCTTGGATGGCCAGGAGCACTGTGAACAGGCAGAGGCTGCTGCTCCAGAGGGGATGACCCAAACCAGTGGAGTCATGCGCCCCGTTCTGGGCACCCCAATTTAAGAAGGACATTGACAAGATGGAAGGTGTGCACAGGAGGGCGACCAAGATGACCAAGGGTCTGGAACAGGGGTCAGCAACCTTTTTCAGCCGTGGGCCGGTCCACCGTCCCTCAGACCTTGTGGGGAGGGGGCAGACTATATTTTGAAAAAAGAAGAACGAATTCCTATGCCCCACAAATAACCCAGAGATGCATTTTAAATAAAAGGACACATTCTACTCATGTAAAAACACGCTGATTCCCGGACCGTCCGCGGGCTGGATTGAGAAGGCGATTGGGCCGCATCTGGCCCCCGGGCCTTAGGTTGCCTACCCCTGGTCTGGAAGGAATGGTTGAGGGAGTTGTGTGCGTTTAGCCTGAGCAAGAGGAGACAGAGAAGCGAAAGATGGCCATCTGTCCTGGATGCTTTAGCTGAGATTCCTGCATTGTAGGGGGTTGGACTAGCTGGCCCTCAGGGTCCCTTCCGAGGTTACGATTCTATGATACGAGAGCCAACTTCAGATATGTGAAGGGGTGTCACATGGAAGATGGAGCAATCTTGTTTTCTGCTGCCTCAGAATGTAGAACCAGAACCCACAGATTCAAATGAGGAGGAAGGCAATTCCAGCTTAACATTAGGAAGAACTTTCTGGTGGTAAGAGCAGTTGGAATGGGCTTCCCAAGAAGGTGATGAGCTCTCCCTCTTTGGAAGATTTGAAGCAGTGGTTGGATGCTTAAGTTTAGCTGAAATTCCTGCATTGCATGTGGGGGGTGGGGGGTGGACTAGATGACCCTGAGGACCCCTTCCACCTCTACCATTCTTTAACTCTAGTTGCAATACTGGCAGGGTGGATTTGATTTAAATCACGATTAAAATCACTAGTCAGTAAGGCTCAGGGTGGATAAAAATCAACAATTTTTTAAAAATAAAAATAAAAAATCAGATTTTTAAAATTTAAATCGGATTTTTTTGATTTTTCTTTTTTAAAAAATCATTGATTTTTATCCACCCTGAGCCTTACTGACTAGTGATTTTAATCATGATTTAAATCAGTTTGATTTAAATCAAATCCACCCTGAATGCTGGCATCCGAAGGGCAGTGGAGAGCCGCTGGTGTGTGGTTTTCCCTATGGAGCCCAACCACGGCAAACCCCCCCCACCTATTCTGCATTTCTTGTGGGTGCAGACTGCTTATAAGATAGATCTGGAATGAGTCATCTCAAATTAGGCAAGAGCTTGATCAGAAATGCAAAAAAAAAAAAAAAAAAAGAGGATTATTTTGGTGACAAATGTTTGGGGTTGGTTTTTTTTAAAACCTACCTTTCTGGGATCTTAAATTATTTTTTTAAAAGGCATGCTGTACGGGTTTGGGGAGAGTTGTGCTGTTTGGTTTGGGGAGGACTTTCAGATTCTTTGCTCTGTCACCGTTGCTCTATAAACACTTTGATAGATAATAATTTTTTTAAAAAATCCTTTAAAAAAAAGAAAAGAAGAAGAAGACTTGGTTGGGTTTCTGAAGGCAGGATGCTGAAAAGGCCGTTGCTGGAAATTAGGAGTTCATTTCTGCAAACGATTGAAAAACAGAAGCTGAAGAGCTGCTATTATTTCCTGGGTCCTCACCCTCATTTCTCGCCGGGGCACCCACTGTCCCCCCAGGAAACTCCCCTGCACCCCACTGTCTGGGAAGCGGGTGAGGAGTGGCATGCAAAGCCTGAGGACAAGAGACAGGTAGGTTTCTGGGAGATGAGAGGGCAATCAGGGGCTCCTAGCCAGGATGGCTGTCCTCGGCATCCACAAGTTGGAGGCAGCAAAACTTCTGAATCCCAGTTGCTGGAAGCCGAGGGAGGGGAGAAGATGCTCTTGGGCTCAGATCCTGCTTGGGGGGTTCCCATAATGCAGTGATGGCTAACCTTGACACTCCAGATGTTTTGGGACTACAACTCCCATCATCCCTGACCACTAGTCCTGTTAGCTAGGGATGATGGGAGTTGTAGTTCCAAAACATCTGGAGTGTCAAGGTTAGCCATCACTGCCATAATGGGCACCTGCTTAGCCACTGCAAGAACAGGAGGCTGGACCAGATGGGCCTTTGGCCTCATCCAGCAGGCTTTTCTTATGTTCTTATGATTACTAGGTCTTAAGAAAAGCAGCTCCTTTTTTACAAATACAGTGGTACCTTGGTTCTCAAACTTAATCCGTTCCGGAAGTCTATTCCAAAACCAAGGCACACTGCTTTCCCATAGAAAGTAATGCAAAATGGACTAATCCGTTCCAAACTTTTAAAAACAACCCCTAAAGCAGCAATTGAACATGAGTTTTACTATCTAATGAGACCACTGATCCATAAAATGAAAGCAATAAGCAATGTACTGCAGTCGCACAACCCATCTATCAGTCGCTGAACTGGGTTCTACATAGTCACCAAAATGAAACGAAAAAGAGCCGCAAAAACAAAAATGCAAAATAAATAGCAAAAACAGACAGACCTCACCGTAACACTCAAAATGGAATTGTAGCACTCAAATCAGAAGCATAACACTCAAAACGGAGCATGTTCGGCTTCCAAAAAAAGTTTGCAAACCAGAACACTGACTTCTGGGTTTGCAGGGTTTGGGATAGTTGTTTGAGTGCCAAGACATTTGAGAAACAAGGTACCACTGTAACAGTTTTGGAAGTGACTTACTAACCGGCCCCCAAATCAGAACCAAACCGACTAGGAATCTGCAGTCTGTTCTTTTTTACATTTTACCCAGTCAGATGGGCAGGATACAAATAATAATCTTCCTCTTCCTCTTCCTCTTCCTCTTCCTCCTCCTCCTCCTCCTCCTATTATTATTATTATTATTATTATTATTATTATTATTATTCACTTTCCATCATTTCCAGGACAGGCGCTCACACCATGCATGTTTCCTCATCTGAATTGCACCCCCAAAACTGCTGTTTGCCTTACAGGTGTCAGAGGAGGTCTGTTTTTCTCCTTCCCAGATATCAACTGTGAGCCAGTGTGGTGTAGTGTTTAGAGCACTGAACCTGAGAGACCTGGGTTCGAATCCCTGCTCAGTCCTGGAGCTCACTGGGTGACTTTCGCCAGTCACTGTCTCCCGGTCTTGCCCAGCCTCACAGGGTTGTTGTGAGGATAAACGGGAGAGGGAGAGGTGTGTATGCCACATTGAGCTCTTGGGGGAAAAAGGGAGGATATAAATCTAATACTGAATTAAACTGACTCTGCCCCATTCCAAATCAACCCTCAATGAAGTTACTCAGGACTTGATTCTATTTTTCCAGAGGGATGGTGTTTTTTTAATCATTAAAGAATAAAGAAATTGTAGAAAACTATAAACCCAGCGGGTTTTGTTAAACGGTGTGTAGGTACAGACTCCCCCCCCCCCGCTGTGATTTCAGGAGGATTTTCGCCCCCCCCCCAATAACTCAGGACTGGACAAAAAATAATTAATTTCAAAAGTCTTAGAAAATGAGCATCACCGAAGCGTAAAATTAAGGCTATCTGGGAGGACCAGGCTTAAAACTGAAAAGGAGGCGAGGCAGGGTGAAGAAAATCATTAAGATCTAAATTGTTTTAAAAATGGGACAGTGGGGGCGAGGAGGGAAGTGTCCCTTCGTAAAGAGCTGTGTGCGAAACAGCCGCACTTTCCCCTCCAGCTGGGATGCCTCTGGGGTGACCTTCACATCCGTGGCTCCGCTCCTCTCCCTCAACCCCCTATTTGTGGGGAGGGGGAGAAGCCTGTTTCTTAGAGCTCAGTCCATCTCTTTTTCCGTGCTCAGAACATGATGGACGGTTTCCTCCAGGATGAGCCAGTCTCCCAGTGAATTGACAATGGATTCTGAAAGTTCCCCCAGAGATGTATTTTTGGACAGGAATGTGGCAGGGCTATATTTACCCCCCCCCCAATTCCTCATCCCTTACTCTCCCCACAAACAGTATTTTCACAGTCCTGACATATGTGTGAGCTTGAAATAGCTCCTGCTCCTGCCCTGGGGGAAGATGGAGACATTGCATCCATTAAGTGCATGCTTCTCCTCTCCATCTTTTGTTTAAAAAAAAAATAAGCCCTTTTCCGAGATGCAGCTGTTATTCCTCCGATGGCTGGCTGTTCCCCTTCCCAGATCGTGACCCTCTCCAAGATTTTCTCTGCAAAAGGTCAGCAAACCTCTGGGTCTCAGGCCTATGGAATGTGGCCCCAAATATTTCAGAGGTGAATCATACCAGCTTGCTTGTGCCAGGGTAGAACAAACTAGAACTTGTGGGCATCCCATGGAGATGAATGGTGGCAGATTCAAGTCGGACGGAGGAAAGGACTGGCATGAATTTGTTGCTAAAGCTTCTCTTTCGAATTAGAAACCACTAGAAGATGTGATGTCCTTTGGCTTGGCTATCTTAAATATGCCTCTGAGCACATGCAGAGTGCCCTCCCCAGAGTCCCCAGCCAGGTCATTTGTTTACAGTGACGCCTGGTCTCCTTTGGGACTGGTTGGGCGGAAGGTGGGGAGGTGACCAGTAGGTGGCGCCAGAGCCAATGAGAAGTTGAGCCAACTCGTTTTGTCCCCATGCTCCTCTTCTGCAAGAGCAGCACTCAGGCTAAGGAGGAGAAAGCCAGAAGGCAGGGCCACTCACTGGCCTGGAAATAAATAAGGCAGGCAGGTGGGGGCCGGATGAGGTTGGTGGGGCCGCGCCCCATTTGCCCCAATGCACTAGCCTCCTCTTGCAATGACCATCTTCTGAGCTCCCTGCACTAGAAATGAAAGGAGATTCCAACTAAACATTAGGAAGAACCAGTGCCCCTAAACATTTTGTTAATCTTTGTACTTTTGTCCATTTACTGTATTTATTTTCCCCAATTTGAGCTATACAATGGTGATTTTCTTGAGTCAAAATGAGAGTACCCCTAAACTTTTTTTAGAAAAAAAAAAGCACTGGGAAGAACTAATTAAGAAACCAAGATTATCTTGGTTCTGGAAACCAAGCCTAATGAAGAATGGTTGAAGGAGCTGCGTATGTTTAGCCTGTAAAAGAGGAAGCTGAGATGAGATATGACAGCCACCTGCCAGGAATGCTTTGATGTTGTTTCCTGCTTGGCAGGGGGTTGGACTGGATGGCCCTTGGGGTCTCTTCCAACTCTATGATTCTATGAGAGCCCTCTTCAAATATCTCAAGAGCTGTCACATGGAAGAGGAAGCAAGCCTGTTTTCTCCAGCTCTGGAGGGTAGGACTCGAACCCATGACATCAAATTACAAGAAAGGAAATTCCAGCTAAACATCAGGAAAAACTTCCTGATGATAAGAGCCGTTCGACAGTGGAGCGGTCTCTCTCAGGAGGTGGTGGACTCTCCTTCCTTGGAGGTTTTTAAGCAGAGGTTGGATGGCCATCTGTCATTGATGCTTTAGTTGAGATTCCTGCAGTGTGGGGGGGGGGGTTGGACTAGATTACCCTTGTGTCCCTTCCATCAGGACAGTCCCCAGGCTCTACGCAATACAAGGCTGCTTTGTGTGGGTGTGTTTTCTTCTCATGGCCACTACTAGAGGGCAACCAAGGGAGGCCCAATAAAAGGCACTTCCTTCTGTAGCAACACAAATCAGAATCACTTATTTAAAAAGTAAATAAATAAATATTTGTGGGTGGCTAGAACTCAAATCAGAGCATGATTCCCCTTTGCGCAAAGAACTGCTTGCTAGAGTCATTATTTTTGCAAGGAAACAAAACATACTTCAAGGCAGAAATCATCTTCAAATGCCCCACTATTCCCCCCTGAATGTTTGGGAGGTAACTAAACGATGTAGCAGGGTACTATAGAAATAGGGGGACTGGGCTATGGGGCACAAGCCTTTGATTGTGGGCCCTGCATGACCACCTCCACACTGAGGATGGGGGGGGGGCCCTCATGGATCGGTGTTGAGCTCTGCTCCCTCCCTACCAAATAAGTACGTATTAATCTTATATGGTTTTCCTAGTAGTGACGTATGGAAGTGAGAGCTGGACCATCAAGAAGGCTGATCGCTGAAGAATGGATGCTTTTGAATTCTGGTGCTGGAGGAGTCTCTTGAGAGTCCCATGGACTGCAAGAAGATCCAACCTATCCATTCTGAAAGAAATCAGCCCTGAATGCTCACTAGAAGGACAGATCCTGAAGCTGAGGCTCCAGTACTTTGGCCACCTCATGAGAAGAGAAGACTCCCTAGAAAAGACCCTGATGTTGGGAAAGATGGAGGGCACAAGGAGAAGGGGACGACAGAAGATGAGATGGTTGGACAGTGTTCTCGAAGCGACCAACATGAGTCTGACCAAACTGCGGGAGGGAGTGGAAGACAGGAGTGCCTGGCGTGCTCTGGTCCAGGGGGTCACCAAGAGTCGGACACGACTAAACGACTAAACAACAACAACAATCTTATTTGCATTTACGCCCCACTCAGCACTGACTGGGGCAGCCGATTCAAGCCAGGGGGCTGAGTCAGGCACCTCCTGATGGTGCCCTGATGGGACCTCGACTGCTGCTCTTAAAATACTTTGAGCTATGGAGCCCCGATTCCTGGTTCAAGGCTTTGCAGTGCAAGGGAATTGAGCATGCAACATGGGTGCAACGCACAGCGCCTCCAACTGGGTTGGGGTGTGAGAGCGTGTAACAGCACATCATGTTTATTTATTTGTTGAATTTATTTACCCCCCTATACCCAGAGGTCTCAGGGTGTTTCACAGAACAGAATCAAAATATGAAACCACAATATACCGTATTTTTCCATGTATAAGACTATATTTCCCCCCAAATTCCGGGTCGTCTTATTATTAGAATGTTTAAAATATTTATTTCTTAATTTTGGGCTCAAAAAATAGGAAACGCTGTTTACCTTCCCACAGGAGTAGTACCTATTTATCTACTTGCACTTTGACGTGCTTTCGAACTGCTAGGTTGGCAGGAGCTGGGACCGAGCAACGGGAGCTCACCCCGTCGCAGGGATTCGAACCGCCGACCCTCTGATTGGCGAGCCCAAGAGGCTCAGTGGTTTAAACCACAGCGCCACCCATGTCCCACACATCACATTACATTCTTCTTAAATTTCTAATGGCTTCCCTCCACCCCATCAGGCAACTACCACTTAATCTATCTGGCACACTATTTATATCCCTTTTCTTTTGTTAAGTTTCATCAGTATTATATTCTCTTATGGTTCTCCATCATACCATAGAAATCATTCAAGGGCTGCCACAAACGTCATGTTATTACAGTAAACCTTAAGACATTTTTTGTGCACATCCCATTTCCTAATAAACGTTTGATCCGTGTGGCCTCTCGATTCTTCTGTCAATATTGCCAACTCGGCATATTCCAATAGTTTATTTTGCCACTGCAGCTTTGCCTGTGTTTTATCCCCTTTCCAATTCGTAGCAATTAATATTCTTGCAGCTACATCTCTGTCTTGTTATCACGTCTTCTCACACGTAGCCGCAGTTTCAGATCCTGCCACCAGGTGGCAACATAAAACCAGAGCTGAGCCGACACGTTCCTTTTGCTAAGTGGGGGGAAAGATGCTTTGGGATTCTGACCTCGCCCCATCTGCTCTGCTCAACCCATCTGTGGGGTTCCAACGCCAAGAGAGTGCTGCAATGTTCCCGTCTAAAGTGTCAGGCCAGGGAAAAGGCCCAAGCAGAGTCTTCACACCCCCAAGAAAGGGAGTCACACTTTTGCAACGCGATTCGATCTCGTGTCAGCTGGGATAAGTTGAGGAGTCTCTATGGAAGAACCCGGGATGAGGCCCAAACCAAACTCCTTCCCCGTCTCAGACACTGCAAGCTCCCCCAGGACAGATGCTCTCTCCCCACTCTGCAACTGCAATGCTTTTTAAATAAATAAGGATTCGATCCTGAAGCAGCAAACAACTATAGAATCCTAGAATGGCTGGGGGAACCTAGCCAGATGGTCGGGGTATAAATAATAAATTATTATTATAAATTATTATAGAATTGTAGAGTTGGGAGGGGCCCCCAAAGGTCCTCTAGTCCAACCCCTTGCGATGCAGGAATCACAGCTAACCTCAACTGAAAGAGCTGTTTGCATCAGAGGCCCTGAAGTACAAACTCTTCTGTTCCTATTTGGGGGGGGGGAGGGCAAGCTGTTCATTTCGCGCTCTCTCCCTTCGACATTTTGTGTTCACCTTATTTCCTCATTAGTTTGCAATTAAAAAAGAGAGAAGCCTGATGGAAATTTTCATCCTTTCAGTGCAGATTTCTAATAAACTACACATTTTGGTATGTAGCGTTGCCTAATGTATGAATTTTCGCAAGATATTGTGCCCGATATAATAAATTTTGTACGTTACTTTCATGCACATGGTGTATTGTTAATGCATTTTTAATGGATGCATTTTTCTACACACACACACACACACACACACACACACACACGGAACTTCATCCTAAAATTTGGGGAAGTGTGAATTTTCAAGGACTGCTGTGTTTCGTATCACATATCGTTTCGGGCAATATGAATTAGGTGGCTTTGTGTTAAAATGCGAACAAGGCCAAATTTATCTTCTGCCTCTAATTTCCAGGAGCAGCTATTAATATTCTAAATCAGCCCCCTCCCCCCCAACTTGTGTTTGGACTACAACTCCCATCATCCTACAATAGCTTGGAGGTGTGTGTGTTAAGAATCTGCCCATTTTGGCTCTCTCCGTTTCTCTTTTCCCCCAGTCTTAAATTAGGTTCTCAACACTTCGACACAAGATTTACTTCTTCAAAACTTCCTTTGATATTCTTGGGCAACTTTCTCCTAATAAAGATATTTTTGTATGCCATTTTGACCCTAGGCAAATTCATGGAGGAGGAGAGGGGCTATCCATGGCCAATAGATGTCTTCATGCTTGCAGGCAGCGGTGCTTCTGAATCCCAGTTGCCGGAGAGGGAGGAGAGTTGGTCTTGTGTTCGAATCCTGAAGCCGGTGCTTCTGAATCCCAGTTGCCGGAGAGGGAGGAGAGTTGGTCTTGTGTTCGAATCCTGAAGCCGGTGCTTCTGAATCCCAGTTGCCGGAGAGGGAGGAGAGTTGGTCTTGTGTTCGAATCCTGAAGCCGGTGCTTCTGAATCCCAGTTGCCGGAGAGGGAGGAGAGTTGGTCTTGTGTTCGAATCCTGAAGCCGGTGCTTCTGAATCCCAGTTGCCGGAGAGGGAGGAGAGTTGGTCTTGTGTTCGAATCCTGAAGCCGGTGCTTCTGCATCCCAGTTGCCGGAGAGGGAGGAGAGTTGGTCTTGTGTTCGAATCCTGAAGCCGGTGCCTCTGAATCCCAGTTGCTGGAGAGGGAGGAGAGTTGGTCTTGTGTTCGAATCCTGCAGCCGGTTTCCCCCAGGCATCCAGTTGGCAACTCTGAGAACAGGATGCCGGATTTGATGGGCCGCTGGCCTGATCCAGCAGGCACCTCTGAGGTCCTTATGGGAGTTGTCCCGGGCCCTTTCCAGCTCTGGGGTGTCCTTCCCTGCCTCCTACGTCTCCCCTTTGAGGCGAGGGGCAAATATTCAGCTAATCTGGAGACTCATGTAACATCTTTGTGCTACAAGGAGCTCTTCCCCCCCCTCCTTTCTTATTTTTTAGATACACTAAAAGATAAATGTTTAAACAGCTGCAATTATGAGGTCTGAGTAAGAGAAAATAAAAGGCATTGTGCCTGCGTTGGAGCCACAAGTTTGGACTCCCTCCAGAAGGGAGGAGCCGGTGGCTGACTCGACCCAATTGCCCCTCACTTTCCCAAATCCCCAGCATGGCGCAACTCTCGCTGCGGGAGATTTCCCTCCCCGACAGTTGAATGAAAAGGCAGAAATGTGGAGAAACCAGCTCGCGTGATTGATGGCCTCGCGGCCTCTCCCGGGATATTGTTCTCGGTGGCCATGGGCCGAGCGTTTCCTACTGCCTCTGCTGGGTGGCTTGGCTCCTTGGAGGGCGGCGATACGGATCACCATTCTGCGCTTCAGCACGGATACTTAGGCAGAGTGAATTAGGCGATCTTATCGCCTGCCCAATTCTGCCTATAAAAACATGTCAGGCAGACGGAGGAAGGAAGGGAGGAGGAGGAACTCAGCGCCTCTGGGTCAGATCGGACTCCCCAGACCCTCTTGAGGAATGGGATGCCTCCATCGGATGGGCCCGCAGAGCTGTCCTGATTATTTTGATTATTTAATTTCAACACCCCTTAATATATTAAAAATGTTATCAAAGCAACGTACAGAAAACGGAAGCAACAACAGGCAGCTTAAGCAAAATATTGCAAAAATGCACAGCTACATATAAAAGCGTTGCATTGATATAGAAAGTGCAACATTAAAACTGCTAGCACATTTGCAATGCTAAGCAGGGTCTGGTATGGTTTCAAATTGGATTGGGGGGGGGGGCTCCACCTTGAAATCCCTGCATTGCAAAAAGTTGGGCTTTATTTATTTATTTATACATACATACATACATACATACATACATACACACATTCTGGGCGGCTCCCAGCGGAACATTAAAAACACGCTAAAACATCAAACATTAAAAACTTCCCTAAACAGGGCTGCCTTCAAATGTCTTCCAAAAGTCAGATAGTTGTTTATTTCCTTGACATCTGCTGGGAGGGCGCCACCACCAAGAAGGCCCTCTGCCTGGTTCCCTGTAACTTCGCTTCTTGCAAGGAGGGAACCACCAGAAGGTCCTCGGAGCTGGACCTCAGTGTCTGGGCTGGACGATGGGGGTGGAGATGCTCCTTCAGGTATCTTGGGCTGAGGCCGTTTAGATGAGCCTCAGGGTCCCTTCCAGCCCAAAGACGCTATGATTCTATATAAATCAATATCAATTCATTTTCCTTCTGACACATCCTCTCTCTCAGCCTCCTGGTTATACCCAGGGTCCCAAGGAACTCTGAACTCACCCAAAAAAGTCTCAGAACAGGATGATTTTCTGGAAGCAGCAGACATCATCCTAGTCTTGCCCTAGACTTGCCCAAGGTGGGTGGCTCTTCCTCAGGCTGCCCACAGCTGTGTCCCATTCAGCCACACTCCACTCCCAATTCCAGGAGCAGCAGGTTTGTTGAGTTTCCACAGGTGGTCCAGAGGATGAGGAACGGGTCCCCCAACACTCACAGCTCTTTCTTCACCTTCTGTCCTCTCCTCCTCCTCCTCCAGCTGCTTTTCTGTCTCATGGCAAGGTTTGTTTTTGTGGCTCAAGCCCAGGAGAGAAGGAAGCTGCATCTAGACTAGTATTGTCTACACTGGCCGGCAGCAGCTCTCCAGAATTTCAGACAGGGAGTCAGGATGGGGGAGCCAGGGTGAGAGAGTTAAACCAGTGAGTTGAGAACCTACTGCCTCACCCGGAGATCTGCTGGATCCTAATTCCACTAATCCCGGCAGATCTAGCCTTAGGCAGCCATTCTTAGGTGTGGTGGGAGGAATCTGGTTGATACAAAACTACCTATTCGCACTTCCCAAAAGAACATGGAACTGAGGTGCAGCTATCTTTGGAAATCAAAAAAAGCTCTGAATTTTGCAATGCAATTTCTTCAACCAAATAGTGTGCACTAAAATATACTACAGTGGGACCTCGACTTACGAAGATAATGCGTTCCGACGTGATCTTCGGTAGTCGAAAACACTCGTAAGTCGAGTCCCCATAGGGATGCATTGAGCAAAAAAAATTCGTAAGTTGAAGAAATCCTATTCAAAAATTCGTAAGTTGAAAAAATCCTATTCAAAGCGGCCGCGACTTCCTTTCGCAAGTCGAAAAATTCGGATGCGGCAGCCATTTTTTTCTTCCAGAAGTCATTTGGAAGTCGAAAAACACGTAAGTCGGGTCACTCGTAAGTCGAGGTATCAGGAGAAAGTGTGCATAAGGATGCATTTATAATCATATTTATGCATTTATTTCTTTGGATGCCACTCGGCAGAGGCGTAGCAAGCCCAGGTGGTACCCGGGGCGGAATTTTTTTTTGTCACCCCCCCCACTTTAATTTAAATTTTTTTTAAAAAAAATTAAAAAGTGTCACTCCCCTCTTATGGTGCCACTTTGTGAGGTGTGGGGGTTTTGTGTGCGTGTGTCTATTATCTCTTTTTTTCAATAAAGTTAAAATAATAAAATAATAAAAAATAATAATAAAAATGTAAAAAAATAAAAAATAAAAAAATAAAAAGTGTCACCCCCCCCCCTCTGATGGTGCCACCTTGTGAGGTATGGGGGTGTGTGGGGGGTGTTTATTATCTCTTTTTTCCAATAAAGTTAAAATAATAAAAAATAATAAAAAATTAAAAAAAATTAAAAAAAATTAAAAAAATTAAAAAGTGTCACCCCCCTCTGATGGTGCCACTTTGTGAGGTGTGGGGGGTTGTGTGTGTGTCTATTATCTCTTTTTTCAATGAAGTTAAAAATAAAAAAAAAATAAAAAAAATTTTTTTTTAAATTTTTTTTTTTTAAAGTGTCACCCCCCTCTGGGGTGGAACCCGGGGCGGCCCGCCCCCCCGTTGCTACGCCCCTGCCACTCGGTGCATCTAAGTGTGAAATTAAGCACCCACAATTAAAACAGGCTCCCAAACAGACTCAACAATGCAGCAATTAAAAGAGGTTGAGAGGTCAAAGCCGGTGGCATGCCAATGCAGATGATAATATTTATGAAAATTGCGTGCTAAAATGCATTGCATTTGGGAAAGTGTGTATAGTAGGCAGCACTGGATACAAAAATTGGGATAATTAAGAGAAATGTGCACTAAGATTCTGATGACCCTCGCCATGAGGACTTTTTTTTTTTTTAAGTAAAATTTGAAAGTGATATGGAAATGTGGAGAACTGCAAATTAATGCTGGGCAAATGAGAAATGGAAAGAAAGGGAGGTTGACTGGTTCATCCATCCCCATTTCTCTTAATTTTTAAAATGCCCCCCCCCCCATTTGCATGCCTGGCCTGTTCTCTCCCCCGCCCCCCAGGTCACTAAAACATCTCCTGCAGCTGCAGATCTGCACGAAAAGGCAGCGTCTGGGGAGATGCAGGATGTGTCCCACCCAACGTCAAGAGGAGGATTAACTGTTCCCTGACTCGACACCTGGAGGGCAGCGGCGGCCAATTCTGAGCGCAGTGACCTCGAAGCTCAGCCGAAACATACATTATTTGCCTTACAAAGGATGGCAAATCAAACAAGGGAGAGGGAGAGAGGGAGGGAGGGAGGGAGAGGGCAAGGCAAGCAACTTCTCCTGTGGTGGGAAAGGCAGAATATGACACAGCATATCTGTAAGAAGCTGGCTCTCCAAATAGTATAGTATGAGGTGCGGGGGGCAGCCTGGGAGCTATTTATTCTCCCCCCCCCCAGTTCATCTCTCAAACATAGAGGGATTGTGACATCCCCTGAATCACAGGGTGGAATCCCTACAGGCAATTCGCCGGGACCACATAACACCGGTCCTGAGAGATTGGCTCCCAGTACGTTTCCGAGCACAATTCAAAGTGTTGGTGCTGACCTTGAAAGCCCTAAACGGCCTCGGTCCTGTATACCTGAAGGAGCGTCTCCACCCCCACCGTTCAGCCCGGACACTGAGGTCCAGCTCCGAGGGCCTTCTGGCGGTTCCCTCACTGCGAGAAGCAAAGCTACAGGGAACCAGGCAGAGGGCCTTCTCGGTGGTGGCGCCCGCCCTGTGGAACGCCCTCCCATCAGAGGTTAAAAGGATCAACAACTATCCTACATTTAGAAAACACCTGAAGGCAGCCCTGTTCAGGGAAGTTTTTAATCTGTGATGTGTTAATGTATTTTAATGTTTGCTGGAAGCCGCCCAGAGTGGCTGGGGAGACCCAGCCAGATGGGCGGGGTACAAATAATAAATTATTATTATTATATTATATAATTGCAGAAAAAAGAGCAATGTATTTAATTTCTGGGATGTATGAGGAATGGACCAGGGAGTGGGGATGTTTAGCCCGGAGAAGACAAGATGCAGGGTTCATCCATACTTCTGCTCATCCCATACCAAAAAAGCACAGGTCGGAGCAGCAACAAATCATAGAATCATAGAGTTGGAAGAGACCACAAGGGCCATCCAGTCCAACCCCCTGCCAAGCAGGAAACACCATCAGAGCATAATAATAATAATAATAATAATAATAATAATAATAATAATAATAATTTATTATTTATACCCCTGCCCACCTGACTGGGTTTCCCCAGCCACTCTGGGCAGCTTCCAGCAAAATATTAAAATACAATGATTCATCAAACATTAAAAACTTCCCTAAACAGGGCTGCCTTCAGATGTCTTCTAAAAGTCAGATAGTTGTTTATCTCCTTGACATCTGATGGGAGGGCGTTCCACAGGATGGGCGCCACCACCAAGAAGGCCCTCTGCCTGGTTCCCTTTAACCTGGCTTCTCGCAGGGAGGGAACCGCCAGACGGCCCTCGGTGCTGGATCTCAGTGTCCGGGCTGAACGGTGGGGGTGGAGATGCTCCTTCAGGTATACAGGACCGAGGCCATTTAGGGCTTTAAAGGTCAGCACCAACACTTTGAATTGTGCTTGAAAACATACTTGCTGGCAGCAACCCGGAAGAAAATATTGCTGCGCACGAGACGGACGGAGAAGGGGCTTGTCTCAAGCAGCCGCCCTCCTCACTTTTGACCCCCAAGCCTGGCTGAGTCGCAAAAACCATTGTGCGCACACGCTATGGCGGCTGCCTGGAATCCTGGACCATCCGCGGTCTGGATCTAGAAGGCAATTGGGCCTGATCTGGCCTGCAGGCCTTAGTTTGCTGAGCCATGCTGTATACCAACACTGAAATATCCCCTTAGAGTTATTTCTATGCAGATGAAGCATCATTTATGAAAATGGGATCTGCATTTGCACAGAACAAAGTCTCCCATGCATACCATATGGGTGAGAAATTTGGTCCAGCAGTTTACACCCCACAAACCCATAGGCAGGCTACCCCTCAAAATCCACACTTCTCTGAATTTTGCGGTGCAATTCTCCAACACAATAGTGTGTTTGAAAATGCATATATTAGGGGAAAGTGCACTTTTAAAAAATACATATATTAGTGAAAATAACATGGGGATATGCATTGCATCAGGGAACGTTGGTTGAAGAAATGTGTGTATTTCATACAAAGATGGGTACATTGAGAGAAATGCACAGTAAGGTGCCAATTTTAAGCAGGTTATTTTATTTTTTTAAAAATGCAAAATGATGCAAAACAAATGAGAAAGTGAGAGAAAGTGATAGCCAACCATCCCTAGTGTTGTTTTGTTGGTATAATATATAATAATAATATAATATAATATAATATAATATAATATAATATAATATAATATAATATAATATAATATAATATAATATAATATAATATAATTAATATAATATAATATAATATAATATAATATAATATAATATAATATAATATAATATAATATAATATAATATAATATAATATAATATAATATAGATATTTCCGCCCTCTCCTAACCTGCTGCATGTGCCCTTGTGGGACCCTGCCTTCTCCCCTGAATGTCTGGCAAGTGCAATCTGTCTGGCAAGCATACGCAGTGAAAACCTTTTCCGCCGTCATGTGGGCTAGGAACTTGGCAAGCGCAGAGGCCTTTTGCTCTCCCTCGCAGCGCAGATGCCTGGAGAGAGAGAGCAGATAACCATCGTGTTCTGATGACAGCTGGGATCAGCCAGACAAAGGCACTTAAACACCCTCCTTAATGGGTTCTTTCTTGAGCGACTTTATAATTAAATCGCCCATCACTTCTCTGTGTACTTTTCAAAGGCCCTGTAAAGTACCTCAATGATCCCCTGGGAGAGAGAAATGCATTCCTTGGACTAGGCAAAAGAAAGAACAACCAGCCTTGTTTCTTCGCGCAAGCCTGGTGACGCAGCCAGCCTCCCGTGCATCTTCCCCTCGTGGGAACGGGAAGAGGTAACTCTATCTCCGTGGAAGCAGCCTGAACACGGTAGGGCGTGAGTGGCGCTCTGGGTGTGCTGTGCCTGGAAGCAGATCTGAATATGGCAGAGACGCCCAACAGGTTGTTAAGAAGGGGGAGAGTTGCTCCTGTGTCCGCATCCTGCTTGTGGGTTCCCCCCAGGCATCTGGTCGGCCCCTGGGAGAACAGGATGCTGGACTGGACAGGCCATTGGCCTCATCCAGCAGTCTCTTTTCTTAAGGTGACTGCTTCCAAACACCACCCTTTCCATAATTACAGTGGGGGTTTAGGGGGGTGAGGAGGCAGCAAAGAGGTGGTCCATGAGAAAATTATCAAGCAGATGAATGAAACTCAAATTTTACCATTGCGCAGGGACTCGGAGCTCTGCAGGGAGAAGGTCCCAACTTCAGCCCCTGGAACCTCCAGGGATAGCAGGTGATGGGGAAGGACTTGGTCTGCCTAGAATACTCTGGAGAGTTGTTGCCTGTCATAAGAAACTAAGAAGATCCCACTTGGACTCCTGCAATGCGCTCTACGTGGGGCTACCTTTGAAGGTGACCCAGAAACTACAACTAATCCAGAATGCGGCAGGCAGACTGGTGACTGGGAGCGGCCGCCGAGACCACATAACACCGGTCCTGAAAGACCTACATTGGCTCCCAGGACGTTTCCGAACACAAGTCAAAGTGTTGGTGCTGACCTTGAAAGCCCTAAACAGCCCTGTATACCTGAAGGAGCGTATCCATTCCCATTGTTCAGCCCAGACACAGGGATCCAGCTTCAAGGGCTTTCTGGCGGTTCCCTCCCTGCGAGAAATGAGGTTGCAGGGAACCAGGCAGAGGACCTTCTTGGTGGTGGCGCCCGCCCTGTGGAACGCCCTCCCATCAGATGTCAAGGAAATAAGCAACTACCTGACTTTTAGAAAACATCTGAAGGCAGCCCTGTTAGGGAAGTTTTTAATGTTTGATGTTTTATTCTGTTTTTAATATTCTGTTGGGAGCCACCCAGAGTGGCTGCGTTGATAAACTAGAAGTCCTATCAGCCCCGGAATACATGGCCAATAGCCTGTGGGGATGGAGATTATAATTCAGCAACGCCTGGCAGGCCAAAGGTTCCCCACACCTGTCTTGCAAGATGGCCGCTTCATGTGTCAAGATGGTCTGCAGCAGACACACTCCAATCCAATCTCCTTTATTGACACAGAAGCAGGCACAATCCTGGTGTAGAAAGGAATGCCACAGATATGGAAAAATGAAACTGAATAAGACTTTCCATGGCACCATTTTCATGTAGCTGTTCCAGGGGATGTGCAGGAGGACATCAGAAGTTCTTGGGGGCTGGACCATGAGCATCTAGTCCAGCCTTTGGTCCTCACTATGGCCAAGCCAATGGGAAGACCACAAGCAAGACCCAAGCACAAGAATCCTCTTCTCTCCTGTGGTTTCCAGCAACTGGTATTCAGAAGCATCACTGCCTCCGACAACATAGGCAGGGCAGAGCCACTGTGGCTAGCCATCATCAGTAGCCCCTCTCCTCCTTGAATTTTAAAGCCAGCTGGGTTGGTGGCCATCACTGCCTCTTGTGGGAGTGAGTTCCATAGTTTAACTCTGCATTGCATCAAGAAGGACTTCCTTTTATCTGACTTGGAAGATGGATCTTCCATTGATACATTTCTGCCTTGCTAGATACTGTGATTTTGTACAAAACTTGCAGAGGCAGAGAAATAGCAAAACAGCACCCGTTCCTCTTTCTCCCTCCCCCAGATGAGCCCCGAAGCATCAAATCCAGCCTGTGAGGCCTGCAAAGTAAGTCACCCACCATCTCCCCACCTCCTTTCCAGGGATCTGCGGGGCAAATGCCCAGCTCTCCTGAGAGGGTTGTGCCTCCTGTTTGTTGAGGAAGTGCCTTGCGCCCTGATTGATTAGCTCAAATAAACGGGCAGGGAAGGGCACTCTGTCTCCCGGTGATCGTTTCTTTTCTCCTTCTGCCTTTGTTCCATCCAAACTCCCAGGGACCTGCCCAGCCCATCACCACAACCCGTTGAATATGCGGCAGATTGGTAAATTAACAGCCGGTGGTTGTTTCTGTAAGCTGAGCTAGTTCCAGGGCTGCGTCTAAAAGGGAGAATTAAGCCGAATGTAAACAGACGATGGGCCCACTCCTGTTTGTGTTTCGGTCCGATGGTATAAGTGTTTTCATGATTGTTGGGTGTTTTTTTTAATGAATTTGAGGAGACATTGCCAGGGGCTGATTCAGCAGTGGAAGGGGAGATCAGAACTGGATAAAACATTAGTCAAGAGCTGTGGCCCATTTAGAAACATGGGAAGGCCACTCTTTAGATTGTCATTTGTCCAGATCTACCTCTGAAGGGGGGTTTTCCCTTGGAAAAGGTCAGGGCAAAGGGGAAACTGCTTGGAACTGCCTAGGAAGTGTAGGTCAAGTAGGAAACCACTCAGACCCATGCATCACACAACAAACAGAAGGGTGGGTGAGTCCTAAATAAGACCATTTGTCCATCTAAGTTTAGTATTGTCTATGCTGATTGGCCCTGCTGAATTTCAGGCAGGAAATCTCCACAGCAGCAAAAAAAACCAATGCTGTTCTAGGCTGCATCAGCGTCCAGACCAAAGGAAATAATAGTACAGCTCCCTTCTCCTGCCTTAGCCAGACCACGTCTGGGTGCCACAATTTAGGAAGAATGTTGAGAAGCTGGAAGGTGTGGAAGGAAGGGTGGAGGGTGAGAGAATTTGTCCATGCGATGACCACCAGGTGGAAAGCCTTGTTCATATGGTTTTCCATTGTAAACTTTACGATGACCTCCGTCTGCAATTCCTGGACCGGCTCTGCATCCCTAGAGGGAGACCAGAGCGGGAGGTCTTACAGTTCCTATTATCAGGGAAAGACCAGGAGCTCACCAAATGGGTGGCTCAATACCTACATTTGCTTTTTCCTCGTCGTAATATTCTGCAGTCGTCTGAGTCATCAGGAGTCCCAGAGACGTGACGGCGGACAGCGGAGTCTTTTCTCTTTTCTCTTTTAGCATAGTTTGTGCCACTAAGAAAGTGTTAATCCATTTCTGTTTTGTATGTGTGTTTGTTTGATGCCAATAAAAAGGTTGATGATGATGATGGAAGGTGTTCAGAGGAGGGCAATCAAGAGGATCAAGGGTTTGGAAGCCAAGCCTGATGAGCAACGGTCGAAGGATCTGGGTCTGTTTAGTGTGGAGAAGACAGAGGGGTGACCAGGTGATCTTCAGATTTCTGAAAGGCTGTCCCGTAGCAGATGGAGCAAGCTTTTTTTCTGCTGCTCCAGGGGGAAGTACCTGATCGAATGGATTCAAATGACATGAGGACCCTACCTGCCCACAGACTGTCTTGCCAGAGTGGTGCATGCTCTAGTTATCTCCCACTTGGACTACTGCAATGCGCTCTACGTGGGGCTACCTTTGAAGGTGACCCAGAAACTACAACTAATCCAGAATGCAGCAGCTAGACTGGTGACTGGGAGTGGCTGCCGATACCACATAACACCGGTCTTGAAAGACCTACATTGGTTCTCAGTACATTTCCGAGCACAATTCAAAGTGTTGGTGCTGACCTTTAAAGCCCTAAATGGCTTCGGTCCAGTATACCTGAAGGAGCGTCTCTACCCCCATCATTCTGCCCAGACACTGAGGTCCAGCGCCAAGGGCCTTCTGGCAGTTCCCTCCCTGCGAGAAGCCAAGTTACAGGGAACCAGGCAGAGGGCCTTCTCAGTAGTGGCACCCACCCTGTGGAACGCCCTCCCATCAGATGTCAAAGAGAAAAACAACTACCAGACTTTTAGAAGACATCTGAAGGCAGCCCTGTTTAGGGAAGCTTTTAATGTTTAATACATTATTGTATTTTAATGTTCTGTTGGAAGCTGCCCAGAGTGGCTGGGGAAACCCTGCCAGATGGGCGGGGTATAAATAATAAATAATAAATTATTATTATTATTATTATTATTATTATTATTATTATTAGGAACTTTCTGATGGTAAAAGCTGTTCAATAGTGGAACGACAACCTTGGAAGGTGGAGGGCTCTCCTTCACTGGAGAGTTTACCCTTTAACATCTTGGTTGCTCTCCTCTGTCCACGTGCCAGTAGACTAGAGCAGGTCAAGGAAGGGAGAAAGAGACCTACAATGCATTGGCAGCTAAATGCAAGTTGGCCGAAGGAGCCTTTCCCTTTCGTCTCTTTCCTGGATGCCCTGGCTGTTACTTCACCCACTGCAGGTACAGAGCCTTCTCATTTACAAAACCCAAATCCATTCATCGGTTTCCACCCCACACCATTCATAATGATGGGGGTTTTTTCCTGGTTCTTTTGTAACCTGGGTTGGCAGGGGTGAATAATGGCCTTTGTGGCTCACGCAGTTTGACAGTTGCTTGGAGTCCTCTGCTTTCGCCTCTGGGCTCCGGGAGAGCAAGTGAGCGATGGATGCAAGGCTGGCACGGAAGAACAATCGCTCTCCTGCTCAGGGCCAACCTGACCGCGAAGGAGATTTGCTTGGGGGAGGTGAGCGCAGGACAAGAATCACGGGAGTCCCTGCCGACCATGTCATGTGCAATGAATTTAAAAGAGAAGAGAAAAGTCTGGGGAAGGTGGGTGGAGGCGAAGGACTATTAGTCATGACTCCTGAACCACCAATGAGCTTAGAGGCAGCAGGTGCAATGACCCCCAGGGTCTCACAGCAATCAAGGCCGTAAGAAGATAAGTGTGCATAGTTAGACCATGGAACTCACTGCCACAGTGTTGGCCACCAACTTAGATGGCCAGGATGGCTGTGCTCTGTCTCGGTGCTTCTGAATACCAGTTGCTTGGAAATGCAGGAGGGGAGAGTTGCTCTTGTGCTAGAATCCTGCTTGCAGATTTCCCACAGAGATGCCCCAAAGGGGAACTCACAAGCAGGATTCGAACACAAGAGCAACTCTCCCGTCCTGCGGTTTCCAGCAAATAGTATTCAGAAGCATCGCTGCCTCCTCACTCTCGGAATGTGGAAGGGGAACTCCTTTGGTGTTTACACACGTTGCTGCCTCCAGTTTTTCTTCCAACTCTGGACAAAGTTTGGCCAATTCCCAGTTCCCTTATCTTTTAGTTAAACAAGCTGGAGCTTAATGCGTATCATTATTATTTTTAACCCTCTTTTTCTTGATTGTTAGGAGCTGGGGGTGGGGAAGGAGGGCCAAAGTGAAGCTAGTGTCAATTCTGGTCGCCTCACCTCAAAAAGGACATTGCAGAGTTGGTAAAGGTTCAGAAAAGGGCAACCCAAATGATTGAGGGGCTGGAGCAACTCCCCCAGAAAGAAAAGTTGCAGCATTTAAAGAAAAGGTGAGTCAGAGGTGACACGATTGAAGTTTATACAATTGTACATGGCAGAGAGGAAGTAGGCAGAGGAAAGTCCCCCCCCCTTCCTAACACCAAAGCTCATGGGCACCCCATGAAGTTGAACACTGGAAGATTCAGGGCAGATCAAAGGAAGGACATCTTCATGTAGTGCATAGATAAACTGTGGAACTCACTGCCACAGGACGCAGTGGTGGCCACCAACCTGGTTGGCTTTAAAAAAGAAGATAAGACAAATTCATGAAGGGAGAGGGCTCTGCTCTCTCTGCCTCCACCGTCAGAGGAAGCAATACTCCTGAGTAGCAGCTGCTGTAAAAATACAGGAGGGGAAAGAGTGGCTCTTGAGTTTGAATCCTGCTTGCGAGTTTCCCAGAGGAATTTCGTTGGTTACTGTGAGAGCAGGAAGCTGGACTCGAGAGGCCATTGGACTTATCCAGGAGGCTGTTCTTATGCACACAGGTAGAAGCCGATTATATGTGTTCAGTGTAACATGTGAACAGCCCCAGAGCCCTCTTACTTTGCAGAATGGAGTGATGTAAAAGGTTAAAAAAAAAGGCAAAGGACCCCTGGACAGTTAAGTCCAGTCAAAGGCGACTATGGGGTTGCGGCACTCATCTCGCTTTCAGGCCAAGGGAGCCAGCGTTTGTTCACAGACAGTTTTCCAGGTCATGTGGCCAGCAGGACTAAACCGCTTCTGGTGCAACGGGACACCGTGATGGAAACCAGAGCGCACGGAAAAGCCATTTACCTTCCCACCACAGTGGTACCTATTTATCTCCTTGCACTGGTGTGCTTTCGAACTGCTAGGTTGGCAGGAGCAGGGACTGAGCAACGGGAGCTCACTCCGTCACGGGGATTCGAACCACCAACCTTCTGATCAGCAAGCCCAAGAGGCTCAGTGGTTTAGACCACAGCGCCACCCACAAGGGGTTGGTCCCTCGAGGTCCCTTCCAACTCTACAATTCGAGAGCTGGACCATAAAGAAGGCTGATCGCCGAAGAATGGATGCTTTTGAATTACTGGTATGGTCCTGGAGGAGACTCTTGAGAGTCCCATGGACTGCAAGAAGATCCAACCTATCCATTCTGAAGGAAATCAGCCCTGCGTGCTCACTAGAAGGACAGATCCTGAAGCTGAGGCTCCAAGACTTTGGCCACCTCATGAGAAGAGAAGACTCCCTGGAAAAGACCCTGATGCTGGGAAAGATGGAGGGCACAAGGAGAAGGGGATGACAGAGGACAAGATGGTGGGACAGTGTTCTCGAAGCTACCAACAGGAGTCTGACCAAACTGCGGGAGGCGGTGGAAGACAGGAGTGCCTGGCGTGCTCTGGTCCATGGGGTCACGAAGAGTCGGACACGACTAAACGACTAAACTACAACAACAATAAGCTACCCTTTATTCCCTCGGAGCTTTATTGTTCCGTGAGTTAATTTCTGGACTCCCCCATATACACAGACTTCTCATTAGCTTCCCAGAACAATTTGGGGTGATGGCAGCCACCAGGGAAGACCATCTCCATCTCCAGCTCTTGCAGGGGAACAAATTTGAGCATGGTTGCCAGACTGCAATCGTGAAAAGTGACGGCATTCTGTTCCGCGTTCGCCCAGCAGGTGGCAATGAGGAGGAGCTATGCAAAGGAAAACCTGGCAGAGGTGGAATGCTGCCAGGCTCTACAGGTGAACCTTTTCAAGGTAAGCAAGCCGTGAGTGACACAGCCTGTTGTACAAGAGTAAGCCAGAGGTGCAGGTCATGTCTTGGTGGGGGGGGCACCTGGATCACTCAAAATAACTATAACTATACAGCCAAGTTTAGCATGCTCCGATGGCCTCCATAAATACTTCTGTCCCACTTGCAGTCTGTCTTTCTTTCCAACTTCCACACCAGGCCTGGAATGTGACCAGAAGCTGACTCCCAAGCCAAGGAAATTGCAAGAAGAGAAAGCTTGTTTTCTTCGGTCTGTATTCCATGCCATCTCACTGTTTAAAGGGCTGCAGGGTTCTTTTTTTATGGGTGGCGTAAATCTGTGTTCTTCTGAGGATCTTAAAGACCTCTATTTTTAGAGAGATGAGCAGGTGGGAAGCTTGCAGGTCTGTGGTTGTTTGGTGGCCTCTCCGCCACCAGAGATCTGCTTGGTCCTGCTTGTGTGGCAGAACACATGCTGGGCGTGCAGAAGACTCCTGGTTCCACCCGTGGGATCTCAAGGTAAAAAGATCTTCAGTACCTGGAGAAAGAAAGGGATCTTCCAGGGACCTGAGAGCAGGCCCCAGAGGTCTCATTCTACAGAAGCCAACATCAGGTGCTTCTCAGGGAGAAACCTCAGCATGTGATTTGCATGCAGGAGATTCCAGGTTCCGTCTCGAGAAGCAGTCCTAATAGAATCACAGAGCGGAAGAGTTAGAAGGGACCAATGGTGGAGGAAGGGGGTGCCGTGGGTGCCGTCCGCCCCGGATGTCATCCCGGGGGGTGGGGGTTGACATCGCTGCACCCCCCCCTAGGATGCTCACCCCACCCCCACAGGCGGCTAGCCCCGCCTCGGTTGCACAGCATGTGTGCCGCTCCAGGTGCCAGAGCAGCTAGCTCCGCCTCTGGAAGGGACCCCCAAGAGTCATCTAGTCTGACCCGCTGCGGTGCAGGCTGCCCTTCTAATTGCAGAGCGGTCTCATGTAGAATTAGGTTAAGCAGAGGAGCTGTGAGCCTTGCCCCATGGCAGCTTCCCATGGGCGCTGGCCATGTCTTACAATAAAAACATCATTCAAGTCTGGTATCAGGAGCAGAAATCATATGCTGCCCCCTTCCAATTGGTGCTGTCAGGATTATTGAGGTGGCATTCCCTGCCCTTGGCCTCTGCCTACCAGGCAGCACAGCCCGCTGATGGTTTCTGTGGGCAAGAGGCAGGGCTGGAGTTCATTCAGCTCATGCTGGAGGCAAGATGTTCCCCATGAAATGGAGAAGTCTGCTCCACAGCCCGAAGAAGGGCTTGGCAGAGCTTTCAACACAGAACAGCTCTTGAGATTTGATGCTCTTGAAATCTCTCTGTCTCTCCTTAGGCACTTATCTCCACCCATACAGTTGGGAACATAAGGGCATGAGGAGAGGCTGCTGGATCAGGCCACTGGTCCATGTAGTCCAGCTTCCTCTTCTCACAGAGGCCAACCAGATACCTGTGGGAAACCCACAAGCAGGATTCGAACACAAGAGCAACACTCTCCCCTCTTGTGGTTTCCAGCAACTGGAATCCAGAAGCATTGCTACCTCGAACTGTGGAGGTAGAGGAGAGCCATCCTGGCTAGGAGCCATCAATAGCCCTCTTCTCCTCCATGAATTGGCCATCACTGTCTCCTGCAGGAGTGAGTTCCACAGTTTAACAATGAAATGCATGAAGAAGGACTCACTTCTCTCTTCTTAACCAATCTGTTTGCACCCTTCCCTACTTGGACACCTTTCCCCAAACTCCAAGCATAATGCAGATTTAGAGCCATAGGACCACAGAACTGTTGAGTTGGAAGGGACCCTCAAGGGTCATCCAGTCCAACCCCCTGAAATGCAGGAATAGCAGCTAAAAAATCCCCGATGCATGGTTTTGCAACCTTTTTAAAAACCTCCAATGAAGGAGACTTGCTCTGTTTGCATAATTCCATTTTTGCTTCATTAGCACATAAATGCATGGCAGTGCAGATTACACCCCCCCCCCATGTCATCTGTAAAGAAACAAAAACATTTATGTCTACATGAGATGTGGGACGGGTCACATGCCATGAAGGGGAACGGACAGGGAGATGCCTCTGTGCCAGGCAGGATGGAGGCAGCTGCCGCGAGGAGGCCTCAGGTGGGCACTGTGAGCGGCCAGGCGATGCTAATGTCAACACAGAAGCAGCTCATCAAAGCCTGTTACTGTCAATGATCAAATTGGAGATGGCTCAATTAAGGTGCGGGGCCACGGGCGCCCCTCATGCCCTCTCCCTGCTTGGCATGTCCCCGTTGCACATTAACTCTCATGTCCCACGTCTCTGCCAGCAGTGTCCAGTCCGCTGAAGGAGCCTTTGTTATCGCTGGGCTGCTCCGAGAGCTGGAAACTTATTAATTCCATTCTAAAATCTGTGTCCCGGGTGCTGCCCTTTCACCTTTTGATAATGAAAACGCAAAATTTATATACAAACACAGGGACCTGCCTCGCACCAGGACCAGGCTATTTGCCCCAGAAACCCAGTGCTGTCAACTCTGAACGGCAGCAATTTGCAAGGGTTGCCTTGGGCAGAGAAGGGTCTTTATTTGGAAGCTGGTCTTTTTGAAACTGCTGCAGATGCCAAGGGCCTTCTGAACTCAAAGCAGTTGCTGTCAAAGCCGTATTTCCCATAGGGCTTAGTGGTGTGTCGTGCCAGGGCGCCAGCCTCTCAGGGGTGCCCCAGCAAGTGGGGGAGCTGCGCGGCTTTGCCTGCAGCCTCCCCCTTCCCTGCATGCCCACCAGCTGCGCCCCACCAACCATAAGGGTGGCGGGTGCACAGCTTCCCTCCCAAGCCTCTGCGGGGATCGCTCTCCCGCAGCAGCATGGGGGAGAGTTGCGCCCCCCTGGATGGCTGGCAGTGCGCAGCTACGGCCACCCCAACACTATCCGTGGTAATTTGGGGGCGCTGGGTGGATATTTGCACCCCGGCGCTGCATCTGCTAAAGACGGTCCTGGTTGCTGTACCACTGAGTTTGGGGTGTCCAAGGGGCTGGGGGAGAAACATCACCCTCCGAGTCGATCATATATTTGCCAGGGTGTGCCCAGCTAGTCCTGGCACCTACTGGCTGCTCCTCATTAATTTCTCCCCCCCCCCCCCCCCGGAGCTCAGAGCAAAGAAGAATGGAGGCATTAGTGTAAATGGTGACAAATGGCTCTTTTAGCTCTTGCTGGAAAGGCTACGATAACCTGATTAGGGCTGATTCCCTCCTCTGCTTTCAGTGAGATGCTTGGGGGCTGGCCCTGCGCCAGTTTGGCGTGTGTCTGGCATTCTTCATTGGGAGCATTCAGGGCAGGATCAGAGGAAAGGCAACAGGGGGCTCCCTTGGTGTCCTTCCTTGCCCCCCACCCCCAGTGTTGAGCAGGCCACTCTTCATCTCCAAAGGGGTGCTGCTCATCCTGGTGGGTTTAGTCTTTGGATTGCACCCTAAGCAGTTAAAAATCTATGTTCAAACATAGGGCGTTGCAAGCTGCCTGGGTGAAACATTACAAACGAACATTGAATACAGTAAGGCAGCACAAACAACAGAAAAAGACAAAATACTCTTCAAAAGATATTAGAAATAAAAATCACATACAGCAATGCAATTAAGAAAACCTAAGGATAGGGCATTGTTAGCAACTGATGAAGGGGATTTCAGTCCAATTAAAGTTGTGCCACCATAAATTTGGTGGTCTTTAAAATGCCACAAGATTCCAGGCTGTTTTAGCTGTGCCAGGCGAGTGTGACTCCCTCTCGAGAATTGTGTCTTCTCTTCTCATTATTTTCCTTCCACGTGAGCTTGTTTAAAAAATAACTCGGCTCCCCAAGCCAGACACAAGGCTGGGGAGGTCAGGTCCCTGGTTGAAACAGGCAGATCAAAAAAGATTAATTCCTCCCTCCTAAGAAGTTTTAATGGGAGATTCTTGTGGGTTTAATGTTTAATGCAGGGAACTGTAATTGGTTACCTCTCTCCATAGATGATGAGCAGAGGAGAAGCTCCCTGAGTGCTCCGCTGCCTTTGAATGGACATAGCGATCGTTCATGAGTTGCGTCTCTGGCAAGGAGCATTGCTTGACAGAGCAAGGCCTTTGGTGCTCCAGACTGGGAAGGAACTGAGCTCCTGAGGGCAGGCTTAGAATTTGCCCCATGTCCTAAATCAGGGATGCAAAGCTTCCATATCAGTGGTTGCCAAACCTTTTCGGGCCACCCCTCCCCCTTGGTTCCATACATTCATCCCAGTGCCCCCTACTCTACCCCACAAGAAGCAGACTCCAGAACAGTGCTTTGCTGCGCATCCCGTTAAGGAACGGTAGAAGTCAAAACAGGACATTGCACTTTGATTTGAACTAGAAGGGTTTAGTTACAGGTAGATAGCCGTGTTGGTCTGTCATAGTCAAAACAAAATAAAAAAATTCCTTCCAGTAGCACCTTAGAGACCAACTAAGTTTGTTCTTGGTATGAGCTTTCATGTGCATGCACACTTCTTCAGATACTAGAAGGGTTTAGTTAAATTAATTTGACAGAAAGGATGAGCTTAGAATAATAGAATCATAGTTGAGTAGAGTTGGAAGGGATCCAGTGGGTGATCTAGTCCAGCCCCTCCAATGCAGGAATCTCAACTAGATCATACATGACAGGTGGCCATCCAAACTCTGCTTAAAACCTGATCCAGCGGCCATTGACAGCCCTCTCCTCTGTGCATTTGTCCAATCTTGCACATTCAGACACAACTATAGTGCTGCTGCCACTGTTTATAGCAATAACAATTCATTCCACATCTTAGCTCTCGTAATTCAATAACTGAACAGCACGCAACTCCACGGGTTGGATTGGAATGCTAGCACAGAGATGGCTTGCAGATTTGCCTCCAGAGCTGTGTCGGGAAGGCCGCCGACAACCCACTTCTGTGCAGAGTCAGCAGCGCGGCCAAACCAGGGACGTCCCACTGCCTTAGACAAACAAGGGTTGCCGATCCGGCCGGCTGGCGTCCAGGCTCCTGGCTTTGTCCATTGTGGCCGGTCCTGGAGATGCACAGAGTGCCAGGCGGAGATTTCATTAATCCCACCCGCGGTTGGTCTGAATCCGCTGCCACCAGCACAATGCCTTTTTCTGTCTGCGGTGCCAGGGAGAGGCATGTTTCCTGCACCACGGACCACCTCCCGTTACTTCTTGACAAAAGCTGGCAAGCAGCAGACCAAGGCCAGTGGAGCAAAACAGCCCAGTGGGTCACAGGCGGCTGAGTGGCAGGCCAAGCTGGAACCAACACCAGGCTGCTCAAGCTACAAATAAATCAATAAGTGACGCTCCGTGGAAAACCATCCTGTTCCACTCTGCTTCCTCCCCAGCCACCCTCTAAGCACCAAGTGTAACGTCAGGCATTTAGCATGTTAAACGCTGACCTGTCTAGAACATGGACAAAGGGAATTGGCACATAGGAACGTAATCACTCCAGGTGTGTAATTTTTTATTTTTTATTTTTTAAAGTATATATGGAAAGGTTTTAGATTCCAGCTCAGGGCTAGGGAGTTGTGGACCTTCAGATGTTGGCAGACTCCAGTCCCAACACTTGAAAACTGCAGACGGCATGTCCGAAGGACAGGGATGAGTCTATGTTAGGTATTGTTGTGCTTTTATATTGTAAACCTCCCTGTGATCCTGGGATGAAGAACGGTGTAGACATTTAATAAATAATAATGATAATAACTGGGATGCGGGTGGCACTGTGGTCTAAACCACTGAGCCTTGGGCTTGCCGATTGGAAGGTCGGTGGTTCGAATCCCTGCGACGGGGTGAGCTCCCATTGCTCGGTCCCTGCTCCTGCCCACCTTGCAGTTCAAAAGCACATCAAAGCGCAAGTAGATAAATAGGTACCACTCCAGCAGGAAGGTAAATGTTTCCGTGCACTGCTCTAGTTTTGCCAGAAGCGGCTTAGTCATGCTGGCCACATGACCCGGAAAAACTGTCTGCGGACAAACGCTGGCTCCCTCGGCCTGTAAAGTGAGATGAGCACTGCAACCCCAGAGTCGTTTGTGACTGGACCTAATGGTCAGAGGTCATTTACCTTTACCTTTAATGATAATAACGGTGTGGCATGTCACTCAGCAACAACTGCAGGGCCCCCAGTAACTCTATGCCTGCTCTGGCTAATACAACTTTCTGAAGGAGATGGTGATTTGCTTGAGCTTAAAGGGGTCTCCTGCAAGGGCAGCCCCCGTTCATTTTACTGAGGCTTGTTCAGCAGCATTTCCAAGCAGATCAGGTCCTTGGTGCCACAGGAGCCAATTCCCAGAGACTGAGGTCCCTTCTAATTAAAATACTTGGGGGGTTGCCCCCAAAGTTTATGGGCATTGCCATTCAAATGGTTTGCGTGCAATACGTTTTGTGGTCGATTATTCAGGATGTGGCTTACCTGGGACCCCCCAGTATTTTATTCAGGTTGGCACTCCCCCCCCCACAGACTTGGTACCCAGATGGCATCCCAGAGAATGATGCAACTTAGAGGAGAGTGTGCAGAGGACTTGGGGTGCAAAGTCAGATCCTGGACTCTGATGGGAGAAAATTTCCTTTGGGGGTTCAGTCCGGAGGCTCAAGCCAGATTCCCAATTAGTCAGACTTTTGTTCAGTAATGCATTAGAGTCCAAAAGAGTATAGGACACACACCTGTGTAGGAAATATACATCCCCTTGACTTTTTAGTTTCTACCCAAGCAATTTCTGCCACCACAGCACCTCACCTTCATCCTTGAAGTCACTTACTCAACCAAAGGTGTTTTTTAGTTTTGGTTTTGGTTTTGCTGTGCATGCAGAGTCCTCCTTGCACCTTATCTGGAGATGACTTTCCCTCTAGCTGTCAGGTTCCTCCTAAATTGGTTCTTTCCAGTTTGGTGGTGAGTCTGCACTCTTGCATGGTGACCCTGGCCTCACTGAGAATGGGCTTTGCAGAATTTCTACCTAGAGGCAAAATAAAATTATGCACATACATTGGACTTCCTTTCCTCCCCAATTTCCACCTTATTTCTAAAGGAGCCCCCTTCCATCTCTCTCTCTCTCTCTCTCTCTCTCTCTCTCTCTCTCTCTCTGTGTGTGTGTGTGTGTGTGTGTGTGTGTGTGTGTGTGTGTGTGACAGTTCCCTGCTGAGAAGCAGCCATAAGAGGAGGCCAAAAACAATGGAGAAAAGGGCATTCGGTGAAGCCAGCTCCCAGGGGCCATTTTTCAAGGACCTGTCAAGTTCTTGGCACCGACTGGGGCATTTCAAGGCTCAGAGGCAACCTTGAGGACTTCACCCATTTGATTCCGTCAGCCTGTTGTTGATTTAGGAAGGTGGAGGTTGCAGGAGATTGAAAGGACGGTTGAGTCACCTTCCTAAGTCGACAGAAGCTTGAAGGGACCAAATACTCTCTCGGCTGGTCTGTAACCATAAGGCTTCACAGTCAATTTTTTGTTCAGTTCATACCTATGCATAGAGAAGGTTGCTCTCAAGCCGACAGGAGCAAGCCGGCAGTAAATTACACCAAGCAAGTTGGCATTAATTCTTTATTGCTGAGACAAATGTTCCCACCTCCCCACAGCTGCCTCGGTCCCCTCCTCTCAAGCAATCTGAGACTGTGCCTGCATGAAGCTAACTTCTCCTCCGCTCTCTTCATGCCTCTCCTGGTTCTGGGAGACCAGCAGGGAGGGGAGCTTGTCGCAGCAGAACGGGGAGATCCCAGTGCCTCTTCACCTGCAGGACTCATCTCTGGCTCTTGGGGGGACGGGACTGTGTATGACACCTTGAGCTCCTTAGAGAAAAGGTGAGATATAAATGTAATGAATAAATAAACTCTAGAGTGCTGCTGCTGCCAGTCAGTGTATAGAATCATAGAATCATAGAATCATAGAGTTGGAAGAGAACCCAAGGGCCATCCAGTCCAACCCCCTGCCAAGCAGGAAACACTATCAAAGCATTCCTGACAGGTGACTGTCAAGCCTCTGCTTAAAGACCTCCAAAGAAGGAGACTCCACCACACTCCTTGGCAGCAAATTCCACTGTCAAACAGCTCTTACTGTCAGGAAGTTCTTCCTAATGTTTAGGTGGAATCTTCTTTCTTGTAGTTTGAATCCATTGCTCCGTGTCCTCTTCTCAGGAGCAGCAGAAAGCAACCTTTCTCCCTCCTCTACATGACATCCTTTTATATATTTGAACATGGCTATCATATCACCCCTTAACCTTCTCTTCTCCAAGCTAAATATACCCAGCTCCCTAAGCCGTTCCTCATAAGGCATCGTTTCCAGGCCTTTGACCATTTTGGTTGCCCTCCTCTGGACACGTTCCAGCTTGTCAGTATCCTTCTTGAACTGCGGTGCCCAGAACTGGACACAGTATTCCAGGTGGGGTCTGACCAGAGCGGAATACAGTGGTACTATTACTTCCTTTGATCTAGATGTTATACTCCTATTGATGCAGCCCAGAATTGCATGGGCTTTTTTAGCTGCTGCATCACATTCCTGACTCATGTCAAGTTTGTGGTCTACCAAGTGTAGACAATACTGAGGTAGATGGAGCCATGGTCTGACAGGCAGTTTCCTATTTTCCTACATAGCGGGGTGTAAGAGACTGTCCCCCCTGCTTTCCTAATTGCATTGTTCCTCCCTGGCACCTGGTATTCCGAAATATCTGTTGCTTTTAGATTCTGACACTGGATACCAGCCCTCGCAAATCATCCCATTGCCCCAGTGCAGCCACCTGGACACCGGGTGATTTACGGCTCTCAGTGGAACGAAACCTGACCCGTTTCACGCTGATTTGTTCTCTGTGGGAGTTAATTTTTTACCTAGTGGCAGCCAAGCTCTTAGTCACCGAATGCCTAACAGACAGTGCGGGGATTGATGGCTGCACGCACACACATAGGAGCAGAGGATTTCAGATTTAATTGTGACACATGGAAATTGCAGCGAAGGCCACAGGTAGATTAGGATTGGGATTACCTGTCAATTACCTGTTGAACCCCTTGAGTGTGCAGAGCGAGCACCCTGGTGCTCAAAAGCATGCACTGGTTGAACTGGGCCAGGTTCAAGGGTCTTGCAATAATTTGCAAGGCCCTTAAGAACTTGGGTCCAGGACACCCCAGGAGTGCCTGATCCCTTTTATCCCTGATCACGGCAGTCTTTGATGGCGTCACTGTTAGAGTTCCCCTGTGGCTCAGGTGTTTATATCCATCAGAAGCCAAATGTTCAGTGTTGTGGCCCAATTTTATGAGTATTGGGATACCAGGTTCAAACCCCTTTGCGTGCAGAGTAAACTGTGTTTGGCTGCTGAATCTTGGTTAGACACTATACCGGTTGCAATCGCACAGAGAGAAGCTTGGTTGTAGGAAATTCCTAAATTGGATAGAAAAGGTTTCTGTCTCTAACTAGTCTAGAGAAGAACAAGGCGATTTGTTGTTGTTGTTCAGTCGTTCAGTCGTGTCCGACTCTTCGTGACCCCATGGACCAAGGCACGCCAGGCACACCTATCCTCCACTGCCTCTCGCAGTTTGGCCAAACTCATGCTAGTAGCTTCGAGAACACTGTCCAACCATCTCGTCCTCTGTCGTCCCCTTCTCCTTGTGCCCTCCATCTTTCCCAACATCAGGGTCTTTTCCAGGGAGTCTTCTCTTCTCATGAGGTGGCCAAAGTACTGGAGCCTCAACTTCAGGATCTGTCCTTCTAGTGAGCACTCAGGGCTGATTTCTTTCAGAATGGATAGGTTGGATCTTCTTGCAGTCCATGGGACTCTCAAGAGTCTCCTCCAGCACCATAATTCAAAAGCATCAATTCTTCGGCGATAGGACTTTCTTTATGGATGCCACAACAGCAGCCAGAATTTTGTTAGCTAAAAACTGAAAATCAGAGGAATTGCCAATGATAGAAGAATGGCAGATGAAAATGATGCACTATATGGAACTTGCTGAGCTGACCGGGAAACTTCGTGACCAGAGGGAGGAAGTGGTGGAAGAAGACTGGAAGAAATTCAAATCATATTTTTAAAAGTATTGTAAGATTAAAGAGTAGAAGTAAGCTGGAAGATAAAGGAGGCTGTAGACTTAGAGGATAGATTTAAGGTTTATAATTGTTGGAGTAAATGATAATGATATTAGGATAGAAGAGATATTTGAGGTTAATTAATTAAAAATGTTTTTAATGATGTCAGGAAATTACTAATGATGATATACAATGAACGCAGGAAGAGAGGATAGGAGGCAGTCAACCTACAATGAAAAGGAAGGAGGATTAGGTTAAAAGGATGTATGTTTGTTTTTATGTTTATTATTGTTGCTGTTTTTTATTATTGTTTATTGATGTATTTTGATGTTTGTTCTTATTTGTTAAAAGTTAATAATTTAAAAAAAAAAAATAGAGAAGAACAAGGCAACCATGCTTGCTCCTTCCTTCTCTCAGATGATGTCACCTTTAAGATTTAAAAAAACAAACAAAGAGGAAGTCTCTAATGTTTTGCTTTTTTCAGCTTCTCCAGTGGATTCAGATGAGAAGAAAGGAGATTCCGACTAAACGCCAGGAAGAACTTTCTGGTGGCAAGAGCTGTTCGGTGGTGGAATGGACCACCTTGGAAGGTGGTGGGTTCTCCTCCATTGGAGGTTTTAAATCAGAGATAGGATGGCCACCTGTCAGGGATGCTTTAGCTGTGCTTCCCACAGTGCAGCGGGCTGGACTAGATGATCCTTGGGGGCCCTTTGAACCCTACAATTCTGTGATTCTCTTATAAAAGGGCCTAACTGTGTGCCACTTAGCAATCTAAATACACAAGTAGAGATTGCAAAATGAAGGTGCCGGTTGCATCTCTGTGGAGCAGAAATTCCACAGCTTAGGGGCTGCCACAGAGAAGACCCTCTCTTGGACCCCCTCCCAAGGTTTTAGGGATGGAGGAACCACCAAAGAGACACCCTCTCTGCCAGTCTGCTGATTTTAACACCAGGAAGGTCTGGCTGAAGACCACTGAAATTCCTACTCCGTTGCCTCATTTGGAAGGGAAAGATTCAGTTATAGCTGCAGTACTGGAGAGTTCTTGCTTTCAGCACCTTGGTCAGAGGCAAGATTTCTTCATTTCAAAGAAGCTTGTTTTTTAAATGAGGTGGGGGTATTAAAGTATCAAGGGAAGCTCTGATTATTCTAGTGAGCAAAGCTTTGAGGCACTGAACTCCTCTCTGCTCACCCTATGATGTCAGATCCTAAATTTTGTTCCCCGCCCCACCCCACCAATGTCTTGCAACTTTCTCCTCCAAAACTCAATAGAAGGTCTAACTGATTCAAGAGTGGGGGCCAATTTGTATTTCTAAGGACAACTGACAATAGTTAGGGCTGAGTTCTCAGGGCCCATTGTGCTGTTACTGCAGGCAGGGACTGTCTTGCTTTCAATGATTACATAAAAGCCAAATGCTCTAAATAAAATAATAATAAATATTACTCAGAATCTCCTATCTTGCCATTTGAATCCATTGCTTTGTGTCCTATTGGTTTGTGCAGCAGGAAAAAGCTCACTTCATCTTCCATATCCTTCCGTTATTTGAAAAACATACCCAATTCCAGTGCTTTTTTCCTTTAAAAAATGTTTAGGGGTCTTCTTCTTCTTTGGCGATCACTCGTGCTGAGTAAGATTGTCTTCCATAAACACAGTTTTAACAATGAGTCCGTAAGTGACTGTGGAGGCCAATTCTGGATCAACACATCCTTCCACAGGGGGGACATAGGTTTTCCGGGCAGGAGTTGATCGTGGTAAGGGTTTGCCAAGTGTGCCTTCCTCTTAGCACGTTTCTCCCTTGTGTCCTGAGTTCGAGTGTCTTCAAAACCCATGACACCTTTGGTAAAGGCTGTTCTCTAACTGGAGCACTCACAGGCCAGTGTTTCCCATTTGTCGGTGTTTATGCTACATTTTTAAAGGTTTGCTTTGAGACAGTCTTTAAACCTCTTTTGTTGACCACCAGCATTACGCTTTCCATTTTTAAGTTTGGAATAGAGTAGTTGCTTTGGAAGACGATCATCAGGCATCCGCACAACATGACCAGTCCAACGAAGTTGATGTTGAAGAATCATTGCTTCAACACTGGTGATTTTTGCTTCTTCCAGGACACTGATATTAGTTCGCCTGTCTTCCCAAGTGATGTGTAAAAAAATTTGGAGACCCCGTTGATGGAATCTTTCGAGGAGTTGGAGATGGCGTTTATAAGTGGTCCATGTTTCACAAGCATATAGTAAGGTTGGTAGCTCTCATTTTGACTCAAGAAATCACAATTTTATAGTTCAAATGGGGGGGGGGGATTAATGCAGTAAATGGACAAAAGTACAAAGATTCACAAAATAAGATTCCCCTGCATCCCCCCAGAAAAAAAGCACTGCTCAATTCCATCAACCATTCCTCTTAAGGCTTGGATTCCAGACCCTTTTTCAGCCTGGTCACCCTCCTCTGCACACCTTCCAGCTTTGCAGTTGTCATTACCGATATTGACTTTTTGGTAATATGCAAGTAAAAGAATACATGAAAAGAACAATCCTCCTTCATGAATTTGCAAGCAACTAAGCTGGATGCCATCAATATGTTCAGTGGCCCTGAATTCCACAAGGAAACTGTTTTGAATTTTGGGATCAGCTGCATTGCAAGGGGTTGAACTACATGACCCTCTAGATCCCTTTCAACTCTACAATTCATAGTAGCAAATATTTTGCATCCTTGCCAAGGTGAAACCCCAATTCCAGGAATACATGGGGTCAGCATCCATTCATTATATCACCAAATGACGCTACTTGAGGCAAAAATGTTAGCGGCACAGGAGTATGACATAAGAGCCTCCTCCTTTTTTGAAAGGCCCAATATTTTTGAAAGGTGCCCAATATTCTCATCCCCATTAAACAGTTTGGGTCTCCACTTCTTGAGGCTGGGCGGTGTGTGCTGGCCAAAACCGAAGGCATCCCAAAAGATCAGGCTGCCCTAGAGAAATCCTCGCTCTCTGCCACCTGTCTCCATCCTCGCTGAGCTCCACCCTGCAACACCTGGTGCAATTGTCCGTGGCCTTTTGCCTTCATTCTGTCAATGATTCATAAATCAATGAATGTCTGTTAAGGGTTAAAATAATATTAAATCATCAAGGAGAATCATGGGCTGGACATCAAATGTGATGTGCAAGGAGCAAAGGGATTCCAAGCTTGAGGCGCAGCTTGTGTCTTCTTGATGGGCAATTAAATCCATTTGCATTCCAGCGGAAGAAACATCTCTCTGTGATCCCACCTGGCCCACAATTACTCATCAACCTGTCCAGAAGGAGAAGTTAATGAGTAACGTGGCTGTTTTTCAGATGTCAAGCACAAGTGATTTGTCCCAGAATTGGTTTCTTCCACTCCTGCTTCAATCTCTCAGCATTGTCCTCTTGGCCTGAGAAGCAGCAGCTATCCTGGGAAGAGAACATTCTCTTTGGAATGACGCCTGTCAGTCAAGCCATCCTTCCATGGAGTCCAGAGGACGCCACTGCAAAACAATGCAGGAGAACATCCGAAACATTGCATGAACTGAAACGACAGCCATCACTCAAAATTCCCACTTCGCCGAGAAGAAGTTCTCCAGCCAAGTAATACGGGAAAATAACCCGCAGAAATGCATTGCATTCAGCAAAAAGATAAATATTAGGAAAAACGTGTATATTGGGGGAGAGTTCCTACAGAAATGTTTGTATTAAGAGACATTCATATTAAAATGCTGGTTAATTTTTCAGGCAGACTTTAAAAATAAATTACAAACTGATGTAGACATATAGAGAAGTGAACTCAAGTTTGCAAAAGTGAGAAATGGAGAGAAACCGAAATTGACCTATTTGCCCATCCCAGTTGAGGGCTACATTCCCTCCTGGGTGACCTCATCAGGATTGGTTTCCAGACATTTTGCTGTATTTAAATTCTTGGGTTGCCTCTATGGGCTGGGAATAAAGCAAGGAGAACACTGGTTTTAATTTAGAGATGGGTGAATCTGTGTCATGGTCAGTTCCTTTTCATTTCTCTTTTTTTTTTCCAGTCACTGAGATACACATAGCTATACACACTTTACCCTAGCATCAACACTTTTGTGGCCATTAGGAAAAGGTAAAGGGACCCCTGACCATTAGGTCCAGTCGTGACTGACTCTGGGGTTGCGGCGCTCATCTCGCTTTATTGGCCAATGGAGCCGGCATACAGCTTCCGGGTCATGTGGCCAGCAGGACTAAGCCACTTCTGGCGAACCAGAGCAGCGCACGGAAATGCCGTTTACCTTCCCGCTGGAGCGGTACCTATTTATCTACTTGCACTTTGACGTGCTTTCGAACTGCTAGGTGGGCAGGAGCTTGGACCGAGCAACGGGAGCTCACCCCGCCACAGGGATTCGAAGCACCGACCTTCTGATTGGCAAGCCCTAGGCTCTGTGGTTTAACCCACAGCGCCACCCACGTCCCTTACTTGGCACTATAGTGGCCATTACGTTGCACTATAAAATGCAGAGAAGCGTGGATTTTGAAAGCTGGCGGCGTTTCAGTTGCGCATTGTTTTGGGAGGGGTGAATTTGGTCAGTTTGTCTTTCTATGTGAGCTGAATCAAATGTCTCCCCGGTCCCTATTTTAGCTCACTGGCATTTTGGTGCGCCATTCTAAATTTTAAAAGTCTACGGCAATCCACTTGGCATTTTTTCAGGACGTGGAGAACCACAAAATCAATTGGCATCGAAATGAAAAGAGAAATTCAGGCCAAGGCAAGCAATGTGTTACTTTTATTAGACATCACTACAGGTACATTCCACCATGAAGTTCTCCCCCCCCACCCCCAAAATGAATGGGCACCTTGTTGAGCCCATTCATTCCAGCAGGATGTGTCTGCAGAAGAACAACATGCTTTCTGAATGGAGTGATAAGTAATAGAGGCTTTTCTTTTAACAAGAAAAAAAATCACTCTCACACACAAACATTAAACAAAAATAATAAACAAACCACATATTATGCATCAAGTTAAATTAATCAGGATTATCCATTAAATTAAATTTATTACTGCCGGCATTGCAGAATTCCAAGAATGTGGGTCATTATCATCACAATTAACAGTGTGCATCTTCTGGCTAGCAAGTGGGGGTGCTGGGTCATAGGCTGTGGAAGCATTTGCTCTGCATGCAGAAGTTCCCAGGATCAGCCCCCACTACAGTCGTACCTTGGAAGTCGAATGGAATCTGTTCCGGAAGTCCGTTCGACTTCCAAAACGTTCACAAAACAAAGCGCAGCATCTGATTGGCTGCAGGAAGTTCATGCAGCCAATCGGAAGCTGTGGACGCCCCATCGGACGTTCGGCTTCCAAAAATAGTTTGCAAACCAGAGAGGTCACTTCCAGGTTTGCGCCATTCGGGAGCCAAAACATTCAAGAACTAAGTTGTTCGAAAACCAAGGTACGACTGTATCTCTATCTAATAATGAGTATTCACACAGAGAGAGTCCTTCTTTACAAAGCTAAACTGTGGAACTCCCTCCTGCAGGAGGCAGTGGTGGCTGCCAACCAAGATGGCTTTAAAAGAGAATTAGGCAAATTCTTGGAGGAGGGGGGGACTTTTGATCGCTACTGGCCAGGATGGTTCTACTATGGCCTCATCCAGCAGGTTCTTCTGATGTTCTTCTTTGTTCTTCTTTGGTGGCCCAACCAAGTATACAGGTCCCAACTTGACACTGTCATTTATCATCAAGTGAAGAAGATGCCCACATGGAACTCTCCTAGATCCACATGGAAGCCTGTATTCTTCAGTGGGGGGGGGGAAACTACTTGTTTGGGCAAGACAACATCTTGGGGGATCTGATGAGGCCCCGTTGAAGAACAAGTGCCATAGCATGGAAGAACTTCACACAGCAAATAATTAACCTGTGGAACTCACTCCTACAAGATGCAGCAATGTTCACTAACTTGGGTGGCTTTAAAAGAGGGTTAGAGGAGAGGGCTATTCACAACAGAGATATGATAGCTTAGTCAGTGGAGCAGGAGACCCTCAATCTCAGGATTGTGGGTTTGAGCCCCATGTTGTGCAAAAGATTTCTGCATTCCAGGGGATTCCAGAATGGCTATGCTTTGCCCTCCACAGTCGGAGGCAGAGATGCTTCTGAATGCCAGTTGCTGGAGACCACAGGAGGGGGGAGGACTCTTGTTCTCAGGTCCTGCTTGTTGGTCTCCCATGGGTAACTGGGTAGCCACTGCAAGGATGCTGGACTAGATGGGCCATTGGCCTGATCCAGCAGGCTCATCTTACATTTTTAAGTCTTGATGAGTGCCAATGAACATGGAAATTAGGCTTAGATCTCACTGGGGAGGTCAACCTGCCTCTGAGCTACATTGCTTTAGACTGCAGGGGGGGGGGGCTCAGTTGATCCTTATTCCTCCACACACACACAAAACAAAATAAAAAATAACAATATTCCTTCCAGTAGCACCTTAGAGACCAACTCAGTTTGTTCTTGGTATGAGCTTTCGTGTGCATGCACACTTCTTCAGATACACTGAAACAGAAGTCACCAGACCCTTATACATTCCACAGGGCGGGCGCCACCACCGAGAAGGCCCTCTGCCTGGTTCCCTGTAACTTCGCTTCTCACAGTGAGGGAACCGCCAGAAGGCCCTTAATATCCCACCCTCTCACTATATGTCTTCCCATCAGATGTCGAGGAGATAAAGAACTACACAACTTTTAGAAGACATCTAAAGGCAACCCTATGTGGGGAAGTTTTAATGTTTGACGGACTATTGTATTTTAATATTTTGTTGGAAGCCGCCCAGAGTGGCTGGGGAAACCCAGCCAGATGGGTGGGGTATTAATAATAATAATAATAATAATAATAATAATAATAATATTACAGCTCTAATTGTCTAAGTGCCAGGAACACTTGTGTACAGGGAAGCATTCAGTTATGACGGTTGCCATCCACATTCAGCAATGTACAGACTAAATACAGGTCGATCAGCTTACAGAGAATTACCGTAGGTTCCAGTTCAGAACAAATTTAGGAGAACGAGGGATGTGGAGCCTTTTCAAGCCTGGCATGATGACTGAGGTGAATGAAGATGCTCCGGACACACCAATCTCTCTACAACCTGTTTGTGTTGTTAATAGCAATGTGAAGCAGAACTGGAACTTACCGTACCTGGAAAAATTCTGGAATTTCTCTGAGGAACTTAAGAAGGGAAAGATGAGTTTCTGTTATCCTAATTTAAGACCTCCCCCACCCCAAGTATTCTCACTGATGGACATTTTTGGATTTAGTGACGTTAGAAACAAAGCAAAGTTAATGGTGAATCTGTAAAGTTAACATTTAACATAATTGCCTTAAGATGTGGCAGTAGTGTTGCTTAAAAAAAGAGAGAGAAGCAAAGAAATAAAATTGCATTTCACACTTAAAATTTGGATAAACTCAAAATTATTGATTTGAACTGGGGCCAAAGGGGAGAAGCAGCTGTGCCAAATTCTGTTTCCGCTTTGGTGGGGAGTCAGCTCCTCTGCCATTATTCTCATGCAGCCGTGACCCTGATTTCTGTGGCCCTGGCAGTGTCTCCAGCCGCAGGTGATGTGAGTGGTCAGGCCTGGAATACCCATTTGGACAGGCTCAGAGTAGACCCAGATCCCTTCCAGCTAAACCACCCTTTGCTAAAGTAGGGCATTTCTGGCTGTGGGCGCAATGTGCTCTGGCCACAAAGACGCAGCCACAATGAATTCCGAAAACTGTACAATTAGCAGCAGAGAAGAAGGAACTGGATTTCAGCCACCCAAAGACAACTGACCTGGCAGTCTTTTTCCACAGGGAACTGACAACTCTGTTCTCAGTTCTATGCAGGGTGGGATCTCCTTGCCTCCACTGTCGGAGGCAGCAATGATTCTCAATTCCGGTTGCTGGAAACCACAGGAGGGGAGAGATGCTCTTGGATCCTGCTTAATGGTTTCTGACAGGCATCTGGTTGGCCACTGCGAGAACAGGGTGCTGGACTAGTTGGCCTGATCCAGCAGGTTCTTCTGATGTTCTCCATGTTTGGTTTCAGTGCTCATCTTACATCTTCCTTCACTGACAGCCATGCCTCCACTAACTTCTCCATGGGCTGTTAAACATGACACACCAAAGAGGACATGGCTCTGGGTGGAAGGAGAGCAAACCATTTGTGGCAAAACAGTAATGGGCCAGGGCAGCACCGATAGAGGGGGAAGTAGGTGGCATGAAATGGAAAAGCCAAGTCCTTCAAAGCTGGAGGAACCAAGTCCTTCAACTGGAGCAGCTCATTTTTGGCGGAGTTTTCTGGCAAGAATTCAGGTCCAACAGGGCTGTTCTTCAGGCGACAGCAGGGGAAAGTGCAGCTGGTGGTAAATATCTTGCCTCTCCCTGCTCCAGAATGAGCACGAGGCAGGCAGGCACCCATGCGGGCAGCACTTTGGGGACTTCATTGCCTGCCGCTGCCAAAGATCATCTGACCCACGGATCTCCAGGTCTGAGCCTAGGGCCCAGCAGCAGGTACAGAGCGCCTCTGAGCATGTGCAAAATGGATTGCCATTGTTACCCGCCGGGCAAGCTATAGAACATGGCAAGGTTTCTGGGTCTGAAGAGGAGGCCTCCTCCTTGGATAGAAATCACAAAGTTGCAATCCTCCCAGAGCAAATGGAGCTCTCAAACTCTTTGGGGGGCACATGGAAGGGAGTTGGAGGGAAGATGAAAAAGTTTCCAGCAGGTGCCTTGTAGCTTTGCAAACTTGCACAGAGCATCACCTGCCTGCCATCCACCTGTTCTCTGCTCGTGGTTTGACGGTCCGCATCGATCAGCCTTGATCCATAGATGGGTGGCTGCAATTTGCACCTGGGCAGTGAGCTAGACTTCCACAGCTGCGTATCAGACTAGCAGTAGCAACGATAATCCTAGGCCCTACCATTCTCAACAGAAATGCAATCGGGCCTTTAATATTTTTTTTACCACTCTTAATCTGTAAACACATTGTTTTCCTGGCAGTGCTGAGGCGGGTTTTGGGTTGGGGGATGGACAGGGGAGAGCTCCTTCACTCAGGCTGCTTGGGTACCCAAGTCAGCTTCCACCCTCCATCCTCATCCCGGCGCACGAAAGCCTGTCCCTGGCGGAAGGTGTGCGTTTTGACGTTGCAGTGGGGGCTCAAGGAGGTGGTGAAAGCCACCTCCGTTGGGGTGGGAGAGGCGTCCGAGCAGCAGGGCTGCCCACAAGGCAGCGGAGGGTAGATATTCTCAGGCAGTGAGAAATGGCAAGGCAGGTCGGGTGCGTGACCCAAAGGCTCTTCTCTCGTGCCGCTCGTCCTGTCTGCGGACAGAAAAGTGGCACACCTGTAAACAGCTGGCTGGCTGTCATTGCCCCCAAAGTCCGTTGCCTGGGCTGGGTCCCCGATGAAAGAGCCCAGAGGTACGTCTGGGGTCAAGGCACTGTAGTTAGCTGAAGCAGGCGACTCGTCTATCGTGTCAAGGTCTTTGAGGCCCAGCGTCCGCAGGACCCAGCTGTCCACGTGGGGGTCGTGTGGCTCTTCGCAGGCGGAGAAAGAGCCCAGGAGGTTCCGCCTGGCCTTCTGCGGGTGGGACGCCTCGCGAGGAAGGGGAAGGCCTTCTGCTCTCAGCCTCCGCTTGCCGCTTTGAAGAGGGCTGTGAGATTTCTGGCCACTCTGACGCAGCAGCTTCTGTTTAAGAGGGCAGTGGAGAGAGGGGGGCAGAGAACAGCTGATGAGCAAGTCTGAGAATATTTCGCAGTTTATAAGCGTAAGAGGCTGGAGGGGGCAGTCTGCCTAACCAAATACACCAGGTTTACCTAAGCCCTGTGACTCCACTGCTGCCCCTATTAGCTATGAGAGGTTGTCACGGGGGGGGGGGGTGAATCACAACACTAGCTGGGGAGTAGAAGATGCTCAGGATTCATCAATTTTTAAGGGCCTGGTGTTTCCTTGTCTTCTGCAACATGTTCTCGATGCAGGAAATAGTGCACTGGGTGTGAATTTATCCTGCTTTACTGAGTGTTCTGTGATGCTACTCCAATGCTACGAGATTCCTGCTGTCTGGAAGCGCGAAAGCACAGCAAAAGGCAGACAGATCCAAGAACAACATTTATAGGATTTCAGCAGGACATTACAGGGCATCCATCGACTGGAAATGAAGCAGTATGGACACCCCAGAACTTTTGCAGGCGCAAACAGTTCTGAAAGTGGGATTGTGTGTAACCGCCCCAAAACATCCCTAGCGCAAATCATCATGGATGCGCAATGAAAAGGATGTCTGGAGGGTCTCCAGGTGAATTTGGAAAGGAACTGGAAATAAAACTGCCAATATCATCATGCCATTATGCAAATCTATGGTGCGACCGCATTTCTGCTCCCCTCACCTCAAAAATGATCAAGGGGGCAAAGTGAGGAAACAGCAGCATTTGGGACTTTTTAGTTTAGAGACAAGGCAACTAAGAGTGGCAGGATAGAAGTTTATAAAATTATGCCTGGAGAACATAAATACAGTGGTACCTTGGTTCTCGAATTTAATCCGTTCCGGGAGTCTGTTCAACTCCCAAAACGGTTGGAAAACCAAGGCATGTCTTCCAATTGGCTGCAGGAGCTTCCTGCACTCAATTGGAAGCCGCGGGACGTTCGGCTTCCGAAAAACGTTTGCAAACTGGAACACTCACTTCCAGGTTTGCTGCGTTCAGGATTTGTTCGGGAACCAAGCCATTCGAGAACCAAGATACCACTGTGGAGCAAAGAACATTCTTATGTTCTGAATGCGGCCTAGGACCCTCATACCTAAGGGACCGCCTCTCCTGGTATAACCCGTGTAGAACCTTAAGATCCTCAAATAATAGCATTTTAGAGGTCCCGAGCCATAAGGATGCTAGGCTGGCGGCAACTAGGGCCAGGGCCTTCTCAGTACTGGCCCCGACTTGGTGGAACGGTCTGTCGCAAGAGACCAGGGCCCTGCGGGATTTGGCATCTTTCCGCAGAGCCTGCAAGACGGAGCTGTTCCGCCTGGCCTTTGGGTTGGTTTTACCCTGATGTTTTATTCCTTTATGGTTTTATTGGTGGGCTACTTAAAAATGAGGCTGCATTTTAAACTTTAAATCGTATTTTAACTTGCATTTTAATTGATTGTTTTGTATGTTTTGTTGTGGTTTTATGGGTGTTAGCTGCTCTGAGCCTGGTCTTGGCTGGGAAGGGCGGGGTATAAATAAAAATGTATTATTATTATTATTATTATTATTATTATTATTATTGGTCACATGGCTACGTCCCGCAGGCCGTGATCTCTCTCTCCCTCCCTCCCTCCCTCCCTCCCTCCCTCCCTCCCTCTCTCCTTCTCCCTGCCCTGGTTACCTTGGTTTTCTCCTCTAACTGCTTGACCAGAGCAGAGTTCAGGAACTGCCTGAGGTGGTTGTTCTCCTCCTGCAACCTGGCCAGCTCTTCCTCCTTCTGCAAGAGGGTGTCTTGAAGCTGCGAAGCACAGAGAAGGGTGAGGACAAAAAGCCCCGCAGGCCTGTAACCCAAACTGCTAACTTTGCACGGGTGCCTTTGGAACCCGACACCCAGGAGGGAACCCAAGGGAGCCAAGGATATTAGGAGCACCACTGTCCCAGCCTCACTTCTGACTTTTTCTATTCTCTCGCCGTGTATTTGAGGAGATTCCTTTGAAAAACGTAACCACAAAGGCACAAAAATGTGTGCAGGAGGGAGGAAAAAGTCAACAGCGAACAATGCGCAGTGATTAAACACACAGGGATTAGCTCCATCACAATGCGGGGTTACCAGTTCATCTCCTTCTCCGTTTTCAGAGGGGATTTCAACAAGGCAAGAGAAATGTCCCCTTCAAAAGACATTCCAGCGGCATTTTATACCTCGGGGCAGGTGAGCATGTAAGATCTGCACTGTAACACTGGCCAGCAATGCTTAAACAGATATTCTCATGCGTCCTCCGAATTCAGCTGCAATAAATAAATCCCAGTTTTCGGCATCAAAATCCCAGCCTAATTTCAGACTGGTGTAGATTCACAATTGTTACCTGTTTGTTCCTGTAGAGCTGCGTGCAGAGCTGGTCTCCAGACCCTCCATCGTCTTGGAGGGAGACGCCCAAATTGCAGAACTGATCTGCAGCAACAGAGAAAGATCAAAGAAGTCAGAGAGCTGGAACTGGGGGCCACAAGAATGTGATGCATTTTGGGTTCCCCTCAAAGGGAAGGGAGGAGCCCGACCCCACCCCCACCCATTCACCTATTTTTCCTCCGTATGATCTGAAGAAGTGGATGCTTTAGTTGAGATTCCTGCCTTGCAGGGGGTTGGACTAGATGACCCTTGGGGTGCCTCCCAACGCTACAATTCTATGATTCTATGTCTGCAGGTGTTTGGGTGGATCTTAATAGATCAAGACAAAAGTCTCAATTTTTAAAAAGACACCGATTAACCATTGCGGAAGGGCGTACTCTTATTTTTCCTGCATAGGCCTGGTGGAATAGAAAAGTTTTCAGTAGGCATTTAAAATCTGGCACACAAGGTGCCTGCTGAATTTCCAGTGGCAGGGAGTTCCACAGGACTGGGCCAATGACACTAGCTGCTTGGTTTCTCGCTGTTGTCAAACGAGTCTCGCCAACTTGCAGAATGACTAATGGCACTCCTAAGAACATGAGAAGAGCCTGCTGGATCAGGCCAATGGATTCCATCTAGACCAGCACCCTGTTCTCACAGCGGCTGACCAGGTGACTGTGGGAAACCAGCAAGCAGGATTCGAGCGCAAGAACAGCTCTCCCCCTCCTGTGCTTTCCAGAAGCTGGCACTCAGAAGCACCCCTGACTCCAGAGATGCTCCTGCAGGTGATCTCAGTGACGGAGCTGGGATCTGAGGGTTCAGGCACCCTGGGCCAAAGATGCTCAGGGCTTTGTCAATTAATAGAAGAACCTTGATTCTGGCTGGGCTGTAAGTGGGCAACAAGCGAAGATGCCTTAACAGTGGTGCCGCATGTGTCAATGGCGTCTTCTGAGCTACAGTCCGGTGTGGCAGCTGCACAGACCATCCCAAGAGAAAGGCCGTCCCTCTCTCTTGCCCCATTAAAAATGAATTCCCTCCCCTAAATAATACTTGATCACCAAGCTCTCTGCTGCAGTTTGCCAAACATCCCCATTCTGAGCTGTTCTTGGCATCCCAGGGCCAAGAGGAGCTGGAGAGGCTTGGAGTACCTTCAAGGCCCACTCAGACCACAAAGGCAACACAGCCCCTCTCTTGCGCCCCTGGAGGGGCTGGTTCCCACAAGCCCTGCGCCCCCACTCAGAAACCTCGGGACTCCCTGCCGCCATGACATTTGTTCCCAGGAGCAGAAGGGTTAATTGGCCTGGGGGGGGGGCAAGTGTGTGGGGAGAGATGCAAGTGGATCTTGTGGGCGATTTAGAGTCCAAGGAGTCCTCTCCAGGGCTTGATTTGCAAAAGGAGAGGGGCCCAAGAGGGACTTGGAGGTGGTGGTGCTCCCTTGCAAGGAAACTGGTCTGGGCATGAGAATCATCACTGTGTGAAGGCGTCACTGGTGGTGCTTGGCCTACAGGAAGTAGCCACAGTATATAATATAAAATAAAATAAAATAAAATAAAATAAAATAAAATAAAATAAAATAAAATAAAATAAAATAAAATAAAATAAAATAAAATAAAATAAAATAAAATAAAATAAAATAAAATAAAATAAAATAAAATAAAATAAAATAATAAAAAAATAAAATAAAATAAAATAAAATAAAAATAAAATAAAATAAAATAAAAATTAAATTAAATTAAATTAAATTAAATTAAATTTTAAAAAAATGGAACATGATAGTGTTGAAAGCCTCAGGCTTACCAGGGAGAGACCAGACACACCAAGGAGGAAAGCAGAGTAGAGAGAAAAGGCAGAGGAGGGAGATCGAAGAGCATAAGAAGAAGAGCATAAGAAGAGCATTGTAGAATTGTACAGCTGGGAGGGACACCAGGGGTCACCTAGTCCAACCCTGGGCAATGCAGGAAGAACAGCTAAATAATTCCTGCTAGGTCAGGAATTCAGTGTTAGAAACTCAGATATGTAAGCTAGACACCAAATAGCTCCTTAAACCAGGGTTACAGTCACCAAAACGGAATGCCTAGTTGCCATTTTGGGGCCAGGCAGCTTGGAAAATCGTATTTTTCAATGCAACGTTTTGGTTCCTGAAGTTTGTTCTGATTGTGCAGGTAAAATATAATGGATGAAATTCTACAGGATGAGGTATCCGTGTGTGAAAACAGTCGAGGCCCAAGGATCCCCAGGGATGCACCTCCAGATGGGAGAGATAGAGGCAGATAGGGCAGAAGACACGGAGACCAGCAGTAGGTGGCGCCAGAGGCACTGACAGGCGGAGCCATCCTCTGGGAATCAGCCTCTGCTCGGCTTGCCACAGAGACCACAATTTTTGCAGTCCTTGTCCTAACTTTGCTGGCAGTGGGTGAAAGGGTGAAAGGTGAAAGTGCCCTCTGATTCTAGTCAAGCCAGAACTCTGGAGCCTCCGCATCACAGAAGTGCTTTTCTGATTCCCCTGAGCAGCTGTGTCTTAAAGGCTTTGGACTTCCAGGAAGTGAAGGGTTCTGGCACTGCTTTGAGGTTTTGCTTGTGTGTGTGTGTGTGTGTGTGTAGGAATCATTTACTAGAATAAAACAAAATGAATGTTTAAAAATGCAAAATTAACTTATGGAACTCCCTGCCACAGGAAGCAGTGATGGCAACAAACTTGGATAGCTTGAAAAGAGAATTAGAGAAATTCACAGAGAAGAAGAGGGCTATCGGTGGCTCCTAGCCAGGATGGCTCTGCTCTGCCTCCACACTCAGAGGCAGGAGTGGATGGCAACCACAGGAGGGGGGAGTCGCTCTTGTGCTCGGATCCTGCTTGTGGGTTTCCCATAATGGGCATCGTTCAGCCACTGCGAGAAGAGCATGCAAGACTAGGTGGGCCATTGGGCTGGTCCAGCAGCCTCTTCTTATGTTCTTCTGCCAGACTGAAGACACACAGCATTGATGCTGTGATAGAAGCGCTGGTTTTTTTGGTGCTGGAAGTGAATTCCCATGTGGGTTTTCTAAAGGGGAGATGAGACCAAGAAAGAAGATTCTAGCTGGTACCAGATCAGGGGGAGGGGGGGTGGTCTGGAAAGATGTGAAGGCAGAGCATAGCCATTTTGGCTAGTAGCCACCCATAGCCCTCTCCTCCTCCATGAATTTGCCTGATCCTCTTTTACAGCTATCAAAGTGGGTGGCCATCCCTGCCTCCTGTGGGAAGCAGTTCCACAGGCACTGCAAGCGGAAGGACTTTCTCTCATCGGTCCTGGATCTTCCCACACTCCGCTTCATGGGTTTTTGTGTTACGCGAGAGGGAGACATGCTTTACTCCGTCCACTTTCTCCACGCCCTTCCGACTGATTTGGGAACCGCAAAGGGGTCCTCGCTGCATGCAAGCGCCGCCGCCGCCGCTGCTCCCCCGGCCTTCCTTGCTGGGAGCCAGGGAAGCCCTAGCGCCTTCCTACCTGGCCCGCTCCCCGACGGAGAGTGCGAAGCTGCGAGCGCAGCAGCCGGAGGAGGAGGAGAAGGAGGAGGCTGGAGGGGGCGGGCCGAGGCGGGCCAAGCGCTCCTCCGCCTCCTCTCGCCTGCGCGCCGGCGCCGCGCCTGTCCGGCCGTCGAACGGCTCTTCCTTACCGGCGGCGGTGCTGCTGCTGCTGCCCGGTGCCTCGTCGTCGTCCAGGAGTCTCTCGGCGGCCCAGACGGCGTCGAGCCACGTCTCCGGGGCAACCTTTGCCACCGCTGACGTCGAGTGGGCCCAGGGGCGGACGCAGACGGGGCCCCCCGCGAAGGCCGGCGGCAGCTCTGGGCAGGGCGCGGCGCTGCTCTGCCAGGAGGGAGGAAGAGAGGAAGAGGGGTGGGGTGAGAGGGAGGAGCGGAGAAACCCCCCTCGACGGCGGGGCGGGGGCTCCTCTGTCGGGCTGCGCGCCCAGGACCCTTCGACGGGATCCGGAACGAGGGTCTGAAACCCTCCGGCACACACACACCCTCCAGCTTCTCTCCCCCTCCCCAAACAACGCATCTTCCACCTGGTGCCCCTCACGATGGTAGGCAAGGGGCGCCCTTGGACTGGGAAATTGCTGGGGGGGTGCACCTCTTGCCTCCCCTACGGGCCCTCTTTGCAACTGCAAGCCACACACACAGCCCCCTACCCAAAAAAGTACCCTCTGTACCGCGCCTACCTAAAGGTGATGGGCGGGCAGCGGGCGGGCTTAGACGGGGCGGACTCTGCCAAAGCATTCCCCCAGGAAGCGCCCCCCACGAATGACCCCCTCGGTCCCTTACTAGCGCCTCTTTCACCGGGCGTCCTGCCGAAGGCGCCCACGTCGAGTGGCGAGAGAGAGAGAGAGAGAGAGAGAGAGAGAGAGAGAGAGAGAGAGAGAGAGAGAGAGCTGCCCAGTTGCTTCTCCCTTGGGCTTCTGGAATCCGAGCCCTTCTTCCAAACTCCCCGAACAGTGACACACACGCTTCGCTGGCCAGCCAGCACAACCCGGGAGTTGGGGCACAGAGAACACCCACCCACACCAAGGGAGAGACCCTCCTCCCTGCCCCAAAGGACCCCTTCCCGGCTTACCATCTGGCAGGTTGGGGTCGGGATCCGGTCGTCCCCCCGCCCTCCCCTTCCAACTCCGGGGGAGCCTTCTCCAGCCGGCAGCGACGGGACGGGACGGGCGAGGAGCAGGAGGCGAGTTCTAATCTAGAGGAGAGTGGCCCCGGCGAGACGCCTCCTGCGCGCTCCTGCGCCCTGCCGTCTGATTTGGTGCGAAGCTGTCAAAAGTGGTGACGAGAGAGCGGGAGTGAGAGAGAGCCCTGGCCCAGGTCCTCCTCACAAGGAAGGGGGGAATGGAAGGAGAAAGAGAGAAGGAGGGAGAGAGGGAGGGAGGGAGGAGAGAGGGAGGGAGGGAGGAGGCAGAGTTGCGCCTTGCGATCTGCAGAAGCTTCGCTCCTGCCAGAGAAGAGTCGGGAGCACTTGGGCCAGTTTGTTGGGAAGCAGCGCTGGGCTACCTGGCTATTAACTTTAGGCAAACCAAGGAGGCAACGGAGCATCTTTGATCCTAAAGTGAATTTCCTGGGGTGGTGGATGCAGAAACTGGACAGAAGGAACTCCAAGCGAGAGATGGGGAAGGACAAGAAACCGCGGTCCCTTGTTGGAACCAAAGGATGTCAAATCCAAGCATTTCTTTTTCTCCACTGGGCCAGGAAGAAGTCAGCAGCTTCCCACTTCCTTTCCGGGCGGGGGGGGGGCACCTTTTTCACCCTGAAGGGTTTCAGTGCAATGTTGAACAGACACCTGGAGGTGAATGATATCAAGGTGCGCTGCTGTTCTGTCAGGTTCCCCTTTTCTAAGTCCGTGGCTTGGCTCTGGATGATGCTAAAAACCGGTGTGTGGGGGTGTGGGTGTGGGTGTGGGTGTGGGTGTGGGTGTGTGTGAGAGAGAGAATTTGTAAACTGAATGTACAGTTCAGATTTTGTAATCAAGCCACAGATCCTGGCGATCTTGAGAAGCAACGTAAGATTTCTTTATTAGCTCATAAAACGCAGCTCTCCTTTTTCCACCCATCTGGTCCTCAGGAATGAAAGAAGAACCTGTTGGGAAAACGCCCTTCGGTGCCCCTGCAGCCCCCGAACTCCGAGCGTCCTCCGGTATGTGCAGCTCTGGAAAAGGCATCCCCCTTCTTCTCCAGTGCGCTTCAGCGACATATATCAACTGCTATATGCGCACTAATCTTCTGGCATAACACAGTAAGAAGAATGAGACATCATAGAGCTAATCTACGTACAGTCATACTTCTTCTTGCGAACGCTTCATGTTGCGCTTTTTCAGGTTAAGAACGCAGCAAACCAGGAAGTGCTCTATCATGCTTCGCGCATGCGCAAAAGTGCCGCTCTGGTTGCAGACTTTTTGGGGTGGGAACAGCACCCCGGAACAGATCGTGTTCGCAACCAGAGGTACCACTGTACTTATTTACACACTACATACAAACTAAGGATTCATTATGTCCTTTCTCTCCAGCTCCAAGAAAACAGACAGGACAAAAGCAAAAGTACAGTGTAACAGTGCACATAGTGGAAGAGATAAGACTTCCATTCCCACACTCTCCTAGACAGGGGATTTACACCAATCTCATCTGCAGCATCGGAGGCGTGAAATACTGACAGAGCCCTTGCGTTTCATAGAATCAGAAGTGTAGTGTTGGAAGGGACCCCAAGGGTCGTCAAGTCCAACATCCTGCAAGGCAAGAATCACAGCTAAAGAATCACTGGGCACCCAAGCTCTGTTTAAAGACTTCCAAGGAAGGAGAGCCCACCACCTTCTGAGTGAGTCCATTCCACAGCTCTGAACCATCATGACGTTTCTTCTAAGGTTTAGTCAGAATCTCCTTTTCTTGCCATTTGAATCCATTGACTCCGGGCCTCCCCTCTGAAGCAACAGAAAACAAGTTTTAAAAGGAAAGGACTTCACTAGCCCTCGGCACCCCAGTATGGATGCAGCAACCAAATTAAGTGCATCTCCCTTCTTCAAGCCTTTGCAGAATAGTCACAGTTTCTTGAATTTCTACAGGGGGGGGGGAGGAGAGGGGGGCCTGGGTAGGTAGCACCACCCATGGGGAGAATTTCACCAGGAAGATCCATCTACTGGCATCCTGCATAGTTATTTTATGCACATCCTTAAAATACCCTCCAAAATGCATATTAGTTAGCTTTTTCTTCAAATAGCGCCACATAGTGCTATTAACGGCCTCGGTCCAGTATACCTGAAGGAGCGTCTCCACCCCCCATCGTTCTGCCCAGACATGGAGGTCCAGCTCCGAGGGCCTTCTGGCGGTTCCCTCACTGCGAGAAGCAAAGCTACAGGGACCCAGGCAGAGGGCCTTCTCAGTGGTGGCACCCACCCTGTGGAACGCCCTCCCTTCAGATGTCAAAGAGAAAAACAACTACCAGACTTTTAGAAGACATCTGAAGGCAGCCCTGTTTAGGGAAGCTTTTAATGTTTAATAGATTACTGTATTTTAATATTCTGTTGGAAGCCGCCCAGAGTGGATGGGAAAACCCAGCCAGATGGGCGGGGTATAAATAATAAATTAGTAGTAGTAGTAGTAGTAGTAGTAGTAAGTAGTAGTAGTAGTATAGATCTCTTGTTTTCTCTTGCGATTCACAGGACATCAGTTTTCGAATACGAGAGGGAATCATATTACACTATGAACTTGAGTGTGATGAAAATGTTTGATACTACGCAGGACGCCTCTAGATGTTGTTATTATTATTATTATTATTATTATTATTATTATTATTATGCATTCATGTCAATTTGTGGTCTGGGGGTATCAGGGTGGTCCTAACCAATCCTACTTGCCATATTCTACACCTGCAAAAGTTTCAGGGTGGACTGGATATACAGCTTCCTTTGCGGCTAGAATGTGACACACACACAAACACAAACACACACACACACACACACACACACCCAGCTTCCTAGTGAAATCTAAATTTTCACACCAGAAATGTTTTGGGTTCACCCCCATGACATCCTCCCCCTCTCTTGTTCCATTGTAGTGAAAGAGTGCCTCACCAGTTGACAAAAATGTGGCAACAGCTACTAAAGAATCATAAAACCATAGAATTGTAGGATCAGAAGGAACTCCAAGAGTCATCTAGTCCAACCCCCTGCAATGCAGGCATAACAGCTAAAGCACCCTTGACAGATGGTCACCCAACCTTCTGTCTAAAGATCTTCAAGGAAGGAGATTCTGCCCCCATCTGAAGTCACGGAATCATAGAGCTGTACAATTGGAATGGAACCCAAAGGGGTGCAAAGTGGGGCAGCAGAACAGAAAAGCGAAGCGGCTTCAGAAACAGGGTTAGGAAGAAACAAAATAAAAAAAAATTCCTTCCAGTAGCACCTTAGAGACCAACTAAGTTTGTTCTTGGTATGAGCTTTCGTGTGCATGCATACTCCTGGTGTATCTGAAGAAGTGTGCATGCACACGAAAGCTCATACCAAGAATAAACTTAGTTGGTCTCTAAGGTGCTACTGGAAGGATTTTTTTTTATTTTGTTTCGACTACGGCAGAACAACACGGTTACCTACCTGTAACAGGGTTAGGAAGGTGAAAAGAAGGCTTGGCCATTTCATGGGATTCAAATGGGAAATTTTAGGGGGTTGATATGGAGAAGTGGGGGGGGGGGCAAGCAGATCGAGTAGGGGTGGCAGAGTATAAAAAAAAGAACAGAAATTACAACATACCGTAATAGAATCATAGTTTTAAGGGACCACAAAAGTCATCTGGTCCAACCCCTGCAATTTTTGCCCAACATGGGACCAGAACCCAAGACCCTGAGGTTAAGAGTCTCGTGCTCTACCAATTGAGCTACCAAGGCATGCCCCGCTCTTTTTTCAAAGGAAGCTGACCAAGGAGCATAGGAACATGCTCTGGACCAAGTCAGACTCATCTGCTCTCTACCAAGCTCACCTAGCTCAATACTGTCTACACCGACCAGCAGCAAATCACCAGGGTTTCAGGCAGGGAGGGTTTCAGGCATCTCAGAGATGCCAGAGATGGAATCCAGGACTTTCTGAATGCAAACCTCATCTGTATGTGAGCATAAAACAATGAGCTTTTAAAAGCATGTCAAATATAGATGGAAGGGTCGTTGGGTCAATTACGTTAACATTCCTCGCTACATATCTGATTCACACTCCTCTTCCTTGCATGGGCTCGTTCCAAAATTGTGCCCAGCATAGACAATGAAGGTATAAATCAGTGCCCATTCTTTTGGAGCCTCCCTCCCCAAGATAACCCAGCTCACAACAACTGGCACAATGAAATGCCAAGGTCAGGCTAAACACGGGGCTGGCACATATGACCAGCAACCATTACATCTGGCTGTTGTTTAGTCATTTAGTCGTGTCCGCCTCTTCGTGACCCCATGGACCAGAGCACGCCAGGCACTCCTGTCTTCCACTGCCTCCCACAGTTTGGTCAGACTTCGCAGTTGGTAGCTTTGAGAACACTGTCCCACCATCTCGTCCTCTGCCGTCCCCTTCTCCTTGTGCCCTCAATCTTTCCCAATATCAGGGTCTTTTCCAGGGAGTCTCCTCTTCTCATGAGGTGGCCAAAGTATTGGAGCCTTAGCTTCAGGATCTGTCCTTCCAGGGAGCACTCAGGGCTGATTTCCTTCAGAATGGAGAGGTTTGATCTTCTTGCAGTCCATGGGACTCTCAAGAGTCTCCTCCAGCACCAGAATTCAAAAGCATCAGTTCTTCGGCAATCAGCCTTAGAAGAAACCCTACAGTATCTTATTTTTCCTTCTTTTAATAATTTCAATGTGTTGCAGGGTGACAAAAAAATTTCCGTACCGGGTACCACCTGCTACGCCACTGAGGAGAGGGAGGGAGGGGGGACTTCAAGGACCCTCCATTGGCTCACAGCATCTCAAAGATGAGATCAGTTTGTAATACAAATCTTAAGCCCAACTCCTTTGTTAGCCTTGCTAGGAATAATACATTAATCAAATCAGTGTTTATCTCACCAGGATATGCTGACATTTTTGCTGGCAGAGGCTCATTTTGAAATTACTAAATCTGGACAACAGCCCTGTCAATACACTCAAGGGATGCTCAGGTGTGGTCCATTGTTCTGGCCAAGAAATTGACCTGTCAGGTTAGGGTGGCCAGAGACAGAATCTTCCACATGAGAGCCATCTTCAAATATTTGAAGGGTCGTTGCATGGAAGATGCATCTAGCTTTCTTTCTTGTCCTCTGGAGAGCAGGTCCTGAACCAAGGGATTAAAGTTACAAGAATTGAGATTCTGACTAAACCTCGGGAAGAACTTCCTCATGGCTGGAGCTGTTGGACATGGGAACGGTCTCCATCGAGAGGTTGTGGACCTCTTCATTGGAGGTTTTTAAGCAGAGGTTGGCTGGCCATCTAGATGCTTCATGGAGGCTTTAGTTGAGGGTAGGGGGTTGGACTAGAGGGTAGGGGGTTGGACTGCCTTGTAGTGGGTTGGACTAGATGATACTTTGGGTCTCTTCCAACTCAGAAGTTCTATGATTTCATGATCAGCTGAGATAACCTATTCTGACTAAAAACCAGGAAGAACTTTTTGACAGTAAAAGCTGTTTGACAGTGGAACGGGCCACCTCAAGAGGTGATGGACTCTTGGAAGTTTTTAAGCAGAGGTTGGATGGGCAGGGGGTTGGACTAGATGACCCCTGGGGTACCTTCCAATGCTACAATTCTACGATTAACTAATTCTATGAACATCCTCAGACTCACAGAAACATCGGCGGAACCAATTGGCTGAGAGTCTTTAATATGGATCAATAAAGGTCTTCTTAGCAGTGGCCCCACATTAAGCTGCTTCCCTGCTTTCCCCCTAAGAAATGACAGACTAGCTGCTCTTCTTGTTGTTCGTAGCATTTTAAATAATGTTTTATTATAAGTGGGAAAGCATTAAAATACTTAAGGGGAAAAGATGCCAACCATGGGACTGTCTCAGATGGTCATTGGTCCAATGCTCAGAGCAGGATGTGCCCTTGATTATGTCTTTGTCACCTGTGGTGACATTATCTCCATTATCTATGTGCTCTAGCACCAGTTCTGCACACATATATGCTCAGATTAAAACTCGCACCCACTTTCTAAACATCTCGGTAGGCATGCCTGAACAAGAATATTTTTAGCAGGCACTGAGAAGACTACAGTGAAGACCCGTGGCTTGATGTCAATACACAGGGAGTTCCAAAGTGCCACATGAAGCAACCAAGTACTTGCAGATGTAGGGGTGGGCATTATGAGGTGCCTGTAACAGTGCCAGTTCTGCCAATCAAACCGGCTGAGTGGGCACATATGGGGTACGGTGATCTCGCAGGTGTCTTGCTCCTTAACGGGGTTTGGAACTGGTGTAACTTTATGCCAGCTGAATTTATGCCAGCTTACTTTGCACACATGGGATTGGTCCCTAGGTCACCTTTTTTCCTAAACCAAAAAGTCTTTAAATCATTTTGCCTTCTGCTGTTAAGGGAAGTGTACCAATGTCCCCAGAGGCTCATTGCCACATTGGTCACAATGTGCCTTCCAGCCTGCACATGCCCTCTAGGGGACGGAGGGTGCGTTGCAAGCCTAGGGATGAGAACTGCAGGCAACAGCATTTCCTCTCCTTGAGAGTTTCGGAGGCCAGAGAGTGGAGGGAATGCTGACATTTATCAGTGCACCTGAAGAGCGAATGTTTTTGCAGAAAGAACAAATTTCACTGTCTCTCAAGGGGCATTTCACCAGGACTCACAAAGGGTAGGTACTAGAAAGGTACTTACCTGCCCACCTCAGGAAGCACTGAGTGCCACCAATTAATTATCCATTGCCACCCCAAGCACCAACCCCATTTTCATTATTTTCTGGTATGTATTAGTTTAGAGAGAAGGCAAGTGTGAGGCAACACAAAAGAAGTTTATAAAATTATGCACAGCATTGATAGAGAAACATTTTACTCCTTCTCTCACAACATGGTAAGGTAGAAAGGTAAAGGACCCCTGGACGGTTAAGTCCAGTCAAAGGCAACTATGGGGTTGCAGTGCTCATCTCGCTTTCAGGCTGAGGGAGCCAGCGTTTGTCCACAGACAGCTTTCCGGGTCATGTGGCCAGCAGGACGGAACCGCTTATGGCACAACAGAACACTGTGGTGGAAACCAGAGCTCATGGTAATGCCATTTACCTTCTTGCCACAGCAGTACCTATTTATCTACTTGCACTGGTGTGCTTTCGAACTGCTAGGTTGGCAGGAGCTGGGACAGAGCAACGGAAGCTCACTCTGTCGCGGGGATTTGAACTGCCAACCTTCCGATCAGCAAGCCCAAGAGGCTCAGTGGTTTAGACCACAGGCAGCTCCTGCTGGACTTAACCATCCAGGGGTCCTTTCCCTTTTACTCTCATAACATGAGAACTCATGGATATTTAAAGAAGCTGAAAATTGGAAGAGTCAGGACAGAGGGCGAAATGAACTTATTCACACAGCAAATAGTTAAACTACGGAACTCCCTCCGGCAGGAGGCAGTGATGGCCATCAGCCTGAATGGCAATAAAAAAAAAGATGAGACATCTTCATGGAGAGGAGAGGGTTATCGATGACTACTACCAGGATGGCTCTGCTCTGCCTTCACAGCCAGAGGCAGCAATGCATCTAAATGTTGTTGGAAACCACAGGAGGTGAGAGGGCTTTTGCGCTCAAATCCTGCCTTCTGGTTTCCCTTGGGGGCATCTGGTTGGCCACTGTGAGAACAGGATGCTGGGCTAGATGGGCTGCTGGCCTGATCCAACAGGCTCTTCTGATGCTGTTGAAGAATGAAGCAAGTACCCCAAACAAGGGAGCAAGCAGAGTCGGCAGCAAGAAGACAGGGCCATGGGGAATGGTCCCCTAAGGATTAAGAGGATCGCCTAAGAGGATTAGGCCAGCGACGGGACCTCCCTGGGGTGGCGTCTGCAGTGGAGGTGAGCCCTCGCTGGCCAGGCTGCATCGTCCAGACCTTCCTGTCAAAGGGCTTCATTAAGAGCAAAGTTTCCCGTTGCTCTCGCGGCAGTCTTGCTCTGCCCCACAAACCCCGCATCCCCCTTTTGCAAGGTATTTGCTGATGCAGGAGTCTCCATCCTTGTTCCTCAAGTGCAAGGCCAAGAGGCGAGGCCACCGGCCTGCTGGGAAAACTTCATTAGTTGGCTTTCTGGGCTGAGGAATCGAGCTGGAGCTGGATTAGGGGGACGGCAAGATGTCCTTCTGTGTGGGGCTGGGGGCTGCCACTGCCGCCTAGCAGAATGTGTGCGTGTGGTTTTATCCTGCCTGGTCCATAAGGAATAGTAAGCACAGCTGTAAGACCAGAGCAATGTGCACATTGGCAAGCATATATTTATATAGGGTGATGGGGTGGCAGAGATATTTTGACTCAGTTTGCATTTAAATGTGAACGCACTCAATTCGCACTTTCTGAAACAAGACACAAAGTGTACACCCAGAGCTATCCTTTGAAATCTTCTTCAGATTTTTGCAATGCAGTTCTGCAGCCAAGCAATGTGTACTACAATGCCTCTATCAGGGTAAAGGGGGCATAGATTGTATGCATCAGTGGGGCTTCTCTTTCACTTAATCTGGAAGCTGCAGATGGTGCAGAATGCTGCAGCTCGATTCAGTGGTGTAGCGTGGGTTGCCTGTGCCCGGAGCCATGCGGAGGGAGGGAAACTGATGAACTACGCATGCTCATTCAACTGCCTCAGGCATCCACATCACCCAGGAGATCGCAGCTGTAGAAATAAGAAAAGAAGAGTGGTTCCGTTGTCTGGAGAGGTCTCTTCTTGGTTTGTATGAGAAAACATTTTCAACAGAGCCCAGCAATGGAAGCATGCAGCTATATTGAGGCAGCACCAAGTGTTGAAATTTTGCTCCCCTAACAATTTTGCGGGACACAGATGGCACTGTGGGTTAAACCACAGAGCCTGGGGCTTGCCAATCAGGTCGGCAGTTCGAATCCCCGCCATGGGGTGAGCTCCTGTTGCTCGGTCCCTGCTCCTGCCAACCTAGCAGTTCGAAAGCACATCAAAGTGCAAGTAGATAAATAGGAACCGCTCTGGCGGGAAGGTAAACGGCGTTTCCGTGTGCTGCTCTGGTTCACCAGAAGCGGCTTAGTCATGCTGGCCACATGACCTGGAAGGTGTATGCCGGCTCCCTCGGCCAATAATGCGAGATGAGCGCCGCAACCCCAGAGTCGGTCACAACTGGACCTAATGGTCAGGGGTCCCTTTACCTTTACCTAACAATTTTGCACCCAGAGCAACCGCCCCTGTGCCCCCTGACACTACACCACTGGCACGATTGCTGACAGGAGGGAAGCCTTGTAGCATTGAATGCTTGTGCTCAGAGACCTGCACTGGTTGCCCATGTGAAATCAGGCCAAGTTCAAGGTGTTGCTACTGTTAGCCAAGCTATGAATAGACCGTGTGCTGCATGCAGAAGACGAGGGCTTGGCTGCTTTCAACCCCCGGACAGCTGTTTAGAGCAAATTGCACTTGGTGCAGATGATAATGGCCCAGGCTGGGCTCTACCAAGTTTGGGGTCCCTTTATTTGGGCCGGCAAACTCTCCCTTTTGCTTCTTCCCCCTCCTTCCGAAGGGAGAGGAATTTGCCCAAGCCGGTGGCCCAGATGGCAGCCAGGGAAGCTAATCTTCCCCTGAGCAGCAGGCAGCAGGAACCAGGCAGTCTGGTGGGGCTGCTGCTAACCCAGGGGCAGATCAGGGAACAGCAGGGAAGGGGATAAAGAAACCCCCCTCCTCTAAATGCAGTCAGGAATGTGCCGGGAAATTATTGCCGAGAACTCGCTCCAGAGCATAATAGCAAGGACCACAAGTGTGAACTGTCAGTCGTCCAAAGGACAGACATGTGTGACTCTATTTCTCTTGCTGGATTCATGTGGGAGGATTTTCCATGAGTATCTGGCCCTGTCTTTTGGATAATGGCACACAGAAGGCCTAACCATCTCCCAGACTAGTGAGGAAGATGAAACTTTGCCTGCTGGTTGTAGTTTTTACTGCAACAGTGGAAAAATCAGGAACCTTAACCCACCCCAATTTTTATTTTTCCCAGTGACTTCTCATCAGATTTTATGCCTGGGAGATGTCAGATTCAGGCAAAGATTCTGGAGGTTGCATAAATTTGGAGGAGAATTGTGTGGTCCTCAACCAGCACCAACAATACCCCCAAATTGGATGGTACAGTGGTACCTTGGTTCTCAGACTTAATCCGTTCCGGAAGTCCATCCCAAAACCAAAGCATTCCAAAACCAAGACACACTTTCCCATAGAAAGTTATGCAAAATGGATTAATCTGTTCCAGACTTTTAAAAACAACCCCTAAAACAGCAATTTAACATGAATTTTACTATCTAACGAGACAATTGATCCATAAAATGAAAGCAATAAACAATGTACTGCAATAACAAAATCAATCAATCAATCAGTAGCTGAACTGGGTTCCACACAGTCACAAAAACAAAGCAAAAAGAGCCACAAAAACAAAAACGCAAAATAAATAGCAAAAACAGACAGACCTCAGCGTAACACTCAAATCGGAAGCGTAACACTCAAAACGGAGCATGTTCGGCTTCTGAAAAAAGTTCACAAACCGGAACACTGACTTCCGGGTTTGCAGTGTTTGGGTTCCAAGTTGTTTGAATACCAAGGCGTTTGAGAAACAAGGTACCACTGTATTATATATATATTTTTAATTATGGTGATGATTATGATGATTACAATTTATTACCCATTCTTCACCCCAAAATTTTATACATAATCAATTGAAGATACAGTGATCATTCACTGCTTTAACTTCTCAATTTTTAACTTATATCCTGTTTTTAAAAATGCTCAAGGTGGTGAGGATAAACCTACAATATTCAAAACAAGGACCAGGGTATTCCAAATGATGTCATGACTGGAAAGCAGAAATTCAGCTCCCAATATAGATTGCATTCATTTGCTTGTTTTGGGGTGATTATTTTGTACCCCCCCCCCCAATTCATCACATGCCCCAGGATAGAATAAACAGACTAAAACACAATTACAAAACAATCCATAATCAACAGACTGTAAAATAACTACTGTAAAAGTATAAAGCATCTAAAAACTAACAGGACAATTTTCAGGAGGGTGGGGGACAAAATTCATGCTGTGCTTCCAAAGGCCAGAGGAAATAGGGGCATCTTAAGTAGCCAATAAGTGCCACCAAGTTCAGATTAAAAGATTAATAACACTAAAAGTATTTTGCAGATTGTAGGAAGTTGTCTTATGCTGGGTCCATCTAAGGGTAGCTGAAATTTTTTATTGGCCTTGTGTTCGAATCCTGCTTCCTGGTTTCTCACAGGCATCTGGTTGGCCACCATGAGAAGAGGATGCTGGAGTAGATCCTTTGGCCTGATCCAACAGGCTCTTCTTATGTTGGGTGGTCATCTGTCGTGGAAGCTTTAGTTGCGATTCCTGCCTTGGAGGGGGTGGGACTGGGTGACCTTTGGTGAACCTTCCAACTCTCCAATTCCACGATGCTATGTCCTTAAGCCGCTTCGTTCCCGTCATATGTGACTTCATGATAATTGGGTTTGGGGCTGTGTCTGAAGGAGAATTGCCAAATGACAACGAACTAATGGCACTTCGCCTCAGGATCCAACAACTTTGCGGGTATTGCCTGGTCTTGGTGAAGCTTCTTTCAGCAGATGATGGGGAGAGGCTTTTTCTACCCAACTTTGGAAATATTGGTGGAGCGGGGAGAGATTTAAGCTTTTCTTCCATACTTTTGAGAGCTGTGTTGCAAAGTGCTGTCCTCAAAAACTCAATTCTTGCACTGACTATTTATTGTTCAGGAAGGCACTGCTGAGCCAGAGAGAGCAACAAGCCAGGGAGATCCAGTTATAAAACAGAGGCAGGAATAGGTAAAGGTAAAGGGACCCCTGACCATTAGGTCCAGTGGTGTCCGACTCTGGGGTTGCGGTGCTCATCTCGCGTTACTGGCCGAGGGAGCCGGCGTACAGCTTCCGGGTCATGTGGCCAGCATGACTAAGCCGCTTCTGGCGAACCAGAGCAGTGCACGGAAATGCCGTTTACCTTCCCGCCAGAGTGGTACCTATTTATCTACTTGCACTTTGACGTGCTTTCGAACTGCTGGGTGGGCAGGAGCAGGGACCGAGCAACAGGAGCTCACCCCGTCGCAGGGATTCGAACCGCCGACCTTCTGATCAGCAAGCCCTAGGCTCTGTGGTTTAACCCACAGCGCCACCTGGGTCTCGCAGGAATAGGTACCAGCCCTAAATTGGGATGCACACACTGGCAAAGCTGCAGCCAAGAGCTGCCAAGCGAGTATTCGACTCCAGAAGGCTATTAGTAGTGGATGGCTCCTGAGAAATGTGTCACAACCACCCTACCCAAGTCAGTAAAGAAGTGAAACATCTGGGAAGGGAAGGGGTTTTGGGGGAGGGGGGCCTGGGGACCACTCCCATCCCTACAGTTTGAGCGAAAAGTTGGATCTGGCATTCCTTTGGCCCATGGCCAGCTCCAGGGACTGAGCTTTAGCCCACACTGCGTTCTTGAGCAGGAGAGAGTTTGCCATCTGGATTTGACAACATTTGCATGCCAATGAAAATGCTTCAAGAGGAGAACAGAAATATTGAGGCAGGTGCTGCTTATCCCAAAATAACTTGTGCAATTGAAACCTTGTGCAGCTCTCAGAGAGCCAGGGTGGTCTGGTGGTCAGATAAAGAAGACCTGGGAGACCAGGGTTCAAATGCCCCACTCAGCCATAAACCTTAATGGGTGACCTTGTCCAGTCGCTGCCTCTCAGCCTAGCCTACCTCACAGGGTTGTTGTTACGGGAATTAAATGGGGAACGGGAGAAGAACCATGGAGGCCCCATGGAGGCCCTTGGAGAAAAAGGTGGAACATAAATGCAATAAATGCAATAATGATATATTCAAAAGTTTTCCAGAATGCCTCTCACCTCCTCTTTGATCAAGCAAAACCTTGGCACGTATGTATGACTCAAAGTTAGTGCTGTGCGATTATTTTGGTGTGGTAGTGAGGGCTTTAATGGGTCTTGAACTTCCACCAAAGCATAGCTGCCCCCTTCATGTTTCATCCTGTTTTAGCAGCAGATTTAAAGCCATTAAAAAAATAAAATTCTTCCCCATTCTAGCCCATCAGGGAACACCGAACCAATGTGAGGACACCATGAATTATTATTTTTTCTTGGATCTAAAGCCTCATTCCCACCCCAGGGCTGGTCGTCCAGCTGCACATCCCATTGAAAGCAATACAGTATGAATAGGCAGCATCTACTCAACCTGGGACCAGTTTCACTATGAGATTGCCTATACTGGTATGCCCACTTGACTGCTTCAGACAGTGGAACTGGCACTTTCACAGGTGGCACGTAGCACATGTTTCACATTTGTAAGAACTTAAAACTTTTAATGTGGAAGCAGCTACACTTTGGAACTCCCTGACTACTGACATCAGGCCTTCACTGCACCTGCTAAAAACATTTTTGCTTAGAAAAGCCTACCGACTTTTCATTTTAAAAGCTGATAAAAGTTTGGCTGAACTAGGTTGGCCATGGGCCTGGTCTCTTTCTGCTTTATGGCTGCTTGTTTAGACTTCATCAGAGTATGTTTGTGTGGGATATAACATCACTGAAGCAGTCAAATACAACATTTCCTGTTTGCCCAGAGTGGACACACAGGGGAATGTTGCTCCAGCCAGGAGGACTTCCTGTCACACCTGGTCTGGAGCATCCTCCCCCTGCAGGTGACCAGGTAGATGGGTGTGACCCTAGCAGACCATATTAAAGGGCCATTCATGCAGCCATCTACCTCTTGCAGTGGCGTCGCAAGGGGGTGGGGGACGGTGCGTCCTGGGTGCCATGTCTGGAGGGGTGTCAAGAAGGCATCCCGTGGGGTGCTTGCCCCGTCACCCCTGGCCGCTGCGGCACGAGCAGCCATTGTGCCGCCGCAGCCGCATGTGGAGGATCCCACCACCATCCGTACAGCGCTCGGGCGGCACAGGCGGCAAACCACTACATACAACGCATGCACAGTGTCACACACATGCACTGTACGTAGCAACGCCACACATGTGCCCTACATAGCGATGCCATGCATGTATCATATGTAGCAGCACAACGCATGTGCAGCTGGCGGTTTGCCCCGGCCCGGGTGTCGACTAGCCTTCGTTCGCCCCTGTCCTCTTGATACTCTCTTGATACTCTCTTGATTTCCTTCTCTCAATTTTGCCTTTTGCTGTCTGCTGGCTCTCAGCCAGCAGCACATGGCTCATCCCTACAGAGGAAGACGCTACGCTTCATATCTCTATAAATGTAACTGTAACTATAAGCTAAAGCCTGCCTTCAGGAAACTACTGTGAACTGAATGTGTGCAAACTTTACTGTTAGCTTTAATGAAGACTGTTGTATTATTATTATTTTAAGAGGGAAACATAAGGGGAAACTTACCAGGAACAATCCAGACAGGACAAGCCAGACTGGATTGCTTAACTCAAATGATTCTCACGAATCCATCAACTTACTTCCAACAAGAAGCAAGGGAATGTGCTCTGCTACTAGCTCACTAGCATGAGTGAAGAAGGATAATATTTAATCAATATATCCTCTCCTACTATCCACAACATTCCCACAGTTCAAAACAGTGAATTGTGGGGGTTTTTCCATCCCCAATATGCATAACTTTACTTTGAGGCGCATTTGCCATTTTGACGCATCCCGAGTGGTTCAGTGTTTGGGGGGGGGCATTTCACTGCCCACCTTTGACTCCAAATCATTTCTGAATAAATTACCCAGCTTTATTCCTCCAAGTACTGATTCTTGGGGGAACTCGGCTTTTTCTCCCTACCACTGTTAGATCTGCCATGGACTCACACTCTCTGCTTCCGTTGTTCCTCTACTTACCAATCTGTAAAGGTACCCATCCCTTTTATCAATGACTGCTATGTTTATGAAGCCTTTGTTAAGCCCTTTTTGGAAACTTAAGAATATAATGTCTCAGACAATATAATCCACATGCTCGATAAATATATATTCAAAGGTTCTCGGAGCAAGACTCCCTTTTGCAGGAACCATCATTAGAGCTATGCTGAGCCCCCAGGAATTGGCGCTTAGAAGTGCAAATCCATGAGCGGATCTTAATCTCTATTTAGCCAAACGTAAAGAAGGGCGTCTTAGATCTCCCGTGCAGGTGACGGGGCAGCTTGCAAATCTCTGCTTCCCTTCGTGAGCTGTTCTCTTCTCGCAGGATGACTCATTAGGTCTCATTCTCAGCGGGGAGCTGACATTCAATTAACTAGCTGACTTCTGCCGGTGACCCCCACAAATCTAACAAGGGTCTGTTTACAAACACAGGCTGTTGGGCCCATAAGGGAGGGCAGGTTAGGGCCGCCTCCCACTGGGGCAGTTTGTTCGGATGCATCAGAAGATGTTAAACAAGGCCTTTGTGAATGAAAGATCAAGCATATTGCTTCCAGTGGGGAGGCCAGCCGGTCTAATGGCAGGCCTCACATTTGGCGGGAAAGAACAGGCAAGCGAGTCAGTGGCTCTGCAAAATGAAGGGAAGGGGCGTCCCTGGTTGATTCACCTGCTCCTTCCCCACCTCTCCTTCTTTGAATCCGTGATTCATTGAAGCTTGCACATGAGCCAAATCCAGACGTTTCTCTGCTACAGACAAGTGGGTCCCAACTAACGTCATTTCAAATCAGAGAGTTCTTTTCTTGTTCCAGAAAAGAACACCAGACACTGTTCATTTGCAAAGATAAGTTGCATTGACTCTGGTATGCGTGTCGGTCAGTGATCTTAAATGAGGGTAAATGACACATTGCATGTTGCATGTGAAAGAGTGTATTTTATGTCCATGCCAGTTTTATTTGTAAATCATGATGAAGTGGCAAATCTTCTAAAATGAAAACACACACAAACAAATAAAACAATCAAAGGCAATGGCCATAGCAAGAGCAGATGTCCCTAACTTAGACTAAGGTCTGATGGGTTAGAGCAGTGGTTTTCAACCCATTTGCCATGGCACCCTGGGGTGCCTTGAATGGTGGTCAGGGGTGCTGTGGGCAACACTGGCCTCTGCCCCTCTTTCCTTCCCTCTGATGCCCTCTCACGTCTCTGCCTCCCAAAGGCTTGCACAGCTGTTTGTTGCAGCAGCCCTGGCTACAAGCTCCCCAGGCGAATGGTGCCTCTGGGGCTGGACAGGGGGTGCTTTCCAGGCCCCTGTGGGGCAGTGTGAGGAGGTACCTTTCTTTGGTGCGGGGGAGGGGGCAGCTCAGAGACCAGGGGTGGCAGAAGTGGCTTCCCAGAGGACTCCCAAGGAGAGGGGAGAGAAGAGGAGGCTGAGGGAACACTCCGCAAGGGAGAGTGTTTGAAAAAGTGTGAGAGGCTGCCCACTCTGCAGGCAAGGGGTGATGTAACTGGGCTCCTGAGCCCCATAGGGGTGCCACACAGAGAGAGTAGTTGGCCAAGGGCAGTGTTTCCCAACCAGTGTGCCTCCAGATGTTTTGGGACTACAACTCCCATCATCCCTCGCTAGCAATACCAGTGGTCAGGGATGATGGGAATTGTAGTCCCAAAACATCTGGAGGCACACTGGTTGGGAAACACTGGCCAAGGGAGCCGTGGACTCAAAATGGTCGAAAACCTCTGGGTTAGAGTATAACAAATAAGAGCCTTGTAGCTGGATCAGGCCAAAGGCCCGTATGATCCAGCATCCTTTCTTCACAATGACCAACCAGATGCCTTTGGGAAGCCCACAAGTTGGACATGAGCACAGCAGCACTTACCCCCACTTCTTATTTCTCAGCAGGTGTTGTTCAGAGGTATACTGTCTTCAAAAATGCAGGTAGAGCATAGCCATTGTGGCCAGCAGCCAGTTATAGTCTTCTTCTCCATGGTCTGTTACACTGCCTCCATCAGCAGACACCTGGGTGTTCACAAAAGTCCAGTTCCTGACATCTGTCCAGGGTTATATTACACCAAAACCTGGTGGTACCATTTACATGACGTGCTTAATAGACATGGATTGGCCTTTTATCTTTCAAAAACTTGCTCAGCTTCCAAAACCTACTCAGTCTTCTGCTCCTTGTGGAGCCTTTAGGGGAGGTGTTGCCTGGTCAACCAGGTGGAGAATGTCCCCACTCCAGGAAGCTGTGAAATGCAAAGGAAGGGGCAGCGATCCGAGAACCGGGCAGCCAGGAGATGACAGCAAAGCATCAGGACCATGGACAGATCACAGGGAGCTCTGAGCAAAAGTTGTTTCAGATGTTGCTCCAGTGCTGGTTCCTGAGTTGGGGAAGATGAAAAATGATGTAGCTGGAAAGTTTGGGGGGCTAGACTCTCCTCCCTGGAGAAGACCAGTTTTCCACTTAGGATGGGGATCACATGATCTGATGACATGGTAGCATGTCCCCACAGCTGCCTCTGCAAATGGCATCCTGATAAAAAGGTAAGGTGCAAGAACTCAAGGGAGTCCCAATGTCTAGCCCCCTTGAGGGCTATTGCTCAAGGAAGATTGGATCCTGAAGAGTTGGGCTTCTTCCTCATTGTCTGTAGAAATCTCCGTAGAAGAGGGAGGCCCAGTGACTGCTTCCTGGAATACTCCAGTGGGAAAGTTTCCACCGTTTCTCGGGCTCTGAGCAGTCAAGGACTCCTTAGGGTCCAATGAGCCATGACACCAGGTAGGTGGTTTTCTTACCTTAGAGACTGAAAGTGCTTTTCAATGAAAAGGGGACAAGTTGCATGTCACCCAGCGATGAGATCCTGAGTTTTTATGCCTTTTGGTAGTTCTTTTGGACTTCTCACCTGCCTTTCAAAAGAGTTCAGGGGAAGTTTCAATAGAATTCTTCATCTATGAAAAGTCAGAGAGGAGATTTGGACTTCAGGAGAGCCTGGCGGCTGGATCTGAGCATACGAGGCCCATCTAGTCCAGTATTCTGTCCTCAAAGTGGCCAACCAGATGCCCCAAAGTGAAGCTGGGAACATCACTGTCCTGCTCATGATCCCCTGCCACTGAAATTCAGAAGCATGTTGTCTCCAGCACAAGAGAGATGCTGTTAGGAGTAGTAGCCATTGAAAGCTGCATCTCCCATGAACAAAATAGAGCCTTCTTCTGAAGGTGATAAAAGGGTCCTTTGATATTTTCAGAATTGCCATGCTTCTAATCTCAGGGAAATGTTCCTGCATGGATTCTGTTCACTTCCGTTTGGCTCCTTCAGGAGAATGTCCTGGTGCAGCTCAGGAGACCTGCCTGTGTCTCAGGAGACCTGCGTGCTTCCCACCTGGTCAAGAACCTAAGAACATAAGAAGAATTGGTTGGATCAGGCCAATGGCCCATGCAGTCCAGCATCATGCTATCACAGTGGCCAACCAGATGTTTGTGGGAAGCCTACAAGCAGGATTTGAGCAAAAGGGCAACTCTCCAGTCCCGCAGTTACCAGCCAGTAGTATTCAGAAGCATTGCTGCCTCCAACTGTGGAAGCAGAGCAGAGCCATCTTGGCTAGTTGTCATTGATAGCCCTCCGTCATGGACTGACTGGATGCCAAGAAGTGGTGAGAGACACCAGCTGGGGAACCCCCAAGGGAACCCCCAGGGGAAGAAGGCTCAGAGCCTGGGGGCTGGTAGTGAAACGACACTGTGTGTTCAGAGGGAGAAGAGGGAGCAGACTTGGAGATGGACATATTGAAAGCTGAAGGGGCAACAGGGTTTAGTGAGCAGGAAGAGGTTGTGGCAGAGATGAGTTGAGAATCAGAGGCAGAAGCGGAGGCTGGAAAGGAGGGGGACAAAGAGTCAGAGTGAAGGCATGCTGCTAAAAAAGCCAGGGGGTCTCCCTCTCCTGCTGTGACCAGCTTCCCCCGGTCGCCCAGAACACGAAGAGGGATGAAAAGGGTGGAGCAAAGAGAGACAAGATGAAGGAGTCTGAGGTTGCCGGGGAAGGACCTGGAGTCCTTCCCCAGTGGGAAGGCAGGACCTTCAGTCCTCACAACTGCCTCATTGAAGCAAGACCTACTGGAAAAAGTTGCTGAGGCCACTAGGCCTGAGCTGTTTGGGTTTCTTTGAATAAGGACTTAACTTCACTGACACCGGCTCCTAACAGCCTCCCCTTCATAATAGGTTTATCTTCCATGGCTTTGTGTAAGGATATTGTGTCATAGGAGGGTGACCAAGATGTTCAGGTGTCTGGAAACCAAGCCTGATGAGGAATGGTTGGAGGATCTGGGTATATTTATCTTCCAGAAGAGGAGACTGAGAGGGGATATGATAGCCATCTTCAAAAATTTGAAGGGCTGTGACACAGAAGATGGAGAAAGCTTGTTTTCTGTTATTCCAGGCAGAACCCGAACCAGTGGATTAAATTAACAAGAAAGGAAATTCTAACTAAACATTAGCAAGAACTTTCTGGTGGTAAGAGCTGTTCAACAATGGAATGAACGTGGTGGATTCTCCATCACTGAAGGTTAATATGCAGACGTTGGCTGGCCATCTGTCAGGGATTCTTTAGTTGTGATACCTGTGTTGCAGGAGTGGGATGGATGATCCTTGGGGTTCCTTCCAACCCTACAATTCTATGATTTCAAGCCTCGCCCCCTCTCATTAACTGCTCCCCAAACCCTCAGACCCCCCCTCAGTCTACCACGTTCCTCTTGCCCCCACCCCACGGCGAGCCCGGAGACATCTGTGCCGCAGCTTGCGGGGTGCAATTTCAGGTGGGCCATGTGTTCCTCTCGGAGCCCCCCGTCTCATTTCGGTCCCCGCTGCTGGCGAGGCCAATTAGAGGAGGGGAAGCGGGCTGTGGGCCGCGTGCCGCCCGTAACCGCAAGGACTTAGCGGCCTCAAATCTCTGTTATTACCAAGCTGTTCCTGCCAGCGGCACGCCGCCGCCAAACAAAAAGGAGTAGATTAGGATCAATCGGTCCTCCCCGAAAGCCTGCCGCTGGGGCTTTCAGGCACACCCTCCCGACCAAAACTTTCCCCCTCCACGTCCGCCTGAACACCTAGAGCCCCCTCCCAGCTAACAAGGTGGCTGCCGAGTCAGCTTCAGCCCCAGAACCATATGCTCTCAATTAAGTTAACTTCCCACTTTTGTCGCCAGAGGCTGCCCCTGCCAGAGCAGCGACAGCCCCCGAGGGTATTTGGGGTGGGGGTGGGCTGATCCAATTGACGCCACCAGCCAGCCAGCCAGCCCTGAGCCCTCCCCTCCACCCAGACAGGGCATATTCCATTCCAGCTGTGGCATTGTCGGGCGAATTACCTTTATCCTCAATTTAAAAAGCCAGCGTGAAATCGAAAGGGGCTGAAGGAGGGGAGAATAAAGGACGTGAACAGGAGGAGGAGGAGGAGAGGCAGCGTGTGGGGAAAGCACTGGCGGGCCAATGCAGAGGGAGAGTCTGGCGTGTGAAACTCAGCTGGGCCTACGTGGCTCCGGCGAGGTTTCAGAGATTGACAGCCAAGCCTCGCTCAGGCTTTCATTACTCAGTTCTGCGGCTCGAGGTCTCCTGTTACTCAGCAAGGTGGGGATGGGTGGCATGATTGTTTGGGGTGGGGGCTTGTATTCAGGGAGCCTTTCGGTTGCCAGGCAATGAGATGTCCTCAGTGCCAGGGGCAACAGAGGGCAGAGGTGAGCTGCAGGGCAATGCTGCGTAGCACTGCTCTGTTCTGCCTTGGTATGTCCCCATTTGGAATATTGTGTCCAGTTCTGGGCACCAGAGGCTGAGACGGATGTTGACAAGCTGGAAATTGTGCGGCTGAGGTCATCAAGGGTTTGGATACCAAGCCTGATGAGGAACGATTGAAGGAGCTGGGTATGTTTAGCCTGAAGAAGAGGAGCCTGAGAAGGGATATGGGACCCGTCTTCAAATATCTGCAGGGTTGTCCCCGGGAAGAGAGAGCAAGCGGGTTGCCTGCTGCTTCAGAGGGCAGGTCCCAAACCAATGGATACCAATTTCATCAAGTATTGTTGAGCTGTGATTCCTGGAGGTTGGGCTAGATGGCCCTTGGGATCCCTTCCAACCCCCCCATTCTGTGAGACATTCTAAACACACAAATCCAGAGGGTTCTATATGCACACATCTCTCCATCTAGGCAGGCAAGAGGCATTATCGTCCGCCGAGGACACATTTTGCTTGGGTCATGTCAATGCACTCATGGAACAGGGTCGCCAGGTGGCAGCAGGTAGCCTGAAGAAAGTCCAGAGGCCCAGATACAGAGGTCCGGGGACTACATTCAGGCCCCTGGCCTGAGGTTCCCCACCTCTGATAAAGTACAGGTGAAAGAAGGGACAGCGCAGAGTTAAACTGTGAAACTCCCTTCCACAGGAGGCACTCAGGTGGCTTTAAAAGAGAAGTAGACATGGAGGAGGAGAAAACTATCAGTGGCTACAAACCAGGATGGCTCTTCTCTGCCTCCACAGTTGAAGGCAGCAATGCTTCTGAATCCCAGTTGCTGGAAGTCACAGGAGGGAAGAGTGTTGCTCCTGTGTTCAAATTCTGCTTGTGGAATTCCCAGAAGAGACATCTGGTTGACCACTATGATAAGAGGTTCCTGCATGAGTTGGGCTGCTGGCCTGATCTGTCAGGCTCTTCTGATGCCCTTTCATTCTCCCTTAGAGAAGCAGTTCTGTTTAATGTGTCCCTACGATCAGCACGTCAGGGGAAATATTAAGCCATCAGCAGATTATAGCAATATATTATATGTCGGGTGAGGAGAAGCAAAAAAAAAATCCTTGTGATGATTAAATCTTTATGGCAGGATTAGGAAGTTTTAAGGCAGATTTAATTAAATGGCGCAGGATGCTGAGGTTCATTCCATACCCCACTGGTGGGGAAGGGGTCTTTGGGTAACGGGTTTCTAGTGTTAAAAGGGGAATAGATTCTCTTCCGTAAGAATAAAGGCAGGCCCTGCGCACTGATGGGGAGGGAGCAAAGCTCCCCTCAGCCGCTCAGCCTGACAGCCTCCATCTGCAAACAAATGATTGGTAACCTGATCAAGGGGCTCTGAGAGCCAGCTCATTCATTCGGCCCCATTCAGTGGTCCGGAGGCCCGTCTGAGAGATGCCTGCTCAACGAGGCATCAGTCGAGGCAGCCACTGAGGCAGTAGGCTCCTCCTGCTCAACTTGGGCAGAGGATGTCCTCTTCTGCCTCCTGCTTCTGGCAAACCCCATTCCTGCCACACCGGCCCTGCTCTGACGTCTGTCAGAGAGAAAGGCCTGGTGCCTGGAGTTAGCACAAGCAAACTGTGCCACCTTCCGGCCTCTTGAATTGCTGCAAAGTCTTGTCAATTTTTACAATAAGCTTCAGGGCTGACACAGGGGTGTGGGGAGGAACATCTGTTAGGAAGCAGGGCTGCTGCTCCCTTTGGGGGGTGGCATGGACCGCAAGCTTCAGCTGATGGGGGTTTCTGTTTTCCACCAAATTCATAAATGCATAAAGGCGAAACTTCAGGAAATGGCTATGTTGTGCTGCAGGTTGTTGTTGTTGTTTTTCCCTTACAGCAGAGATCGATCCATGTATGGTGTGAAGAAGATGGATATATTGGTCTCTCTCTCTCCCTCATAATCCTGGTACCCAGTGAGGGTCATCCAATGGAACTTAACAGTGTGGAATTCGGGACAGGCAAAGTATGATACCCATCTTCAAATATCTCAAAGGCTGTCACATGGAAGAGGGGACAAGTTTGTTTTCTCCTTCTCCGGAGGGTAGGACCTGGACCAATGGCATCAAGTTACAAGAAAGCAGATTCCAGCTAAACACATGGAAGAGCTTTCTGACAATAAGAGCTGTTCGTGACGGGACTCTCCTTCCTTGGAAGCTTTTAGCAGAGATTGAACGGTCATCTGCCATGAATGCTTTGGCTGAGGTTCCTGCATTGCAGGGGGGGTTGGACTAGATTAATCTTGGGCTCCCTCCTCCAATTCTATTATTCGACTTGTCCACACGGCACGTAAACCATGGAATTGGCTCCCACCAGGAGCGCTGGCCACCAATTCGAAGGGATTTCAAAAAGGAGGTTCGATCATTTCATGGAAGGTAAGGTGATCAATAGTTGCCAGCCCAGGCAGGGATGTTTTACCTCCACTGTGACAGGTAACATGTCCCTGAATACCAGTTGCTAGGAGGAAAGCACACTTATGCTCAGATTCTGTTTGCAGGAATCCCATTCCGGTTTCTATTTGGCCACTGTGAGAACAGGAGAGCCTTGTAATATCCACGTCGGGGGCAACAAGGCTGCCATGTTGATGAACACAATTTGCCAGAAACCACAGGAAGGGAGTAGGCTCTGGTGTGCAGGTCCTGCTTGAGAGCCAGTGTGGTGTAGTGGTTAAGAGCAATGGACTTGTAATCTGGTGAACCGGGTTCGCGTCTCCGCTCCTCCACATGCAGCTGCTGGGTGACCTTGGGCTAGTCACACTTCTCTGAAGTCTCTCAGCCCCACTCACCTCACAGAGAGTTTGTTGTGGGGGAGGAAGGGAAAGGAGAATGTGAGCCGCTTTGAGACTCCTTCGGGTAGTGATAAAGCGGGATATCAAATCCAAACTCTTCTTCTTCTTCGTCAGGATTCCCAAATTGGGGCATCTGGTTCGAAGAGGATGCTGGACTAGATAGGCCATTGGCCTGATCCAGCAGGCTCTTCTTATGTTCTTATGTACTCTAGGTCCCTGTCCTTAGTACAAGTTTTCCCCATCATGGATTCACTCAGATCACCCACAATTTTCCGTCTAAAATCCTTGGCCCTTCTCTAGAGAACTACAGTTCCCAGGACCTGCTGGGGGGAGAGAGAGAGGAGAATAGCAGCGCCTTTGGCGTGGACGGACGCCTCAAGAGGCATCGGCCAAGGAGACTCCCTTCAGAATTAATTGCATCGCAGCATATGCAATCTGCAACGGCCCGTTCCTTTGCAAGTTTCGTCCAGCTCAATTTGAGCCAGAATTTTGATCCACGTCCAGTTCCCCAATTTGGGGCTTTCAGTTCACCCTAAGCAGGAACCCTAAGCAACAGAGGGTGGTGGTTTTGTTTCAGCAGTTTCTGGATGAAGACGAATCAGGATGGAAGGAATGTGCCGCTTTTGAAACGACTCTCCTGGGTTCTGGCACTATCCCTGCTTTGCCCCAGAGAGGGTCCTTCTCTGCTCAACTTTCTCTCCATTTTAAACACAACACCGGGACCCCTATTTGTGGGGTGACAGCCAGCCCTGGGCCAGATGCACCCTGCTCACTTCCCCAGAGTCCTTATCTCCGGCAGCTGAATGGGACTGCTAAGGTGTTGGCAAACACCAGCTATCCTCCCAATTATCATTAGCAAATTGTCGAAAACAGAGCAGGCCTACCAGGCGGTTAGGGGGCCATGAGCCATGAAAACATATTAGAAAGGGCTGTTTGTGTGTGCGCCGGGCAAATTTGTTTGGTTTCAAGAATGCAAACGGCCCCAGCCAGGCTTGGCAATCGCTGCAATGCAGCCTTGGATAAATATGACGGATAAAAGGTTGCTCAGGACCTCTCCCCCCGCCCCACAGGGAGCTACGGACTGGAATCTGCCAACCTGGAGGGAGCCCGTCCCGTCGCCCAAGACAAAGCTCAGCGCCTCAGCCTCTCCTCTCGCCTCTCTCCAAAACCTGCCCAGCCCTTGGACTCGAGGCCTGGCTTCTGCAGGGGCGTGTATGAGAGAGAATCAGGTCAATTCACACAACCCCCAAGCATTTTTGTCTGCGGTTGCTGAGGTGTATAGAAAGAAAGCATCTTCGTTGGAGGTGCTGACCTTGAAAGCCCAGTATACCTGAAGGAGCTTCTTCACCCCCATCGCTCAGCCTGGACACTGAGGTCCAGCTCCGAGGGCCTTCTGGCAGTTCCCTCACTGCAAGAAGTGAGGTTACAGGGAACCAGGCAGAGGGCCTTCTTGGTAGTGGCACCTGCCCTCTGGAACGCCCTCCCATCAGATATCAAGGAAATAAACAACTATCCTACTTTTAAAAGACTTCTGAAGGCAGCCCTGTTTAGGGAAGTTTTTAATGCTTAATGCTGTATTGTGTTTTTAATATTCGATTGGGAGCTGCCCAGAGTGGCTGGGTATAAATAAATTATTATTATTATTATTACCCACATTTCTTGGCTGGAAAAGTACATTGCAAAATTCAGAGAAGTACATATTTCGAAGGTTTTCTGTGTTTCAGGAAGAACTTCCTGACGGCAAGAACCATTTGGTGGTGGAACAGGCTCCCTTGGAAGATGGTGAATTCCTCTTCCATGGAAGATTTTGAGCAGAGGTTGCATAGACACCTGCCAGGGATTATTTAGCTGTGATTCCTGCATTGCAGAGGGTTGGACTAGATGTCCCTTGGGAGACCCTTTCCATTCTACAGTTCTATGATTCTATGATTCCCTGGCCTCATCAGTCTCCCACCTCTGTTACTGGACCCCCAGTGCAGGTCCTGGGCTTCCCTTCCCCAAGTCCATGCCCTCCAAACGCATCATATCACATTTCCCACAGCTAAGGAGCGAAAATCCTGCCCCACAACCCCCAAGTCTCCACCTGACACACGTGAATGCCCCAGGCACCAATTCTGCCCGTGTATTTTTCCAAACAACGGTGAGGTATTTCAGCCAACGATCGAACCGGCGGACAGAGAGCTGAAGGATCTCCGCCGGCAGCGGGCTGTTTATTTGCCCAGGTCTGGCAAGGCTTGGCGAATTCTCCCACGAAGGCCTCTCTTTAAAGGCACCACAAGACGCGTTTTGTCCTGCTTCCCTTTCAGGCTGGCTCTTAATTGCTCCGCTAATAAACAGTTTGGTATGAATGTGGAAATGCAAGTGATCGTCTGGGCCTGGGATTTGCATGAGCCGGTTCTCCTTCCCTCCGCTGCGGCTTCACACACACACACACACACACACACACACACACACACACACACACACACTCCCTTTCCCTCAGGCTTTGCTGCAAGCCCAGCTGGGCCTCTTTTGGGGGGATTCGTCTCCGAGGCTTCGGGGCTTCAGATGCTACACGTGAGGTGGCTACGGAGAGCCAGGATTTGGCAACGACAGCTTGACCGAATTGCAAAGGTCTGGGAAACAGGCTGCTCTTTCACCACGGGGTTTTGGCTCCTGCCAGTCAAGGAGGGCACGAAAGGAGGACCCCGAGGACCCTTTCGCTGCCCCTGGGAAGCTCTTAATGGCATCTGAGATCTAATGCCAGGCAAGCAGACGGGACAGGCTCTTCTCTCTCTCCGGGGTTCGAGGGAAGCTGGAATTCTCTCTCTCCGTATATATATAGTTTTCATTAAGTCTCCAAAGATATTTCAGATATCTGAAATAATTTGAAAGCTGAAATTCTCAGCACACGGAGGTGGTCACCGCATGCCTTGCCAAGGTTTGACCCAAGGAGAAAATAGATTCCTTGCCATCATTAGGATGAGCACTGACAGCCCTCTCCCTCCTTCTCCCTGACTTTGCCTCATCTTCTTTTAAAGCATACCCTCTGACACTTTTCCTGTAGAAAATAGGGACGTCCTATTCTATGCTGGCAGGGACGCGGGTGGCACTGTGGGTTAAACCACAGAGCCTTGCCGATCAGAAGATTGGCGGTTCGAATCCCCGCGACGGGGTGAGCTCCTGTTGTTTGGTTCCAGCTCCTGCCAACCTAGCAGTTCAAAAGCACAAAGTGCAAGTAGATAAATAGGTACCGCTGCAGCAGGAAGGTAAACGGTGTTTCCGTGAGCTGCTCTGGTTCGCCAGAAGCGGCTTAGTCATGCTGGCCACATGACCCGGAAGCTGTACGCCGGCTCCCTTGGCCAATAAAGCAAGATGAGCGCCACAACCCCAGCGTCGTCCGCGACTGGACCTAATGGTCAGGGGTCCCTTTACTTTATTCTATACTACTGCCAATAATAATTTTATTATTTATACCCCGCCCATCTGGGTTGGTTCCCCCAGCCACTCTGGGCAGCTTCCAACATATATAAAAACATAATAAAACATTAAACTTTTTTTTAAAAAAAACTTCCCTCCACAGGGCTGCCTTCAGGTGTCTTCTAAAGGTTGTATAGTTACTTATCTCCTTGACTCTGGGGTCACATAACTCCACACCCTCCAACATTTTTCCGATGAAAATTGGGACATCCCAATTTGAGCTTTTTGAGTGGGGGGGGGGGGGCAAAGTTGTTGAGCTCTTTTTAGTTTTGCCCACAGTTGTTGAGCTTTTAAAAAAAGAAAATTCACCAAAATCTACACTTCTGACATGGGTGCCAAACGTCAGGGAAAATCCTGGACATCTTAATGATTTCCAGCAGGGCACTGTTACAGGTGGCCAGATCCTGGCTTATGGCAACCTTATAAGCAGAACATTCCTGAATCAAATCAGAAACTGGGACGGCTGGGGAAAATGGGGACACTTGGAGGGTTTGGTAAAGCCACCCAAGTTGGTAGTCGTCACTACCTCCTGCAGAAGTGAGTTCCACAGTTTAGCTCTGCACTATGTGAAAAACTGCACTTTCATCATGCGAAAGGCTGGACTGGATGAAGCCCAAACCGGAATTAAGATTGCCGGAAGAAATATCAACAACCTCAGATATGCTGATGATACAACCTTGATGGCAGAAAGTGAGGAGGAATTAAAGAACCTTTTAATGAGGGTGAAAGAGGAGAGTGCAAAATATGGTCTGAAGCTCAACATCAAAAAAACTAAGATCATGGCCACTGGTCCCATCACCTCCTGGCAAATAGAAGCGGAAGAAATGGAGGCAGTGAGAGATTTCACTTTCTTGGGTTCCATGATCACTTCAGATGGTGACAGCAGTCACGAAATTAGAAGACGCCTGCTTCTTGGGAGAAAAGCAATGGCAAACCTAGACAGCATCTTAAAAAGCAAAGACATCACCTTGCCAACAAAGGTCCGTATAGTTAAAGCTATGGTTTTCCCAGTAGTGATGTATGGAAGTGAGAGCTGGACCATAAAGAAGGCTGATTGCCGAAGAATTGATGCTTTTGAATTCTGGTGCTGGAGGAGACTCTTGAGAGTCCCATGGACTGCAAGAAGATCCAACCTATCCATTATTAAAGAAATCAGCCCTGAGTGCTCACTAGAAGGACAGATCCTGAAGTTGAGGCTCCAGTACTTTGGCCACCTCATGAGAAGAGAAGACTCCCTAGAAAAGACCCTGATGTTGGGAAAGATGGAGGGCACAAGGAGAAGGGGACGACAGAAGATGAGATGGTTGGACAGTGTTCTCGAAGCTACTAACATGAGTTTGGCCAAACTGCGAGAGGCAGTGAAGGATAGGCATGCCTGGCGTGCTCTGGTCCATGGGGTCATGAAGAGTCAGACACGATTGAACGACTGAACAACAACATGTGAAAAAGTAACACAATTGGGGCAAAGGTATGTGGGTTCAAGGGGTATATTTTCAACTCTTGCGGGCAGGAAAGCAGCCTTGTAGCATCTCTCTTCTCTCACCCACACCCACGCGCACCCACACATTTTGGCGACTCCCTGGCAGTGCTCCAGGCGGGGCCCGAAGTAAGTCCTTGTACTCCATTAGTTTAATCCCCCCTCGGAGGCTCCGATGGGCGAAGGGGGCGGGAGGAGGCGATGCTGCGCCAAGGTTTATTTTGTCCACAAGTTCGCTCTGAATAGTCAAGAGCAGGAGAAAAACGGGGCTGGAAGCGAGTCTCGGCCGGGAAGTTTCCTTCCCTGAGTTCATGGGGCTGGAGGTGGTCCAAGCCCCGGGGGCGGCTCTCGCCTGAGAAGGGAAGGCGAGAGAGAGGAATGATGATGAGGAATCGCCAGTGAAAGGGGCTCGGAAGGAGGGAGGGGAAGCCACCGGGATATGGAGGGATATGGCAAGGGAGAAAAGGACATGGCCGGCTCCATTGTGGAGCAGGCATTCATTCCTGGACAGGCCTCGGACAGGCTGCCAAGACGAAGGGGCAGTCAGGACAGGCCTCCTGTCACCCCTGGAGCCTTGCCTCGGTGCAGGGGGCAAAACCGTCTCCTTGAAAGGCGCGTCCCCCCTCTGGGGGCCTCCTCTCGGGTGACCCTTTTCTCCCCAGCCGCTACCGGGGTCCCTCGTGCCATTCACTGCGCCTGGTTCACAGATGCTCTTCTGTTAACCATGCCATCCCTCATTCCCTCTCTGGTTCTCCCCAAACACCCTCCTTGCCAGGGCTTGAGCAGCTGAACATGCTCTCTCTCGAGCCCTCGGGCTGCGGTCTCTGCCGGTTCTCCTCGCTCTCCAACAACTCAGGGCGAAGGGGCGCAATGCCCTTCTCCGGCAATGGGCACGGGGCACCGCAGAGGAGCAGCGGTCAGAGGCCACGGTCGCCTTCCGGCCTAGACAGGTTTTCATTTCATAGAATCATAGAATCCTAGAGTTGGAAGAGACCCCAAGGGCCATCCAGTCCAACCCCCTGCCAAGCAGGAAACACCATCAAAGCATTCCTGACAGGTGGCTGTCAAGCCTCTGCTTAAAGACCTCCAAAGAAGGAGACTCCACCACACTCCTTGGCAGCAAATTCCACTGTCGAACAGCTCTTACTGTCAGGAAGTTCTTCCTAATGTTTAGGTGGAATCTTCTTTCTTGTAGTTTGAATCCATTGCTCCGTGTCCGCTTCTCTGGAGCAGCAGAAAACAACCTTTCTCCCTCCTCTATATGACATCCTTTTATATATTTGAACATGGCTATCATATCACCCCTGAACCTTGTCTTCTCCAGGCTAAACATACCCAGCTCCCTAAGCCGTTCCTCATAAGGCATCGTTTCCAGGCCTTTGACCATTTTGGTTGCCCTCCTCTGGACATGTTCCAGCTTGTCAGTATCTTTCTTGAACTGTGGTGCCCAGAACTGGACACAGTATTCCAGGTGGGGTCTGACCAGAGCGGAATACAGTGGTACTATTCCTTCCCTTGATCTAGATGCTATACTCCTATTGATGCAGCCCAGAATTGCATTGGCTTTTTTAGCTGCTGCATCACACTGTTGACTCTACCAAGACTCCTAGATCCTTTTCACTTGTACTGCTCTCAAGCCAGGTGTCACCCATCCTATATTTGTTTCGTTTCATTTCATCTCCCTTATTAGACTTATTAGAGGCTTGTCACCCAAAGGTCTCCAAGCGACTTGCAGCAAAAAGGAACTATATATAATACATTGATATTTCATATAAAATAACATCTATGTTGGTGGTTTATACCAGCCATATAAATAGTAGTGCACAACATTAACAATGCACAAGTAATAAACAAAGCAATACTCTAACCCACTAATGAACAAATACAGTGGTACCTTGGTTCTCAAACTTAATCCGTTCCGGAAGTCAGTTCCAAAACCAAAGCATTCCAAAACCGAGGTGTGCTTTCCCATAGAAAGTAATGCAAAACAGATTAATCCATTCCAGACTCTTAAAAACAACCCCTAAAACAGCCATTTAACATGAATTTTACTATCTAACTAGATCATTGATCCATAAAATGAAAGCAATAATCAATGTAATGTACTATAAAATAAATAAGACAGCATTAAGATGATTAAAATTATCATCCACGCAGACACAAATTAACTGAAAAAGCCTCGAAAATACAAAAGAGCCAAACTTAATCAATTCCGGAAGTCCGTTTGACTTACAAAATATTCAAAAACCAAGGCACAGCTTCTGATTGGTGCAGGCGCCCCGGAAACAATAGCTGACATGTGTAATGAGACAAGAATCCAATATCTCTATTTAGACCAGGTCTCGCCATAGTTTTCAGTTTAGTAATAAGTTGTAATTCAGCAACTTCTCGACTTCCGGTCGGCGTGCCGGCGAAGATGGTCGGGGGGACATGTCGCTCCTGACATTCCCCCGTCCGACCGGGAAAAGGGGAGCTTGCGCCAGCGCCGTGACCCCCAAAACCCCCGGGAAGGGCGTCCCGGGGTCTATAGGACCTGCATCGGCTCGGACGCCGGTCCTGCTCCCCGGGGGACCCAGCAAGGTCTCCCGAGTGTGAGCGGGCGGCGGAGCCACAGGGTCCGCTAAACTCCCCGTCGGGCGAAGCTGCAAGACCGTCTTCGCGGAGCACGCTGATTCCTCCAAGACTTGTAATTTGGAACCGTGAGTAAAAAGAAGGAAAAAATGGAATTTGGACTGAATTTGGACTGGCTTGGGACGAAAACACGGAGGTCCGTCCCCTGCCATTGAGCCATTGTGACAGGAAACTTTGTAACAGAAGCATTGGAAAGGATTAAATTGAACTCTTTGTTGTGTGGCTTTAAATTAACCCTTGCGCCTCCCCTGGTCCTAGGGGAAGCAGAAGGAACTGTGATAGATTTGTGGATTATTTTGAAGTTTGAAGTTTTTGAACTTTACCAAAGGGAAAAAGTTTTGAAAAGTTTTTTAAAAGTTGAATAACTTTCTGAACTGTGTCCAAAAAAATGGCGATGAAACCGGATATGAGCGTGCAGGCACTGCTGGAATGGATGAAGGAATATATAGCAGAACTGAGAGAGATGAGAAGCTCTACGGATGAGATAAGGCAAAGTCTAAACACTGTGCCAGCTGGCCTGGATATACAAACAACTATGGAAGAGACAGTACTCGTCAAGGCTGAACAACAAAAGTCTACTTTGGCAACAACCAGCTGCAAAAAGAGATCCTTCAAACGTAAAACAAAAGGAGTTGTTATTTTAAGATGCAAGAGAAGGAACATAAGAAAAATCAGCAAACCAAAATCCCATGACAAGCAGCGGAAGACAAGCCGAGACGATCTGAACATGCAATGGAAAGGCTGGCCACAGATTTTGGAAAATGTCGTTTGGGAGGACACCTTGCAGGACTCATTCTGGTTCTGGTGTTCGGAGCCGGCAGGTGTAGGATGAGAACAATTAAAGTATTATTTGGTTTTTGGACTCTAGGTTTAGACCCATGGACACGTTTCGGACAGGAAAAGTGGTACTATGAAGGATATAATGAGTATAATGAAGGATAAGTACTTTCTATTTTTAAATATGACAAGAATGATAAGTGGAGTTAATATTACAAATTAAAGCTGTGTACCCAGGGACTGGGGGAGGCAAGAGGGATGTAAATGAAGATATATAAGTGTGCTGGGTGTGAGAAGATGGTATAGTGATATTAGAAATATAATTATTTGACTATGAAATTTGGAACCTGTTAAAAATTGTTATTTGCAAACAGATGAAAACAATGGAGTGGATGTGAGGAAGTCTTATGTCACTGGTTGTAATACAAGTGAGCTGGCCTGATTCGGGGCCAGACAAATATTGTAAAACCAATAAAAATTTCTTTAAAAAAAAAAAATTCAGCAACTTCTCTTTCAAGTCTATTTCTGAAATTCTTTAGTAATAAGACAGCTCCTTTGAGATCCAGTATTGAATGTCCTGGGAGATTGAAGTGTTCTCCTACTGGTTTCTCTGTCTTGTGATTCCTGATGTCAGATTTATGTCCATTTATCCTTTGGCGTAGGGTTTGGCCTGTTTGTCCAATATAGAGAGCTGAAGGGCACTGTTGGCATTTGATGGCATACACAATGTTAGACGGTGAGCAATTAAATAGTCCTGAGATGGTATGTTTGATGTTGTTGGGGCCAGTGATGGTGTTGTCCAGGTGTATGTGGCAGCAAAGTTGGCATCTGGGTTTATTGCAGGCTCTGGTGCCAGTGTCTGTGTTAAGTCTGCTTACTGTATTATTGTGGGTGAGCAGTTTAAGATTGGGTGGCGATGAAAGGTCTTCTTGTTTAAGATCCATTTTTAACCTGCACCCTCCTGAATTGGTGCTGCAGGAGCACCATCTTGTGGAAAAGAAGAAGAAAACCCTTCTTATTTGAAACACAGGAGTTTTGGGTTGACTCAGCAGCTGTGGCACTCGGGAGACGAACACACGCTCCATCCTGGATTTGAATGTTATTGGGATGTCTAAACAAAATAAAAAAATTCCTTCCAGTAGCACCTTAGAGACCAACTCAGTTTGTTTTTGGTATGAGCTTTCGTGTGCATGCACACTTCTTCAGATACACTGAAACAGAAGTCACCAGACCCTTATCTATAGTGAGAGGGTGGGGAGGGGTATTACTCAGAAGGGTGGTGGGAATGGGTGATAGGCTGATAGGTGTGGTAAACCTGTTGACAATTTCAATTGGTCTAACAGGAAAAAGCAATGGGTGAGATGGCTATATCTACAGTAATAAAGTGCAAGTGTCTCTGCGTCCAGTCCCTGTGTCCGTCCCTGTGTCCGACTGCGCATGTGCCCCATGGACACAGGGATTGGAGCGCAGAGACTTCGGGCGGCCAGGCGAAACTGTGCATGTGCCCCACGGACACAGGGATTGGAGCGCAGAGACTTCGGGCGGCCGGGCTGTTGAAGCGGCAGGTGCGCACTCACATGGACTTACTTCTAAGCGGCAGCGGCTGTTACAAGTGGCGGCTGAGTTGGCCTGCCGGGGCCTGGCTGGTGCCAGTGCCAGTGCCGCCACCGCCGCCGCGATGCACCTCCTGCGCTGCCTGCTGAAGGGCCATTCGGCGCTGGCCGGGGTGCCCAAGTACATCGAGCACTTCAGCAAGTTCTCGCCGTCCCCGCTTTCCATGATGTTCTAGCGCCCGTTAATTTAACGGGCTTAACGTCTACTAGTCATGTATAATGAGATAAGAATCCAATGTCTCTATTCAGACCACATCTCTCCATGGTTGTAAGTTCGGTAAAGGTAAAGGTAAAGGGACCCCTGACCGTTAGGTCCAGTCGCGGACCACTCTGGGGTTGTGGCACTCATCTCGCGTTACTGGCCAAGGAGCCGGTGTACAGCTTCCGGGTCATGTGGCCAGCATGACTAAGCCGCTTCTGGAGAACCAGAGCAGCGCATGGAAACGCCATTTACCTTCCCGCAGGAGCTGTACCTATTTATCTCCTTGCACTTTGACATGCTTTCGAACTGCTAGGTTGGCAGGAGCAGGGACCAAGCAACGGGAGCTCACCCCGTCGTGGGGATTCGAACCGCCAACCTTCCAATCAGCAAGCCCTAGGCTCTGTGGTTTAACCCACAGTGCCACCTGCGTCCTTTAAGTTTGGTAATAAGTTGCAATTCAGCAACTTGGGATGTCTGTTCTTCTGGTGTTCTAGAAAACCTCAGGCTGTTGCATTTGGAGTTCATCAAATGAGAGAAACTTTTCCCTCTATGGAAAGCAATTGTCCGTCCTGGTCAATTTAGCACTGGGACAAATAAAAGTTCCGATCTAACTTGCAGCAAAGCAGGATCTAGGGCACTGTGCAGCACTTCTGGAGTCCTGCAGAAGATGCTGCAACTATAGCTTTCAACAGAAGGCGAGAGTTGGGTTGGCACTGAAATTTGGGGTGCCAAGGTCCGCCCCTGCTTGCAGGGTTGGTGTTATTTCCTTCCATACTTCACTTTTGGGCAGAAGGGAATTCAAGGCAGCTAGCAAAATAACAAAATATACTAATATATAGCTAGGGTTGATAGAAACTGTAAATAGATATGGCAGATAAATATACAGAAATATATTTATCAACAGTATCATGCTTATGAAATACAACAGAGCTTGAAACAAATAATAAAGCAATTTTTAAAAATCTGCATTTTTCAACCACAATACGGCCAGTAGAAGCCATTTAAAAACCACCAAACCACTAAAAGCCATTAAAAGCTAATTAAAAATTGCATTTCCCCCTGCTTTTGTTTTTTCTCCTCTTTCCATTTTTTGGGATTTGGATGCTTTTTATGGATTCCCGCCCGCAAAAGCCACACTTTTTCAAGAAGTGAATCCAGCTGAGCAGTTCCCGCCACCTGCCAGTAGGAGGCGAAGTGTAGCAGGGCGACATCAGCATTGAGTATTGGTCTGTGATGTCATAAGGGCAGAAGAGGAGCCTTGGATGAAGCCAAAGGGGCTTGTCTAGCCCAGTGTCTTGTTCTCAGGGTGCCATTCAGATGCCCCCAAGAGGACCCTGCAAGAAGGGCCCGAGCCCAACAGCAAATTTCCCCACTTGTGACTCTCAGCAACTGCCATTCAGGGCATTGTAGGCATGGAATCACAGAATTATAGAAGAGATGGAAGGGACCCCCCAAAGGTCCTCTAGTCCAACCCCCTGCAGCGCAGGAATCAGAGCGTCTCTCACACTGTCTTAACTCTGACACTTAATGGATATGGGGCAGGCAAAAGTCGCCACTGAGGTTCACAAATACGTTGTTGTTGTTGTTGTTGTTGTTTTAAAGAGCAAGAGATTTAGAGGCTCAAAAATTACACCCTCTGACCTGAAAGCTTTGATATCCAATGGAAACTGCCTTATACTGAATTAGACCAGACAATCATAGAATCATGGAGTTGGAAGGGACCCCCAAGGGTCCTCTAGTCCAACCCCCTGCAATGCAGGAATCACAGCTAAAGCATGTGGGATGCAATCCACTGGGAGCAGTCAAATACAACATTCCTTGTTCTCCTAGAGTGGCCATGCAAGGGGATGTTGGTCCAGCCAGTTGAAACTTCCTATGCTCAGGTTGTTGTCCTTTAGTCGTTTAGTCGTGTCCGACTCTTTGTGACCCCCTGGACCAGAGCACGCCAGGCACTCCTGTCTTCCACTGCCTCCCGCAGGTTGGTCAGACTCATGTTGGTAGCTTCGAGAACACTGTCCCACCATCTCGCCCTCTGTCGTCCCCTTCTCCTTGTGCCCTCAGTCTTTCCGTGCAAATAAAACCATATATCCTAAAGACACCACAGTGTCTACTGACCTCCAATCCAACAAAAGCAAACTAGGTAACCCCAGGAACCTCTCAGTGGTCTGAGATCAGGGTGGCTTGTAACAATGGACTCAGCTACACAGCTGCAAATAAAACACTTTAAATGTGTTGTAAAGTGCAGTATGCAAATGTGACACTAGATGGTGGAAGTGAGCTATGCAAAATTCACTGTGTTTTTCAAAACGTTTTTAAAAAGAGCATTTTCACAGCATGTTGTTTTTTTAAAAGTGTGTAGATTCCACCAATGTATACCTTCAGTTGCAAAATAAAATAAAGGAGGTTTGTTTTCCAATCTGTCATCTCCTATTCCATCCTGCTACTCTTAATTTTCCATAATATGACACCTTAAACTAAATAATTCACATTATTCCAGATTGTTGTTAGACATTGCTTAATTGATAACACCTTTGCATATATATTTTTTCTGAATAATTAGTTTAAAGACTCTTCCTGATGAATAGATTGGACACCATCCACTGTCGGAGGCAATCTGTTCTCTGTGTCCCTTGGCCCCCACAGACATTGGGGGTGCTTGAGATCCTGCAGAATTACCTTCCAGTTTTGGACCGGTCTTCAAGGTAAGAGATAAAACATACAGGCAAGAACACAGACATCTCCCTGTTCCCCTGGTAACATGAAAACAACACAGACAACAGAGCTGAACTGTGTTAACATTGTTGAGGATGAGCAGACAGATACGACTGAAGTTGAAACAGAGGGGCTCTCCAGAAATGGCCCCATAAATCTTTTTTTCCCCATGCATATAGGATTGCCAGGAAGCCAGATGTGCTCCGGGGGAAGGAAAGTCTGACCAGTCTAGCCTTCCCCAATATTTTGGACTGCAAATCCCTTCAGTTGGCTGGGGTGGTGGAAGTTATAACTGACACCTGGAAGGGGCAGGTTGGGGATTCCTGGGCCAATCCTGCAAAATTTGTTGGAGCCAAGTAAGGAAGCTTGTCAAGTAAGGAAGCTGGAGGAGACTCTTGAGAGTCCCATGGACTGCAAGAAGATCAAACCTATCCATTCTGAAGGAAATCAGCCCTGAATGCTCACTGGAAGGACAGATCCTGAAGCTGAGGCTCCAAGACTTTGGCCACCTCATGAAAAGAGAAGACTCCCTGGAAAAGACCCTGATGCTGGGAAAGATGGAGGGCACAAGGAGAAGGGGACTACAGAGGACGAGATGGTGGGACAGTGTTCTCGAAGCTACCAACATGAGTCTGACCAAACTGCGGGAGGCAGAGAAAGACAGGAGTGCCTGGCGTGCTCTAGTCTGGTCCATGGGGTCATGAAGAGTCGGACATGACTAAACGACTCAACAACAAAGGAAGCTTGCCAATGATGTTGCTATCATAATGGCACTGTGCAAATCTATGGTGCAGCTGCATCTGGAATGCTGGCCGCCTCACCTCAACAAGGACACAGTATTGCATAATTGGAAAAGGTTCAGAAAAGGGCCGCCGAAATTATCAAGGGGATGGAGTGAATCCCCAGTGAAGAAAGGTTGGAACATTTGGGATTTTTTAGTTTAGAGGCAACATGATATAAGCTCATATAATTGTGCATTGCACAGAGGAAGTAGGCAGAGAACAGCATTTCTCCCTCTCTCCTAACACTAGAACTTGTGGACATCTGAAGAAGCTGCGTGTTGGACGATTCAGGGCGGATAAGAGAAAACAGTTGCTCACACAGTTAAATGGTGGGACTCAGCCCCACATGAGGTAGTGACGCCCCCCTCCCCACCCTGGATGGATTCAAAAGAGAATCAGCCAACATGGAGGAGAGAGCAATTGTCAGCTACTAGCCAGGATGGCTCAAACTCCATGGTCAGAGGCAACAATGGCTCTGAATGTCAGTTGCTGGAGACCCCAGAAGGGGAGAGGCCTCTTGTGCTTGCATCTTGCTTGGGGGTTTCCCATAATGTGGGATGTGATCCATGAGAGGCAGTCAAGTACAACATTCCTTGTAATGCCAGAGAAGACATGCAAGGGGATGTTTGGTCCAGCCAGTCAAAACTTCCTGTTCCTCCTGGCTGGAGCATCCTTCCTTTTGCATGTGATGGAAGGTGGGTGTGGCCTTACCTGTCCAGGCAACAAAAGGATGAGTCACGCAGCACTCCCTCTCTCTCTTTTGACTTCCTTCTTCACTTGACCAGCTTTTAGCTAGGACTGCTCTGCTAGCTCTCAGCTAGCAGAAGCACTGGGATTATTCCCCCACATGGGGTAGATCCACATGTACATATTTGTAACTAAGTCTTCCTTCAGGAATCCAACTGTGAACTGATGTGAGTAAACCTCTTTTATTGACCTTGAATAAGATTGTAGCGTCTTTATTCTTTTAAGAGGGATTCAAGGGAACTTACCAGGAATGTACAATGCAATCTGAAACAGACTGAATTGTATGATAGTGAGAAGCTCACACGAGCCTGCAACCAGCTATCTGCTGTGCATGTAAAAAGGGGAACGTAAACTCTGCTAAATAAAGGAACTTGCTAGCACAAGTTAGGAAGGATATTAATAAAAAATATATCCTCTCCTGCCACCCTGAACATTCCCACACATAATAGGCAATTATTCAGCCACTGTGTGAATAGGATGCTGGACTAAGCTGGCCACTGGACTGATCCAGCAATATTCCTCTTATGCCTGTTTGCTTCCCTCTTTGTTGCTGACTCCCACTGCACAAGTCAGGCTCCAAAAGGCACCCTGCCATATTTCATGCGGAAAGAGCAGGGGGCAATTCGGATGGCTCTCGGAACCGTCTGCCCGGCTTCCTGCAATGCCAGCTCTTTTGCCACTCTTCGGGAACTCGCCGCATCCTCCGCCAGCACGTGAGGCGAGCTTTTGTTGGTGCTACGAATATCACCGCTTCTCCACGAGGTTAATTCAATTTCCTTTCTCGTCCTTTCCCTTTCCTCGGCGCAGATTTCCCCTTGAAAGCTGAGATGCCAAGACTGGAAGTCTCGCTTCCTTCCTACCCATCCTGCAGGCACACACCTGAAGTTCTCATTACGCCGAAACCAAAAGCAAGTTGGGGCTCACAGCCGGTGTGGATGCAGGGACTGCCAAATCGCTCGCAGCCTTCTTAGTAACACACTTGTGGTTATTTAGCATTATTTAAATCACCGTATTCGCATGCCGTTTCCTTCAAGGAACTCAAAGTGGCCTCCGTGGCTAAAATGAATGAATATTTACATCTTGCAAAAACTAACAGGGAGAGTAAGACGAAACACTGTTCAAAAAGTTAATAAAGAATGGTTACTCTTTAAAGAATATCTTAAAAACTATATGGACAATGCAAATATCTTAGCAGATCCAGATGTAAGATACGAGGGCAGGTGGTGCATGAAATGTATGTACTGTCTATTGGGTAATATTTGTTGAGTTTTATGTCATTAATATGTGATGATAATAATAATAAAGATTATGTATAAAAAAATTAACAAAGTGGCCTCCATGGTTCTTCCTCCCTCCTCCTCAAATTAATCCCCACAACAACAACCCTGTGAGGTAGGTTAGGCTGAGAGGCAGGGACTGGCCCTCAAGTTCACTCAGGGAGCTTCATGGTCAAACCCTGGTCTCCCAGGTCCTAGACTGACCCTCTAACCCAGGGGTCAGCAAGGTTTACCTCGCCTGGGCCAGTTCACTCCAGTAGAGATCACTCCGTGGGCCGGATTTCCTGCAGCTCAGTTGTTTTTGGATCTGTTGGTGGTGTTTGTTTTGTTTGGATATCTAACAGAATGATATGAAAAAAAATATGAAAACTTAATTTTGAAAACCCCAAGAGCAAAGCACAACATTTCTGTTTTAATTTTACTGGCATTTAATTACTCTTTAACAAATTTTATGAGAAGAGCCTGCTGGACTTGTAACACCTTGTTTTTATAAGTGCATATGACAAGCTAAACTGTTTTTAATATTGTGTTTTAATGCTGCAATCCGAACTGGGACCTTAGGGTGAAGGTTGGGGAATAAATCTAGGAAGCCTGCAGGCAGAATGTGAAGGCAACGGCCCTCTGCTCCAGCTGTCACAAAGAACTGGTCACCCTCGAAGTCCTCTTGCCCCCAGAAGCAGGCTCCCTCTCGGCGGAGAATTGCTCCCTGCGCTTCTTCCCGATCTTCAAGCAGCAGGCCCCAGCCTTGGGTTCTTCTGACCGAGGTAAAATACACAGAGGTCTCAAACAAAAGGAACACCGCAAAAGATAAACAGCGGCTAAGCAGCAATCTTGGCCTCTGCCTGGGTTATGTAATGGAGCCTCCCGGGTGCCAAAACCAAAATGCACACGGAGGAAAACTCTGCCCGAGGGACAAGTGGGAAACTGCAGGATGGTCCCGGGCACCGATTCAGCGGCACATGCTCTTCTGGATGGAGCCAACTGGGCGGGTGTGTGTGTGTGTGTGGAGGGGCACTTGCCCAGGCAAGCGGAGCAGAGGAGACGAGGGCAGAAATGTGCACCAGTGACGCAGCCATGTACCAGTAACTCTCTCCGTGCCTAGGACAGAAACATGCCTTGTAGCACCCCAATTCCCATAGCAGTGCGAGATTCCAGGGGTTTCAGGCGTTTACCCAGGGTTCGCCTTTCCTTCTGGAAATGAGGCTCAGTGGAGACGGTGGTGTCTTTGGGATACATGGCTGTTTATGTGGGAATGTTGTGGATAGTAGGAGAGGATATATTGGTTAAATATGATCCTTCCTCACTCATGCTAGTGAGTCAAGTAGCAGAGCACATTCCCCTATATACCACAGGAAGCTAGTTTGCAGATTCGTCTGAATCTCTTTAGTCAAGCAATCCGATCTGGCGTGCCCAGGTTGGATTATTCCTAGTAAGTCCTCTTTTGATCCCTCTCAAAAGAATAAAGACACAACAGTCTCCTTAAAAGTAACAAGAAGTTTACTTACATTCAGTTCACAGTAGTAGTAGTAGTAGTAGTAGTAGTAGTAATATTTATACCCCGCCCATCTGGCTGGGTTTCCCCAGCCACTCTGGGCAGCTTCCAACAAAATATTAAAATACAATAGTCCTTCAGAGATTAAAAGCTTCCCTAAACAGGGCTGTCTTCAGATGTCTTCTAAAAGTCTGGTAGTTGTTTTTTCCCCTTTGACATCTGGTGGGAGGGTGCCGCTACCGAGAAGGCCCTCTGCCTAGTTCCCTGTAACCATGCTTCTCACAGGGAAGGAACCACCAGAAGGCCCTTGGAGCTGGACCTCAGTGTCCGGGCTGAACGATGGGGGTGGAGACGCTCCTTCAGGTCTACTGGACCGAGGCCACTTAGGACTTTGAAGGTCAGCACCAACAGTATGATCCCTGAAGGCAGGCTTTGGCTTGTAGTTGTAATTATGGGAAAAGGTATGGATTTGTGCCGTATGGGGATTTATCCCATGTGCTGCTGGCTGACAGCCAGCAGTGCAGTCCAAGAGAAGAAGAAGTAAAGAGAGCATCAGGAGCCAAAGAGAGTCAAAAAGAGAGAGATGGCTGTGTGACTGGACCTTTAGTGGGGTCTGCCAGGGTCATGCCCACCTACCTGGTCACATGCAGGGTGAAGATGCTCCAGACCAGGTGGAACAGGAAGTCATATTGGCTGGATTAACATCCCCTTGTCTGTGTCCACTCTAAGGAAACAAGAAATGTATTTGACTGCTCCAAGGATTGCACCCCACATTTTACATATACAGTGGTACCTCTGGATACGCACAGCTCTGGTTGCGCATCCTTCGGGTTGCGCACGCGGCAAACCCGGAAGTGTTTTTCTGGGTTTCGTCGGGCATGCATGTGCAGAAGCGCTCTACTGTGCCGTGCGCATGCACAGAACAGACACCTCTGGATACACACACCTCGGGATCTGACCCGGAGGTCCCACTGTATGTACAACCTGAGCCTGCGATGGAGGGCTTCACAGCATTAACACTCCCAAAGGTTTTGGTTTCTCCCAGGGCCACGGCGGCCTTGGATTTAAGGAGTCCCCAGCCATTGCTCTCAAGTGCTGCTCTCCATCCTCACTCCAATCAACTGCTTACTATCTCCCTTGCATAACTCTGAACTGCCACCCCTAAACTCCTGGCATTGTTTTTCAAACCAACTCTCAGTTGAGGGAGGGTGGGAACCCATTCATCTGCAAACGAGATTTTCCCTTGATCTTTTGCCATCCTAATTGCTCATTACCCCCAGGCTATCAGCTCATCCAGGAGAAGAGTCCTGGCTTAATTAGCTGTTGACACATGCTGATTCCAGAGGGTTAAAAGCGTCTAGCACACAGCTCAAATGCATGCATGGGTCTGGCACAGATTAAACACTCTAAGCCTTCAAGAAATTCTAACACTAACTCAGTCTGCAGTCTAGGGTGTCTTGCTCCCACCAACTCAAAACACTATATTAAGCAAATATTTACATCATTTTCAAAACCATGGTTGATTAATGTAGTGCCGGGGGCTTGTACAATGTTTTGCAGAGCTAGATGAGTTCAAAGATGGCAACCCAAATGATCAAAGGGACAGATTGAAGTTATTCTTCCTCTCTCATGAGTCTATTACTCAGGGGCATTCAATGAAGTTGAATGTTGAAAGACTCAGGACAGATAAAAAGAAGGAATTCTCCATGCAGTGCAACTATGGAACTCCCTGCCACATGGAGTCCTGTGTCTAGTTCTGGGCTCCTCAGCTTCTGAAGGATACTGGAAGATGTTCACAGGAGGGCAACCGAGATGTCAAAAGCGTTGGAAACGAAACCTTATGAGGAACGGTTGAAGGAGTTTGGTCTGTTTAGCCTGGAGAAGAAAAGAGAAAACTGAGAAGTTAGATGATAGCCATCTTCAAATATGTGAAGGGCTGTCACAGGGAAGACGCAAAAGCTGAGGTTGCTGGACAGACTCTTGACCTGGGGAGTTGCTGTTGGTTTTTTGAATCTTTGTTTTAGATCCTGTTACAATTTATGTGGAAATTTTTCAGTTTGGTTATATATTTTTTTAATGTGTTGCTTACTGTTTATGACTACTTTTGTTGTAGTTATGTGGGTTTTCCCCTCATGTTGTGAGCTGCCTTGAGCATGGTTTGAACTGTGGGATGTATAACACTGGTGCAGTCAATCACAACATTCCTAGAATGTACACAAGGGGTCTCAGTCCTCCAGCTAGAGTTTCCTGTATCTGGACTGAGACCACTTCCTCTGTGTGACCAGAGGTGGGAATGGCCTTACCTGTGCAGTTACTCAAAGTCACAGGTGAGCAGCCATTCCACCTTCTTCCTCATTGGGACTTCGAGCAAGCAACATCTCAAGAGAAGATGCACTCTTGGCTTCTAGCCAAGGGGCCCAGATGGAACCTCCTCCCTTAAGGAGAGTCTCCACATGTACATACATTTAATCTAAGTTAGCCTGCCTTTCTGAGACTTGTAGAACCTTGGAAATGTCTGTGAGTAAAACCTTTTTACTTTTAAAAAGCATTGTGTCGTGTATTTACTTTTAAGAGGGAACCAGGGGAATTACATGCCAGGATCTGCCTTGTTATAGAAGTTCATAGGAACTTAATCGCCACGTTTTGCTGCGTTTAATTGGGGATGAGAATCTCTGCTAGTTTGGAGCTTGTTAGCACAAGCTGGGATAGGAAATATTAGACAATATTCCCTCATCCACATTCCCACTCATCTCCCACATGAACTGTGGCAAGGCAGCCTACAAATAAAATGATGCCTGATGTCTGTGAAAGATGGAGCCAGCTTGTTTTCTGCTGCTTCAGAGGGGAGGATCTGAACCAACGCATTCGAATTGAAAGGAAGGAGATTCCAGCTAAGCGTCAGGAATAACTTTCTGATGGCAAGAGCTGCTCAACAGTGGAATGGACTCCCTTCGGAAGGGGCAGGCTCTCCTTCCTTGGAGGTTTCTAAGCAGAGGTGGCCATCTGTCGTGTATTCTTCAGCTGCGATGCCTACATTGCAAGGGGCTGGACTAGATGAGGCTTGGGGGTCCCCTCCAACTCTTCCATGATTCCCTGACAGTTCATCTCCCGTCTCAATGTAATATGGGTGAACTGACCTTGCAGACCTTCGTGCAACGGGGCCAGTTGTGTCAATGTTCCAAGGCTGAGCATGGCTTTTTTTAGAGTACTGTGCCTTTGCCAGGGGTTGACACAATGCGCTGTCCAGAGAGAGCCAGGAAGGGAAAGGAGGGACGTTACGACAAGAAGCAGTTCTGAACTTCACCCACCCAGCTGGCAAATCCCAAAGAACCGAAATTATCTCTGGTGGTTCTTCTGAGGCCCCACCGCAAAGGATAATCAGGGCGTTCTCTCTCTCTTTTTAATGAGCTATTTGAAGAAAACACTGCTATCATCTGGAGCTGGGAAGATGTGAAGGGTGCTCAGGGGAGCAATTCAGCTGAGGTGATTCTGCCCGGGCATCGAAAAATAAAACTTTCCTCCTGCTCTGTGCCCAGAATGGCTGCCGTGGGGTCAGGTCAATAGTCTGGTTCGACATGGGAGGTGGATTGGTCTGGGCCCCTGAGAGCCCTCAGTGGGTCACCAAGAGAAAGGAATTAGGGGCCTCTGCCATGGGGCCCAGCTTAGCTGCGATTCCTGCATTGCAGGGGGTTGGACTAGATGACCCTTGGTGTCCCTTCCATCTCTCCAGTTCTGTGATTCTAAGTAAGACAGCCTTTCAATCTGACTCTTCGAGGTTGTAGATCAAAACATCTGGATGGTGCCAGGTTGACAGAGGCTGAAGTAAGGAATCGGAGTTGCCCCCAGAGGAGGAGGAGGAGGAAAAAACTCCAGAGTCACTGGCCTGCTCGTAGAAAGGACATGCAAAAGTCATCTTCCTGGACCCAGTATACCTGAAGGAGGCTCTCCAGAAGCTGAGGTCCAGCTCCAAGGGCCTTCTGGCGGTTCCCTCCCTGCAAGAAGTGAGGTTGCAGGGAACCAGGCAGAGGGCCTTCTCGGTGGTGGCGCCCGCCCTGTGGAACGCCCTCCCATCAGATGTCAAGGAGATAAACAACTATCTGGCTTTTAAAAGACATCTGAAGGCAGCCCTGTTTAGGGAAGCTTTTAATGTTTCATGTTTTATTGCACTTTTAATATTCTGTGGCGGCTCCCAACAGAATGGGCGGGGTATAAATAATAAATTATTATTATTATTATTATTATTATTATTATTATTATTATTATTATTCCTGGGTCATTTGAAAGGCTCTCTGGACAACATCTGGGACAGATCCACCGTGCAGCTCCAGCAGCAGCAGAGCTGAGGCAAGCAATTACTTTGCACACTTTCAGTTTTGCTTATTCTTTCGCTTTGTTGTTTCAAGGTCCTGTTGAGGTTTTGTGCCAGACCAAAATGATCTTTTCATTTTATATATATATATATATATGTATAGTTGGCTCCCATTGAAACCGCTCGTCCATCCAGCATCCATAAAACCCCTAATAACTATTATAAAGCTTATGTTCCTGGCGCTTCCCAAACCTATAAATATTGTATTGAAATAGGATCCTTGTCTTCTCTGCACACACAAACCCCGGCACAGATCCCTCGTCCATGAGCTGCAGTGTGTGAGTGTGTGTTTGAGTGTGCGAGAGAGAAATCCCTGACTGTACCTGAACACTATTTCATCTGCGATATTTTTCAGTAACTTCCTTTGCCTGATTTTAATTGTTAAAGAAAAGAAAGTTGAAGATCTGGATCCTTGTTCACCCTTAAAAATATTAGGAGAGACCTCCTGCAGGATCAATGGCTCATCTAGTCCAGACTCCTGTAAAACATATTGTTATAAAAGCTCATCCATCAGCCAGGAACTTGACAAAACAAATGTTTTTGTCTGCTTTCTCAAGCTCTAAAGAATTGCTCCGTGACAGAGCGGAGGGGATTCCTTGGCTGTGTTGGGGTTATGGAAACACATTGCTGACATCATGCAAAGCTGCATGAGTTTGGATTATTCCTGGATTTTGCTTTAAAAATTTTGCGATACACTTTTGGGTGTCCAGGTCCTCTGGGGAAAAGTCCTGAGGAAGGGCCGTCTTCCCGTGTAAGATGACCTGTATCCTCTTTTATTAAAACAAAAGCAAAGCATTTAAACTTGAAAGTCTCTTCAGCATTTTTTTTACCCCAGGAATAAACTTACTGATGCAGTTATACAAACCTAACTTACTGATTGCTTTTTCTGGGTAGCCTGGCCATTCCTTTGAGATGGTAAATATGGTACTTAGTTCCTGAATCTCTTACGACTTACGCATATTGAGTGTGCTCAGCTTCACAGATACTTGCCAGACTGTATTTGAAAAGGGAGGTGTAAGCCCCTACACCCTACGCAGGTGGCGCTGTGGTCTAAACCACTGAGCCTAGGGCTTGCCAATCGGAAAGTCGGCAGTTCGAATTCCCTGTGGCGGGGTGAGCTCCTGTTGCTCGGTCCCTGCTCCTGCCCACCTAGCAGTTCGAAAGCACGTCAAAGTGCAAGTAGATCAATAGGTACCGCTCCGACGGGAAGGTAAACAGCGTTTCCGTGCGCTGCTCTGGTTTCACCAGAAGCGGCTTAGTCATGCTGGCCACATGACCCGGAAGCTGTACGCCGGCTCCCTCGGCCAATAATGCAAGATGAGAGCCGCAACCCCAGAGTCGGTCACGACTGGACCTAATGGTCAGGGGTCCCCTTTACCTTTACCTCTAAGCCCCTATAGTCCAAAGACAATTGGAAAGCTTTTCCCATTTCCTTCCTCCTTGCAGAGAAATATTTGAGGTCAATTTAGGAGAGTCAAAATGGCTTCAGGATTGTTCTCCTGTACTATTTCAGAAACGTGGTTCATATACTTATGTATGTGTTTGCCTTGTACATTCATGAACATTTATTATATATATATATAAGACCTTAGAATTCCTGTAACAGAAGCAACACATTGTAGGCCAGCAAGTGTCAAGTCAGGATGAAGGCAATAGTTCCGTCATAGAATCATAGAATTGTAGGGTCAGAAGGGACCACAAGAGTCATCTAGTCCAACCCCTGCAATGCAAGAATCTCAAGTAGATCGAACAGGACAGATGGTGACTCAAAGCCTAGGAACTTTCAAACTGGGTTTGCAATGTGAAGATTTGTCCAACAACAGGGGAGATGCCACAGCATGAAGGATGTGTATGTTTACTCAATGAGGAATATAAAAAAGTCTCTTCATTTCAGGCATTTAATCTCTTCTTCAGGGAAAATACGTAGAGGAATGAACTGGGCTGTTAGTTACTCCAGCCTTATGAGCAACTCTCCATCCCATGCAATATTATTTCTTCACTGAGAAGACAATTGACCCCTGGATTTGCATACGAATAGATTAAAATACACCCATATGAGCAACAGCGGCAATTCCACCGGCCACAGACACGTGGGCAACGAGAAGCAGGGTACCCGCAAGGCCCCAGAAGACAAGGTGTGGTTTTCCTCTCTGCCCTGCGGGCACTGCTTCTCCGAGAGGCACATTTGCCACCGTCCCAAACCACGCTGGCCTCCTCTGGACATGATGCAATCCTAATGGCGCCCTAGAAATGAGTCATGCGACAAAGGGTTCCCCGGCTCCATTCGGAGAGGTGCGAAGTTTCTTTTCCTTCCCCCAGGGCTCCCTCGGACAAATTAAAGCGCTTTGCCAAGCTGGATTGTTTACCACTTGGGCCTATAAAAGGGTAGAGGGAGAGGGAGCACACACGGGGCTTCCAGGCCTCATTTCCTAGAATATGTCACCCACGGTTTAAAATAAACATTCAGTGGGTATGAGGTGCCAAAGCTTCCCTCCCGCCTCCCTTGCAGGCACACACACAACTTCACTCCTGGAGTCATGGCAGCCTGAGAAGCAGCTACTCAAATTTGGAGATAGCAAGGCACTGTGGGTTAAACCACAGAGCCTAGGGCTTGCTGATCAGAAGGTCGGTAGTTCGAATCCCCATGATGGGGTGAGCTCCCGTTGCTTGTTCCCTGCTCCTGCCAACCTAGCAGATAAATAGGTCCCGCTCCGGCGGGAAGGTAAACGGCATTTCCATGCACAGCTCTGGTTCGCCAGAAGCGGCTTAGTCCTGCTGGCCACATGACCCGGAAGCTGTACACCGGCTCCCTCGGCCAGTAAAACGAGATGAGCGCCGCAACCCCAGAGTCGGACACGACTGGACCTAATGGTCAGGGGTCCCTTTACCTTTACGTATCTCTAAGAAGATAAAACAGGAAGAAGACCTAGAAGCCTAAACCAAGTCTAAGCCCTGTAGTCAGAGCCAAAAGTCCCAATTCCTTTTGAAATCCAGTGGGTGGGGAGCATGAAGGTGGTCTTCCAGGAGATATCTGACAAACCTCTTCCCTCTCTATTCACTTCCAGCCTGTCCTTTTCTCATTTAGACAGGCGTTTGAACTGATGTGATAGAACTGGGACCCCCCAAAGGTCATCTACTCCAACTCACTGCAATGAAGGAATCTCAACTGAAGCATGCTTGACAGATGACCGTCCGGCCTCTGCTTAAAGATCTCCAACAAAGAGTCCACACCCCCTGAGAGAGACTGTTGAACGGCTCTTACTGCCAGAAAGTTATTCCGAATCTTTAGTCAGAATCTCCTTTCTTGTAACTTGAATCCACTGGTTCTAGTCCTACCCTCCAGAGCAGGAGAAATCAAGCTTGCTCCATCTTCCACGTGACAGACCTTCGGATATCAGATGATGGCTGCCCTATCAACTCTCAGTCTTCTCCCCTCCAGGCTATATCTGGTGTAGTGGTTAAGAGCGGTGGACTCCTAATCTGGTGAACCGGGTTCGCATCCCCGCTCCTCCACATGCATCTGCTGGGTGACCTTGGGCTAGTCACCCTTCTCTGAAGTCTCTCAGCCCCACTCACCTCACAGAGTGTTTGTTGTGGGGGAGGAAGGGAAAGGAGAATGTGAGCCGCTTTGAGACTCCTTCGGGTAGTGATAAAGCGGGATATCAAATCCAAACTCTTCTTCTTCTTGTATCCCTCTGTGTGAAATTGTGATATGCGTGTTTTTATGAGGGGGTGGGGAAGGAGTTATCCGGGTGGTGCTTATTGTTTTCCTTTGTTATCATGGTATGTATTTTTGTGTTTTTATCTCGTAAGCCGCCCTGCGATGCTCGGATGACGAGAAGTAAAGATAAAGGGACCCCTGACCATTAGGTTCAGTCGTGTCCGACTCTGGGGTTGCGGCGCTCATCTCGCTTTATTGGCCGAGAGCCGGCATACAGCTTCCGGGTCATGTGGCCAGCATGACTAAGCCGCTTCTGGCGAACCAGAGCAGCGCACGGAAACGCCGTTTACCTTCCTGCCAGAGCGGTTCCTATTTATCTACTTGCACTTTGACGTGCTTTCGAACTGCTAGGTGGGCAGGAGCAGGGACTGAGCAACGGGATCTCACCCCGTCACAGGGATTCGAACTACCGACCTTCTGATCAGTAAGCCCTAGGCTCTGTGGTTTAACCCACAGCGCCACCTGGGTCCCTTTTGACGGGCAGTAGAGGAATGTAATAAATAACAACGGCAATAATAAATCGCTTTGAGATGTTTCATAGGAAGTTGATTCGCAAATAAAGCAGAGTAACGAAATAAATCAGCAATTCCTGATGTTGTTCACCGAAAGCAGGTTCCAGCCCTGTCCCTTCCCCACAGAGGCCATATCTTGGGATCCTGTTCTGCCATACCTGAGAAGATGGAAATGAAGCCAGGCTTTTGAGCCTCTCCTTCACCTCCCCCCGCTGCAAATAAAAAATAAGAGAGCAGTTCCGTTTTCCAAGAGGCAATGTTGCTCACATTACAAGACGTTGGAAAGGCCAGATCATTTCATTAGCGGCTGCGAAGAGAGTGCCCGGGAAAGCAATTACTGCGGCAGAAAGGTGGAAAATGAAGGTAAGCGCTCATCTAAGCCGTCAACTCACCAGGAGAAGCCGAACATCTCCTCTGACCGCAGAAGAGGTGTTTTTGCGCTCTGGCGCTAGGCAGCCTGTTTCCTCCTCCTCCTCCAGCAGCCCCAGGCGAAGGCTGCGCAGGATCCTGCAACATGAGGAAAAATGACGGCCGCATGGAACTGCCATCAGGAAGCCCATCAACACCAGCCTCGCTAGCATGGCAAGCGGCCAGGGACTGTGCAGGACCACCAGATCTTGAGAAGGGAAAGCGCAAGCACACACTTATGAGGGTTTTACCCCTAGCCCTAAACTCAAGGCACCTTCTCCTGTCCCAAATTCACATCACAGTGTGGGATGCAGCAGCAAAAACAGGCTAATGCTATTCTAGGTTCTGTCAACAGAAGTCTAGTGTCCACATTAAGGGAAGCAATAGGACCACTCAGTTCTACCTTGGTCAGGTAAAAGGTAAAAGGTAAAGGATCCCTGGACGGTTAAGTCCAGTCAAAGGCGACTATGGGGTTGCAGTGCTCATCACTCTTTCAGGCCAAGGGAGCCGGCATTTGTCCACAAACAGCTTTCCAGGTCATGTGACCAGCATGACTAAACCACTACTGGTGCACGGAGGACCGTAACGAGTGCCAGAGCACACGGAAACGCCATTTACAGTCCCGCCACAGTGGTACCTATTTATCTACTTGTACTGGCATGCTTTTGAACTGCAAAGTTGGCAGGAGCTGGGACAGAGAAACAAGAGCTCACCCTGTCGCGGGGATTTGAACCACCAACCTTCTGATCAGCAAGCCCAAGAGGCTCAGTGAGCCAGTGTGGTGTAGTGGTTAAGAGCACATGCAGCTGCTGTGAGACCTTGGGCTAGTCCCACTTCTCTGAAGTCTCTCAGCCCCACTCACCTCACAGAATGTTTATTGTGGGGGAGGAAGGGAAAGGAGAATGTGAGCCGCTTGGAGACTCCTTCGGGGAGTGATAAAGCGGGATATCAAATCCAAACTCTTCTTCTTCTTCTTCTTCTTCTTCTTCTTCTTCTTCTTCTTCTTCAGTGATTTAGACCACAGTGCCACCCGCGTCCCTATTACTGTGGCCAAACCACACCTGAAATACCAGGTGTCCAATTCTGGGCAACAAAGTTTAAGAGGGATGTTGACAAGTTGGAACGTGTGCCGAGGAGGGCAACCAAGATGATCAAGGTTCTGGAAATCAAGCCTTATGAGGAACAGTTGAAGCAGTTGGGGATGTTTAGTCTAGATAGGGTGAATCATAGAATTGTGGAGCTGGAAGGTACATCCAAGAGTCATCTAGTCCAACCCTAAAGAACCCCTGATAGATCATGGCCATTGAAACTCTGTTTAAAAACCTCCAAGGAATGAGAATCCATCACCTTCTAAGGGAGACCATTCCACTGTCAAATAGCTCTCGCCATCAGAAAGCTCTTTCTGAGAGGAGTTACAATAGTCAAGTTCAACTATCTCCAGGACTGTCACATGGAAGATGGAGAAAACTTGCTTTCTCCTGCTCTGGAGGGGAGGACCAGAACCAACGGCTTCAAGTTACAAGAAAGGAGATTCCAGCTGATCCGTTGAGGGGTTTATTCTACAATCAAGTGGTGTGTAGATTTTATCAGACAAATAATACGCAAACTGCAGTAAGCCATAAAACATTGCAAAATATTGCATTAATTCAAGCCTTTTGCCTGCCTTAGGGCAACCGCACACATCTCTGACTTGGATTAGAAGCTGTGACCTCTGCTTGCTTTAATTGCTTCCCCTGTGGTTTCAAAATGAAGGGTGGAGGAAAACCTAATGCCCACAATATTTTGATTAAGGGGCCGCCTCATTTGAGCTTTGCAACCTCTCCGTGCAGAGGCAGGCAGAAGGTGACCCGGCTTCCTTTCTCCTCCTGTGAAATGGCAGGAGAAAGTCATTATGTCTAAGAGGCACCTCTTTGGTGGCGGGTAAATATAGCCTCCCGATCACCAAACTTGGAGCCGGGGGAAAAGGTTAGGCGCATTTCAGCGCCTCTAGCCGGGCTAGACAACAGCCGGGCGTGGGAGGTGGTTGGGTGCTGCCCTAGAGAAACGTAAACACCCAGGGTGGAGGGAGCTTGTTTGGGGTGGGCCTTGGCGATATAATTAGGAATGATTTAGCAAAGGGCGATCTCAGCTCCGCTCAAGGAAAAAAGTCCTAATGGGGAGACTGCTGGCAGCTGGAGATAAGAGTCACCCAAGGAGAGTGGTGGAAGATCTTTGGGCTATGAGTCACTCTGAGCTGGATTTGGGCAAACAGTAGGAAACTTGCCACTGGAAAGGGCATTGGCAAGCAGGGAAAGTTGCCTTAACGCCCACAATTATCGCTCAGGAAATGACCGTCTGCCCACCAAGCCCTGCTCTGCTGCCATCATCCAGACACCTTCGGCTTCCTGGGACGAAGTATCTAAATTTCTCCATTCGCTCCTTCCTGCAAGGTTTGCATGAATGCATGGATGGCTTCTCCCTTGATGACATTTGCAGATCACACTCCACCCCCCCCACCCCACCCCCGGTCACCTTGTGCCTTCCCAGAACAGATCCTGCGGCTTCCTTTGTGTTGCTCGACACCAGCAAAGAGGATCTTTATCGGAAAGTTGTCAGAGGCAACCTCTTGCAAAGTCACAGGCGACCGGGCCTGATACCTCATAATGCCAAGAAGAGCAAAGATTAAAAGGCAGGGGGATGGATGCCAAGCCGGGATGCGGTTTCTCTCCACGTTTCGCTCTGCGGGGAGACCTTTTTGCTCTCTCTGGACCTTGTATTAATTGGATTTACAGCTGGAGTTCGCAACAAGACACCCAGTTTTGATCACAGATCAGTTTAGCCTCTCTCCCTAGGAGGAAGCTTTGTTCCCATCTAGAGTATCAAACTGCAACCACCGTTAGGAGTGCTTCTCTAATTGTTTCCCATAAAATCACTGGTGGGCGTTCCAGATCAGCGGTAGGCAACCTAAGGCCCATGGGCCAGATGCAGCCCAATTGCCTTCTAAATCCGGCCCACGGACAGTCTGGGAATCAGCATGTTTTTACATGAGTAGAATGTGCCCTTTTATTTAAAATGCATCTCTGGGTTATTTGTGGGGCATAGGAATTCGTTCATCCCCCCCCCCCCCAAATATAGTCTGGCCCACCACATGGTCTGAGGGATGGTGGACCGGCCCACGGCTGAAAAAGGTTGCTGACCCCTGTTCCAGATTTTTTTAGGACAATTCAGATTCTGTAAATGCACGCACCTGCTAAGCACTAGAACATAATGTAAGAGGATCTTCTGCTGGATCAGACCAATAGACTACCTAGTCCAAAATCCTGTTCTCCCACTGGCTGAACAGTAGCCTGTGGGAAACCAGCAAGCAGGATTCGACCACTCTCCCCTCCGGTGGTTTCCAGCATATTGTCTTTGAGTGAAATCTCTCATTCCCTCATCTTACTTTTCCATGAACTCTCTTAGAACCACAGAACTGTCGAGCTGGAAGAGACCTCCAAGGGTCATCCAGTCCAGCCACCTGCAATGCAGGAATCACAGCTGGAGAATCCCTGATGGGTGGCCACCCAACCTCTGCATAAAACTGTAAAAAAATCTCAGCCTGCACAGCTCACTTGATTGGAGCATGTTGCTGATAACGCCAAGGTTGCAGGTTCGATCCCTGTATGGGGCAGTTGCATATTCGGTTTGGACTAGATGATCCTTGGGGTCCCTTCTAACTCTATGATTCATGAATCCTTTGGGGAAAGAAAAAACCTCCAAGGAAGGAGAATCTGTCACCTTCTAAGGGAGCCTGTTCCACTGTCAAACAGCTCTTCCCATCAGAAACAGCTTCCTAAAGTTGGGTCGGAATCTCCTCTCTTGCAATCTGAATCCATGGTTCTCCTGACCCCCATGAAGTTCTAGTATTATGGGAGAAAAGGGGTGGGTGGGAATGTATATGCCTTAGATCAGAGATGATGAACCTATGGCATGCCTGCCAGAGGGGGCACTCAGAGCCCTCTCTGTGGGCACATGCACCGTTGATCTCCGCCCTGCTCCTGCTTGCACACAAGTAGGAGCGGGACTGGGCAGCTCAGCTGGGGAGCACCTGGCTGCCTTCAGGTGGTGCAGGGGCTCTCAGATGCACCTTCCCCAACCTCAGCAACTATAATAATAATAATAATTCCAGTTACAGGTAGATAGCCGTGTTGGTCTGTCATAGTCAAAACAAAATAATAAAATTCCTTCCAGTAGCACCTTAGAGACCAAGAACAAACTTAGTTGGTCTCTAAGGTGCTACTGGAAGGATTTTTTTTATTTTAATAATAAAAATAATTTATTATTTGTACCCCGCCCATCTGGCTGGGTTTCCCCAGCCACTCTGGGCAGCCTCCAACAGACATTAAAATACATCAAAATATCACAGATTAAAAACTTCCCTAAACAGGGCTGCCTTCAGGTATTTTCTGAATGTATGATAGTTGTTTATCACTTTAACCTCTGCTGGGAGGGCGTTCCACAGGGCGGGCGCCACTACCGAGAAGGCCCTCTGCCTGGTTCCCTGTAGCTTTGCTTCTCGCAGTGAGGGAACCGCCAGAAGGCCCTCGGCGCTGGACCTCCGTGTCTGGGCTGAACGATGGGGGTGGAGACGCTCCTTCAGGTATTCAGCCTGGCTGCCTTCATGGGGTTGCAGGGGATCTGATGCAGAGGTGGGAGCTCCTTCAAACTTCTCCTTTGAGGGGAGTGCAGCCGCGAACTCCACAATGGAAAGTGTGGCGACAGAGCATGCACCTCCCCCGCTGAGCAGCCCCGGTCCAGCTCCTGTTCCTGTGCAAGCAGCAGCGCTGCCTAGCAGAGCAGCCCGATTCCACTCCTACTTGCCCACAAGCAGGAGCAGGCTGGGCAGGGGGTGGAGACATCCCTTGCCCGCTCGCTTGCCACCCCAGCCCAGCCTTCCCTCACTCAGCACCTCCAGAGCTGGAGGAGGGGTGTGGGATGTGAAACATGGGAGCAGTCAAGTACAACATCCCTAGGGTGGACATAGAAGGGGGTGTCTGGACCAGCCAGTCGGAATTTCCTGTTTCTCCTGGGCTGGGACAGACTTCCTTTACATGTGACTAGAGGTGGGTGTGGTCTCACCTGTGCAGGTAACAAACGCATAGGGCTGGCCGCCATCTCTCTCTTCTATTGACTACTTTTCACCTGCTTAGCCAAAGATGCTCTCTTGGCTTCAGAGAGGACAAAGGAACTTATTCCCTATGGAATAGTCTCCAAGTGTATGTTATTTTCTAAGCTAAGTCTGCCTTCTGGGATCCTATTGTGAACAGAATGTAAGTAAACTTTTTTAATACTTTTATAGAAGACTGCGTCGTGTCTTATCTTTTATTTGGGAATAAAGGGGGAAATACCAGGACAGTTATTATAGAGGCTTTAGCGAGCCTGAGCAACGCATCTGCTGTGTAAGTTTAAAAGGGGAATGTTGTTGTTGTTCAGTCGTTCAGTCGTGTCCGACTCTTCGTGACCCCATGGACCAGAGCACGCCAGGCACGCCTATCCTTCACTGCCTCTCGCAGTTTGGCCAAACTCATGTTAGTAGCTTCGAGAACACTGTCCAACCATCTCATCCTCTGCCGTCCCCTTCTCCTTGTGCCCTCAACCTTTCCCAACATCAGGGTCTTTTCTAGGGAGTCTTCCCTTCTCATGAGGTGGCCAAAGTACTGGGGCCTTAACCTCAGGATCTGTCCTTCTAGTGAGCACTCAGGGCTGATTTCTTTAAGAATGGATAGGTTTGATCTTCTTGCAGTCCATGGGACTCTCAAGAGTCTCCTCCAGCACCATAATTCAAAAGCATCAATTCTTCGGCGATCAGCCTTCTTTATGGTCCAGCTCTCACTTCCATACATTACTACTGGGAAAACCATAGCTTTAACTATACGGACCTTTGTCGGCAAGGTGATGTCTCTGCTTTTTAAGATGCTGTCTAGGCTTGTCATTGCTTTTCTCCCAAGAAGCAGGCGTCTTCTAATTTCGTGACTGCTGTCACCATCTACAGTGATCATGGAACCCAAGAAAGTGAAATCTCTCACTTTGTGGAACTTGTTAACACAAGTTGGAATAGGATATAATAAAATAATATATCCTCTCCTGCATCCCTGAACATTCCCACAAGGGGGTTGTTGCTGTTGTGGCTGTGGAGGAGGAGGGCACACACCACTGGGGGGCCGCAGGTGCCTCTTTTCTTGCCATCCAGCCTGCCTTCCCTCACTCTGAAAATGGAAGTGTGGCACTCAAAACGGAAGGTATGCTCAGAACAGAGCACGTTCCACTTACGAAAAAAAATTGAAAACCAGAACACTCATTTCCGGGTTTGAAGTGTTCAGGTTCCAAGTAGCACGAGAACTAAGCTGTTCGAAAAACGAGGTACCACTGTCTTGCTCCACTCTCTCTCCACGTGGATGAGCCAACCTCCCCTTCTAAACTCAAACCTCAGCATTCAGGTTCAATTGCCGTGTTTTGCACTTTGCAATAAATAAGTGGGTTATGGGTTGCAGTTTGGGCTCGATCTCTAAAAGGTTCGCCATCACTGCCTTAGATGAATCTGGGCTTGAGCCATCCCCGTCCTTTTTGTTAAATGCCAGAACGTTGCTCTGGACACCTACCTCCACTTACCTCCTGAGCTTGTGTTCACCTCCCTGTTTTCTTTCGGTCACTACAATGAGCAGAGGGAGCTGTTTCGAGCTGCCAAGCAAAGTCCAAGAAGATACCCAGATAGAGGATTTTGGCATCTTGCCCACCCAGCCTGCGTCATCTTCCTGGAATGATTCAAGACATAAGAGAGAGAAAATAGGGCAAACATTTTGTGTCTGGAAATGAACAGGTGGTTCTGATAATAGCTCCCTTTTTCTGTTATTTATATGTGAACACTATCAGCTTAAGTCTTCATGTCTGTAAACAGAAAGATGATGCCTAGATCTATCTGACTTCTGGGGCAATTGTTGTTGGTTACGACTTGGTCAAATTTTAATTGAGTTTGCAAAAGATAAGGATGTAAAATGGGACATCACAGAACTGATGATTCATTTTTGCCATGACTGTCTACTGCAATTTTACCAAATAACATATATCTATATATCCTGCCCTGGTGGGGTTAAAGGTAAAGGTAAATGGGCCCCTGACCATTAGGTCCAGTCGCAGATGACTCTGCGGTTGCGATGCTCATCTCGCTTTATTGGCCGAGGGAGCCGGCGTACAGTGGTTTAACCCACAGCGCCACCCGCGTCCCTAAATTTATATAATATAAATGTTGTTGTTGTTTAGTCGTTTAGTCGTGTCCGACTCTTCGTGACCCCGTGGACCAGAGCACGCCAGGCATTCCTGTCTTCCACTGCCTCTCGCAGTTTGGTCAGACTCATGTTGGTCGCTTCGAGAACACTGTCCAACCATCTCATCCTCTGTCGTCCCCTTCTCCTTGTGCCCTCCATCTTTCCCAACATCAGGGTCTTTTCCAGGGAGTCTTCTCTTCTCATGAGGTGGCCAAAGTCTTGGAGCCTCAGCTTCAGGATCTGTCCTTCCAGTGAGCACTCAGGGCTGATTTCCTTCAGAATGGATAGGTTGGATCTTCTTGCAGTCCATGGGACTCTCAAGAGTCTCCTCCAGCACCACAATTCAAAAGTATCAATTCTTCGGCGATCAGCCTTCTTTATGGTCCAGCTCTCACTTCCGTACATTACTACTGGGAAAACCATAGCTTTAACCATACGGACCTTTGTCGGCAAGGTGATGTCTCTGCTTTTTAAGATGCTGTCTAGGCTTGTCATTGCTTTTCTCTCAAGAAGCAGGCGTCTTCTAATTTCGTGACTGCTGTCACCATCTGCAGTGATCATGGAGCCCAAGAAACATGAAATCTCTCACTGCCTCCATTTCATCCCCTTCTATTTGCCAGGAAGTGATGGGACCAGTGGCCATGATCTTAGTTTTTTGATGTTGAGCTTCTGACCATATTTTGCACTCTCCTCTTTCACCCTCATTAAAAGGTTCTTTAATTCCTCCTTGCTTTCTGCCATCAAGGTTGTGTCATCAGCATATCTGAGGTTGTTGATATTTCTTCCGGCAATCTTAATTCCGGCTTGGGATTCATCCAGTCCAGCCTTTTGCATGATGAATTCTGCATATAAGTTAAATAAGCAGGGAGACAATATACAGCCTTGTCGTACTCCTTTCCCAATTTTGAACCAATCAGTTATTCCATATCCAGTTCTAACTGTAGCTTCTTGTCCCACATAGATATGATAAAATAAAAAAAAATAAAAATAAAAAATATATATAATATAATATAATATAATAATTAATATAATTAATAATGCAACCTAAATTTTATGTATTGCTATTCTGATTTTCTAGCAAATAAGACAGCTTAACCAAATACACACACACACATACAAAAAAGCAGTATGAGAAAATAACAAATGAGAGAAACAATAATTTAAGATACTTTAAACTTATAAAAGAGACGATCAATTTTGGCAGAGGAAAAGGGGGAAAGAGGCGAGGGTCGGAGAAATCAAAATGCACAAATAAAGATATTTATGCTCTGTTTCAAGGGCAAAGTCACACATCGGGTGGTTTCAAAATGCAACCATGTTTATGGAAGTCAATCTTACTCGGCTAGGAGGGATCGCCAAAGAAAGAAGAAGAAGAAGAACCATTTTGTGGTTTGCCTCAGGTGCCAAAGTGTCTTGGGCAGACCCTGTGAGCAAACGGTCTGTGAGCACCTAGAAAGGAACGCTGTGATCACTAAAAGTCAGCATGGGTTTCTGAAAAATAAGGCATGTCAGACTAATCTGATCTCATTTTTTGACAGAATTACAAGCCTGGTAGACGAAAGGAACGCCGTGGATGTAGCCTATCTTGATTTCAGCAAGGCCTTTGACAAGGTGCCCCATGATATTCTTGTAAAGAAGCTGGTAAAATGTGGGCTAGACAATGCTACCATTCAGTGGATTTGTAACTGGCTGACTGACCGAACACAAAGGGTGCTCATCAATGGCTCCTCTTCATCCTGGAGAGAAGTGACTAGTGGGGTGCCACAGGGTTCTGTCTTGGGCCCAGTCTTATTCAACATCTTTATCAATGACTTGGATGATGGGCTTGAGGGCATCCTGATCAAGTTTGCAGATGACACCAAATTGGGAGGGGTGGCTAATACCCCAGAGGACAGGATCACACTTCAATGTGACCTTGACAGATTGGAGAACTGGGCCAAGGCAAACAGGATGAATTTTAACAGGGAGAAATGTAAAGTACTACACTTGGGCAAAAAAAAATGAAAGGCACAAATACAGGATGGGTGACACCTGGCTTGAGAGCAGTACAAGTGAAAAGGATCTAGGAGTCTTGGTAGACCACACACTTGACATGAGTCAACAGTGTGATGCAGCAGCTCAAAAAGCCAATGCAATTCTGGGCTGCATCAATAGGAGTATAGCATCTAGATCAAGGGAAGTAATAGTACCACTGTATTCCGCTCTGGTCAGACCTCACCTGGAATACTGTGTCCAGTTCTGGGCACCACAGTTCAAGAAGGATACTGACAGGCTGGAACGTGTCCAGAGGAGGGCAACCAAAATGGTCAAAGGCCTGGAAACGATGCCTTATGAGGAACGGCTTAGGGAGCTGGGTATGTTTAGCCTGGAGAAGAGAAGGTTAAGGGGTAATATGATAGCCATGTTCAAATATATAAAAGGATGTCATATAGAGGAGGGAGAAAGGTTGTTTTCTGCTGCTCCAGGGAAGCGGACACGGAGCAATGGATTCAAACTACAAGAAAGAAGATTCCACCTAAACATTAGGAAGAACTTCCTGACAGTAAGAGCTGTTTGACAGTGGAATTTGCTGCCAAGGAGTGTGGTGGAGTCTCCTTCTTTGGAGGTCTTTAAGCAGAGGCTTGACAGCCACCTGTCAGGAATGCTTGGATGGTGTTTCCTGCTTGGCAGGGGGTTGGACTGGATGGCCCTTGCGGTCTCTTCCAACTCTATGATTCTATGAACCCCCCAAAAGGCACCACCAATTAGAGAGCAGAAAACACTGGACCAGGTGAACCAGGGGCCTGACTTTCACGGGGTCCCAGAGGCTTCATTTCTGCAATGATAAACGCGAATAGGTCCTTGCTGCTGTGTTCGGTGACAGATCAGCAAGGAGCCCAGCTATTCTTAGGGCATCATCCCAAACCACCAGCACAAGGCCATACCCTCCGGTCCCCGCCTGGCTCACAAAAGCAGACGTTTTAATTAAAATGTCCGTATTCCAATCATCAACACTGTTCCTCTTTATTGGGTTTCACACCTTGCGAAAACTGTGGGTCATTTTTTGCTGCACATAAACAAGTCACAGTAGAGCCTGTCCTCCCCCAGATGCACTGGGGGGGGGCCCTCACAAAAGTCGCATCAATTTGCATCAGAGCTGTTCCCCCGAAGCTCCAAAAGTTGGTTCTTTCCGCACCTATTAAATTAATGGATGCCCCCCCTCCGGGCCCTTTGCCTGGCAAAAACAGAGATATTTGGTAGGGCTGTGATGCCTTTATTGCAAGATTGATGGGCTTCCAGATGAATCTGAGCAGAGTTATTCGATTAAATGCAGATGTTGCTTCTCCAACGTCATGCCATGGCACTCACCAGCTAGCTTCATACGTGCTTATCGGGAAGAATCCTGTGGTTAAGAGCATCTTAGCTCCTGCGTGTCTCTCTCGATGAGGCCCTGCAGCCAGAACTCTGGTTTTTATTTAGATCCGCTGGCTTGAATTCAAGCCCCATTCTGTCATCACTGGGCCTTGAGCTGCTTGTTGCAAGGTAGCTATGCTACAGCGGAGAGATGGCCCTGAAAGACGACAGGTGAACTTGCGGGAATGTTCAGGGTGGAAGGAGAGGATATATTGTTTAATTAATATCCTTCCTAACTTGCGCTAGCAAGCTCCTTTATGCATAGCTGTCCACCCTCCCTTTTTTTGCGGGAAACTCCCTTATTCCAATGCCGTTTCCCGCTGCTATCCCGGATTGTTGATATCCCTTAAATTTCCCGGATTTCAAAGGAAGCAGCTCCTCTCCCTCCCTGCCGGCCAGGGAGGCTCCTCAGCTGCATTGCTCAGTTGCCAATAAGGAGTCTGAGACCGACTGGGAGCGGAGCTTGCATGCCTTGTGCAGCCAGACCCTCACGCCCAACCAGACAGACAGCCTGCCTGCCGTCTATGCGCTTGCTCTTTCGCTCACCCGTTCGTACGCAGCCTCTGGAGCACAGGGTGGCGAGGCTACTTGGTGCCATTGCACCACCCTTGCGGCATCCCTTATTTTCAAATCCGAAAGTTGGGGGGGGAACTTATTTTCAAATCCGAAAGTTGACAGCTATGTTTATGTAGCAGAGTTACATTCCCCCTTTTTATATGCACAACAGATAGCTGGTTGCAGGCTCGTGTGAGCCTCTCACTATCAAACAATTCAGTCCGTCTCAGATTGAATTGTACGTTTCTGGTAAGTATAATAATAATAATAATAATAATAATAATAATAAATTATTTATACCCCGCCCATCTGGCTGTGTTTCTCCAGCCACTCTGGGCAGCTTCCAACAAAATATTAAAATACAATAGTCCTTCAGATATTAAAAGCTTCCCTAAACAGGTTCCCTTGAATCCCTCTTAAAAGAATAAAGACACCACAATCTTATTCATAAGCAATAAAAAGAATGTCTACTCACGATCAGGCAGAGCACAGTGTGATCCCTGAAGGCAGGCTTTAGCCTTAAAGTTTCAAACATATACAAACAGGTTTACCCCATAAGGGAGATTTACCTAGTGACTGCAGGCTAGCAGTCCAGCAGTTCGCAGGAGGAAAGGAAGATGGAAAAGAGAGAGAGGTGTGCTGCATGACTCATCCTCTTGTTACCTGGACAGGTAAGGTCACGCCCACCTTCCATCACATGCAAAAGGAAGGATGCGCCAGCCAGGAGGAACAGGAAGTTTCGACTGGCTGGACCAAACATTCCCTCGCATGTCCTCTCTAGCATTTCAAGGAATGTTGTACTTGACTGCTCCCAGTGGGTTACATCCCACAGAACTCAGGTATGTTGGCAGTCCCAACAGAATGCCGAGGGGCAGAGCTGGCTGCCTCAAGCAGCACCCCCTAAGTGGTGTCACTCTGGTTCCACCGCCCTGCTCTGCTGCTGGTCTCCCCGGCCTCAAGGGGCAGAGAGGGATCAGCAACAAAGCTCAGGGGAACACCTCTCTTCCTTCCGAGCTGGCGAGAGGAGAGGCATTCCACAACCCAGCTTTGCAGTAGGCATTTGCGCCCCCATTGTGGAGGTGGTAGTGGAGGTTTTGCCTCAGGTGCCTAAACACCTCCGGCACCCTCTGTCTAGTTGTTTTATTGGTACACTAGCAGCATCAGTAGTGATGTATGGAAGTGAGAGCTGGACCATAAAGAAGGCTGATCGACGAAGAATTGATGCTTTTGAATTATGGTGCTGGAGGAGACTCTTGAGAGTCCCATGGACTGCAAGAAGATCCAACCTATCCATTCTGAAGAAAATCAGCCCTGAGTGCTCACTAGAAGGACAGATCCTGAAGCTGAGGCTCCAAGACTTTGGCCACATGAGAAGAGAAGACTCCCTGGAAAAGACCCTGATGTTGGGAAAGATGGAGGGCACAAGGAGAAGGGGACGACAGAGGACGAGATGGTTGGGCAGTGTTCTCGTAGCTACCAACATGAGTCTGACCAAACTGTGGGAGGCAGTGGAAGACAGGAGGGCCTGGCGTGCTCTGGTCCAGGGGGTCACGAAGAGGCGGAAATGACTAAACAACAAGCAGCATCAGGTTTCTTTTTAGAGAGAAAAAAAAAAGGGAAATTGGTCCATGCTAGGGCTTATCCATGTTGACCCTTTGCTCTGCTCTTTCCAGGAGCAAGTCTGCACTTAAAGCTGTGTGTCCAAGCACTCTCCCCCCGCCCCCCGCCCCAGAGCTTGCCCTACGAAACCCAACTCTGTAAGGCTGAAGAGCCACAAACAGGAATTCAGGTTTTCCGTGGATGGCCATTAGCTCTGATTTAGTACTAAGGAGCAAGGAGCCTGGATTGTGACTCGAAATCACAGAGGGAAGGGAAGAATAAGCCCATAGTCCATTTATTTATATATTGCATTTCCCTCAAATGAATCAGTGCATTTTATTCAATTAGTATTCTGATTTTATTTAAATGGTATATTCCACTATAACTTCCTTGAGCGCTGGAACCTTCGCATCGTAGGCAGTGTGAGGAAGAATGAGCGTCAGCAAAGATGTAAGAAAGAAAGAAAGAAAGAAAGAAAGAAAGAAAGAAAGAAAGAAAGAAAGAAAGAAAGAAAGAAAGGAAAGAATTTCCCCAACACTGACCCTTTTGTCAAACCCCTTCATTTGTGCTGCTTAAAAGCTTCCCGTCACCTGAAATAAACTCCCACACTCAGCCCATCCCAGAGGCAGGTTGGCCAAAGGCAGGAGAAATAAATGCCTTTGCGATGGAACACATCGTTTACCCTTCAAGTATTTGGCCAGGCGGGCGAGGGAGCGTGGAGGCTTGTGGCGCTCAGCTGCCAAGCTGAAAGATAGGCGGTTGTGAGAAACAGCCCCTTCGCTGACCTCAGGGCTTTCGCTGAGTCAGGAGGAGGAGACACCTTCTGGGCAGGATCCAGCCCTCATCCTCTGTGCATCTGCTCACGCCCTGCTCATCCAAGGGAGTTCCCCTTCTTCTTTTCGCTGGGGAGGAGGACAGATGCACACAGAGGGCTGTGAGATTGAGACTGCAGCCTTTAGTAACACCCCCCTTTCAAGAGCAGTGGCTCCATTTTGTATTTCTTCTTCTTCTTCTTCTTCTTCTTCTTCTTCTTCTTCTTCTTCTTCTTCTTCTTCCTCTTCTTCTTCTTCTTCTTCTTCTTCTTCCTCTTCTTCTTCTTCTTCTTCTTCTTCTTCTTCTTCTCTTCCTCCTCCTCCTCCTCCTCCTCCTCCTCCTCCTTGCGTTTCCTCCAGATTTCCTCATTGATAACGAACACTGAATTATTATTTTGACTTATGAGCACCTGATGCTGCTGGCCTGGAATTTGTTGCTGTTGTTTCGAAAGCAATAAATATTGTGCTTTCCTGTTTGCGAGTTTGGACCATTCACACTAAGAGTCAGGTGAAGCCACATCAAAGTGACGTTTCTGTATGCCGTACGGTTGCCCATCCCTGCAGGAAAGTTGCCTGTGGGTTAGCAATAGCCGGCCCCATTATAGGGACCCTTCCAGGGGGCTGGGAGGAGAGAGGGAGACGAAGCAGCACACCCCTGGGACCCCCTCTGAGCATGTTGGGGTGAAGAACGGGATAGTCCTGGGAGTTCCGATGGCAAGCTCCCATCTTTTTCCTCCAAATGGCCCTAAAAGTTCCAGGATAGCTGAAGGATTGTATGTCCTCATACAAGACAGGGCCTTCTCAGTGATGGCTGCGCCCAGGTAACTTTGGAACTACCCCCTGGGGAAACCAGACTGGCTCCCTCCTTGCTGTCCATCCACTGGCAGGCAAATACTTACTTGTTCCAACAGACTTTGGAGTAAAGGTAAAGGGACCCCTGACCATTAGGTCCAGTCGTGGACGACTCTGGGGTCACAGTGCTCATCTCACATTATTGGCTGAGGGAGTCGGTGTACAGCTTCCGGGTCATGTGGCCAGCATGACTAAGCCGCTTCTGGTGAACCAGAGCAGCGCACGGAAACACCGTTTACCTTCGCGCTGGAGCAGTACCTATTTATCTACATGCACTTTGATGTGCTTTTGAACTGCTAGGTGGGCAGGAGCTGGGACCGAGCAACGGGAGCTCACCCCGTCACGGGGATTCGAACCGCCAACCTTCTGATCAGCAAGCCCTAGGCTCTGTGGTTCAACCCACAGCGCCACCCGTGTCCCTGCAGGCTTTGGAGTACTGACTGTATTTTAAGGAAAAGGTTGGTGCTGTGATGTTTTTATTGCAATGATCTGTATGTTTCAATAGATTTCATTCAGTAGATAGATGATAGATAGATAGATAGATAGATAGATGATAGATAGATAGATAGATAGATAGATAGATAGATAGATAGATAGATGATAGATATAGATAGATATAGAGATTTCAGCTCTGCTTTCAACACGATCCTCCCCCATAGACTGGTGTCCAAGCTAGAGGCGATTGGACTTTCTAACTCCATTTGTCTCTGGGTTTTGAACTTTTTGTCAGATCGTTCTCAGAGGGTTAGAGTAGGGTCACATATGTCCACAGCCCTTAGCCTTAACACCGGCTCACCACAGGGTTGTGTGTTGAGTCCCCTGCTCTATACCCTCTATACATATGACTGTACAGCCATCTATTCCAGCAACAAAATCATCAAGTTTGCTGATGACACTACTGTGGTGGGGCTCATTTCAGGAGGGGATGAGTCCGCCTATCGGGATGAGGTGGAGCAGTTCTGTGCTTGGTGTAGTGATAACAATTTGGCTCTAAATATTGCCAAGACCAAAGAACTGGTGGTGGATTACAGGAAAAAAAAAGGTGGATATTCAGCCCCTGTATATCGGAGGGGACCAGGTGGAGAGGGTGGCTGTGTTCAAGTTTTGGGGAGTGCTTATAGAGCAGGGTATGACTTGGAGCGCAAATACTACTGCTCTGGTAAAGAAGGCCCAGCAGAGAATTTATTTCCTCAGACTTTTAAAGAAGAATAATCTGAGTGAGAGACTGCTGGTGTCCTTCTACCGAGGCTCCATAGAGAGCATTCTTACATACTGTATTTGTGCTTGGTTCTCCAGCTGCACAGCCAGGGAGAAGAAGATGATTCAGAGGGTCATATCGATAGCCCAAAGGGTTGTTGGTCACCCTCTCCCCTCTCTGGAAGAACTGTACAGTTCCCGCTGCCTTAAAAAGGTGAACAATATTTTAGATGACCCATCTCACCCGGGATATGGTCTCTTTGCGCCACTGCCTTCAGGTAGAAGATACAGAACAATCAGAGCAAAAACAAACAGACTGAAGAACAGCTTCTACCCAAGAGCTATAGCCTTCTTAAATGACGTAACCAAATGATGTGACCTTGGAGAGCTGTGTTGTGTGTATGTGTGGCTTTTTGTGTGTGTGTGTGTGTGTGTGTGTGTGTGTTTTGTGTTTTTGTGGGGGGGGGTTGGTTTTTGTTTTTGTTTTTTTGTTTCCCCCCCCCTTCTTTTACGGGATGGCTTGCAATTTCGTTGCACTGGTATAGCATGTGCTTGTACTGGTGCAATGACAAATAAAATTATCTTATCTTATCTTATCTTAGAGATGATAGATAGATAGTTAGTGCTCTCTTTCTGGAGTAGTTTGTCAAACTTTGGTCCCTACTGTGCACTCAGCTCTCACCTGTGGCTCCTGGAAGCTGTCATCATATGACAGGGGCCACACCATGGGAAATGGCTTTGACTAGCCAGCTAAACCAGGTGAGAATGGGTCTCCAACCCTCCATGAGTTAGGGACTTTCCTTGCATGCAAAGACGGGCTCTGCTGGATGAGACCAAGAGAGGGTCCAACGGCCAAGAAGGTGGTTTCTGCCTTTGCCATAGAGGGAAGTGAGGGGTAGATGGGGCTCGTCCACCTGGGAAGGGAGCCCATCTAGAAGAAGGGAAACTCTCATCCTAAACCTCTGCTGCTTTGTGATATATCTTCAGGAGAAGAAAAGGCTAAGGAGTGAATTCTACGCCAATCTGGAGTGGAGTCCCTAAGGCGGTTGAGTGGCGCCTCGTATGCCTCCTTCCGGCAACTCCTGCAGCCAAGCTGGTGCCAAATGTCTTCCTCTACTTTCCTTTGGACCCCGTCAGCAAGGGGGGTCTTGTCGTCTGGGCAGCCCAGGACCTCCACACACCCTGCCCAGGCTTGCGCTCCAGGGAGGTCACTTTGGTGCTGTTAATGCAGCCGCGTGTCTTCACCCCTGGAGGTGCACTCCATTGTTTCTCGAGACTGATGGATGCCAACAACAGCAACGATTGTTTTTTAATGAATGCTTCCCTTCACCTATGTTTTTTAATTGTTTCTGCTTTAGCTGCACAAGCCACCTTGAGTCCCTGTCAGGGGGAAAGCTGTGGTGCAAATGAATAAATTGATAATTGATCATAATGAGGTCCTCTCCCCTCTCCATCCCTAACCTGCTCCTTATTCTGGGCACAAAGTGGCCTCTCTTGCAGATTCTTCCAAGAAATCCTCCGATGTGCTTAGTCCACATTTGGGTTTGGAACACGAGAGACAAAAATTAAAAAAATATATAAAACTGCAAAGGCGTTTCTCAGATAACCCTGTATTTATTTTGGTCGCATGAGGCTTGGACACAGATCTGAACTGGGGCTGGACCGTGGCGCTGCCCTCAAAAGGAGTTTGTCAGCAGACTTCGCAATCAAAATGCTGGCCAGGGCGAAATGACTGGGCTGGGCCCTCTGGCCAGAGTTTGGGTTTCAAATCTCGCTCACCATTTGGATATGAGAGCATTTCCTCAGAACTGTTGAGGTGTCTTTGCAGTGCTTGGGGGAAATGGGTCGCTGGAGGAGAGGAAAGACGCTGAGAGCAAGCGAAAAAGGGGGCGCTGGGTTTTACATAACCTCTGCCCAGGGCCAGATTGAGGTTTGATGCGGCCCTCAGCTCCTGAAGGTAATGGGGCCCTTTCTATGTCCAGCTGTCCTTTGTCAACAACAAATGGTCGCTGCTTCTTGAGTTGAATATATCTATATGGTAATTTATGAACCTAATAGGTATCTCAAGCCATTTGCACATGTTGCCGTGCCACCAGTCCATGCAGAATGTAAAGGTAAAGGGACCCCTGACCGTAAGGTCCAGACACGGACGACTCTGGGGTTGTGGTGCTCATCTCGCTCTATAGGCCGAGGGAGCCGGCGTTTGTCCGCAGACAGCTTCCGGGTCATGTGGCCAGCATGATTAAGCCGTTTCTAGCAAACCAGAGCAGCACATGGAAACGCCGTTTACCTTCCTGCCGGAGCGGTACCTATTTATCTACTTGCACTTGACGTGCTTTCGAACTGCTAGGCAGGCAGTAGCTGGGACCGAACAACAGGAGCTCACCCTGTCGCGGGGATTCGAACCACTGACCTTCTGATCGACAAGCCCTAGGCTCTGTGGGTTAGACCAGAGTGCCACCCATGTCCCAAACCAGAATGTAGGCACCCTATATATAGAAATGAGCAAGCCAGTGATATTTTAGGGAGCAGGCTAGCAGGCAGGGCCCATTACTTACATCATAGGAGCCTACACAACACAAAACACGGTTGCTGCATGCAGGTTTTATTTTACTTGTTTTTTATCTTATATTTTGGAAATGTACATCCAGGTTTTGTTTTCCTTTAATTTGGGGGGGGGGCTCTCCAAGAGAGTGGGGCCCGAAGCTAGAGCTTGTCTAGCTTATACGTAATTCCGGCGCTGCCTCTGCCGCACGATAACAAATGTAGAGATTTGACCCCCATGCAGGACCCCTGGAACCTAAGAACCTAAGCAGAGCCTGCTGGATCAGGCCAATGGCCCATCTAGTCACAGAATCATGGAACTGGAGAGTTGGAAGGGAACCCCAAGGGTCCTCTAGTCCAACCCCCTCCAGTGCAGGAATCTCAGCTAGAGCATCCCTGACAGATGGCCACCCAAGCTCTGCTTAGAAACCTTCAAGGAAGGAGAGCCCACCACCACCTGAGGTAGACTGTTCCGCTGCCGAACATCCTGTTCTCACAGTAATTTGACTTGTTGCCTATGGGAATCCCACAAGCAGGATCCGGGCACAAGAATCGTTGCTCCTTCTGCAGCTTCCAGAAACTGGTACCCAGAAGCCTTGCTGCCTCCGACTGTGGAGGGCAGAGCAGAGCCATCCCGGCCAGTAGCCACCAGCTGCCCTCTCCTCCTCCTCCTCCTCTTTCAAAGCCATCCAGGTTAGTGGCCATCACTGCCCCCTGCAGGATGCTGCGCGCTGCTGCATGACGGAGCCTTTTCTTTTCCCCCCTTTTAAAACTTTTTTTAATGAAAGATTTCTTGGTTTACAAAAGTATGTGCAATGCAGGAGCGTACCCAGGATCAAAACTGGGGGGGGGCAAGCTATGGTCATTCAGGTTTGCTTTGAATGGACGCTGATCATTTTTGCTTCTAGTGGGGGGGCAGCTGCCTTCTAGGGGGGCGGCAGCTGCCCCCCTTGCCCCCCCTGGGTACGCCCATGGTGCAATGTCTCTTTTTCCAAGTTACATTTTCTACAGTTTCATTTGTTGAGACATTAGTGTTGCATTAGGAAGAAAAGGGGGGAAGAGGTGGGGGCAGAGTCGGGGGGCGATGTTTCTGTTTTACTTAATGTATGTGTTGGGCTTTGTGTCAGCGTCACTAGTGCGGGTTCTCTTTACTATTCGCTTGTGTTCCTTTGGTGGTGAGAGAAGTTGGGGTTGGCCATGGGTGTGGTTGCTTGTTTGTGGTTGGCTGTGGTGGACTCTGTTTTCATGTGTGAGTGGGGTGGGTGGGTGTTATCAGGTTCGTATCAGGTTAGCCATATTGATTCGTATGCTGTTGGCAGATTCTTGTCGTCTTGTTGGGCTGTGTATGTGATAAAAGGGAGCCATATCGGGGTGAAGGTGTCTTCTTCCATTTGTCCCTGAGTCGTTTCAGTTTGTTGGTTGGTTTTTCTAATACGGCAGTTTCCCATACTATTTGGTACCAGTGTTGTGTAGTGGTTAAGAGGGGTAGACTTGTAATCTGGTGGACTGGGCTCACTTCCCCACTCCTCCACATGCATCTCCACATGCATCGTAATCTGGTGAACCGGGTTTGCGTCTCCGCTCCTCCACATGCAGCTGCTGGGTGACCTTGGGCTAGTCCCACTTCTCTGAAGTCTCTCAGCCCCACTCACCTCACAGAGTGTTTGTTGTGGCGGAGGAAGGGAAAGGAGAATGTGAGCCGCTTTGAGACTCCTTCGGGTAGTGAGAAAGCGGGAGATCAAATCCAAACTCTTCTTCTTCATCTGCTGGGCATAGCTGTCAACCCTCCCTTTTTTTTGTGGGAAACTCCCTTATTCCAATGCCGTTTCCCGCTGCTATCCCGGATTGTTGATATCCCTTAAATTTCCCAGATTTCAAAGGAAGCAGCTCCTCTCCCTCCCTGCCGGCCAGGGAGGCTCCTCAGCTGCGTTGCTCGGCTGCCAATAAGGAGTCTGAGACCGACTGGGGGCGGAGCTTGCATGCCTTGTACAGCCAGACCCTCACGCCCAACCAGACAGTCTGCCTGCCTGCCGTCCATGTGCTCGCTCTTTCACTCACCTGTTCACACGCAGCCCCTGGAGCGCAGGGTGGCGAGACTACTTGGTGCCATTGCACCGCCCTCGCGGCATCCCTTATTTTCAAATCCGAAAGTTGACAGCTATGCTGCTAGGTGACCTTGGGCTAGTCACACTCCTCTGAAGTCTCTCAGCCCCACTCACCTCACAGAGTGTTTGTTGTGGGGGAGGAAGGGAAAGGAGAATGTGAGCCACTTTGAGACTCCTTCGGGGAGTGATAAAGCGGGATATCAAATCCAAACTCTTCTTCTTCTACCATTGGTCCATGCTTACTCCTGACAGGTCTCTCCAGTGTCTGGCTATGATGCTTCTGGCTGCTGAGAGAAGGTGGGTTATGAGCTTTTTGACATGAGTGGGCATTGTTATCTTGGAAGATGTTCAGTAGGGCCAGTTCTGGAGTGACTTCTAATACTTGTTTTGCTTATTTCTTGTATGGTTGTTGACCAGAATAGTTGGTTTTGGGGGAATTCCCACCACATGTGGACGTATGTGCCTGTGGAGGCGCATCCTCTCCAGCATTTTGGTGAGGTTCCTGGGTGTATTAGCGCTAGTTTCCTTGTTGTTAGGTACCACCTGTAAGTGAGTTTCAGAGTGAGTTCTTTCCTTTTCATTGATATGGATTTCAAGGGAGGTTTAGACCACATTCTGGTCCATTGTGTGGGGTTAATCTCATAGCCTATGTCGTCCTCCCATTGTTTTTTGATTATGTCTGGGGGTTTGTGGAATTTTGGAGTAGCATTTTGAATTCTTTTCTTTTAGCTGTCCTGAATCTTCCAATGTTCAGCTTCGTTGAGTATCCATAGAACTCATGGAGAGAGGGGAGAAAACAACTCTCTGTCCACTTTCTCTGGCAAACTTCTAGTTTTATAAACTTTTATTCAACTTCTGCGGAAATGCTGAAAGAGCCCCAAATAGACACAGCAGCAGCCAATTGGGTGAAACAGGGAAATATCATAGTATTGTAGAGTTAGAAGGGACCCGTGGGTCATCTAGTCCAACCCCCCGGCAATACAGGAATCACAGCATACTGTCTTCAACAGTGGAACCAGAACACAACTGACCTCATGCTCCTTGAATTTGTCTAATCCTCTTTGTCTACATCTACATCTATTTAAAAAAGCCCATATTATAAACCTAATATTCATCATTATTACCTGTTCCAAGCCAGAAGTATTTGGCTGGTTGAGAATTAAAGTGTGCCTAGGTAAAGGGTAAAGGGACCCCTGACCATTAGGTCCAGTCGTGTCCGACTCTGGGGTTGCGCGCTCATCTCGCTTTACTGGCCGAGAGCCGGCATACAGCTTCCAGGTCATGTGGCCAGCATGACAAAGCCGCTTCTGGCGAACCAGAGCAGCACACAGAAATGCCGTTTACCTTCCTGCCAGAGCGGTTCCTATTTATCTACTTGCACTTTGACGTGCTTTCGAACTGCTAGGTTGGCAGGAGCAGGGACCGAGCAACGGGAGCTCACCCCGTCGCGGGGATTCAAACTGCCGACCTTCTGATCGGCAAGCCCTAGGCTCTGTGGTTTAACCCACAGCGCCACCTGGGTCCCTATAAAGTGTGCCTAGGGGGTATCTATTGAGTGACGGGATATTTGGCAAATGCCATTGACACGGGGGGGGGGGAGTTGCCCCTTCTCAATGCCATCCTTGGTGTGCTGCTCATGGCCATTGGAAAAACAGCTTCCGAAGCAAAATTTTATTCCCAAAACCATCCCAGATTATGAAAAATCGTTTTCTGGGAATCTGGGGTTGCTTTGGATGAGTTTTTTGAGGGAGGGGGGTGTTGCCCAGGGCGGGGGAGCAGAAAAACCTGACGTCTCCAATGCAATCCAGACAGGGCAGCTCAACGTAAATCTATTTTTAATTCCCCATTTCTGTCGCCGCAAAACAGCCGACGGCTGGGAGGCTGAGCTCCCGTAGCCTGCAATTGCGCTGATTACTGAATAGGTAATGCTACCCAGGAATGTAACTTAAGCAGAGGGGCAAAATCTGGAGGTCTGCCCCCTTCCCCCTGGAGGGAAAGCAAGCGCTTGGAACCCAAACTGTGAGATCAGCAGCCGAGGGCCAGGCGAGACTCCCGCAAACACCTCCTTCCACTTATCTCCGATATATATATAGCACCCTTTCGACTGTTATCCACTTTGGCCTCGTAGGTTTGGCAGCAGAGGCCGCCGTGGCAGAAAGCGTCAGGGGGGCCCAGATTTGGCTCGGCGGCCCCTGGAGCTGACTCTGCAAGGATGCGGCCCATCTAAAATGCTGAGCGTTGCAGCTGGAGAGAACAGCCCTGCGGCCTTGGCTGGGTGGTGGAGGGGAGAGGGTGGGGTTGGGGTTGGGCGCTTGTGCAACCGTGGGGACCTCCGGGTGGGTCATTCTTACTCTGCCACCCTTCCCTGGTTGTAGAAAGGGGTACAAGTATCCTACCTTGCAGGGTTGGTTTTTTATTGTTGATGACAACACATGAAACAGGCTCTTCTGGGCTGGTGTTGCTGACTTTTCTGTTTCTCGTGGGAGTATTCTGCAAAATAATAATAATAATAATAATAATAATAATAATAATAATAATTTATTTATACCCCGCCCTTCCCGGTCCAAAAACCGGGCTCAGGGCGGCTAACAACAAATACAAAACAATGATTAAAAACAACGTAAAAAACAGCTAAAAACAGCATATATAACAAACATCAATGGGATCACCAAGGCTAACTGGCCAAGTTAGTCTTGCTAGGCCAGTAGGGAGACCAGGGAAGAATTTTAATGTGGGGACCCAGAAAGGTTTCTTCAGTAAAAAGGGAAGGGAAAAAGGAATAGGGGATCAGGCTAGATTGAAGGCCAGGTGGAATAGCTCTGTCTTACAGGCCCTGCGGAAGGAGATCAGGTCCCGCAGGGCCCTAGTCTCGTGGGACAGAGCATTCCACCAGGTCGGAGCCAACACTGAAAAGGCCCTGGCCCTGGTGGAGGATAATCTGGCTTCTTTGGGGCCCGGGGCCCTTAAACTATTGTTAACCGTAGACCTTAAGGTCCTCTGTGGGGCATAACATGTCGTTGATGAAATGATAGTTCATTGCAGGTGGATTTACAGAGGACCATCCACACAGAATTCCACTTTATTAGCTGTTGTGCTTAAAACATGGGTCTGCAAACTAAGGTCCGCGGGCCAGATCAGGCCCAACTGCCTTCTAGATCTGGCCCACAGACGGTCCGGGAATCGCCGCATGGATCTCCGGCGCGTGGATCGCCAGCGCGTGCGTTCTTTCCCTCTCCCTCCCTCTCCCTCACACGGCGGAGCTTTTCTCCTCAGGGACAGAGCAATCTTTTCCCACGCCGGGCATCATCAACGGCAGGAATCGGTTCACCCGCCTGCCCGCCTCAACGGGGGGGGGGGGGTGTGACTTCCGCTGCCGACTCCTGCTACGTTTTCCACCTGCCCCTCCTTCCTCTCCCTCAGTCCACTCTTCCTTCCTTCCCCGTGCCCCTTTTCCGCACCGCTTCCTCACGCGCTTTCTTCGTCGCTGCCTCCCTCCCTCCTTCATTCCTCCCATGGCGTTCAGGTGAGTTGTTGCAGTGGCCACGGCCACCATTTGCAGGTTGGTGGGCGGCTCTGTCTTCTTCTCTGCGGTGCCTCTCTGGAAGCAGCAGCAGCAGCAGCAGGTGATGGGTAAAAGCTCCAGCGATGCCCCAGTTCCCCTGCTCTGTCGGGGCTGCTGCTTCTGTCTTTGCCGGCCAACGCAGCCTCCTACCCTGCCATGGCGCCTGGCTGACTGGAGAAGCCAAACTGCGGCTATTGGGACACAACTGGAACAGGTAAAGCGAAGCATCTTCAGGCCTTTTAGTGGCTGGGTGAAAATTGTATTTTTCGCTCCATAAGACACACTTTTTCCTCCTAAAAAGTAAGGGGAAATGTCTGTGTGTCTTATGGAGCGAATGTGTGGTCGATCGCTGGCTCCCTTTCCAGCCCCGGTCCCTTGCCCAGACCTCCATTGTTGAATGTTCTGCAGACGGAGGCTGTTTGTTTCCCCAGCGCCATGGGACTGGCTGATTAGATTATCTGTCTGGAAATTGTAGAAACGGCTCCCTTTCCTTTCCTAAAGAAGCTGCAGAACTGTGAGTTGAACCCCATAAAAACGGGATTTTTTTCCCTTTGCAAAGTAAGCTCAACAACTTTGAGCTGATCCTCAAAAAAAAGGGGCTTTTCCCCTTTGCAAAAGAAGCTGCACAACTTTGAGCTGATCCTCAAAAAAGGGGCTTTTCCCCTTTGCAAAAGAAGCTGCACAACTTTGAGCTGATCCTCAAAAAAAGGGGCTTTTCCCCTTTGCAAAAGAAGCTGCACAACTGAGCTGATCCTCAAAAAGGGGGCTTTTCCCCTTTGCAAAAGAAGCTGCACAACTTTGAGCTGATCCCCCCCAAAAAGGGGCTTTTCCCCCTTTCCTCCTCTAAAAACTAGGTGTGTCTTATGGTCGGGTGCGTCTTATGGAGCGAAAAATACAGTATTCTTTTTTTTCCCTCCACCCACCCACAAAGTTTGAGGGACAGTAGACCGGCCTCCTGCTGAAAAAGTTTGCTGACCCCTGGCTTAGAACATAGGGAGAGCTTGCTGGATCAGGCCAATAGCCCATCTAGTCCAGCATCCTGTTCTCACTGTGGCTGGCCCACAAGCAGGATCTGAGTGCAGGATCCCTTTCCCCCCCTGATGTTCTTCATGCAGGTCTTTGATAGCCAAGGATGTTCTACTCGTGTCCAAGCAAACAAGAGTAAAATTTCCCTTCTCTGCTCAAATTTACCCTGGGAGTTTCATGGCAATAATTTGAACCAAGATCCCTCGCAGCATCCATAATTGTCCACAGCGCTCCTAATTTGGCTGCACTAGAGATGCATTAACTGCAAGGAGCATTGGCAAGATATGAGCGCATAATTCAGGCGAATGGCATTTGTGGAGGGTGAATGGTACGTTTTCAAAGCATGATTGCATTTGCTGGACCTTTAATGTGGCGCCCATAGAACTGGCTAGAGGAACTGTTGCCTTTCATCATTAATACATAGCAATCGTACGGGGCTTTTCCAGGGTTCAAAGTGCTGCACAGGAATTAATTCTGGCACTGTGCTATTATCACCTGCATTGTAACTGAGGAGGCTGAGAGAAAGAGAGTCAATGCAATCTGATGCATGTCTGCTCTAAAGTAAGGAAAGGACTCTTTCGTGAAGTGCAGAGGATTTCACCCAGTGTGCTGTGGCACCCTGGGGTGCCTTGAATGCTGGAAACGCCAACAGGGAGAGGGCTGGTCTTGTGTTCGAATCCTGCTTGCGGCTTTCTCATTGGGGCAGCTGCTCAGCCACTGTGAGGACAGGAGGCTGGATTAGATGGGCAACTGGCCTGATCCAGCAGGCAATTCTTATGCTCTTATATTCTTATGGAGCATTACTGCCTCCAGCTGCAGAGGAAGAGCACAGCTATCATGCACACATTTCCACCACAGCAAATGTCTGTCTGTCTGTCTCTCTCTCTCTCTCTCTGGATATATATATATAATTTTATTTTATTTTATTTTATTAATTTTTATAATTTATTCCCGCCCTTCACTGCCAAGCAAACCCAGGGCAGGTCACAACATTTATTATTATTATTTTAATCACTGCAAAATACACTTTTCCAGGCTACATGTAAATTAATGCTTCTTTGCAAAGACCAGAATTATTCAGTTCCTCGTTTCTTTGCTTCTTGACTCCGTCTCCACCTTTATGCCTTAATTCTCCAATTCATGGGCTCTCTCTGTGTCTCCGTGTCCCGACGTACTGCCATTAAAATTTCTTTAAAGCGCCAGGGTGTCGTGTTGGGGAAGGCTTGGCATTTACGTTGTGTGGGGAAGGTCCAATTATCTCTGGGCTCAGGGCTGTAAAAACGGCTACACAATAAAAGATAGCTTCGAAAAACACCGTGACGCCCAGATGAGTCACACCCCGTGGAAATGCCATCCCAGAGCTACCAAATATATATCTTGATCTTTAAGAAAAGGTCCCTCGCCATTTTAGTCTCCTATTTTGACTATTATTATTTTACTTGCAGTAAGTGTGTCACAATCTTCATCTTGTTCCTTTTTTAAAAAATTCTTCCTTAGAGTGGTTTGCTCACATATCTATTTCACAGCTGAAATAAAAGTTTAAACCAAGGAAAACTCTGGTCCTAAACCTCTGCTGCCTTGTGGATAGAAGAAAAGACTCAGGAGTAAACCCTACACCAATCTGGAGTCCCTAAGACACAGAGCCTCTGGGGTACTTGAAAACATTGACTCTGATCTGCCGTAGTAAGAACATAGAAGAGCCTGCTGGATCAGGCCTGGGGTCCGTAAAGTCCGGCATCCTGTTCTCACAGCGGTCAAACAACCCAAGGAATCTGGATAAGAGGTGCAAGGACGGAATAGGGTCTTACATGCCCATGTGGTGGGAATGCACGGCTATGAAAGAATATTGGGGGGGGGGGATTATAACGAATTAAAGAAATTATTCAAACTTTCCTTTAAGAAAAAGCCTGAAATATTCCTTTTAGGAATAATGCCAACATAAATTTAAAAAGAGTCCAGACCACTTTTTATGTATGCTACTGTAGCTGCTAGGATCCTAGTTGCAAGAAGCTGAAAAAGCGATAAAATACCTAATATAAACGAATGGCAAGCCCTAATGACAGAATGCATACAGATGGCTATTATGAATAGGAAGAGCCTGCTGGATCAGGCCTGGGGTCCGTAAAGTCTGGCATCCTGTTCTCACAGCAGTCAAACAACCCAAGGAATCTGGATAGACTGCCACTGAACCCGGAGGTTCTGTAAGAACGTAAGAGCCTGTCTGCTGGATCAGGCCAACGGGGGCTCGTCTAATCCTGTTCCCACAGTGGTCAGCAAGCTGCCTCAACGGGAAACCTGCAAGCAGGATTGGAGCAGAAGAACCTTTCCGCCTCCTGTGCTTTTCCAGCAGCTGGTTTTCAGAAGCATTGCTGCCCCAAGATGTGGAGGCTGAGAAGAGCCATCCTAGCTAGTAGACATCAATAGCCCTCTCCGTCTCCATGAATTTGCCTCATCCTCTTTTAAAGCCATCCAGGTTGGGGGTCATCCAGGGTCGGAATTAGGTTGGATGAGGCCCTCAGCTCCTGAAGGTAATGGGGCCCTTTCTATGTCCAGCTGTCCTTTGTCAACAACAAATTGTCACTGTTTTTTGTGTTGAATATATGCTAGATGGTAATTTATGGGCCTCATAGGTATCTAAAGCCATTTGCACATAACAAAATATGTATTTTATCAAAGTAATTGCTGAACTGAAATACAATTAAGAAGAAGTATATTAATAGTGGATCAATGGTCTCATTAGATAGTAAAATTCATGTTACATTTCTGTTTTAGAGGTTGTTTTTAAAAGTCTGGAACGGATTAATCCATTTTGCATTACTTTCTATGGGATAGCACGCCTTGGTTTTGGAACAGACTTCTGGAACGGCTTAAGTTTGAGAACCAAGGTACCACTGTATATAGAAATGAGAAAACCAGTGATATTTGAGGGAGCAGGCTAGCAGGCGGGGCCATGACTTACATCACAGGAGCCTACACAACACAAAACACGGTTGCTGGATGTAGGTTTTATTTTATTTATTTTTTTATTTTGGAAATGTACATCCAGGTGTTTTTTTCCTTTAAATTCTTTTGTGGGTCCCAAGAGAGCGGGGCTCTAAGCTATAGCTTGTTTAGCTTATACATAAATCTGGCCCTGGGGCCATCCCTGTCTCCTGCAGGAGGGAGTTCCATAGTTTAACTAAGCCCTTCATGAAAAAGTATTTTCTTTTACCTGTCCTGAATCTTCCAACCTTCCGCTTCATTGGACGACCCACAAGTCCCAGTGTTAGGAGAGAACAAGGAAAACATTTCCCTCCCGGTATCTCCTTTCTCTATGCAATGCACCATCTGATAAACTTCTGTCCTGTAAAAGCTCTGGGCTCAGAACCCTTGCTTTCTCTTGGGATTTAAGCCTTTTTTTTCTACCCGGATTAAGACCAACAAGGAAGATAATTTTTGTGGCCCTCACCCAACTTGTGGGATTCCCAGAAGAGGCGTCCGGCTGGGCTTTGTCGGGAAGAGACGGACCCTCTCCCCCCCCCATCAGATCCAGCCCGCCCAGTTCTCATTTCTCGATAATCTAATTGCCCTGATCGGAGCAATAAATAAAAGGGAGAAATGAGCATGTGGAGAGGGGAGGGAGACCGAGAGAGAGAGGGATTCGAGACGAGGAGCAGTGGAAAATCTTGAGAAATGATGTAAGAGAGAGCAGAGGCAGGGATTGGAGTGCAGGAGCTCCATCCGAGACTATAAAAACTCCGGGAGAAAAGTGAACATCAGAGATAAGTGAAGAGGAACCAGCTTGGAAAGACCAGGGTGGTGTTGTTGTTTTTGGGAAGATTTGAAGGACTGATCTTCCAAGCCTCCTCCAGGCAAGGTGAGTGAGCAGAGGCCATCTCTCTGTGTGTGTGTCTTGTTTTTCTTGCAACCATTTGCTTCCTTCCTAGCACTGCTGTATTTGAAAAGTTCTGCTCAGAACCAGCAAGAATATGCAAAGTCTGCAGAGGGTAACACCTGTATGCTGTGTGTCTCACTGCAATTCTCAAACGGGGCTGAAATGGACCCAAATTAGCCCACCGTGTCAAATGACACCTTCTGGTGCTCTGGAATGGGCTGTTTGCATTGTTCTTAGAGCTGTCTGAATGCAGGGAACGTTTGATCATATTAATTTTATTTCTTATTTATTTTTAAAAAATGTCTTTGTTCAGCTGATTTTAAAAATACAGTGTGGGCAGTGTGGTGTAGTGGTTAGAGTGTTAGACTAGGACCTTGGAGACCAGGGTTCAAATCCCCACTCAGCCATGAAACACACCGGTGATTTTGAGCCAGTCATCGCCTTCTCTCAGCCTGACTTTCCTCACAGGGGAAGAAGAACCACGCTGAGCTCCTGGAGGAAAAGGTGCCATATAAATGCAATACATACATAATAAAATAACTTCACAACATGATGCCCCTAAAGAAACATGCCAGAGAAGTGAGTTGACTCCACAACTTGGTTGCTGTGCTATTAAAAATAATAATAATGGTGTTCTCCTGCTTGCAGAATGGACTAGAAGTGAGAATTTAGCATTTAGGGAAAGGAGAATTTTCTTAGCCAATAAAGTCCATTCTCCTGTGAACTTTAAGAGGAGAAAGCAGCCTTCGAAAAGTTAGCTCAGAATAATTTCCCACACTAAAAAACAGGAAGGGGGGCACACACCTGGACTCAGGTGTTTCGAACACAGACCTGGATGAAAGTAACAAGACAAACACTCAGCCCACACATCACAGTCTTTGCTCATGTCCACTGCTCGTTATTCTTAGAATCATAGTCAGAAGGGACCCCGAGGGTCATCTAGTCCAACCCCCTGCAATGCAGGAATCTCAACTAAAGCATCAATGACAAGTGGCCATCCAACCTCTGCTTAAAAACCTCCAAAGGAAGGAGACTCCACTGTCTTCCAAGGGGGTCCAGTCCACTGTATTTTACTCTCAGAAAGACTTTCCTATGTTTAGTTGGAATCTCCTTTCTTTCAATTTGAATCCACCGGTTTGTGTCCTGCCCTCTGGAGCAGGAGCAGAAAGCAAGCTTGCTCCATCTTCCAGCCCTTCGGATATTCGAAGATGGCTATCGCATCTCCTCTCCGTCTTCTCTTCTCTTTGAACTGCCAAGGGTAAGAAAACCGGGCAAGGGAGCTTTCCTCGCCAATCTTAACACCTGGGGGGGTCTGTAGGAAAGGAACCGGTCTTGCAGATATTGAGGACCCCGAGTAATGTAGAGATTTAAGAACTGATTTGAGCACCTTGAATTGGTCTGAGAAATTAACCGGCAGTCAATGGTAGTTATATGGCTTCAGGAAGTCCCCTTGGCTAGCAGTCATTACATTCTGGACCAGCTGAAGGTTCTGAACTGTCTTCAAGGGCAGCCCCACTGTGTTGCAGTAGTCCATGGGTAGGCAAACTAAGGCCCGGGGGCCGGATCCAGCCCAATCACCTTCTAAATGAGAGCCAGTGTGGTGTAGTGGTTAAGAGCGGTAGACTCGTAATCTGGTGAACCGGGTTCGCGTCTCCGCTCCTCCACATGCAGCTGCTGGGTGACCTTGGGCTAGTCCCACTTCTCTGAAGTCTCTCAGCCCCACTCACCTCACAGAGGGTTTGTTGTGGGGGAGGAAGGGAAAGGAGAATGTGAGCTGCTTTGAGACTCCTTCAGGTAGGGATAAAGCGGGATATCAAATCCAAACTCTTCTTCTTCTTCTTCTTCTTCTTCTTCTTCTTCTTCTTCTTCTTCTAAATCCGGCCCACAGACGGTCCAGGGATCAGCGTGTTTTTACATGAGTAGAATGTGTCCTTTTATTTAAAATGCATCTCTGGGTTATTTGTGGGGCATAGGAATTCGTTCATTATTATTTTTTTCGAAAATATAGTCCGGCCCCCCACAAGGTCTGAGGGACAGTAGACCGGCCCCCTGCTGAAAAAGTTTACTGACCGCTGCAAGTAGTCCATTCCAAAGGTTGCTAGAGCACAATGGACAAGTCATCTCTGTCCAAAGGGGGATGTAGCTGGCAGCTTTTGGAAACAGCACTTTTGAGCATTGTAAGACGAGCCTGCTGGATCAGGCCAGGGGCCCATCTAGTCCAGCACCCTGTTCTCACGGGGGCCAACCAAGTGCCTCTATTGGGAAACCCCCAAGTTTTCCCCACAAGGGCCTTCTCCCCCATCCTGTGGTCTCAAGAAACTGGCACTAAGAAGCATCTCTGCCTCCACATGCGAAGGGCAGAGTGTAGCCATCCTGGCTAGTAATAATAATAATTAATAATAATAATAATAATAATAATAATAATAATAATAATTTATTTATACCCCGCCCTAGTAGCCATCAATAGCCCTGGAAATGGTCTAATCCTCTTTTAAAACCATCTCAGTTGGTGGCCATCACTATCTCCTGTGGAAGTGAGTTCCACAGTTTAACTCTGCCGCATGAAGACATCCTTTCTTTTCTCTGCCTCAAACCTTACAACATTCAGCTTCACTGGGTGTAAGTGTAGTCTGAAGGGGACCCCAATAAGGCTGGAGGGTGGCCTGGGTGGAGAAAGAGCAAATGGATTCCTGCAGTTCAGGGGGCTGGACTAGATGACCCCTGGGAACCCTTGGGACTCTTCAGTTCTATGATTCTATGTCTAATCCTGCTGTATTGGCCACCTTTTACCCCTGTAGCAGCTGCTCCTCTCTCTTGGCCTCTGATCCAACCACCACAATCTCCTAAACACAGCCACACTTTAATGGACCTAATCTTGATTTTAAGAGCCAATGACTAAATATAGTATAAATAAATACGGAAGCCAGCAAAGTCAAATATAACCTTGCGCCACCCCTGTTTCAGCAGAGGACTTTTGCCAAGATGTGCCCACAGCCTCGTGTGAGCCCTGAAGTGTTGACACCCGGATTCGGTATTTGAGTAGATCCTAGCTATTTTTGTTCAAATAGGAATTTTCGTCCCCTGAATTCTTAGCCTTGTGTGATGATATTTCCCTTTCTGATCCTGTTCGATATCTCTGGCTGCTGTTGGCTCAGCTGAATGTCGGGAGATGCAGGACAGGTAAAAGAAAGGACTTATTCGCGTAGTGCATAGTTGAACTGCGGAACTCCCTGCTGCAGGAGGCAGTGACAGCCACCAACTTGGATGCCCTTAAAAGAGGATTGGGCAAATTCATGGAAGAGCAGGGGGCTATGGGTGGCTACTAGCCAGGATGGCTCTGCTCTGCTTCCACAGTTGGAGGCAGCGATGCTTCTGGGTACCAGTTGCTGGAAACCACAGGTAGGAAGAGCGTTGCTCTTGTGTTCGAATCCTGATTTTGGGTTTCTCACTGGGGGATCTGGTCGGCCGCTGTGAGAAGAGAATGCTGGACTACGTGGGCCATTGGCCTGATCCAGCAGGCTTTTCTTATTTTGCTATCTTTTCATTCCCGTCTTATTCCTTTCTGGATTAACCACCTGAATGATCCCAACCAATCAGGATTCACTGCGCGACCTAGCCAATTAGGGTTGACCACACAGTGATATCGCCAAGGACAAGCAAAGGCAATTCTAACAAAAAAAGGGGGGGAACTTTTTTTCCCAGGGCTGCTGGAAAATTGCCCAAAAGTCACAGCTTCTAAGAAAAACAACCACCTCAGGTTGCTTTGGCTCATTTCCAGTGTTAAGGAAAGGAAGTGTGTTTTCTTAAGTCTCGGACATCCTGACACAGGGTTTAAGTAAATGATTGATGGTGCCCATTATCTGGCGGCATCAGCCGCTTGCGTTCTGCAAGATGCCTTTTCTCATAAGCCCTCAGGATCAAAGCATTATTTTTTTTATAAAATAGCAAACTACTTGTGGCTTATCTTTCTCCCGGGATATAAGAGCAGAATTGCCCTTTTCACGTCAACACAGTGGTTACTTTTCCTTCTCTGTTGGCTTTTGCTAAAGCAACCGGCCAACTCCTTTTTTGAGATAAACAAGGCACCCACCAGGAATTTCATATGTTACCAAAACGCTGAAATTCTTGCCATCTCAGAGTTCCTGTCATTAACACCTACCAACCCTCGAGTTCAAGAAAGTGGATGGAAATTCAGTGGGGGCTGATAGTTCAGTTCTAACTTCATTACATGCCCATGAAGTAGATGTGAATTATTATTATTATTATTATTATTATTATTATTATTATTATTACATTTGTATCCCGCTATTTTCTCCAAGGAGCTCAAGGTGGCTTAACAGTTCTCCCCTTCCTCATTTATCCTACATAAAAACCCTGTGAGGAGACTTAGGGTGAGAGGCAGTGACTGGCCCAAGGTCACCCAATGAGCTTCAGGGCCAAGAAGAGATTTGAACCCGGGTCCCCTAAGTCCTAGTCCGAAACTCTAACCAAGTACACCCCCTGGATTTTCCTAGGGAAAAGGGTAGGATGTAAATGCAATTAATCATAATAAGAATAATACCAAGGAAAACAACAACTTCACAGCACTCTAAAGCAGTACAGTCTTACCTCGGAAGTTGAACGGAATCAGTTCCGGAAGTCCATTCCACTTCCAAAACGTTTGAAAGAAGAAGAAGAGTTTGGCTTTGATATCCCGCTTTATCACTACCCGAAGGAGTCTCAAAGCGGCTCACATTCTCCTTTCCCTTCCTCCCCCATAACAAACACTCTGTGAGGTGAGTGGGGCTAAGAGACTTCAGAGAAGTGTGACTAGCCCAAGGTGACCCAGCAGCTGCATGTGGAGGAGCGGAGACGCGAACTAGGTTCACCAGATTACGAGTCCATCGCTCTTAACCACTACACCACACTGGCTCCCAAAGCGCGGTTTCTGATTGGCTGCAGGAAGTTCCTGCAGCCAATCGGAAGCCGCGGAAGCGTTCAGATTCCAAAAATAGTTTTCAAACCGAAACACTCACTTCCAGGTTTCCGGCATTTGGGAGCCAAAACGTTCGAGAACTAAGCTGTTTGAAAACCAAGGTATGACTGTAATGTGAGCACACTGCGAGCGCTTTTCCCAATAGAAGGAAAGGAGGAAGAAATCTCTCTGCACCTGCTCTATTTCACCTGGCCAATGAAGAAGAAAGCCAGGCTGGCATCCCCCTGGTTCTTCTTCGGAAGAGGAGAGTGGTGCAGCTTTAGTCTGTGGTGATTGAATGGGTCCAGGATGGTCTTAGAATCATAGAATCACTGGGCTGGAAGGCACCCCAAGGGTCATCCAGTCCAACCCCCTGCAATGCAGGAATCACAGCTAAAGCATCCGTGACAGACAGCCGGCCAACCTCTGTTCAAAAGTCTCCAAGGAACGAGAGTCCATCACTTTCTGAGGGAGCCTGTTCCAATGTCAGACGTCTTTTACTCTCAGAAAGCAAGCTCTACTCTCCTTGGTTGTCACTGGAATGCAATGGTTGGGGTCCTCCCCTCTGGGGCAGCAGGATACAAGCCTGCTCCAACGTCCATGTCAGATACCATCATCATCATCATCACTTTTAATTTGTATACCACCTTTCTATCTTACAATACTCTAGGCGGTTTACAAGCTGAAGAAACTAAAAATGTACATCTAATTATTATTATTATTATTATTATTATTATTATTTATACCCCGCCCTTCCCAGCCGAAACCTGGCTCAGGGCGGCTCACATCAGTAAAATTGCAATAAAGTATAAAAAGAAAAACCGTTAATTAAAATACAGGTTAAAAGACAATTTAAAATTTAAAATGCTGCTTCATTTATCGCCCCCCAAAAAAACCAAGGGGAGGAAACATCAGACTGAGTCCAACCCAAAGGCCAGGCGGAACAGCTCTGTCTTGCAGGCCCTGCAGAAAGATGTCAAATCCCGCAGGGATAACAATCTAATTCAATACAAAATGTGATTATAAAACATAGCTTTAAGATAAACAATCAACATCAAATAAAGTAACATTCAACAATCATTAGAATAGAATCATAGAGTTGGAAGAGACCCCAAGGGCCATCCAGTCCAACCCCCTGCCAAGCAGGAACACCATCCAAGCATTCCTGACAGGTGGCTGTCAAGCCTCTGCTTAAAGACCTCCAAAGAAGGAGACTCCACCACCCTCCTTGGCAGCAAATTCCACTGCCGAACAGCTCTTACTGTCAGGAAGTTCTTCCTAATGTTGAGGTGGAATCTTCTTTCTTGTAGTTTGAACCCATTGCTCCGTGTCCGCTTCTCAGGAGCAGCAGAAAACAACTTTTCTCCCTCCTCTATATGACATCCTTTTATATATTTGAACATGGCTATCATATCACCCCTTAACCTTCCATAGTATGGAATAATAATATCAGTATATATAAAAATTAAACAGAAACCCACTCTTAACAATTACAATAAATAATTTCGAAACTACAATCAATAAGACAACGGCAAGCCACAGTGCATAAAATAATACAATTCAAATTGAGGAGCAGAGACTGGAGGGTGGGGCAAGGCAGGTGGAAGGAGGCCTTGCCTGATGGAGTCTCTTCATAGAATCATAGAACCATTGAGTTGGAAGGGGTCCCCCAAGGGGCATCTAGTCCAACCCCCTGCCACACAGGAATCGCAGCTGAAGGACCCCCGTGAGATGGCCATGCAACCTCTGCTTATAAACCTTTCAAAGCATGACGAGTTCCTGTAAGAATGTGATGTTGCCTCATTCCTTCTGGAACAACTTTGTTCTCAAAATGAGGACGGGCCATCCCATAATAAAGATGGTTATGTCAAGGGAAGGACTGGCTGCCCACCTCTGATGCAGCCTGGCAAAGCAGTCTTCCCAAAGTTCAGTTTAGCACACCTGGACCTCCATAGGATACCGTTTGGTCAACCAGTGTTGCCTAGTGGTTAGAGGGCTAGACTAGGACCTGAGGGAAGAGGGTTCAAATCATCCACTGAGCCACAAAGCCCACTGGGTGACTTTGGACCAGTCACTATCTCTCAGCCTAACCTACTTCACAGGGTTGTTGTGAGGATAAAATAGGGAGGGGCAGAAATGTCTACACCACCTTGTGCTCTTTCGAGAAAAGGTGAGATAGAGATCTAACAATGGATGGGTGGGTGGACTTTGGGCTATAATAATAATAATAATAATAATAATAATAATAATAATAATTTATTACAGTATTTATACCCCGCCCATCTGGCCGAGTTTCCTCAGCCACTCTGGGTGGTTTCCAGTCAAATGTTAAAACAATACAGCATTAAATATTAAAAACTTCCCTAAACAGGGCTGCCTTCAGATGTCTTTTAAAAATAGGATAGCTGCTTATTTCCTTGACATCTGATGGAAGGGCGTTCCACAGGAAGGGCGCCACTACCGAGAAGGCCCTGTCTGGTTCCCTGTAGCTTTGCTTCTCGTAGTGAGGGAACCGCCAGAAGGCCCTCGGCGCTGGATCTCAGTGTCTGGGCTGAACGATGGGGGTGGAGACGCTCCTTCAGGTATACAGGACTGCAAGGTCAGACTGTCAATAATTTGCAGGATTTCCAGCAGCTGCAACGCAGAAGCGTTGCTACCATCCCTCCTGCGGCAGGGAGTTCCACAGATTAACACTGTGCCATGTGTGCAACCAGCTAGTTGCAGGGCGAGGCTGAAGACCCCTGGCAACCTGTGGGCAGAGTTGGGCCGTTTCCCTTTCCCACTTCTTCCACTTCCAGAGTTACCTGAATTGTGTTGAAGTCAAGCTGCCTTTTGCACTTTCGGGACCTCTCTGTTTATTTTGATTAGCGTACAGGGGCTTTATTTTTAGCTCGCCGGGATGAATGAACAGCAGCGCAGATGTTTCGCCGTGAAAAAAAAAAGTGTGTATTTAACCTTGCCATTTATTTTTACATTCCCCGCCCCCACTTCCGTATGCAGATAATCAGGATGTGGGTACCTTGCACAGCGATAGGCTGCAGTTTCTCAGTTTGGCGGTGCAGAAACCTGCATAGAAATTCAAAGGGCACAAGACGCTGTCTTATACTGAGTCAGACCGTCCTGCCAACCAGCTGAGTGTTGCCTGCACTCATCTGCACTCCTAGCCTCACTGGGAGATAGAATCATAGAATCGTAGAGTTGGAAGGGACCCCGAGGGTCATCTAGTCCAACCCCCTGCAGCGCAGGATTGAACCTGCATGCAAAGCAGACGCTCTGCTGCTGGGATTTGCCCTTTCGCCAGGGGTCATAGAGAAAGGCAAAGAAGAACATAAGAAGAGCCTGCAGGATGAGGCCAATGGCAGATCCAGTATTGCATTACCAAAAGGGAGATTAAGACTAAAGATTTTCTGACGGTAAGAGCCATTCAACAGACTCCCACGAGAGTTGGTGGGCTCTCCTACCTTGGAGCTTTTTAAGCAGAGGTCGGATTGCCATCTGTCATGGATGCTTTAGCTGAGATTCCTGCATTGCAGGGGGTAGACTAGAGGACCCTTGGGGGTCCCTTCCAACTCCATGATTTTGTGATCCTGTTCTCACCGGGACAAAGCAGATTCCTGTGAGAAACCCACAAGCAGGATCCAAGCATGAGAGCAACACTCTCCTCCTGTGGTTTCCAGCCAGTGCCAGATTTATGTATAAGCTAAGCAAGCTATAGCTTAGGGCCCCACTCTCTTGGTGGTGGTGGTGGGGAATATACCGGTACTTCTTCTTAATTGTATTTAGTTGTGGCGCTGTGGATTAAACCACAGAGCCTAGGGCTTGCTGATCAGAAGGTCGGCGGTTCGAATCCCTGCGACGGGGTGAGCTCCCGTTGCTCGGTCCCAGCTCCTGCCCACCTAGCAGTTCGAAAGCACATCAAGTGCAAGTAGATAAATAGGTTCCGACTCTGGGGTTGTGGCGCTCATCTCGCTTTACTGGCCGAGGGAGCCGGCGTACAGCTTCCGGGTCATGTGGCCAGCAGGACTAAGCCGCTTCTGGCGGACCAGAGCAGCACACGGAAACGCCGTTTACCTTCCCGCCGGAGCGGTACCTATTTATCTACTTGCACTTTGACGTGCTTTCGAACTGCTAGGTTGGCAGGAGCTGGGACCGAGCAACGGGAGCTCACCCCGTCGCAGGGATTTGAACCACCGACCTTCTGATCAGCAAGCCCTAGGCTCTGTGGTTTAACCCACAGCGCCACCCGCGTCCCTTGGCTGATAATACCTCAGCCAATAAATACACATCTTGAACTTCACCCAGGACTGTGGCACTGCTTTCTTTTGCAGATGTTGCGTTGCCAGCGAGCGGCTGGGTACCTCGTCTTGGCCGTCACCCTCTTCCAGTGGCAATCCAGGACACCTTTCCAGGTAGCGGCATTGCAAGAGGTAAGTGGTGATCTCAAACAAGGTGATCTCAAACAAATTTCTGCACTGGAGACGTTCTCCTATGGCTGGGATTTCTTATTTCAAAGCGCCCTCAAGCGGTCAGAGTTAAAATGTCCTTCTCTCTATTTTAAAATGCTCTTGAAAGCAGTTTGGAAAGACCATAAGAAGAGTTTTACTGCCACCAATCCTCCTCCTTCCTCTAGGCTAGAGGCAAGGACAATTAAAAGTGGCTTTAAAAGAGGGCCAGGCAGATTCCCAGAGGAGGAGAAGGTTGTCAGCAGCTCAGGTGGTGCAAGGTCAGCACTGAAGTCATAAGTCTCCGATGCCAGTGAAGTTAACTCTTTATTCAACTAAACCCAAATACAGCTCAGGTCCACGCAACCCTTTTATTTATTAAAATGTTTGCAGATTGATCACTTTAATTCCAGCCAGGAAAGAATTACCTATGTCCATTTTCTCTAACACCTTAATCAAAAATCTCCACATCTAAAAATATTAATGCAGCCCGTTTTTCATTTCTCACTCTATCATGTTGTGCACGGAAGCGGAAGCGGCTCTCTGGTTACGGACTTTTCAGGGTGTGAACGGCACCCTGGAACGGATGGAGTCCATATCTAGAGGTACCACTGTACTCACAAACTCTCCAAAGGTCGGTTTCATGTGCTTTGCCATACAGCATTCAGAAGAAGCTGCACAGGCAGTAAAACTTAGCTTAGTTTTAAAAAATGGTGAAAGTTCCTAGATTATTGGTATAGGAACACAAGAGGGGTTGGCAAGAGAATGTTTTTTGGCAGATGCCAAAAATAGAACAGTTAAGGTACCAACCTGACATCAATAGGCAGGGAGTTCCAAAGTGTAGACTCAGTTAATGATATTGATAATTATAGTAATAAATAAATAATAGCTGAAAGATCAGTCTTTTCTCCGTTGCAGCAGCCTTTGGCTCCTTCCTCTCCGCTGGGCGAGGGTCGCCTGTCTCTGTCTGGCCAGGAGAAGCCAGCTGCTGACCTGGTCGCAAAGCTTCTGCTCTTCGACGAGCTGGTGTCCCTCGAAAATGATGTCATCGAGACGAAAAAGAAGCGGAGTTTCTCGGGGTTTGGCTCCCCTCTCGACAGGCTTTCGGCTGGATCCCTGGACCTGAAAGCCAAGCAGAGGTGAGCTGTGAGGAAGAGGTGGATCTCAGAGAGCAGAATCATGGAACTGCAGACCCAAAGGTTGCTTTCTATGCGCAGGAAGAACTCTGCACATGCTTAAATGCACTCCCTTATGGATGCTGGTAGTTTTGTAAGCAAGAATGTGTGTACAACGAAAGACTCCATTTGCTCTGCTGCTTTACCACAGGAAACTTATGGTTTAGTGTTGAATCAGAACAAATGGCAACCATGTTTTTTGCAGACTACTGTTTGTTCCAATTTAGCGCTAAAGAGCGGGTTTTGGTAGGTGGGAGGAGAAGCAGGGCAAAGGCAAAGCCACTGTGCCTAGCCCTAGAAAGCATGGGACTAGTGGGAAGCAGCTCAGACCCGTGTTTTCCAGGCAGAGGACAAGCAGAAGGGGGCTTGCAATGCTAAAACAAATTTGCAATAATATCCATCTCACCCTTCTGCACCATACGTAAATTAATTTGCGTCGTACTCAAAATACAAATGGAGGCAGCGATTTGTCAAAGGAAGCAGAAAGCTTTCCATTGGCCTTCCCCAACCTGATGCCCTCGAGCTGTTTTGAACTACAGATCTCATCAGCCCCAATAAGCAAGATTGAGTCTTGCTATTCTTCTTTGGCGATCCCTCGTAGCCGAGTAAGATTGCCTTCCATAAACACGGTCTTAACAGTGAGTCTGTAAGTGACTGTGGAGGCCAATTCTGGATCCACACATCCTTCCACAGTGGCGATATTGGTTTCCGGGTGGGAGTTGATCACGGTGTGGATCTGCCTAGCGTGCCTTCCTCCTAGCATGTTTCTCCCTTGCGTCCTGAGTTCGAGTGCCTGCAAAGCCCATGACACCCTTGGTAGAGGCTGTTCTCCAACTGGAGTGCTCGCAGGCCAGTGTTTCCCAATTGCCGGTGTTTATACTACATTTTTTAAGATTTGCCTTGAGAGAGTCTTTAAACCTCTTTTGTTGACCACCAGCATTACGCTTTCCATTTGTAAGTTCGTAATAGAGTAGTTGCTTTGGAAGACGATAATTAGGCATCCACACAACATGAACCTAGCAGTTCGAAAGCACATCGAAGTGCAAGTAGATAAATAGGTACCGCTGCAGCGGGAAGGTAAACGGCGTTTCCGTGCGCTGCTCTGGTTCGCCAGAAGCGGCTTTGTCATGCTGGCCACATGACCCGGAAGCTGTACGCCGGCTCCCTCGGCCAGTAAAGCGAGATGAGTGCCACAACCCCAGAGTCGGTCACGACTGGACCTAATGGTCAGGGGTCCCTTTACCTTTACAACATGACCAGTCCAACGAAGTTGATGTTGAAGAATCATTGCTTCCACACTGGTGATCTTTGCTTCTTCCAGCATTAGTTCGCCTGTCTTCCCAAGTGATGTGTAAAATTTTTCGGAGACCCCGTTGATGGAATCTTTCCAGGAGTTGGAGATGGCGTTTATAAATGGTCCATGTTTCACAAGCATACAGTGAAGACTGAACCTTGCTGTAGCTTGAGATGGCCACAAGAGGGAGCACGTCCCCAGCGAAAGCGCTCTGCCAATGAGCTTTGCTCCGTGGAAACCCCGCAAAAGCCACAGTCGCCAGTGTGTTCCAATAGTTACTTGTGAGACTCTGGTTCTTTCAGGGCCCTGCAAAAGAAACAGAGGTCTTGCGCACGCTGGATCCTAGCATTGCACCAGGTGGGCCTCATTGCACTAGTTCTAATGCTTATAAGGCCGCAAGAAGACCCTTCATGGCCCATCTAGTCTAGCCTCCCATTCTCACAGGGGCCAGAGGGCCCACCATGAGAAACCTGCAAGCAAGATTCGAACACAAGAGCAACGCTCGCCCCTCCTGTGGTTTCCAGCAACTGGGATTCAGAAGCATCGCTGCCTCAGAAAACAATTCTCTATTCAGTTTCCCCAAGGCCATGACTAATTTTAAAAGCATCTTTCCTCTAAGCTAAAAAATCCCAGTCGCTGTCCTTTACTCACAGGGGAGTCTCTCCACCCCTGGATCCTTTCAGTGGCCCTTTTCCAAACCTTCCCCAACTCTACAATACCCTTTTTGAGGTGAGGCAGCCAGAACCTGAACACAGGATTCCTCGCAGGAGTCGTCTCAGCCCCCTGACCGTTCTAGTGCAGGGCTTCTCTGGCTGGGGCTGGTGGGAGCGGTAAATATCTGGAGGGCACCACTTTGGGGGCAGTTAGGATGGAGCGTATGCAACAGCAGGGCATTGGGATATCCCAGTTAATTGCATCTCCTTTTGCAGGAAAGTTGTGGAAATTCCAAAGAGGCGGTTTGGAATCCCCCTTGACCGGATCGGAGTGAACCGTCTGAGCAACACCAGAGGTTAGCAGACGTGGGTAAGATAAAAGCGGACTTGTAGGGCCTGTTTCTATCATGGCTGCAGCCTATTATTATTACTACTACTATTATTACTAGCTGACCCGGGCCACGCGTTGCTGTGGCTGATTTTATGCTTATTACCATCAGGAGCAGCCGCAGCCAAAATAAACCCCCACCTACCCCCGCCGGCGTCGTGTGCACTCTGCACGCGCTCAGGTGCCCTCTTGCGGACTGTGGCAGAAAAAGCCGAGGAAGGAGGCCTCTGACGCCGTCTGAGGGAAAAGCACTATGGAAACGTGGCCACTTCCCGGCGTGCCTTGCCTGTGGCCTTTTCAAGGGGAAAAGTGCTAGTAACCCTCTAGAGAGGATTTGATTCCATTTCCCAGAGTGCCTTGAGCGAGCAGTTGGTTGGGATAATAAGCCCACCGTTTCCCAGCATGCCTTGCGGTTTGGGCGAAAGAGCTTAGTTCACCCACAGGGCGCCTTGACTCCATTTCCCAGTGTGCCTTGCGGGTCCGGCCTAGTTAACTGCGAGAGGCGGCGGCCTCCATTTCCCAGCAGCCTTTGACAAAAGAGATATTTACATTTCCCTGTTTCCCAGCCAAGTTAATCACACCCTTTTGTCTGGCACTCAGGTATCAGGAAGCCACTGAGACAATCACCCCCCTCCTTCGTTGCAGAGAAACAGTTTGTCAGTTTGGGAGTGAAAATGTAGACAGGCCTGCGGCCTTGTTTTGCTTGGCACACTTATGAACAATTATTATATATATAGATAAAACCTTGATATTCTTACAACACCTTGCGGGTCCAACCTAGTTAACTGCGAGAGGCTGCGGCCTCCATTTCCCAGCGTGCCTTGCGGCTATTAAAAGCCTATTAAAAGCCGAGTCGACTATCAGGGAAAGAGGCAGGCCATCGCTTCTTGGAACTCTATTTCCCAGACATCCTTGCGGCCCTGGCCTGAAGAGTCCATTGAGATATGACGCTGCCCTGCGATGAGCCTTTCTATTGGAAACTGATGATGACATATAATATGTGCGCCAATTTTTTTAGCATTTATTCTATATTTTAGGTATGTCAGGTGTGGGTTTTTTGAATTTTTATTATGCCAGGTCCTTCCTTGATGGTCATGATACGCTGTGTCCTAATTTGATGAGATTTGGTCCTGCGGTTACGGAGCACGGTGGGGTCCGCCGCGCACGCAATGGGAACATTTTTATATATATAGATTATTCCACCCATCAGACTTGATTGCCCCAGCCACTCTGGGTGGCTTCCAACAGATAGGCAGCTTCCAGGGGGTTGAACATTATTCTGTGTATATGTTTCTTCCCTGCCGCCTCCTTCAAATGATCCAACAGTGTGATGCAGCAGCAAAGAGAGCGAATGCGATTCTAGGCTGCATCCACAGAGGTCCAGTGTCCAGATCAAGGGACGTCATAGTCCCACTCTGTTCTGCCCTGGTCAGACCACACTTGAAGTGCTGGGTCCAGTCAGTGGCGGATTGGGGGCTCTCGGATTTCAGCGGCACCCTTGGCGACACCAAAATTCAGCTCCCCGCCACTGCCACCTCTTGCCTTCCATTTTACATCATTGTTGCAGCTCCCCCCAGCAGCAGCCTCTCAGATCAGTGCCCATTGCGAGTAAAATAATAATAATAATAATATTAATAATAATAATAATAATTTATTGATATCCCGCCCTTCCCGATTTAAAAATCAGGCTCAGGGCGGCTAACAACAAATATAAAACATTGATTAAAAACGACTAAAAAAAAAAGGTTAAAAACAGTATCAAATACAACATAAATGAACATCACCAGGGCTAACTGGCCAAGTTATTCCTGCTAGGACCAGTAAGGAGACCAGGGAAGGGTTTAAATGTGAGGTTGCAGAAAAGGTTTCTTCAAAGAAAAAGGGAAGGGAAAAAAGGAATGGAGGATCAAGCTAAGTTGAAGGCCAGGCGGAATAGCTCTGTCTTACAGGCCCTGCGGAAGGAGATAATGTCCTGCAGGGCCCTAGTCTCGTGGGACAGAGCATTCCACCAGGTCGGAGCCATCACTGAAAAGGCCCTGGCCCTGGTGGAGGATAATCTGGCTTCTTTAGGGCCCGGGACCGTTAAACTATTATTATTCATGGACCTTAGGGTCCCCTGCAGGACATATCGGGAGAGGCGATCCCGTAAGTACGAGGGTCCTAGAGGGTCCGGAGTGAGACGGTCACACTCCCCCAAAATCCGCCTCTGGCCCAATTCTGGGCACTACAGTTTAAGAAGGCTGTTGACAAGCTGGAGAGTATGTAGGGGAGGGTGACCAAGATGATCAAGGATCTAGAAACCAAGGAACAGTTGGGGAAGCTGGGTATTGATACCAGGCCTATGCCTGGCATCAAGAGGCAGGGAGTTCCAAAGTGCATGGCAATGACCAGGTGTGCTGCCTTGTCCACCATTCCAGAGGCTGCACATTGCCTCATAAGACTTTGGGGGCTGCCCAGCCCCTTCATTGAAAATTTGTGGGGCCCCGGGGCCCCATGGCCCTACATACCGTATTTTTCGCTCCATAAGATGCAATTTTTTCCTCCTAAAGTCAGAGGAAATGTCTGTGTGTCTTATGCAGCGAAGGTGTGGTCGGCTGCTAGCTCCCTTTCCGGCTTGGCCCCTTGGCCCAGACCTCCATTGTTGAATGTTCTGCAGACGGGGGCTGTTTGTTTCCCCAGCGACATGCGACTGGCTGATTAGATTATCTGTAGAAACGGCTCCCTTTCCTTTCCGAAAGAAGCTGCAGAACTGTGAGTTGAACCCCATAAAACAGGATTTTTCCCCTTTGCAAAAGAAGCTGCACAAATTTGAGCTGATCCTCAAAAAAACAGGGCTTTTCCGCTTTGCAAAAGAAGCTGCACAACTTTGAGCTGATCCTCAAAAAAATGGGGGTTTTCCCTTTGCAAAAGAAGCTGCACAACTTTGAGCTGATCCTCAAAAAAGCAGGGCTTTTCCCTTTGCAAAAGAAGCTGCACAAATTTGAGCTGATCCTCAAAAAAGGGGCTTTTCCCTTTGCAAAAGAAGCTGCACAACTGTGAGCTGATCCTCAAAAAACCAGGGCTTTCCCCCTTTGCAAAAGAAGCTGCGCAGATTTGAGCAGATCCTCAAAAAGTGGGGCTTTTCCCTTTGCAAAAGAAGCTGCACAACTGTGAGCTGATCCTCAAAAAACCAGGGCTTTCCCCCTTTGCAAAAGAAGCTGCGCAGATTTGAGCAGATCCTCAAAAAGTGGGGCTTTTCTCCCTTGCAAAAGAAGCTGCACAGATTTGAGCTGATCCTCAAAAAAAATGGGGCTTTCCCCTTTGCAAAAGAAGCTGCACAAATTTGAGCTGATCCTCAAAATAACAGGGCTTTTCCTTTTGCAAAAGAAGCTGCACAAATTTGAGCTGATCCTCAAAAAAGGGACTTTTCTCCTTTGCAAAAGAAGCTGCACAAATTTGAGCTGATCCTCAAAAAAACGGGGCTTTTCCCTTTGCAAAAGAAGCTGCACAACTTTGAGCAGATCCTCTAAAAAAGGGGCTTTCCTCCTCCAAAAACTAGGTGCGCCTTATGGAGCGAAAAATACGGTAGATGGCGCCTACAACACGCCCATGCCAGGCATCATTTTATAAACCTTTAACATTTCACCTCTTCCTGGTGTAAGGAATGCAGGGAGCACTTGGGCGAATGGTGGTGACAAATATTAGGCATTCCTGTAGGGCAGCCTTTGCAACCCTGGCGCCCTCCAAGCACGCAAAGGGTGCTTTAGCGCAGAGGGCACGGCAAGGGGTGAGGCTCTTATGCACCTGGGGAGGGGACTCGTAGAATCATAGAAGTGTGGATTTGGAGGGGACCCCAAGGGTCATCTAGTCCAACCCCCTGCGATGCAGGAATCTCAGCTGAAGCATCCGTGACAGGTGACCATCCATATTGCAGGAAGCTAAAAGGAAAACAGCCCTCAAACTTCCTTATTGCAGCTTGAAAAGCTCTAACTGGGAGGAGGCTGTGCTCATGTCCAGCTTGGGGGCGTTACAATGAAGACATCTTGGTTGACCCCCATGAGAACAGAACGGTGGACCAGATGCGCCTTGGGCCTGATGAGAGCATCAGAAGAGCCTGGCTGGATCAGGCCCATGGTCCATTCAGTCCAGCATCCTGTTCTCAGCAGTAGCCGACCAGGTGCCACTTTGGGGAAACCTTTAAGGAGGACCTGGGCACAAGAGCCCTCTCCTCGCCTCCTGCAGCTTCCAGCAAGAGCTGTTCAAGCCGCTCAGAAGCTCTTTGATCCAGCTACAAGGCGCCTCTTATGGGTTTTTCTCTCCCCGCCCCATGACTTCCGCCCTACAGGTTTGCCCGCCCTTGTGGACGTCCTCCGCAGAACATCTCCCGCTGCAAAGGGTACTTCCCCGAGTCCCACCGCCACGCCCAGGGACTTTGCCATTCAGAAACAGGCCTCCTAAAACAAAACAGAAGAAACAGGCCTCCAGTTCTCGTTACAGCAGGATCTGCCCACTAGACCAGACTTCCTTCCAGCGGACGCTCTGCTTTCCTGAATAAGGGAACAGAAAGTGTTTGTTTGTTTGTTTGTTTGTTTGTTTGTTTGTTTGTTTGTTTGTTTGTTTGTCTGCTTGTTTGTTTATATGTATATAACAATTTCATTTGCATGCCACTTTTTTTAAAAAAAAACACGACTTTTGGGAGTCTGTCAACCTAATAAGGGCTATTAGAATGCAGTGCAGCAAAATAGCAAGGTGGTGTTGTTGACTCTGTAGCAGCATTAACAAGCAAAGCTTCTTATTTCCACACACACAACCCCTTTTCACCTGGTTACTGGTCCTCCATCTCAGGTCAGCTCAGGACCTCTGCTAAAGGTCATCCCCATCCTTACGATCCAAGTGCAACCTCCTGGTTGGCATTTCCTTCCTACAGTTCTCCACATCTGGGTCCTGCTGATGGGGATTTTCTCATGTGGACAGGCCCGTCTTACCCATTGAGGCTAGTGGCGCGGGGCATCAGGGCGCCAACTTCCGGAGGGCGCCAGGCGAGAGTCCGGGGAACACCGAATGGGCTCGGTTTTTTCCCCTTTTAGCCTGCAGGCGCCAAATTCTGCGGGGCGCCAGAAGGCTAAAAGGGAAAAAACCGAGCTAATGCTCAGCGGGAGCGGCGTATGCACCCACACTCGCTCGGCGCAGGCCTGCTCGTTCCGTGTGCTGCCTGCCGTGGCCACCGCCACGTCCAGCCTCCGCCTCTTCCCCGCCGGAGGAGCCGCCCTCCAGCTGCTGCCCGCCTCCTCCAGCCATAAAAAAAAGGTAAACTCTGGGAAAGGGGGGTGCGCCGGAAGGATCTTTACACCACGGCGCTGGATATGCTTAAGACGGCCCAGCATGTGGAGTCACCCAAAAATGCTTCTGAGCAGCAATTGCAGGTAATAATGTTAAGAGGAGCCTGCTGGATCAGGCCAATAGCTCCTTGAGTCCAGCATTGCCTTCTCCCAGGGGCCAACCAGATGCATGATAGCAGGATCTGAGCCCAAAAGCCCCCTCTCCTGCGCTTTGCAGCAACTGGTACCCAGAAGCATCGCTGCCTCTGACTGTGGAAGCCGAGCCATCAAGACCAGTAGCCATCAATAGCTCTCTCCTCCCCCATGAATTTGTCTCATCCTCTTTTAAATTGATCCAAGTTGGTGACCATATCACTGCCTCGTTGGGGGGGGGGGAGGAGAGAAAGAAACTGCCCCCACAGCAAGTACCATGACAGACACCATGTGGAATCTTAGGAATCTGCCTTGCCTTCTGATCTCATCTCTTTTGGCAGCCTCTCTCGCTGGCTCTCAGCCCTGTTCTCATTCTCCGCTTCCCCTGCCCTCTCCTTAGAATCATAGAATTGTAGCGTTGGGAGGGGGACCCGCCCGGTCATCTAGTCCAACCCCCTGCAATGCAGGAATCGCAGCTAACTCCCTCTTTAAAGCTGACTTACGTGGGCACACGGACCATTCTTCCAACTCGGAACTGTCTCTTTTGGTTCGATGCTGGAGACTGAAGCTTGGGGCCTTCTGCATGCAGAGCAGGTGTCCTGTGACTCTTCTTTCCAAATGGTGGCATGATGCCGCGCCAGTTTCCTCGGCTTTGAGGTATTGCTTCCTGCAACATCGTGTTTTCTCTTGAACTGCCTTCGTTATTTTAACCACTGAAACCTTACATGCTACAAATGGAAAAAGAAACTGGGTGTTTGCGGGGAACGACGATGCTTTGTCCTTGTTGATGCTCTCTCTCTCTCTCTCCAAGAATAGCTCTATATTTTCCTGACTTATGTGCTTGGAGATTCTCCTTATTCTAGAGCGATGGAAGAGCTGGATAAACTCCATCATGTTGAAATAAAGTATAACGTGTCATATGTGGCTGGCTAGCCTTCTTCCTTCTCCACATTAGCTATGTTTATAACACAACATCACTTCGGACGACAGTCCTGGGAGGGAAGGCAACAATTCAGCCAAGCAAAGGGTCCGGCAACCAAGCCTTATGAGGAAGGGTTGAGGGAGTTGGGTGTTCACCTGGTGTGCTGCGCAGCCTGCCCTTGGCCCCCTAAGCCAGTGTTCCCCAACCTTGGGCCTCCAGATGTTTTGGGACTACAACTCCCATCATCCCTCGCTAGCAAGACCAGTGGTCAGGGATGATGGGAATTGTAGTCTGAAAACAGCTGGAGGCCCAAGGTTGGGGAACACTGCCCTAAGCCACCTGGCTGGCCTCAGGTACGGCGCAGAATGTTGTCCCAGGTTGAAGTCAGGTTCAGCTGCCAGCCCGGTCGGCTTTGGCACACAGAATGAGATCCTGGCGTTGTCCTGTCTTTTGCCTGCAGAACAGAATTAATTGATGGCATTTGCTGTCTCAAGGTGAGGTGATGCTTTAGGAGGTTTTAAAATGCAACTTGGCAAGTTCACTGAAGACGAATCCATCCGTGCGCATTAGCCTCAACCTCTGAATCAAACCACGTGCCGGGGAGAAAATGAAAGGTAGGGGTTTATTGCCTGCCAAGGAGCCTCCTGAAAGCATCTCATGGCCCATTGGACTAAAGATACTGAGTCAGATGGATAGGACCCAGCAGGTGTCTTCTTAGATCTCACAGGCTCTTATAAAGAACATGCTTTGTGTGTGTGGAATGTCTGCCAATAAAATGAGAATAGACATCAGAAGATAAGGAAAACCCTGCTAAATAAGGATAGTTGAGAGTTAAGATTCTTGCATTGCAGGAGCTTGGGGGTCTCTTCCAACTCAATAATAATAATAATAATAATTTATTAATACCCCAGCCACTCGGGGCGGCTCCCAATCAAATATTAAAAACACAATACAGCATTAAGCATTAAAAACATTCCTAAACAGGGCTGTCTTCAGATGTCTTCTAAAAGTCAGATGGTTGTTTATTTCTTTGACATCTGGTGGGAGGGAATTCCACAGAGCGGGTGCCACCACCGAGAAGGCCCTGTGCCTGGTTCCTTGTAACCTCGCTTCTCGCAGGGAGGGAACCGCCAAAAGGCCCTCGGCGCTGGACTTCAGTGTCCAGGCTGAACTCTAATGATTTTATGGTTCTATGATAGGCCAATGGGCTATCCGAGGGGTCAGCAAACTTTTTCAGCAAGGGGCTGGCGCCCGCATGGCGCAACCCCACTGTCTAGTCGGGTCGCGACACTGGTCCACTGTCCATCAGACCTTGTGGGGGACTGGACTATATTGGGGGGGTGGGGAATGAACGAATTCCTATGCCCCATAAATAACCCAGAGATGCATTTTAAATAAAAGCACACATTCTACTCATGTAAAAACACGCTGATTCCCGGACCGTCCGTGGGCCAGATTTAGAAGGTGATTGGGCTAGATCTGGCCCCCGGGCCTTAGTTTGCCTACCCATGGCCTATCCTGTTCCCAAATCCCTGTAGGAAACCAGAAAGCAGGGATCAAACTCAAGAGCATCTTCTCCCCCCGCTGGTCCCCTTCTCTTCCGTCAATTTCTCCAGTCGTCTTTCACAGCCATCCTCGCTGCCTCTTGCGGGAACAGCTTCCCATAGCTGAACAGGGCTCCGCATCTTGAGAACAGATGTTGCAAGCTCCTTGCATGTGGAGTGTTTTGCAGGACACCCGCCACTCGCATCATAATATGGCTCCAGGAGTTGTGGCGCAACGGAAGGATTAGAAAAAGAAGAATTAGGGAGGAGAGAGGAAACACCTGGCATTGCACTCTTTGTTTGGGTTGTATTCTGTCTTCAAGGTGGAAGCAAGGAAGCAAGTCTCAGGGGCTGCCCTGAGAGATTAAAGAAAACGCTTGTGGTTTGCCACAAAACCTTTGGAGAATATTTGATCTTGGAAGCCATCGAGAGGGCAAATGGTGCTGAGGAGTCTCTGCTGGTTGTCTCCCACAACCACACACACAAAACACAACACAAGAAAGGCAGAAGATGGAGGATCTGTGTCTCTTTCCTCCTGGGTGGCATCTTCAGAAGGTCTTTGATGGTTCAGCAGAGCCGGGAGCTGCACTCCAAGAATTATTGCCCGAATAAAATTCAAAGTTCTCCAGGACTCTCTGGAACATGAGAATAACCCTGCTGGATTAGGCCAAAGGGGGCCCATCTAGTCCAGCTTCCTGTTCCTACAGCAACCAACCAGACGCCCCAATGGCAAACTCGCAAGCAGGTTCCTAGCACAAGAGCAACTCTCCCCTCCTGCAGTTCCCAACAACTGGGATTCAGAAGCACTGCTGCCGCCGACTGTGGAGGAAGACAAGAGACCTCCGGCGTTTTAGACGCCAACTTCCTTCCGCCCCAGCCGGGACAATCCTCATCCAAAACATCTGGGGGGCACCAGGTTGGCAAATGTTGGCATAGATCACTCTAGAAGTCAGATGACAAAGCACTTGGATATGACCGACTGACTGATCTTGTGAGAATGTTGCTCAAGTTGATTCTCAAATAAAGTAGACCCTGAAGTGTATTTTTAAATATCCTTTATTTTTATAACCGTGGCCAAAACAACCCTCACATCCCAATAAATCACCTTCAAAAACTGATTTAGCTTTTATTCATTCCCACATCTTTGGTGGCACCTAGTTCCACAGGATGCTATTATCTTAGCCTCTGACCTTAAACTGCATTTATTTTGCTTTGCCAGGGGATGTTCTGCAGGAAAATGAATATATTCCTCTTTAGATCTGGCATCGCTGTGTTCAGCTGCTGTACCAACATGTAATCTGAACTGAACGGCACTTGTGGGCTGCCAATATCTCCCTAACCCTGGTGCCATCCTAGCTAATTTACCATAGTGATTTTCCCCAACTTAAAAAAGGAGATGACAATAATCTGCCAAAGGGAATAAAGCAGCCATCTGTGTGAAGCCAGCCAAGAGCCCATTGATTGGTTCTGAAATGTATCACAGCGAAACAAAATGCTCTTTATCATTAGAAAGGCTGGCGAGGATCTCTCAAATGACAAAGGCTTGACTGTTGGGAGCAGAAACGAAAGAAAACAGACAACACTTTGGCCAAGGTGCATTTCAGAAACTGTTTAACACCCCTCCCGATGTTGCGAGTGGATATTCCCATCATGCTCTTCCCTGGAATACCTGACGGAAGCCTTGGCCCCAACCAGCACGGAGACTATAGAACTCAGACATCCGCTCTGAAATTCAGATTCTGATATATTTTGGAAGCTGTGACATGCCACATCCATACGTAAACTGTCATTTGCACCTTTGATAGCTAGGCTGTTTCTGAGAAAGTTCAGGGCCCTCTGTGTTGTTCCAGGCCATCCCAACCTCTGTGAGGTGAGAGAGCCCAGGGGTTCCTGGCATTTACCCAGGGTTCAGTTTTCTTGGAATGAAGGTTGGTGGAGACTTTAGGATATATGGTTTCATTTGCACAGATACACAGCCTGAGCATAAGATGGGCTGGGGACTCACAGCAACAACACCCCCACCAGATCTTGCATCTCTGTTAGTTGTAGCTTTGGATCCAGCACAGAGCAAGCAGGTCTGCAATGCAGAAATCTCAGCTAGAAGTTTCTCTTCAATCAGGCATTTGGCTGATTAACATTTGTGGGCGGTGGGAGGTTATTGGTTTGTTTCAGTTTTTGTATTATTACATATTTTATATTCTCTCTCTCTTTTTTTTGCACTTTTCTGCCATGAACCACTCAGGTATCTTCGGATGAAGGGCAGTCTACAAATATAATAATAATAATAATAATAATAATAATATGGATATGCAAATGTGCAACTTTAGATACAGGGTGCTTATTTTGTGTAAGATGGCATTGCAAATAAAGAATACAAAGTTGTATCCAATACTTAATCGATGACAGGTTTTTGCCCACTTTCAATTTGTATTGCGTTTCCTTTGCACTTAATGGTGTGGAGTAATGCAATGAACTACCGGTAGGTAAAATTCAACCCCAGTGAACAGTGAGGCAAATAATGTAGTTTTTGTGGGAAGCAGAACTGCAGCAGAAAAGTATCTGAAAAAGTGTGCATGCACACGAAAGCTCATACCAAGAACAAACTTAGTTGGTCTCTAAGGTGCTACTGGAAGGAATTTTTTATTTTTTTATTTTGTTGCAGCAGAAAAGAAACAGGGCTGTGAGTGAAAAACACAGGGTAGGACCTGGAGCTAAGATCAACGCAGCACACTGGTAGAGAGCTGGTATTGGCAGGTGGAGTAACTTGTGCGCTAGTTGTCTGAATCTGATTCTGAGTCGGACATCCCCTGTTGGAGCAAAGCCACTGTAAGTGCGTCTTTTATTATGTATACTTTCATCTTCTGTAAAAAAATATAGTCCATACAGTATATATTATCCATGATTGCAGTGAATGGAGCTGAAGTGGTGCAATTAAATAAAAAATGTGTAAATGCTAAAGAACATTTGACAGTTAAATTGCGAGGAATAAAGAAACCATTAGAAACATTAGATCAGTGAATACTGCTCATAAGTACAGGGCAGAATTGCACAATTTAGTAGTATGAATGGTTATTTAAATATCCATGCAATGCTACTATCCCCCCTTCCAACCCACCTACTATTGAACTTTTTCACTGCCTTTGGGATTGTTTAATTGGTTCTAGTTTTCTCCTGTTTTGTTTCTTGTCTGAAACACTAAAAAGTAATTATGAGGAATACTAGCTCCGTGTGTATGCCATAGAATAGGGATGTTTTTAGACTCCAAATCCCATGTTCAATAGCCGATGGTGATGGGATCAGGAGTCTAGTAACATCTGGAGGGCTACAGGTTCATCACTGACATAAAACACACTTACTGTGTGCAAGCGAATTGTGCCTGATTCACTACTCCTGGTTCACGGGACCACGCTCAGTAAACTAAGAACAAACCTTGGCTACTGATTGTCTACAGAATTGGCTACAAATAATGTCCCTATTTTCACCCGAGGAATGTTGGAGAGTATGAGTGCCCCTGGCAAAGAAAAGGATAAAAAAGAGGAAAAAAACAGAGCCACTTTGTGCAATTTTGAGCTAAAGACGCAGAGTTGCAGCTAATTGGCATGATGATCTTTGGTGCAATGATTTCAGTGGATTTCTCTGAGGATGGCCCTTAGTTAATGCACACTGCCCTCGGCTCATATCTAAGGCCTGTAGAAATTGCTGCCTCAGGCAGAGTGCAGGCCTGCCAGCCCTAAATGCTGCCCCCCCCCCCCGGACCTTCTTACACCCTCTGCTTTCCTTGCCTGCCAGGGCACAGTTGTTTCAAAGCAGGAACGCCTGATTCCCCGTTTCCAACACTCACCGCAAAGTAAAACGCCATGCCTATCGCCTTTTCTTTTGCGTCTGGGCTACGCAAGTATGCCCGGGACTCTTTGAAAATTTGCTTGTATTGCTCTCTGGAGCATGTGGACAAGGTCCTGAAACATCCAAAATAAGAGACAAAGGATGCACAAGCATGAAGCTGGCAGGAAGAACCGCTAAGTGTTCCTGCACAACAACAACCAACAGCATATACATTTTCTGAAATAAATAATAGGTTTATCCCCACTTCCCAGAAAGCAGGTCTTGGGGGGCTGCTCTTCATGCCTCACCTGCCAGTCCTTTTCACCTTCTTACCTTGCCAGCTGACAAATGCCTTTGAAAAAGCTTTCTTCCCTTGAAAGCATCATCCAGCAGCTTCACAACCCCGCAAGTTGGAAATCATCAACACCTCCGGCATGCCCAATCAGCTGTTTCAGGGCCTGCACAGCGGTCCTGAGTCAAGTGAAGGAATTAAGAATATTATATTTATTTTTCCATTCTAAAAATGCCCTTCACCCGTAGATCTCAGGGCAGTTCACAACATAACAATACAAGATAAAAAGCACAACATAAATAATAAAAACATGAACAAACCAAACCAATAACTCCTCTCCCTCTCACAAACACAGTTGAAAGGGCATAGGATGTTAATCTGCCAATGGCTTGATTGAAGAGGAACATTTTTGCCTGGCATCTAAAGGTATATAATGAAGGCACCAGGCAAGCTTCCCTGGGGAGAGCAGTCCACTAAGGGGGAGCCACCACAGAAAAGGCTCCTTCTTGCGTTGCCCCCCCTCCGGACTTCTTGTGGAGGAGGCACATGAGGAGGGGCCTCCGATGATGATCACAAGGGCTGGGCAGGTTCATCTGGGGAGTTTTAGATCCTTGACATCTTGCAGTCTTGAGCTGCTTGGCCTGATTCCGTCTCCCGAGATGCCTTGTTGGTTGGCGGGAGAAAAGGCATCCGGCAGTTGAAGAAACTGAAAGTGAGGGAGACTGACGCATTTATGATGTGCTCGGAGTTGTAAACCAATTAGTTAGATTAAAGGCATCTCGGGAGACGGAAGCACCTTGTGCGCCTCCTCTTTCTTTCCCCTGGTACGTTGCGATGGCTCTGTGAGGCTGACGGAAGCCCTCTCCCTGCTTTCCTTTCCTCAGAGCTTCCTCCAGACGTCCCGCTGGAATCTGTCTCCAAGATAGCTGGTGGCTCACGGTACTCACTCAGAGCCGGGCTGGAAGGGCAAGGGGGGGCAGTTCCGACAGGGCCTCTGACAACAAGCTGGTGAGCTTCTTGAGGCTGGCGTCGATGGTCTCTTGGTCTCTCTGAAAGGAGAGAAGCAAAAGCAGTTAAAAGCTGAAGACACAACCCCCCCGGAAGTATTATTGATATTTTAGAATTGTGGGAGGCAAAGAAGGATTGTAAAGTTATTATGATGTTCGATAATATTTCTTGGAGTTTTATGAAGCAAACTTGGATAATATGGAGGTTGGTCAAAACTTTTTAAATGCTATGAATGCCATTTATTCGGAACAAAAAGCTAAGCTTATTGTTAATAATGTGATATCAGAGGAACTAAGAATAGAGAAAGGAACCAGGCAAGGGTGCCCACTCTCCCCTTTCTTATTTCTCTCAGTCCTGGAGGTTTTGCAGAATATGTTAAGAAGGTATTGTGGTAGGGTCGAAACAGTATAAATTGAAAGCCTTTGCTGACGACTTAGTGCTGACATGACAGGATCCAGAATCCTGTGCAAGTAAAGCACTGGAATTGATACAAGACTTCGGACAACTTGCAGGTTTCAAACTGAATAAGAGTAAAACCAAAGTACTAGGTAAAAATCTTACGGTTGAAGAGATTACCAGGCTAGAGGAGAACACTGGTTTAAAGTTTGTCAAAAAAGTGAAATACCTTGGTGTGAATATGACTGCCAAAAATGTGAATTTGTATAATGATAATTACCGGTATGTAAAGTTATGGAATGAAATAAAGAGAGATTTGGATATATGGTCTAATTTGAAGCTATCATTTTTGGGCCAAATATCTGCTGTAAAAAGGAATGTTTTGCCCAAAATGTTATTTTTATTCCAAGTGTTACCCATCATAGACAATATGAAGTGTATTAAGGAGTGGTAAAAAATACTATCTAAATTTATCTGGCAAGAAACCAAGAATCAAGTATAAACTCTTAACAGATGTAAAGGAAAGAGAGGGCTTCTCTCTGCCAGATTAAAAAAAATATTTTGAAGCTGCTGTTTTTTGCTGGCTTAAAAAATGGTTTCTGTTGGAAAACACTGATCTTTTAGATTTGGAAGGTTTTGATAATGCATTTGGATGGCATGCGTACAATAAGTTTTAAAACCACCCACAGTGGTTTTAAAAATCATATAATCAGAAAATTGTATAATGTGTGGATGAGATATAAAGATTTATTTGAAAGAAAAACACCTACCTATATACTCGAGTATAAGCCGACCCGAATATAAGCCGAGGCACCCATTTTTACCACAAAAAACCTGGGAAAGCTTCATAGGAGCCACTGCCTGCCTCACTCGAGTATAAGCCGAGGGCGGCTTTTTCAGCACAAAAAATGTGCTGAAAAACTATGCTTATACTCGAGTATATAGGGTAGGTGGATTTCACCATTAGAGGCTAAAGCCCATAAAAGGCAGCGGGGAGGTCAGTACACCAAAAGGAATCCTGTACTGCCCCTATTGCCCAACTTCCAGAACATGCACTCAGGGAACTGGATCTTCCCAGTAGGATGCCTGGTGCAAACTAATGACTCCTAAAAATCACTGCCCACAAGGCCTGGGTTGCTGTGCGTAAGAGAAACCTGGTGGACAAGCAGCGGCAAGGACAGGCCCATCTGCTTTATCCAACCAAGTCTCTGTCACACATGTCAGGTCAAGTCTCCTCCACAATCAGGTCGTGGATGGCAGTGGTCCTATTCATCATTGACCTGGCATTGCACAGCAGCACCTTCAGGCCATGTGTAAAAATATGATTTAAATCAAGACTTACTGACTAGTGATTTGAATCATGATTTAAATCATTTTGATTTCAATAAAATCCACCCTGTATAACACACACCTGGGGAGGTGGCTGGAGGTGTGGGAGGGTGGTGGTGTACAGTATCTTCTTACCCGTCCCAAAGTTGTCATCTGAGAGTTCTTAAGAAAGAGAGAGAGAGAGAGAGAGAGAGAGATGAGTAAATGAGGCAGATGAGAGGGAAAGGTAGCATATTTGTCCGTGTATAACACGCCCCCATGTATAAGATGGGGTACTTTTTTTGGGTACTCAAAATTTAGAAAATGGGGGGGGGGGAGATTGCCAAGACTTCTTAAGCTTTTTTGGGGGGGGTAGCCATTAATTGCTCACCCGCAAACCAATCGCACGCATCCACCAAGGCACCTATCATCTGCCCCATTGCCACAGCAGCAAGCCAACAGCCCATTCCACAGCAAAGAAACACCAGGCAAATCACCGCTGGGAATCTCCTCCTGGCGGCTATAACCAACCGTCTGTCCCCCCTCAGCGCTACCCATGAAGATGAGGAGCCCCAATTTGACAAGTGATTGGGGGGGGTAAAAAAAGAGGGCAAGTTCTTTGTCAGGGGGTGCCGTGCCTTCAGCACATGTAAAGTTTTTTATAGATGTATTTAGATTGTATGTGTTATAGTGTTGGTTGGTGCAGCTCCACCTACTGGCCAGAAAAGAATGTTGCAACGGATGGCAGTTGTTGGCAGAGGTGTATAAGGGGAGGGGAGTTCATTTGGGGAGAGAGCCTGAGGGATTTCTGTTACATGTTTTTCATCTGTGGAATCGCATCATTGTTTTACCCAATACCTGTCTTTACCCGATCTTTGTCTTTATCCAAATCTTTGTTTTTATCTTGATCTTGTCTATTAATAAAGCAAAATATACATAGACAGTCTCTTTCATCAAAGACAAGATGTTTACCTGCATGTCAAGCTACGTATGCCTCCAGGCAGCGTAGTGAGGACAGAACAGGGGGCTTCTGGACTGTTGCAAGGAGTGGATCGTGCCATATCTGAGCAGAGATCATAGAAGTGTATCATCTGAAGGCACCTGTGCGGATTCACCTAGTCCAACCCCCAGCAATGCAGAACAGGGGCAGCCCCCCGGAGGTCCCTGCTCCATGTTACAGGAGGGGTGGGGTAGGGGGGACTTGCCCCCAGAGATAATGGAAACCAAGAGAGACCCTGGCCAAGGGGAACCCGAAAGGGATCTGGTTCTGCCTACTCACCAGGCAACGCTGGCCCCGGCTGCTGCCTTGCCTCTGGCCTGGCGGTGGAGGCCTGGCGCTGTGGCAGTTTCGGCAAGGCAAGCGGTAGCCCCTGCGGTCTCCTTGTCTCTGCCCGCGATTCAGAAGTCTTTGCCACCTTCGGCAGGTGATTGGCCTCTTCCTGCCCCTCCTCAGTGGGGTGGATTTTATTTTATTTATTTATTTATTGAAAAAGCTAGCCATCCTGCAAGAAAGGAAATAAAATCAAGTTAATTATGAAAAATTCCTCTGGAAAGGGAAGAAACCAAGGATAAAATATAAAATACAGACATAAAGACAGAGGAGGATTCTCCCTTCCAGATTTTAAACTTTATTATGAAGCAGTTAGGGTTACTTGGCTCCGGGATTGGATCAAATTAGAAAATACAGATTTGTTCCCCCCCCCTTTTTTCCTTTTTATTTCCTGCTTTCCTTGCCTGCCTGGGCACAGTTGTTTCAAAGCAGGAACGCCTGATGCCCTGTTTCCGACACTCACCGCAAAGTAAAACGCCATGCATATCACCTTTTCTTTTGCGTCTGGGCTACGCAAGTATGCCCGGGACTCTTTGAAAATTTGCTTGTATTGCTCTCTGGAGCATGTGGACAAGGTCCTGAAACATCAAAATAAGAGACAACGGATGCACAAGCATGAAGCTGGCAGGAAGAACCGCTAAGTGTTCCTGTACAACAACAACCAACAACATATACATTTTCTGAAATAAATAATAGGTTTATCGCCATTTTCCAGAAAGCAAGTCTTGGGGGGCTGCTCTTCATGCCTCACCTGCCAGTCCTTTTCACCTTCTTACCTTGCCAGCTGACAAATGCCTTTGAAAATGCTTTCTTGGCTTGACAGCAGAGTCCAGCAGCTTCGCAACTCCGCAAGTTGGAAATCATCCACACCTCCGGCACGCCCAGTCAGTTGTTTCAGGGCCTGCAGTCAAGTGAAGGAATTAAGAACGTTCTATTTATTTTTCCATTTCAAAAATGCCCTTATTATTATTATAAGATATCTGTTGTCTAAAGTTGTTAACAAAGAACAACTTCGTGTGTATATACAAAAGCTACAGTTGGTTGGTAATGCCAGTGCTTAAGCTTCCATTCCCCCTTCAGAGTGTATGTCATGTGACTGGTGTCCGTTGGCTATGTCCGTTATGTCCATTATCTTGCCTGAGGTAAAGCTCAGAGTGTGATGATTGTTTTAATCAATGCTTTTTAAAGCTTCATGCCAGCCTCTGTAGTGCCAACTTCTGCTATGGCATGATTTCTGCTGTCGACCGGCAGTTTTGGGCCGGTGGTGAAAGAGCTAACTGGGGGGGGGGGGCATGCCAGTCGCTCTGTTCTCCCTGGAAATCCCACTAACAAAGGCTATTAGCCATGGTGGCTCTGCTCTGCCTCCACGGTCAGGAGAAGAAAGAGCTCTGGAGTTCGAATTCTGCTTGCTGCTTTCCCCCAGGAATCTGGTCAAGCCCTGTGGGAACAGGAGGCTGGACTGGGGTGGGCCACTGGTCTGACCCAGCAGTGACTCCCTCCCCTCAGACTGCCCTCTCGCCTGAGGCCAGGGCTGGCACCAATTCTGGCCCTCCCAACAAGCCCAGCAGCAGCCAGCATGGACAGCACTCAGGGATGAAGGGAGCTACAGATCTCCCAGCCTGCGGCTTACAAGAAACAACACTCCCTTCCCCAGCATCCCCCTTACCCATTTTGGCAATCAAGATATAATGGAGGTGGTACAGGGCTGTCCCCCAGCCGGATGGACAGCAGCCCTACCAGTTCTCCAAGAAGGGGGAAATCCTGGGAGATCTAGGAGTTGGAGAGGGAGATGCGCAGCCAGCAAGAGAAAACCGCCTGGCATGCTTTCAGTCGGCCAAGGTGGCAGAGGGGCGCAGGGCAAGAGAGCCGTGCTTAGGTGCCCCACCCAAGGCTTCCCCAGGGCTTTTTGCCCAGCCAGAACTCACTGCAACCTCTTAGGTTGGCGTTAAGCCTTGGCCTCTCACGTCAAAATCCAAGTGCTCCGAGACGTACTTCAAGATGAAGCTGGTGCTCATGAGAGCACTCTTCCTGCCCCTCCTCAGTGGGGTGGATTTTATTTTTTATTTTTTTTGAAAAAGCTAGCCATCCTGCAAGAAAGGAAATAAAATCAAGATAATTATGAAAAATGCCTCTGGAAAGGGAAGAAACCAAGGATAAAATATAAAATACAGACATAAAGACAGAGAAGGATTCTCCCTTCCAGATTTTAAACTTTATTATGAAGCAGTTTGGGTTACTTGGCTCCGGGATTGGATCAAATTAGAAAATACAGATTTGTCCCCCCCCCCTTTTCCTTTTTATTTCCTGCTTTCTTGCCTGCCTGGGCACAGTTGTTTCAAAGCAGGAACGCCTGATTCCCCGTTTCCGACACTCACCGCAAAGTAAAACGCCATGCCTATCACCTTTTCTTTTGTGTCTGGGCTACGCAAGTATGCCCGGGACTCTTTGAAAATTCGTTTGTATTGCTCTCTGGAGCATGTGGACAAGGTCCTGAAACATCAAAATAAGAGACAACGGATGCACAAGCATGAAGCTGGCAGGAAGAACCGCTAAGTGTTCCTGTACAACAACAACCAACAACATATACATTTTCTGAAATAAATAATAGGTTTATCGCCATTTTCCAGAAAGCAAGTCTTGGGGGGCTGCTCTTCATGCCTCACCTGCCAGTCCTTTTCACCTTCTTACCTTGCCAGCTGACAAATGCCTTTGAAAATGCTTTCTTGGCTTGACAGCAGAGTCCAGCAGCTTCGCAACTCCGCAAGTTGGAAATCATCCACACCTCCGGCACGCCCAGTCAGTTGTTTCAGGGCCTGCAGTCAAGTGAAGGAATTAAGAACGTTCTATTTATTTTTCCATTTCAGAAATGCCCTTATTATTATAATATATCTGTTGTCTAAAGTTGTTTACAAAGAACAACTTCGTGTGTATATACAAAAGCTACAGTTGGTTGGTAATGCCAGTGCTTAAGCTTCCATTCCCCCTTCAGAGTGTATGTCATGTGACTGGTGTCCGTTGGCTATGTCCGTTATGTCCATTATCTTGCCTGAGGTAAAGCTCAGATTGTGATGATTGTTTTAATCAATGCTTTTTAAACCTTCATGCCAGACTCTGTAGTGCCAACTTCTGCTATGGCATGATTTCTGCTGTCGACCAGCAGTTTTGGGCCGGTGGTGAAAGAGCTACCGGTAACTGGGGGGTGGGGGCATGCCAGTTGCTCTGGTCTCCCTGGAAATCCCACTAACAAACCTCTTCTGCCCGCCTCAAGAAGGAAACAGATGTGGCAGCAGAGTGCCAGCAAAAGGCGAGGGAAGTTGTACACCTGAAGCCTCGGGGAATGCGATGATCCGATGATCCGGCACAACGCGTTGGTAGCCTGGAGAGACAAGGACAGGAGAACAGCATTCAGCAGAGATCATCGTCAGCAAGATCTCCCAACTCTCTATGCAGGACACAACACAGAAACTGAATGGTTTTGTACCGCTATCAGAGTTGCAGAATTCATTGGTTGGTCTCTCTGCCGAAGCCGCCTGATTAGAGGTTTCATCAGCTTGCCGCTGGTAAATGGATTGAGGATGAACGCCTTCCAAACCGCTGCGGCTGTTTTTCAAAAGAATTTTTTTCTTTTTTTCCTTTTCTTAAAAAAAGTCAGGCCTTTTTTTTTTTTTACTTTATGTCACACATGCATTAAATTCAGCTCTCCTCATTTCCACATCACAAAAACCTACTCGTTGCACTCCATGGAGCTTTCCAGCAAGGTGTCCATAACTGGGCTAAGGCGTTTTGCGGCGAGGTTGACCACTGCAGTAACTGTTTCTGCTTTTGTAACGGAGTCTGTGATGACAGAGAGACGATGGTAAATCTCCCTGACAATCATCTGCAGCTGGAAGAAAATAAAAGAAGACCAGGATGAGAAAAGGTGGTGGACCTTGTGGGATGTAAACACTAGAGCAGTCAAGTACAACAATGCTAGAAGGTATCTCAGTCCTCCAGCCACAACTTCCTGGTCACATGGATTGAGATAGCTTCCTTTGCAAGTTAGAAGTGGGAGTGGCTTCACCTGGGAAGGGATTAGCAAAACCCACTGGCCAGCAGCCATTCTTTTTTTCTACCTCTCCTGCCTCTGTCTGGAAGGATGCGCAGTTGGCTTCCAGCCAACTGGGGCCTAGTGGATTTCTCTCCCACAATGGGGAGATTCCTATTGTAAATATCTTTACTAAGAACAAGCCTGCCTTCTTTGGGATTTGTCTTGAGCTGGATATATGTGAGTAAACCTTTTATACCTTTTTATAGAAGACGTGTGTTGTGTCTTATTTAAGAGGGACAAAGGGGAAATATAGTGACAAACCAGGAAACTAGATTAAGTTGATTCTAGTGAATCAAAGCAACTTCCGCTGTGTGTATTTTAAAAGGGAATGTTACTCTGCTAGTTGAACTTGCAAGGGCAAGTTAGGATGAGATATATTAAATTATAAATCTCCATCCACGTTCCAAACATTCCAACAAAGGGTTATTGGCCCCAGCATTCCATATTTTTATGTATTTTTGAAGGATTGCGTTGGATTGCATTTTTGAGTTGAGTAGGATTTTTCTGAGAGCATTTCCTGGTGAGGCCGCATGGTCCTTTGTCTAGACTAGAGAAAGGGGATTAAGCTACCCCTCCCCTCCCTCAGAGCTCACAAAAGACCCAAAGGCAGTGAAGATTTATTTTGAGGCTTTTGCTTTTTGCATTTTGAGAATTTTTGAGATTTTGATTTTGAATTTTGACAAATTTTTGAATTTTGAAATTTTTTTCAAATTTTGGATTTTAAGATGGCTAGTGCCAGTTTTTATAGTGAAGCAAAGCCAGGCTTAATGCTGCTAGATGAGGACAATTTTGTGCACTGGAAAATGCGCTTAATGGCATATTTAGAAGCAAAGGATATTTTGGATGCGATAGAGAAACCAAAGCCCGAAGGTACAAGTAATGAAGCCTTAGCCAAGATTAAAGTCTGGAAAAGGCAGAACAGCGAAGCCAAGCACGTAATTTTGAGTGGACTTCGAAATAAGCATCTATCATTAATAAATGGCAAAGATGATGCATCTCAGATCCTAAAAGATATTGAGCGCATGTATGGAGAATCTACAAAGAACTCCTACAGAACATTGATGGGCAAATTAACTAGACTGAGAATGAATTCAAAAGAAGAATTCACAGAGCATATTGATAAATTCACAGAAATTATTCAAAAGCTTGAACTTACTCCACAATCTTTTGATGAAGTAACAAAGGTATCATTTCTGTTAGCCTCTTTAGGGCCACATTTTGATGCATTTGTCAGTTTGATGAATCATAAAGAGAATCTAACTTTTAAGGAACTGACTAGTGAATTAAGAGAGGAATGCAGAAAGAGATCTGACTCCCCAGAAAGGAGCACTAGAAATAAAGGCAGCAATTATGTTTTTAAACAGCCTGCACAGTCCAGAGATGGACACAAGAAGGTCACATGTTACAATTGTAATAAAATTGGCCATATAGCCAGAAATTGTAGAGCGCCTAAAGCTAAAGAGAAAGATTCCCAAGCCTTTCAGCGTAAAGGAGAAAGAAAAGGGAAATTTGAGCGCAACATGCTGTTGCAAGAAAGGAGTTTAGCTGTCCAGAGCAAAGAAAACACACACAATAAGTGGTTGTTGGACAGTGGATGCAGTTCGCACTATACGTTTAAAAGAGACTGTTTTAATGAATTAAATGATAAAGAGACTGAAATTGAGATTGCAGATGGAAATATTTTAAAGTCCAAAGGTGAAGGTTCAATGCATTTGGAATTCAATGTAAACAATGAATCTTTTAGGACCAGAATGTCCAATGTTGTGTATGTACCAGAACTGAGCTGCAATTTACTCAGTGTCTCTACTTTGGACAAGAAAGGTTTCAAGGTCACATTTGAGAATGGACAGTGCCATGTAACTAAAAATGGTGAAGTGTACATTGAAGCAAAACTAATAAATGGTGTTTATGAGGTTAATCTTTCAGAGAATCAGTCTGCAAAAGTTGCACGCTCGAGCCAGAAGGATGACGCGGATTTGACGCTGTGGCATAGAAGACTTGCACACAGAGATACCGCCATCATTAAGAGTCTACAGGGAAGTGATCTTGTCACAGGTTTGCAGGTAAAAGGGAGCAGCAACCAGGCTCCAATAAAATGCATAACTTGTGTTACTGAAAAGGCAGTAAAACCTTCTTTTACACGTTGCACAGAACAAAGGAGTACTAAAGTTCTGGATATCGTGCATTCAGATTTGTGTGGGCCACTCAGTGTTCCATCACTTGGACACAACAAATATATTTTGATTTTTCTTGATGATTTTTCGAGATATTGTGTGGCATATTTCATCAAAGATAAAAGTGAGACAGTAGAAATGTTCAAGAATTACATTGCCATGGTTAGGAACAAGTTCCAAAGAGCTCCAGGTGTCTTAATGTCTGACAATGGAGGAGAATACTGCTCACATGAGATGAAAGCCCTTATGGCAAAGGAAGGAATTACACATGTAACCACAGTTCCTTACACGCCACAACAGAACTCCATAGCTGAAAGGAAGTTCAGATCCATTATGGAAATGACAAGGTGTATGCTAAAGGAAGCGTCCCTGCCTAGGAAGATGTGGGGAGATGCTGCTTACACAGCTGTCTATCTCCAGATGCTGCTTACACAGCTGTCTATCTCCAGAACAGGTTGCCAACAAAGGCAACACAGCGCACACCATTTGAACTTTGGCATGGAAAGGTGCCTAGTCTGTCGCACATACGTGTATTTGGCAGTATATGTTACTACCACGTGCCCAAGGAACAGAGGCACAAGCTTGACTCCAGAGCACAAGCAGGTATCTTAGTGGGATATGCTGCTGGAGGCAAAGGATACAGAGTAATGGACTTACAGACAGGCAAAGTGAGTGCGCACCATGCAATTTATTTTGATGAACATGCAAAAGCAGACACAAAGAACACTGTTATTGGCTGCTCCAAGGAGTCAGAATGGACTCAAGAACTCATAAACTTTCCTTCTGAAACCCCACATGGTACTAATCTGCCTTCTAGTGTCATAGCACCCCCTACAGGCGACGCACCAGAAGACGCAGATGACCGGATCCCTGGCGGCTCCAGAGACGAAGAGGAGGACTCAGATGTGGACATGCCAGCGTTGGAAGGGAGTGAGGAAGCTGATGCGGTTCAGGAACCAGAACCAGAGGTCAGACGCTCATCCAGAACCAACAGAGGTGTCCCACCGGTACGACTGTCCTACCTTGCAGGGTCGGTGTCTCCACAGGAACCTTCCACATGGGAAGAGATTCAGAAGATGCCATCTGCGGAAGCCAGTCTCTGGAAGAAGGCCGCTCAGGAGGAGATGGATGCACTGCATCAGAACCAGACGTGGACCCTGACAGAGCTCCCTCCTGGTAAGAAGGCCATTGGGTGCAAGTGGGTGTTCAAGGTTAAGAAGGGGTCCGAAGGGGAAGTGGAACGCTACAAAGCAAGGCTAGTAGCACAAGGTTTTTCACAACGTTTTGGTGAAGATTACGACGAAGTTTTCGCACCAACCGTAAGATACAGTACCGTCCGAATGCTTTTGAGCATTGCAGCCTCTAAACAATTGGACGTGAAGCACATTGACATCTGTACTGCGTTTTTACATGGGAGAATTTCAGAAGAAATATACATGAAACAACCTAAAGGTTTCACAAAACCAAATGAGACGCACCTCGTGTGTCGACTCCAGAAAGGAATCTATGGGCTTAAACAAGCGGCTAGAGCCTGGAATCAGAAATTGCACAGTATGCTTGTGCAACTTGGGTACAAGCAAGGAAACGCAGATAAGTGCTTGTACAGCAAGTCAAGTAATGGACAATATTCATACATATTGGCTTTTGTCGATGACTTGATTATTGCTACTGCAAATGATAGAGACTATACACAAATAGTAAAACACCTTAGCAAGGAGGTACAAGTAAAAGAACTTGGAGATGTCAAGTACTACTTAGGAATCCAAGTGGAAAGAGAAGAAGACGGCTCATTTCTTCTCAGCCAGAAGCAAAAGGTTCATGAACTGATTGAGTATTTGCAGATGCAAGACGCAAACCCGGTCGCAACGCCCATGGCTACAGACTTCTTGAAGAATCAGCAGGATTCGAAGCTGTTGCCAGATAACAGTCAATATAGGTCGGTAATTGGTAAACTTTTGTACATGGTTACCACATGTAGACCTGACTTAGCTAATGCTGTGGGGATTCTGAGCAGAAAAGTGAATTCTCCCACTGAGCATGATTTAGCGGGGCTGAAAAGGGTGGTTAGGTACCTGAAAGGTACAGTAAATTGTAAATTAAAGTTGTCAGCTGTCAGAGACCCTAAGTTGGTTGGGTACACTGATGCAGATTGGGCCGGGGATAATGCTGACTATAAATCCACAAGTGGTCATGTTTTTATGTTTGGGGATGGACCTGTTGTGTGGGGCAGCTATAAACAGAGTTGTGTAGCTTTGTCTTCAACAGAGTCCGAATATGTTGCTGCTGCAGAAGCATGCAGAGAAATTGCCTGGCTGGATGAACTCATCAAAGACTTTGGACTGGTGAGAAGGGAACCTGTCAGCCTGCTAGAGGACAATCAAGGTTGCCTGAAGCTGACGCAGAGTGAAAAGTTCCTAGCCAGAACCAAACACATTGGGGTCAGGTACCACTACGTACGCCAGATGGTGCAAGATGGACTTGTGGAACTGTCTTATTGCTGCACCAAAGAGATGACTGCCGACATCTTGACAAAACCCTTGCCAAAAGAGAGTTTCCAGAATCTACGTGTCAAGCTGGGACTCTGGGTGGTTGAATAAAGTTGTTTATGTTTTGTATGTTGTATTTGCCTGAGAAGGGGTTTGTGGGATGTAAACACTAGAGCAGTCAAGTACAACAATGCTAGAAGGTATCTCAGTCCTCCAGCCACAACTTCCTGGTCACATGGATTGAGATAGCTTCCTTTGCAAGTTAGAAGTGGGAGTGGCTTCACCTGGGAAGGGATTAGCAAAACCCACTGGCCAGCAGCCATTCTTTTTTTCTACCTCTCCTGCCTCTGTCTGGAAGGATGCGCAGTTGGCTTCCAGCCAACTGGGGCCTAGTGGATTTCTCTCCCACAATGGGGAGATTCCTATTGTAAATATCTTTACTAAGAACAAGCCTGCCTTCTTTGGGATTTGTCTTGAGCTGGATATATGTGAGTAAACCTTTTATACCTTTTTATAGAAGACGTGTGTTGTGTCTTATTTAAGAGGGACAAAGGGGAAATATAGTGACAAACCAGGAAACTAGATTAAGTTGATTCTAGTGAATCAAAGCAACTTCCGCTGTGTGTATTTTAAAAGGGAATGTTACTCTGCTAGTTGAACTTGCAAGGGCAAGTTAGGATGAGATATATTAAATTATAAATCTCCATCCACGTTCCAAACATTCCAACAGACCTGAAAGAAAGCGAGATCCACCATACAGGAGGGGTGGGGTAGGGGGGACTTTCCCAGAAAGCAGGTCTTGGGGGGCTGCTCTTCATGCCTCACCTGCCAGTCCTTTTCACCTTCTTAGCTTGCCAGCTGACAAATGCCTTTGAAAATGCCTTCTTCCCTTGAAAGCATCCTCCAGCAGCTTCGCAACTCCGCAAGTTGGAAATCATCAACACCTCAGGCACGCCCAGTCAGCTGTTTCAGGGCCTGCAGTCAAGTGAAGGAATTAAGAATATTCTATTTATTTTTCCATTTCAAAAATGCCCTTCACCCATAGATCTCAGGGCAGTTCACAACAGAAAAATACAAGATAAAAAGCACAACATAAATAATAAAAACATGAACAAACCTGTCAGGGCTGGTCGGTTCCTCTTCATATTACAACACAGAAGCCTCTTGGTCTTTCATAATTTTAATTGAGAATTCACAAACAGTACTTATAAATAATGCTTAGCTTCAACACTATCACTCCGCAGAGTCATTCCATTCAGATAACTTCTGAGCTCTGCTTCTCCCCTGACCAGCAACTCTCAAAAAGGCAAACACGAGGCTCCTTTCGTTTTCCCGCTCTTTTCGAGGCTCCTTTCGTTTTCCCGCTCTTTTCGAGGCTCCTTTCGTTTTCCCGCTCTTTTCGAGGCTCCTTTCGTTTTCCCGCTCTTTTCGAGGCTCCTTTCGTTTTCCCGCTCTTTTCGAGGCTCCTTTCGTTTTCCCGCTCTTTTCGAGGCTCCTTTCGTTTTCCCGCTCTTTTCGAGGCTCCTTTCGTTTTCCCGCTCTTTTCGAGGCTCCTTTCGTTTTCCCGCTCTTTTCGAGGCTCCTTTCGTTTTCCCGCTCTTTTCGAGGCTCCTTTCGTTTTCCCGCTCTTTTCGAGGCTCCTTTCGTTTTCCCGCTCTTTTCGAGGCTCCTTTCGTTTTCCCGCTCTTTTCGAGGCTCCTTTCGTTTTCCCGCTCTTTTCTTAACCTTCTAGAGAGGCCTGGCTTGTACCTCCCCTCCTCCGAGTTGGAGCCAAAACTTAACCCTTGCCTTTCCTGAACATTCTAACTCTACTCCCTGACATCACCCGCTCCCCTAAGCCCCCCTCCCTCCTCCTCGCTCTCCTCTGTTTCTGAGGGGCTGAACCCTATGAACTAATCTTCATCACTATCTGTCTCTTGGAAAATTTCTTGAAGATGCCAGTTATGGGGCTTGGGTTTGTGGGGATATTTCCAGTGAAATTCTCTCTGCAGTTCCGGGATATTTATTTTTTCTGCTGGTTCCCATGAATTCTCAGATGCATCTAACCCTTTCCATGCAACCAAATACTGTAATTTCCTCCTGCTTATCCTCAAATCTAATATCTCTTCCACTTCGTTCGCCTCTTCCTCCATCATTGTGGGGAAAGGAGGTGGTTCCCTAGCCACTTGGTATTTATGAGCTGGTACAAACACTGACAATAAAGACCTATGAAATACAGGGTGTATTCTCATATTTTCAGGTAACTGAAGCTTGAAAGCGACTGGGTTAATTTGAGCTGTTACTTGGAAAGGCCCCAGTCTTCTCGGTTCTAGCTTTTTACACCTCCCTCGCAGTGGTAGTCCCTTGGTAGACAGCCAAGAAGCAGAGCTCAGAAGTTATTCATTCTAACTCTACTCTATCTCTTCCCTGACAAAACCAAACCAATAACTCCTCTCCCTCTCACAAACACAGTTGAAAGGGCGTAGGATGTTAATCTGCCAATGGCTTGATTGAAGAGGAACATTTTTGCCTGGCATCTAAAGGTATATATGAAGGCACCAGGCAAGCTTCCCTGGGGAGAGCAGCCCACTAAGGGGGAGCCACCACAGAAAAGGCCCCTTCTTACGTTGCCCCCCTCCGGACTTCTCGTGGAGGAGGCACATGAGGAGGGGCCTCCGATGATGATCACAAGGTCTGGGCAGGTTCATCTGGGGAGTTTTAGATCCTTGACATCTTGCAGTCTTGAGCTGCTTGGCCTGATGGATCCAACCACACCCATCACCCTCTGCAGCCTCCCACGTTTCCAGCACAAGCTGCAACCTTTCGGCTGGGATGGAGACTTCAGGTTTCAGGACACATGAGTCCCACCACACCAAAATCAGCCCATTGTGCGGGAGAGTCTCCAACATCCTTTCCCATCCTAGCATCCCTCAGATGTTTTGGACTACATGTAATGAGATTCCCGCTACCTTTGAAGGTGACCCGGAAAGTGCAATTAATCCAGAATGCAGCAGCTAGACTGGTGACTGGGAGTGGCCGCCGGGACCACATAACACCAGTCCTGAAAGAGCTACATTGGCTCCCAGTACGTTTCCGAGCACAATTCAAAGTGTTGGTGCTGACCTTGAAAGCCCTAAATGGCCTCAATCCTCTTTACCTGAAGGAGCGTCTCCATCCCCATCGTTCTGCCTGGACACTGAGGTCCAGTGCCGAGGGCCTTCTGGTGGTTCCCTCACTGCGAGAAGCAAAGCTACAGGGAACCAGGCAGAGGGCCTTCTCGGTGGTGGCGCCCGCCCTGTGGAACACCCTCCCATCAGAGGTTAAAAGGATCAAAAACTATCCTACATTTAGAAAACACCTGAAGGCAGCCCTGTTCAGGGAAGTTTTTAATCTGTGATGTGTTCATGTATTTTAATGTTTGCTGGAAGTCGCCCAGAGTGGCTGGGGGGGAGACCCGGCCAGATGGGCGGGATACAAATAAATTATTATTATTATTATTATTATTATTATTATTATTATTATTATTATGGACGGGATACAAATAAATTATTATTATTATTATTATTATTATTATTATTATTATTAGTTGTTGTTGTCTAAAGTTGTTTAAAAGTTGTTGTCTAAAGTTGTTTAAATATACAAAAGCTACAGTTGGTTGGTAATGCCAGTGCTTAAGCTTCCATTCCCCCTTCAGAGTGTATGTCATGTGACTGGTGTCCGTTGGCTATGTCCGTTATGTCCGTTATCTTGCCTGAGGTAAAGCTCAGAGTGTGATGATTGTTTTAATCAATGCTTTTTAAACCTTCATGCCAGCCTCTGTAGTGCCAACTTCTGCTATGGCATGATTTCTGCTGTCGACCGGCAGTTTTGGGCCGGTGGTGAAAGAGCTAACTGGGGGGGGGGGCATGCCAGTCGCTCTGTTCTCCCTGGAAATCCCACTAACAAAGGCTATTAGCCATGGTGGCTCTGCTCTGCCTCCACGGTCAGGAGAAGAAAGAGCTCTGGAGTTCGAATTCTGCTTGCTGCTTTCCCCCAGGAATCTGGTCAAGCCCTGTGGGAACAGGAGGCTGGACTGGGGTGGGCCACTGGTCTGACCCAGCAGTGACTCCCTCCCCTCAGACTGCCCTCTCGCCTGAGGCCAGGGCTGGCACCAATTCTGGCCCTCCCAACAAGCCCAGCAGCAGCCAGCATGGACAGCACTCAGGGATGAAGGGAGCTACAGATCTCCCAGCCTGCGGCTTACAAGAAACAACACTCCCTTCCCCAGCATCCCCCTTACCCATTTTGGCGATGAGGATGTAATGGAGGTGGTACAGGGCCTCCGCTGCCTGCACGCCAATCTTTTTGTCCCCCAGCCGGATGGCCAGCAGCCCCACCAGCTGCCCAAGAAGGGGGAAATCCTGGGAGATCTAGGAGGTGGAGAGAGAGATGCGCAGTCTGCCAGGCGGATGGACAGCAGCCCCACCAGGACTGAGAGAAATAAGAAAGGGGAGAGTGGGCACCCTTGCCTGGTTCATTTATTCATTTATGCCATTTATTCGGAAGAAAAAGCTAAGCTTATTGTTAATAATGTGATATCAGAGGAACTAAGAATAGAGAAAGGAACCAGGCAAGGGTGCCCACTCTCCCCTTTCTTATTTCTCTCAGTCCTGGAGGTTTTGCAGAATATGTTAAGAAGGTATTGTGGTAGGGTCGAAACAGTATAAATTAAAAGCCTTCGCTGACGACTTAGTGCTGACATTACAGAATCCAGAATCCAGTGCAAGTAAAGCACTGGAATTGATACAAGATGTAACGGATTGGGCCCTAATATGAAGGAGTTATTACCTCCCGGTTCATAAGGAGTTAATCCACCCTCAATTTGAATGGCAGATCATCCTTTAGGGGCGGGACCATCCCCGGTTTAAAAAACGGAGGGAAAAGCCGTTTTGACAGTTGGAGAAGAGGGAGGGGGTGTGTGGTGACAGGGAGAAGAAGGGTGTGGGGCCAGGATAGGGGTGGTATAGGTTAGGTTTAGTTTGTCGTGAAGCTATAAAACACTGTTACTGTAAACAGGATTGTGAACGCATGAAGCTTTAAATCGACTATGTTCTATATGAAATAAAGTTCAGTTCTTTTTGTGCATAAAGGAATCGTCATTATTAATGCAGCGGGGCATCAAAGCTCACAGAGGTGTGGGAAGGGGAAGGGGACAAAACTTACCTGAGGAAAGGGCATAAATTTGTGTCTCAGAGTCACGCAGAGAGGCGTTAGAAGGTGAAGACCTGGAGTGCCATTAAGTTGTCAGGAGTGTGAGGCAAATCAATACAGTGGGGAGCCGAGCTGAGGGCTGTACTGTAGGCAATAATAATAATAATAATAATTTTTTTATTTGTACCCCGCCCATCTGGCTGGGTCTCCCCAGCCACTCTGGGCGGCTTCCAACAGACACAAAATACATTAAAATATCACAGGTTAAAAGCTTCCCTAAATAGGGCTGCCTTGAGGTATCTTCTGAATGTCAGATAGTTGTTCATCTCCTTAACCTCTGCTGGTTCACCTAAATAGCCCAGAGCATTAAGGGTACCAGGCCACGTAAGCTGGATACGCACTCTCATTAAGAAACCATTAAAGTGAGAGGGAGTTGGTTTTGAGACGGACCCTCTGTTTTAGAGAGAGGGAGAAACGAAAGGGGGTTCGTCGCACAAGACTTCGGACAACTTGCAGGTTTCAGACTGAATAAGAGTAAAACCAAAGTACTAGGTAAAAATCTTACAGTTGAAGAGATTACCAGGCTAGAGGAGAACATTGGTTTAAAGTTTGTCAAAAAAGTGAAATACCTTGGTGTGAATATGACAACAAAAAAACTGAATTTGTATAAAGATAATTACATAAAGTTATGGAATGAAATAAAGAGAGATTTGGATATATGGTCTAATTTGAAGCTATCATTTTTGGGCCAATTTTTTTTTGCTGGCTTAAAAAAAAGGTTTCTGTTGGAAAACACTGATCTTTTAGATTTGGAAGGTTTTGATAATGCATTTGGATGGCATGCGTACAAGAAGATAAAGACCCACAGTGGTTTTAAAAACCATATAATCAGAAAACCATTGTATAATGTGTGGATGAGATATAAAGATTTATTTGAAAGAAAAACACCTAGGTGGATTTCACCATTAGAGGCTAAAGCCCATAAAAGGCAGCAGGGAGGTCGGTACACCAAAAGGAATCCTGTCCTGCCCCTATTGCCCAACTTCCAGAACATGCACTCAGGGAACTGGATCTTCCCAGTAGGATGCCTGGTGCAAACTAATGACTCCTAAAAATCACTGCCCACAAGGCCTGGGTTGCTGTGCGTAAGAGAAACCTGGTGGACAAGCAGCGGCAAGGACAGGCCCATCTGCTTTATCCAACCAAGTCTCTGTCACACATGTCAGGTCAAGTCCTCCCTCCACAATCAGGTCGTGGATGGCAGTGGTCCTATTCATCATTGACCTGGCATTGCACAGCAGCACCTTCAGGCCATGTGTAAAAATATGATTTAAATCAAGACTTACTGACTAGTGATTTGAATCGTGATTTAAATCAATTTGCTTTCAATCCAATCCACCCTGCATAACACACACCTGGGGAGGTGCCTGGAGCTGTGGGGGGGGGGGTGTCCAGTATCTTCTTACCCGTCCCAAAGTTGTCATCTGAGAGTTCGCTAGCCCCGGCTGCTGCCTTGCCTCTGGGCCTGGCGGTGTGGCAGTTTCGGCAAGGCAAGCTGTGGCCCCTGCGGTCTCCTTGTCTCTGCCCGCGATTCAGTCTTTGCCACCTTCGGCAAGTGATTGGCCTCTTCCTGCCCCTCCTCTGTGGGGGGGGGGGGTAAATAAAGAGGGCAAGTTCTTTGTCAGGGGGCTTCTGGACTGTTGCAAGGAGTGGATCGTGCCATATCTGAGCAGGGATCATAGAAGTGTATCATCTGAAGGGACCTGCGGGGTCACCTAGTCCAACCCCCAGCAATGCAGAACAGGGGCAGCCCCCCGGAGGTCCCTGCTCCATGTTACAGGAGAGGTGGGGTAGGGGGGCCTTGCACCCAGAGATCATGGAAACCAAGAGAGACCCTGGCCAAGGGGAACCCGAAAGGGATCTGGTTCTGCCTACTCACCAGGCAACACTGGCCCCGGCTGCTGCCTTGCCTCTGGCCTGATGATGGAGGCCTGGCGGTGTGGCAGTTTAGGGAAGGCAAGTGGTGGCCCCTGCGGTCTCCTTGTCTCTGCCCGCAATTCAGAAGTCTTTTCCACCTTCGGCAGGTGATTGGCCTCTTCCTGCCCCTCCTCAGTGGGGTGGATTTTATTTTTTATTTTTTTAAAAAAAGCTAGCCATCCTGCAAGAAAGGAAATAAAATCAAGATAATTATGAAAAATGCCTCTGGAAAGGGAAGAAACAAAGGATAAAATATAAAATACAGACATAAAGACAGAGGAGGATTCTCCCTTCCAGATTTTAAACTTTATTATGAAGCAGTTTGGGTTACTTGGCTCCAGGATTGGATCAAATTAGAAAATACAGATTTGTCCCCCCCCCTTTTTTTTTTCCTTTTTATTTCCTGCTTTCCTTGCCTGCCTGGGCACAGTTGTTTCAAAGCAGGAACGCCTGATGCCCTGTTTCCAACACTCACCGCAAACTAAAACGCCATGCATATCGCCTTTTCTTTTGCGTCTGGGCTACGCAAGTATGCCCAGGACTCTTTGAACATTCGCTTGTATTGCTCTCTGGAGCATGTGCGGTGGCGCGGCAGCAGCAGGAGGCCCCATTAGCTAAAGTGGTACCTCAGGTTAAGAACGGACCTCCAGAATGAATTAAATTCTTAACCCGAGGTACCACTGTAGGCTACTCCTTTGGGCACCTGCTAAGAACATTCTTGTTTAATAATAATAATAATAATAATAATAATTTTTATTTATACCCCGCCCTCCCCGGTAAGGCCGGGCTCAGGGCGGCTCACACAATCAAAATCACAATAAAACATAAACACCAAAACGGTCAATTAAAATACAGATTACAAAATTGAAAATGATTTAAAAATGATTTAGACAAGCCTACCCAGATATTTAGAAAGCTGGTGCCAATTTTAATCTGGTTTTGGTCTATTGTTATTTTAATTTTTCAAAAGTCTCAAATTATTGTTGTTAGTTTTCTAACTGATATTTTCTTATCTTTTCTTTTCAACCGCTTTGAAGTTTGTTTGTTTTATTACAACCAACAGCATATACATTTTCTGAAATAAATAATAAGTTTATCCCCATTTGCCAGAAAGCAGGTCTTGGGGGGCTGCTCTTCATGCCTCACCTGCCAGTCCTTTTCACCTTCTTACCTTGCCAGCTGACAAATGCCTTTGAAAATGCTTCCTTGGCTTGACAGCAGAATCCAGCAGCTTTGCAACCCCGCAAATTGGAAATCATCCACACCTCTGGCATGCCCAATCAGCTGTTTCAGGGCCTGCACAGCGGTCCTGAGTCAAGTGAAGGAATTAAGAATATTCTATTTATTTTTCCATTTCAAAAATGCCCTTATTATTATTATAAGATATCTGTTGTCTAAAGTTGTTAACAAAGAACAACTTCGTGTGTATATACAAAAGCTACAGTTGGTTGGTAATGCCAGTGCTTAAGCTTCCATTCCCCCTTCAGAGTGTATGTCATGTGACTGGTGTCCGTTGGCTATGTCCGTTATGTCCATTATCTTGCCTGAGGTAAAGCTCAGAGTGTGATGATTGTTTTAATCAATGCTTTTTAAAGCTTCATGCCAGCCTCTGTAGTGCCAACTTCTGCTATGGCATGATTTCTGCTGTCGACCGGCAGTTTTGGGCCGGTGGTGAAAGAGCTAACTGGGGGGGGGGGGCATGCCAGTCGCTCTGTTCTCCCTGGAAATCCCACTAACAAAGGCTATTAGCCATGGTGGCTCTGCTCTGCCTCCACGGTCAGGAGAAGAAAGAGCTCTGGAGTTCGAATTCTGCTTGCTGCTTTCCCCCAGGAATCTGGTCAAGCCCTGTGGGAACAGGAGGCTGGACTGGGGTGGGCCACTGGTCTGACCCAGCAGTGACTCCCTCCCCTCAGACTGCCCTCTCGCCTGAGGCCAGGGCTGGCACCAATTCTGGCCCTCCCAACAAGCCCAGCAGCAGCCAGCATGGACAGCACTCAGGGATGAAGGGAGCTACAGATCTCCCAGCCTGCGGCTTACAAGAAACAACACTCCCTTCCCCAGCATCCCCCTTACCCATTTTGGCAATCAAGATATAATGGAGGTGGTACAGGGCCTCCGCGGCGTGTTGGGCAATCTCTTTTTTGTCCCCCAGCCGGATGGACAGCAGCCCTACCAGTTCTCCAAGAAGGGGGAAATCCTGGGAGATCTAGGAGTTGGAGAGGGAGATGCGCAGCCAGCAAGAGAAAACCGCCTGGCATGCTTTCAGTCGGCCAAGGTGGCAGAGGGGCGCAGGGCAAGAGAGCCGTGCTTAGGTGCCCCACCCAAGGCTTCCCCAGGGCTTTTTGCCCAGCCAGAACTCACTGCAACCTCTTAGGTTGGCGTTAAGCCTTGGCCTCTCACGTCAAAATCCAAGTGCTCCGAGACGTACTTCAAGATGAAGCTGGTGCTCATGAGAGCACTCTTCCTGCCCCTCCTCAGTGGGGTGGATTTTATTTTTTATTTTTTTTGAAAAAGCTAGCCATCCTGCAAGAAAGGAAATAAAATCAAGATAATTATGAAAAATGCCTCTGGAAAGGGAAGAAACCAAGGATAAAATATAAAATACAGACATAAAGACAGAGAAGGATTCTCCCTTCCAGATTTTAAACTTTATTATGAAGCAGTTTGGGTTACTTGGCTCCGGGATTGGATCAAATTAGAAAATACAGATTTGTCCCCCCCCCCTTTTCCTTTTTATTTCCTGCTTTCTTGCCTGCCTGGGCACAGTTGTTTCAAAGCAGGAACGCCTGATTCCCCGTTTCCGACACTCACCGCAAAGTAAAACGCCATGCCTATCACCTTTTCTTTTGTGTCTGGGCTACGCAAGTATGCCCGGGACTCTTTGAAAATTCGTTTGTATTGCTCTCTGGAGCATGTGGACAAGGTCCTGAAACATCAAAATAAGAGACAACGGATGCACAAGCATGAAGCTGGCAGGAAGAACCGCTAAGTGTTCCTGTACAACAACAACCAACAACATATACATTTTCTGAAATAAATAATAGGTTTATCGCCATTTTCCAGAAAGCAAGTCTTGGGGGGCTGCTCTTCATGCCTCACCTGCCAGTCCTTTTCACCTTCTTACCTTGCCAGCTGACAAATGCCTTTGAAAATGCTTTCTTGGCTTGACAGCAGAGTCCAGCAGCTTCGCAACTCCGCAAGTTGGAAATCATCCACACCTCCGGCACGCCCAGTCAGTTGTTTCAGGGCCTGCAGTCAAGTGAAGGAATTAAGAACGTTCTATTTATTTTTCCATTTCAGAAATGCCCTTATTATTATAATATATCTGTTGTCTAAAGTTGTTTACAAAGAACAACTTCGTGTGTATATACAAAAGCTACAGTTGGTTGGTAATGCCAGTGCTTAAGCTTCCATTCCCCCTTCAGAGTGTATGTCATGTGACTGGTGTCCGTTGGCTATGTCCGTTATGTCCATTATCTTGCCTGAGGTAAAGCTCAGATTGTGATGATTGTTTTAATCAATGCTTTTTAAACCTTCATGCCAGACTCTGTAGTGCCAACTTCTGCTATGGCATGATTTCTGCTGTCGACCAGCAGTTTTGGGCCGGTGGTGAAAGAGCTACCGGTAACTGGGGGGTGGGGGCATGCCAGTTGCTCTGGTCTCCCTGGAAATCCCACTAACAAACCTCTTCTGCCCGCCTCAAGAAGGAAACAGATGTGGCAGCAGAGTGCCAGCAAAAGGCGAGGGAAGTTGTACACCTGAAGCCTCGGGGAATGCGATGATCCGATGATCCGGCACAACGCGTTGGTAGCCTGGAGAGACAAGGACAGGAGAACAGCATTCAGCAGAGATCATCGTCAGCAAGATCTCCCAACTCTCTATGCAGGACACAACACAGAAACTGAATGGTTTTGTACCGCTATCAGAGTTGCAGAATTCATTGGTTGGTCTCTCTGCCGAAGCCGCCTGATTAGAGGTTTCATCAGCTTGCCGCTGGTAAATGGATTGAGGATGAACGCCTTCCAAACCGCTGCGGCTGTTTTTCAAAAGAATTTTTTTCTTTTTTTCCTTTTCTTAAAAAAAGTCAGGCCTTTTTTTTTTTTTACTTTATGTCACACATGCATTAAATTCAGCTCTCCTCATTTCCACATCACAAAAACCTACTCGTTGCACTCCATGGAGCTTTCCAGCAAGGTGTCCATAACTGGGCTAAGGCGTTTTGCGGCGAGGTTGACCACTGCAGTAACTGTTTCTGCTTTTGTAACGGAGTCTGTGATGACAGAGAGACGATGGTAAATCTCCCTGACAATCATCTGCAGCTGGAAGAAAATAAAAGAAGACCAGGATGAGAAAAGGTGGTGGACCTTGTGGGATGTAAACACTAGAGCAGTCAAGTACAACAATGCTAGAAGGTATCTCAGTCCTCCAGCCACAACTTCCTGGTCACATGGATTGAGATAGCTTCCTTTGCAAGTTAGAAGTGGGAGTGGCTTCACCTGGGAAGGGATTAGCAAAACCCACTGGCCAGCAGCCATTCTTTTTTTCTACCTCTCCTGCCTCTGTCTGGAAGGATGCGCAGTTGGCTTCCAGCCAACTGGGGCCTAGTGGATTTCTCTCCCACAATGGGGAGATTCCTATTGTAAATATCTTTACTAAGAACAAGCCTGCCTTCTTTGGGATTTGTCTTGAGCTGGATATATGTGAGTAAACCTTTTATACCTTTTTATAGAAGACGTGTGTTGTGTCTTATTTAAGAGGGACAAAGGGGAAATATAGTGACAAACCAGGAAACTAGATTAAGTTGATTCTAGTGAATCAAAGCAACTTCCGCTGTGTGTATTTTAAAAGGGAATGTTACTCTGCTAGTTGAACTTGCAAGGGCAAGTTAGGATGAGATATATTAAATTATAAATCTCCATCCACGTTCCAAACATTCCAACAAAGGGTTATTGGCCCCAGCATTCCATATTTTTATGTATTTTTGAAGGATTGCGTTGGATTGCATTTTTGAGTTGAGTAGGATTTTTCTGAGAGCATTTCCTGGTGAGGCCGCATGGTCCTTTGTCTAGACTAGAGAAAGGGGATTAAGCTACCCCTCCCCTCCCTCAGAGCTCACAAAAGACCCAAAGGCAGTGAAGATTTATTTTGAGGCTTTTGCTTTTTGCATTTTGAGAATTTTTGAGATTTTGATTTTGAATTTTGACAAATTTTTGAATTTTGAAATTTTTTTCAAATTTTGGATTTTAAGATGGCTAGTGCCAGTTTTTATAGTGAAGCAAAGCCAGGCTTAATGCTGCTAGATGAGGACAATTTTGTGCACTGGAAAATGCGCTTAATGGCATATTTAGAAGCAAAGGATATTTTGGATGCGATAGAGAAACCAAAGCCCGAAGGTACAAGTAATGAAGCCTTAGCCAAGATTAAAGTCTGGAAAAGGCAGAACAGCGAAGCCAAGCACGTAATTTTGAGTGGACTTCGAAATAAGCATCTATCATTAATAAATGGCAAAGATGATGCATCTCAGATCCTAAAAGATATTGAGCGCATGTATGGAGAATCTACAAAGAACTCCTACAGAACATTGATGGGCAAATTAACTAGACTGAGAATGAATTCAAAAGAAGAATTCACAGAGCATATTGATAAATTCACAGAAATTATTCAAAAGCTTGAACTTACTCCACAATCTTTTGATGAAGTAACAAAGGTATCATTTCTGTTAGCCTCTTTAGGGCCACATTTTGATGCATTTGTCAGTTTGATGAATCATAAAGAGAATCTAACTTTTAAGGAACTGACTAGTGAATTAAGAGAGGAATGCAGAAAGAGATCTGACTCCCCAGAAAGGAGCACTAGAAATAAAGGCAGCAATTATGTTTTTAAACAGCCTGCACAGTCCAGAGATGGACACAAGAAGGTCACATGTTACAATTGTAATAAAATTGGCCATATAGCCAGAAATTGTAGAGCGCCTAAAGCTAAAGAGAAAGATTCCCAAGCCTTTCAGCGTAAAGGAGAAAGAAAAGGGAAATTTGAGCGCAACATGCTGTTGCAAGAAAGGAGTTTAGCTGTCCAGAGCAAAGAAAACACACACAATAAGTGGTTGTTGGACAGTGGATGCAGTTCGCACTATACGTTTAAAAGAGACTGTTTTAATGAATTAAATGATAAAGAGACTGAAATTGAGATTGCAGATGGAAATATTTTAAAGTCCAAAGGTGAAGGTTCAATGCATTTGGAATTCAATGTAAACAATGAATCTTTTAGGACCAGAATGTCCAATGTTGTGTATGTACCAGAACTGAGCTGCAATTTACTCAGTGTCTCTACTTTGGACAAGAAAGGTTTCAAGGTCACATTTGAGAATGGACAGTGCCATGTAACTAAAAATGGTGAAGTGTACATTGAAGCAAAACTAATAAATGGTGTTTATGAGGTTAATCTTTCAGAGAATCAGTCTGCAAAAGTTGCACGCTCGAGCCAGAAGGATGACGCGGATTTGACGCTGTGGCATAGAAGACTTGCACACAGAGATACCGCCATCATTAAGAGTCTACAGGGAAGTGATCTTGTCACAGGTTTGCAGGTAAAAGGGAGCAGCAACCAGGCTCCAATAAAATGCATAACTTGTGTTACTGAAAAGGCAGTAAAACCTTCTTTTACACGTTGCACAGAACAAAGGAGTACTAAAGTTCTGGATATCGTGCATTCAGATTTGTGTGGGCCACTCAGTGTTCCATCACTTGGACACAACAAATATATTTTGATTTTTCTTGATGATTTTTCGAGATATTGTGTGGCATATTTCATCAAAGATAAAAGTGAGACAGTAGAAATGTTCAAGAATTACATTGCCATGGTTAGGAACAAGTTCCAAAGAGCTCCAGGTGTCTTAATGTCTGACAATGGAGGAGAATACTGCTCACATGAGATGAAAGCCCTTATGGCAAAGGAAGGAATTACACATGTAACCACAGTTCCTTACACGCCACAACAGAACTCCATAGCTGAAAGGAAGTTCAGATCCATTATGGAAATGACAAGGTGTATGCTAAAGGAAGCGTCCCTGCCTAGGAAGATGTGGGGAGATGCTGCTTACACAGCTGTCTATCTCCAGAACAGGTTGCCAACAAAGGCAACACAGCGCACACCATTTGAACTTTGGCATGGAAAGGTGCCTAGTCTGTCGCACATACGTGTATTTGGCAGTATATGTTACTACCACGTGCCCAAGGAACAGAGGCACAAGCTTGACTCCAGAGCACAAGCAGGTATCTTAGTGGGATATGCTGCTGGAGGCAAAGGATACAGAGTAATGGACTTACAGACAGGCAAAGTGAGTGCGCACCATGCAATTTATTTTGATGAACATGCAAAAGCAGACACAAAGAACACTGTTATTGGCTGCTCCAAGGAGTCAGAATGGACTCAAGAACTCATAAACTTTCCTTCTGAAACCCCACATGGTACTAATCTGCCTTCTAGTGTCATAGCACCCCCTACAGGCGACGCACCAGAAGACGCAGATGACCGGATCCCTGGCGGCTCCAGAGACGAAGAGGAGGACTCAGATGTGGACATGCCAGCGTTGGAAGGGAGTGAGGAAGCTGATGCGGTTCAGGAACCAGAACCAGAGGTCAGACGCTCATCCAGAACCAACAGAGGTGTCCCACCGGTACGACTGTCCTACCTTGCAGGGTCGGTGTCTCCACAGGAACCTTCCACATGGGAAGAGATTCAGAAGATGCCATCTGCGGAAGCCAGTCTCTGGAAGAAGGCCGCTCAGGAGGAGATGGATGCACTGCATCAGAACCAGACGTGGACCCTGACAGAGCTCCCTCCTGGTAAGAAGGCCATTGGGTGCAAGTGGGTGTTCAAGGTTAAGAAGGGGTCCGAAGGGGAAGTGGAACGCTACAAAGCAAGGCTAGTAGCACAAGGTTTTTCACAACGTTTTGGTGAAGATTACGACGAAGTTTTCGCACCAACCGTAAGATACAGTACCGTCCGAATGCTTTTGAGCATTGCAGCCTCTAAACAATTGGACGTGAAGCACATTGACATCTGTACTGCGTTTTTACATGGGAGAATTTCAGAAGAAATATACATGAAACAACCTAAAGGTTTCACAAAACCAAATGAGACGCACCTCGTGTGTCGACTCCAGAAAGGAATCTATGGGCTTAAACAAGCGGCTAGAGCCTGGAATCAGAAATTGCACAGTATGCTTGTGCAACTTGGGTACAAGCAAGGAAACGCAGATAAGTGCTTGTACAGCAAGTCAAGTAATGGACAATATTCATACATATTGGCTTTTGTCGATGACTTGATTATTGCTACTGCAAATGATAGAGACTATACACAAATAGTAAAACACCTTAGCAAGGAGGTACAAGTAAAAGAACTTGGAGATGTCAAGTACTACTTAGGAATCCAAGTGGAAAGAGAAGAAGACGGCTCATTTCTTCTCAGCCAGAAGCAAAAGGTTCATGAACTGATTGAGTATTTGCAGATGCAAGACGCAAACCCGGTCGCAACGCCCATGGCTACAGACTTCTTGAAGAATCAGCAGGATTCGAAGCTGTTGCCAGATAACAGTCAATATAGGTCGGTAATTGGTAAACTTTTGTACATGGTTACCACATGTAGACCTGACTTAGCTAATGCTGTGGGGATTCTGAGCAGAAAAGTGAATTCTCCCACTGAGCATGATTTAGCGGGGCTGAAAAGGGTGGTTAGGTACCTGAAAGGTACAGTAAATTGTAAATTAAAGTTGTCAGCTGTCAGAGACCCTAAGTTGGTTGGGTACACTGATGCAGATTGGGCCGGGGATAATGCTGACTATAAATCCACAAGTGGTCATGTTTTTATGTTTGGGGATGGACCTGTTGTGTGGGGCAGCTATAAACAGAGTTGTGTAGCTTTGTCTTCAACAGAGTCCGAATATGTTGCTGCTGCAGAAGCATGCAGAGAAATTGCCTGGCTGGATGAACTCATCAAAGACTTTGGACTGGTGAGAAGGGAACCTGTCAGCCTGCTAGAGGACAATCAAGGTTGCCTGAAGCTGACGCAGAGTGAAAAGTTCCTAGCCAGAACCAAACACATTGGGGTCAGGTACCACTACGTACGCCAGATGGTGCAAGATGGACTTGTGGAACTGTCTTATTGCTGCACCAAAGAGATGACTGCCGACATCTTGACAAAACCCTTGCCAAAAGAGAGTTTCCAGAATCTACGTGTCAAGCTGGGACTCTGGGTGGTTGAATAAAGTTGTTTATGTTTTGTATGTTGTATTTGCCTGAGAAGGGGTTTGTGGGATGTAAACACTAGAGCAGTCAAGTACAACAATGCTAGAAGGTATCTCAGTCCTCCAGCCACAACTTCCTGGTCACATGGATTGAGATAGCTTCCTTTGCAAGTTAGAAGTGGGAGTGGCTTCACCTGGGAAGGGATTAGCAAAACCCACTGGCCAGCAGCCATTCTTTTTTTCTACCTCTCCTGCCTCTGTCTGGAAGGATGCGCAGTTGGCTTCCAGCCAACTGGGGCCTAGTGGATTTCTCTCCCACAATGGGGAGATTCCTATTGTAAATATCTTTACTAAGAACAAGCCTGCCTTCTTTGGGATTTGTCTTGAGCTGGATATATGTGAGTAAACCTTTTATACCTTTTTATAGAAGACGTGTGTTGTGTCTTATTTAAGAGGGACAAAGGGGAAATATAGTGACAAACCAGGAAACTAGATTAAGTTGATTCTAGTGAATCAAAGCAACTTCCGCTGTGTGTATTTTAAAAGGGAATGTTACTCTGCTAGTTGAACTTGCAAGGGCAAGTTAGGATGAGATATATTAAATTATAAATCTCCATCCACGTTCCAAACATTCCAACAGACCTGAAAGAAAGCGAGATCCACCATACAGGAGGGGTGGGGTAGGGGGGACTTTCCCAGAAAGCAGGTCTTGGGGGGCTGCTCTTCATGCCTCACCTGCCAGTCCTTTTCACCTTCTTAGCTTGCCAGCTGACAAATGCCTTTGAAAATGCCTTCTTCCCTTGAAAGCATCCTCCAGCAGCTTCGCAACTCCGCAAGTTGGAAATCATCAACACCTCAGGCACGCCCAGTCAGCTGTTTCAGGGCCTGCAGTCAAGTGAAGGAATTAAGAATATTCTATTTATTTTTCCATTTCAAAAATGCCCTTCACCCATAGATCTCAGGGCAGTTCACAACAGAAAAATACAAGATAAAAAGCACAACATAAATAATAAAAACATGAACAAACCTGTCAGGGCTGGTCGGTTCCTCTTCATATTACAACACAGAAGCCTCTTGGTCTTTCATAATTTTAATTGAGAATTCACAAACAGTACTTATAAATAATGCTTAGCTTCAACACTATCACTCCGCAGAGTCATTCCATTCAGATAACTTCTGAGCTCTGCTTCTCCCCTGACCAGCAACTCTCAAAAAGGCAAACACGAGGCTCCTTTCGTTTTCCCGCTCTTTTCGAGGCTCCTTTCGTTTTCCCGCTCTTTTCGAGGCTCCTTTCGTTTTCCCGCTCTTTTCGAGGCTCCTTTCGTTTTCCCGCTCTTTTCGAGGCTCCTTTCGTTTTCCCGCTCTTTTCGAGGCTCCTTTCGTTTTCCCGCTCTTTTCGAGGCTCCTTTCGTTTTCCCGCTCTTTTCGAGGCTCCTTTCGTTTTCCCGCTCTTTTCGAGGCTCCTTTCGTTTTCCCGCTCTTTTCGAGGCTCCTTTCGTTTTCCCGCTCTTTTCGAGGCTCCTTTCGTTTTCCCGCTCTTTTCGAGGCTCCTTTCGTTTTCCCGCTCTTTTCGAGGCTCCTTTCGTTTTCCCGCTCTTTTCGAGGCTCCTTTCGTTTTCCCGCTCTTTTCGAGGCTCCTTTCGTTTTCCCGCTCTTTTCGAGGCTCCTTTCGTTTTCCCGCTCTTTTCTTAACCTTCTAGAGAGGCCTGGCTTGTACCTCCCCTCCTCCGAGTTGGAGCCAAAACTTAACCCTTGCCTTTCCTGAACATTCTAACTCTACTCCCTGACATCACCCGCTCCCCTAAGCCCCCCTCCCTCCTCCTCGCTCTCCTCTGTTTCTGAGGGGCTGAACCCTATGAACTAATCTTCATCACTATCTGTCTCTTGGAAAATTTCTTGAAGATGCCAGTTATGGGGCTTGGGTTTGTGGGGATATTTCCAGTGAAATTCTCTCTGCAGTTCCGGGATATTTATTTTTTCTGCTGGTTCCCATGAATTCTCAGATGCATCTAACCCTTTCCATGCAACCAAATACTGTAATTTCCTCCTGCTTATCCTCAAATCTAATATCTCTTCCACTTCGTTCGCCTCTTCCTCCATCATTGTGGGGAAAGGAGGTGGTTCCCTAGCCACTTGGTATTTATGAGCTGGTACAAACACTGACAATAAAGACCTATGAAATACAGGGTGTATTCTCATATTTTCAGGTAACTGAAGCTTGAAAGCGACTGGGTTAATTTGAGCTGTTACTTGGAAAGGCCCCAGTCTTCTCGGTTCTAGCTTTTTACACCTCCCTCGCAGTGGTAGTCCCTTGGTAGACAGCCAAGAAGCAGAGCTCAGAAGTTATTCATTCTAACTCTACTCTATCTCTTCCCTGACAAAACCAAACCAATAACTCCTCTCCCTCTCACAAACACAGTTGAAAGGGCGTAGGATGTTAATCTGCCAATGGCTTGATTGAAGAGGAACATTTTTGCCTGGCATCTAAAGGTATATATGAAGGCACCAGGCAAGCTTCCCTGGGGAGAGCAGCCCACTAAGGGGGAGCCACCACAGAAAAGGCCCCTTCTTACGTTGCCCCCCTCCGGACTTCTCGTGGAGGAGGCACATGAGGAGGGGCCTCCGATGATGATCACAAGGTCTGGGCAGGTTCATCTGGGGAGTTTTAGATCCTTGACATCTTGCAGTCTTGAGCTGCTTGGCCTGATGGATCCAACCACACCCATCACCCTCTGCAGCCTCCCACGTTTCCAGCACAAGCTGCAACCTTTCGGCTGGGATGGAGACTTCAGGTTTCAGGACACATGAGTCCCACCACACCAAAATCAGCCCATTGTGCGGGAGAGTCTCCAACATCCTTTCCCATCCTAGCATCCCTCAGATGTTTTGGACTACATGTAATGAGATTCCCGCTACCTTTGAAGGTGACCCGGAAAGTGCAATTAATCCAGAATGCAGCAGCTAGACTGGTGACTGGGAGTGGCCGCCGGGACCACATAACACCAGTCCTGAAAGAGCTACATTGGCTCCCAGTACGTTTCCGAGCACAATTCAAAGTGTTGGTGCTGACCTTGAAAGCCCTAAATGGCCTCAATCCTCTTTACCTGAAGGAGCGTCTCCATCCCCATCGTTCTGCCTGGACACTGAGGTCCAGTGCCGAGGGCCTTCTGGTGGTTCCCTCACTGCGAGAAGCAAAGCTACAGGGAACCAGGCAGAGGGCCTTCTCGGTGGTGGCGCCCGCCCTGTGGAACACCCTCCCATCAGAGGTTAAAAGGATCAAAAACTATCCTACATTTAGAAAACACCTGAAGGCAGCCCTGTTCAGGGAAGTTTTTAATCTGTGATGTGTTCATGTATTTTAATGTTTGCTGGAAGTCGCCCAGAGTGGCTGGGGAGACCCGGCCAGATGGGCGGGATACAAATAAATTATTATTATTATTATTATTATTATTATTATTATTATTATTATTATTATGGACGGGATACAAATAAATTATTATTATTATTATTATTATTATTATTATTATTATTAGTTGTTGTTGTCTAAAGTTGTTTAAAAGTTGTTGTCTAAAGTTGTTTAAATATACAAAAGCTACAGTTGGTTGGTAATGCCAGTGCTTAAGCTTCCATTCCCCCTTCAGAGTGTATGTCATGTGACTGGTGTCCGTTGGCTATGTCCGTTATGTCCGTTATCTTGCCTGAGGTAAAGCTCAGAGTGTGATGATTGTTTTAATCAATGCTTTTTAAACCTTCATGCCAGCCTCTGTAGTGCCAACTTCTGCTATGGCATGATTTCTGCTGTCGACCGGCAGTTTTGGGCCGGTGGTGAAAGAGCTAACTGGGGGGGGGGGCATGCCAGTCGCTCTGTTCTCCCTGGAAATCCCACTAACAAAGGCTATTAGCCATGGTGGCTCTGCTCTGCCTCCACGGTCAGGAGAAGAAAGAGCTCTGGAGTTCGAATTCTGCTTGCTGCTTTCCCCCAGGAATCTGGTCAAGCCCTGTGGGAACAGGAGGCTGGACTGGGGTGGGCCACTGGTCTGACCCAGCAGTGACTCCCTCCCCTCAGACTGCCCTCTCGCCTGAGGCCAGGGCTGGCACCAATTCTGGCCCTCCCAACAAGCCCAGCAGCAGCCAGCATGGACAGCACTCAGGGATGAAGGGAGCTACAGATCTCCCAGCCTGCGGCTTACAAGAAACAACACTCCCTTCCCCAGCATCCCCCTTACCCATTTTGGCGATGAGGATGTAATGGAGGTGGTACAGGGCCTCCGCTGCCTGCACGCCAATCTTTTTGTCCCCCAGCCGGATGGCCAGCAGCCCCACCAGCTGCCCAAGAAGGGGGAAATCCTGGGAGATCTAGGAGGTGGAGAGAGAGATGCGCAGTCTGCCAGGCGGATGGACAGCAGCCCCACCAGGACTGAGAGAAATAAGAAAGGGGAGAGTGGGCACCCTTGCCTGGTTCATTTATTCATTTATGCCATTTATTCGGAAGAAAAAGCTAAGCTTATTGTTAATAATGTGATATCAGAGGAACTAAGAATAGAGAAAGGAACCAGGCAAGGGTGCCCACTCTCCCCTTTCTTATTTCTCTCAGTCCTGGAGGTTTTGCAGAATATGTTAAGAAGGTATTGTGGTAGGGTCGAAACAGTATAAATTAAAAGCCTTCGCTGACGACTTAGTGCTGACATTACAGAATCCAGAATCCAGTGCAAGTAAAGCACTGGAATTGATACAAGATGTAACGGATTGGGCCCTAATATGAAGGAGTTATTACCTCCCGGTTCATAAGGAGTTAATCCACCCTCAATTTGAATGGCAGATCATCCTTTAGGGGCGGGACCATCCCCGGTTTAAAAAACGGAGGGAAAAGCCGTTTTGACAGTTGGAGAAGAGGGAGGGGGTGTGTGGTGACAGGGAGAAGAAGGGTGTGGGGCCAGGATAGGGGTGGTATAGGTTAGGTTTAGTTTGTCGTGAAGCTATAAAACACTGTTACTGTAAACAGGATTGTGAACGCATGAAGCTTTAAATCGACTATGTTCTATATGAAATAAAGTTCAGTTCTTTTTGTGCATAAAGGAATCGTCATTATTAATGCAGCGGGGCATCAAAGCTCACAGAGGTGTGGGAAGGGGAAGGGGACAAAACTTACCTGAGGAAAGGGCATAAATTTGTGTCTCAGAGTCACGCAGAGAGGCGTTAGAAGGTGAAGACCTGGAGTGCCATTAAGTTGTCAGGAGTGTGAGGCAAATCAATACAGTGGGGAGCCGAGCTGAGGGCTGTACTGTAGGCAATAATAATAATAATAATAATTTTTTTATTTGTACCCCGCCCATCTGGCTGGGTCTCCCCAGCCACTCTGGGCGGCTTCCAACAGACACAAAATACATTAAAATATCACAGGTTAAAAGCTTCCCTAAATAGGGCTGCCTTGAGGTATCTTCTGAATGTCAGATAGTTGTTCATCTCCTTAACCTCTGCTGGTTCACCTAAATAGCCCAGAGCATTAAGGGTACCAGGCCACGTAAGCTGGATACGCACTCTCATTAAGAAACCATTAAAGTGAGAGGGAGTTGGTTTTGAGACGGACCCTCTGTTTTAGAGAGAGGGAGAAACGAAAGGGGGTTCGTCGCACAAGACTTCGGACAACTTGCAGGTTTCAGACTGAATAAGAGTAAAACCAAAGTACTAGGTAAAAATCTTACAGTTGAAGAGATTACCAGGCTAGAGGAGAACATTGGTTTAAAGTTTGTCAAAAAAGTGAAATACCTTGGTGTGAATATGACAACAAAAAAACTGAATTTGTATAAAGATAATTACATAAAGTTATGGAATGAAATAAAGAGAGATTTGGATATATGGTCTAATTTGAAGCTATCATTTTTGGGCCAATTTTTTTTTGCTGGCTTAAAAAAAAGGTTTCTGTTGGAAAACACTGATCTTTTAGATTTGGAAGGTTTTGATAATGCATTTGGATGGCATGCGTACAAGAAGATAAAGACCCACAGTGGTTTTAAAAACCATATAATCAGAAAACCATTGTATAATGTGTGGATGAGATATAAAGATTTATTTGAAAGAAAAACACCTAGGTGGATTTCACCATTAGAGGCTAAAGCCCATAAAAGGCAGCAGGGAGGTCGGTACACCAAAAGGAATCCTGTCCTGCCCCTATTGCCCAACTTCCAGAACATGCACTCAGGGAACTGGATCTTCCCAGTAGGATGCCTGGTGCAAACTAATGACTCCTAAAAATCACTGCCCACAAGGCCTGGGTTGCTGTGCGTAAGAGAAACCTGGTGGACAAGCAGCGGCAAGGACAGGCCCATCTGCTTTATCCAACCAAGTCTCTGTCACACATGTCAGGTCAAGTCCTCCCTCCACAATCAGGTCGTGGATGGCAGTGGTCCTATTCATCATTGACCTGGCATTGCACAGCAGCACCTTCAGGCCATGTGTAAAAATATGATTTAAATCAAGACTTACTGACTAGTGATTTGAATCGTGATTTAAATCAATTTGCTTTCAATCCAATCCACCCTGCATAACACACACCTGGGGAGGTGCCTGGAGCTGTGGGGGGGGGGGTGTCCAGTATCTTCTTACCCGTCCCAAAGTTGTCATCTGAGAGTTCGCTAGCCCCGGCTGCTGCCTTGCCTCTGGGCCTGGCGGTGTGGCAGTTTCGGCAAGGCAAGCTGTGGCCCCTGCGGTCTCCTTGTCTCTGCCCGCGATTCAGTCTTTGCCACCTTCGGCAAGTGATTGGCCTCTTCCTGCCCCTCCTCTGTGGGGGGGGGGGGTAAATAAAGAGGGCAAGTTCTTTGTCAGGGGGCTTCTGGACTGTTGCAAGGAGTGGATCGTGCCATATCTGAGCAGGGATCATAGAAGTGTATCATCTGAAGGGACCTGCGGGGTCACCTAGTCCAACCCCCAGCAATGCAGAACAGGGGCAGCCCCCCGGAGGTCCCTGCTCCATGTTACAGGAGAGGTGGGGTAGGGGGGCCTTGCACCCAGAGATCATGGAAACCAAGAGAGACCCTGGCCAAGGGGAACCCGAAAGGGATCTGGTTCTGCCTACTCACCAGGCAACACTGGCCCCGGCTGCTGCCTTGCCTCTGGCCTGATGATGGAGGCCTGGCGGTGTGGCAGTTTAGGGAAGGCAAGTGGTGGCCCCTGCGGTCTCCTTGTCTCTGCCCGCAATTCAGAAGTCTTTTCCACCTTCGGCAGGTGATTGGCCTCTTCCTGCCCCTCCTCAGTGGGGTGGATTTTATTTTTTATTTTTTTAAAAAAAGCTAGCCATCCTGCAAGAAAGGAAATAAAATCAAGATAATTATGAAAAATGCCTCTGGAAAGGGAAGAAACAAAGGATAAAATATAAAATACAGACATAAAGACAGAGGAGGATTCTCCCTTCCAGATTTTAAACTTTATTATGAAGCAGTTTGGGTTACTTGGCTCCAGGATTGGATCAAATTAGAAAATACAGATTTGTCCCCCCCCCTTTTTTTTTTCCTTTTTATTTCCTGCTTTCCTTGCCTGCCTGGGCACAGTTGTTTCAAAGCAGGAACGCCTGATGCCCTGTTTCCAACACTCACCGCAAACTAAAACGCCATGCATATCGCCTTTTCTTTTGCGTCTGGGCTACGCAAGTATGCCCAGGACTCTTTGAACATTCGCTTGTATTGCTCTCTGGAGCATGTGCGGTGGCGCGGCAGCAGCAGGAGGCCCCATTAGCTAAAGTGGTACCTCAGGTTAAGAACGGACCTCCAGAATGAATTAAATTCTTAACCCGAGGTACCACTGTAGGCTACTCCTTTGGGCACCTGCTAAGAACATTCTTGTTTAATAATAATAATAATAATAATAATAATTTTTATTTATACCCCGCCCTCCCCGGTAAGGCCGGGCTCAGGGCGGCTCACACAATCAAAATCACAATAAAACATAAACACCAAAACGGTCAATTAAAATACAGATTACAAAATTGAAAATGATTTAAAAATGATTTAGACAAGCCTACCCAGATATTTAGAAAGCTGGTGCCAATTTTAATCTGGTTTTGGTCTATTGTTATTTTAATTTTTCAAAAGTCTCAAATTATTGTTGTTAGTTTTCTAACTGATATTTTCTTATCTTTTCTTTTCAACCGCTTTGAAGTTTGTTTGTTTTATTACAACCAACAGCATATACATTTTCTGAAATAAATAATAAGTTTATCCCCATTTGCCAGAAAGCAGGTCTTGGGGGGCTGCTCTTCATGCCTCACCTGCCAGTCCTTTTCACCTTCTTACCTTGCCAGCTGACAAATGCCTTTGAAAATGCTTCCTTGGCTTGACAGCAGAATCCAGCAGCTTTGCAACCCCGCAAATTGGAAATCATCCACACCTCTGGCATGCCCAATCAGCTGTTTCAGGGCCTGCACAGCGGTCCTGAGTCAAGTGAAGGAATTAAGAATATTCTATTTATTTTTCCATTTCAAAAATGCCCTTATTATTATTATAAGATATCTGTTGTCTAAAGTTGTTAACAAAGAACAACTTCGTGTGTATATACAAAAGCTACAGTTGGTTGGTAATGCCAGTGCTTAAGCTTCCATTCCCCCTTCAGAGTGTATGTCATGTGACTGGTGTCCGTTGGCTATGTCCGTTATGTCCATTATCTTGCCTGAGGTAAAGCTCAGAGTGTGATGATTGTTTTAATCAATGCTTTTTAAAGCTTCATGCCAGCCTCTGTAGTGCCAACTTCTGCTATGGCATGATTTCTGCTGTCGACCGGCAGTTTTGGGCCGGTGGTGAAAGAGCTAACTGGGGGGGGGGGGCATGCCAGTCGCTCTGTTCTCCCTGGAAATCCCACTAACAAAGGCTATTAGCCATGGTGGCTCTGCTCTGCCTCCACGGTCAGGAGAAGAAAGAGCTCTGGAGTTCGAATTCTGCTTGCTGCTTTCCCCCAGGAATCTGGTCAAGCCCTGTGGGAACAGGAGGCTGGACTGGGGTGGGCCACTGGTCTGACCCAGCAGTGACTCCCTCCCCTCAGACTGCCCTCTCGCCTGAGGCCAGGGCTGGCACCAATTCTGGCCCTCCCAACAAGCCCAGCAGCAGCCAGCATGGACAGCACTCAGGGATGAAGGGAGCTACAGATCTCCCAGCCTGCGGCTTACAAGAAACAACACTCCCTTCCCCAGCATCCCCCTTACCCATTTTGGCAATCAAGATATAATGGAGGTGGTACAGGGCCTCCGCGGCGTGTTGGGCAATCTCTTTTTTGTCCCCCAGCCGGATGGACAGCAGCCCTACCAGTTCTCCAAGAAGGGGGAAATCCTGGGAGATCTAGGAGTTGGAGAGGGAGATGCGCAGCCAGCAAGAGAAAACCGCCTGGCATGCTTTCAGTCGGCCAAGGTGGCAGAGGGGCGCAGGGCAAGAGAGCCGTGCTTAGGTGCCCCACCCAAGGCTTCCCCAGGGCTTTTTGCCCAGCCAGAACTCACTGCAACCTCTTAGGTTGGCGTTAAGCCTTGGCCTCTCACGTCAAAATCCAAGTGCTCCGAGACGTACTTCAAGATGAAGCTGGTGCTCATGAGAGCACTCTTCCTGCCCCTCCTCAGTGGGGTGGATTTTATTTTTTATTTTTTTTGAAAAAGCTAGCCATCCTGCAAGAAAGGAAATAAAATCAAGATAATTATGAAAAATGCCTCTGGAAAGGGAAGAAACCAAGGATAAAATATAAAATACAGACATAAAGACAGAGAAGGATTCTCCCTTCCAGATTTTAAACTTTATTATGAAGCAGTTTGGGTTACTTGGCTCCGGGATTGGATCAAATTAGAAAATACAGATTTGTCCCCCCCCCCCCCTTTTCCTTTTTATTTCCTGCTTTCTTGCCTGCCTGGGCACAGTTGTTTCAAAGCAGGAACGCCTGATTCCCCGTTTCCGACACTCACCGCAAAGTAAAACGCCATGCCTATCACCTTTTCTTTTGTGTCTGGGCTACGCAAGTATGCCCGGGACTCTTTGAAAATTCGTTTGTATTGCTCTCTGGAGCATGTGGACAAGGTCCTGAAACATCAAAATAAGAGACAAAGGATGCACAAGCATGAAGCTGGCAGGAAGAACCGCTAAGTGTTTCTGGCACCAATTCTGGCCCTCCCAACAAGCCCAGCAGCAGCCAGCATGGACAGCACTCAGGGATGAAGGGAGCTACAGATCTCCCAGCCTGCGGCTTACAAGAAACACTCCCTTCCCCAGCATCCCCCTTACCCATTTTGGAGATCAAGATATAATGGAGGTGGTACAGGGCCTCCGTGGCGTGTTGGGCAATCTCTTTTTTGTCCCCCAGCCGGATGGACAGCAGCCCTACCAGCTCTCCAAGAAGGGGGAAACACGCCCCCATGTATAAGACGCCCCCTATTCTTGGGTACTCAAAATTTAGAAAAGGGGGGGGGAGATTGCCAAGTCTTGTTAAGCTTAATTTGGGTGGTAGCCATTAATTGCTCACCCGCAAACCAATCGCACGCATCCACCAAGGCACCTATCATCTGCCCCATTGCCACAGCAGCAAGCCCATAGCCAACAGCCCATTCCACAGCAAAGAAACACCAGACAAATCACCGCTGGGAATCTCCTCCTGGCGGCTATAACCAACCGTCTGTCCCCCCTCAGCACTACCCATGTAGAGGAGGAGCCCCAATTTGACACATGATTTGGGGAGTGGGTAAAAAATTGGGCAAGTTCTTTGTCAGGGGGCTTCTGGACTGTTGCAAGGAGTGGATCGTGCCATATCTGAGCAGGGATCATAGAAGTGTATCATCTGAAGGGACCTGCGGGGTCACCTAGTCCAACCCCCAGCAATGCAGAACAGGGGCAGCCCCCCGGAGGTCCCTGCTCCATGTTACAGGAGAGGTGGGGTAGGGGGGCCTTGCACCCAGAGATCATGGAAACCAAGAGAGACCCTGGCCAAGGGGAACCCGAAAGGGATCTGGTTCTGCCTACTCACCAGGCAACACTGGCCCCGGCTGCTGCCTTGCCTCTGGCCTGATGATGGAGGCCTGGCGGTGTGGCAGTTTAGGGAAGGCAAGTGGTGGCCCCTGCGGTCTCCTTGTCTCTGCCCGCAATTCAGAAGTCTTTTCCACCTTCGGCAGGTGATTGGCCTCTTCCTGCCCCTCCTCAGTGGGGTGGATTTTATTTTTTATTTTTTTAAAAAAAGCTAGCCATCCTGCAAGAAAGGAAATAAAATCAAGATAATTATGAAAAATGCCTCTGGAAAGGGAAGAAACAAAGGATAAAATATAAAATACAGACATAAAGACAGAGGAGGATTCTCCCTTCCAGATTTTAAACTTTATTATGAAGCAGTTTGGGTTACTTGGCTCCAGGATTGGATCAAATTAGAAAATACAGATTTGTCCCCCCCCCCCTTTTCCTTTTTATTTCCTGCTTTCCTTGCCTGCCTGGGCACAGTTGTTTCAAAGCAGGAACGCCTGATGCCCTGTTTCCAACACTCACCGCAAACTAAAACGCCATGCATATCGCCTTTTCTTTTGCGTCTGGGCTACGCAAGTATGCCCAGGACTCTTTGAACATTCGCTTGTATTGCTCTCTGGAGCATGTGCGGTGGCGCGGCAGCAGCAGGAGGCCCCATTAGCTAAAGTGGTACCTCAGGTTAAGAACGGACCTCCAGAATGAATTAAATTCTTAACCCGAGGTACCACTGTAGGCTACTCCTTTGGGCACCTGCTAAGAACATTCTTGTTTAATAATAATAATAATAATAATAATTTTTATTTATACCCCGCCCTCCCCGGTAAGGCCGGGCTCAGGGCGGCTCACACAATCAAAATCACAATAAAACATAAACACCAAAACGGTCAATTAAAATACAGATTACAAAATTGAAAATGATTTAAAAATGATTTAGACAAGCCTACCCAGATATTTAGAAAGCTGGTGCCAATTTTAATCTGGTTTTGGTCTATTGTTATTTTAATTTTTCAAAAGTCTCAAATTATTGTTGTTAGTTTTCTAACTGATATTTTCTTATCTTTTCTTTTCAACCGCTTTGAAGTTTGTTTGTTTTATTACAACCAGCAGCATATACATTTTCTGAAATAAATAATAAGTTTATCCCCATTTGCCAGAAAGCAGGTCTTGGGGGGCTGCTCTTCATGCCTCACCTGCCAGTCCTTTTCACCTTCTTACCTTGCCAGCTGACAAATGCCTTTGAAAATGCTTTCTTGGCTTGACAGCAGAGTCCAGCAGCTTCGCAACCCCGCAAGTTGGAAATCGTCCACACCTCCGGCACGCCCAATCAGTTCTTTCAGGGCCTGCAGTCAAGTGAAGGAATTAAGAACGTTCTATTTATATTTCCATTTCAGAAATGCCCTTATTATTATTATAATATATCTGTTGTCTAAAGTTGTTTACAAAGAACAACTTCGTGTGTATATACAAAAGCTACAGTTGGTTGGTAATGCCAGTGCTTAAGCTTCCATTCCCCCTTCAGAGTGTATGTCATGTGACTGGTGTCCGTTGGCTATGTCCGTTATGTCCGTTATCTTGCCTGAGGTAAAGCTCAGAGTGTGATGATTGTTTTAATCAATGCTTTTTAAACCTTCATGCCAGACTCTGTAGTGCCAACTTCTGCTATGGTATGATTTCTGCTGTCGACCGGCAGTTTTGGGCCGGTGGTGAAAGAGCTAACTGGGGGGGGGGGCATGCCAGTTGCTCTGTTCTCCCTGGAAATCCCACTAACACTCCCATCTTCAGCACAGTTCAGTCCAAAAGGACGGAAGAGCACAGGGGTTGGGGAAGCCTGGGTCTCTTCGCTATCTAACCTAAGCAGAACCTCCATGTCCAAATGAAGCCTATCTCTTGGGGGAGGGCTGAGCCATCACGGCTACGGGTCAGGCTTGCAAGTGCGCAGAGAGAGAAGGGAGGGCCACCCCAAATGCATTACAGGTCCCTTACCCCAGTGGATTAAGACGCGAAGAGGGGGTGAGACTTGTTGACTTCAAACCTCTTCTGCACGCCTCAAGATGGAAACAGATGTGGCAGCAGAGTGCCAGCAAAAGGCGAGGGACTTTGTGCTCCACTACACCTGAAGCCTCGGGGAAGGTGATGATCCGGCACAAAGCGTTGGTAGCCTGGAGGGACACACTCCTCTCTTAGAGGCCCTTACTTGTCACAAGCCGCGGAGCTTTCCAACAAGGTGTCCATCACAGGGCTGAGACGCTTCGCGGCGAAGTTGACCACTGTGTGTTCTTTTGTGCGGGAGTCTGTGATCCCAGAGAGACGATGGTAAATCTCCCTGACAATCATCTGCAGCTGGAAGAAGATGAGAAAGGGTGGTGGACCTGAAAGAAAGCGAGGGATTTTGGAGAAATGATATATGATATATGATATATGATATATGATCAGATAAAAAAGAGGTTCAACCAACAGCATATACATTTTCTGAAATAAATAATAGGTTTATCCCCATTTCCCAGAAAGGAGGTCTTAGGGGGCTGCTCTTCATGCCTCACCTGCCAGTCCTTTTCACCTTCTTACCTTGTCAGCTGACAAATGCCTTTGAAAATGCTTTCTTCCCTTGAAAGCATCGTCCAGCAGCTTTGTAACCCCACAAGTTGGAAATCGTCCACACCTCCGGCACGCCCAATCAGTTCTTTCAGGGCCTGCACAGCGGTCCTGAATCAAGTGAAGGAATTAAGAATATTCTATTTATTTTTCCATTTCAAAAATGCCCTTCACCCATAGATCTCAGGGCAGTTCAGATCGAATATTCATTGAACTCGATTCTCCGAAAAAAATATTAATCATACTCAATTGTTTCACAAGACATTTAAAAAATGGGGGGGGGGTGGCGCCTCTTGCCGGAGTTCTGCCCCGGCTGCTCCTGACTCGCGGGGAGAACAAAAGGGGAGGCGCGAAAGAAAAAGACGCCTCTTCCTGTTCCTGACGTGCAGGAGCAGCAGCAAACCAGCTACCGGTAGAGAGACCCAGCCAGATGGGCGGGATACAAGTAATAAATTATTATTATTATTATTATTATTATTATTATTATTATTATTATGGGTCTGAGAAAAACTGCAGCATCTTGGGAATATGCTTGTGGGGCTCTTGAAAGAAATGTGTCTCTGTAAGTTTAATTGCCTCCTGCCTGTGAAGCTGGGAAGGGTGTTACCTGATTTATACCTTAATGTGGGATCTGGTCTAGCTGTGTGAGGAGGATGTGTACCATATTGGAAGCCAAATCCAGCTGTGTCAGGGAGGGGATGGGAAACGCCAGGGAGTGTTCTCTGGTTACCCAATTTGAAGCTGCCTTGTTCAAATGGTTACATGAGACAAAGGGTTAGCATCCTACAATTGGCCAATTCGCAATTAGAAGTATAATTTGATTGGCTTTCTCTGTAAAACCCCACGAGGGGGAAAGGGGGATAAGAACCCTAGATTTGGCAAAATAAAATAAAATTTTTTTTTCTTCCAGTAGCACCTTAGAGACCAACTAAGTTTGTTCTTGGTATGAGCTTTCGTGTGCATGCACACTTCTTCAGGTACACTGAAACAGAAGTCACCAGACCCTTATATATAGTGAGAGGGTGGGGAGGGGTATTTAACTGGAACCCTAGATTTGTAAGGAAAGGGGGTCAGCCATCCTCTGGGATCTGATGCCAGCCATGGACTCCTATCCAATCCTTGCCTTAGGGAGAGGGATAAGATGCCAATTTCTGATCTAAGTTTTGTGGTGTGAGTATTAGACGCTTAGGTAGTAATACTATGTACCTTTGTTGTTTTGTTTCTTGTAACCTTTTTTCTGGAGAACTGTATATCTTGGTTGGTTTTTCTTTTAATAAACCTTAAAAGGATAAGTTTGTCTGTGTCTTGTGTTTCCAACTGCAAAGCTAAACCTGTGTCAAACTACTTGACTCTACCTTTAAGTTGGTTAGCTGTGTCCACGGTAGAGTGGAGCAGACTGTGTAGCCCTTCTTTGCACAGTGCAGAATTTAAACTGTGGAACTCCCTCCTGCAGGAGGGAGAGGCAGCCACCAACAGAGGTGGCTTTAAAAGAGGATTAGACAAACTCACGGGGGCAATGGGGGGGCTGAGCTCTGCCCACAGTCAGAGGCAGAAATGCTTCTAATATTTGATGAATTATTGTATTTTAATATTTTGCTGGAAGCCGCCCAGTGTGGCTGGGGAAACCCAGCCAGATGGGCGGGGTATAAATAATATATTAAATAATAAATAATATATTATTATTATTATTTTATTTATTATAGCCTGGTAACGGCAGAGGGTTGCCCCTTTTACCTCTGGCCCAGGGCTACCAGTGGACTAAAAGGGGGGTGGCAGCTTTTTGATATAAACCTTGGCGACCCCCCCTTTGTGGATCGCAACCCCCCTTCTCCCACTACAGAGTTGATATAGCAACTGAGGAATTTTGTTGTTTCCCGCAAGGGAATAACAATAAAGATCTGTTCTATTCTGTTCTATTGTATTCTATTCTAAATACACCACGCGTTTGGCTTAAATCTGCTCCAGGGGTTGCTGTGAAGGTTAGCAGCCCGAGGCGGCCAGTTTGAATTTACCTTTTCTCCTCGAACTCCTCAGGCCCCTCCTCCACAGCGCTGCTAAGGAGGAGACATGAGGTCACAGCATTGTGACAACATCAGGGGGGAAATGATGTCAGTGGAAAGGAGACCTTTTGCTCAGCCTGCCTGGGACAATGTAAACAAAGTAAATTCATCCCATTTCTCCAACACCTTTCATCCGAGGATCATTTGGTGGTTTCACCTCCATACTCTAAGTTATGGGTGGCCTTCCTCTCTTGCCAGCATTGTATATCGGAAACAAAAATGCCCAGCTAGAAATTGATTTTAGAATTATTATATATTTATTTCCCTGACAGGGACTCGAGGCGGCTTACGGATTAAAATAAGACAAGCTAAAAACATTGGGGGGCAGGCAAGGAAACCTGCAATTAAAAAGCCCTTAAACACTGATAGAATTAAAACTGCATGTGCGCATACAAATTAAAATATCTTACCATACAAATAATTGCAATAAAAACAGCACAACACAAGCCCTTTCATTAAAAGCACATTTTTATATATATATTTATGTATACCTTGCTCATCATAGAACTGTAGAGTCGGAAGGGACCCCGAGGGTCATCCAGCCCAGCCCCCTGCAATGCAGGAATCTTTCGCACAACATGAGGCTCAAACCCACAACCCTGAGATTACGAGTCTTGTGCTCTATCAACAATTCCGTTGACCCTGTGAGTGGGGGAATCTAGACACAAATAGAAAATGATGTGATTATAAGCTCTCGTTGCTAAGGGTACGGTGGTTGAGTGGCAGGTTGCTGTTCAGCCTTGCCCAGGGGACAACTCAATGGTGGGACTTCGGGAAGGACCACCAAAGAGGTGACAGAAAATCCTTGGCAAATGGGAACAGGAGAGTGGCCCAACTAGTGGGTGGTGTGGAGGGGGCTTCATCTTAATGAATCCAGAGGCAAATGGAGCCAATAGCTTTGTGACAGAATGTTTAATATACAGTAGATATAGATAGGGACGCGGGTGGCGCTGTGGTCTAAACCACTGAGCCTTGGGCTTGCCAATCAGAAGGTCAGCAGTTCACATCCCCGCGGCGGGGCGAGCTCCCATTGCTCGGTCCTTGCTCCTGCCAACCTAGCAGTTCAAAAGCATGTCAGAGCATGAGTAGGTAAATAGGTACCGCTCTGGTGGGAAGGTAAACGGCGTTTCCGTGCACTGCTCTGGTTCGCCAGAAGCGGCTTAGTCATGCTGGCCACATGACCCGGAAGCTGTCTGCGGGCAAATGCCGGCTCCCTCGGCCAATAAAGCGAGATGAGCGCTGCAACCGCAGAGTCAGACACGACTGGACCTAACAGTCAGGGGTCCTTTAAAGGTACCCTCTACTTCTTTACATTTCCAACACTTGTTTTCTTTTCTTTTATACATTTTTGCTAATTTAACCGGTGTTAAATACCATCTGTACATCATTTTCATATAATTCTCTTTAAGTGCAGTACAGGCCGCAAATTTCATATCATTTTTCCATAATCTTTTCTGATTTGCCATCTGAATGTTTGTCTCTCATCTCCAGCATCACTTATCTGATTCAGTCTTATACAGTACATCTTAGCAAGCCTACTCAGTGTTAAATACCATCTGTGAATCATTTTCAGGTAGTTCTCCTTCAAAGAATAACATGCTGTAAATTTTCCAGGATTTCCCTGAATAAGTTAGCTGATTTTGTTTAGTTTTGGTTGTATGATTTTATGCACAAATGATTTTTTTTAATGCACGGTGATATATAAATAGATTTGAGTTCTGGAACCCCCCCCCCCTTTTCCTTCAATTCATCAAATTGAAATAAATTAAATTCTGAGATTCCTGCACTGCAAGGGGTTGGACTAGATGATCCTTGGGGTTGCTCCCAACTCTACAATTCTATCATTCTATGAAATTAGTAAATATATCCCCCCTGCCCCCCCAAAAGTCAACTCACGAGTTCATGTGAAATGCAGCAGGCAAGGTGTCAACCCAACCTCCCTAGATCTCTTAGTAATGCACGACAATTAATATTAGCACTTTGTATGCAGAAAATGGCAAAGATGGATCTATTCTGAGTTAAGACGGGGATGTTGAGCTGCAGAAGCCATTCCTGTAAGAGGCAGCAAGTTATAATTAAGATGCGTTGGAATTTAGAGACTCAATTTTGCAGAGGTTTGAAAACGATTAATAAAAACATGGCCTGCATGAGGAATAAACATTGTCCGCCCTTTAATTAAAAATGATGATTAACTTGACAAGGCATCCTGACTGATAATCAAAGTTCTATTGTGATATGGCCAGGAAAGGTGAAGGTCTAAAGACCCCAAAGAAATTCTGGCTATTTGGTCAGAATCATAGAATTGTAGAGTGGGAAGGGACCCCCAAGGGCCATCTAGCTCAACCCCCTGCAATGCAGGAATCTCAGCTCCAACACGCAAGTTCCTTGGGGAGAAATGGATGTTGCTTTGAAAGGTTAGTGCTGCAGAGAGAGGCTCCCCTATTTAACCTGCCTGCCTGTAATTGAGCAAAAACCCACATAAAGGCAGCATGACTCTCTTCTCGTGACCTGGTAAAAGTTTGCCTCCCACCAGCCTACAAATCCAGCTCCTTGGGGGAATGAATTTTGAGAAGCTATGTGCAGGCCTGGAGGAGGAGGAGATATAGAATCATAGAATTGTAGAGTCAGAAGGCACCCAACCCAAGGGTCATCTAGTCCAACCCCCTGCCATGCAGGTGTCTCAGCTAAAGCATCCCTGACCAGCGCCGTCTTTAGCATATGCGCCGCCGGGGTGCAAAGATCCGTCCAGCGCCCCCAAATTTAGTTTAGCCCCCAAATGAACATTTATTATGCTTATGTCAGAATCCACACTTACGCCTCATCTCTTGGCCACCAGGGGTATTGTGTATATAGTTTTCACTCAGGTCCACGTCAGTTAATTTAGGCAGGAAACCCTGGGCTGTTAAACTATGTTAAACTGGGCTGTTAAACTGGGAGTCAAACTATGGAACTCCCTCCCACAAGATGAAATGAAGGCCACCAACCAGGATGGCTTAAAAAGAGGAATAGACCAATTCAGGGAGGAGGAGAGGGCTATTAGTTAGCCTGGTTCTGCCTCCACAGTTGGAGGGAGCAGCGGTGCTTCTGAATCCCAGGTGCTAGAAACTATGGGAGGGGAGAGTGGTCCTGTGTTCGGATCCTGCTTGCGGGTTTCCTTTTGGGGCATCTGGTTCCTTTTGGGGCATCTGGGAGAACAGGATACTGGACTCAATGGGTCATTGGCCTGATCCAGCAGGCTCTTCTCATGTTCTTCACTCCTCTCTTCTGCTGTTTCCTCCTCTAAAGGCTCCTTTTGGCAGGAAGGTGTCAGGTTGTGTGAAACAGCCCTGCATGTCTAGTTCCGTTGCAGCCCAGGGCTATTATGAGGCTAGCAAGTTGTGGCCACCGCAGGCCGGCAAACCTGCCATCCCAACTCCTTAAGAGCAGCCCCAGAAACCACAAAAATCCTCCTCCTGTCATTTGGCAAACCACCTAATCATGACCTTGGCTTGGCTTATTACGGGGTTACCAGGATAGCAGAGGCTGCGATGAAGAAGTCTCCTGGACTGGGGGGGGGGGGGGAGAGAGAGAGAGAGAGATGAGCTCCGTTTCCCAATGCTCTCTTCACATACGGCTCGAAGTATTTTTCCAGGTGGGATTCCGAAGTTGGGGGGGGGACCTCTGGGAAGGAGGGCATTCCCACGATTCTGTGCAACTGCGGAACTCCCTGCCACAGGAGGCAGTGAGGGCCGCCAACTTGGAGGGCCTTAAAAGAGGACAAATTCATGGAGGATAAGAGGATTATCGATGGTTGCAAACGCTGCGGGTTGCGAACATGCCTCCGGCACGGATCATGCAACCCGAGCGTCCAGTGTATTGCAACAACTGTTGTCCCCTTCTCACCAAGCTGCTTGGCAATAGTCTTGTAGCCCAGTCCAGCCTTGGGCAGGTCTACAATCCTGTCCCTGACATCCTTGGACAGCTCTTTGGTCTCGGTCATGGTGGCTACTTTGGAATCTGCTGGATTGATTGCTTCTGTCAACAGGTGTCTTTGGACAGGTACTGTAATGAGCTGGGATTACAGGTAAAACCTCTCCCTTACAGCAGGTGCTTCTGATCTCAGCTCGTTACATACAGTGAAGATACCAGGTAGCCTGACATCTGGCTGGTTGATAGGGGATCAAATACTTATTTCACTCATTATAATGGACATCAATCTCTGACTTTTGTCTTCTGGGGGTTTTCCTGTTGTTATTCTGTCTCTCACAGCTACAATAAACCTACCATTAAAATTATGGACTAGCCATTTCTTCATCAGAGGGCAAATTGGCAAATTTAGCAGGGGATCAAATACTTCCCCCCCCCTCATTGTATATGTCCAGCTGTCCTTTGTCAACAACAAATTGTGACTGTTTTTGTGTGTTGAATATATGCTATATGGTAATTGATGGCCCTAATCTCAAGCCATTTGCATATGTTGCCATGCCACCAGTCCATGCAGAATGCAGGCACCCTATATATAGAAAGGAGCAAAGCAGGGATTGAGAGAGCAGAATAGCAGGCGGGGCCCATGACTTACATCATGGGAGCCAACACAACACAAAACACTGTAGCCTACATCTAGTTCCCCCCCTTTAATTTTTTTTTGGGGGGGCCCAAGAGTGGGGCCCTAAGCTAGAGCTTGTTTAGCTTATACGTAAATCCGGCACTGGGTAGCTAGGATTTATGCTAGGAGGCGGGCAGAACCTCAGTTAGTTATTTTTAATGATTTATTGGATAGCACCTGCCTCCCTGTTGAAAGGCTCTCAGGTGATTGTTGCGGGGGAGACCTGGCCACTTTTGATTGGCCATTCAGAGGGAAAGTCCCTTCCCCAGGGATCAGGCTGCAAATCTTGCGGCGCGCCCTGAAGCGGCTGAGAAAGCGCACGGGCGGTTTTTGTGCCCCAAAAAACCACAATAATGGAAGCTCTCAAAACTACACGTCCCAGAATTCCGCGGGGAGGAGGCGGAGAAAGAGAAAGTGGCGCTGCCCACTTTCGGGTTCAAGCGTTGCTATTTTCTTTCTTTTTTGCAACCTTTGCAGCGGAGCCCAGGAGATCCAAAGGCCCGCGGAGGTTGCGCGCGCGCGGGCTGCTCGCTCCCCCGAAGCTCCTGGGTGGGGAGAGGAAGAGGCCACGATCCCCGCCCGCCGCGGGGCTTCCCCTGGGCTTGCTCGGGAGTAAGCCGCCCCTTCCAGAGGGCGAGCGGAGACGCGCAGGATACCCCCCTCCCCAGGCAAAAAAAAAGCCCGGGGGATCGGGCCCTGCGGCTTGCGCAGCGAGGCGGCGGAGGGCCGGGCGGGGGTCTCGGCCCCTTTCCCGGCGGGGGCGGCGGACAGAGCAGCTGGGGGGCGCCGGGAAGAGGATCCTCCTCCGCCGCCGCCGCCGCCCGAAGCCAACATGGCTGAGATCAGCATCGACCAGTCCAAGCTGCCGGGAGTCAAGGAAGGTAGGCGGGGAAGAAGGGGGTCGGGGGAGACCCCTGGGCAAGACTCGAGGGGGGGGGTCGTTGGGGGGAAGGGAGACCCCTTTGCGAGACTGGGGGGGGGAGAGGGAGAGGAGACCCCTTTGCCAGACACCGGGGGGGGGGAGGTCGTGGGAAGGAAGGGGGCGGGGGGGGTGTCGAGGGAAGAAAGGAGACACCCTTGCAAGACTGGGGGAGGGGGCGGCGTGGGGGAGAAGGGAGACCCTTTTGCCACCCTCGACGATGGGGAGGGAGGGAGACCCCTTGCCAAGACTGTGGGGTGGGGGCGATGGGGAGGGAGACCCCTTTGCAAACCTCTGGCGGGGCGGGAGGGAGGAGACCCCTTTGCGAGACTCGGGGAGGGGGGCGTTTCCTTTTGTGGGGGAGCGGCCGAGAATGCCTGCCCCCCCCCGCGGCGCCCCCTTTTCGGATCTCGGGGGGTCTAATCTTTTCTCCCTTCTGCGGGGGAGGGGCTGGGGGGTCTCTCTGCAGGATGCACCCCCGTGGCATTCGCTGAGCAGAAGGCCTGGAGGGCCGGGCCGGGGCTCTGGCGGGCCGGGTCTGCCTGGCGCCGCGCCCCGTTGCGAAAGGCGGGGAAGCCGCCCAGAGGCCCCCGCAGACGGGCGCGCCTGCACCTGCCGGGGAACACGGGGACCCCCTTTCAGACGTGCCACGGATCTCCCGGGCAGTTGGAGACCTGGGAAGCTCGGACCGCTTCGGGTCGCTCTAGTCCTGTGTTGCCTGCTCTGGCCGGCAGCAGCTGCTCTCTCCGGAGCTTCCCCCACCCCAGCCCTGCCCCCAGAGACTGGGGTGCCCTGCCCCCCCAAATAAAGCCAGATTCTAGTCCTCATGAATCTGGGCAAAGGGTTGATCTCTGTAGGAAGCTGCTTTCCCCTGGCTTGTCTTGGGTGCCCTTGGGGCGTTGAACCCGGCACCTCCTTCTGCATGCCAAGCAGCTGCTGTAACCGCTGAGCTGCAGTCCAGGGTGTGTCTGGGGCAAAGGGCAGAAGGCCCAGCTGCCCCCCTGCTGCCCCAAGCTGCTACTTTTCTAGGTGCAGGGGTTTCTCTGTTCGTTTCTGCCCATAAGGTCCACTTCCTTTGTGCGTCAGGGCAGGAGGCAAGAGACCTCCCCCTCCCCTCCAGACAAAAAGGGGAGGGGGAATCGTAGAATGAGAAGGGATCCAAAGGGTCCTCTAGTCCACCCCCTGCAGAGGATGCGTCTTTTAAAACTGGGCTTGACCTCAGACACTTTGCCCCTGTTATTGCATTTATATCCCAGTCTCTTTTCCTCCAAGGAGCTCAGGGGGACATAATAATAATAATAATAATAATAATAATAATAATTAATAATACATGATTCTCTCCCCCCTCATTTGATTGCTCCACAACAACCCTGTGAGGTAGGTCACGCTGAGAGGCGGTGACTGGCCTGAGCTCTCCCAGTGAGCTTCATGGCCAAGTGGGGATTTGAACCCTGGTCCTAGTCCAATGCTCTAACCACTACACCACACTCTGGCTCTTTAAGTACTTGGATTTTTTTTTAAAAAATAAACTTGGTGTGTGTATCTCCCAAATTAATTGTAGCACATTTTCTTGATAAAAACATATCTGACTAACCTTTCAGACCTTGCAGCTGTGCTTTTAGCTCCTTTCTCGCCTTTATATTTTATCATTTCATTTTCTGCGTTACCCTCTTTTTCTTGCAAGCTGCCTCTTCGCTTTGGGTTGGGAAATAGGGTTTAAATGCAGGGTGGTTTTTTTTTGTTTTTTTAAAGGTGTGTGGCTTTTTTCTATCACGGAATCATAAAATTGTAGAGCTGGCAGGGATCCCCAGGGGTCATCCATCCCACCCCCTGCGAAACAGGAAATGTTGGAGCCTATCTCCTGGCCCAGGGCGAGCCACCCTCTGTCCTACTTCTGGCCTGGGGCTGTCACAGAGGAGCAAAGAAAGGCTTTCCTACTCTTCCAAACACTCTGGGGTGGGATGTGTGTTATTCTTTATTTTATTATCCTTTATTGAATTCATATACCGCCCTGTACCTGGAAGCAGGAGTCACCAATACGGTGCTTGTGGGCACAATCCCCCCCCCTTGCCCACAGATTCTTTGACCCACAACCCCTTTAACACCCTGCTTGGACAAGAAATAAGGGTAGTTATTTTTTCTCCCTTCTCTGGGTGGGGGAGCTGATCCCGTGGAGGGATTAGGGAAGGATCCAGGAGGGTGGCGCCCGCAGCTGGTGCTCCAAAACCCAGAGGTGCCCACAGCCCCCAAAGTTGGTCATTCCTGTTGCAAGGGAGCATATATGCAGGATCCCGTGACGTAGGTTGGTCGTCCTGCCGTGCCGGAGCTTGTTGTTTAGTCGTTTAGTCATTTCCGCCTCTTCGTGACCCCATGGACCAGAGCACGCCAGGCACTCCTGTCTTCCTCTGCCTCCCGCAGTTTGGTCAGACTCATGTTGGTAGCTTCGAGAACACTGTCCCACCATCTCGTCCTCTGTCGCCCCCTTCTCCTTGTGCCCTCCATCTTTCCCAACATCAGGGTCTTTTCCAGGGAGTCTTCTCTTCTCATGAGGTGGCCAAAGTACTGGAGCCCCAACTTCAGGATCTGTCCTTCCAGTGAGCACTCAGGGCTGATTTCTTTAAGAATGGATAGGTTTGATCTTCTTGCAGTCCATGGGACTCTCAAGAGTCTCCTCCAGCACCATAATTCAAAAGCATCAATTCTTTGGCGATCAGCCTTCTTGATGGTCCAGCTCTCACTTCCGTACATTACTACTGGGAAAACCATAGCTTTAACTATACGGACCTTTGTTGGCAAGGTGATGTCTTTGCTTTTTAAGATGCTGTCTAGGTTTGTCATTGCTTTTCTCCCAAGAAGCAGGCGTCTTCTAATTTCGTGAGTGCTGTCACCATCTGCAGTGATCATGGAGCCCAAGTAAAATCTCTCACTGCCTCCATTTCTTCCCCTTCTATTTGCCAGGATGTGATGGGACCAGTGGCCATGATCTTAGTTTTTTTGAGAATGACTTAAGCTTTTTTGTTGTATGGACCCCCTTGAAATCCTCCTTTAGTTCTGTGGACATGCGAAAAATTTTACTACAGAAGGAATACAAGTTGATTTTTGAATTAAATACCCTACACCCTAAAGGCCTTAATACTGAGTTTGATTTACAATGCTATATTTAAAATGCTGTACCTTTAAGAGTTAATTGATATCTTGGTCTGTTTGTCCTATTTAAGTCTCCATTGTGTTAGTCTTTCCAAGCTGTGCCTACATCATTTGTATGTTTGATTGATCATATATACTTGAAGGTATGTTCTATATTTTGATAACATTTGGCATTATATAATTTGTATAGTCTGTTATGATTATTTATTGTATTGTAATTGATACATTATCCACACAGAACTGATGAAGCTTCCTTTGCGAAACCTGTTGTAATCCGGAAGGCAGGTCTTTCTCCTTCTTCTCAGTTGCCCTTCTGTGAAAGGATCTAAGATGACTACATCCTACTATCGACAGTTTTGTTTCTCTGTCCCAGTGAACTTTTGAAAACTTATGTTGGCACTGAGTTGTTTGAATACATCTTAAGCTGAATGGTTCATATGTATTGATTTTGGTCATATACGTTACATGTATATAAGTATATTTGGTTCCATTGTTTGATTTTTATTTGGTTCCATTGTTTGATTTTCATTACAGTATCTTTGATATTATCATTATTATTTTTGTCATTATTATTTCAGCCGATGTGCAGTGGTTTTGTTGTTACTTTTGCTTCTTAGTTTTTTTGATGCCAGAGCTTAGTGTTAGAAATTAGCCTGGCGCCAGGCGCGTTTTGCTACTGGCACGGGTCCAGCTGCAACTATGGCAAGATATCTGGGCACCAGGTTGGCGACCACAGTTTAAAAAACCTCTGCCTTTGATCGTAGTTAATACCATTTCCGTTTCCACTGTATGTGTCTCCTTCTTGCATACTGGGACAAGTCAATTTTTGCAAGAACAAGCTACAGTTAGGCATTAGATTGTAGGATTGTGGAATTGCAGGATTTTAGCGTCGGAAGGGACTCCCCAGGGTCATCTAGTCCAACCCCTAGCGAACAGACATTCCATTGTGGTGACTGTGACCTAGATTTAAGTATCTAGCTTATATATCTTGAGTTTCTAACATGGCTCAGAAATGCTGAGTTTCATGCTGAGTTGCCCCGGCTTTACTCCCAGGTAAATGTGGGCAGGATTGCAGCCTTTACCAAATCAGGCTCAAATCATGAGCCAAGACGAGGCACATTTTCTCTCCGCAACGCACCTGGCACTGTTACTTCAGTTTGTGCAAATTGGTGAAATGAACTGCTTGGTTGGAGATTGCTATAGAAATGAATTTGCAATGAGTTCCGGTTAATTGCTTTGGAGTTCAAGGTTGGGTCAGAGTGTCTGGCATAAATCATCTTGGGACAGGACCAATGGACGCGACCCGTTTGTGGGTGGCAAGGGCTGTATTTGTGGTGGGCGTTGCGGAGAGTTTTCAAATGTGAAATGCCACACAAAGGGGTAGGTCTGAGTCTTCCGTCCGGCAGACGTTGCTGCGACTCAATCCTTGATGCGACTCACTTTCACATGGCGCGTTTTTCAAATAAGAGCATCGGAGCACCCTGCTGGATCGGGCCCATGGCCCAAAACCTAGTCCAGCCCTTGCAGTGGCCGACCAGATGCCTCAAAGGGAAATCTGCAAGCAGGATTCGAACACAAGATCAGCTCTCCAGCAACTGGCATTCAGAAGCATTGCTGCCTGCAGCCCTGGAGGCAGATCAGTCCTCTTTTTAAGCTTTCCAAGTTGGTGGCCATCACTGCCTCCTGTGGGAGGGAGTTCCACAGATCAACCGGTGTTCGAAATTCGTCAGGTGCATTTTGCACCTGCCTCTGGGCCACTTGCGACCAAGCGAAGATGCCCAGCTGCCTGGATGGACGGCACCTGATGTCTCTACGGATCTGGACTCTGCACACACTAGCAGCACATCCTGCTTTGCCTTCCCAGTGGCAAAGTAAAGCGAGATGAGCGCCCCAACCCCAGAGTCGTCTGCCACTGGACCTACCTTTTTCAAGCTGTTTGTGTCGGGGCTTTGACCTCCAGGTTAAGTGTGGGTTGGAGGGGGGCAGCCTCCCTCCAGAGCAACCCTCTATATTAAAATAACTTCTCCAAAGGAAGCCTTGTTGTTTTCTGGCTTGAAGTGAAGATTGGACAAATTCGTGGAGGAAGAGGGGGCTGCGAGAGGCGATGCTTCTAAATACCAGTTGCTGGAAACAGCAGGGAGGGAGAGGGCTCTTGTGTTCGGATCCTGCCAGAGCAGAATGCTGGACCAGATGGGCCATTGGCCTGATCCAGCAGGATTTCCTTGCTCCCCGGGAACAGAATCGCAACCTTAATTTTGCTTGCGGACCAAGAGAGGATCAGGCCTTTTGTTTGCGATTTTCCTTTTGCACAGCCAGCCTCCTGAAAGAGACATGAAGCCTCTGGATTTTCTTTTCAGGCCAGAGATTGCAGGAGGGGAGGGCCCTTGCCTATTATCCTCCGGCGCTTCTCTTTCAAAGCCCGGCTGTTGTCTGCCCTGAAAGCGGGGAGGGGGCTTGCACAGAGGGACCCCTGGGACTCCCACGGAGAGCATGCGAAGCTCAGGCTGCTCCTTGATCTTAACCTCCTGTACATCACAATCCTGGCTTGCGACAAAGAACCACGCACTCCCTTTCATGCTGCGAGAGAGATGTATTCTCCCTGTTGCTGAGCTGTGGGAAAGGGGCCAAGGGGTGGGGGGTTGGGGTCAGGTTGCTTTTGAAGGTGGGATGGGGAGAGGGGAGAGAGGGGAAGGTGGGATGGGGAGAGGGAGGCAGGCTGGATTTCCCCGCGGCGGCTGGCGGCTTGGATTTTCACCTGCACAGAAATGGCATTTGAGGTGCCCATATGTGAAAGCCGAAGTGTCTGTGTATCTGAAGCAGTGTGCATGCACACGGAAGCTCATACCAATAACAAACTTAGTTTGGGACGCTGGCGGCGCTGTGGGTTAAACCACAGAGCCTAGGGCTTGCCGATCAGAAGGTCGGCGGTTTGAATCCCTGCGACGGGGTGAGCTCCCGTTGCTCGGTCCCAGCTCCTGCCCACCTAGCAGTTCGAAAGCACGTCAAAGTGCAAGTAGATAAATAGGTACCGCTCCGGCGGGAAGGTAAACAGTGTTTCCGTGCGCTGCTCTGGTTCGCCAGAAGCGGTTTTGTCATGCTGGCCACATGACCCAGAAGCTGTACGCCGGCTCCCTCGGCCAGTAAAGCGAGATGAGCGCCGCAACCCCAGAGTCATCCACGGCTGGACCTAACGGTCAGGGGTCCCTTTACCCTTTACCTAAGGTGCTACTGGAAGGATTTTTTTTATTTTGTGTAAAGGGAAGCATCTTAGCAGAGATCTTTTTTTAAAAAACAGGAGAAGCGATAGGGTTAGGCACACTTGTGAATGTCTGTGTGCAAATTGTAGGCTGGCATTCAACGGAGCGCCCGTTGCGCAAGGAGAAATATTTTTGGCAGGTTTGAAGGAAACGGCAAGCGAGAGGCAACGCATGATAGAAGCTTACAAAATAATGTGCGGCATGCAATAAGTGGACAGAGAAGAGGTTTTCTCCCCTTGGCCTGACACTAGCACTTGTGGACATTCAGTTAAAGCCGACCATTGCCATATTCAGGACCAGCAAAAGAGAGCCCTTCGTTAAACTGTGGAACTCCCTCCTGCAGGAGGCAGCGATGGGCACCAAGCTAGAGGGTTTTTGAAGGAGGGTTAGACAGATCCACGGAGCAGGGGGCTTTTGATGGCTGCTATGCCTGTTGCTCTGGCTCCACAGTCAATAATAATAATAATAATAATAATAATAATAATAATTTATTATTTATACCCCGCCCATCTGGCTGGGTCTCCCCAGCCACTCTGGGCTGCTTTCAACAGAACATTAAAATACAACAATCTATTAAACATTAAAAGCCTCCCTAAACAGGGCTGCCTTCAGATGTCTTCTAAAGGTCTGGTAGTTGTTCTCTTTGACATCTGAAGGGAGGGCGTTCCACAGGGCGGGCGCTCGGGGGTCGCATAACTAGTTAGCATGCCAGAGTCTCGTTCGTTATCGGAATTAACCAGACAAATCGCTCCACCAACTAAGAACGGCCATGCACCACTGACCCACAGTCAGGCAGAAGTGCTTCTGAATACCAGTTGCTGGAAACTGCTGGAGGGAATAGGGCTCTTGTGTTCGAATCCTGCCTGCAGGTTTTCCCCAGGCATCTGCTTGATTGCTGCAAGAACAGAATGCTGGACTAGAGGGGCCATTGGCCTGATCCAGCAGGCTTTCCTTATGTTCCCCCAATGGGGGAAATGCAAGAGCAATTCAGAATTCCCTGTATTTCAGCATTCAGTTCAGAAAGAGAGTAGATCTCTCTCTCTCTCTCTCTCTCTCTCTCTCTCTCTCTCTCTCTCACACACACACACACACACACACACACACACACACACACACACTGGAGCTCTAGAAACTCCCCCCCCCCCGCCAGAACACTTTCCCAGATCTCCCTTAGTTATTTACCCAGCCACTCCCAGCAGCAGTATTGGTGAAACTGCCTTTGTACAATTGAGAGAGGAAGAGAGAGCAAACCGAGAAATGGCACTTTCCCTAGACGGAGGTTTGCATGCCGGTGCTGCTTGTGCATTTTGCAGCAGCCGTGCGAATGGGTGCATGTGCTTCCTGGCCAGCTGGCCTGCTGCCGGCTCCCTTCTATGCTTCCTCTCGAACCCGAAGCACCTGCAGCGAAACTCAGCCAGGCCAACAGCTCACCAAGTGCCCAGAAGGGCTGCTTTTGAAAGTGGGGGTTCCGGGGGAGGCTTCTACAAAGATGATGCTTTTTGCAATTTAGTGATGGTCAGCCGTCTCAGGATTGGGTTCTGTCGAGGGCAAGCAAAGCTGATATAGGCGGCAGTCTCCGTCAACGTGGTGCCCTCCGGAGGCTTCCCATTCGGCGCTGATGGGAATTGTAGTCTGAAGTATCTAGAGGGCACCAGGTTGACAGAATCTGCCCTTGCTCTTTTGCAGCTCGGGCAAAGGAGGAAGGCAGATGAATCTCAGCTGGAATTGTGACCAAGGTTTCGCCTCAATTGAAGCAAGTTTGGGGGTTCTCTGCAGCGAGATGGCTCTCGGAGTTCTGCTCATTCCTGAATTCTTGGCCCTGGTTCAAGCCTGGGTCTTTGCATTTCTCATGGTCCAGCCTCGCTTTCACCAGTGGTACCACCCCCCCTGGGGAGGGCAGTGGGGTTACCTGGGAGGGTGCTAAGAGGCATAGGGTGGCAAGGGGGCACTGGAGGTTACCACTGGATCAAGTTCGTTGGTTTTGTTGAATTAAACTGGATAGCTTGAATGGGACTTTGAGTAAATGTGCCATGGATTGTTACTGTTCTGAATTATATTGTGCAAACCACTATTTTGAATTGTGCTTTTTATAGGATCAAGGGGGCTGAATTTTTGAACTTATGGAAAACTCCTCCAGATTAACAACTGCCTTGCGCCATTTTTATGGGCTGGGGGAAGTGACTGGCTCAGGTGTTTTCATGGATCAAAACTATGTATTTGTTTCACAAAATTTATGCACTAGTCGATTGTAGGGGGGAAAGCAGTTTGCAGAAAGATAAGAGGAAGAAAAACATACCGAGAGAGATTTTCAGCAGTGGTTCGAAACGTAGCATAAAGTTTAAATGCTAAATCCACACCAACTTTCTAAGCATCTGGTTTTTAGCAGGCGCCGAAGAGAGTACCGTGAATGCAGGTGCCTGCTTGGTTTCAAGGGGCAGGTAGTTCCAAAGTGCACACAAAAAACCCAGCCGAGTTCCTACAAACCGAGACAGTGCATGAAACCTGCAAATCTGCAAGGGGGAAAAGGCAACGCAACCTGGGCTGTGGGTCTGGCCTTGTTGGGGACGGAGGGGGCATCTGTTGACACGCCAAGAGCCATCGGAGCGTGGAGAACGGGGCACCGTCGCCAGGGCAACCTGCACACGCCGGCCGCGGCCAACCCTGGCCGATTCTGCGTGGCGCGGCGCCAGCCTTCTTTCCCTGCCTTTGGGTAAAGGTCACTTGAGTCATTCCTAATGGGGCTGAAAGACTGGAGAGCGGCTGCTGCCTTCGGTTGGGTTATTGTTGTGTTTGCTCGTTCTTCTTTGCCGTCCTTTGGCTGGGAGGTCCGTGACGTCTGCCAGAGAGCAAAGACCTCCTTTGTCCAGGCTCTAGAAGATGGCATGGGGTGGGGGGTTCGCCCGGGGGTGGGGGGTAGGGAAAGCAAGCGGCCCACCCACCCCCAGCCGTTTGCAAGCTTGCGTTGCCGTTCCCTCGTTGCGCCGCGCTCAGACGCTTCCCCGGCCGCAAAGGATTGCCAAACCTTGAAAGACCTTTAATCTCCATTATCTGGACGGCTGGTATTTGAGGCTTTGGCAAACCGCCCTTCTTGGAAAGGGGTCTTGTGTGCTGAAAGTATCTATACAGGGCCGGATTGAGGTTTGATGCGGCCCTCAGCTCCTGAAGGTAATGGGGCCCTTTATATGTCCAGCTGTCCTTTGTCAACAACAAATTGTCACGGTTGTTTTGTGTTGAATATATGCTATATGGCGATTTATGGACCTAATAGGGATCTAAAGCCATTTGCACATAACAAAATATGTATTTTATCAAAGTAACTGTTGAACTGAACTACAATTAAGAAAAAGTATACACCAGTCCGTGCAGAATGTAGGCACCCTATATATAGAAAGGAGCAAACCAGTGATATATGACTTACCGGTACATCATAGGAGCCTACACAACGCAAAACACGGTTGCTCTATGTAGGTTTTGTTTTGTTTGTTTTTTATATTTTGGAAATGTACATTCTGTTGTTTTTTCCTTTAATGTTTTTTGGGGGGCCCCAAGAGAGTGGGGCCCTAAGCTATAACTTGTTTAGCTTATACATAAATCCAGCACTGCATCTGTATGGCGTGGTTTTATTTCTCCTACAATTTTGCGGCACATGGGAGCTCAGCTTCCTGAATGGCAGAGGGTTGGACTAGATGGCCCTTGGGGGGCCCCTTCCAACTCTGCTGTTCTTTGTCAGAGCAGTACTGAACCTGGGACTTTTCCGCAAACATAGCCCACCCTGAACTTCTTTTTTCCATCCCATTCTCTTTGCTTTCGATGCAATCTCTACGCAGACTGTCCCTGAATCAAGTGACTTAGTTTCTCAATATTTCTTCTTTGAAGTTCTCAAAGCTCTTAACCCGGCTCAAGGTTGTCATCTGAACTAGCCAGATGTTTACCTGAGAATCGACCACAGTCAGTCCATCCTTTGAAAAACAAGTCTTGCCCCAAAATGGCAACTAGGCATTCCGTTTTGGCAACTGCAACCTAGATTTAAGGATCCCTTTGGCCCCTGTCTAGTACACCTGAGTTTCTATCCCTGGCCACAGCTAGTTGGGCTTCTTGGAAGAGAAGACACTGCATGGCTGCTAGCCGGGGTGGCTCTGCCCTGCCTCCACAGCTGGAAACAGCAGGAGGGGAGAGGGGTCTCGGGTTCAAATCCTGCTTGAGGATTTCCCACTGAGTCATCTCTTTGGCCACTGGGAGAACAGGATGCTGGCCTGGGAGGGCCATGGGCCTGATCCAGCAGGCTCTCCTTATGGCCTTCGGTTATGGCAGCTTTCCGCAACCTGTTTTGGACCACAGCTGGGATGGCCAGGAACACCTGGAACACACCAAGTTGGAGTCCGTGATTTGGGATCAATCACGGGCTCCTCCACAATGTCCTGTGGCCCATTGCTGGTGCCTCTTTCTAAACGCTCCTCTGTTTTGAAGAACTGGAGCTTAAAATTAACAGGCATTTCCTGTGGGCACATTTTTTCTGTCCTTTTGGTAAATATCCAGACTGGAGTCGAGCCGAGAGCCTTGAGCCGTACATTCCCTTCACCGAGTGAAGCCACAAATCCATGACTCTTGTTCCCAGAAAGCGCCCCAGGTCCCTGTATTCTCTGCATTTCATCTCCCAGAAGGTTTATCCTTTTCTGGGTCTGCCGATAACATTTTTTGTTGAGGCAAGCCCATCCGGATGTGGTGAGGTTCCCTGCGTTTTTAGCTCCTGATGATTTTAATGATCTTTGGGGTGTTTTTACGCTCCTCTTTTTGCCACAATGAGTATTTAAATATTTTGCTTTACTTTTTTGTAAATGGCTGGGAGGTTTTCTCGCATTCAAGCCTGTGTTTCAGGGGGTTGGTCTGGATGACCCTTGGGGTTCCTTCCAACTGTTCTTCAGTCACACCAAACGGGACAAGGAGCCACCTGCGGCCCTCTCCCCTCCACAGTCTTTTAAGCTAGCCAAGCCCAGTTTCCAAATATGCTGGCTCTGGGAGGTGGCTGGGAAGCACTGTGTGCCTCTTGGGAAACGCATTTCGCCGACCCAACTTTCCAGACGGCTTCCTTGAAGGGCGCATCTGGAAATTAAATCAATGCACATCTGATACCCTAGTTTCCAAGTTGCAAAGATGGCTTAAAAATGGACGAAGGAGTGAAGAGCAAGTTTTGCTGAATCTGCAGTATAGAAGGATGGTTTCCATATTGCCGTTAAAACTTAAGACCCAGACAACTGAAAGGCGACATGATAGAAGTAGATAGAGAAAATATTTCCTCATGCACTCCTGACACCATAACTTGTAGACATCTGTACTTGTTGTCGTTTAGTCGTGTCCGCCTCTTCGTGACCCCATGGACCAGAGCACGCCAGGCACTCCTGTCTTCCACTGCCTCCCACAGTTTGGTCAGACTTCGCAGTTGGTAGCTTCGAGAACACTGTCCAACCATCTCGTCCTCTGCCGTCCCCTTCTCCTTGTGCCCTCAATCTTTCCCAACATCAGGGTCTTTTCTAGGGAGTCTTCTCTTCTCATGAGGTGGCCAAAGTACTGGAGCCTCAACTTCAGGATCTGTCCTTCCAGTGAGCACTCAGGGCTGATTTCTTTAAGAATGGATAGGTTTGATCTTCTTGCAGTCCATGGGACTCTCAAGAGTCTCCTCCAGCACCAGAATTCAAAAGCATCCATTCTTCGGCGATCAGCCTTCTTTATGGTCCAGCTCTCACTTCCGTACATTACTCCTGGGAAAACCATAGCTTTAACTATACGGACCTTTGTCGGCAAGGTGATGTCTCTGCTTCTTAAGATACTGTCTAGGTTTGACATTGCTTTTCTCCCAAGAGACATCTAATGAGGCTGAATGTTGAGACATGTTTTTTTTGTTTTTTTTAAAGAGTTCTTCACGCAGTGCAGTTAACCTATGGAACTCCCTCCCTCAGGAGGCAGGGGTGGCCACCAACTTGGATGGCTTGGAAAGAGGATGAGACAGATTTGTGGGGAAGGAGAGGGCTACCAAGAAGGAGGACTCTGCCCTGCCCTCCAAAAGCTGGGGGCAGCGATGATTCTGTACCCCAGTTGCCGGGAATGGCAGGACAGGAGAGTGTTGGCCTTGCGCTTGAATCCTGATTGCTGGTTTCCCACAGGCGTCTGGTTGTGAGAGCAGGATGCTGGCCTGGACAGTCCCTCCACCCGCTTCCTAGAAGCAGCAAACAGTCCCTGGTGCCTCCTTGCACATCCATCTCCCCAGGGAGGGGGAGCGTAAGTGCCGGCAGCCAAGGAAGGGGCGTGGGCGGGGAAGAGGAGAACAAAAGGCCTGGAAGGGCAGGAGAGAAGGCGAAGGAGGAGAAACAGAAAGCTGAAGCGCTCTCTCTCCTTCCTGCCTCTTGCCTGCCTGTCGGCCCCTCAGGCCTTTTTCTGCTTAAGGATGTGCGAGGGGGCTTCTCGGAGATCCGCACTTTGCAAAGTTCATGCCAGCTCTTGATAGCAGCGGCCAAGGAGGGTGGTGGGATGATGATGATGATGATAATAATAATAATATTTATTTATACATGCATACATACATATGTACGTATATTCCGGCGTATAAGATGACTGGGTGTATAAGACGACCCCCAACTTTTCCAGTTAAAATACAGAGTTTGGGATATACTCGCCGTATAAGAAATACGACCTGGCGTATAAGACGACCCCCGACTTTTGAGAAGATTTTCCTGGGTTAAAAAGTAGTCTTATATGCAGGAATATACAGTACAATAATGTATTAAACATTAAAAGCTTCCCCAAACAGGGATCTGCACTGCCACTGTGAAGCAGGAATAGGGAAGGCATCCCATTAGGCAAAACAACAGCCCATGAATCACGGGAGAGATCTGTAGTTGAGGCTATAAATTCTCTGCCCAGAGAATTCATCAAGTGTCGTTCTTCATCAAGCATCAGTTTGCAGATTTCCTGCAGCCTCTGTCTCCCAGTGCACAGATTCTCCTGTTGTTTGTGCATCCTTCTTGCTGCCAAAGGCTGTAGCTCAGAGGGAGACCCACCTACATTGCATGCAGAACGTCCCAGATTCGGATCCCAGGAGCCTCTTAGAGCTGGCAGAGAAACCCGGGGAGAACGGCTGCTGGTTAGGATAGACCATAATGAGCTGGATAGACATAAGAGGAGACGGTTGGATCAGGCCAGTGGTTCGTCTAGCCTGGCATCCTGTTCTCACAGTGGCCAACCTTGTGGGAAACCCACAAACAGGATTCGGCCACAAGAGCAACTCTCTCCCCTCCTGCAGTTTCCAGCACTGCCTCCAGGGTTCGAAATTAACCGGGGCGCCAGGCGCATGTTGCGCCTAAAGATTCTCCATTTGCGAGCACCTCCAGAAGTCTGGGTGCCCTTTTTTGCGCCTGGCTGACACTCAAGGATTAATGGAATCTATGTGATTTGAAGCCTCAAAGTATATGACAAGGATAGACGATATGTTAAGGAGTTTAACAATGAAGAGTAGAGTGTTGTGAAAACTGAAGTATGTGGTACCTCGGTTCTCGAACACAATCCGTTCCGGAAGACCGTTCGAGTTCCGGAACGTTTGAAATTCGAGGTGCAAAGGGCTGCCTGCAAACTCAATGGAGGGAATTGAGAAACACACAGCGGAAGCCGTTCGACTTCCCAGGTGCGTTCGAGAGGGGAAGCATTTACTTCTGGGGGTTTTTGGCGTTTGGGTTCCAAAACATTTGTCAGTGGAGACGTTCGAGAACCGAGGTACCACTGTACCAATATTTTTATTGTCAACACCAACTTAAACATGTACCGTATTAACAATTTCTGCTAAAAATGTGTCACTTATGTGAATTGCAGATTAAATCACGTTTCTGGGTGGGGTTTCTTACTTGGCCAATAAATTATTCTTATCTTATCTTATCTTATTTTATCTTATCAAAATAATAGATATAAGGTTTGCTGCCCCCATGGTCGCAACTAGACATTCTGTTTTGGCACTCACAACTTCAGGTCTCAGGAGCCATTTGGCTCCTAACTTTTCTATCCCAGTTCCTTTTTCTTTTTTTGCCTTTTAAAATGCTTTATTGAACTTTAAAAAGAAAACTATCCCAGTTTCTAACACTGTCTGCCTCCGACTGTGGAGGTAGAGCGTAGCCGTCATGGCTAGTAGCATCCCTCTGGCCCTCCATGAATTTGCCCAACCCTCTTTTGAAGCCATCCAGTTGCTGGTCATCACCGTCTCCTGTGGCAGGCAGTTCCACAGTTTAACTACGTGAATCTTCCAACGCCCGGTTTCATTAGACGTCAGCCTGTTCTAGTGTTAGGAGACAAGGTTGAAAAAGTTACCGTTATCCACTTTCTCCAGGCCATCTGGAGACCCCCCCCCCCGATCCTGTTCTGGTGCTTTTAATTTTTAAGGGACAATTGCAGACATCCTGGGATGTCAGCCCCAAAGCACACACATCCCCAGCCAATGACTGGCAGCTGCCCGTCTGGTCGCCAGACCCAGAATCGCAAAAATGTGGGCGACTTCCTTTTGGTGTGCCATCGCTGGTGTGGCGTTTCGTTCAAGCTGTTCCTTCTCTTGGCCTCCTGTGTTTGTTTTCATTTGATTTTCAAAATACAGGGGGGGGGGAAACCCCAGTGGAACGCTTCTCTTTGAAGCTGTGTGAGGCACAGCTGCTTCTTTTTGATAACAATTTATTAATTTTCCAAAACCATCAAAAGTAAACATAAAAATAACAATATATAATGAAAAAGGAGGGGGAAACCCCCATCATAATCAAAATTTTAAACCATAATTTTTGCTTGACTTCCCTCCCCTCCCTATCCTGGTTCACGCACATCCTTATAACCTTATAATCTTAATAATCCAATTTTTAAACCTTGTTCATCTTAATACAAGTGAGTTTTAACCTGGTTTGCCTTTCCAAAACTGCCCGTGGAAAGAAGGCAGTCTACAAAATCTGAAGGGGGACATTTAGAATCACAGAATTGCAAAGTTGGAAGGGACACCAAGGGTCATCTAGTCCAACCCCCTGCCATGCAGGAATCACAGCTAAATAATCCCTGACAATTGGCCATCCGCCCTCTGTTTAAAACCCTCCAAGGAAGGAGAGCCCACCACTGTCTGAGGGTCTTTGTACCACTGCTGGGCAGCTCTTACCCTCAGAAAGCCCTTCCTGGTGTTTAGGTCCCGAGCCATAAGGATGCTAGGCTGGCCTCAACTAGGGCCAGGGCCTTCTCAGTACTGGCCCCGACTTGGTGGAATGGTCTGTCAGAAGAGACGAGGGCCCTGCGGGATCTGGCATCTTTCCGCAGGGCCTGAAAGACAGAGCTGTTCCGCCTGGCCTTTGGGTTGGTTTTAGTTTAACCCTGTTTGATTGGTGGGCTACTTAAAGATGAGGCTGCATTTTAAATTTTAAATCGTATTTTAACTTGTATTTTAATTGATTGTTTTGTATGTTGTGTTGTGATTTTATGGGTGTTAGCCGCTCTGAGCCCGGTCTTGGCTGGGAAGGGCGGGGTATAAATAAAAGTTTATTATTATTATTAGTAGTAGTAGTAGTAGTAGTCAGAATCTCCTTTCTTATAACTTACAGATTCATAGAATCGTAGATTGGAAGGGACCCCAGGGGTCATCTAGTCCAACCCCCTGCAATCCCAATCCAACCAACTTGAAGCCATTGGTTCAGGTCCTACCCTCCGGAGCAGGAGAAAACAGGCTTGCTCCGTCTTCCTTGAGATATTTGAAGATGGGTCTCTTATCTCCTCTCAGTCTCCTCTTTTCCAGGCTCAACATCCCCGGCTCCTTCAACCGCTCCTCAACAGGCCTCCCCGGCACACCTTCCAGCTTGCCCACCCCCTTCTTAAACTGTGGCACTTTTTGGTGGTGGTTCCGTTTTAAAGAGATGAGCTTTGCTCCAAATGAATGCCAAGGGCAAATCGGGGCTCCTTTTGCTTAGATTGAAGGCATTAAAAAAAATAAATCAACTTTTGCCCCCGGTTCCTCGAAATTGCTCTGCATGTTCCGCTTTGCTACTTCCTTGCGGTGCTTGTGGGAAGTGGAGATTTGTGCATTGCAAGGGAACGCGGCCTGTTCCCTCTTTCTGCAGTTCCTACTTCCTTGTGTCTTCGTTTTTATTATTATTAGGTTTTACAATTTAATATTCAACACATTTGACGCATAAAAGAAGAAAAATGAAAAAAGCGAAACTTCCCCCACCCTGTGACTTCCCTCAACTTTCCCTTCTGGTTCTTTAAATATATGCTACTTCTGCTTAATTTTATCTTACTTTCTATGATTTTTTTTTTTTCCTAAACGCTCTTATATTCTTACCATTTTTATACCAAATTTTCTTTCAAATTACATCTTACACTTAATTAATTTCCATATTGCTGTTTCTCAACAGTGTGATGCAGCAGCTAAAAAAGCCAATGCAATTCTGGGCTGCATCCATAGGAGTATAGCATCTAGATCAAGGGAAGTAATAGTACCACTGTATTCTGCTCTGGTCAGACCTCACCTGGAATACTGTGTCCAGTTCTGGGCACCACAGTTCAAGAAGGATACTGACAAGCTGGAACGTGTCCAGAGGAGGGCAACCAAAATGGTCCAAGGCCTGGAAACGATGTCTTATGAGGAACGGCTTAGGGAGCTGGGTATGTTTAGCCTGGAGAAGAGAAGGTTAAGGGGTGATATGATAGCCATGTTCAAATATATAAAAGGATGTCATATAGAGGAGGGAGAAAGGTTGTTTTCTGCTGCTCCTGAGAAGCGGACACGGAGCAATGGATTCAAACTACAAGAAAGAAGATTCCACCTAAACATTAGGAAGAACCTCCTGACAGTAAGAGCTGTTCGACAGTGGAATTTGCTGCCAAGGAGTGTGGTGGAGTCTCCTTCTTTGGAGGTCTTTAAGCAGAGGCTTGACAGCCATCTGTCAAGAATGCTTTGATGGTGTTCCTGCTTGGCAGGGGGTTGGACTGGATGGCCCTTGTGGTCTCTTCCAACTCTAGGATTCTATGATTTCTTTTCTTAATTGTAAGCATTTACTCAAACCCTACTAGTGAGTTGAATTCTATACACTGTTTCTGTAGATACAGCATAAATGCTTCCCAGTCTTTTAAAGTCTTTATTGTCTTTGTCTCTAAGTCTTCCTGTAAGTTTCACCATTTCTGCATATTCCATAAGTTTAACTTGACGTTCTTCCTTCGTTGGTATCTTACCGTCCTTCCATTTTGGGGCTAGTAATATTCCTAGCCGCTGTTGTGGCTTCTTCCGCTCTTTTGGCAATTCCTATCCTATAACACCTAGCAAGAAAGCTTCTGGCTTTTTAACAAAAGTTATCTTAAACATCTTCTTCATTTCATTATAAATCATTTCCCAATAGTTTTTGATTACAGCTCCACCACCTATGATAAAACGTACCTTCTCGCTCTTTACATTTCCAGCACTTATTAGAGTTTGTTCTTTGCATTTTTGTAAGTTTAACAGGAGTCACGTAGCATCAACTTCCTTGTGTCTTTGGGTGAATTTCTGGGCTCTGGGACGAGAACCGGGGCTTCGGTCAGAAGGCTTGCCCTCCTCCCTCACTTTCTCCATTCTCTCTTTCCTTTCAGTGTGCCGAGATTTTGCCGTCCTGGAGGATCACACTCTGGCCCACAGCCTGCAAGAACAGGAAAGTACGTCTCGCCTGGTGGGGGAAGCTGGGTTCTGCAATGTACATTTCACTGTTACCGTTCTGAATGTCGTCGTGTTTTGGTCTTCCTTGGTGGGCCACGCAGACCCCTATTCTACCTGCAGCCGCTGGGAGATCATCAGGGGATTTGGGCTGGGTGTCCATCAGTATGCGGATGATACCCAGCTCTACCTCTCTTTCAAATCAGAAGGCAGTGAAGGTCCTGTGTGAGTGCCTGCAGGCGGTTGGAGGATGGATGGCGGCTAACAGATTGAGGTTGAATCCTGACAAGACAGAAGTACTGTTCTTGGGGGACAGGGTGCGGGCGGGTGTGGGGGACTCCCTGGTCCTGAATGGGGTAACTGTGCCCCTGAAGGACCAGGTGCGCAGCCTGGGAGTCATATTCTGTGTCCAGGGCAGCTGTCTCCCAGCTCCATCTGGTACGCAGACTGAGACCCTCCCTGCCCGCAGTCTGTCTCGCCAGAGTGGTGCATGCTCTGGTTATCTCTCGCTTGGTTCCACCCTATGGAACGCCCTCCCATCTGATGTCAAAGAGAAAAACAACTACCAGACTTTTAGAAGACATCTGAAGGCAGCCCTGTTTAGGGAAGCTTTTAATGTTTAATAGATTATTGTATTTTAATATTCTGTTGGAAGCCGTCCAGAGTGGCTGGGGAAACCCAGCCAGATGGTCGGGGTATAAATAATAAATTATTATTATTATTATTATGAATAATGTTTTTTATAGGGTGCAGTTGGGGGCACTGGAACCACAAGGGGTGGAAACCACAATGATTTCCTCCACTGGGCGGAAGCGGCCCACAGCCAAGAGGGTGTTTTATCCGAAATAAATGTGCCTGTTCTTGTGCCCTCTTGCAGTTGAGCATCATTTGGCGACCAATGTGCAGCGCAACCGCCTGGTGCAGTATGACTTGCAGATGGCCAAGCAGCTGCAGGAAGAGGAGGACCGCAAGGCAAGGGCCCGGATCCAGGAGCGGCACAAAGACCTGTGAGTGTGCGGGATGCGGGGGCCGTCTTGTCTCTGGGCTGCCCCCTCCCTGGTTTAGCTGGGCAGAACCAAGCGGGGCCCATTGCTCTGACTCCACTCGCTGCCCTGAAGACTCTGCCGCAGTTCGGCTTCCCCAACCTGGTGCCTTCCAGATGTTCCGGACCGCAACTCCCATCGGTGCCTTTTTAGTTCAGAGAAAAGGGGTGGCATGATAGAAGTTTTAAAAACCATTTATGTCACGGAGAAAGAGGATAGTTAACCCTAGAACTTGTGCACATAGAATTGGGGAGTTTGCAGAGACCCCAAGGGTCATCTAGATCAGGGTCCCCCAAACTTTGGTCTCCAGCTGTTTTTGGACTACAACTCCCATCACCCACTGCTTCTATGTAGGGATGATGGGATTTGTAGTCCAAAAACAGCTGGAGACCCGAGTTTGGGGGACCCTGATCTAGTCCAACCCCCCTGCAACGTAGAAATCTCAGATGAATCTCTTCTTGCGAAAGTTAATGTTTGACATTTTGGGGCAAGGAAAAGAAAGTCCTCCCTCAGGCAGCACGTAGTTAAACTGTGGAACTCCCTGCCACAGGAGGCAGGGATGGCCACCAACTTGGATGGCTTTAAAAGAGGATTGGACACATTCCTGGAGGAGGAGAGGGCTATCAATAGCTCCTAGCCAGGATGGCTCTGCTCTTTCTGCAGCTGGAGGCAGCGACGCTTCTGAAGAGGTTCGCAGAAAGTGAAACGGTATCTGTAACTCGGCGTTCCCCAACCTGGTGCTCTTCAGGCATTGCATGGGGCAGGGGAGCTGATGGGCGCAACAGAAGAAGAGCTTACTGGATCTGGCCAGCTTGCCCCTCTAGTCCAGCCTCCTGGTCTCACAGCGGCCAACCAGATGTTTGTGGGAGACCAGCAAGCAGGATTCGAACACAAGATCAATACTCCTGGGGATTCCAGCAACTGGAATTCAGAAGCATCGCTGCCTCCAACTGCACTCCATAGTTTAACTACACGCCAAGACAGTGTTTCTCGACCTTTTTCCGACCGTGGCCCCCTTCCGACCTTGTTTCCTTCCTGTGCCCCCCCACACCCCGGTCCTACTGGTAGAAAGGTAGCTATTTTGTCCGTAGAGAGAACAGGTTTTATTTACAATCAGACCTCTGTTGTCGAACGTAATCCATTCTGGAAGCCCGTTCGACTTCTGAAACGTTTGACAGCCGAGGCGCGGCTTCCGATGGGTTGCAAGAGTTTCTTGCACTCAAGCAGTAGCTGTGCCGGATGTTCGGGGACTGAAAAACATCAGAAAAACGAGGCATTTGCTTCCAGGTTTTTGGCATTTGGGAGCCGAAACGTTCCAAAACGGAGCCGTCCGAGAACGGAAGTTTGACTGTATCATTTTTATATAAATTATATTATTTCACTTGTGTCCCCCTTAGAATATCCCGGGGGCCCCAGAAGGCCATATAGCCCCTGGTTCCTCAACACTGCGCTAAGGCTTAAAAAGTTGCATGAGTTGTATTTTCCGTTCATGTTTTGAGAGTGTTTCTCGCCTCGGTCGCTCATCTCTCAATGCGAAGCCGGGGTCCTGGGCTGCATTTTTGCCCTGCCTCCCCGCCCCCCTCTATTCTCTCACTCTCTTCCCACGGACGCCCACCCCTAACCTCTCCCCCTCTGCCGCCCCCTCCCCTTTGTCTTCCCAGGGAGAGGCAGGACTGCGAGATAGCTCAGGAAATTCAAGTCAAGCTGGTCATTGAGGCAGAACAGCGGCGGCGGCAGGAAGAGGACGATGAGGTCAGCCCTTTGGTGTTGTGGGGGGGGGGAAGTGACTGATCCTGGGCCAAATCTCACGTCTTTAAAGGAAAGGGGGGGGGGGAGAACCATCACCAGAACAGACGTTGATTTTTGACTTGTAGCCATGCATGTCGAAAACAAGGCTGCGGGGAGAGTTAGGGGGTGCATTAAGCTGCGTTTGCTGCGGAGGCATCAGCACGAACCAGCAAACCGAAAGCAAATTTCATTTAATTCCAGAGTTGGAGGGGATCTAAAAGGTCATCGAGTCCAAACCCTCCCTCTCAAGGTTTCAGATGCTCCTGGGAAGCCTGATCAACAACGCCTTGTCTCTTGTTACGTTGCGTTAGCGTTTCTTTATATCCTGCCTTTCAGCTAAAAAATCCCCCAAGAATAAACAGATGCAATAATGCAAATGCAAACAATAGAAATTCAAAGTAAATCATGTGTAGGAACTTAATAGCCCTTATTTTAGTTGCTATTTTGTCAATATTGTTTTATCAATTATAAAGGCCTTATTGATTTGTTAATCATACGATAAGTCCTACACTGCAGTTGTGGTGTTTAGCTTACTGTTTTAGTTGTTGGTTTGTTAATAGAGGTTTATAGATTGCAGTTGTTTTGCTGGTGATTTGTTAAAAATATATATAATATTATTTACGCTGCACTCGCCACTTTCTGCTGTGTTACTGTTATCTGCAGTGTGTAATCTGCTTTGGGGTTTGCTTGAATGAAAAGCGCAGTTAGAAATACAATCCACCCGTCCCTTAAAAGCCAAACACACCCATGGTCCTGTCAAAAAAGGCAATATAATAGTAATAATAATAATAATAATAATAATAATAATAATAATAATCCGCTCCCAACAGAATATTAAAAACACAGTAAAAGATCAAACATTAAAAACTTCCCTAAATAGGGCTGCCTTCAGATGTCTTCTAAAAGTAGGATAGTTCCTTTATCTCTTGGACATCTGGTGGGAGGGCGTTCCACAGGGCAGGCGCCACCACCAAGAAGGCCCTCTCCCTGGTTCCCTGTAACTCCGCTTCTCGTAGTGAGGGCCAAAAGGCCCTCGGAGCTGGACCTCAGTGTCCAGGCAGAACGATGTGGGTGGAGACGCTACTTCAGGGATACAGGGCTGTTTAGGGCTTTCAAGGTCAGCACCAACACTTTGAATTGAGCTTGGAAACGTACTGGGAGCCAATGTAGATCTCTCAGGACCGGTGTTATGTGGTCTCGGCGGCCACTCCCAGTCACCGAAGAACTGGCAAGAACATTACCTGCGAAAATGCCAGGGTTTGACATCTTTCCTTCCTTTAGGACATTGCACGGATCCTGCAGCAGAAGGAGCTCCAGGAGGAGAAGCGTCGGAAGAAGCCCCACCCAGAGCCCTTGCAGAAGAGCACCTATGATGAGGGGTACTACCCAGAAAGCAGAGGTAAGCGGGACGTCCCGGAGGGCTCTAGAACCAGGTGGATTTGGGGGTCCTCTCCGCAGACCCAGAAGGCTCCCCATTGCATCTTCGCCTTCTGGCCTTCCAGCCCGGGAGGTTTCGTGTCTGCTTGTGGGTCGCAGCAGACGCCAGAGTTGCCTCCGCCGGGTCTGGATGACTCTTTGAACTCTGCCGAGTTTCCAAAACCTCCGGTGCGCCTGTTGTTGCCACTGCCGGGGCTGCCCAGGGATGCTCCTTTCCTTTTCTCCCCTCCTCTTTCTGAGCTGAGCTTTGCTTTGAGAAGCGCAGGCCGTCATCTTGGGGGCTGAGGAATGTGCTGCAGGTGGGATGTGGGGCCCTCATGCAGCTCCCGACCCTGCCGGGGGTTGAAACCATAAGGGGGAGCCCCTCATGGTGTGGTGTTGGAAGGGACCCCCAAGGGTCCTCTAGCCCGCCCACCCCCAACACAGACCTCAGCACTGATGCCGCCCTGTGCCTCATCCTGGCGAGGGGTTTTCTCCCGCTTTTATTCTGGGAAAGCGCTGGAGGTTTCTGGAGTGACGAAAAACGAATTCTTGTTGGAGGAGGACGGATGCAATGAGAGCCGGACGGATCCTGAATCGGGGACGCTTGCGGGACTGCCTTTCTGATCACCGTCAGATGTGTCATCTCTGGAAAGATGATTGCTTCAGACAAGAAATTGCAGAGGCTTCTCTTCTCTGAAATGCTTTTGCGATCAAACGCGCCGGGATCCTGAGGATTTCCGTGGGGACCAAATTGCCGATTCGCTTTCTGGTTGCTGGTGGCGGTGCCTCTGCCTTGCCCTCGTCCGCACAGCTGCACAAACCTCTTTTTCTTCCGCTTGCGTGTGTCGGGAAAACAGAAGGTTCTTGTAGAGCTCTCTCCCTGCTTGTTGATGCTCCAAAACCTAAGAGGAGCCTGCTGGATCAGGCCAGAGGGAGCCCCTCCAGTCCAGGATCCTGTTCTCACTGGCTAGTCAGAGACAACAAGAGTGATCTCTCCTCCTCTGTGAATTTGTCTCCTCTTTTAAAGCCGTCAAGGATGGTGGCCATCACTGCCGCCTCCAGGAGGGAATCCTAGAATTGCAGAGTTGGGCGTAGGGCCAAGCGATATCTGGTTTTCAGCATCGCAATAGATCAGCAGCTAAATATCGCAATATATTGATATGTCGCAACGACTGAAATAAGGATGGAGCTATGCGCAGGCATCGTGAATTTTGTTGACACCTGCTCTTGTGATTTGCTGCCCCCTTCACAAGACGGGGGAGAGCTGAGGTGGCAGAGTTAATGGGCTGCAGGAATCGAGAGAAGCCTTGGCAGGCTTCACGGTTTCCCCCACATTGTGATTTTTGCATTGCACAAAATTAGGAAACTGATATCACAATACAGTGGCACCTTGGTTCTCAAACATAATCCGTTCTGGACGTCCGTTCCAAAACCAAAGCGTTCCAAAACCGAGGCACTCTTTCCCATCGAAAGTAATGCAAAACAGATTAATCCATTCCAGACTTAAAAACAACCCCTGAAGCAGCAATTTAACATGAATTTTACTATCTAACGAGACCATTGATCCATAAAAATGAAAGCAACAAACAGTGTACTGCAGTCACACAATCAATCATTAGCTGAACTGGGTTCCACACAGTCACAAAAACGAAACAAAAAGAGCCACAAAAACGCAAAATAAATCGCAAAAACAGACAGACCTCAGCATGGCACTCAAACTGGAACACTGACTTCCGGGTTTGCAGTGTTTGGGTTCCAAGTTGTTTGAGTACCAAGGCGTTTGAGTACCAAGGGGCCACTGTATGGGCTTCAAACCAGTTTTGGATGATATATCAGTATATTGCCCAGCCCTGTTGGGTGGGATCCCATAGGTCATCTGGTCTGACGCCCAGCAATCCAGGGAGCTCCAGAGTTTGTGGTGGGTTTTCCCACCCTAGTGGAGGAAGAAGGGCAACCCCCCCCCCACCTCCCATTTTTCTCTAGATCTGTGCTTATTCTTAACAAGGCAACCTCCGGCACAACCGTCTTTTGCATGCAAACTAATAATGCTCCCTGGGACTAGAGTGGACTCCAAATATCACATTAGCTGCTAACCCAATATGGCCACCTTTGGCTTGCGTCGCCATCATCACTGGAGATGGAGATCCCTTGAGCAGGAGTCGCTGGAGCCTGAGCCTGTGAGCAGGGCTTGAAGGATGGCCCCTCTCCCCGGTGAAGGGGGCCTGGGGTGCCCTTTGAGCTGCTGTGGCGGTCCAGCCGTGAACCAGAAAGGGCAGCAGGGAGCCCCCCAAAACCACCCCTCTCAGAGAGACCCCTCTCCACTGCAGCTCAGGGTTAGAGCACCTGTGTCTCCACCTGAAAGCAAATAGAACCATAAAAGGGCAAAGTTGGAAGAGTCCCCCAAGGATCATCTAGCCCAGCTTACCCCCGCAAAGCAAGAGGCAGTGGGTGACGTGGAAGACCCCCCTCTCTGCTTGAGACCTTGCCAGTCAGAGTCAACAGTATGGGGCTTAGTGGATCAACGATCTGACTCTGTGTCAGGCAGCTTCCAACTTCCCTCTACTACATTAGCTTTGCTTCCTTTGCATGCTTTTCCTCATCCGCCTCTGAGCCTCCCGGCCTTTCCTTTCCTTTGCTGCTGCTGCTGCTGCTCCTTCTGCCGCCCCTCCCGCTTGCATCCCATTACGTGGGCCGTTAACCTGTGTGTCACTAACCCATCTCCCTTGTTTGTCTCGCCCCCCCCCTTGCTCAGACCACTCGTGTGGGAGCCCCTGGGAGCAGGCTAGGCCTCGCCGAGCCCAGAGCGGCGAGAGGGAGTCCCAGAGGCCGAGGGAACCTCGACGGGGCCCCCCTCTATTTTCCGAGGGGCTGGACTTGGAAGTCCTGGGGAGCTCCTCAGAAGCGAGGCAGGCCGGAGGCGGCCGGAGGGACGGCAGGGAGAGGCAGGACAGGAAACGGGGCGGCCGGGAGAGGCCACGGAGGCCTCCTTCGGACGCGGAGGAGGAAAGCCGCCGGGACGGAGACCGCAGGGGCAGGAAGCCGTCCAGCCAGGAAAGACATTGGCGGCCCTCTTCGCTCGCCCTGGATGGGGAGGTCGAGCCCCCCACAGGTAGCGGCATGGGGCGGAGAGAAAGGAGGCCAGGCAGCCGAGAGGGTCGCCGCAGGACGCCCCCTCTTCCCCTGGACTGGGAAGACGAAAGGGCGCGCCTAGACAGCAGCGGCAGGCCCCGCAAGCCCCGGGAGAGGCGGTCCCCTAGCTCAGAGAGGTCCCTGCAGCCGACACACCTGAGCACCGACTGGGAGGAAAGGCACCGGCTCGGCCGCAGCTGTTCCCCAGACCCGGATCGCCAGAGGCGACCACCCCGCGAGGACCGGGAGTCGCCCAGGCCCTCCTCCCGCGACCCCAGGCTGCAGGACCCGGAAGCACCAGCGCCCCGGAGAGGCGGCAGGAGGGACGGAGAAAGAGAACGCCGCAATGAGGCAAGCGCCTCACCCTCTTCGCACTGCGGCGAGGACGTGGGAGCCGATGGCGGGCGCCGTAAGGATCCAGGTAACAAGGCGTCTGCGGTGGGGCCCTGATTTCTGGTGAAGGCATCCCTGCAAAATCTCTCCTCCTTTGCTTCTGTCGGAATTTAATTTGGTTTAATTTACGCAAGCTTGATTCTAATTTTAGACTGTTGCTGTTTTAACTTTTCCGAAGTTTATTGTTGTTGGCTGGTGATGTTATGGCTTTTATTTATTTTTTTGTAAACTGCTCTGAGGTGGTGTTTGCTTGTTCTTTTAACAATTGAGCAGTGTATATATATTACGAGATAAATAAAACGGTTTCTGCTTAGGCAACCCACAGAACATACACCGGGGTAGAGAATCCCACCTTCGTTTGCGTGAAAGCCTCTAGCTTCAGGTAAAGGTAAAGGGACCCCTGACCATTAGGTCCAGTCGTGTCCGACTCTGGGGTTGCGGCGCTCATCTTGCTTTATTGGCTGAGGGAGCCGGCGTACAGCTTCCGGGTCATGTGGCCAGCATGACTAAGCCGCTTCTGGTGAACCAGAGCAGCGCACGGAAATGCCGTTTACCTTCCCGCCAGAGTGGTACCTATTTATCTACTTGCACTGGCATGCTTTCGAACTGCTAGGTTGGCAGGAGCAGGGACCGAGCCACGGGAGCTCACCCTGTCGCAGGGATTCAAACCGCCGACCTTCTGATCAGCAAGCCCTAGGCTCTGTGGATTAACCCACAGCGCCACCTGGGTCCCATACTAGCTTCAGGTAGGAACACGTTAAGTGCAAATCTGGAGTGTGGCTCTCATTTCTGTGGGTTGGTGTTGTTTTTTTAAAAAAACAAACCATCAGAGTCTAATTCTGGCCCTGTTAGTAATGTTCTGCATATTTTATATGAGCTGGAGAACTGTCAGATTCCAACTGGAGGAACCTTCCGTCATTCTGAGATATAGATATAATATTTTTTTTGGGGAATCTGTCTCCGTTTGGCTTTCCTGGTTCATTTTCCCTCCAAGCTGAAACGGAGGGCAGTCTTGAGCCTGAAAACAAAGGCCGTTCTGTCAGACTGGGACAGAAGATGCAACAGGCCTTATTTTTCCACGCAGGAGGAAAAAATTAGGCGTTCTTGGCTTCCATGCTGACGCCAGATTTGCTGCAGGCCAAGCGCTAACAGAGTGCAGACAAACTTAGAACGGTATACTTAGGAAAATCGTATTCCTGCCGCGATGCTTTTCCTGGTTGCGCAGTGACATTTTAATCGGCCGCTATATCTTGGAAACGGCTCTGCTTTGGACGGTTTTGCAACATTAGCGCCGGGGAGTTTTCTGCTGCTTCTGTTGCTCTTCCATGATTTGCATTGTGCTGCTTCCCAAATGATAAAAGCACACAGCTGGCGGTTGTGAAACGGCACCGATTCGAAGACTCAGAGCCTGCACCCTGCAGCAAAATAAAGCCGGTTTCCCAAGTAATACTTTGGAGCAGGCATGGAAGAAGTATTGTCCTCTTGGGGGCTGTTATGCTGGGATCCTGTCCAGCATTGCAAGGGATCGCGGAGCCAGTAAGCTGGAAGCTTGTAAAAGGATTCATGGCATGGAGAGGCTGGGTGGAGAAAGCTTTTTCTTCCTCCCTGCAATGGCTGTGCAAGTTGGCCATTAAAAATATATTTTCAAAAATCCTCATCGTAGGCTTAGTGACAATGCTTGGTCACCTTCTCCGGCCTTCCAGCTGTGCTCACAGGAGCTGATGGGAGTTGTAGTCTGGAGGGCACCAGGTTGGGGAAAGCTATGACTTCTACAGCGCTTTTCTGAGTGCCCAGCAAGTGCTACTCTCTGTGTTTGCTGGAACAACGACCCTGCAAGGTAGGTTGGTAGAAAGAGCAACTCTGGGCAAGTCCCAACAAAATCTTGAAAGCACAACAAAGCGTCAGACATTTAACACTTCCTACGTACGCAGGGCTGCCTTCAGATGTCTCCTACAAGTCAAACAGTTGCTTATTTCCTTGACATTTGACGGGAGGGAGTTCCACAGGGCAGGCAATAATTCCACAGGGTGGAGACTCTTCTCGCCCCCATGTTGCAGGTGCGTGGCAGGGGGGCTGATCTGTGCAGTTCTCCACACAAACAACACTCATGCTGTTTCGGTGGGGTTTCCCCTTTCGGTTCTGCGATGTTTGCCGTGGCTGAAAATAGCTCCCGTCTATCTGTTGAGCAGATGCTCGCATCCTCTTCCTGCTGCTGCTAATCATAGCTGGCTCCCTGTTGCAACCCGAGACTCCGCCAAGGCTGTGCGGGAGGAGCGCGGAAGCCCCGTTCAACGGCCTCTTTGCAGATTTGTGGTGTTACTTTCTGGGGGGACTTATTTAACCGAGGCAAGTCTGCGCGGTCCTTCTGCACCCCAGATGCTCCTGGAGTTTGGAGCGAACCCCTCCAGCCTGCCTGGACCATTTCTTAAATTATCTTCCACCCCAAGCATCTGCAGCCTGAGAGCATAAGAGCATCTGTGGTCCACCTAGGCCAGAATCCTGTTTTCACAGTAGCTGACCAGATGCCCCCGAGGGAAACCCCAAAACAGGATCCGAGCGCGAGAGCCCTCTCTCCCTCCCTGCCTTTTCCAGCAGCTGAGATTCAGGAGCACTGCTGCCTCCGACTGTGGAAGCAGAGCAGAGCCATCATAGCTAGGAGCCGTTCCTAGCACTCTCCTCCCTGAATTTGTCTAAAGGGGTGGGGAGAGACCCCAAAGTGCACAGAAGACCCCTGGCTGCCCCACATGTTTCGAGTACCATAACTCTTTGTGATGGGTGACTTGCAATTGTGTGCATGCAGTCCTAGAATTGGGACCACAAGGGCATCTAGTCCGACCCCCGGCAATGCAGGACTCTCTTGCCCAACGTGGGGCTCGAACCCATGACCCTGAAATTAAGAGTCTTGTGCTCTACCAACTGAGCCATCTGGAAGCCTCTCAACTGGGCGGAAAGTCGCCCAGGAAGTTGCCTCCTGCTGAGTCAGGCTGGCCCATGCAGTTCAGTATTGTCAACACAGGCAGGCAACCATGGCTCTCCTGGGTTATATAATAATAATAATAATAATAATAATAATAATAATAATAATAATAATAATAAATAATTTATTATTAGTATTTATTGTTATTATTTTATTTTATAATTTATACCCTGCCCATCTGGCTGCGGCTTCCAACAAAAGACTAAAAATACAATAAAACGTCAGACATTAAAAACTTCCCCAAACAGGGCTGCCTTCAGATGTCTTCTAAAAGTCAGATAGTTGCTTATTTCCTTGACATCTGATGGGAGGGTGTTCCACAGGGTGGGTGCCACCACCGAGAAGGCCCTCTGCCTGGTTCCCTGTAGGTTTACTTATCTCAGTGGGGGAACCGCCAGAAGGCCCTCGGAGCTGGACCTCAGTGTCCGGGCAGAACGATGGGGGTGGAGACGCTCCTTCAGGGATACTGGGCCGAGGCCGATTTTAGGCCAGAGGCGTTTCCAGCCTCTCTATTGGAGATTGAGCCTTCCACATGCAAGGCAGGGGCTCTGCCGCTGAGATTACAGCCCTTCCCTGACTGCTGGACCGGGGTGGGATGGCGTAGGTCAGTTAAGGAGGAGGTGTGTTTGATGGAGAGAGTTGCAGGTGGGCAAGGCCTCTGCCTGCATCCCTGGGGAGATGCTCTGAACTGGAATAGATGGACCAACATCAAGCAGTCAAGGTGTTTGTCTTCTGGGGCTCTGCGCGGCCCCTTTCTGCAGCCTCCGGTCCCCCAAAGCAGGAAAAGACGCACAGAACATAAGCAGATCCACACAGCCTGCGTAATTTGCGTTACCTTGGTGCAGAACTTCTTTTTGATTTGCGTGGGTGGCTCTGAATTCAGCCGGCACATTATTATTTCCCCTTCTGTGAATGAGAAATGTGGCTTCTCGTCTTTTAAGGAACGAAATCGCGGGGGGTGAAAGAGGCCAGTTCCCACAAAGGCCGCCCAGCAGCCCCCCAGGACCAGGAGTCCTACGATGCAGAGATCGCCCGGAAGCTGCAGGAGGAGGAGCTGTTGGTGAGTGGGACGGATTTGGGCTTCATCCCAGAGACAGAGAGAGAGTGTTTGGGGGAGGGGGAGTGACTCTGAATTTGGAGCCCTGAGCAACATTCAGTAAAAACAAGCAGCGCTGGGTACCATGAAGTGTTTCAGCGGGACATGTTTCTCTGTGATGCAGCAGCAAAAACAGCTAATGCTATTCTAGGCTGCATCAACAGAAGTCGAGAGTGTCCAGATCAAGGGAAGTCATAGGTAAAGGGTAAAGGGACCCCTGACCATTAGGTCCAGTCGTGTCCGACTCTGGGGTTGTGGCGCTCATCTCGCTCTATAGGCCGAGGGAGCCGGTGTACAGCTTCCGGGTCATGTGGCCAGCAGGACTAAGCCGCTTCTGGCGAACCAGAGCAGCGCACGGAAACGCCGTTTACCTTCCCGCCGGAGCGGTACCTCTTTATCTACTTGCAGTTTGACGTGCTTTCGAACTGCTAGGTTGGCAGGAGCAGGGACTGAGCAGCGGGAGCTCACCCGTCGCAGGGATTCGAACCGCCGACCTTCTGATCGGCAAGCCCTATTCCCACTCTATTCTGCCCTGGTCAGACCACTTGGAATACTGTGTCCAGTTCTGGGCACCACAGTTTAAGGGGGATATTGACAAGCTGGAAGGTGTGCAGAGGAGGGCGACCAAGATGATCAAGGGTCATGAAACCAAGCCTGTTGAGGAACGGTTGAAGGAGCTGGGGATGTTGAGCCTGGAAAGGAGAAGGCTCCAGAAATGATACGATTGTTATTGTTGTTTAGTCGCCTTCGTGACCCCCTGGACCAGAGCACGCCAGGCACGCCTATCCTCCACTGCCTCTCGCAGTTTGGCCAGACTCATATTGGTAGCTTCAAGAACACTGTCCACCCATCTCATCCTCTGTCGTCCCCTTCTCCTCGTGCCCTCCATCTTTCCCAGCATCAGGGTCTTTTCCAGGGAGTCTTCTCTTCTCATGAGGTGGCCAAAGTACTGGAGCCTCAGCTTCAGGATCTGTCCTTCCAGTGAGCACTCAGGGCTGATTTCATTCAGAATGGAGAGGTTTGATCTTCTTGCCGTCCATGGGACTCTCAAGAGTCTCCTCCAGCAGCATAACCTCCTCCAAATATCTAAACAGTTGTCACATGGAAGGTGGAGCAAGCTTGTTTTCTGCTGTTCCAGAGGGTAACCAGAGGGTTCAAATGACAAGGGTAGGAGACCCTGTGGGTCATCTAGTCCAGCCCCTGCAATGCCAGACTCACAGCTAAACCATCCCTGACTGGCCAACTTCTGTTTAGAAACCTCCCGTAAAGGGTTCAGCTGGAAAGAATCGCAGCTAACCAACCATGCCTGGGTTGCTTGTTTTACAAAAAGGTCTTTGCTTTTCCCCTCGTCTCCTCTTCAGGCCAGCCACGTAGACAAGAGAGCAGCGCAGGTCGCCCAGGACGAGGTAGGCATTTGCATATGCAAATAAGTGAATGGGGAGTGTCTGCCTTTGGAGCTGAGGAGGCAACTGGCTTTCTGAGATCTTTCCTTCTTAGTGGGGCTCCCACTCCAGACTCTTTCCAGCTGATCCCCCTCCTTTCCCCCCTTTGGGTTCAAGCTCAGGCTTGCAAATATCTCCGCGTACGGAGCCTGCCAACTGCTCTTCCCTTTGCTTCCTGCCATTGGCTGCCTCTCTGCACCCCCCCCCCCAAAAAAAAGCTGGCCTCGCTCAGAGCCAGACCCAAACCCCTCCTTCCCCCATGCAGGGAAGGGATCCTGGCAGACCCCCTGTGTTGTCGTGGGGCTAGGATACTGTTGGTTGACCTGCCGCCTTTCAGCCAAAACGACTCCCAGGAGTAAACATGAGAGCCAGTGTGGTGTAGTGGTTAAGAGCGGTAGACTTGTAATCTGGTGAACCGGGTTCACTTCCCTGCTCCTCCACATGCATCTGCTGGGTGACCTTGGGCTAGTCTTTGAAATCTCTCAGCCCCACTCACCTCACAGAGTGTTTGTTGTGGGGGAGGAAGGGAAAGGAGAATGTGAGACGCTTTGAGACTCCTGAAGGGGAGTGATAAAGCGGGATATCAAATCCAAACTCCTCCTCCTCCTAAACATGCATGCAGATACAAAACAATGCGAATGATGAGAATTGAACAGGGATGCAAAAGCAAGCAGTGAAAGAGATGAAAGCATTTCAACGGTGCAGTGGGACCTCTGGATGCGAATGGGATCCATTCCAGAGCTCTGTTCGCATCATGAGCAGTCCGCATCCTGAGCGCCGCGTCTGCGCATGCTTGCCGCTTGATCCGGCGCTTCTGCGCATGACGTCATTTGACACGCATGCACGAACCGCCGAACCCGGAAGTAACCCATTCCGGTACTTCCGGGTTCGGCGGGTTTGTAACCCGTGACAAACGCAACACGCAGCGTTCGTACCACGAGGTACGACTGTATTAAAAAAAAACCCCGAATGCGTCCATGCTGCTGCCCAAAAGGCGAAGAACATTCCCCGCAAAAGAAAATGTGAAGATGAGAGTGTTGGAGCCTCATCGTTGCCTTACGAGGGTCTCTGGCGGGGGAGAGGAGCAAGGCAGGTGGAGAAGCTGGCAGCCCTTGATGGGGAGCCTGCAGGGCTTCGCCGCTCCCCAAGAGATGTTTTGGGTGGTGCAGGGAAGACAGCCCATTTTCCGCATGCTGGAGAGGCGCCCAGGAGAGTGTTCTGGCCGAGGGAAAGTGCCTGGAGGGCAGAGCGGTGGGGCGGATGCAAGTCTAGGGCCGGGTGGGGGAGCACAGCCCTAGCCACGTACCTTGACAATAGACAGTGAAAAATGTATAAATATACTATAGCAACAGTGAAAATAACCACAAAATGTAAAATGCAAATGCAATGGCCTGACACATATACTCAATAGTGCATAAACACTACTAGCAAATACCAGCCTGTTGTGCAATAAATCACATAGGAGTCATTAAATGTTCCAGGTAAGTGTAAAGTTGGTATTCAGTAATATTCTGTTCCAAGCAAAATTCCTCGTCTTTTCTGATGGGTTGCCAGCTGAAAATCCTCCCGTTTCACTGGTGAACATCCAGTTTCCTCAAAGGAACAAGCTCTATCAATGGGAACAATATAAAGAAATTAAACTATGTGATTTATAGCATTTGCATTTTGTAATTATTTTCACTGTTGCTATAGTATATTTATACATTTTTCACTAACCACGTACCTGGCTGCAATCAACGCATCGGACAAATGTCTGTGTCTCTGCTCCGATTGCCAGGGCGGTGAATCCCAGCTTCCCACTTTGGGTCTCCGTTTGGACCCATTTTCTTGGCAGCTTGCGTGTAAACAGAGGTCCCCGCCCTGCTCCCCCAAGCAGTTCAGATCCTAGACGCCTTTGGGCACAAATGTGTTGCTTTCAGCTAGCCCAGTGATGGCTAACCTTGACACTCCAGATGTTTTGGGACTACAACTCCCATCATCCCTGACCACTGATCCTGTTAGCTAGGGATGATGGGAGTTGTAGTTCCAAAACATCTGGGGTGTCAAGGTTAGCCATCACTGAGCTAGCCAGTCAGGGGAGGGGGGGTGGCCTATGGACGTGCTTGGAGTCCCTCAAACCCCGAGGCCAACACTGCAACTTGTCCCCAGGTGTGGGAGGCCGTGTTTGCGGCTGAAGGACTGGCCTCTGTTTCAGAGGCTGACGCAGTTGCCCAACTGGGGTGTGCCCTGTAGCCACACGGAGTTAACCTGTGGAACTCGCTGTTGCAGGAGGCGGTGATGGCCCCTCGGGTGGCTTTGAAAGACAAATTCACGGCGGGTAAAGCGGTCAACTTGCTCCACCTCCACAACCGGAGGCAGCAGTTGTTGCCAGTTGCTGGAAACGGTTGGAAGGGACTCCGAGGGTCATCTAGTCCAACCCCCTGCAATGCAGGATTCTAAATTGAAGCATCCTTGACGAAAGCTTTTCTGCAGTGGTGCTCAGGTCCTGCTTGCGGGATTTCCTTGTGGGCATCTGGTCGACCACTGTGAGAAGGAGCCCAGCTGCCTCGCCTCTTCTTAGTTCCTTTTGATTCCTAAATGGAGCCTCCATGGGCAAGGCCAGTCTACCTTGAGCATGGTGGAGAACAAGAGCGGGAGAAAGCTCTTCATCGCATCCTGCTGGAGGGTTTCGGCCCCTGTGACCATGCTGGTCTAGGTGGGCCCCTCTTGGGCCTGATCCACCTGCCAAGCTCCTTGTAACATTCTTATCCTGCTGTTCCGGCTAGGAAATAGCTCGCCTGTTGCTGGCGGAGGAGAAGAAGGCTTACAAGAAAGCCAAGGAACGGGAAAAGTCTTCTCTGGAGAAGAAGAGGCAGGACCCAGACTGGAAGGTGGGTGATGCGTCTTGAGTTGACTTTCTCTCTCTTTGCCGGGTGAAGAGATGCCATGTGAAACTCTCTCCTATGTTGATTGATTTAATCTGCCCAGGGCAACCCAAAGCGATTTACAACTAATCCAATAGACAGAGAACCCTGCACAGGTACATTAAAACCAAGAGGAAATAAAAATCCATTAAAAGCATCTTGGCCAAAGGAATTACAGCGGGAGTTCCGGAAGTCCGTTCCAAAACCAAAGCGTTCCAAAACCAAGGCGCGCTTTCCCATAGAAAGTAATGCAAAATGGATTAATCCGTTCCAGACTTAAAAACGACCCCTGAAGCAGCAATTTAACATGAATTTTACTATCTAACAAGACCGTTGATCCATAAAAATGAAAGCAACAAACAATGTACTGCAGTCACACAATCAATCCATCAGTAGCTGAACTAGGTCCCACACAGTCACCAAAACGAAACAAAAAGAGCCACAAGTACCAAGGTAGCACTGCAGTCTGATCCTCTTTCAAAGGCGTCCCAGTTGGTGGCCCTCGCTGGCTCCTGGGGCAAGGAGTTCCACAGGTTAACTCTGCGCCGCGTGAAGGAGGACTTTATTTTGTCGTGTTCCAGCCTGAGCTGACCGTCCTTCTCTCTCTCCTCTCCCCAGAACGATGCACACGAATTGGTGCGCCCGAGGTCAAGGGAAGGTCACGAAGGCCACCGGTCCAGAAGCGACAAGCCAACGAGGTGAGAGGGATCCCCGGTCCAGGGGTTGAGCCTCATCTGGTCAAATGGCCTAGGTTGTAAGGAGGGCACAGTCCATTGCTGGACTTGTATCCTTCTTCATCTCTCTAAGGGGTTGGACTTTGCAGATTTGTGATTCAGTTATCCATCTCCCTGCACCTAGAATGTATGCACTTAGTATGTCGGGTAGTATGTCGGGTAGAAGGGAGACACCTTCTCCCTGGCACCTAGCTTTCTAAGTGCAGGGAGGAAGGTTGAGCCAGCCGAGATTCAACCTGCAGCGCACGCCACATGGCGGGTAGCTCATCTCAGCAAAAACGTGTCCTGCTTCCCTCTCAAGCTATGCAACCAGATTGCCAGCCCTTCGGCTCACAATATTGTGTCCTGCGCAACCGCTGGCACTTCATTGGCATTGTGTGAACGTTTCGCAGCGGGTGCAGAGTGCTTAGGAAAGCTTTCTGTGTGCAGGGTTAGGTCCCATTTTACAGATGGGGGGACTGAGTCTGAAATTGATTTTTAACAGATGGAGGCGCAGTCCTGTTTGTTTCATAAAATTTACACGCCACTTGATTGTAAATGGGGGGGGGGGAGTCTTTGCAGCATCAACCTTCTGGGGGTGGGGGACAGGCCGGCCAATGGATCCTTTCCCCAAACCGTTTCCCTGCTCCCTTTGCCAGGCCTCCCCCTCCGCCCTCCGAGGATCTGGACCATCTTTGTAACCTTACAAGCCAGCAGAACTTGGCGCATCAAACACCCAGACCAGAGCCTTCTCATAAAGGTGAGGGGGGCAGCGTCCCCACCGACTCGGAGGAATAACGGCACTCGTTTTCGGTCCCCAACTTGCTTATTTTTGGGGTGCTATTGGCCCATCTAGATTTAGCATCTGATACCCTTTCAAATGTGTTGTGGGGGAGGCTGTGGGTTATTGACTTGTTTCTGTTCTGGTTTTTATTATGTATTTTGTTGGGGGGGGGGGTTCTTTTATGCTAATACTGTGAACCGCCCTGAGATCTACGGATGAAGTGCAGTAGACAAATTTAATTAATCAAAATGATAATCCAGCATCCTGTGGTAAACCTGATGCCCCAATGGGAAACCAGGGAGCAGAACAAAAACAAAGGAGCACACTCCTCCTGGGGCAACCCAGACAGATTATTAATAATAATAATAATAATAATAATAATAATAATTTTATTTATTTTTATTTATTTCCAGCAACTGGAATCCAGATGCATTGCTTGCCTCTGACTATAATACTGTGATGTTGAATTCCTTACGTTATACTCGATGTTGCAAACATACTTTTAAAATTTCCAGAATACAGAGCATTCTTAGGCTTTTTTTTTTTTAAAAAAAAAATATGTATTAGTTTTCCATTAAAAACATCCAATTAATAACAAATCAAATCCAATCATAATCCAAATCAAGGGGTGGGGGTGGGGAACACCAAATTACGATCCGAATTAATAATTATTAAATTTCAAACGGACTTCCCATATTCTGGACCTTCGAGGTTCAGAAGCATTCTTAGGGTTTTGAGCCAATCTGGGAATCTGCCAACCATATTGCTGCTACAACGTGATCACAAGGCATGCTCTCCATCATTCCACATTGTTCTGTGAACCGCCCTAAGACCACCAGGTGTAGGGCGGTATTATAATAATAATAATAATAATAATAATAATAATAATAATAATAATCCTGACTAGTAGTCTTCAATAGCCCTCTCCTCCTCCATGAATCTTCCCAGTCCTCTTGCCATCCCTGCCAACTGCAGTGGGAGGGAGTTCCACAGTCAATCTGCGTGAAGAAGCACTTTGTTTTCTCCGTCCTGGACCGCCCAGCTTCCTTGGATGCCCACGAGTTCCAGCGCGATATGAGAGAGGGAGAAAACCTTTTCTCCGTCCGTTTTCTCCCTGCCTGGCCTCCTTACATAAATGCCTATCGTTTCGCCTCTCGCGCCCCTTTTCTCTGAACTGAAAAGTCCCAAACGCTGCGGCTTTTCTTCATCGAGAGTCTCTCCATCCCCTTGGCCTCTGGGCTGCCCTTTCCTGAACCTTTCCCAGCTTTTCTGCAATATTGTTTTTTTGGGGGGACTGACTGCATGCAGGCAGAAACGGTGGAGATAACTAAAAGTCTGTGCTGATGGAAATGCTGATGTTTCTCAAGGGAGAGACAACCCCCCCCCCAAAAAAAAACTGGGCAGATCTCTTCATCACAAGGCAGGGTTAAGGGCCACTGCAACGCCATCAGTTCCCCTCTCCCTCTTGCCCCGGGACAGGGATTCATCTCACTCAGCATCTCACTCGCTCTTACTGGCAGCAGCTCCGCACTGGGCGACAGCGGTTATTGAACCCCGGGATTTTTGGAGCCTGAGCTCTGCTTCGGAGCTGCGCCCTTCCCCGTAACCTTTGCAGCTTTTTCCAAGGAATAAGCCGCAGCTCTTTCCTTTCTGCAGGGGTTTTGCAGAGAGGCACAGAGGTCCCGCTGCAAAATTTAAATTTCAAGTGCCTCTCAAGAAAGCCACTGCCATGGGCCATCTCGCCTGGAAGCAGGGAAGGGAGATGAGGTTGGAGCCAGCTTTGTGTGTTTGCGTGTGAGCTACCAGTTGCCGTTCCCTCGTTGTGTTGCATGTAGGGGGAAACACACACACACACACAAGCCGGCAGCTGTGGGAGATCTGTGGTCTTTTAAACAGGCAGAAAGGACCGATTTAAACTTGCCGATCCGCTAACCTAATTTATTTATAGAAATATTTATATACCGCTGTTTCATACAGATATCAAAGCAGTTTTAATACAACGGTACAGAAAGAAGCCATGCAAAAAGTTAAAAACAGATGCCAGTTAACTTAGATGTAAGACGTTTTAAGAACCTCAACATGTTTTTGCATTCTTTTTTAAAACATGTTGATATACGGCACTAAAATAATTGCATCTTTATTTTCCACAAGAGTGGAAAGGTTTGTTGCTCTTCTCAGGACAGCAAGGAGAGTTAAAGCAACTTAATTTTTCTCTTTCTTTCATTTTCAGGTTACCACTATAAGCAGTAGGACGAACCAGGCAATATTTTTTTGCTGATACTGACTCTCTTCTGTAGCAAACTTTGCTGGAATCCTTCCTGGAGATCTCCTGGGTTCCTTCCAGCCTCCAAGGATCTCCCGGGGGTGGCCTCCTTCCTGAGCATCGCAACGTCCACAAACAGTGCCTCTTCTTCAGTCCGCTGAGTCTCTCCCTTGGCGATCTCCCTCCGGTCTCCTGGGCAGGGCAGTTAAATCTTGCTTTCGTGGGGCAGCTTTTTCCACAGCCCATCTCTCCCGTTGCGCATTTTGGTTTTGGGATCTCGTAGCGCCGTCTTCCGGCCGCCACTGCCCAACGAGGATCTCGTGGGGCTGGGAAGAGGGCAGCCAAAATGAGCCTGGGATTTGGGTCCCCAAAGGTCATCCAGCCCCACCCGCTGCAGTGCAGGAACCACAGCGGGGGGTGGAGGTGGGAATCTCTGACAGAGGGCCGTCCAACCTCTGCTTAGAAACCTCCCATAAGTTGCACCTTAGAGACCAACTAAGTTTGTTCTGGGTATAAGCTTTCGTGTGCAATACCCAGAACAAACGTAGTTGGTCTCTAAGGTGCTACTGGACAATTTTTTAATTTATTTTGACTGTGTCAGACCAACACGGCTACCTCCCTGAACCACCTAGAAGCCACTCTCTCCTACACCCTGGAAAACCCCCTCTAAAGGAATGGCTCTCCTCTCCTTCCCAAACCTGCGCCCCAGCCTAGATTTCACTGCCCTGCCCTCCCCTCCCCTCCTTTTGGGTCAGAAAGTGTTAACTCTCTCTTGCAGCGAATCGACCGACACACACATCGGGACTTTCTGTTCTGTTCTCCATCTCCCACCGTGCCATGTCCAGTGGTCTGGGGTTGTTTTTTTTTAAATATATGGTTTATTTTTATATGACATAGAATAGTCGATGGTTGTTGGTTGGTTGGTTGGTGTTTTTTTTTACTGATGAAGCTGCCATTCATTCCCCACTTCGCCCGTGTTGCTGAGTCCCATCAAAACCTTGTATTTATTAATTGCTCGGTGTTGAACAATGCCATTTCAGGTGCCAAAAGCTTGCCTGTGGACACCCCCAACTGGGGTCTCTCTTGCTCCGTCTTGTCAGCCTCTCCCATGAAGCATCTTCATGGGGATGTCTGTCTGGTGGGGGCCTTTTCTCCCTTTCCCTCGGGGGTGAGCAGAGGCCACGAATCTGTTGGCGCTCAGCAAAGGGAAAGGAAATGGAGAGATGTTTCCCCCCTGGTTGGACATTGGGATCATGGCAGGGAGAATGGGTCTTCCTCTTTTCCTCTGTCCCCAGATTACTTGCTGGTGCCCCCCACCCCCCAAACTTGTTGGGAAATTTTGGGGAGGTCCTTCCAAAGACTAGGTTTGGGGGCCAAGACTTTGTTCTTAAGGGCGCAGACATACACTGGGCTGTAAACTCATTTGGGGCCTAGGCTCTTGCAAGAGCAGGTGCAGACAATGGGGACGGCTGTGCAGGAAATTCTTTCCTGAGCAAACCTCGTTGAAATTGGCGCTGTTCCCTCTCCTCTGCTCCTTTCAGCGCAAGTTGTGCAGGAGTCCTTCCCAGTCGGTTGCTCCAAAATGGTTTCCCCTTGCATGCAGGTGAAACTGGTTTGTCCAAAGGGGGGCTCAACATCCACCACAATGGTTCCCAAGCGTTTTGGGGCCACTGACGCCTCCGTTCCATAAACTCACCCCCGGTGCCCTCATACCCTATTAAAAAGCCTTATTCAGAATAATGCTTTGTACCACCCACTAAAAAAGATAATAGCACATTAAATTCAAAGCAGTAACAATTGCACATTTATTAAATTCCAATCAAAACTAGTTTAAGTAATTTAAAAAAAAGGTATTTGAAGGTGGCTCTCCTATCTCCTCTCCGTCTCCTATTTTCCAGGCTCAACATCCCCAGCTCCTTCAACCGTTCCTCATAAGGCTCAGTTTCCAGACCCTTGATCATCTTGGTCGCCCTCCTCTGCCCACCTTCCAGCTTGTCAATATCCTTCTTAAATTGTGATGCCCAGAATTGGACAGAGTATTCCAGGTGGGGTCTGACCAAGGCGGAATAGAGTGGGACTATGACTTCCCTTGATCTTCTGGACACTAGACTTCTGCTGATGCAGCCTAGAAGAGCATTGGCCTTATTTGGGTGCTGCATCACCCTGCGGTCCACCAAGACCCCGAGATCCTTTTCCCATGCACTGCCGTCAAGCCAGGTGTCCCCCATCCTATATATATATGTGGTTGCTGATCATTTGAAGCTGGCAGGTGAGCACTGCTCTTTCCCCAGTGCAGGGACCTCCGAGGTCCTACCCCAGGGGCCGGCAAAGTTTTTGTGGCTTGGGCCGGTTCACGGTCCCGCAGACGCCGCGGTGGGCCGGAGTGTGCGCACACATGCGCAAACGCTATTTCTGGCGCTCCTTCTGGCACAGAGGAGGCGTGCACAGCTTCCTGCAGCCAATGGAAAGCCGGCCAGCATTGCGGAAGGCGGTCCCTGCTCTGTTCTGCGCCAGTTTAGCGCGGCACACGGGAGCCGACCGAGCGGGCCGTGGGGGTCCCCGAGCAGGCTGCGGGGGTCGATGGGCTGGTTAAACGACCCCCATGGGCCGCTTGTGGCCCATGGGCCTTAGGTTGCCGACCCCTGTCCTACCCACTCCTGGGAGGCAAGACCTAGGGAGGAAAGTGCCCTTTGCAGATGCCATCCCTGGGCAGATCCCAGGTCTCCTTGCCAACGTGAGCTTCCCTGGCTGCAGCTTGCACTAGGCATGGGGTTCCTAGGGAGGCCTCATTTGTAGCATTGGGGCGCTGAGCTGAGATTGTAGGACCTCTCCGCCCATCCCTCAGGGAACTTTGCACACAGCTGTGGAGCTGGAGCTGGGAAGCTGGACCCTTTCGTGTTGGGGTGCTGGTTCCTGGTCTCAGTGGCTGACCCCCCCCTAAATATATGTGGAGCACAGTGGGAGGCATTATGGACACCTGAACCTCAGGAGGAGCCCTTGCTGCAAAGGGCCTCCTGGCCCCACTTTGGTTGGGGGCGACCCCCACCTTGCACACTTAAAAGCACAAAGTTCCATGTCACACACACATGAAAACCTGCCACTTACATTACAGCCCCCCCCCCCCAGTTAGCAAGCAGTGCTGCTGCCCGTTAGCTCCACAGCATTACACGTAGGGTGGCTAGTGGCTTGCGGCTTGCCTCTTCTGCAGCTCCAGGGTGGAATCTTTTGTTGTTCAGTCGTTCAGTCGTGTCCGACTCTTTGTGACCCCATGGACCAGAGCACGCCAGGCCCTCCTGTCTTCCACTGCCCCTCGCAGTTTGGCCAAACTCATGTTAGTAGCTTCGAGAACACTGTCCAACCATCTCGTCCTCTGTCGTCCCCTTCTCCTTGTGCCCTCAATCTTTCCCAACATCAGGGTCTTTTCTAGGGAGTCTTCTCTTCTCATGAGGTGGCCAAAGTACTGGAGCCTCAGCTTCAGGATCTGTCCTTCTAGTGATCACGCAGGGCTGATTTCTTTAAGAATGGATAGGTTTGATCTTCTTGCAGTCCATGGGACTCTCAAGAGTCTCCTCCAGCATCTACACACAAATAAAAAAACGCTGTGAAAATGCTTTGTTTTTAAAAACGCATTGAATATTGCCTCGCTCTCTGTCGCCACCTAGTGCCACATTTGTATATTGCACTTTACAACACCTTTGAAGCATTTTATTTGTAGCTGAGTCCCCAGACAAGGGAGTTCTGCCTCGGTGCCTCCTTCCGCGTTTCCGTACTGTAGTACTTGTCCCCAAACGACCTCCTTTGGCAGAGGAATAACCAGCAGCTGCATCTCTTCAGCCGCCATTCTCCAATGTAGCACGTGGAGGTTTGGCTTTGGAGATTCAAAGGTTGAACCCACCCTGCCCCATCCCTTTCCAGGAACTATAAGGTTTCTTCCACAACTAGGACTTTTTGGCTTGGCTGAGGCTTCCCTTCCCCCCCCCCCCCCGTCAGCTGGAAGAGAAATTTAAAAAGGTGGCATCTCGGCGCACTTAAAAGAGCAACACTTTCTCCTCCCCTCAACCGTTTTCAGCCTTGCGCTAAAATAACAGCGCTTTACTCTGCAAAGCCCTGGCTACTTCACGCAACTATTTAATTTGTTGCTTCCCGCTCCTTCAGGCAGGGTGGGTTTTATTACTGGTTCCCCCTTTGCACACTCTTCCAATGTCGGATGCCAGCCAGCCAACCTTTTCAGACTGCAACTGAGCAATTCCGCAAAAACTGAGTGTGCAAAATCTTGCACATTTACCGCTAGGGTAGAAGCAACCTCAAGCACGAGCGGCTAGGCTTTCCTTCTAAACGGCACACTTAACAAGACAACCCCATCTGCAATAATCTGGCTTTGCTTTGCTGTTCAGGTTTAAAGCTGTTTCCAGCTGGTCTTAGGGAACTCCTTCTAGATGTCTTGTGTTGCTGAATGTAAAGGGCGGGCACCTCCTGCCCCCCTGCATCTATTGCACCTGTCTCTCTTTCCTAACAGATTTGTAAATTGATTGTTTTCTTTCAAAGCAGGATTTGAGAAGTCAAATAGGAAATTTTCCTGGGACAGAGGAGGGCAAAATGGAATAATTTGGGAGGTTGTTTAATACACACTCTGGGGGGATTCGGCGTTTTAGAAGACTGTGCAAAGCTGGACAGTTCCTGTGCATCAGGTTTTTGAAGTGCCGATTAAAAAATCTAGATCTCTTTAACAGATTTTGTCATTGCAGTGAGCTGTTTTCCCGATTCCCCCACAATTGCTGTGTTTTGCTTGGCAATGTATTGTGCGTCTGTACCTTTCGTTTTGAATTAAAATCTTGATACTTCATAAATGTCCAAACCAATGCTACACCGCCCGTAACCCAGAGGCGTGCGTGCACAAGACATCTGGATGTACAATGAGCCATTTTGCCTTTAAAAAACGTTATATATATATTTCAGCTTGGGTGGGGGAGCTGCTGGAGAGACAACGGCTTGGCACGTCTCTCTGCTCTCTGACCCAGTGCTCACTGCTACAATTATTGCTCTTAAATGTAAAATCCGTTTGCGCAGGTGTGATGAGTTCAGGCCAAAGGGAGAAGCACACACTGAAGCCGATGGAGTGTTGTTGCATTATGCACAGAAACACCCCCCCCACCCCACCCCTAAGGCATTTGGGTGGCACACGGACTTTCTCGAGATTCTGCATGGTCCAAAGTTCATATGCGCGACGAAGAAACCAGGATGTGCCTGAAGCAAAGGAGCGCGATAAACGGTTTTATGGTTGCCTCTGTACTTCCGATTTCCATGGGCTTCCAGGGTTGTCTGAATGAAGCCTTTCCAGTTACAGTCCTTTACGTTTCTTCCCCATTTCTTTGTTTTCTTCCTTGCTTTTTTCAGTCTAAAATTCTTGTTCTCCTTGGTTTGCCCCATGGGGTTGCTTTCTGTGCAAGGCCCTCGCGGACTCCTGGCCTTTGCTCTCCCCCTTTGCCATTGCACAGATGATGCATCGACGTTCTTCCAATCTGTTAGAAGTAGCAAAAACCGGCTGCGCCGGCCAGCCTTTCCCAACCCGGCTGCCTTTCAGAAGTTTTGCCCTACAGTTCCCGTCAGCCACTGCAGCCGTGCCGGGAGTTGCCGTCCAAAACACCTGGGAGCGCGCCAGGTTGGCGGAAGTTGTGCTGGACTTAATATCTTCACTGTTCTCCTCTGCTGAGAGACTGGAAAGAGTGCTGTAATGCTGGGGCAGGATCCGAGGCTGTGTTTTCCTTTGGAGATGGCTATGTTGGAATAAATAAAAGGATTGGCATTTATCTGCAGTGTGTGTGTGTGTATGTTGCTGTGGCTCTTGTCAGGGGCGTAGGAAGTGGGGAATGGGGGGGCGGGACACCCCAGGTTCCATCATGGAGGGGGTGACAAATTATCAGGGAACAATTACTGCCCTACTAGGGTGGTTCATAAAATACTTTTTCTTTTTTGAAAATGCCTGCTCCAAAGGTCTTATCTTACTACACTAGGGATTATATAGCTATATATGAAATTCCATGCATATCAGTTAATATCTTGACCCTCCTCCATGAAAATAGCTGTTGACTTGGCTGTTTTCCTATGTCGTGAAGGCTGAAATTTCAATTCAGTGGAGCACTTACTGTTCCCAACCCTAACCCTGCGGAAAGCCATCTCATTAGACTTTAATTTGATTTTGACATATTTTTAGGAGGTAATTTAATTATTGTTTGATTTTATATCCATGTTATGTATCTGATGTTAGCCGCCCTGAGCCCGACTTCGGCCGGGGAGGGCGGGATATAAATAAAAGTTTATTTTTACTTACTATTATTCCTTTGTAAGAAAATATGAAATAATGTAAAACCATTTTTGCAGGCAAAAAAAACCTGTGTGTGTGGGGGGGGGGGGTGACAAGAAATTTTCCGCACCAGGTACCACCTGACCTTCCTACGCCTCTGGGCTCTGTCACTGGCAAGGGGTCCGTTCACCGCAGTGCATTTTCCACTCCTCAAGAACATGGGGAGGATGTTAACAAATGGCGTGCAGCCAAATGGGTCTCTTCTCCTTAAAGACCCCACTGAAGGCCTAGAAGCTGCTTTTGGCTCCTGTCCTAGGCTGCATTCAAACATGGGGGACAGAGTGCTTGTTTTCCTTATTGTGAGTTGAAAGGGACCCTAGGTATCTGTGCTGGTCCCGTGGGGTATCCAGAAGGCGAAGTCTAAGTCCGGTCCAAAGTCAGAGGTACACGTAAGGCAGTCCGAAATAACTGGGGCAGGGTACAGGGTAGGGAGTCAGGCGAAGTCAGGAACGGGTGAACAAACAAGGAACCAAGGCGGGTCAGGAGCTCAGGCAAAACAACAGGACAGGGATCAAGCAGAAACTCAACAGCAACGATGTTGCTCCTGCAACTTGGGGCTGGGGCTGGCCGGCTTTTATCTGCATAGGGCGGCCCCGATCCTCTGGTGACTCGCCTCTCCGGGCCTGGAGGTGAGCACTCCTCCTGCGGGAACTTATTTCCCTTCGCCTCTCTGCCCTGAGCCTCTGCAGCTCAGGAGAGGCTGGAGGGTTACCGGACCCAGAGGCAACCTCAGCTTCCCCTGACGGGGCTGGGAGTGGAGCACCTGCAGGCAATGGGTCCTCCACCCCATCAGGAGCCAGAGCAGACTCATCAGATGCCTGCACCTGAGGATCCAGCACAGGTGAGGACCCTTCAGACTCAGGCCCTAGCCCCGGCTCTGCTGGTTCTGGAGGCGGGGAATCCTGTGCAGGCTGGGATCCCCCAGGTTCAATATCTGAGTCTGAATCCCAGGCCATCACAGTATCATCCAGTCAAACCCCCTGCTATGCAGGAGTCACAGCTGAAGAATCCTGGGCAGCTGGCCATCCAACCTCTGCTTAGAAACCTCCAAGGAAGGAGAGTCCACTGCCTTCTGATGGAATCCATCCTACTCTCGAGTGGCTCTTCAGAAAGTTCTTCCTGATGTTTAGCCGGAATCTCCTTCCTTGCTGTTTCAGCCCATTTGATCGGGAGCAGCAGAAAACAAGCTGGCTCCATCTTCCATGGGAAAGCCCTTTAGATATCTGAAGATGGCTATCCTATCACTTCTCAGTCTTCTTTGCTCCAGGCCAAATATGCCCTCAGCCATTCCTCATCAGGCGTGGTTTCCACACCCTCCTAAAATGGTGGTGCCAGAACTGGACACAGGACTCTAGGTGGGGTCTAGCCAAAACAGAATAGAGCAATACTATGACTTCCCTTGATTTGGACACCTAAGATGTGAGGTCATTCAAGGAAGGTGTGTTACGGCACACCAGAATCAGGTGGTCCGGTCTACCTCCAGGAAAGGTGCCCTTTGTGAGCTGTGCAAAAGCACTTGTGGACTCCGCTCCAAAACTAGGCACCCAGGGATGAATGCAGAGTAAGCGCAACGTAATCTGAGTTGTCGAGGGGAATGCAACCCCAGACAAAATGGGCTGAATTCCCCCTGCCAGTCCCCCTCTTAGAACTCGGGGACATTCAATGAAGCTAAGTACTTGGAAGATTCAGGACACAATGTTTTTAACTGACTTCTTCACACAGTGCAGAGCTAAACTGTGGAACTCCTTCCTGCAGGAGGCAAGGATGGCCACCAACATGGCTGGCTGGAAAAGAGGACTAGACTAATGAGGAAAGCACTCTTGATGGCTACTAGCCAGGATGGCTCTGCTCCACCTCCACAGTCAGGCAGCAATGCTTCCGAAAGCCAGTTGCCGGAGACCAAGGGAGGAGAGAGGGCTCTTGTGGTTGAATCCTGCTTGCGGGTTCCCCTTTGAGGCACTGCGGGAGCAGGATGCTGGACTAGGTGGGCCATGGGCCTGATCCTGCAGGAATCTTCTGGTTTCTTATGTACTTTGTCTTTCTACTGACCAGGAGTCTACTTCTTTGGCAATCACTCGTAGCCAAGTAAGATTGTCTTCCATGAACGTGGTCTTAACAATGAGTCCGTAAGTGACTGTGGAGGCCAATTCTGGATCCACACATCCTTCCACAGTGGGGACATGGGTTTCCGGGCAGGAGTTGATCACGGTGTGGGTTTGCCAGGCGTGCCTTCCTCTTAGCACGTAGCTCCCTTGCGTCCTGAGTTCGAGTGTCTTCAAAGCCCATGACACCCTTGGTCGCTTTGGAGCGCTCACAGGCAAGTGTTTCCCAACTGTCGGTGTTTATACTATTTTTATATATATATAAAAAAATGCCTCAAGACAGTCTTTAAACCTCTTTTGTTGACCACCAGCATTACGCTTTCCATTTTTAAGTTCGGAATAGAGTAGTTGCTTTGGAAGACGAGAATCGGGCATCCGCAAACATGAAGTCCAATGAAGTTGATGTTGAAGAATCATTGTTTCAACACTGGTGATCTTTGCTTCTTCCAGTACACTGGTATTAGTACGCCTGTCTTCCCAAGTGATGTGTAAAAATTTATGGAGACACTGCTGATGGAGTTGGAGATGGTGTTTAGAAGTGGTCCATGCTTCACAAGATACAGTAAGGTTGGTAGTACAGCTTCGCCTGGAAAAAGCTGGCAACCATCCTTCCAGGGACATGTGCTACCATTCTAAGTGGATCCAGGCCCCAATTGCACCCCCGAGAGCTCGGTGTGGGTAGGCCGGCCATTTGGAGCGGAAGAAGCCCAGGACCCTGCTGGATCGAGCCCACTGCTCAGCGTGACATTCTCAAAAAGGCCAAGCAAAATAAATATATACAAGCTGCCACTAGGAGGCAACCGAGGCATCTTAAATCTCTGGTTGTAGTGTCTTTTATTTGCTCGCTGCTAAAAGGGTGTTGATGGAAATTGGAAATGGATTGTGTGTGTGAGCGTGCGCGCCCGCGGTTTTCGGCGTCTGCACAGACGTGATTTTCGGCGCTGAAATGACCTCCACAGGCCGCTTCAGGCCCATGGGCCTTAGGTTGCTGACCCCTGGTCTAGCATCTCTCTGTGTGTCCCTTGCATTTTCACTTTCCGTGCTTTTGCCTCTCGGAATTGCTATGCTGGGCTCCTGCACTCAAAACGCCTAATTTTCATTTGAAGGCGGGGGGGGGGGTATGTTCCAAACTAGACCCTCCTCAGCTCCTGCTGGATTCCCACCCCCGCGGCAACCAGTTCGAAAGCTGCTCTGCCACCTTTTTCATTTGCGATAAAATGCATCCTGAGCCAGATTTCTCCCCCCGCCCCCATCCCTAAGGAGCCCAGGCCACGTGGAAGGGGGCCAGCTTCTGCCTAATGATCATGTGCATGCCATAAAACAAAGAGGAAAACTTGGATTAAAAACCTAGCAGGTGTTGACACCACATCCTCAGGACACCTCCTTCCTTCCCCTCCTGCGACAGGAAGACACACAGGATTTGCAGGCTGTAAATCAATAGCAGTTTGTCCTCACCCGCTTGTAATATCGCAGATTTATTCCTGGTGATTCATCGCTTCATTATGGAATTTACTACAGGGGACAAATTATTCCATTCTCAGGATGAAGAGGCTGCAGACATGTCCCTGGTCTGTCTGTCTGTCTGTCTGTCTGTCTGTCTCTCTCTCTCACACACACACACGGGGGGGGGGAATGGCTGCCTGAAGACCTCTATTTTTGTTGTTGTTGTCGTTTAGTCGTGTCCGACTCTTTGTGACCCCATGGACCAGAGCACGCCAGGCACTCCTGTCTTCCACTGCCTCCCGCAGTTTGGTCAGACTCATGTTGGTAGCTTCGAGAACACTGTCCAACCATCTCGTCCTCTGTCGCCCCCTTCTCCTTGCGCCCTCCATCTTTCCCAACATCAGGGTCTTTTCTAGGGAGTCTTCTCTTCTCATGAGGTGGTCAAAGTACTGGAGCCTCAGCTTCAGGATCTGTCCTTCCAGTGAGCACTCAGGGATGATTTCCTTCAGAATGGAGAGGTTTGATCTTCTTGCAGTCCATGGGACTCTCAAGAGTCTCCTCCAGCACCGGAATTCAAAAGCATCAATTCTTCGGCGATCAGCCTTCTTTATGGTCCAGCTCTCACTTCCGTATATCACTACTGGGAAAACCAGAGCTTTAATTATATGGGTCTCTATGCTGTGCTGCAAATTTTCAGAAAAAGCTGCTCTGCTCCGTCTTCTGTCATTGTGAGAAACCTCCTTCCCATGGTCTGGTGGAGGAAAACTGCGATGGAAGGAGCAAGGTTTCTTTCATGTAGAACAGGGGTCAGCAAACATTTTCAGCAGGGGGCGGTCCACTGTCCCTCAGACCTTGTGGGGGGCTGGCCTATTTTTTTTTTGGAGGGGGGGGGGATGAACAAATTCCTATGCCCCACAAATAACCCCAAGATGCATTTTAAATAAAATGACACATTCTACATATGTAAAAACATGCTGATTCCCGGACTGTCTGTGGGCTGGATTTATAAGGCGATTGGGCTGGATCTGGCCCCCGGGCCTTAGTTTGCCTACCCATGATGTAGATGGAAGTACCAGAGGGTGGCTGTTGCCATCCTAGGAGACTTGTGGGTTTCCCAGCGCATCTGGCTGGGCATAGAATCGTAGAGTTGGAAGGGATCCCAAGGGGCATCTAGTCCAACCCCTGGCAGAGTAGGAATCACGGGCAAAGCATCCATGGCAGATGAGCACCTGATCTCTGCTTCAAACCCTCCCGAGGGAGTCCGTCTCACCAGCAAACAACTTCTTTCTGGTGTGTAGTCGGAATCTCCTTTCTTGCAACTTGAAGCCATTGTTTTATACTACATTTTAAAAGATTTGCCTTGAGAGAGTCTTTAAACCTCTTTTGTTGACCACCAGCATTACGCTTTCCATTTTTAAGTTTGGAATAGAGTACAGTGGTACCTCGGGTTAAGTACGCTTCAGGTTAAGAACTCCGCTAAGAACAGAAATCGTGCTCAGGCGGCGCAGCGGCAGCAGGAGGTCCCATTAGCTAAAGTGGTGCTTCAGGTTAAGTACGCTTCAGGTTAAGAACGGACCTCCGGAGCAAATTAAGTACTTAACCTGAGGTACCACTGTAGTTGCTTTGGAAGGTGATCATCAGGCATCCGCACAACATGACCAGTCCAACAACATTGAAGAATCATTGCTTCGACACGGGTGATCTTTGCTTCTTCCAGGACACTGATATTGGTTCACTTGTCTTCCCAAGTGATGTGTAACATTTTTCGGAGACACTGTTGATGGAATCTTTCTAGGAGTTGAAGATGGCGTTGATAAGTGGTCCATGTTTCACAAGCTGACAGTAAGGTTGGTAGTACAATAGCTCTGGAAACAAGCATTTTGGTTTCCCTGCAAAGATCCCCGTCTTCAGACACTTCAATCGGGAGAAAGCCACACTTGCAGAGCTCAGGCGATTTTGGCATCAATGTCGGTCCTTGTGGAAAGATAACTGCCCAGGTAGGAGAAGTGATCAACTTCTTTTCCAACGTTACACCATTGAGTTGGATTTGTGGCACTGCAGAGGGGTTATTTTGTACTTGTTGGTGCAGCACTTTGTTTTTTTGGATGTTGAGCGATAGGCCAAGCTTTTCGTAAGCTTCTGCAAGAATATTTAGGATGGTTTGGAGGTCATTCTCTGAATGTACACACACTACATTGTCATCAGCATACTGAAGCTCTAGGACGGAAGTTAGGTAAAGGTAAAGGGACCCCTGACCATTAGGTCCAGTCGTGACCGACTCTGGGGTTGCGGCGCTCATCTCGCTTTATTGGCCGAGGGAGCCGGCGTACAGCTTCCAGGTCATGTGGCCAGCATGACTAAGCCGCTTATGGCGAACCAGAGCAGCGCACGGAAACGCTGTTTACCTTCCCGCCGGAGCGGTTCCTATTTATCTACTTGCACTTTGACTTGCTTTCAGCCTGCTCAGATTGAAGAGCTTTCCATCTGTTCCATATATGATTTCTACCCCAGTGGGGAGTTTCCCTTCGACAAAGTGTAGGATCATGGCAATGAAAATAATGAATAGAGCTGGGGCAATTACAATAGTAGTGTTGGGCCACCAGATATGGCAACCTCTTGTACTTTTTCCCCTCCCTTCCTGTTTCTTCTCTATCATAGTCAAATCCTCCCAAATCATTTCACACAGGTGTACAATTTTTATCTGTCCAACGGCTCGGCTATTTCAACCCCAGCCCTGCCAGAACTTCCCAGCGCTGAAACAGCGGAGCTCGATCTCCTCCTGGAACAAGCCTGGTCATTTCCATTAGGCGGGAAATGGCTTCTGCGCTTGGCTGTCAAACATCCATGGTGGATGCAGAGGAGAAGCTTCGGCAGGGGCTTAACTGTGCTGTCTGCACAAGGCCTCTATTTACAATGGCAAAGGAAGGGACTCTGGCAAGGATATTTGTCAAGCGGCTCATTTGACAGCTCCTTCCACTTCAGGAGTGGCACCGTGAAAAATCTCCTTATTAGCAGAGACAGCGGCAATGCCTCTCTCACACAGTAACGGATCAGAAGTCATTGGACAGGACATGTGTGTGCCCCCCCATTCCCCCGCACAACTCCAATCCATTAGGAGTCCGGCTTGTCCTCCAGCGACTCAGACCGAAAACAATGTCAGTCCAAGGGCAGCTAAAGGTCTTGCATCCGGCTTCAGCTGCAATGGTGGATGAGGCCCAGACCTTGGAAAGAGCTGCATTGCACAGTCGGAGGGAGATGCTCCCAGATCTCTCGCAAAGTTACAGCTGATGCTGTTGTGTGTTCACAACACATGTTTATTTAATGTATTTTTAATATTTTGTTGGAAGCCGCCCAGAGTGGCTGGGGAAACCCAGCCAGATGGGCAGGGTAGAAACAATAAATTCCTCCTCCTCCTCCTCCTCCTCCTCTTCTTCTTCTTCTTCTTCTTCTTCTTCTTCTTCTTCTTCTTCTCCTCCTCCTCCTTCCCCTCCTCCTCTCTCGTGGATGTAAACATAATGGCAAAAAAGAAAATAAAAATTATATGATCACCTCAAGGCAGCTTACAGAGAAATAATAACAATTAAAATATTGGTGGGTGGGAAACAATCATTAAAAAAACAATTAAACAATAGAATTAAAACTCTCTCCAGATCTATATTAAAAACATACAGACAATTACTGTATATGGTGGACTTCCTGCAAGCAACACAGATCTTGAAGCAGCTGCTAGAATTTTCAGGCCAGCTTTCCTAAGTGCTTCTAGAACAGGCATAGGCAAACTCCGGCTCTCCAGATGTTTTGAGACCACAATTCCCATCATCCCTGACCACTGGTCCTGTTAGCTAGGGATGATGGGAATTGTAGTTCCAAAACATCTGGAGGGCCGGAGTTTGCCTATGCCTGTTCTAGAAGAACAATATTTGTTCTGCAGGAATGGAACTTCCTGTTTCCTCCTGGGCTGGGACATCCTTCCTCTTGCATGTGACTAGAGGTGGGCGTGACCTTACCTGTGCAGGTAACAAAACCACAAGGCACACCGCCCTCTTCCTCTCTTCGACTTCTTCCTTTGTTGGAGCAACAGCTCTTTTTAGCTAGAGATGCTCTGTTGGACTATCTCCATATGGGATAGTTCCATATGTATATACTTTGCAACTAAGTCTGCCTTCAGGGATCCATCTGTGAACTGAATTTAGGGAAGTTTTTAACCTGTGATATTTTAATGTATTTTAATATCTGTTGGAGGCCGCCCAGAGTGGCTGGGACGGCCCAGCCAGATGGGCGGGGTACAAATAATAAATTATTATTATTATTATTATTATTATTATTATGAATGTGTGTAAAGGTAAAGGTAAAGGTAAAGGGACCCCTGACCATTAGGTCCAGTCGCGGACGACTCTGGGGTTGCGGCGCTCATCTCGCTTTACTGGCCGAGGGAGCCGGCGTACAGCTTCCAGGTCATGTGGCCAGCATGACTAAGCCGCTTCTGGCGAACCAGAGCAGCGCACGGAAACGCCGTTTACCTTCCCGCCGGAACGGTTCCTATTTATCTACTTGCACTTTGATGTGCTTTCGAACTGCTAGGTGGGCAGGAGCTAGGACTGAGCAACGGGAGCTCACCCCATCACAGGGATTCAAACCGCCGACCTTCTGATCAGCAAGCCCTAGGCTTTCTTTTATATACTTTACACAAGATTGTGGTGTGTTCATTCTTTTAAGAGGGATATAAGGGATCTTACCAGCAATCTAATATTGAGAGGCTTAAACAAAGCCTGCAACAAGTTAACCACTGTGCGTTTAAAAGGGGAATGTAAAACTCTGCTAAGTTATGGAACTTGCTAGTCAAAGTTAGGAAGGAAGGGATCGTTACCTTAGGCGAGCGAGAAAAAATCTCAGGGACGATTCACACCCTGGCCATCACCTCTTTAATCTTCTACCCTCGGGCAGGAGATATAGAAGTATAATCAGTTGTACCAACAGACTAAAAAACAGTTTCTATCCGTGGGCTGTTAGGCTGCTGAACGGAAAATAATATAGTGCAACTGACTTGCGAGGTGGTGTGTTGTGCGACAAGCACACAGAATGCAATGAGATTGAGTGTTTGGGGGGGGGGGCTCGGTTAATTTCATTGTACACAGGTTGTACATTGACAATAAAGGTTTATTATTATTATTATTATTATTATTATTATTAAACAATATATCCACTCCTACCTCCCTGAACATTCCCACAGATGTAAGGAAAGGATGGGCACCTCGGTCCTCTCCTCATAAGTGCTGACTGCAATGAGGGCATTTTTAAACAGGTCTTGCCCACCGCCCACAAAACATGGTTACTGTCTTCCCCTTAAACCATCCCAGATGGATTTTAACCCAGTGCGTAGTTCAAGCAGCGGCAGGGAGAGTTATGGCCAGGTGGGTATTCATGCCATAAGCTTGGCACCCGTTTCTCATTAAGTGCGGTCGCAGGAAGCCTCCACACTAAGTGAAGAGTTCTGAAATATGGGCCTGATTATTTTCTGGGAGCTTCTCCCCTTGATTATTATTATTATTATTATTATTATTATTATTAATGAGTTATATAAGCTCCTCGAGCAAATCATTCAAGGGAGGGAGGAGGGAGGCAGGCCTGTTTCTGACATAGGTGGAACGAAAGCTTGAAAATTGCCACCCAAAATCAAGCCGAACTAGGATGGATGAGAAGAAAATTATCCCAAAAATTATTATATAGTGCTTCCTCAAACTAGTGCCCTCAGACTGCAGCTCCCATGGAATTACTGTATGTGGAAAACACTGGGAAGGCAAAGAGTTGGGGAAGTATGCTTTTTAGGGGGGGGGGGGGATATAGCTTTGCAGATAAGAAAGTAAACATTTAAACTGCGCTTTCAGCTGCTGCTGTTGGCCAGAGCCCCTGGCAGCTCAGATTTGCTCTCCGCAGCTGCTCAGAAAACGCGGAAGGTGGTGGATCCTTTCTGAGTGAATATTAGAGACTACAACGTCTGAAATAATAATTTAGCTGTAAGAGAGAGGTGGGGGGGAGAGGGGGGCTCTCTGGCATTTACAGCCTGGTGTTAATTCAGAATTGCCTGTGTGGGAGAAAGCTCCTCTTTGCAAACGAAAGAGATCCCTCCAAAAACGTTCAGCCGAAACAATTAAGAGGCTGTTAGCGTTTTATTTGGGACACTAAATAATTAAAGTCTATTCATTGTCACGGTTTTGAAAAATGGCAGCTGCAGCCCAGGCAGATGGGGCTGGTGGCACTCTGAGCAGGAGCCAGTGGGCAGCGCAGAGACATTCATGGCTTGGAAGACGCCGAACCTTGGAGGGCAGAGCTGAGGGGACCAACTGGGGAAATGAATTTACAGGCTTCTGTGTTACACAGAGCTCTTTGTCTGATAGCAAAGGGGGATCTCTTCTTCTGTAGGCCCTCACTCAGCTGACAGGAGTGTGCTCTTGTGTATATTAGGAAAAATTGATACTACCGGTACATCGCTGGTGAATTTTTGTGGTTTTTTTTTTTAATACAAAGTGCTGCAGAAATACAGAGAACTGTTGAATAATGTTACTGGAAAAACAGCCTCCCTGGTGGCCAAATTTCTTTTTCTAGCTCTTAAGCGGCGCAATATTAAAATTGACAGCATCGACATGGGTTTATCTGTATAGCTTCATTTTATTGTTGGCTATGTTTTACTCCAAAGTTCTTTTAGACGTTTAGATGTTTTAAGTTTGTATGGAAATGTCTCTTTTCTGACTGACGGTCGAATAAAGAACTGAACTGAACTGCAGAAATACAGAGAACTGGATTTAGGTTGGGTGTGTGTGGGTGTGTGTGTGTGGGTGTGTGTGTGGGTGTGTGTGTAATCAGAAACAGTGACAAAACCGAAACTGAGAAATTAATTGACCCCTATTTTGGATGATCACTTGTCCCATCCCTGCTTTGCTTTCTGAAAATGTTCCACTCAGAAGCCTTTTCTAAATGACGGGAAATTTAAAGCCTTGAGCATCTGAATGCAAGGCTTGCAGGCTAGCCAGCCGCCCTGAGCCGCCCTCCAGCCTCTGAGCAGGCTTGATCTAGGCTGTGGGGCGGAGGAGAGCACAGCCCTTCTCTGCCAGGGGTTCATCTCCGCTGAGATGCGGTGCCCACCCTTTTTGAGAAACAGCCACTCGGCAGCTCAATCAGCCGCTGAAATGAATTGGAATGATGCAATTGCAAATCCCTTTGAGCAATTGCTTTATGAAAGACTGGAGGGGTCAAAAAGGCTGATGCGGAAACGTCTCTCGTCTGTAGTGCCCTGTTCTTGGTGGGCACCGCCTGGCACCACCAGGAGCTTGGTTCAGAGCTGAGTTCGGCTTCAGGCCGTGCAGACGCCAAAGCCCTCCAGAGGTGGGCGGAATTGGCAGGAGAGAGAAAAACCCTCTTGGGACATGAAGGGTGTCCTTTTAAGAACATAAGGAGAGCCTGCTGGATCAGGCCAATGGCCCACTTAGTCCTGCATCCTGTTCTCACGGGGGCCAACCAGATGCCCAAAAGGGAAACCAACCAAAGCAGGATTCGAACACGAGAGCTCTCTCGCCTCCTGTGGTTTCCAGCAACTGCTGTTCAGAAGCATCACTGCCTCCAACTGCAGAGGCAGAGCATAGCCGTCCTGGCTAGGAGCCATCAAAAGCCATCTCCTCCTCCATGAATTTGTCTGAGACTCTTGATCTCAGGGTGATGAGTTTGAGCCCCGTGTTGGGCAAAAGAATCCTGCATTTGCAGAGGGTTGGACTAGATGAATTTGGGATGCGGCTGAAGGCGAAGGTGCTTAGAAGGGTGTTGAGTAGTGGGAAAGATGGACAAAGACACAGCTCTTAAAACAACCAGCTCTTTATTTTAGCTCTGAGTCCTGGACTATATAGAACTCAATAACTTGCAACAGTAACAACTCCTCTGGCTACCCAATCAGTGAACGTCACTTTCAATCCTTCATTTGCATGTAGGGACCTGAGTGAGAACTGCAGCCACTGTGGGCAGAGTGAGAACTGCAGCCTCGGTGGCCAGAATGTGTACTGCAGCTAAACTCAATACATAACACCCCTTCCCACCAGGATGAGATGTTAGGCCCCAAATTCATAAAGGTTACAACTAGGCCCCGTAAGCATATGGTTTCACAAGTTTCAACAGCATACATTTTTAACTAAATACAAGTACAATATACTGGTTCATTTGGCAACATAATCCTTAAGATAGGCTGGATGACTACGAGTCCGAGTAGACCGACGAGGTACTACTGGAGAGGCATCCGGAGTACCTGAGCCTTGGCAACCGTCCGCCACAGGTGACGCAGTTGGATCGGTTGAGTCTGAGGCTTCCGCGTCGGCTGCTGTAGCGGCGGCTTCAGACTGCGGTTGTACCGGAGTCTCCAGCGAGGGTGCCGGGGGAGATTGTCTATGCCCTGGATGTTCTTCCTCAGTAGTACTTGGTGGCTGGCCAGCCTCTGCCGGGGCCGGCGGAGGCACTGTTCCAGTGTCCAAGTTCCCAGCCCGGCGGCGCAGCTGGTCAATGTTCCGGCGCCATAACCTGCCGCAGTCCAAAGCTACCTGATACGATTTCGGCCCTGTAACCCCAACCACCACAGCCGGCATCCAGGGAATCTCTCCAGCATAGTTCTTCGCAAACACCTTGTCCCCTGGAACAAAAGACCGTGGTGGGTTACCACAGCCTGGGGGATCTTCCACAGCAAAGTCTGGGTGCAGCCGGTCAAGAGGAGATCGCAGGCGGCGGCCCATCAAAAGTTCAGCCGGACTCCGCCCTGTTGCTGTACACGGGGTGATGTGTTGGACAAACAGGTACTCGGCTACCCGTTCATGCCAGTTCCCATTGTCCATACGTGCCAGTGCCTCCTTAGCCGAGCGAACCATTCTCTCCGCCTGTCCATTGCTGGATGGATGGAAAGGTACCGTCAGAGCATGGCGGATGCCTCGGCCAAGGAGATAGCGCTCAAATGTGCCAGACGAGAATTGGGCCCCGTTGTCTGATACCAGCACGTCAGGCAATCCATGGGTGGCGAAGAGCCTCTGCAGCACGCGTATAATGGCTTCTGAGGTGGTTGAGGACATCAGAACCACTTCCAGCCATTTGGAGTACGCGTCCACTATCACCATGAAGATGTGGCCATGGAAAGGCCCTGCTAGATCAATATGCACCCTCGACCAGGGTGCCTTGGGGGTCTCCCAGGAGTTTCCACGGTGCACCGGTGGATCTGGCCTCGATTGTTGACAGGCCTGGCATGATTCAACCCAGGATTCGATAGCTTTGTCCATGCCCGGCCACCAGACAAAACTGCGTGCCAACGCCTTCATACGCACAATTCCTGGGTGGCCAATGTGGAGTGCCTGAAGGACGCGCTGACGAAGCTTGGGCGGGATGATGACTCGGTCTCCCCACAGGAGACAGCCGCGGTGAGCTGAGAGCTCGTGCTGCCGTTGGGTGAAAGGCTGAAACTCTGGATCAGTTGGCCCTTTTGGCCACCCCCTCCACACCCAGTTGAGAACACGGGCAATGGTGCGATCCTTGGAGGAATGGAGGGCGATGTCAGATGCTGACAGCGGAGATTCAGGTAGTTCCTCAATCAGGAGTACCTCTGACGAGGGTGCTGGATCTTCGACCAGTGTTGGCAATGGGCAGCGGCTAAGGGCGTCGGCATGCCCTAAAGCCTTGCCAGGTCGGTGCTGGAGCCGGTAGTTGTAAGCCGCGAGAAAGACTGTCCAGCGCATCATTCGAGGCGACAACACCTGCGGAGTTGGGCGGTCACCAGCCAGGATGCCCAAAAGAGGCTTGTGATCCGTGACAAGGTCAAAGTCTCTGCCATAAAGGTATTCGTGGAAGCGTTTGATGCCTGCCACAAGCGCCAGCGCCTCCTTGTCAAGCTGGCTATAGTTCCTCTCTGCTGGCGACAGGGTTCGTGAGAAGTAAGCAATAGGGGCCTCCTGGCCATCAGGGAAGCTATGGCTGAGAACAGCCCCAACACCGAATGGCGATGCGTCGCATGCCAGGATGAGAGGACGCTCCTCATTGTACTGGACGAGGACGGAGTCCGATGTTAATAAGGTCTTCACAGCAGCAAATGCAGCGGCCTCCTGGCGGCCCCACCTCCACGATGCCTTTTTGTCTAGAAGCCGATGGAGAGGCTCAGCAACGGTTGCCTTATGCGGCAAGAACATGTTGTAAAAGTTCAATATGCCTAGGAAAGCCTGAAGGTCTGTCTTGTTCCTTGGTTTGGGAGCCTGCTGGATGGCCTTGACCTTCGTTGTCGTGGGATGGATGCCGGAGCCATCAACCAGGTACCCCAGGAACTCGACCTGTGGTACAGCAATTTGGCATTTTTCTCTTTTTACCTTGAGGCCTGCTTCCTGGAACCTGGTCAGGACAGCTCTAAGACGATCAAAAAGCTGTTGCATTGTCTCTGCCGAGATGAGCACGTCATCAAAATAGGGGACGACGCCAGGCAGACCCTGTAGGAGCCGCTCCATCAAGCTCTGGAAAATCCCTGGCGCTATGCTGACCCCGAACTGCAACCGTCGACAACGGAAAGCCCCACGGTGTGTGACAATCGTTTGTGCCTCAGCCGTGGCGTCGTCTACTGGCAGCTGCTGGTATGCCTGAGCAAGGTCGAGTTTTGCAAAGATTTTGCCCTCTCCCAGCGAGTGCAGCAAGTGGTGAACGACAGGGACAGGGTACGCATGCTGTTGAAGTGCCTTGTTTATCGTGCATTTATAGTCCGCACAGATACGTACTGACCCGTCAGGCTTGATGGGCGTTACGATGGGAGTTTCCCACTTAGCCTGGTCTACGGGCTCCAGGACCCCTTGTGCGATCAGCTTGTCCAATTGTTCGTCGACTTTAGGCTTGAGAGCAAATGGTACACGTCATGGCTTGATCCGGATGGGCGCAACTTGTGGGTCAAGGTTAAACGATATGGGCGACCCCACATACTGTCCCAAGGTTCCGTCGAACACGTCTGAAAACTCAGTGAGGAGAGCGTCTACTTCTGGCTGTGACACGCTATGGATGCCAGTGACTTCCAAACCCAAGGACGCGAACCAGTCCAGTCCAAGCAGGCTGGGACGATTTCCATCGACTACCACTAGTTTCAGAGGTCCTGAAAAATCCTTGTAGGCCACACTGAACATGCCCACACCTACAACTGGAATGCTATTTCCCTGATAGTCTCTCAGGTGCAGGTGGTGGGAGTCAAGGCGTCTCTTGGATATCTTGGGAACCAGTCTCTTGATGGTACTCCAAGAGACGATGGACATGGCAGAGCCCGTGTCAACTTCCATGTCACAAGGTTTGCCCTCAACAGTCACAGTGATGTGGATTTTCCGGTGCATAGAGTCATCAGCTCGACCAATTGTCTGCTCAGCTGAGCAGTGGCAGTGGGTGACGGCATGGCAATTCTCTGTGACCGACCTTGATGCCTTCTTTTTTCCAGGTGATGGGGGCGTGTTTGCCGGTGTGGATGAGCGGCAGACCCTTGCAAGGTGTCCCTTACGGAAACAATGCCGACAGATGACATCCCTGAAACGGCATTTGGATCGAGGGTGGTTACCACCACAACCTGCACAGTCCGATTGGTCCATTGTTCGCTGTTTGAACTTCCTATGCTCCTGCTTAACACGGTGGACGTCGTCATCTTCAGCCGAGGAGCTCTCTGATTCGCTGATTTCCCCATGGTGGACTGGGGTTGGCCTCCTTGGAAACGCCGGACTGTTGGCCTTGCGAATCTCAACTGTTGAGTGCTTTGCCAGCTCCGCGGCCTGGGCATCTTCGATAGCCTGCTTGAGGGTGAGGTTGGGCTTGGCAAGGAGTTGGCGCTGCAGCTTTTCATCCCACACACAATTCTATCAAGCAGGGCGTCTTCCAGGTCTCTGAATTCACAGTGGTAAGCTGCCTTCCTGAGAGCAGACAGGTATTCGCTGATCGTCTCCCCCTCGGCTTGATTTCGGTGATGGAATGCGTGGCGGGCAACAATCCTTGATACCTTGGGCGCATAGTGAACCTTGAGTCTCTCCTTCAGCGTGTCCCAAGGTGTGGTCTGCACAGCGAGTGGTGCAATGAGTGCCCGAGCTGTTTCAAAAACTTCTGAACCGCAGACAGTGAGGAAAATGGCTCTCTTCCGATCATCTGTTAGGTTGATGAAAGCGTTTGCCTCAATGTAGCAATCAAAACGGGCCATATATGAGTGCCAGGACTCAGTTGCTGGAGAATACGGAGGTAGAGGCAGTAGCGAAGCCATGGTTCCCTGATGCCGACTGGATGGCGAAGGAATGGAGGCTAGCCTCAGCAGTGATTCCGCTCTTAAGTGTTCAGCTCAGTGATTCAGCCCTAGCTGTGGCTTGCTGCATCCAATCCCACCTTCGTCGCCAGTGTTGAGTAGTGGGAAAGATGGACAAAGACACAGCTCTTAAAACAACCAGCTCTTTATTTTAGCTCTGAGTCCTGGACTATATAGAACTCAATAACTTGCAACAGTAACAACTCCTCTGGCTACCCAATCAGTGAACGTCACTTTCAATCCTTCATTTGCATGTAGGGACCTGAGTGAGAACTGCAGCCACTGTGGGCAGAGTGAGAACTGCAGCCTCGGTGGCCAGAATGTGTACTGCAGCTAAACTCAATACATAACAAAGGGAATGATGGGACCTTCTGCGTGGAAGAAGAAGAAGAAGAAGAGTTTGGATTTGATATCCCGCTTTATCCCTACCCGAAGGAGTCTCAAAGCGGCTCACATTCTCCTTTCCCTTCCTCCCCCACAGCAAACCCTCTGGGAGGTGAGTGGGGCTGAGAGACTTCAGAGAAGTGTGACTAGCCCAAGGTCACCCAGCAGATGCATGTGGAGGAGCGGGGAAGTGAACCCGGTTCACCAGATTACGAGTCCACCGCTCTTAACCACTACACCACACTGGCACGCCATGCTGCACAGGCCTTCATGGGTGCGGAATCAGGTGGACCTTGGGTCTGATCCGGCTGCAAGGCTTTTCCTATGCTCTTCGGTGTGGCCAGAGGCAAATGTGTGACTCACAGAAGGTGACACACCAGCAATGTGGCAGCCAGGGGTTTCCTTGCACAGATATCATCCAAACATATTTCCATCCAGGCCAGCATTGAAGTCTGGCAAGAGGAAGTTGCCAAACAGGGTCGGGGAGAGGTCTGGGGTGTCCGCAGAGCTGGACAGAAAGGACAGAGGCCAGGAGAGGGACATTTCACCCCTGGGCCTGTGGTTCCCGACTCCGGCTTGCATTGTGCCCATATTGCCACCGAGAGCCAGCAGAGAGGCTGAAACCTGCCTACATAGAATAATAGAATTATTGACCAGGGGTCAATCTAGTCCAACCCCCTGCAATGCAGGAATCTCAGCTCAAACATCCCTGGCAGATGGCCAGCCAAGCTCTGCGTGAAAACCTCCAGGGAAGGAGAGTCCATCACCTCCCGAGGGAGTTCAGTCCACAGTCAAACAGCTCTTACAATTTAACCCCCCCTCATGTTTAATTGGAATCTCCATCCTTGTAATTGGAATCCACACATTGTGCTCCTGAGGTTCCCAAGTTGCAAATGTGTGTACAATTCTATCACATGGCAGCAGCCGGCCCTGTCTCCCCCAAAGCCTTAAATCCTCCTGGCCCAGAGCTCAAGTAATTGGGCAAGGGCAACAGTTTCTACAGGAATTAACAGCTGGAGCCCTTTCACGAGAGAAAAACTGGAGCCCTTTCACGAGAGAGCAAAGGGGAGACAGGCCCACTCGTTTTTCTTGCAAATTAGAGCCGTTTTGGTTATTATGACTGCCAGGTATTGATCCCTTCCCCGCCAGCCTCCTTAAATGACAGGGACTTAGGAAGAGGTTATCAATCAAGTTGGCCAGGTTTCAGAGGCTGAGTGGGAGAAAAGGAGTGAGCTGGCATAAACAGTAAAAAAAATTCCTTCCAGTAGCACCTTAGAGACCAACTAAGTTTCTTCTTGGTATGAGCTTTCGTGTGCATGAGGGATGCATGTGGCGCTGTGGGTTAAACCACAGAGCCTAGGGCTTGCCAATCAGAAGGTCGGCGGTTCGAATCCCCGCGACGGGGTGAGCTCCCGTTGCTCGGTCCCTCCTCCTGCCCACCTAGCAGTTTGAAAGCACGTCAAAGTGCAAGTAGATAAATAGGTAGCGCTCCGGCGGGAAGGTAAACGGTGTTTCCGTGCGCTGCTCTGGTTCGCCAGAAGCGGCTTTGTCATGCTGGCCACATGACCCGGAAGCTGTACGCCGGCTCCCTCGGCCAGTAAAGCGAGATGAGCGCCGCAACCCCAGAGTCGGACATGACTGGACCTAATGGTCAGGGGTCCCTTTACCTTTACCTTTTAAAGTGCTACTGGAAGGAATTTTTTAATTTTTTATTTTGTTTCGACTACGGCAGACCAACACGGCTACCTACCTATAACTGGCATAAACAGGGCAGCCCAGGGCAGGTTGTGTATGTTTGTGTAGAGCAACAGGGTCCCTGCCCCTTCAACAGCTGCAAAGACAGAGGTTCAGCTTGAAGAGCAAGCTGCCGCCTTCTCCATCTCTCCTCCTCCTCCTCCTCCTCCTCCTCTTGGATTGCCATGGCTTTGCAAAGCCCCAGGAGAGGCTTTGCATAACCTGCTGCCTGCTGGTTATGTCTCAATGGCAATCATTCATAAAGTTTAGTGTCCTTCAAGAACATCCATAAAATCGCCAGCACACGACCTCCTAGGACCGATTCATAATGCCCAAGCCATTAAGGAGAACCTGGCCAATTGGCCATGCAGGCCAGCATCCTGTTCTCTCAGGGGCTAACCTAATGCCTCAATGGGAAACCCGTAAGCAGGATCCGAGCACAAGATCCCTGCCCCCTCCTGTGGTTTCCAGCAGCTGGGATTCAGGAGCATCGCTGCCTCCGACTATGGAGGCAGAGCATAGCCATTGTTAGCCCTCTCCTCCTCCATGAATTTGTCCAATCCAGTTTGGAGGCCCTTCTTGCCTCCTGTGGCAGCGAGTTCCACAGTTTCATTATGCACTGTGTAAAGGAGGACTTTAAGTGCATGAAAACATGAAAAACTCCTGCTGGATCAGACCCATGGCTACTGGACCACTGGTGGCAGAAGAATTTCAGGCTTGGCTGAAAGCAGGGTTTTGCAGCCTAACCCTTAACTTTTTGTGTGGTCAGTTGAAGATTAATGCATCCCTTTTGGTGTCTAAGACTGTAAGAAGAGCCTGCTGGATCAGGCCAAATGGGGCCCCTTAAGTCCAGCATCCTGTTTTCTCAGTGGCCAAACAGATGCCTCAATGGGAAACCAGCAAGTAGATTCAGCCACAATAACAACTTTCCACTCTTGGGGTTTCCAGAAACTGGTATTCACCTGCCTCTGACCATGAAGGCAGAACATAGCCATTGAGGCTAGTAGCCTTTGCTGACCTCCATTAATTTGCCCAGTCCTCTTTTAAAGCCATCTAAGTTGGTGGCCATTGCTGCCTCCTGCGGGAAGGAGTTCCAGAGTTTAACTCTGTGCTGCGTGAAGAAGGACCTTCCTTTTATCTGCCCCGAACCTTCCAACTTTCAGCTTTGTTGGGTGTTTGCGAGTTCTAGGGTTTGCCCTCTACAAGATGCATCAAGGCAGGAAGTTTAACATATATTTAAGATCAGGATTTGAAGCGACAGAAGGAACACAACTTGATAACATCAGAAGCAAGTGACACTATGTTCAAGATAGTTTACTCCTAAACAGCGTGAGCCTGTTTACTCAGAAGCAAGGCCTCCTGCTTTCCAGGTGGCTTTCTCCCAACTCACACAAGTATGCACAGGATTCCTGCTTTGTCACCTAAAACCATGCCTGTTTACTTGGGAGTAAGCCCCACTGAACTAGGTGGAAATTACTCTCATGTAAGCATTGTAGAATGATGCTGTTAAGGTGCTACACTCTGTTCTGTCCATCTGTCCTGTCTCTGCTTCTGAGATATGTTCAAGGTGTTATGATTGGCATATAAAGGCTTTTACAACTTGTGACCAGTTTATCTACAATATCGCCTTACCCCTGTTGTAAGAATTGTAAGGTCTTTTATTTATATGTGTGTGTGTGTGTGTGTGTGTGTGTGTGTGTGTGTGTGTGTGTGTGTTCCAAGCAAACAAGGCCACATGTCTGAAGATGGCCACAGGCCTGTCTCCATTTTGACTCTCAGCTGACCAGTATTTCTCTGCAAGGAAGGAGGGGGTGATTGTCTCAGTGATAATTCCTGGCTTCCTGATACCTGAGTGCCAGACAAAAGGGTGTGATTAACTTGGCTGGGAAACGGGGAAATGTAAATATCTCTTTTGTTTTACTTGATGCATTTTTGGTGGAGGGCAAGAGGAGGCATGGGGAGGGTCAAGGATGCTCAGATTACTGCTACCAGACCTTCCCTTTCATGATGTAACTGTGATGTATCTGGGAGGTGGTCCTGGGTTACACCCCTTTTTGTGATGTATGTATGATGTATAGGGGGTGGTATTGAGCGGGAGGGGGGATTTCAAAAGTCTATATAGGAGCTTGCACACCATTGTTCTGGGTTCCTCCTCCCTCCTCCATTTTGGGAGTGAGGGCCCTGTTTGCAACAGATACAGTGGGACCTCGACTTACAAGCGATTCGACTTATGTGTTTTTCGACCTACGAATGACTTCTGGGAGAAACAAAATGGCCACCGCAACCGAATTTTTCGACTTACGAATGGAAGTCGCAGCCACTTTAATAGGATTTTTTTTACTTACGAATTTTTGACTTACGAATTTTTTTCGCTCAATGCATTCCTATGGGGATTCGACTTACGAATGTTTTTGACTTACGAAAATTGCGTCGGAACGCATTATCGTCGTAAGTCAAGGTCCCACTGTATAATAAAGATTTTGCTTCTCAGTTTTTCTCTGGTTGGCCTCTGTAATTTGCTCCTACCGATGGAGAACCTGGAAAGGCTCTTGTGTACCCCATAAGGGAATAAGAACAGATTTCTGTTTATTTTACCCCACATGAGCCCCCTCGACTGCTTCAGTCGGCAGAACTGGCACTCTTACAGGTGCCACATAAGACCCGTTCTGCATTTGTAAGAAATCTCTATTTTAGTATTGTAGCACCTGCACTTTGGAACTCCCTGCCTCTTGAAGCCAGGAAGGCGACTTCCCTGGAATTTTTTTCGCACCTTCTAAAAACATACTTTTTAAGGCAACCTGCCTAAATGTTTAGAAAGCTGGTGCAAGTTTTCATTTGTTTCAGTCTATTGTTTTAACCTTCTGTAGGTTTTAAATCATTGCTCTATCTTTTTTTTTTAAGTGACAATTTCATTGTATTATCTTTTTTTGTAAACTGCTTTGAGGTTATTTTTTTCTGCAGTCAAGCGTTGTAGATATGTGTTGATTAACTAAACAAATAAATGCCTCGAGGGAAACTTAAATTTGGGGGGGGGCCTTGGAATCTAATTCTGGTGGTGCAACTGAGCAAGTGGCGCTGGGAGGTGGGGAGGCAGGCTTTTAGGCTGCCTGGGGGGCTTTTACTGAACAAACAAATCTTATCTCCCAGTATATTGACTAAGAAGACTCTTAACAGGGTTCATTACTGCTATTTCTGCAATTCGAAAAGAACTCCTTGTCCTCAGATTGGCACACTCTGAACATTCATTTTCGGAACCAGTTCTGGGGAGGATTAATTGGGGCGGGTGGGTGGGTGGGATGCTGTTTAGAAAGCAATTAATCCTAGAATTACCAGCTGTACTTAATGCTGGCTCCAGAGATGTCGAGAGTGCAAAGTTCAAAGCTTTGCCAAAGTTTGCAGACCACGAAATTGCTGATCTTAAGCCCCACGTTTTTCTCTTCCTGCCTCGACTGCCAGCTCTTTATCTGAGCCACTTTCCTTCAGATCATAGCCAGCCTTTCAAATTTCGGATATTTTCAGGCAGTCCACTTTGAGCATGGGATGGCTTATCCCGGCAGCCCCTCCTGACCCCTGGCGCTCCACTCACCCCTAATATGTGTGGGTTGAAGGAGCGGGGGGGGCAGTGCCCTAATTCCTCCTCCTTCCTCTTTAATAGAGGTGTCTTAAATGGCATGAAGATAAGCTCAGCCTCTAGATGGAGCGAGAAACTTTAAAAGCCAAGAGCCTGTGAGTCTGCCTTATCTTATCTCCTCCCGTTCCACAATGTCTAGTGAGCCAAGCTGAACCAAAACTACGGATTTCTCTTCCCTGCTTTGTCTCCACCTGTCAGGATGCATAATTTCACCTTGGCGCGAGTGAATTAACCCTCCAGATCCACTGCTGTGCAAAGTTGTGGATGGAGCTCTCCACACACAAGTCTTCATTAAGCTGAAAGTCTCTCTTAGTCTACATTGTTATAAGGAAAAAACTGCTCCTTTTCCCTTATGGGGTACCCAAGAGTCCGTATAGCAGGGGTCAGCAACCTTTTTCAGCCGTGGGGCGGTCCACCATCCCTCAGACCATGTGTGGGGCCGGACTATATTTTTTTATACACTGAAACAGAAGTCAGTTATACATAAGGGTCTGGTGACTTCTGTTTCAGTGTATCTGAAGAAGTGTGCATGCACACGAAAGCTCATACCAAGAACAAACTGAGTTGGTCTCTAAGGTGCTACTGGAAGGAATTTTGTTTTGACTTCTAAACCTGGCAGCCTTAATTAACATCGCCCCTGTTCCCAGCTGCTCGGAGCTTTTTTTCTTCCTAGGTAACATATTCTCCCTTCTTTTTGCATGAAATCTCTCTGCGGTGTGTTTTTAATTGAAGATGCAATAATGGCAAGTTGCTTTGCTGCAGCTGTTAAACAGTCAAAACCAAGGAGGGGTGTGGAGAATTCCATTAAAACTATCTGTATTATGTCAACAGGCTAAAGACTGCTCTTGATTACCCATGTAGCCCTAGGCAAAACCAAATTACCACCTACAAACACTCCAAGAGGAGAGAGTGGTGGTTTTTTTTTTATTTTTTGAACTTCTTTTCCTGCACGCTGCTAATTTTGAACTGAATGGCTGAGTGATAATCCTAATGGCCTTTGCAGAGCAGAGCTAACGAGAAAATAGCTGATAAAAGGGACCCAATTTCCAGATTGCCATCGCCTCACTTCTGAACCCCACTTTGGATCCCAGTGGGGATCTGGAGAGGTTTCCCGTCTGAGTTGTGGAATAAATCTTACAGTGTGAGGAGGAACAACAACTCTGTGTCGATTCACCAGCCGGAGGAGTTTGCCAGTTCCCATCGGGATCTCTAGTTAGAAGGATCTGTTTGTGGAAATCTAACCACAAGATAATCATTTTCAAAATTACACCAGTATATTTTATTTTTCTGACATGCCTATCAGGAGAATGGCTTTGCCCATCTGTGCTGTGGGTGCTCTGAACACGGTACAAAAAGTGCAAAGCATTTATACAGTAGTTGGCACACACAAAGCATTTCTCAAATATTCCAGAAAATTACAAAAGTTGCAACATTTTTCTAAAATGGGTTTGTCTTGCTCTTGGGGGCTTTTTATTCTCCCATATGAACCTTCCTGGGCTCCCTCCCTGGAGAAGCCAGACTAGCTCCCTCCTTGTTGGGCTTCCACCAACAATCCTCACTTTGTACTTGGAACTGCCTGTTTCTTATTTATTGATATTTTATGGCGGGGGCGGGGATTCAAATATACAGCAGTAAAGTGATGCAAAAAGAAAAAAACACACAACTTTGTAAAGGGGGGGGGACATTATATGAATACCCTAACCCATTTCTAAAAATGGGTTTAGAAATGGGTTAGAATACCCTAACCCATTTCTAAAAAAATGTTTAGGGGTGCTCTCATTTTGACTCAAGAAAATCACCATTTCATAGTTGAAACAATAAAATTCTGTATCCAGGGCGGCTGTCTACCAGCTCCATCTGGTACACAGGGTGAGACCCTACCTGCTACCTTTGAAGGTGACCCAGAAACTACAACTAATCCAGAATGCAGCAGCTAGACTGGTGACTGGGAGCGGCCGCCGAGACCACATAACACCGGTCTTGAAAGACCTACATTGGCTCCCAGTACGTTTCTGAGCACAATTCAAAGTGTTGGTGCTGACCTTTAAAGCCCTAAATGGCCTCGGTCCAGTATACCTGAAGGAGCGTCTCCACCCCCACCGTTCAGCCCGGACACTGAGGTCCAGCTCCGAGGGCCTTCTGGCGGTTCCCTCACTGTGAGAAGCAAAGCTACAGGGAACCAGGCAGAGGGCCTTCTCGGTGGTGGCGCCCTCCCTGTGGAACACCCTCCCATCAGAGGTCAAAGAGATCAACAACTACCTGACATTTAGGAAATACCTGAAGGCAGCCCTGTTTAGGGAAGTTTTTAATCTGTAACATGTTTTATTATTATTATTATTATTAAGGGCACATTTGGGTATGAATAGGGTGTGCCTGTAGGAATTAAGTATTTATCATCACAAAATAATGACCAGGCTCTCCAAGTAAACCCATTATTAGGAGTTGGTCTTGAGCTACAGGGTGGGAATTACAAAAGTCTATATAAGGGCTTGCGCACCTTTGTTCTGTATTCCTCCTCCCTCATTCATGGGGTGTTGGGGGGGGGGGTTGAGCACCCTGTTGTAACAGTTTAATAAAGATCATGCTTACTAGCCTCTTTGCTTCTCAATATTCCCTGCTTGGCCTCTGTTATTTTCTCCTACCCACAGAGAACCTACATAAGGACTCTATACGGGCTCTTGGGTACCCCGTAAGGGAAAAAGGAGCAGTTTTTTCTTATAACAAAGACCAATTCACTGCTCCAACACATGCAGACTAGCTGTCTTTAACATCTGCAAGTGATGGTCAAACTGCAACTGCAACAAAAGTGTTGTTTCCATCTCATCTTTCCATCATTGCCTGAAAGGAAGGCAAAATATGATGCCAAGACCTCTGTTACCTAGTTGCTAACACAACCTCACTGGAACAATGGCGTGTTAACTTTCGCAACAGCTTGACATTGGCGTTCAGCGGGGCGATACCTCTTTGAACCTGGGCTCCTGCTTTGCTGTTTGTTAATGTTGTTTGAGTTTCTGATAAATGCTCCTCGGTTATGTTATTGTTGCATTATCTCGGCGAAATTGAATATCGATCGCATTTGCTTCGATGCCTTTCTAAGTCCATCCTCAGTTGTAGCGGATGCACAGAGAAGTGTTTAAAAGTGATGAAGGAACCAGTTTGCCAGCTAGTCCTTTTCAAAGGAGATTTAATGTGGGTTTGTCTACCTGTCCAAATGTGTATTTTCACCCCGTGGTCCTTAGTGTCATTACCGGATGAATGAGCATGAAGTGCCTGCAAATGGGAGCCAAACTAGACATGATGCAAGGAGGGCTGGGATTGATCCAGCACGTAGTTAAACTATGGAACTCCCTCCCTCAGGAGGCAGGGATGGCCACCAACCAGTGTATTTCCTCCACACCCACAGCGAACTGCCAGGAGCCACCCAGGAACCACCTGTTGACATGTCCTTCCCTATGGGAGATTCAGGACAGATAAAGTATCGCTTCACACAGAACACACTTTAACCTCTGAAATAAGAATAAAAATGGGGTCCCCTCAAGGGGTTCAGCTTCTTAAGGAAGACTGGACCTTCGGAGAGAGTGTACCTTTTAAGGCTCAAACCGGTCGGGAAATGAACAGAGACCAGACCAGGATATATAAAAGCAAAGCGGCTATAAGCCTGATCTTTATTAAAGTTGTTGCAACACGCAGAAGAGAGGAGGAGGACCTAGGACAAAGGTATGCAAGCCCTTATATATATAGACTTTGAAATTGCCCACCCTGTAGCTCAAGACCACCCCCCAGAAACATCATCCATACATAACAGAAGGGGTGTAAATCTGGGTGTGTTGTTTCTTCCTGTCTGCCAGGTTACCTGATTGGATTACCTGGGCATCCTGGCCACTCTTTTGTTACTCAATTCCTGAATCCAGGTCACAGGCTCACACAGAGCCAGTGTGGTGCAGTGGTTGAGAGCAGTAGACTCATAATCTGGTGAACCGGATTCGCTTCCCTGCTCCTCCACATGCAGCTGCTGGGTGACCTTGGGCTAGTCACACTTCTTTGAAATCTCTCAGCCCCACAGAGTGTTTGTTGTGGGGGAGGAAGGGAAAGGAGAATGTGAGCCGCTTGGAGACTCCTTTGGGTAGTCATAAAGCGGGATATCAAATCCAAACTCTTCTTCTTCTTCTATTCATATCTTAAATGTGCCCTTAAGACAGGATTTGTGAAAGAGACAATGGGGAGATTTCCCATTTCCTTCGACTTTGCAGAGAAATATTTGAGGTCATTTTGGGAGAGAGGAAATTGTTTCAGGACTTTTCTGTGGGTTTTAGACATGTGGTGTACAAATTTGTATGTGTTTGCTTGGTACATTTATGAACATCTATTATATATATGTATATGACCTTAGAATTCTTATAACACCTCCAAGTTCAAGTCCTTCGCCTTCATAGCAATCCTGATGCCACATTTCCTGCAGCCTCCAGTAGGAAAGCCAACATTTCGGCTCACATCCGCTCCAGCCAGTAGGCCTGTGTTGGCACCCTACGTTCGTAAGTCCTGGCGCAGACACAGATGGCACCAAAGTTGGAGAAGTCTGCTTGCATTTGCCCACAACAAAAGCGCGCTTCTAAGCACCCAGCACTATTCATAATGCGAATCTCATCAGAGCAAGCAACGGGACTCAATTTCCGTTGCCTGAGCTCCGTAAGTGTAATAAGATGTTTGCTCAGCCAGGGTGGGGAAGCAGCTCTTCTAAATAAAGCCTTCATTTGAAATGCAGCGAATGTCAGAGAGGTTTGCCTTCAAATGGAGTTCTTTGCACAGGGAGCTGATGAATATTTAAACCTCTCCTCCTCACATTAGACAGTTCCCTTCCATAAAAAAGCAAATATCTGTCTTGTTAAGGAGCAGAATCATTTGCTCCCTCCTTGCATCCCAAATGAGCCCTGTGAGAGAGAGAGAGAGAGAGAGAGAGAGAATTCGAGGGAAGAAACTCTTCCCAAACCTTTCCCGTTTCCCCAAGACGTGCCCAGGCAGCTGTGTTTGACTGCTGATGGGTCCCTCGGCCCTGGCTGCTAAGTCACTAGGATTCTCCAGAGGCCAGCGGAACATGGATGGGCTTTAAGGAGGGCTGCAAGCTTTAATCGGCATGGTAGATTTTTATGAAGAAAAGATTTCGGTCAAAGCCCACCTGAACATCCTTCTGCATAAGATAACACAAGAGCACAAATTTCCTCTTGTGGGGAGCTTTATCTTCTTCTTTGGCGATCCCTCATAGCTGAGTAAAATTGCTTTCCATAAACACGGTTTTAACAAGGAGTCCGTAAGTGACTGTGGAGGCCAATTCTGGATCCACACGTCCTTCCACAGTGGGGACATTGGTTCCCAGGTGGGAGTTGATCACGGTGTGGATTTGCCAAGCATGCCTTCCTCTTAGCACATTTCTCCCTTGCGTCCTGAGTTCGAGTGTCTTCAAAGCCCATGACACCTTTGGTCAAGGCTGTTCTCCAACTGGAGCGCTCGCAGGCAGGTGTTTCCCAATTGTTGGTGTTTATACTACATTTTGTAAGATTTGGCTTGAGACAGTCTTCAAACCTCTTTTGTTGACCACCAGCATTACGCTTTCCATTTTTAAGTTCGGAATAGAGTAGTTGCTTTGGAGGACGATAATCAGGCATCCACACAACATGACCAGTCCAACAAAATTGATGTTGAAGAATCATTGCTTCAACACTGGTGATCTTTGCTTCTTCCAGGACACTGGTATTAGTTTGCCTGCCTTCCCAAGTATTGCATTCTTGGTTGATTGATCAGAGGGGTTGGCATTTTAACTGGGGCTGCGACTTTATTTGTGTTTCTGTGTTCGTTTAAGATTGCATTTTCCTTCAAGCTGTTATCAGGGAAGTTTCCCTTGGGTGTTCAAGTGCAGAGGCTCACGTCCAATTCCCAATCGGTCAGAATGTACCGTATTTTTTGCTCCATAACGCGCACTTTTTTCCTTTTAAAAAGGAAGGGGAAAAGTCTGTGCACGTTATGGAGCGAATGCATGGTCCCTGGAGCTGAATTGCCCAGGGACCAAAAGAAGATCAAGCTTTTTCTTTTACAAAGAGAGAAGGGGGTGTTGAAAGGCTGCCGCTTTACAGCTGATCAGCAAGAGATCGGGAAGAGAGATAAGGTCGCTGGCTCCCTTCCTGCAGAGGAGGCTGTTGGTTTCCCCAGCGACATGTGACTGGCTGAATAGATTATCTGTTTGGAAACTGTAGAAAGGGCTTTGAGCTGATCCTTTTGCAACTGGGGCTTTTCTTTGCAAAAGCAGCAGCACAACTTTGAGCTGCTCCTTTTGCAAATGTGTCTTTTCTCCTTTGCAAAAGCAGCAGCACAACTTTGAGCTGATCCTTTTGCAAATGGGGCTTTTCTTCTTCCAAAAGAAGATGCACGACTTTGAACTGATCCTCAAAAAGGGGGGCTTTCCCCCTTTCCTCCTCAAAAAACTAGGTGCGCGTTATGGTCCGGTGCGCGTTATGGAGTGAAAAATACGGTATTCAGTTATGCTGAGCTGGACAGAGCTCAGAGAGTCTGCAATAACTTTCCTTTGGGAAAGTTCAGTGTGTATCTGAAGAAGTGTGCATGCACACGAAAGCTCATACCAAGAACAAACTTAGTTGGTCTCTAAGGTGCTACTGGAAAGGAATTTTTTTATTTTTTATTTTGTTTTTCCTTTCGGACACACACTATAAGGCAAAATGTGCTTAATCGTAGCTCTTTTCTCTTCTAACCAAATCACCTTTTGCTGCCCCAGAACATCACCATTTCTTCATCCAACTTTTACTCAATCCTTTTTCACTGTATCTCTTAGAACCCCCCTGTACCTTATCTGGCCTTGTTTTTCACTTTAAAGGACAGTCATTAGGCTCCTCCTTAACGGCTTCTTACCCGTTTTGTGGTCAGGCTGCACTCCTGCTTGTGTGACACTAGCCTTGCTGATCATGGGTTTTGCAGAAATTCCACCTCACTGCAATTAAGTCATTTCAGTCTTCTGTCAGAGTCTCATAAAGGTGCCTTTTCTGAGGTTTGCCAACGGCTACACATGCCCAACTTCAGTGGCAGTGACCACCTGCATTTTCCTTCTAAATGACAGAAGACTTCAGGGTGTGAGAGAGTGGTAATATTTGGGTTTATTTACAAATGCAGAAGTTGAGAGCCTGGGTGGAGACAGGCAGCCTAACTACAAAAAGTCTCAGGGAGTGTCTAGTAAAAAAAAAGGCAGAGGATTGTGTGTGTGTGTGTGTGTGTGTGTGTTTGCAGTATGGTTTGATTTCATATTGTATATGGATAAGGAGGCATGTCGACAAATTGTATATGGATAAGGAGGCATGTCGACAAATGATCCCTGTTTCCATCTTTGATCCTGTTTCCATCTTTGGGCTCACAGTATATTCTGGGCTGCCGTCGTGGCATTAAAAACCTCACTATCATACAGAGAAGCATTAATGTTTCTGTTTAGTATTAGTTGAATTAAGAATAGACATACCACTCACATTCTATGTTAGGTCTCCACCCACTTTTAATTCACCTTAATGCCGTTCCTCAACGATTTAGAATTTTGCACAAATGGTAGATATCCAAAATTCAGTGAATATGCAGAACCTTGTGATGCACATTGTACAAAAATAAATTGCCCACAGTATCTTATTCACTTTTAAATTCACCTGAAAGTGCAAAATGATAGCAGTTCTGCGAGACTTCGCTCTGCCTTGAGCAAAAAATGCTTATCCGCACCATTTATGACGGAGTAAAGAAAAGTTTATGAGATTCCCGGAGGCACATTTAGCAAAGGCACTGCATGATCAGAGATCCCTTCTCCAGGGGATGGGGGATCATCCAGTCTTTTAAGATAACTGTCTTCAGAGTGACTACCTTTGAAAGTCAATTTTAAAGGAAGCAATGTACCATCCAAAGCGGAGGCAATAAAATAAAAGGAAGCCGTGTCCAGCCCTCCATCAAACCTTGTCCACAATCTGTGCAGCATATTCAAAGCTCTGTGTTAGTACCACACTTTGGTATGGGCAGGGATTTTGAAAACAAAATAATTGGCTTGTTTGATCTCATGCACCTGTTAATTTCACAGGCATCCTCTGGCGCCATAATGGCAATGATGGGGAATATTGCTCTCCACTTCCAAAATTTGAAGAGCAAAATAGGGGAGCTAAAAATGAAAAGGAGCAATGGAGTCCCCACTTGCAGCTCCAAGGTCTGAATATTATTAGAAACCAGCAGCTGCCCACCCTACAGAGCCAGTGTGGTGTAGTGGTTAAGAGCGGTGCACTCGTAATCTGGGGAACCGGGTTCGCGTCTCCGCTCCTCCACATGCATCTGCTGGGTGACCTTGGGCTAGTCACACTTCTCTGAAGTCTCTCAGCCCCACTCACCTCACAGAGTGTTTGTTGTGGGGGAGGAAGGGAAAGGAGAATGTGAGCCGCTTTGAGACTCCTTCAGGTAGTGATAAAGTGGGATATCAAATCCAAACTCCTCCTACAGCAGCCTCAAGAGCAACACCCACCAAGACGTCTATTCCTCTGTTCATCTTCACCCCGCAATCACAAACGCTCGGCCATCTTCTTTCTTCTTTGGCGATCCCTCGTAGCTGAGTAAGATTGTCTTCCATAAACATGGTTTTAACAATGAGTCCGTAAGTGACTGTGGAGGCCAATTCTGGATCCACACGTCCTTCCACAGGGGGGACATAGGTTTCCGGGCGGGAGTTGATCACGGTGTGGATTTGCCAAGCGTGCCTTCCTCCTAGCACGTTTCTCCCTTGTGTCCTGAGTTCAAGTGTCTTCAAAGCCCATGACACCTTTGGTCAAGGCTGTTCTCCAACTGGAGCTCTCGCAGGGCCAGTGTTTCCCAATTGTTGGTGTTTATACTACATTTTTAGATTTGCCTTGATACAGTCTTCAACCCTCTTTTGTTGACCGCCAGCATTACACTTTCCATTTTTAAGTTCAGAATAGAGTACTTGCTTTGGAAGACGATAATCAGACATCTGCACAACATGACCAGTCCAACGGAGTTGATGTTGAAGAATCATTGCTTTGACACTGGTGATCTTTGCTTCTTCCAGGACACTGATATTTTTTCACTTGTCTTCCCAAGTGATGTGTAAGATTTTTCGGAGACACCGTTGATGGAATCTTTTGAGGAGTTGGAGATGGCGTTGATAAGTGGTCCATGTTTCACAAGCATACATTGAGAGATAGGCCAAGCTTCTTGTAAGCTTCTGCAAAGATATTTAGGATGGTTTGGAGTCATCCTCTGAGAGTGCGCACACTACGTTGTCATCTGGACTGGATGGCCCTTGTGGTCTCTTCCAACTCTATGATTCTATGATCTGCATACTGAAGCTCTGTGATGGAAGATACGGTAACCTTACTATTTGCTTTCAGCCTACTCAGATTGAAGAGCTTTCCATCTGTTTGATATATGATTTCTACCCCAGTGGGGAGTTTCCCTTCGACAAAGTGTAGGATCATGGCAGTGAAAATAATGAATAGAGCTGGGGCAATAACGCAACCCTGTTTAATACCACTGTGAATGGTTCACTTTGAGAGCCATTGTTATCCCAAAGTAGGGAGCAATACAAGAAAAGGGCCGTATCATCTGACTCCCACCTTCAGGGCTGAAAGTTATCACCATCCATTTAGCAACAATTTCCCATCAAGCATGATGCACAAGTAAGCAGCTTGAATTAGGGTATTACATAAATACAAATGTTTCACAAGGAATTCCATTTCTGAGGGAGGAAAGTGCTGCTTATAACTGAAGCCAGCTATAAATTCATCTCCTTAAGGGATTAGTGATGCCACCCCCTAAGCACGGAGGAATCGGGTTTCTATCAAGAGGGTTAGAGGGAGATTTTATGTCTATCCTGTCCAAAATTAGGATGCAATCATCTGGTGCCTTCTATCTCGCACCGATCCCAGTTGATAGGGGGAACCGCTATCTGACATCAAACTTTTAACTTCCGCTAAGAACATTTGCAAAGCTAAGCAGGGTCTGGCATGGTTTCAAATTGGACAGGAGACTGCATGTTGAAATTCCTGCATTGCAGGGGGTTGAATTAGATCAGGGGTCAGCAAACTTTTTCAGCAGGGGGCCGGTCCACCGTCCCTCAGACCTTGTGGGGGACCGGACTATATTTTGAAGGGGGGGAAATGAGCAAATTCCTATGCCCCATAAATAACCCAGAGATGCATTTTAAATAAAAGGACACATTCTACTTATGTAAAAACATGGTGATTCCCAGACCGTCTGCGGGCTGGATTTAAAAGGCAATTGGGCTGGATCCGGCCCCCGGGTCTTAGCTTGCCTACCCATGAATTAGATGCTCCTTGGGATCCCTTCCAACTCTGCAATTCTATTATTCTAACTGTCTGATGGAAATCAGTGTTTGTAGATTGGCATAGCTGGTAATGATATGAAATGCAAACTTGGTTCACAGGGCCATCTTCTTCTTGTTGTTTGAGTGTAAAACATCCAGGTATTTGATTCAGAACCTCTGATTAAAAACTAAGCACCCCATTAGCAGAAAAAGTGCAGGTGCCGTCCACACATGCCCCAAACTGTGCTGAAGTTTGGCCTGCATTTGGAACGCTACATGTGGAGGATGACATTGGATCTGGATCTGAGGCACTTCCTCAGAAGGTGCTGGGACATCTCCCATTTGCTCCCTGGTGTGACTGTGTCTCCTGCCTTCAGAAGTGGTTGCAGAGACAACGTTCAGATAGAGGGAGAAATTTCTACCCCTTGTGCATTTAAGAACATGAAACATAAGAAGCACCCGCTGAGTCAGGCAACTGGCTTATCTTGCCCCACATCCTGTTCCCACAGTGGCCAACCAGTCACCCGTGGGGAACCTGCAAGCAGGATCCAAACGCAAGAGCAGCCAACACTCTCCTCCTTGTGCTTCCCAGCAATTGGCTTTCAGAAGGCATTGCTGCCTCTGACTGTGGAGGCAGAGAATGCCATCCTGGCCAGTAGCCGCCGATAGCCCTCGCCTCCTCCAAAAATTTGTCTAATCCTCTTTTAAAGGCACCCAGGTTGGTGGTTGGCACAGCCTCCTGCAGCAATGAGTTCCACAGTTTAACTGCACGCTGCATGAAGAAGCCCGTCTCTGGACTTTGCAGGGCAGTTCTCCAGCCAAGTAATGCATGCAGGAATGTATATACCAGGGCAAAGTGTGCATAAAAAGCCCTTACTGGCTAATAAAATGACAGAGACCAGACCAGAATTCTAGTGAAAAGCAAGGTGGCTAGAGTAAGCCTGATCTTTATTAAAAGCTGTTGCAACAGGGCGCTCCCCCACACGCAGGAGAGAGAGGACCCAGAGCCAAGCGTGGAAGCCCTTTTATAGACATTTTAAATTGCCCACCCTGGAGTCCAAGACCACCCCCAGAAACATCATACATACATCACAGAAGGGGCGTCTACAACAGAAAGAAATCTGAGTGCGTTGTTTTGGCAATTTGCATTATCTGGGTTTTAGCCACTCTTTTGTTACTATAACTACTTAATTCCTGAATCTAGGTAACAGGTCACAGGCACACCCTATTCACACCTTTAATGTGCCCTTAAGGCAGGATTTGTGAGCACAGAGACAATGGGGAGGTTTTTTCAGTTCTTCCACCTTGCAGAGAAACATTTGGTCAGCTTGTGAGTCAAAATGCTTTCAGGACTGTCTTCCTGTGCTGCCTCAGACATGTGGCCCATACATTCATGTACGTGTTTGCTTGGTGTAGGGGTTAAGAGCGGTAGACTCGTAATCTGGTGAACCGGGTTCGCGTCTCCTCTCCTCCACATGCAGCTGTTGGGTGACCTTGAGCTAGTCACCCTTCTCTGAAGTCTCTCAGCCCCACTCACCTCACAGAGTGTTTGTTGTTGGGGAGGAAGGGAAAGGAGAATGTGAGCCGCTTTGAGACTCATTCAGGTAGTGATAAAGCGGGATATCAAATCCAAACTCTTCCTCTTCCTCCTCTTCTTCTAAGACCTCAACATTCTTACAACAGTTAGTGAAAATAGCACACAAAAACGTATTATATGAGGGAGACTTGCTTTGCAAAAATGTGTCTATAGGGAGATTTGTGCACTAAAAGCAGAATAATTATTTTTAAAAAATAAATTGCAAACTTGCATGAAAATGCGGAGACCTGAACTAGGAATTAGAAAAACGAGAAGTTGAGAGAAACAATCTTTGGCAGGATTCCCCCTCCCCAAGTGGCCCCCGCTGAATGAGCCATTTCCCTCCCACGCCGGGCTTTGCATCACTTCAGCTAATAACCAAAGTCTCTCTGTTCTCCATTGAACGGTGTGTACATATCGCTAATACATTTTGGAACTGGTTTGGCTCACAGCCCAAAGATTACCGAGCCAAACCGTTCAGCTGCCTTTCCCAGGTTTGCATAATGTTTGGCGTTCTGAAGGGGGGGAGGGAGAGAAGAGCTTTTAGGCCGGTAGCCCCCACATCTTTTGGGCTGCCTCCTCCTTGTTTCTACAAACCCACCCCCACCCCCAGTGCCCCCTACCCTTCAAAAAGCACTATTCCGAATAGCAGTTTCCACGACCCACTCGGGAAAATACTGACACAATAAAATTCAAAACGGGAACGATGAATCCTACATTGGTTCAAAGTCCCATTAAAACCATTTAGTTGAATTAATTCAATGAATCTGATGATCCAGTGATGGCAGCTTTGCAAAGTCTGGGAGTCATTTACATTGACAAGCACCAAACTTCCACCATCCACCACCAGCCCCTCACCTGTCTGGTACATCAAAGGTAGGGTTGCTGTTGGGCTTTTGGGGGGCAAATTGTTGAGCTGTTTTTGAGAAAGTTCCTGGCCATTTGGGGGGGAAATAGTATGGCTGTATGGCAACCCTATTCAAATGGCAGTAGTCAGGACACAGCCAATTTGCCTAACCCAGCCTCTTTCTCTAAGCAATGGCTTTGGCTGACTAGCTAAGTGCCACGATTGACATAACAAAAAAGATTGCTCTGTGCCATAGACTGAATGCTAGATAGGAGGAGATTAGCCAGAGTGGTGTGAGAGAGCTGAGCTGGAAGCAGGCTGGAAGCTGGAGACACAGAGACCTGCTTGCTCTGGGCTGGATCCCAAGCTGTGACTGAAGGAGATGCAAGACCTGCCGGGGTGTCAATGTACGCTCAGGTTGTATATATGTGTAGCACCATCCACATCCCTTTCACTAAGCCTCTTGGGCTTGCCGACTGGTTGGCGGTTCAAATCCCCGCAACGGGGTGAGCTTCTGTTGCTCGGTCCCTGCTCCTGCCAACCTAGCAGTTCAAAAGCACGCCAGTGCAAGTAGATAAATAGGTACTGCTCCGGTGGGAAGGTAAATGGCATTTCCGTGCGCTCTGGTTTCCATCATGGTGTCCCATTGTGCCAGAAGCGGTTTAGTCCTGCTGGCCACATGATCTGTGGACAAACGCTGGCTCCCTCGGCCTGAAAGCGAGATGAGCGCTGCAACCCCAGAGTCACCTTTGAGTGGACTTAACCATCCAGGGGTCCTTTGCTTTTTTACCTTTAAAGGTAAAGGTACCCCTGACCGTAAGGTCCAGTCATGGACAACTCTGGGGTTGCGGCGCTCATCTCGCTCTATAGGCCGAGGGAACCGACATTTGTCCGCAGACAGCTTCTGGGTTATGTGGCCAGCAGGACTAACCCGCTTCTGGCGAACCAGAGCAGCGCACGAAAACGCTGTTTACCTTCCCACCAGAATGGTACCTATTTATCTACTTGCACTTTGATGTGCTTTTGAACTGCTAGGTGGGCAGGAGCAGGGACCGAGCAACGGGAGCTCAACTTGTTGCGGAGATTCAAACCACCGACCTTCTGATCAGCAAGCCCAAGAGGCTCTGTGGTTTAACCCACAGCTCAACCCGCGGCCCAAACAAGACTTTTAGCAGGTGCCAAAAAGAGAGCAGGCAAGCGCCTGCTTGATATCAATAGGCAGGGAGTTCCAGAGAATAGTTAGGGGCTGCCACATGAAAACAGCAAGTTCCTTACAGATATGGAATGGGTATTATGTGGCAGCTGTGGCAGTGCTAATTCCATCCATCCAAGCAGTGTGGTGGACACATGTGGGATATTGGCTTTATACCCCAATAGCAACACCTTGAAAGGGACGCGGGTGACGCTGTGGGTTAAACCACAGAGCCTAGGGCTTCCGGATCAGAAGGTCAGTGGTTCGAATCCCTGTGGTGGGGTGAGCTCCCGTTGCTCAGTCCCTGCTCCTGCCAACTTAGCAGTTCGAAAGCACGTCAAAGTGCAAGTAGATAAATAGGTACCACTGCAGCGGGAAGGTAAACGGCGTTTCCGTGCGCTGCTCTGGTTTGCCAGAAGCGGCTTAAGTCATGCTGACCACATGACCCGGAAGCTGTACGCCGGCTCCCTCAGCCAATAATGCGAGATGAGTGCCGCAACCCCAGAGTCGGTCATGACTGGACCTAATGGTCAGGGGTCCCCTTTACCTTTAGCAACACCTTGAACTCGGCCTGGGAGCAATTCGGCGACCAGCGCAGGACCCTGAGCGCAGGTGTCATTTGCTGACAAGGCCTCCCTCCTGTCAGCAATCGCGCTGCAGCATTCTGCACTAACTGCAAGGTCTGGATCAAGCACAAGGGAGCGAGGAACGAGAGCTCACTCCGTCGTGGGGATTCGAACCGCTGACCTTCCTATCGGCAAGCCCTAGGCTCTGTGGTTTAGGCCACAGTGCCACCCGCGTGTAAATGATCCATATGTCCTAAAGACGCCAGAGTCTCTACTGTCCCTTGCTCCAAGGAAACCAAACACCTTGGGTGTCTCTTGCCATTTAGAGACTGGTGTGGCGTGTAACGCTGAGCTCCATGGCAGAGGGTCCTATGATGCACCGACCCCTCTGAGCACCTGGCTTCTGCTGTGCCCTAATATGAAGCACCCTGCTTTCGTTCTCATTTTCCTTCTCCCTCCTCTGCGCCTGCCGTCAGCTCCTTTTCCTGCCTTGGCCCCCTGGCAGCGAGGGCCGTTTTGGGCCAAGAGGTGAGGGGCATCGCGCTCGCCTCTTCCCTCTTAGCAATTCTCCCCGCACACTCGCGCAGACGGGGAAAGGCCCTCCCTGTGCCTCTGGGGTGATTGATTCCAGACAGCGCCACACGGCTGGGCGTGGATTCCCTGCCTTTCGGATGTCTAGGACAAAACATCCCAAATGCAGATGAAACGCTGGTGGCGATGGCAGGGCTGTGTCACGTCGCGGTGGCAGCTTTAATTAAGGCTAAATGGCGCTGGTCGTATTTTACACGACGCCCACGCAGGAGCCGCTTCTGAACTTCAATCCTTTTAGCAAGCAGGCTGCGACTCTGAGCCGGCGGAACTCAATGGCTTCCCAGAGCTTTCAGGCTGATGGTGAGTTTTCCCTCTGGGGTTGCCAACAGAGCTTGGATGCCGGCGCATCCATTTAGGCGAACTAGGCAATTGCCTAGGGCGCCAAAATGGAGGGGGCGCTGGCCAGCCTGCCCCCCGCTGCCCCCGCCGCCACCCCAACCAGCGGCGGAGCAAGCAGGTTGGGACGAACACCGTGGCAGCAAGGGCGCCAAAATGCAGGGGGTGCTGGCCAGCCTGCCCCCCCCGCCGCCCCCCGCCCCCCAACCAGCGGCGGAGCAAGCAAACCGCCGCGGCAGGGGGCGCCCGGCTGGGCAGGGGGCGGGGCACCGCTCCGCAACGTGCGTCATACGCAATGACGTCACGTGGCCCGCCCCCTCGCCTAGGGCGCCAAAATTGCCAGCACCGGTCCTGTGGGCGAGGGCTCTCTTCTTAAGAGGGAGGTTGAGAATGCAGCCTCTCAAAGGAACTGGAGACCCGTCATCTGTGGAGAGAGACACGCTCCGTATGGGACGCACAGACTCCCGTTGACATTTAAGATTCCGGTGGTGGCCTCCCATTCTGCGGACCAAGGCCAAACTGGAGGAGAGCTGAGCGCCGGAAATCAATAACAGACTCCGATGCCGCAGCCAAATAAACGAAAATCAAATCAAGCCCTGCAAACAAGTTAGAGGGAGGAAAAACTCAATGAGCTGAAGGACAGGCAGAGCCGGAAGACGAGAGGGAACAGGAAGGTGGAAGAGGTTTTTCAGCAGAGGTTGGATGGCCATCGGTCAGGGTATTCTGCAGCTGAGATTCCTGTCTGTTTTTAACTTTTTTAATATGGTTTTTATTGTATTTTATTGTTTATCTCCTTGATATCTGATGGGACAGCGTTTCACAGGGTGGGCGCCACCACCGAGAAGGCCCTCTGCCTGGTTCCCTGTAACTTGGCTTCTCGCAGGGAGGGAACTGCCAGAAGGCCCACAGGGCTGGACCTCAGTGTCCGGGCTGAACGGTGGGGGTGGAGACGCTCCTTCAGGTATAATGGGCTGGGGCCGTTTAGGGCTTTCAAGGTCAGCACCAACACTTTGAATTGTGCTCGGAAACGTACTGGGAGCCAATGAAGATCTTTCAGGACTGGTGTTATGTGGTCTCGGTGGCCACTCCCAGTCCCCAGTCTGGCTGCCACATTCTGGATTAGTTGTAGTTTCCGGGTCACCTTCAAAGGGAGCCCCACGTAGAGCGCATGGCAGTAGTCCAAGCATTGCACTGCTCCCACAGGAGGCAGTGATGACCATCATCTTGGGTGGCTTGAAAAGAGGTTTGGATAAATTCATGGAGGAGGAGGAGGAGGAGGAGGAGGAGGAGAGGGCTCTGGCTGGCTGCTAGCCAGGATGGTTAATAATAATAATAATAATAATAATATATTATTTCATAGAATCATAGAATCCTAGAGTTGGAAGAGACCACAAGGGCCATCCAGTCCAACCCCCTGCCAAGCAGGAAACACCATCAAAGCATTCCTGACAGGTGGCTGTCAAGCCTCTGCTTAAAGACCTCCAAAGAAGGAGACTCCACCACACTCCTTGGCAGCCAATTCCACTGTCAAACAGCTCTTACTGTCAGGAAGTTCTTCCTAATGTTTAGGTGGAATCTTCTTTCTTGTAGTTTGAATCCATTGCTCCGTGTCCGCTTCTCTGGAGCAGCAGAAAACAACCTTTCTCCCTCCTCTATATGACATCCTTTTATATATTTGAACATGGCTATCATATCACCCCTCAACCTTCTCTTCTCCAGGCTAAACATACCCAGCTCCCTAAGCCGTTCCTCATAAGGCATCGTTTCCAGGCCTTTGACCATTTTGGTTGCCCTCCTCTGGACATGTTCCAGCTTGTCAGTATCCTTCTTGAACTGTGGTGCCCAGAACTGGACACAGTATTCCAGGTGAGGTCTGACCAGAGCGGAATACAGTGGTACTATTACTTCCCTTGATCTAGATGCTATACGCCTATTGATGCAGCCCAGAATTGCATTGGCTTTTTGAGCTGCTGCATCACACTGTTGACTCATGTCAAGTTTGTGGTCTACCAAGACTCCTAGATCCTTTTCACATGTACTGCTCTCAAGCCAGGTGTCACCCATCCTGTATTTGTGCCTTTCATTTTTTTTGCCCAAGTGTAGTACTTTACATTTCTCCCTGTTAAAATTCATCCTGTTTGCCTTGGCCCAGTTCTCCAATCTGTCAAGGTCACCTTGAAGTGTGATCCTGTCCTCTGGGGTATTAGCCACCCCTCCCAATTTGGTGTCATCTGCAAACTTGATCAGGATGCCCTCAAGCCCATCATCCAAGTCATTGATAAAGATGTTGAATAAGACTGGGCCCAAGCCAGAACCCTGTGGCACCCCACTAGTCACTTCTCTCCAGGATGAACCATCTGGCTGGGTTCCCCCAGCAACTCTGGGCAGCTCCTAACAGATTAAAAACACAAGAAAACATCAAACATTAAAAACTTCCCTAAACAGGGCTGCTTTCAGATGTCTTCTAAAAGTCAGATAGTTGTTGATTTCCTTGACATCTGATGGGAGAGTGTTCCACAGGGTGGGTGCCACTACCGAGAAGGCCCTCTGACTAGTTCCCTGTAACCTCACTTGTCTCAGGGAGAGAACCACCAAAAGACCCTCGGCGCTGGATCTCAGTGTCCAGGCTGAACGATGGGGGTGGAGACGCTCCTTCAGGTACACTGGGTATTCAGGTATACTCCTAGCCACAGAGGACTCTTGGGCCTTGAGTGACAGAGATGTATCTTGGAGCACCCCTGAATGACATGCTTTCTCCTTCAGAGGGAGAGCAACCCCATCCAAAACAGGTCACTTGCCTGTCTCCTGAACATGGGGACTGTGGGAGGAATTCCTCTTGGGGGTTCAAGTACAGAAGTTCACACCAAATTCCTAGTCAATTTCAGCAATGCATTACTGGGCAGATTCCAAAGATTCTGCAAGGACATTTGCCCTATATATGACACACCCTATGAAGCCAAACACACGGCAACTCAGCTGCCTGCCCTCTACCCACCCCCCTTCTGCCATCCAAGCCTCCACCATCTCTCCTCTAACCACTTACTCAACCCATTTTTCACTGCACACAGGAGATCCCTCCTTGTGCCTCACACAGTGTTGCTTTTCACTTTCGCAGCCAGGGGCCAATTTTATTTATTCGTTTGTTTCATAAAATTTACACACCGCTTGACTGCAGGGGGAAAAAACCCCTCAGAGCGATTTCCAAAAAAGAGAAAACGACAAAATTCATGACCTTAATTTAAAACATACATAAAGTTAAAACCACAATAGACTAGTCTAAAATAAAATAAAATTTCTTTAACTGGTTCCTATCAGTCTTGTGGCCAGGTCTCGTTCTTGCCTATGTGCTCTACAAATGACATGTTGCAGAAGAATATATCAAAACAAAAACCCCAAAATCTTTCAGCTGTCACACATCTCTCTGCCGCTGCTCCTAAAGCGGGTTGTTGAGGCAATGCTTTCCTCCTGCCCCATTGCATAAGATTTTACACTGTGGAAAACAAAACAAAAATGAAAAATGAACCTCTTCTTCCCCTTGGGCTGGGATCTCTCTCTCTCTCTCTCTCTCCCTCTCTCTCATGCAGAAGCAAAGGGCAGCTTGACTCTGGTTCAGCTGCTCTTCCTACTCCTTTTAAAACTGACATTTCCCTCCAAGATCAAAAAGTTATGGCGTTAAAAGGCTGCGTACAATTGGCGCAAAGGAAGAGGGAAACTGTCCTCCCTCCTTCTAAGCAGCAAGGGAGAGGCACCCCCACATCGAAAAACAACGCGATAAATGCATCAAAAGGAACACGTCTTTTTTAGAAATGCAGAGTTCTTCATTTCCAGCCCTCTAAACCAAACACAAAAAGGGACCCTTTTTGTCTTTATTAATTTTTGAGTAATAAAAAGGTAAAGGGGCCCCTGACCATTAGGTCCAGTCGTGTCCGACTCTGGGGTTGCGGCGCTCATCTCACTTTACTGGCTGAGGGAGCTGGCATGCAGCTTCCAGGTCATGTGGCCAGCAGGACTAAGCCGCTTCTGGCGAACCAGAGCAGCACACGGAAACGCCGTTTACCTTCCTGCCGGAGTGGTATCTATTTATCTACTTGCACTTTGACATGCTTTCGAACTGCTAGGTTGGCAGGAGCTGGGGCCGAGCAACGGGAGCTCACCCCGTCATGGGGATTCGAACCACCAACCTTCTGATCTGCAAGCCCTAGGCTCTGTGGTTTAACCCACAGCGCCACCTGCGTCCCTTTTGAGTAATAAGTTTCAAAATAAAATCATTGTGTGGTTCCCCCCCCCCATGTTGTAATGTTCATTTAGTTTTATTTCATGAGTAATATAATAATGTGTTTGTCTTGTCTTGACAACCTTTTATTTGTTTCTAGTAAATACCTCCTTTTTATGGCTCTTCATGTAACTTACCCCCCAATTCTACGTGTGTGTGTGTGTGTGTGTGTGTAGATGGATAGATGGATAGATGGATAGATGGATAGATAGCAGTCCATTCAACAGGCTTGCAAAACAACACAGAATTCAGCTCTGGTTGATTTTAAATGAACAACTTTACCAGAACTGAATTTTTCCTCGTATGAACATGCGCAAAGGACAGATAAAAGAAAGTGCTTCATGCAACACATGGTTAAACTGTGGAACTCCCTCCCACATGAGGCAGTGATGGTCACTTGGATGGTTTTAAAAGGGGATGAGGCAAATTCATGGAGGAGGAGAGGGCTATGGATGGCTTTGCTCGACTTCCGCAGTTGGGAAGCAGCAATGCTTCTGAATCCCAGTTTCTGAGAATTGCAGGAAGGGAGGAGGCTCTTGTGGTCAGATCCTGCTTTTGGGTAACTGCTCATCCACTGTGAGAGGAGGGTGCTGCCCTAGATGGACCCCTGGCCTGAACCAGCAGGCTCTCCTTAAGTTCTTATATACACAAATGCCGTATCCGTAACCCCAATAAAAACTCCGTAACACCATGAAACATCCCAGCGTTGGCACAACACGACGCTGAGCTTTCCTGAGCTCCTTTCATTCTCCCCACTCCGGCATCACACCAAACTGGGGCACTCCCGTTGCAGCAGGCAAGCGTCGGAAGAGACAGTGTCCCTGCTGCTTAGGGGACAATTTGTTAGGGTCTCCAAACCCAGAGGAAATGGCCTGCGGATGATGGATGAAGCTGTACGGCCGAACTGCCACTCCACAGCGGAGGCATTAATCAACTGCCAAGCTCACTGAAGCCTGCAGCCGGGGGAAACCTTGAAAATGGGGGCAACCCTTTCCAAACGAACTTGCCTGCCTCCGCCACCCCTTCCTCCTGGCGGAAGAAGCGGGCTGCACAATGTAGGGGGCTGTTCACGCTTAGTTGCTGAGTCGCCCCCTCAAGATCTGCAGAATTCCTCTGAAGATCTCCCAAATGCCTCTACTTCTTGATCACACAAACTATCTCGCCAAGAATTCCCTAAGGGCAAAGCACCTCTGAGCATGTGCAGAGTGAGGAGAACCATTAAATAAATCCCATACAAAGAGCTACAGGGGAGAGTCTGCAGGCACCACCAAAGGGAGGCTTCTTCATCTGCTTGCCCCACCCCATTCAAAGTTGGGGTGGGTGGGTGTTTCCGTTGATAATTTGGCTGTTTTGTACTTTCTCAATAGGCATCGTTTCAGTGCTCATTAACACAGAACGCGGGGGCTAGACCGGGAACTGGAAGCAGCCGCCGGGACCAGGAGCGGAGGAAGGGGGGCGGTGGGGGCGGTTTACCCTGGGCGTCATCACTGAGGGGGGTGACAAAATGCCGCGCAACGCTCACCGCGGGGCCTGCAGAGTGCCCGAGCCACATGTCTCTTGTGGAAGTGACGCAGTGGCTTGGGCTCCCACAGGCTCTGCACTGCCCCAAACGGTCTACCCGCCGCCTCCGCCTCAACTGTAGGGCAGCTGAGTGGGAGGAGGCAGGCGGAGGCCCCACGGAGCGCCCTGCCCCACAGGCGGCTGGCGCTGGCCCCTGAGCACGGCCCCAGGTGCCCAATCAACTTGCTCTGCCACTGTCCGGGACCATATAACACCAGTCCTGAAAGATCTACATTGGCTCCCAGTACGTTTCTGAGCACAATTCAAAGTGTTGGTGCTGACCTTTAAAGCCCTAAACGGCCTCGGTCCAGTATACCTGAAGGAGCGTCTCCACCCCCATCGTCCAGCCCGGACACTGAGGGCCAGTGCCGAGGGCCTTCTGGCGGTTCCCTCACTACGAGAAGCCAAGTTACAGGGAACCAGGCAGAGGGCCTTCTCGGTGGTGGCGCCTGCCCTGTGGAACACCCTCCCATCAGAAGTCAAGGAAAGAAACAACTACTGTATCTGACTTTTAGAAGACACCTGAAGGCTGTTTAGGGAAGTTTTTAATGGCTGACGTTTTATTGTGTTTTATATGTGCTGGAGTCAGCACCAGTCAGATAGGCGGGGTATTAATAGCAACAACAACAACAGCAGCAACAACAACAACAGTATTGTAACTATTTTTAGATTTATGCAAATAACTCAGTTGCCATTCACAGCAGCAAGAAGAAGAAGAATACGACATTCCTAGCACCACTATCTTAAGGGCCTGAGGCAGAGGTCTGCCCATTCTCCTTACTGTTCAGTGCAGTGTAGTGGGCACAGTTTTGGACAAGGTTCTGGGGGACCAGGGTTCGAATCCCCCCCCAAGACATGAACCTCACTGGGTGTCCTTGGCTTACGGTCACTGCCTCTCCGCGTAAACTACCTCTCAGGGCTGTTGTGGGGATTAAATGAGGAGGAGAACCACCAATGGCACCTTGAGCTCCAGAAAGACAAGGCGGCATCAAAATGCAATCAATCAATCAATCAATAACTAATAAGATTAGCAGAAATATTGTGCAATAATATTTAGGTAGGAATAATAAGAATGTGTGTTAGAGGCATTCATTCATTTATTTCTGCCTGCTCCATATGCCAAATATGTAGCCCTGCAGATTACCTATTTTTATCTACTCAGGCGATTCTCTTATTAAGAGAGAAAGCCATCGCAATTTTGAACACGAAAGGGCAAGAAGCCATCTTGGCGCCAAAACGACTTCATAACTGGCCGCCTTGAGAGCCCTGAGCATCCCTGAGCATTTTTTGCTCGGTGCCTTCCTTCCTCCCCAAAGCTGAAAGCCTTGACAAGCCCCGTCCAGGCCAATGCCAGTAGATCAGCTAATCTCGCCCTCCTGACAGCCTCCTTAATGGCTCTGGCTCCGCGCCGGCTAAGCCAGCCGGCCATTTAATGCTGAGTTGTCATTTGGGATGAGCCTCGGGTGGGAGGAACGTTTAATATCCCCAAAGGATGCAACCTTAAGTTTAAAGGTAGGAGTTTTGTGGGGGGGAGTGAGGGGGGGGGAATCGCTTTGGAACCTTTATTTTTTATTTTGTTTTGACTATGGCAGACCAGCACGGCTACCTACCTGTAACTGGAGCTTTGGAACCTTGTTGTTGTTTAGTCGTTTAGTCGTGTCCGACCAGAGCACGCCAGGCCCTCCTGTCTTCCACTGCCTCCTGCAGTTTGGCCAAACTCATGTTAGTAGCTTTGAGAACACTGTCCCACCATCTCGTCCTCTGTCGTCCCCTTCTCCTTGTGCCCTCCATCTTTCCCAACATCAGGGTCTTTTCCAGGGAGTCTTCTCTTCTCTTCTCTTCTCTTCATGAGGTGGCCAAAGTCTTGGAGCCTCAGCTTCAGGATCTGTCCTTCCAGTGAGCACTCAGGGCTGATTTCCTTCAGAATGGAGAGGTTTGATCTTGCAGTCCATGGGACTCTCAAGAGTCTCCTCCAGCACCAGAATTCAAAAGCATCAATTCTTTGGTGATCAGCCTTCTTTATGGTCCAGCTGTCACTTCCATACATCACTACTGGGAAAACCATAGCTTGAACTATACGGACCTTTTTTGGCAAGGTGACGTCTCTGCTTTTTAAGATGCTAAAAATCTTTGGAACCTAGCACAGTGCTTTGGAAAGAAGCTCACCTCATCTGGTTGAATGGCCATCTGTCCGGGATGCCTTGCCTTGTGATTCCTACGTGGCAGAAGGTTATAGAATCATAGAGGTGGAAGGGATCCCAAGTGTCATCTAGTCCAACCCAGCAATGTAGGAATCTCAGCTAAGGCATCCCTGACAGATGAACTTCTGCTCAGAAACCACCAGTGAAGGAGAGTCCACAACCTCCCGAGAGAGACAGTTCCAGTCTTGAACAGCTAATACCCTCAAAAAGTTGTTCCTGATGTTCAGTTGGAACTTGAAGCCATGGGTTCAAGTCTTACCTTCCAGAGCAGGAGAAAACAAGCTTCGACCTTCTTCCATTTGACAGTCCTTGCGATATTTGAAGATGGCTCTCATATCTCCTCTCAGTCAGTCTCCTCTTTTCCAAGCTAAACATCCCCAGCTCCTTCAACCATTCCTCATCAGGCTTCGTTTCTAACAAAGAATGAAGAAAAAAATCATTCTGCATTTAAAACATACACTTGAAACATATTTAGTACTGAACTGTCAAGATGTGTGGGGCGGGGGTGGAGCAGACTAGCTCCTGAGGTGGTATTTCTTGTACTTATTTAAGTAGTGCTTATTTATATAAATTTAATTAAGAATAATACTATGGAACTCCTTGCCACAAGAGGCATGGATGGCCCCCAACCTAAATGGCTTTAGAAGAGGATTGGGCGAATTTGTGGAGGAAGAGAGGGCTATGGATAGCTACTAGTCAACATAGCATTGCTCTGCCTTCCACTTTGGGACGCAGCCTGCCCCTCAGACCTTGTGGTGGGCCGGACTGCGGACACACACACAGCGGAGGGGGGCTTCTCTCTCTCCCCCAGCCCCTCCCCTCCCCTCCCCCTGCCATCCTTCCTCCTCCTCCTCCGCTCTGCCTGAGGTTGGGAGCCAGCGGCGCCGCCTCCTCTCCTTTCTGGGCCAACTTTCCCGGGTGCGGGGCCAGCAGGCGCACCAAGCTCCGGCCAAAGCCCCGCGACGTGCCCATCACGATGCCCACAGCGTGGCCATGGACGGAGAGGCCGGCAAGCGGGTGGCGAGTCTGTGCCGCGCCTCAGTGCACAGGCGGCAAGGCTTCGGATTGGCTGGCACCAATCAAAGCCCAGCTCCCTTCCTCCACAGGGCAGGGAGAAGCCAGGAGGAGGGAGGGAGGAGGCGCCGCTGCGGTGTGTGTGGGGGGGGGGTAGGCGCCCGGGAAAAAGAATTGCAAAAAAAATGGCACAGCCTGAATGATCATGCCGATCGAAGCGGCCACTCCAGGACCATCCACGGGCCGGATCCAGAGGGCAATTGGGCCGGATCTGGCCCGTGGGCCTTAGTTTGCCGACCCATGATATATATAAAGGAAACAGATCTAAATAACTCTGAGATGAAGTCCTTGCGTCGACGGTCCCCACCCAGGCCTTTTTGCTGATTCTGCGTCTCTTCAAGCAGAGACTAAGCCACGTCTGTCTGAATAGGTATTATCACAGCCAGCGGAAGATTAATGTACCCATTAATTATTATTAATTACACTCCTAATCTTATGGAGATTAGAGCATGTCCATAAATTAGCAGGCAGCTGAGAAACACAGAGCAGCCTCGAGGCACGTCATGCCAAGCAGATCTATGGGGCTCCTTGATACTGAACGGAGCTGGGTCTCCATCGATGTCAACCTTTATCCAGTGGCACTGCAAGGGAGTGGGGGGGCGGTTTGCCCCGGGTGCCATGTCTGGGGGGTGACAAGAAGGCACCCCGAAGGGTGCTTGCCCCACCGCCCCTGGGCGTGGCAGCTCGAGCAGCCATCACGCCGCCACAGCCGCATGTGGAGGATCCTCCGTTCGTGGCTGCAGCCGTGAGCAGAGGATTCCGCCACCGTCCATACGGCGCTTGAGCAGTGCCGGCGGCAAACCGCTACGTACAATGCATGAGCGCAGCCAGCGGTTTGGCCCGCCCTGGGTGTCGGTTAGCCTTTGTTCGCCCCTGCCTGTATCGGGGTGGGGAGGGCTTGACGGTCTCAACTCTTTTCTTGGGCAAAGGGGTGACCTTTGGTCATCTGTATCCAGGTCCTGAGGCCCAGTTCATCACCGTCTAATTTGTTTTTGCAGAATTTGTGAGATGACCTCAGCAGCTACAGGGGAGTTGCGGTTAAGGAGACGCTGGCCATGCTTTTTCCAGCGCAGTGCAATAGCTTCTTCGACAGTGGAATTTGCTGCCAAGGAGTGTGGTGGAGTCTCCTTCTTTGGAGGTCTTTAAGCAGAGGCTTGACAGCCACCTGTCAGGAATGCTTTGATGGTGTTTCCTGCTTGGCAGGGGGTTGGACTGGATGGCCCTTGTGGTCTCTTCCAACTCTATGATTCTAGGATTCTATGAATGCCATTTGCCGGAAATCACAGGAGGGGAGAGTCCTGCTCTTGTGTTCAAATCCTGCTTGTGGGTTTTCCTTTGGAGCATCTGGCCGGCCACTGTGAGAACAGGAGGCTGGACTCGATGGGCCATTGGCCTGATCCAGCACAGGCTCTTCTGACATTATCAACTGGTCAAAGCTACTGAGCCAGACTATTAAGGCCTTGTCAGATCCAGCAAGACTCTTGTTATAAGAATTTATGCTCTGATATATAACCAGGGGACCTCATTCACTAGGTTTATCTTGCCTGGGCTGAATCGGTCCCACGGAGGGATCGCATGTGTGTGTGTGAGCACACGCGCCCACGATTTTCGGTGTCTGCGTCTGCACAGAAGCAATTTCTGGCGCCGCGGAAGCGAGTCCCCGCGCCACGCTGCCCCAATTTAGCACAGCACACGAGCAGGCAACTTGGTTCGTGGTCGGCTCGTGGTCCGGTCAAACGACCTCCACAGGCCGCATCCAGCCCATGGGCCTTAGGTTGCTGACCCCTGCACTAGATGCACACAAAAAGGACTAGCTATATCAGAAAGGAGATTTTCCTTAAAAAAAAAAAGTGTGCTGGGAGTCCACAGTGATGGGGTGGGGGCACAATAAACGACCCCCCCTCTGCTCTGGAACCAGCAGCTGAAACTTCCTATGACATTTCAAAGTAAGGCTGGCTGTGAATCATCTTGACAGATCTCAAATTATATTGATTTCTTTTTTTAAAAAAGAATCCTTTGATCCCCAAGAAAGCAGATAAGGAAAGCTTAGAAAGGGGAGTGGAGATGTTCTACATACAGGGGAAGTTCTGCAATGGGGGGATAAGGTGGAAGCCGCAGATAAGATGCAGCCCCTGGCAGAGCTGTTATCTGTGATTAAATCTGCCAGTCCTGGAATTGCTTCAAAACAGAGGGAATCACGGCTTGAAGATGGAGCCTGATCCTGCCCCCAGTGATGTTCCTACACAGTTCCACTGCTCCTAATACCGGTAGGACTTAATTCAACAAAGCCAGTGTTACAGTGCATGAGTTCCTTTCTTTGCCAAGCTGCGACATCCAGGACATGGCAGGAGGGGGCGGGGGGGGGGGCTACAGGAATCGTCTCCTTCACCAACCTGGCATGATGAACAGAGGTAGGGGTTCTTTTTCCAGGCTGGCCAAAGCTTAGAACAAAGCAGAAGTGTGTTTGTTTATTTAAAAAAAAGTATATATACTGCTGTGTCATATTAAACATACCAAAGCAGTTGGTGATGTTTTATCGTGCTTTTAATATTCTGTTGGGAGCTGCCCAGAGTGGCTGGGGAAACCCAGCCAGATGGGTGGGGTATTATTATTATTATTATTATTATTATTATTAACCCCGCCCAACTGGCCGGGTCTCCCCAGCCACTCTGGGCGGCCTTCAACAGATATTAAAATACATTAAAATATCACAGGTTAAAAACGTCCCTAAATAGGGCTGCCTTCAGGTATGTTCTGAATGTCAAATAGTTGTTTATCTCTTTAACCTCTGCTGGGAGGGCTTTCCACAGGGCGGGCGCCACTACCGAAAAGGCCCTCTGCCTGGTTCCCTGTAACTTGGCTTCTCGCAGTGAGGGAACCGCCAGAAGGCCCTCGGAGCTGGACCTCAGTGTCCTGGCAGAACGATGGGGGTGGAGACGCTCCTTCAGGGATACAGGGCCGAGGCCATTTAGGGCTTTAAAGGTCAGCACCAACACTTTGAATTGTGCTTGGAAACGTCCTGGGAGCCAATGCAGGTCTCTCAGGACTGGTCTCTCAGGACAGGACAGCCACTCCCAGTCACCAGTCTAGCTGTCGCATTCTGGATTACTTGCAGTTTCTGGGTCACCTTCAAAGGTAGCCCCACATAGAGCGCATTGCAGTAGTCCAAGCGGGAGATAACCAGAGCATGCACCACTCTGGCGAGACAGTCCGCGGGCAGGTAGAGTCTCAGCCTGTGTACCAGATGGAGCTGGTAGACAGCCGCCCTGGACACAGAATTAACCTGCGCCTCCATGGACAGCTGTAAGTTCAAAATGACTCCCAGGCTGCGCACCTGTTGTTATTGTTATTATTATTAATAGGAGCTCCTGTTACCAGCTTCATCTGGTTTGCCAACTACAGCCATTCCTGGACAGGGACAGCCTGACCATTGTAGTCCATGTGTTGGCACCCTCGAGGCTGGACAACTGCAATGCATGCCATGTGGGGCTGCCCTTGGACTTGGTACAGAACAGGGGTCTCCAAACTACGGCCCGGGGGCCGGATACGGCCCGAGGGACTCATTTATCCAGCCCCCAGCAACCCCCGGCACCCGCTCTTACCGGTGCTGCGCTGCGCGGCTGCCCACTTCCGGGTCGGAGGAGCACTGGAAATAGCTTGTGCGCATGCACAAGCGTTATTTCCGGTGCACATCCGGGTCGGAGGAGGCCTGTGCACATGCGCACAAGCTATTTCCGGTGCTCCTTTGACCCAGAAGTGTGCCGGAAATAGCGTGTGCACACACATATGGGCACGCGCTCCCCCGCCCTCTGGCCTGCCTCGCAATCGGCACTGGAGACACCGGCCTGAGGCGCGGGAAATTTGTTGACCCCTGGTCCAGAAGCTCCTGCTGAAAACCTTCCTCTTCCACCCGGCCCTGGCAGACAATTAAGAACACATCTTTCCACAACAGTTAGCTGGTTTATGAAGAAAGCGCGAGGGGGGGGGGAGGGGGCAGACGCTGACCGAAGGGTTTCAGTGGCTGGACTTGGAGTAGTTTTCAGATAGATTCATTTGTGCTGCATCCATCCACATTTTGCATTTCTGTCTGAAGCCTCCGGTTCTTTGGGGCTGTCCGATGATGTGCTTCATATCTCTGCTTTGGAGAAGGCCGGTGGCAGGTGGCTAGTTGCTGACTCGGGATCTTGTCTCCCGCCTCTGATTTAAGCTGTTGGGCTAACACTTTGTCTTTTACTAAGAATTCAGTGAAAATTTAACCTGGTGTTTGTTAGGTTCTAGGAACTGCAGGAATTTAGAGGTGAAGTGCAGCAAATTACGAGAGACAGTTCCAAGTGTAGGGGAGACCTCACAGGAAGGAGAAAAATGACTGACTGTTTGTTTGGAAGAGGCCACTGAAGTGTGACTTTACTAAAAATTTTCATTAACCTTAATAGCATTTCTAATAGCAGTGGTTTAAAATCTCTATAATCTGGTATGTTCTGCATAGGCTTCCTTTAACACGAATTCCAAGCAGTGATCAGTCTCAACCTCTCTGGGATAAAATACATACATACATACATAATTTTATTTGTATGCTGCCTTTTCAGAGTCCAAACCATGCTCAGGGCTTCTTACAACATGAAAAAATTACATAACTGCAACAATAAGAAAATGAAATGAACAACCGATAAAACATTTAAAAAAATGCACAACCAAGCCGAACAATTTCCACAGCAAGGTCTAAAATAAAGATGCAAAAAACCAGCAGCAACAGCCCCCCCAACCCCCCCCCCACAAACTTGATAGGTGCCACCCAAAGCACCACTTTTGAATCCTAATTGCAGAGCACATTCAGCCCAGAGTGGAGACAAGCAAGGCTTTTCTCGTCTGGCTTTTTCCAAATGAGGGTCTTATTTGACAGAGTCTTTGCTCAGTTTGGGAATACCTCCCCCCCCCCCAATGTGATTCAGAGCAGAATACTTCTGGAAATGAATATTGGCATGTTGATGTCAGACCACTTACCATTTCCCAGCTCCTTATGCACACTCTTGACTTGCGATTCATTATTGCCGTCAGGGTAATCTCTTTGAAATTGCTGCCAGCAAGACTTCCTCCATGGCAGCTGATGGCTGCAATTTGTATGCATTGTCCATGCATACAAAGGAGGCCTCTGGAAAAGATCCTGGCACCACTGCCAGCTGTCTCCATCCTGGACAGTCCGAGTTAGAGACATGAAGTCTTGGTGCCTGGTGAATAACCCAACGCAAAAGTAAAAAATTGCCCGCACAACCCGGACGCAGGGATGAAAATGTGCCAATCTGCCCAAAGTGTCAGAAATCCCACCTGACAGCTGGTCTTTATTTATTTCACCAAATGTGCTTAACAAAGTTCATATTGTAGGAAACCTGGATGTGGTTTGTGAGAAATATCAGAGTGATCAATAAAAAGAGTTAAAAGCGTTGGAGTGTGAATTACATCTGCAACAGAAGCATCATTTTCAATACAACTTTCATCACAAGCCTGGAAAATCTGGAACTAGACATGATCATCAGATGTTATTCTATTAACCCACGTGCAGCTGTACTTATTCTATGTGCCTGTTTTTCATCCTTTTAAGCTTTCATCTGTCGTTATAGCTGTTCTTTCTGTTTCATATATATTAGAAAATGAAATAAAAACAATTACTGTACAAAAGAAAGTGAAACAATATATTAAATTTAACAGCGAGAAAAGGATTAGAACATCTCCAGGGGAGGGTGGATTTGTTTGTTTTGCTCTTCTTGTATGGATTTCAACATGCGAAAACAATAAAAATAGGAATTTTAAAGAAGATTAAAACACACTGACCCTTTTGTCCCATGTTTAAAGCTAGACTTCGGGCTCAGGTCTGCTTGCTTGATGCTTTCTAAGCACCGACTGCTGTCACGTTTCAGGTAAGCTTTTAAAGAGTTAAACTTGGGTGGTTTGGGGGTGTCAATTGGTGGCTTCTCTGTGCTTCCTATCGCCATAGTTTTAGGATTCAAGACCCAACTCTTTTCTGGTGGGGCTCAACCACATCCCTGCAAACCCAGGCTGCACAATCAAAGCTGGTTCGGGAGCTCTTGTGAAGCCAAGTCACTTTTTGGGATAAGGAAAATGCCCAGGAAAGTGTCAGGTGACAAGTGCTTGATGCAAGGCCATCTCACCTCCCCACAAAAACATTAAGATGCAGGCTCAATTAAATAGTCAGTGTTATCTAAATCTCTCTGCAAACAAATCAGATAGAGCATGCATTAAATGGGAAGGAAGGAAGGAAGGAAGGAAGGAAGGAAGGGAGGGAGGGAGGGAGGGAGGGAGGGAAGGACTGTTCCCATATGACTTTTATGCTGGATATTAAAGGAACAGATAAAATCAAGTCGAAATACATTTTAAAAAATTGTCCAGTAGCATCTTAGAGGCCAACTAAGTTTGTTCTGGATATAGGCTTTCATGCACATGAAAGCTTGTACCCAGAACAAACTTAGTTGGTCTCTAAGGTGCTACTGGACAATTTTTTAAAATTTTTAAATTTATTTCGACTGTGCCAGACCAACAGGGCTACTTACCTGAATCTAGATAAAATCCACTGATATTTGCCAAGAGAGGCGGTGGCAATTCTCAGCCTAGCCACGAGGTGGCAGGTATAGCTCTCTTCCAGCTCCCCAATGCAAAGCCAGCAGAATCAAAGCAGAATCCTCACTTGTTCTCAAATCTTGAACTTTTCATTTGGATATTATCACCACCTTGAGATCAAAATTACAATAACTGTAGGATATGCCCCCCACACATTTTTTTGGAACTGTGAACTTAATGAGTTGATGATTCTGTGAGGGGCAGGGCAGCAATTAACATCAAATCGCCTCTGCCCAGCCTAAAAAAAACCCTTTTAATTAAACTTTATTGCATTTATACCCCACCTTTTTATCCAAGGAGCTCCAGGTGGCGTACATGGTTTTCTCCATCCTCATTTAATCTCCACAACAACCCTTTGAGGTAGTTTAGGCTGAGGTGCAGCAATTGGCCCGAAGTCACCCAGGTCCTAGTCTGTCACTCTAACCATTAAAGGAAATTATGGGATAATGGAGGGAACAAGGAATAAAAGTATTTTTTCAGGTTAGGTTCTCATCCATTGTTGCTGTTGTTTAAATGAAACATTGAAACTTTAAACTTTGGAAGCGTCATCTAACAATGATTTATTTAAAGTCATTGTCGGAGGCAGTGAATTCCAGCAGTGGGAGAACTGCCTCCTGCAGCAGGGAGTTCCACTGTTTAATTATGTGCTGCATGAAGAAGCCCTTTCTTTTCTCTGCTGGAATCTTCCAACATTCAGCTGCGAATCCATTGGTATGCTGAAGACGCCCAGCTCTTTTTCTCCTTGTCATCGGAGTCAGGGGAAGCCATGCAGGAGTTCGGCTGCTGTCTGGCCAAGGTAAGAGCCTGGAGGAGAGCCAAGAGGCTGGGCCTGAAATCCTAGCAAGACAGAATCTCAGTGCCTTGGCAGTTGCCAGTTCAGGCTTGTCCCCATCACTTCTCCCTTTTTATCCAGCAAACTCTCACAAAGCCGCATTCACATGACCTTAGCCACAATATATGATATTCCTTGACACCCTTATTTGCTGGGCAAGACCCGCTTGGTACATAAGTCCTGGGAATATGGGGCTCTCTCCCCCCCCCACCTCACCCACTGACCAAGTGTTATGAGAAAAAACTACTCCTTTTCCCTTATGGGGTATCCAAGAGCCGATATAGAGTCCTTATGTAGGTTTTCTATCGTAGGAGAAAATAACAGAGGCCAAGCAGAGAATATTGAGGAGCAAAGCAGCTAGTAAGACTGATCTTTATTAAACTGTTGCAACAGGGTGCTCACCCCGCCCCACGAAGGAGGCAGGAGGAATACAGAACATTGGTGTGCAAGCCCTTATATAGAATTTTGACAGTGCCACTCTGTAGCGGGTGGCGCTGTGGGTTAAACCACAGAGCCTAGCGCTTGCTGATCAGAAGGTCGGCGGTTTGAATCCCTGCGACGGGCTGAGCTCCCGTTGCTCGGTCCCAGCTCCTGCCCACCTAGCAGTTCGAAAGCATGTCAAAGTGCAAGTAGATACAATAGGTACCGTTCCGGCGGGAAGGTAAACGGCGTTTCCGTGTGCTGCTCTGGTTCTCCAGAAGCGGCTTTGTCCTGCTGGCCACATGACCCGGAAGCTGTACGCCGGCTCCCTCGGCCAGTAAAGCGAGATGAGCGGCGCAACCCCAGAGTCATCCGCGACTGGACCTAATGGTCAGGGGTCCTTTTACCTTTATATTATTTATACCCCGCCCATCTGGCTGGGTTGCCCCAGCCACTCTGGGCGGCTCCCAACAGAATAATAATAATAATAATAATAATAAAGCTTAGTATAAAACATCAAACATTAAAAACTTCCCTAAACAATGGTTTGTGTGTGTGTTAATGTTTTGTTTTGTATCTGAAGAAGTGTGCATGCACACGAAAGCTCATACCAAAAAAACCTTAGTTGGTCTCTAAGGTGCTACTGGAAGGAATTTTTTAAAATTTTGTTTCGACTATGGCAGACCAGGGACCCAGGTGGTGCTGTGGGTTAAACCACAGAGCCTAGGCCTTGCCGATCAGAAGGTCGGCGGTTCGAATCCCTGCGACGGGGTGAGCTCCCGTTGCTCGGTCCCAGCTCCTGCCCACCTAGCAGTTCGAAAGCACGTCAAGTGCAAGTAGATAAATAGGAACCGCTCCAGCGGGAAGGTAAACGGCGTTTCTGTGCACTGCTCTGGTTCGCCAGAAGTGGCTTTGTGATGCTGGCCACATGACCCGGAAGTTGTACATTGGCTCTTGGCCAATAAAGCGAGATGAGCGTCGCAACCCCATAGTCGGACACGACTGGACCGAATGGTCAGGGGTCCCTTTACCTTTACCTTTACCTTTATGGCAGACCAACATGGCTACCTACCTGTAACTAGAACTGTTTTGCTTGTAATTATGTTATCTGCCTTTGTGTTTTTGCGCTCTGGGTAACCCTGTGGTCTCCAGATGAAGGGCAGTGTATAAATCTGACAAATATAATAATAATAATAATAATAATAATAATAATAATAATAATGGCTCCCCATTACTGCCCACCCTGTAGCATCTTCCGCCTGAGGCGCCTGCCTCCTTCCGCCTAGTGGTAGGGCCAGAGCTGACTCCATCACCCCCCCCCCCAAAAAAAATGCAGCTTGAAAAACTGACTCTGCTGTTGTCCCCTCTTCCCCTCCCTAATGCATGCGGCAGGGCAAGCAAGGCTCCCTCTTCTTCTTCGCTCTCCTTTCTCCAGCTGGTGCTCCCAGCCGGGCGCTGAGCCTCTTAATAACGCAACCTGTGCTGAGCGCAGATCCCTGGCGCGCTCCCCCCTGCCGGATAATGAGATGGGAACGCTTCTCAATAGGAAGTCCCGTGGAGGGAAAACACTGTTCTTAAAGGAGGCATTACTGCCGCTTAGAGGAGCGTGCAGCGGAGTGACAACAAGCATATATTGCTCTAGTGTGTGTGTGTGTGTGTGTGTGTGTGTGTGTGTGTGTGTGTGTGTGTGTGTGTTTAAAGAGGAAAAGCCCCCGCAGGCACTGAGTGGCGCCTTCCCAGGATGGGATGCGGGGATGGTGAGCTGGAAACAAGGAGGAAGGGAAAGGGAGGCTCAGATTCATCAGGAAAGCCTGCTGTTGTTGTTTAGTCGTTTAGTTGTGTCCGACTCTTCGTGACCCCCTGGACCAGAGCACGCCAGGCACGCCTGTCTTCCACTGCCTCCCGCAGTTTGGTCAGACTCATGTTGGTAGCTTCGAGAACACTGTCCAACCATCTCGTCCTCTGTCATCCCCTTCTCCTTGTGCCCTCCATCTTTCCCAACATCAGGGTCTTTTCCAGGGAATCTTCTCTTCTCATGACGTGGCCAAAGTCTTGGAGCCTCAGCTTCAGGATCTGTCCTTCCAGTGAGCACTCAGGGCTGATTTCCTTCAGAATGGATAGGTTTGATCTTCTTGCAGTCCATGGGACTCTCAAGAGTCTCCTCCAGCACCAGAATTCAGGAATTATTCAAGGAAAGCCTGCTAGATGGGGCCAAAGGAAGCCCCTCTAGTCCACCATCCTGTTCTCACAGAGGCCCACCAGAGTAGGGTTACCAGACGTCCCCGTTTCCAAGGGGCAGTCCCCGGATTTGCAAATAAGTCCCCGGACAAATTCCATCCCTGGTATGTCCCCGGATTTCATTTAATGTCCCCTGGAATCGCAGCGGCGGCATCCTCAGCAGCCCGGAGCAGTTGGCTCTGGCTGGCTTCAGGAGCTGCTCAGAAGTCCCCATATGATGGTGGTGCAGGGGCTCTAAGATGCAGCTTCCGGGCTGCCTCCACCTTCCCTGACCCCAGCAACTAAGCTGTGAAGGGAGGCTTCATGCTGTCTATCGGAGCAGCCACCCAACTCCTACTGTTTCCCCACTGGCGAGTTTATTTTCTCCACTGCAAAGAAAAAGCATGCCAGAGATCTGCTGAGATCTTGAGGTCTTCTTGACTATTAGTTTAGCTTTTCAATGCTTTCGTCTCTTCCAGAGGCATCTGGCGTATCGCACCAAAGTGACGTGGGGCGGGGGGGGGGGGTTGATGCTCCTACCCCCTCCCTTCGCAGTGATGTTTCCAGGTGCTTCCTCATCCATGAGCTGCATCCCATTAATGCAGGCTCATTTTGGAGCACACCTTGAGTTGCATAAGACATCCCCCGTGGAGAAGGATCAGTGGCGCTACAGCTGCCTCTTAGAAAAACCGCAGCACAGAAATGCCATCCTCCAGGGCTGCTAATGCAGTTGCCCCCTTTTCATTCATTTTCTCTGGCCCTGCTCCTCTGACTTTAATAAAAACCGAAACTCAGGAATTAAGCCGGTGAAACTTTTTTCCCATTCCTGTGTTGGGGGATGCTTTTGAGGCTGATTTCCTGCGGCCTTGGGCTACTTCGAAAGCTCAAATTCATCGGGGGCCGCATCAGCAGTTTGGTCACCATCAAAGGGCCGGTTGTATCTGTAGGACTATGTGTCCACTCTTTATTATCATAAATTATTGTCACTGCATTCAATTATTACTGTTTTTTGTAATAATGTAAGTAATAACTAGCTCTGAAAGCAGAAACATAGTCAGAATAATGGCAAGTAGATATTCAAATGTACAATTATTGTACAATTTATTGAAAAATGATTTTTGGTAATTTTTTTTTTTAAACATACAAAATATTGAGGGGGCTGGGCCCCTGCAAAATGGATGGGCATTGCCATTAAAATCAATGGTTGGTGTGTGCGAGCCGCATCTTGTGATTATGCAGGGTGGGGTTTACCTGAGCCGCCCCCCCTCCTATTTTACTCAATTTGGCACCCCTGCTAGAGCTCCTTCTCAAGGATTCTGGGTTGGCGGAGAGGAAAAGCGTGTGTGTGTGTGTGTGTGTGTGTGTGTGTGTGTATGGGAAAGCTAGGTGACCTGCCTCTTTGCAAAATCCCCGATGGCTGCACCTGCGAAAAAAGAGAGGCTTCCCATGCAGACGGCGGAGGCATTCCTAGGGTCGCCCTGCGAAATAATGGTTGTGCTGATGAGAAAAGTGTGTGTGTTTGGGGGGGGAGTGCACCGGCCAAGGGTGCACAAAGAAGAATCGCCGTCCACAATTAATAAATCGCAGGTCGTATCAGCTCATCATCCGGCATCTCCCTCCCTCTCTTAAAAGTCTGCATGGGCGCTTATGTCAATTGGTTTTCTCTCCCTAGCTTAGATTTTCCCAAGTGAGCAAAAGAGAGATCTCCACCACCCCGCCCCGCGCCTTAGCCTCTTTCCTGCGATCTTCTGCCCAAGATCCCTAAATCCAAAAGTGAAAGATCGCTCCAAACTTTTTTTTTTTTTTGCGGCGCCCGGGAGATGTTGAAAGGGGGGGGTGAGTTGCGCGGGGAGGGCGAGCGAGAGGAGAGCGAGAGGGAGAAGCCGCCCTTGCGCATGTGCGAAGGTGTCCAAACTGACAATGCTGGAGAAGATAGCAAGCTTTGGGGTTGGGAGAGAGAGAGAGAAACAGAGTGAGTGAGAAAGAGAGAAAGAAAAGAGTGGGGGAAGCAGGAAGGGTGGGAAAAATGGAGAGAAAGAGAGAGGGGGGGGAGAGCCCCTCCATTGATTTCCCTCCCCACCCCCCACCCCGACCCCAAATATCCCCCCCACCCCAAGCAACCATCCAAGCAACGTCCGTGGGATTTGGCAGCAATGCGATCCAAAGGCAGAGCGAGGAAACTGGCCGCAAGTAGGTGCAATCGCTCTTTCTGTTGCGCGCTCCCTTCTCTGCCCTGCTAGGCGTCCGGGAAAGATGTGGGTCCGTGGGGTGGGATGGAGAGGGCTCCGCTCTGGGTGGAGGGGCGGGGAGGGTGGGGGTCAGCCACTGGCCCCACAGATCCGGCCCGCCCCCGGCGCAGAACTGGCGCCCGAGAGCCTCAGCTGCCCAACGTCCATCCACCTCGCGGCTGGTTTGCTGGAAAGAGAGAGAGATGGTGCGCGGCGGCGGCACGTTGGGTTTCTCTCCTCTCTCTTTTCTCCCCACTTCCTCGCCTCCGACACGGGGAGCGTGGGGGGGAGGGGAGAAGTCCCGGCTCTGCTCCCTGGCTTGGCTTGGCTGTGCCCGGCGCTGTTTGTGTGTTTGTCTGCCGGGGTGGCGGCGAGAGAGAGAGGGAGGGAGGGGGGCGGGGAAGGATCGCTGATGAACTTCAGCCAAGGCGGCGAAAGAGTTGAGGAAAAGTTCAGTTGCGCCGAAGAAGAGCGCCGCAAGTTGCTCGCTCGCTCCGGCGAGGGAGGGAGGGAGCCAGAGAGCGAGGCTGCAAGGACGCGGAGCGCCCCTAGTGGGCTCTGTGAAAAACTTTAAAAACAAGCGCGTGGGGAAGGGAAGGAGGGGAGGCCGCAAAAGCAGGAGGAGGAGGAGGCGGTGGTGGCAACCTGCAGCCCAGGAGTTGGAGCAAGGCTGGCGGCCGGCGGAGGCTACACGGGCCACATGACGAGGTCTGGCGGGCCGCATTTGGCCCCCGGGCCTTGTGTTTGACACCTGTGCTGTAGAGACATGGCAGGGCGGTGTATTAAAAAAAGAAACACCCAAGCTACCAACTTAAGACAGAGGAAGATGAAATACCTAGCAGCTAGCACCAAATTCTATGATTCTATGAAATTACGGTAGCATATATTAATTCAACTCTGAGGGTCATGCCTAGTGTTTTTGGGGTGTGATATGTAAGTAGCAGTCAAGTACAACATTCCTTGTTTTCCTAGAGTGGACATGCAGCGGAATGTTTGGTCCAGCCAGTCAAAAACTTCCTGTTTCCTCCTGACTGGGACATACTTCCTTTTGCATGTGACTAGAGGTGGGCGTGACCTTACCTGTCCAGGTAACAAAAGGGCAGGGCACGGAGCACACACTTTCTCTCTTTGACTTCCTCCGTTGGAGCAGCTTTTAGCTAGAGATGCTCTGTTGGCTTTCAGCCAACATAGGACACTGGGATTATCCCCATATGGGATAGATCCACATGTATATACTTTGTAACTAAGTCTGCCTTCAGGGATCCAACTGTGAACAGAATGTGAGTAAACTACTTTTATATACTTTACACAAGATTGTGGCATGTTTATTTTTTTAAGAGGGATTCAAGGGAATTTACCAGGAACCTGATAGTGAGAGGCTTACACAAGCCTGCAACCAGCTACCCACTGTGCATTTAAAAGGGGAATGTGAAACTCTACTAAGTAAAGGAGCTTGCTAGCGCAAGTTACAGGTAGGTAGCCGTGTTGGTCTGCCATAGTCAAAACAAAATAAATAATTAAAAAATTCTTTTCAGTAGCACCTTAGAGACCAACTAAGATGTGCCCACTCAAAACTGCCAGACGATGGGCCATTTCCCTCACAAAGGACAGTCATTAGCCCAGCACCTGGAAATGGATTGAGCCAGGCTAGAACAAAGGACAGTCATTAGCCCAGCACCTGGAAATGGATTGAGCCCGGGCTAGAACAGTCATTAGCCCTACCCGGCCAGGGCAGAAACTTTGGAACTCTCTTTTGTTTTGTAGATATGTGTGTCTGGGAGGGGTTCAAGGGATGTCAAAATACTCAGGTTACCTCCCCTGACCCTCCGAATTTGTGATGTAGTTCTGATGTATCTGTGATGTAGCAGTGATGTAGTTTTGGGGGTGTATCCTGGTGGTGGGAAGTTAATAGCACCACAGTTCAAGAAGGATACTGACAAGCTGGAACGTGTCCAGAGGAGGGCAACCAAAATGGTCAAAGGCCTGGAAACGATGCCTTAGGAGGAACGGCTTAGGGAGCTAGGTATGTTTAGCCTGGAGAAGAGAAGGTTAAGGGGTGATATGATAGCCATGTTCAAATATATAAAAGGATGTCATATAGAGGAGGGAGAAAGGTTGTTTTCTGCTGCTCCAGAGAAGCGGACACGGAGCAATGGATTCAAACTACAAGAAAGAAGATTCCACCTAAACATTAGGAAGAACTTCCTGACAGTAAGAGCTGTTCAACAGTGGAATTTGCTGCCAAGGAGTGTGGTGGAGGCTCGTTCTTTGGAGGTCTTTAAGCAGAGGCTTGACAGCCACCTGTCAGGAATGCTTGGATGGTGTTTCCTGCTTGGCAGGGGGTTGGACTGGATGGCCCTTGGGGTCTCTTCCAACTCTATGATTCTATGATTCTATAATAAAAATTGGGGTCTCCTTGTGCTCAGGGCTTCCATTTATTCCATCTGGTTGCGGGTGGGAGTCCTGTCGCGACAGTCTTCAATAAAGACCAATCCTACTGGCTGCTGTTTTGCTCTGGCATTCCTGGCTGGTGTTCTTGTTTTCTTGTCCAAGGGAGCCCTCAGATTTCTCCTTTAACAAACCTTAAAAAGCTTCCCTAGACAGGGCTGCCTTCAGACGTTTCCTAAATGTTATAGAATTACTCGTTGCTGCTTCAGACTGTGGAGGCAGAGCATAGCCGCTGTGGCTGGCAGCTTGCTCCACCTGAGTCCGGCCTCCTCCCCTCACTTGCTTGCCAATAAAACAGAAGATTGTTGCTCTGTTTGCAGAGAGATCTCCGTGCCTCAAAGGCAACAAGCCTCGTTCAACCCCCTGCATCAAGTTGCTGGGGGCATCCTTGCTCTTTGCTCAGATCCAGAGCACCCTGTCCTGCTTTTGCACAGCGACAGGGAAGAATTAGTCAGCAAATTATTTCAAACTGCAAGTCTGAGAGGCTTGGGGACAGACATTCATTTTGCCAATTAAATAATTTCCTATGAATTATTCAAGGAACCATATGGGCAATAAAGAGGCAGGGACAGAACTCTCTGAACCTTGTGGGGTCTGAGTGGATTAGCTAAGTTTGGAGACATTGCAGGACTCCCTTCTCTCCTCCTCCTCCTCATTTTAAGATCTCTGACGTTAACACAGAAGACTGCAAGGAAGGAGCCTGCAAGGCAAACAGGGTCTCCCAGGGTCATTTGATTGCAATGAAGCTGTGGGTTATGGAAGCAACATATTAAGAACATAAGGAGAGCCTGCTGGAATCAGGCCAAGGGCCCATCTAGTCCAGCATCCTGTTCTCACAGTGGCCAACCAGGTGCCCCAAAGGGAAACCTACGAGCAGGATCCGAGCGCAAGAGCAACTCTCCCCTCCTGCGGTCTCCAGCATTGGATTCAGAAGCATTTCAGTCTCTAACTGGGGAGGCAGAGCAGACTGGTAACCATATTCACACTAGAACAGACTTTCTCATCCTCTTTCCCTCCAGGTAGCGTTGAACTACCTCTCCCATCATCCCTGACGGGGGGGGGGGCTTATGGGAGCTGTAATCCCAAGGCACCTGGTGTGAGCTGGGCAACCAAGCTGCAGTCGGAACGATTTCTCCAACCGCGTGTGGTTGCTTTTATTTTCCTGTCGCTAAAGACAAATGCCAAAAGATGCACACATAAAGCTGCATAATTAGAAAGTTGAGTTTCTTTTCTGGCTGTCAAAGGTGGCTTGTTTGGAGCCGCCCTTTCGAACCTTGAAGTGAGCCCTGCACTATTAGGATAATTCCAGCAGGAACAGGCCGTTGGTGAAGGACAATGTTCTCTGGCTGACAGATAAATATATATAGGCACAGAGGAGGCAAGGCGAGGAGGCAGTAACAGGAGAGGCAGTCGGAAGACTGGGAGGTGGCACGTTGTTCTCTGAAACCCATATGACAAGGAAGGTAAGGGCCCCCTCCCAACCTGCTCAGGAGTGGCTCCTCCCTGCACCATTCAGCTATTTCCCAGCATCCACATGCAAATTCTATGCAGATTTGTGTCCTCTTTGGGGAGGGAGAACGCTTCAGAAATGCCCACCCTCCCGAATCTGCGTCTAGTATACAGTATTTGCATCGGCAGAGCGCACGCCCCCCTGTGTTTCTAAATATTGGCTGGCTCTGAGGACACGGCTGGGTTGGGGGGGGGGATAAATAAATCTCTGGAAGGGACATTAAAGCGCAGCTCCATCCATTTGTGCTGGGGAATCCTTGGGGAATTTCCTTGTCAGGGTCCTCTGCACCCTGGCAGGGGTGGATGGGGGTGGATGCTAGCTAGTCCTCTCTGGCCACCAGGCCTCCCCCCCCCTCACCCCTTTGGGATGCTAATCCTTGCTGCAGAAACTGAGGCTCCCCTTACAGGCCTCTGATATCTGAGCAAAAGCAAAAGCTACTTCAAAGTGCCTGGCAGGTGCTCTGGGAAAATCCGTGCGCCCCTCCTGGGGGAGCCGCTCGCTCCATCTCTCTAATCCCGCGGATGCTGGCAGCAGCGAAGTTAACATTGGGGGGTTGGGAGGCGGCAGCGGGGGGGGGGGAGAGCATATTGTCTTTTGAAGAACGTCTTTGGCGATCAAAAGCTGTTTCCCGCACCGCTAGTACAGCTTCTGATGTGCGACTTACTTTGCAACCCACGGGCTTAAAGGGAAGAAAAGATTTATCTTTCTTTCAGCAACAGGGAGGAATAAGAGGCTGGCATCATCCACTCCGTTATCCCAGCCGTCGCGGTCAGGCCTGCAGGCTACGCTGCGCTTGAAGCCGCCGCCGCCGCCGCCAGGATCCCTGTGGAATCCCCAGACTGCGCACGCAGAAGGCGCATCCTGCAGCCGGGATGGAAAAGGGCTCCCCCAGCAGCAACGCATCTGTTAGGTCGGAGCAGACACACCAAGCCGGGGGGGGGGGGGTGCAGCTGTTAGGGTGTCGGATCAGGACCTGGGAGACCAGGGTTCAAATCCGGATCTGCCATGAGGCTCACTAGGTTAGGTTGCCATACGCCCGGATTTTCCCAGACATGTCGGGGATTCCAAGGGGGGGAATAACGGCTGGGGGGGATTTTGGGAAATCGGCAACATGTCCGGGTTTTTGCAAGCAGAACCCGGAAGTGTGTGTGTCTGAGTATCACTTTTTTGTTTATTGGGAGGTGGTTTCCTAAAAAAAGCTGAACATCTTTGAGCTTGATCTCCCAAAGAAAGCTCAACAGGTTTTTTCTGGCGATCTCCCCCCACAAAACACCCGCCTATCTATCACTGGGTGACCCCAGGCCAGTCATTATATTTCTCCACCCCACAGAGTTGTAAGGAGCAAGTGTCTGAGTTCCACAAAACTCCTCCTCCTAGCAGGATAGCTCAGTCGGTAAGAGCACAAGACTCTCCATTTCAGGGTCATGGGTTCAAGCCCCACGTTGGGCAAGAAAGTTCCTGCATTTGGAGGGGGTGGACTAGATGACCCTTGTGGTCCCTTCCAACTCCACAATCCAGAGAACAAAGCTCCTCCCTGGGCTAGATGCTAACATTTTCTGCTGCTCTCTCTCCCCCCCCCCTCTTTTTGGGATGATGCATAAAAATGACCACCTCAAGTTGTACATCAGAACTTAAGAAGAGCATCTGCTGGATCAGGCCAAGGACCCTCCTGTTCCAGCATCCTGTTCTCACAGTGGGAAACTCCCAAGCAGGATCTGAGCATGAGAGCATCTCTCCCCTCCTGTGGTTTCCAGCAACTGGGATTCAGAAGCATTTTGATCCAGCTACACGGCTACACCACCCCCATGACTTTTTTCACCTGCCCTTGTTGAAGCCCTCTCCAGAACATCTCCCATTGCAGAAGGCACTTCACTGAGCCCCACCACCATAGAATCACAGAATCGTAGAGTTGGAGGGACCCCTGTGGGTCATCTATTCCAACCCCTAGCGATGCAGGAATTACAATGCCGTGCAATTAAGAAATAGATCTTTAAAAAACAAACACCCACATGCCTCCCATTCTTCTGGTTAGATCCCTTTTGAACTTCTGAAGACAGTGGAACAGCCAGTGGCAGCTGGGCTTGCGCCTGAGATTCCTGTATTGCAGAAGGTTAGATTTGATGACCCTTGGGCTCCCTGCCAACTCCACAATTCTATGATTCAAAACTCATTTCCTTATAATTTCCCAATTATGGACAAAATAATAATTTATAATAATAATAATAATTTATTATTTAAAGCCTGCCCATCTGGCTGGGTTTCCCTAGCCACTCTGGGTGGCTTCCAACAAAAGATTAAAATACAATAATCAATCAAACATTAAAAGCTTCCCTAAACAGGGCTGCCTTCAGACGTCTTCTAAAATTCAGATAGCTGTTTATTTCGTTGACATCTGATGGGAGGGTGTTCCACAGGGCGGGTGCCACCACCGAGAAGGCCCTCTGCCTGGTTCCCTGTAACTTGGCTTCTCGCAGCGAGGGAACCACCAGAAGGCCCTTGGAGCTGGACCTCAGTGTCCGGGTAGATCGATGGGGGTCATAAGAGCAGCCCAGCTGGATTAGGCCAAAAGGAACCCATTGGGCCCAGAATCCTGTTCTCAACCAGATGCCCCAATGGGAAGAAGCCCACAAACAGGATTCGAACACAGGAGCATCCCTCTCCCTGCCTGCTTTTTCCAGCAACTGGGATTTAGAAGCATTGCTCCCTCCAGCTGTGGGGGGGCAGGGCAGAGCCGGGCTGCTTAAGGGGCCAGCACTGCGGAGGATCGCTCTGAGATGCTCAGTCCCTCCCGGTACCTCCAGACAGTTTGCGTTTAACAGATAACAACAGATCTATGAATAATTGCAAAACGCTGAAGGTAGGAAAACAAAGTACAGACCCCAAACCAATTTCTGTGGTGGTAATAAATATTTAGGGACGCGGGTGGCGTTGTGGTCTAAACCACAGAGCCTAGGGCTTGCTGATTGGAAGGTCGGCGGTTCGGATCCCTGCGACGGGGTGAGCTCCCATTGCTTGGTCCCAGCTCCTGCCAACCTAGCAGTTCAAAAGCACGTCAAAGTGCAAGTAGATAAATAGGAACCGCTCCAGCGGGAAGGTAAACAGTGTTTCCGTGCGCTGCTCTGGTTTGCCAGAAGCGGCTTAGTCCTGCTGGCCACATGACCCGGAAGCTGTATGCTGGCTCCCTCGGCCAATAATGTGAGATGAGCGCCGCAACCCCAGTCGGACACGACTGGATCTAATGGTCAGGGGTCCCTTTACCTTTACCTTTAATAAATATTTACGGGAAACAGAGGAAGGAAGAATGCAGGATTTTGGGGGTGATTTGAGCAGTGCCAACGACCTAAACAGACCTCCCCTGCAACTGGCATTCAGAGACCTACTGCCTCCAACAGCAGTGGCAGAGTATAGCCACTGGTGTTTGCAGCCACATGTTGGAATTAATGGAGGGCTCATCCACACTTACTTTTTTGCCTTGAACTTTCTAGGCACAGCTCCCTGCTTCCCCTGTTCATGTCCAAGCACGGCGGATGGTTCAATGGCCATCTGTCAGGAATTCTTTAGCAGTGATTCCTGCATTTCAAGGGGTTGGACTAGATGGTCCTTAGGGGACCCCCAAATTCTATGATTTCTTGTCTCACTCTTTATTGGTTTGTTTAGTCCTCCTCTCCACAAATTCTTGAATCTGAAGGCAGAGCTGTTCTTCAAAGCCTGTACAGGAGGCAATTCTGCCTTTGGTGATAAAAAAGAGTGGCTTCTCCGTCCATCCATTGCCACTTGAGAGATTTGGGGATTCGGATCAATACGAGTGCTTAAGGGAAGAGCATGCGGAGACAGAGGTTGATGCAGAGCTCAATTTGCAGGAAGGGGCAGCTAATCCACCCAGAGAGATGCTGAACATGCTTCGGGGTGCTTTGCAGTACCCAAGCTTGATCAACGGGATTTCCCAGGCTCACAGCTTCAGGCTCAGAAAACCACAAAGGCAGAAACCCAAAGCTCAGGAAATAGCCAAGTTGCTGCCTGGATCAGCTCCTCCGCAGTGCCGACGAACCGCTCTGCTCGGGGGCTCTTCTCTCTTTTTGATCCAGAAGAGCTTGTGCAATGATAAATGCATCAAGGCTGCCACCCCCTCTGTGGCAGGAAAATGCGGGGGGGGGGGGGACGGGGGGTTTCCAGGCTGCCAGCGGGATTCCGCTTCGGAGGCTGTGTGGGCGATTGATGTGGAACAAAATGCATTGATTCCAAGACAGATGTGCCGGGTTTGCAAAACCGGCTTCTGTCCTACACTTCCCCGCCATAGACGTACAGAGAGGTGAGAATCTAAGGGCATAATATCTTGGGTTTTCTTTTTAATTTACATCATGAAACAAAGAATTTACATCTTGATTGTAAAAGAAAAACTAAACCCAAAGAGGTTTCCTATGCCCCACAAATAACCCAGAGAAGCATTTTAAATAAAGGACACATTCTACTCATGTAAAAACACACTGATTCCCAGACCGTCAGCGGGCCGGATTTAGAAGGCGATTGGGCCGGATCCGGTCCCTGGGCCTTAGTTTGCCTACCCATGGTATACAGGCACTTGGATACCCCATAAGGGAAAAGGAGCAGTTTTTTTCTTATAACACACCAAAAAGAGTTCAGCAAAGGCATCTGCTTGATATGGAATCTGGTGACTGGGAGCAGCCGCCGAGACCACATAACACCGGTCCTGAAAGACCTACATTGGCTCCCAGTACGTTTCCGAGCACAATTCAGTGTTGGTGCTGACCTTGAAAGCCCTAAATGGCCTCGGTCCAGTATACCTGAAGGAGCGTCTCCACCCCTATCATTCTGCCAAAACACTAAGATCCAGCGCAGAGGGCGGTTCCCCCACTGAGAGAAGTAAAGCTACAGGGAACCAGGCAGATGGCCTTCTCGGTAGTGGCACCCACCCTGTGGAACGCCCCCCCAGCAGATGTCAAGGAAATAAATAACTATCTGACATTTAGAAGACATCTGAAGGCAGCCCTGTTTAGGGAGGTTTTTAATGACTGATGTTTTAATGTATTTTTAATCTTTTGTTGGAAGCCACCCAGAGTGGTTTAACTGATTGGTTCAAAATTGGGAAAGGAGTACGACAAGGCTGTATATTGTCTCCCTGCTTATTTAACTTATATGCAGAATTCATCATGCGGAAGGCTGGACTGGATGAAGCCCAAACCGGAATTAAGATTGCCGGAAGAAATATCAACAACCTCAGATATGCTGATGATACAACCTTGATGGCAGAAAGTGAGGAGGAATTAAAGAACCTTTTAATGAGGGTGAAAGAGGAGAGCGCAAAATATGGTCTGAAGCTCAACATCAAAAAAACCAAGATCATGGCCACTGGTCCCATCACCTCCTGGCAAATAGAAGGGGAAGAAATGGAGGCAGTGAGAGATTTCACTTTCTTGGGTTCCATGATCACTGCAGATGGTGACATCAGTCATGAAATTAGAAGACGCCTGCTCTTTGGGAGAAAAGCAATGACAAACCTAGACAGCATCATAAAAAGCAAAGACATCACCTTACCAACAAAGGTCCGTATAGTTAAAGCTATGGCTTTCCCAGTAGTGATGTATGGAAGTGAGAGCTGGACCATCAAGAAGGCTGATCGCCGAAGAATTGATGCTTTTGAATTCTGGTGCTGGAGGAGACTCTTGAGAATCCCATGGACTGCAAGAAGATCAAACCTATCCATTCTTAAAGAAATCAGCCCTGAGTGCTCACTGGAAGGACAGATCCTGAAGTTGAGGCTCCAGTACTTTGGCCACCTCATGAGAAGAGAAGACTCCCTAGAAAAGACCCTGATGTTGGGAAAGATTGAGGGCACAAGGAGAAGGGGACGACAGAAGATGAGATGGTTGGACAGTGTTCTCGAAGCTACTAACATGAGTTTGGCCAAACTGCGAGAGGCAGTGAAGGATAGGCGTGCCTGGCGTGCTCTGGTCCATGGGGCACGAAGAGTCGGACATGACTGAACAACTGAACAACAACCCAGAGTGGCTGGGGAAACCCAGCCAGATAGGCAGGGTACAAATAATAAATTGTTATTGTTATTGTTATTATAGAATTCTAGAACTGTAGAGTTGGAAGGGACCCGAAGCATAATCTAGTCCACCCCTGGCAATGCAGGAATGGCAGTAGGCCCCCTCTTTTCCAGGCTAAACATACTCAGCTCCCTCAACCATTCCTCAAAAGGCTTGGTTTCCAGATCCTTGCAGCCCCCCCCCCCAACCATAGCTGTCAACTTTCAGATTTGAAAATAAGGGATGCCGCGAGGGCGGTGCAGTGGCACCAAGTAGCCTCGCCACCCTGCACTCCAGAGGCTGCGCGTGAACGGGTGAGCGAAAGAGCAAGCGCGTAGACGGCAGGCAGGCTGGCTCTCTGGTTGGGCATGAGGGTCTGGATGCACAAGGCATGCAAGCTCCGCCCCCAGTCGGTCTCAGACTCCTTATTGGCAGCCGAGCAACGCAGCTGAGGAGCCTCCCTGGCCGGCAGGGAGGGAGAGGAGCTGCTTCCTTTGAAATCCGGGAAATTTAAGGGATATCAATAATCCGGGATAGCAGCTGGAAACGGCATTGGAATAAGGGAGTTTCCTGCGAAAAAAGGGAGGGTTGACAGCTATGCCCTCAAACATGATCACTTTGTGTGCTTTTTTCCAGGGTCCCAGGCATCCTGCCTCTGAACGTTTTTAGAGAGATGCTTTTAAGCTACAGCACCTAGAAATGAACCTGGGAGAGGCCTCCTGCATGTGGGGACCCCCCTAAAATTATGGGACCCTCCCTCTTGCACCCGGGGCTCTTCATACAATCATGGGATTGTAGAGTTCGAAGGGACCCAGAGGGTCATCTAGTCCAGCCCCCGGCAACGCAGGAGCTTTTGGTCTGGTGAAAGCTTCCAAAAGGTTCCCCGAGAGATGGACCCCAGGCTAGTCACCTTCGCTACCCGCAATCTCTTCTTCCTTTTCCCTCCTCCCCCACCCCACACCCATCTCATAACTTGCCTCTGCAAATCCAGAAATCATTTTTTCCTGAGCCCAACCGGGAAAAAATAATAATAACTGAGATTGTGAGTGGAGGGAAGGAGGGAGGGAAAGAGCAAGCGAGCAAGATAAGAAAAACTGCAGGCTAACAAAGGAGATCTGACAAGGCAGGGTGATGCAGACGGCACCCAGATTAGAGGGAAGGAAACTTAAAAGAGGCAAATTAAACACTTCTTCAGAAAGAGCGATAAAAATGGTGCCAGGGAGAGATGAGAAAATCCTGCAAGGGAAAGAGAAACTCTTTTCAAAAGGCACCTTTATCCACACCCGCAATCTCAACGCCTGATGGGAGGGCAGAGGAGATGAGAAAAACAGATTAATTCCCTGGTGCAAATCACCCCCAAAGCCCAATTTGAAGGCAGCTCTTTGGCAGGAGAAAGCAGCAGAGTTGTTTATTTATAGGGATGCTTCCTTTTGCATCTGAAGGATCAGCCAACTTCTTCCTCTTCCTCCTCCTCCTGCTCCTCCTCCTCTTCCTCTTCGTCTCTTTGTCCCAGAGCCAGCCTGCTGTGCAGAGGCCACCCAAGCTGTGGACTCATAATCTGGTGAACCGGGTTCGCTTCCCCGCTCCTCCACATGCAGCTGCTGGGTGACCTTGGGCTAGTCACACTTCTCTGAAGTCTCTCAGCCCCACTCACCTCACAGAGTGTTTGTTGTGGGGGAGGGAGGGGAAGGAGAATGTGAGCTGCTTTGAGACTCCTTCGGGTAGTGATAAAGCGGGATATCAAATCCAAAATCCTCTCCTTCTTCTTCTTCTTCTTCTTCTTCTTCTTCTTCTTCTTCTTCTTCTTCTTCTTCATCTCTGCCTCCCATAGGCTTGCACAGCTGTTTATCGCAACAGTCCTGGCTACAAGCTCTGCAGGCGAATGGTGCCTCTGGGTGGCACCTCTCTTTGGGGTGGGGGCTCAGAGACCAGCAGCTGCCTAGAGAACTCCCAAGGAGAAGGGAGAGGAGGCTGAGGGTGAAGGGTGAGAGGCTGCCAGCTCTGCAGGCAAGGGGTGACATAACTGGGCTCCTGAGCCCCACAGCAGAAGGAATGTAGTTGGTCAAGGGAGCCGTGGACTCAGAAAGGTTGAAAACTTCTGCCTTATGGTCACATCTGGTCATCTGTGTGAGAGGGTCTCCTCTGCTGTGGCCCCCCAACTCTGGGTTCCCCTTCCAGCCTTGAAGCCCAGCCAGTGGAGATTCTGAAAAGTTTCCACCGAGAGCAAAAAGAACAATTTTATTTTGCTGGGGTTTTGGAATCAACAAGTAACCACCAGCGACAGTTTGGGCCTTGTGCTGTTTCCTTGCAGATGCTTTATTAACTAGGTTGCTATAATTTTTGGTTTTGTTTTCTGCTTGTTGTCTTTTGAGGTCTCACTGAAAACTACCCTGGGATCATGTTGATGTGATGATGGATAGAGGCGTAGCAAGCCCAGGTGGTACCCGGGGGCAGAATTTTTTTTTGTCACCCCCCCCCACTTTAATTTTAATTTTTTTAAAAAAAAATTAAAAAGTTTCACCCCCCTCTGATGGTGCCACTTTGCGAGGTGTGGGGGTTTTGTGTGTGTGTGTGTGTCTATTATCTCTTTTTTTCAATAAAGTTAAAATAAAAAATAATAAAAAATAATAAAAATGTAAAAAAATAAAAATAAAAAAATAAAAAGTGTCACCCCCTTCTGATGGTTCCACTTTGTGAGGTGTGGGGGGTTGTGTGTGTGTGTCTATTATCTCTTTTTTCAATAAAGTTAAAATAAAAAAATAAAAAAATGATAAAAATTAAATAAAAATTAAAAAAAAAATTAAAAATTAAAAAGTGTCACCCCCCTCTGATGGTGCCACTTTGTGAGGTGTGGGGGGTTGTGTGTGTGTGTCTATTATCTCTTTTTTCAATAAAGTTAAAATAAAAAAATAAAAAAATGATAAAAATTAAATAAAAATTTAAAAAAAAATTAAAAATTAAAAAGTGTCACCCCCCTCTGATGGTGCCACTTTGTGAGGTGTGGGGGGTTGTGTGTGTGTCTATTATCTCTTTTTTCAATGAAGTTAAAATAATAAAAAAAAATTTAAAAAAATATTTTTTTAAAAAAATTAATTTTTTTTTTTTTAAAGTGTCACCCCCCTCTGGGGTGGAACCCGGGGCGGCCCGCCCCCCTGCCCCCCGTTGCTACGTCCCTGGCCCACCCATCTGGATAAACAAAATAAAAAACAAAAAAATTCCTTCCAGTAGCACCTTAGAGAACAACTACCTGTAAGTTTGTTATTGGTATGAGCTTTTGTGTGAATGCCCACTTATGGAGCCGAGGGAGGTGCCCATCTGGGATTATTTCCAACCCTCTCACTGTTCCATCAAGTGCCCCACGGAAGGAGACCCTGCTGTGAAATAAGGGGGTGGTGCTTCTTCTCCCCTGCTTTGGGGGTCCCTGTTCAGCCACAGAGACCTTGATGAGGCCACCACCATCAGGGTCAATAGAGATGAGGAGGAATTGGATTCTGTTTGCATGCGAATCCACCCAATTTACAGTTTCCAAAACAACACAAAAACCAAAGATGCCCTGTGAAATTTGCACTTCTCCTAATTATACAATGCAAATCTCTAGTCAAGTAAAGCATACCAAAATGCACACACTGGGGCGAACCATGCATACAAATGCATTTCTTTCTTAAAATAGCACATAACATATTTAAAAAGCATCATTTTAAGGGAAACTGCCTTGCAAAATATGTATACAGTATTGGGTAAAATGCATACAAAATTGCAAAAGACTATGTTACCCCAGCTTGCAAACTATTTTGCACCGGAAGCTCACTCACGGAAAACACTCTTCACACACCTGAGAAAGAGGATTGTTAAAATGTAAAAGGAAGTGTATTGGAGAGAAAGGGGGATATAGGAAATATTAATTAATTTGTTTACAAAATGCTGTTGGATCCCCAGTTAGGCTTTTCAGAATCCTGCCCCCCGCCCAAACTCTCTCCTGGTTGTGACCTAAATGCAACCAGGAGAGGTGTGAGGCTGTATCTTGCAACACAACACAACACAACACAACACAACACAACACAACACAACACAACACAACACAACACAACACAACACAACACAACACAACACAACACAACACACCACACACAGTTCATCCTTGTTCTGCCAGCTTCATTATACCTTATTTACAAATGCACCAAAGCTGTTTGAAGGTTGCAGTGACCTTCCTTCCCAGAGACTGCAAGGGAGAACCCAGAGGAAGCTGTGTTTGTTGGGCAAATCTCTCCTTCCCGCCCGCTTCCCATCTTGGCAATGCACCCACCCCTTGTCTGAGTTAATATTTGAATTCTCTTTGCGCCGGGGCTTTCGACAATCCACAGAACAACGAACCTGACACAAATGCTTGTTTCACCACATTTCCTGCAAGGAGCTGACAAGGAAAATATTTTTGTTGTTGTTTCCTGGCCTGGATATTTCCCAAGTCTCGTTGAAGAGCTTCAGCATGAAAACTGGGAGAGTTGCCTGTTTACAGTTCTTTGCCTGATTATGTTGCAAATCTGGATTTATGGTTTGTAGCTCTCAGAGACCATGGCATTAAGCAAAACCCCAATCAGGACTCTGAGAAAGCAGACTCTTCCTCTGAGGCTGCCTGGTGCTCTCAGGTGGAGGGAGACTTTCAATGGTCTGCTATCCTCCTCCCCAGCACCCTCTCTTGAAATGCAAACCCAAGAACAGCCAGAAAAAGCACTGGCTTAAATTTAAATGTGCCTGGACTCTGAGCTGCTTTTGTCTGGAGTCGTACTGAATGCAGCCTATGAGTACACTGCCGCAAACACGGTTGAAATATATTGCGTACAGCTCTGGTCACCTCACATGGAAAAGGATATTGTACAGTTTTGAAAGGTTGAGAAAAGGGCAATTCAAAGGTTCAAGGGGATGGAGCGACTGCCTTGGGACCTTTCGGCTTAGAGAAAAGGTGAGGAAGAGGAAACATGATCAGAGACTTTTGAATTGCACATGGCAAGGAGAAAGTGGAGAGGGGGAGCTTCTCTCCCTCTCTCATGACACGAGAACTCAGGGGCACCCAGCGAAGAAAGTGCATGGTCAAACTATGGCACTTGCTCCTACAGGGATGGTCACCAACCCAGAGGACTTTAAATGAGGGCTGGATGAATCCATGGAGGAGAAGATTATTAGCCAGGAAAGCTCTGTTTTGCCTCCACAGTTGGAGGTGGCATTGCTTCTGAATGTGTGAATATTCAGGGTGGCAGGGGAGGATATATTGTTTATTAATATCCTTCCTAACTTGCATTAGCAAGTTCCTTTACTTAGCAAAGTACTTACATTCTCCTTTTGACATGCACAGCAGATAGCTGATTACAGGCTTGTGTGAGCCTCTAAAAGGTAAAGGTAACGGGACCCCTGACAGTTAAGTCCAGTTGCGAACAACTCTGGGGTTGCGGTGCTCATCTTGCTTTACTGGCCGAGGGAGCCGGCGTTTGTCCACAGACAGTTTTTCCGGGTCATGTGGCCAGCATGACTAAGCCGCTTCTGGCGAACCAGAGCAGCGCACGGAAACGCCGTTTACCTTCCCGCCGGAGCAGTACCTAGTTATTTACTTGCACTTTGACTTGCTTTTGAACTGCTAGGTTGGCAGGAGCTGGGACCGAGCAACGGGAGCTCACCCCGTCGCAGGGATTCGAACTGCGGATGTTCCAATCGGCAAGCCCAAGGCTCAGTGGTTTACACCACAGCGCCACCCGCAGTAAGCCTCTTACTTAGATACCTATTAGGTCCATAAATTACCATATAGCATATATTCAACATAAAAAACAGCGACAATTTGTTGTTGACAAAGGACAGCTGGACATATCAAGGGCCCCATTGCCTTCAGGAGTTGAGGGCCTCATCAAACCTCAATCCGGCCCTGTGCAGGATGGTTGACTAGATGAACTAAGGAAGCAGAGGAAGCTGCCCTAGAGCAGGTCTGTCTATCTAGCCCAGGACTGTCCATCCTGAGTTCTAGCAGGAGATCCTTGGGGGGGGGGGACACAGCCAGAAAAAAAAAGACTTTCCCCCATCATCTCCTACTTGGACCTTTTTCAAAGGAGATAGGGAAAGCTCGTGTTTACCTTCTTGGTGTGAGATGCTCTGCATGCCCAGCACTACGTGGTCCACCCTGGAGCTACGACGGAACTTTTTGCTGGACTGATAATCCATTGTTGCACCCAGATCCTTAGCTTTGCCCCCTGCAGTTGGTTGCCATCCGTCTGTCTCTGTTGACAGCACCTTTGGGTGCGAGGTCAAACTGTTGGAAGGCTGCAGCGCCTGCTGAAGCTGTAGAGACCGAAGCAGGAGAGACATGTTTTGTTGCAGCTGGGGCAGAGGAAGTTTCTGCTGTGAGAACTAGATGGGCTATTGGTCTCACTCGGCAGGTTCTCCTTAGGTTCTTATCTCCCCTTTTATGCCACCTAGCAGCCACCTTCTCCTCTGACTTGGCCAGACGCTTCTGAGTTGGCCAGACGCTTCCTCAGGACATACGATATGTGGAAGTCTGGAGGGTATCTTGGGCTGCAGGCAGAGCGCTTTCAATCTCGGGTCCTTATTTGCACTTTGTATATTTCTGCCCATAAATGCCCAAGAGGCCTGTCTGGGTTATGCCCATGCACCTCCGCATGTAGACGTTGCTTTTGTTTTTCCAGAAAACTGATTTGAGCTGACATTCGATGTCAATATTATATATCTCAGACCTGGCACCAAAAGTAAGAGCAGAATTTTACAGTGAGAAAAGCTCCTGTTTCGATAAAATTATAGTAGTGGCCGCAGATGAATGGGAGGCTGGATGGGAAGCAATTTCTGTGTCAGGCTGTTTAATGATTAAATTGATCTTATCTGAGTAGCTGAGCAAAGGCACAATTATCATTATTCATGGACGGTGTCTGGGTTAATCGCAACCACCATCATCCGTCTCCTTCCCAAGTGCTTTCTACTCATTTATCAAAAGAGTTGTGGCGGCAGGAAGAAGAACTCCCACTTCCTGGCTTGGAGGAGGAAATGTACTCTGCCTGCACATCCATTTCCGAAAACCCTGGTGCTACCTTTTCCTAAGAAGAAGGAATCATAGAATTGTGGGGTTGGAAAGGGATCCCCAGGTGTCATCTAGTCCACCCCCTGCAATGCAGGGATCACAGCTAAAGCATTCATGACTGATGGCCACCCCAATCTCCATTTAAAAACCCACAATGCAGGAGAGTCCACCACCTTCCAGGGGAGCCCATGCCACTGGAATAACAACATTATTCAGAGTCCCGGAAGACCCGCTCCCTTCCTTGCAGGCCTTTTCTCGCCTGGCTGACTTCCGCTACAAAAGCTGAGGTGGATGCAGGGGCATAGCAAGGGGGGGCGATGGGGGCGGGCCACCCCGGGTTCCACCCCAGAGGGGGGTGACACTTTAAAAAAAAATTTCTTTTAATTTTTTTAAATTTGTTTTTTAACTTTATTGGAAAAATGAGATAATAGACACACACACACACACACACAACCCCCCCACACCTCACAAAGTGGCACCATCAGAGGGGGGGTGACACTTCTTTTATTATTATTATTTTTTAAAAAATTAAATTTTAACTTTATTGAAAAAAAGATAATAGACACACGCACACAAAAACCCCACAACTTGCAAAGTGGCACCATCATTTTTTGGGGGTGGGGGTGACTTGCTAGGCCACTGGGTGCAGCTCTGCCAGTGCCCTGGCAAAGTGGTGGGGAGGGTGACAAAAAAAATTCCGCCCCGGGTACCACCTGGGCTGGCTACGCCTCTGGGTGGATGAACAGACTATTGACTGGAGTATTGGGGGGGATGTTGTGCAGTGAGGGGTTGTTATTGATGTTAATTTTTTCTATCTTCATTTTGGATAAAGCAAAGCCTGATGAGGAACGGTTGAAGGAGCTAGGGATGTTTAGCCTGGAAAAGGGGAGACTGAGAGGAGATAGGAAATATCTCAAGGGCTGTAACATGGAAGAGGGAGCAAGCTGGTTTTCTCCTGCTCCGGAGGGTAGGACTCGAACCCATGGCTTCAAGTTACAAGAAAGGAGATTCTGACTCGACATCAGGAAGAACTTTCTGACAGTAAGAGCTGCCGTTGAACAGTGGAACAGTCTTCCTCAGGAGGTTGTAGATTCTCCAGCCTTGGAGGTTTCTAAGCAGAGGACAGGTGGCCATCTGTCTTGGATGCTTGAGCTGAGATTCCTGCATTGCAGGGGGTTGGACTAGATGACCCCAGGGGGTCCCTCCCAACTCTACAATTCTATGATTCTATCTTACTCTTTATGTGGGAATTGTTTGATTTGGTTGGTGTACTTTTTGAGGAGGAGAAGGAGGAGAGGCTGCCGCCACTGAGGCCGTGCCCCACACGACATGCCAGCTCTGAGGGTCAGGGCAGAGGACAGGGGCTGCCCTGGGTGGGAAGAACAGTGGAGCAGAGAAGAGCACAAGGAGTCTTGAATGCATTGTCCATCTGCATCTAATCTTGCCCCTTTCTAAGATTTATTTATTGGTGCGGTTCTTTTTTTTTGGGGGGGGGGAGGTTAAATCTACCAAAGAATAAAATAAAATAAAATCAGGATTAAGAGGTTTTTCTCAGGAGGGTGGAGGGCGTTTTTGCTGGGTCCTGTTGGCGCAGTGTCTGTGGGACTTGCTCATCTTCCGATAGGAAAAGCTTCTGCGGGGGCAGAGGGAACACAAAAAATAGGGGGTCTCAGAGGGTCAGTTGGGCGGAGGGAGAAATGTCCCTATTTTCATCTGAGGAATGTTGGAGTTCCTGCTGTTATGGAAAACAATTCCAGGGTGAGAGACTACTCAACAGCCCAGCTCCGTCAGGGTGGAAGTCCCCCTGTCCATGCGGTCAGTAAAAGAAGGAAGTTGCAGCCAAGTAATCTGGAGCAAAACAGCGGTCAGTAGACCATGATCTTTATTGTTGCGCAACAGGTCTCCCCAGGAGTAAGAACCCCGAGGATGGGGTGACGTCCTATTTTCAACCTTCCCTCTTTCCCCCAGAATACACTTCGAGAGGCATCATTGATACATCATCACCACATCACTAGCATGTCACAAATGCAAGGTATATAACCTATTTAATTAAATCCAATGCGGATATACTTCTTCCTTTCTTCATACATTATTGTATTTTAATGCTCTGTTGAAAGCCGCCCAGAGTGGCTGGGGAAACCCAGCCAGATGGGCGGGGTATAAATAATAAATTGTTGTTGTTGTTGTTGTTGTTGTTGTTTGAGTTCATACATTACACGGACAATACAGCTGATGAGGTTTCCTAGCATAGGTAGCAGACACAGACAGGCTGACTCAGGCAGCTGGATTGGGTAGTTCTCACTATTGAGAATCGTCCAAGAATCATTGCTTACGTAATCTGTTACACACTTCGATGAACTGTTAACAGCTGAGGAAGCCCTTTGGGGCGAAACAAGGAAATATCCGGAAACCTTGTCCGTGACATTCCGGGGACCTTTCCTTAACCACATTCGAGGACTGTGTAATATATGAACTCAAACAAGAATCTATGAAGAAAGGAAGAAATATATCTGCATTGGATTTGTTTTAGCAAGACCTTTAGAGGCACAGAGGGTACATTGCAAAACACAACTGAAGTCAGAGTTTCTATCTCCCTGGTGAAAACAGGCAATTTGCACCTCTGGCCTTGGGCTTGTGGAAAACCTGGGAAGAGATGCCCCCTAGTCAGAAACACTGGCTCTGTGCAGGGTGGGGCTCCCTGCCCTCCTCCCTCTAGGGTGACCCCTCTCCCCTCAAGGGCAGGGTGCCCATGCAGCACTGTCTCCCCTGATAACAAAGCCATAATCCCTGCAGAAAATGACAGCTTTTAAATTGCCTCATGTTCCCAGACCGGAGACTTGGCAGCGCGTCAGCCCCATAAACGCTCCTGTCCAGATCTATGCAGGTCACCACTTGCAGCTGGTGAAGCCTCTGCAACAGCGTGTTCCGGATGTGGGGGGGGGGGCGGTGAGCGGGGAGAGGGGGGTGCCAAGCAAAGATGTAGGGCCCGGGCTCCCAGGAATGTCTCCGTGCAAGCTTTCCCTTTCATATCCAACTGCAGTTGGTACAGCAGCTATGGGCATTCCTGGCCCAGGAAGCTTATACATGGCAAATCATGCACTGGTGAGAATCACAGAGTTGGAAGGGACACCCAACGGTCATCTAGTCCAACCCGGATTGAACCCGCAACCTTGGTGTCATCAGCACCACACTCTAACCAACCCCGCAAGACGAATGCCTCGCAAAACGAAAAACTCGCAAGACGAAAGAGTTTTTCATTTTTTGAGTTGCTTCGCAAGACGAATTTCCCTATGGGCTTGCTTTGCAAGACGAAAACGTGTTGCGAGTTCCCAATGCATTCCTATGGGAAACCGCACTTCAATGCATTTCTATGGGAAACAGCGCCATCTAGCGCTTTGCAGGGACCGTGCTTCGCAAGACGAAAAAACTCGCAAGACGACAAAACTCGCAGAACGAATTAATTTCGTCTTGCGAGGCACCACTGTATTCAGATGTTTGCTTCCATCATCATCATTGATATCCTGCCTTTTGCCCAAAGTTAGACTCGGCATCACTTCCACGAATTAAAACGATGCAGATAAAATACAAAAAGTCAAACACATACAAAAGAGAGCTGTTAAAAAGTAATTAAATTCTTGGAGAATTAAAACAATATGAAATACACATCTATTAAAATATACGTAATAAAAACGGCACCGCACTATTAAAAGCTCTTTTCTTAAAAACCAGTCAGAATAAAACTGTCTCCAGCTGCTGGCAGAAGGACAACAAGGAGGCATCAAGTCTGGCTTCCCTAGGCGGGGAGTTCCAAAGTTGCCTGGGAGCAGCCACCACTGAGAAGGCCCTCTCACCATGTCCCCACCTAACATCCCTGTGAGGGTGGCAGGGCAGAGAGAAGGGCCTCCTCTGAAGATCTCAGAGCCCAGGCAGGTTCACCTGGCAGAATATGGTCCTTCAGAGATCCTGGGCCTGAACCATATTGTGCTTTCTGCCCTGTGTCCTCTTCTCCCCACGTTTGCCAGGAGGATGTGGCTGAGACAGTGGAAAGCTCTTTCCTCTCCTGGAAATCACCCAGGGATATCGATCGCCCTGTCAGTGAGTGTTTTGCTTCTCCAGCCAAGTAGGACCTGACTTCTGCAGCAGGGACTTGGGATTTCCAGTTCTCCACGCACACCATCAAAAACAAAGACCTCTTTCCTTCCTGAAACCTGCTTCTCCCAGGCATGTGCTGTTTGGGGGTCCCCTCTAGACCGAAAGAGGAGAATCATCAAAAGGTTTTGGGGAGCCCCTCCCAGGGATCCAGGGGGTCTAAGTCTTTTCCCTTTTGCACTTTGAAATTGATGTAGTTCTTAAAAAGCTAATGCAATTCTAGTCTGCATCAACAGAAGTCGAGTGTCCGGATCAAGGGAAGTCATAGTACCTCTCTATTCCACCTTGATCAGACCCCACCTGGCATCCTGCGTCCAGTTCTGGGCGCCACAATTTAAGAAGGATGTTGACAAGCTGGAAGGTGTGCAGAGGAGGGCGACCAAGATGAACAAGGGTCTGGGAAGCAAGCCTGATGAGGAACAGTTGAGGGAGCTGGGTATCTTTAGCCTGGAAAAGAGGAGATCGAGAGGAGATATGAGGGCCATCTTCAAATATCTCAAGGGCTGTCACATCGAAGAGGGAGAAAGCTTGGGGACCCCCAACTGGGGGATTCATATGGGGGAATATGGTGTTTCAAATAGCCTAGGCATAAGACACATAGGGCTTTATAGGACATAACCAGCACTTCAAGACTGGATTACTGCAATTCATGCTTTGTAGGGCTTCCTTGGTACCTGATCTGGAAGCTGCAGTCAGTGCAGAATGCTGCATCCCAATTGCTGACCGGAGTGAGGCCTTGTCAGCTCCTCTGCTCAAAAATCTGCACTGGCGGCCGATTGGCTACAGGGCTGTGTTCAAGGTTTTACTGTTATTACTGCAAAAATCCCTCAACAAACCGGGATCCATTTACCCCAAGGGACCCCAGGGTCATCTAGTCCAACCCCCTGCAATGCAGGAATCTCAAGGAAAGCATCCATTGCAGATGGCCACCCAGCCTCTGTTTAGAAACCTCCAAGGAAAGAGAGTCCATCCCCTCCCAAGGAAGTCCTCAGGATCTTTACAATGCTGCAGGACCCGCACTTTGGAACTCCCTGCCGATTGAAAGCAGGCAGGCAGCTTTGCTGTCTCTTTTCAACACCTGCTGAAAACATGTTTTTTTATATATAAAATCCCACGCAGATGTTTAGAAAGCAGCTGAGACTTTTAATCTGTTTTTAGTCAATTGTTATTTTAATTTTGGGGATGTTGTTAGCTCTTGTTATTTTTCTTATGGATAATTGTATTGTTTCTAAAGTGCTTAGAAGTTTGTTTGGTGGTTGTTGTAGCTGTTTTACAGTCAAGTAGCATATTAATGTTATGAAATGAAAGAAGGGATGTCTCTTTCCTTGAAGATGCTTTGGCTGAAATCATAGATTTGGAAGGATCCCCCCATGGTCATCTAGTCAAATTATTTATTTATTTATTATTTTTATTATTATTATTATTATTATTATTATTATTATTATTATTACCCCGTGCATCCAGCTGGGTTTCCGGGCGTCTCCCAACAGATTAAAAACAGAATAAAAATTCAAACGCTAAAAACTTCCCGAAGCAGAGCTGCCTTCCTAAATGTTATTTAATTACTCACCTCCTTCCACAGGGCGGATGCCACTACCGAGAAGGCCCTCTGCCTGATTCCCTGTAGCTTTGCTTCTCGAAGTGAGGGAACCGCCAGAAGGCCCTTGGCGCTGGATCTCAGTGTCCGGGCTGAACGATGGGAGTGGAGACGCTCCTTCAGGTATTCAGGTATACTGGGCCAAGGCGGTTTAGGGCTTTAAAGGTCAGCACCAACACTTTGAATTGTGCTCGGAAACGTACTGGGAGCCAGTGTAGGTCTTTCAAGACCGGTGTTATGTGGTCTCAGCGGCCGCTCCCAGTCACCAGTCTAGCTGCCGCATTCTGGATTAGTTGTAGTTTCCGGGTCACCTTCAAGGTAGCCCCATGTAGAGCGCATTGCAGTAGTCCAAGCGGGAGATAACTAGAGCATGCGCCACTCTGGCAAGACAGTCTGGGGGCAGGTAGGGTCTCAGCCTGCGTACCAGATGGAGCTGGTAGACAGCCGCCCTGGACACAGAATTAACCTGTGCCTCCATGGACAGCTGGGAGTCCTTCAGGGGCACAGTTGCCCCATTCAGGATCAGGGAGTCATCCACACCGGCCGTCCAACACAGGGTAGGCTGTAGTTGCATCCAGTTCCCCTCTTTTTGCCAAACAGGATGAGCTTGTGGGACTGTTAGAAAGGAGGAAAGAATCAGGAGGCTGAGAGGGGCCAAGGGTGACCAAAACAGAGGCGCAGTTGCATTTACTCCCTGTGCCAGGGAAGGGCGCTCTTAGGTCTCTTTGCTGCTCTGCAGCGCCACTGCTGCCCGTGGCCAGGGAGTGTTGTTGCAACTCAGCAAGGGATGAGCAAGTGGGCAAGAGGGTTGAATCTGGACACCTCAATTGGCCAGGTAGAGCTGTTCCACCTGTCCCTGCTGGCTCAGCCCCTTCCCCTTTACCTTTCCTGCCTGTGGGGCTTGGTGAGCAACTGTTCCCTGGCATTTCAGAAAAAGAAACCCATTAGATATTTATGGGATTTCTTGAGGTTAGTAATTCTTTTGGAAAGTTAGAAACATGCATAATCTCAGGCAGCTCTTTCAAAGTGCGCACTCCTGTCTCCATAAAAATGTGCTATTAACTTACAGAAGCTGAGAGGCTCTCTTATTAAACTCTGGCATGGCAGCGCTTCCAAGCAGTCATCCGAAAAAGAAAGAAAGAGAAGGAAGCTTTGATGCCAGAGGTGGAGAGAGGCATTTATGGTTCTGCATGACGTCCTGGGACAGAAGACATTGTGCAGTGATGTGGGGGGGGAAGTCTTAAATTCAAGTGCTTCTTACTCAGAGGGCTGGTTGCCACTAATGGCATCATATAACTCTGTTCCTTTCCCGCTTAATCATAGAGTCATAGAACTATAGAGTTGGAAGGGAGCCCAAGGGTCCTCTAGCCCAGGCATAGGCAACCTTGGCTCTCCAGATGTTTTGGAACTACAACTCCCATGATCCCTAGCTAACAGGGCCAGGGGTCAGGGATGATGGGAATTGTAGTCCCAAAACATCTGGAGAGCCAAGGTTGCCTATGCCTGCTCTAGCCCAACCCCCCTGCAATGCAGGAATCCCACCTAAAGAATCCCGGACAGGTGGAAACCCAACCTCTGTTTACAAAACTCCAAAAGAGGCCAGCACTTTAGGAGGGAGTCCATTCCGCTCTCGAACAGCTCTTACCACCAGAAAGTTATTCCTAATGTTCAGTGGGAATCTCCTTTCCTCGAATTTGAATCTGTTAGTTCAGGTCTTACCCCCTAGATATCACAGGTAGTGATAAAGCGGGATATCAAATCCAAACTCTTCTGTCCAGAGGGTAGTTTGGGGATGCCTGTCATAGATCTTAATATGCAGAGTGTGCACAATGAAATCACAATTAAACTGCATGATGGTGAGATGTGGGAGCACCAGTGGCTAAAAGCATCAGAGTGTTTGCAGTGGGTCACAAAGGGGAAGGGACCCCACCTTGCACATGAAAGGTCCAGTGGTCAGGCCCCAGTGGAAGCATTCCCAGGCAGGGCTGGGAAAAGGCTCCCTGGCTGAAATCCTAGAGAGCCAGTGTGGCGTAGTGGTTAAGAGCGGTGGACTTGTAATCTGGTGAACCGGGTTCGCGTCTCTGCTCCTCCCCATGCAGCTGCTGGGTGACCTTGGGCTAGTCACACTTCTCTGAAGTCTCTCAGCCCCACTCACCTCACAGAGTGTTTGTTGTGGGGGAGGAAGGGAAAGGAGAATGTGAGCCGCTTTGAGACTCCTTCGGGGAATGATAAAGCCGGATATCAAATCCAAACTCCTCCTCCTCCTCCTCCTCCTCCTCCTCCTCCTCCTCTTCTTCTTCTTCCTAGAACCATGGATTCTGCCTGCACAGTCAGAGGCAGCGATGCTTCTGAATACCTGTTGCTTGAAACCACAGGAGGGGGAGAGTTGGGTTCGAATCTTGCTTATGGGTTTCCCTTTGGGGAATCTGCTTGGCCACGGTGAGAAGAGGATGCTGGACCATTGGCCTGATGCGAAAGGCTCTTGTCCCATGCGCACATGCAGTAGTTGGTGTCCTGAACCCTTAGCCTCCCGGGTGGCAAGTCAGTAGTTCAAAGGTCAATCCATGCAAACCAAGTTCAAGGTCCAAAAGTCAGGAAAAGCAGTCCAGGGTCAACCCAAGTAGCCAAGTCCGAAGTCCAGCAATCAGCATGCAATCCGGAATCAAACCCAAAGTGCAGTCCTGTAGAGGTCCAGGAACATCCAAACCAAATAAGTCCATCAACGTCACATGGACAGCCGAGTAAACACAGCACCTCCTTTTGTACTCTGAATGTTGATTGCAGCATCTGGGCTTGATGAGGCAGGTGACCCTCACCTGTACCAAGGCTACTCCAGCTGAGGTATCTCACCCCTCCTCCCAGAGCTCACGAGCCCCACCTGGCCAACTAGGGAGCTGGGCTGTGAGCCCTTGCCTGCCTCAGCCTCCTGGAGCGACCCTCCTGCTGCTCCCTACGTCTCAGGGCCCACCGTGTTCTGGGAGACAGGGGCCCCTCTGGCTCTGGAGATGGGTCCTTCTGCTCTGGATGCTGTGCACTGACCCCCACCCCCTTGCCATCCTCCGTCATCCTGTGAAGACGTCCTTCTCCATCCCCCGATTGCTCCGGTGAGTCCCAGTCCTAGCTGCCCCCATTGCTGGGATCCTCTTCCTCCTCCCCATCGTCCTGCCAGCTCAGGTGGTGAAGCATTTCAATGTCAGAAAGCAGAACTTTGGCTGTCTTGAATGCCAGCATTTGGGGCTTGTTGTGGGTACCTGTGCCTTCATGTTTTAAAATGAATTTAAAACTGGCTACAGATTAACTCGTGCAGTGCTGAGGGCTGATTCACACCTCCACTTTCCCCGCTGCTTTCTCCCAGGGAAACCCGCTCTTTGGTGCCAAATCAAAGCAAATGTCAATTTGGTTTTCTGCAGATGTACATTTGCACCGACTCATTGGTAAAGAGGATGTTTCCTTGGGGAAAGAGGCAGGGCAAACAGAGAACTGCTTGGACCTGGGCTTTCTGGGCTCAGGACAAGCAGAAGTAGGTGAGCCGTGGGTTTGGGTATAAATCATCTCATTTCCTGAATGCATAATTTGTTTCTTCCTGTAATAAGAAAAAAAAAAGTGCTCCTTTTCCCTTATGGGGTACCCAAGAGACGGTACAGAGTCCTTAAGTGGGTTCCCTATCGGTAGGAGAAAATAACAGAGGCCAACCAGAGAATATTGAGAAGCAAAGCGGCTAGTAAGCCTGATCTTTATTAAACTGTTGCAACGGGGTCCCCCGCTCCCCCCACACGCAGGAGGGAGGAGGAACCCAGAACACTGGTGCGCAAACCCTTATATAGACTTTTGAAATTGCCCACCCTGTAGCTCAAGACCACCTCCCAAAACATCATCATACATCACAGAAGGAGGCAGGCTACAGCAGATATCCTGTCTGCCAGGGTATCTGATAATGGTCACTGATTGCTTTACCTGGACAGCCTGGCCATTATTTTGTGCTTTAATTCCCGAGTCCAGGTCACAGGCTCACCCTATTCATACACAAAGACGCCCTAAAGACAGGTAAGCAAAAGACAAGGGGGAGGTTTTCCCATTTCCTTCCTCCTTGCAAAGAAATATTTAAGGTCAATTTGGGAGAGTCAAAATGGCTTCAGGATTGCTCTCCAGTCCTATTTCAGACACATAGTTTATATACAGTACTTATGTATGTGTTTGCCTTGTACATTTATGAACATTTATTTTATATTTGAGACCTTAGAATTCTTATAACATTCCCTTGTAGGTTGGATTCTGAAGGTGCTTTAAAAAAAAAAAAAAATGCCGCCTAGATCATAAATTGCATCCCTGTGCACACCGAATCTCAGTTCCCCTCCTCCAAAAACTGTCCGGAGGTCTAATCATCTGGATCAAATGTCTGCAGAAAGATGGAGGTTCTCGGCACTTCTGAGACATTCAGGAGAGCAGCCTTCCTGTTTTACTGCATATTACCTTGTCAGATAATGTGGAAAGGCAAATGCATGACAAGAGAGAATCTCTCCCCTTAAGCTGAATTCAAAGTTATTCATGGGCTGAAAGGGAACTGAGATTTGCTGCAGGAACCGGTGGGGTATCAAGTATTGCAGGGAGAAATGGGGCCTCCCAGATGAAGTTGGACATTTCAGGGACGCCGTGGGGAAATCCCCCTTGTTATAAGATTCGGGTCACAGAATCTTATGTTCTTATGCCAGGGTTTCTTTTTCTTTTTTAAATAATTTTTATTAATTTCTTTTTTAAAAGACAGTATTTCCATCATTACAATAACAAACAAATATACTCTTTGCTCTGTCGAACTTGTGACTTCCCTCCATCCCTTATAATAATAATAATAATAATAATAATAATAATAATAATAATTTATTATTTGTACCTCGCCCATCTGGCCGGGTCTCCCCAGCCACTCTGGGCGGCCTCCAACAAATATAAAAATACATTAAAACCCTTCAGCAGGTTTTTTATTTTCAAGTCTTTATATCGCTCTTTAAATCTTCAACTTCTGACCTTTATGTCCTTTATAGTCAACTCTGCCTCTTTGGTCTAGAAAATTTTAAATTTTTTCGTTGCAGGATTTATTTCAGTCCCACTAGTGTCTTCACATTTTTACAATAATTATTCATATACCAAATAAATTTACTCTAGTCTCTCTGAAAGTTTTGGTCATCTTGGTTCCGGATTCTACCCATTATTATATAAAAATAATTATAGCAGCTTAAATTCTGTTGCAGCATTTGATTCATTTCAGTAGTAGTTTTAAGAATAATAATAATATATATAATAAAAAATTTTTATTTGTACCCTGCCCATCTGGCTGGGTCTCCCCAGCCACTCTGGGCGGCTTCCAACAAACACAAAATACATTAAAATATCACAGGTTAAAAGCTTCCCTAAATAGGGCTGCCTTGAATAATGTGAAACCCAAGACCAGGGGTCAGCAACCTTTTTCAGCAGGGGGCCGGTCCACTGTCCCTCAGACCTTGTGGGGGGCCGGACTATATTTTTTTTGGGGTGGAATGAACAAATTCCTATGCCCCACAAATAACCCAGAGATGCATTTTAAATAAAAGGACACATTCTACTCATGTAAAAGCACACTGATTCCTGGACCGTCCACGGGCCAAATTGAGAAGGCGATTGGGCCAGATCCGGCCCCCAGGCCTTAGTTTGCCTACCCCTGCCCAAGACTAATTAAGAAGCAGTTTAATCATGATAATAGTTTGTACCGGCAACAAGTTTTGTGTGTTAGAATTAAGGAGTAGGCGGGAAGTCATTTGTGTTTTTCATTTGGTTTCGTAATAACTTTATTTACTTTCTGTATGGTATTGGGCGTAAAGGTATTTTTTTTTCCTTTTTAAAAAATGCAGAATGGGTCTTATGTGGGACTGCGGAGTTCAAGGCCGCGTGAGACTCTTCGCACACGGCTCCTGCGGATGCTGCTAGCAGCAGAGCATTGAAATGTTTGTCCCTGAGCCACTGCAGTTCATCCTTTGGAGGATCCTGCCCAGGCTAACAAGGACAAACAGGTCCCTGTAATGAGAAGGCAGATCAGCCCTTGGAGAATGCTCCAGAGGTATACCGGTGCAAAGCAAACATCTCACTGCAGAGGACCCCACTGTGGGGAATAAATAATCTCTCCATGCTTCTAGTGAACAAGGCAAAACTTGGCACAGTTTAACTCACTGGAACTCATTGAGTCATGGAATTGTGGAGTTGAAAGGTACCACCAAAGGGCATCTAGTCCAACCCCCTGCCATGCGGGTATCACAGCAAAAAAGATCCCTGACGGATGACCATCCAACCTCTGTTTAGAAACCTCCAGTGAGGGAGAGCCCACAGCCTTCCGAGGGAATCTGTTCCTGTGGCTCAGAGTATGTTGCTCATCTCGTCTAGTTTTTCAGGGCATTATTGCAGCAAAAAAATGGCATAATGGCATGACTCAGAGCTATGTAAGTAAGTCTGGGGTTATTTATTAAACCAGTTTCTCCCCCACCTGCATTCTGAGAGCACATGAGGAGTGGCTAGGAAGCGAGGAGAAGGAAAGGCTTGTTGGGGTCAAGCTGAGGGTCTGGGAAAAGGATAGGAAGACTTTCCCCAACCTGGTGCCCTCCAGAAGTTTCAGAATTGTAGTCCGGAGCCTCCGGAGGGCACCGGGTTGGGAAAGGCTGAGCTGCTGAATACTGCCTTGGTAGTCCAAGTGGGAGATAACCAGAGCATGCACCACTCTGGCGAGACAGTCTGCGGGCAGGGAGGGTCTCATCCTGCGTCCCAGATGGAGCTGCCCTGGACACAGAATTAACCTGGGCCTCCATGGACAGCTGTGAGTCCAAAATGATTCCCAAGCTGCGCACCTGGTCCTTCAGGGGCACAGTTACCCCATTCAGGACCAGGGAGTCCCCCACACCCACCCACCCTCTCTCCCCCAAGAACAGTACTTCTGTCTTGTCAGGATTCAACCTCAATCTGAAATTGAAATCTTTAAGATGATATTTTACTTTCCTGTTAATTATTTTGCTTTGAATGTATACTTTATATTTGACTTGCTTCCGTCGTGTTTTATTCTGGATGGTTTCATTGGATGCCTTAATCTAGGTTGTAAACTGCTTGGATACTCCCCCCACCCCACCCCCTTAAAAATATAAAGAAGCATAGAAATGAAATTCATCAGCATCATCTGTTGGAGACCTCCCAGAGTGGCTGGGGAGACCCAGGCAGATGGGTGAGGTACAAATAAATTATTATTATTATTATTATTATTATTATTATTATTATTATTATTATATCTGGGTTCCCCTTGTGCTTCTTTTGCTAAGGGCTTCATCAGAATCTGATGCCTGCTTCTACATTCTACATAATAATTAAAAAATGACCAACCCAACAGCTGAGAAACATAAAATATTATATGGAATAATTACATAAGCATAAAAGAGCTGATCAAAGCCAATTTTGCCCAGAAAGCAGGCAGAGGACCCCCTTGTTGACTCTTCCAGTTACTTATCTATTTATTGAATTTGTACTCCAAGGAGCTCAAGGCCACATACACGCTTCTCCCCCTCACAACAACCCTGTGAGGTAGGCTGGAGAGTGGCCCAAGGTCACCCAGTGAGCTTCATGGCCCAGTGGAGGATTTGAACCCTGGTCTCTCCTCGCAGGTCTTAGTCTGGTGCGTTAACCACTCTAACCACTACACCGCCCTGTGCAATGGTGATCTGCCCCCCCCCCCATGGGTGGCGCAAGAGGGTCCTGGCAGGATGTTTGCTGGGGCTCCTTCAGTCCAGAGAGGGTGAGGGAATCTGCAAAGGGATCTCCTGCAACAGGCGAGGGAAGCTTTAATGCATTTAATTATCCAACTGATGGATCAGCGGCATCTGGGGAAGAAGGAATCTATTAGGCTGATAAGAAGCCCTCACGAAACACAGATCCTGCTTCCTTGTGTCTGGGGATGAAATCATAACTCTATCAAAATGACAGGAGAGGGCGACCGGGGGGGGGGGGAGGCTCAACAGGCGGGTTTTGAATCCTTGCATTAATTCTGGATATCACACGATAGCTTTATTTGTATTGGATTTTCCGGGAAGTAATCCTCGGATTACAGAATACCAACACAGTGTCTGGTGCATAGCAAAACGCTCAGAAAGGCAGACACAGCAGACTCCGGCTTTGCAAGCGCTCTGCGGGGCGTGCTAATGGGAGTGAAAAGGCATTTCGGTTCAATACTGTGGAGTGTCTCTGAGCACGTCCAGAGTGCATTCAGAAGCACTGCTGCCTCTGAGCATGCCAACTGAACCTCCCTCACAGGCCATTATCCCATCCTGGGTCCAGTCCTCAGCACCAGAACTGGGAGGAAGCTTTTCAAATAATAATAATAATAATAATAATAATAATAATAATAATAATAATAATTTATATCGCACCTATCTAAGCTTGGTTTCCCCTGCCACTCTGGGCAACTTACAACATGTATAAAAACACAACAAAACATCAAACATTAAAAATAAAAATGTCCTATACAAGCAACAAACAAACAAACCAATAGAAAACAACAACAATAACAACAACAACCAGTTTAGAGCATGGTTGGCAACCTAAGGCCCGGGGGCCAGATCCAGCCCAATTGTCTTCTAAATCTGGCCCGCGGACGGTCCAGGAATCAGTGTGTTTTTACATGAGTAGAATGTGTCCTTTTATTTAAAATGCATCTCTGGGTTCATATTTCCCCCCAAAAAATATCTATTCCCCCCAAAAAATATCTAAAAATATGAATTCGTTCATATTTTCCCCCAAAAAATATAGTCCAGCCCCCCACAAGGTCTGAGGGGCAGTGGACTGGCCCCCTGCTGAAAAAGGTTACTGACCTGAGTTATACCCAAATTAAAATAACCACCAACTAAACATTTAACCGACACCAACCCAACAAAAAACAAAACGGAGGAACCAAAATGAGAAGCATTTAAAGCATTTTAAGACATTTTAGCCAGTTGCCGCAAGCCAAGCGTTGTTCCAGCCACGTTCCAGGGGCCTCCCAGGAGCCTCTTTTAGGTGTCCAGGGTGAGTCTGGGTTGCACCCCAGGTGGGTCCCAGGTGGAAATGGGCCTCACAGCAGGGAGCAGGTCTTCCTTCCTGCACCCATGGCAGGAGCAATGTCCCTCCGGCCTCCCAGGAGTCTCTTTTAGCATTCAGGGTGAGCATGCAAACTGGTGAGCAGGCGAGTGAGCCAGACAGCCAAGGTGGGAGAGGAGGGTGGCGGGGGCTGCAGATGCCGCTATAATTAGCCCAGAGCTGTGAAATGGGTTTCTCGGCCGCGTTGCGCAAAGCGCAGCAAATATGGGGAATGTAGAAGCAGCCCGTCAGGAGGCTGCACTCAGAAATGATATTTAATTGAATGGCTGGGAAGATGTTCTCCAGAGCATCTCCTGGCGCCAAGTGTGGGCGGAGATAGCTGAAAAAGCTATAATTAATATCTCCTTCTGAACCTTTTAAAGTGTAATTAAAGGAAATGCACTTAACAAGGAGCTGCTTTCCATATCCCATGCAATGCTAGTTAATTACCTGTAAAGTCATTTAGGGACTTTGCTCCATTCTGCCTGAAAGAAATGGTGGAAATTGCCATTTTGAAGGCTGCAGCCATTGCCCCGTTTACCTGGGAGTGAATTATGCAACAGGACTTCCTTTTCAGGAAACACGGCTAGGCTTGCCCTGTAGGTATACAAAGGGCGGGTTGCATATTTCTTATGTATGCATAAAGCTCCCTTCCCAGAGGACATCTTTCCCTCCATCAAATTGAGAGTGCCAGTCTTGCATGCACAAAAGCTTATCGAGCAGCGATGTTGCTGAGCCCCTTTCAGGTGCAAAAACCAATGTGGCGTAGAGGTTAAAATGTCTGGGTAGACCAGGGCTCAAATCCCCACTGCCATGAAGTTCACCTGGTGTCCTTGAGCCAGTCACTACCTCTCAGCATAGCCTACCTCAAAGGGTTGTTGTGAGCTGCAAAGGGGTGAAGGATAACCCCGAATGCCCCATCAAGTTCCTTGGGGGGGGCAAATGGGGTGCAAATAAAATGTTGGAAGGCTCAAACTCTTCTTTTTGGATATGGTCTTATCAGACTCGGATGTTGTTAGCTGGGCATCATCCCAGCAGGGAAGGGCAACTAGCCACTTTGGGGCTGCAAAAATACAGTCATACCTCGGGTTGCGAATGTGATCCGTGCGGGAGGCACGTTCACAACCCACAGCGTTCACAACCCGCAGCGCCATGGCTGCACACGCGTGTGACACGATTTGGCGCTTCTGCACATGCGCATGACGTCATTTTGTGCTTCTGCGAGCGCCGAAACCCAGAAGTAACCCGTTCCGGTACTTCTGGGTTCGGCGTGTTCCGCAACCCGAAAACATGCAACCCGCAGCGTTCGTAACCCGAGGTATGACTGTAGTGGTCAGTACCATAGGCATTACATTAATAAAATAACTAACGATAGCTAAATAAATAACAGGTTAACAGTCGTCAACAGGTTTACCTCACCTATCAGCCTATCACCCCTTCCCACCACCCTTCTGAGTAATACCCCTGCCACCCTCTCACTATATATAAGGGTCTGGTGACTTCTGTTTCAGTGTATCTGAAGAAGTGTGCATGCACACGAAAGCTCATACCAAAAACAAACTTAGTTGGTCTCTAAGGTGCTACTGGAAGGAATTTTTTTTATATTTTATTTTGTTTTAAATAACGTGTTTAGGGCCTCCACATATACTGTAATGTGTGCTATGTTTTGCAAAATCCAAAGGCTGAGAAGACTGGTTTCACTTGAATAACTTTCCACAGCCTGTGATTGATTTTAAAAAAATTAATGGGAAGAAATGGGTTTAGGAAAAGTTGCTTCATTAGGAAATTCACGGGAATGAGCCCCCCCTTGGCTTGAATTGGTACGGCTTGCAAATTTTAATACTACCGGTATCTTGATCACTCTTATTATGCCGCCAAATGGCAGAGTTAGTAAATTAACCCAAAGCCCTGGTCTATTAATCATTTAAACTGAATCTGGGATTTAGAGCAATAAAAAAAACCCAGATACCACAGTCATAGAACTGGAGAGTTGGCCATGCAGACCAGCCCACGGCTGCTGATGAAGGAACTCTGTCGTTGCTTCATCCCCAAACAGAGATTTTCAACCTCTGCTGAAAACCTCTGAAGACTCTCACGTTTTGAAGTCTGGACCACCTCAGAATGGAGGGCAGTTTTGGGTTTTGAGTGCTCACCCACATCGAGATCTCCCTGGCTGCATGTGGGTGGAAAGAGCACCTGGAAAGGAGGGTTCTAACCGTGAAATACTTTCCCCAGGCATGCTAGCTTTGCGCAGGCAGGGAGATTTCGATGGAGGAGCTTTTAAAACAGGCAAAGGGCATTGCTGAGTTTGAAAATCTTCATCAAAAAAGGTTGACCAAAATAATCAAGGGGATGGAGAGACTCCCTTATGAAGGAAGGTTGCAGTGTTTTTTTTACAGTAACTGTGGGTAAGTGGGTAAGTGTCAGATTCTCTTATTGGTTGTTCAATAGTAAGACCAAGCCATCTTGTCTTTAAGTCTCTTTTTTTGTGTGCAAAGCTATTTACAGTGCAGAGTTCAGTTTATCATGTCTGCTCAGCCACTAGCAAAATCCGGAAGTGCCTCCCTTCTGTTTTGGCGCCAACACCAAAGCCTTGGCATCCTAAATTGCCGCCTTCTCCTCCTACGTGATATATGCGCTGGAACTGACGCTTCCCCCTCCGAGCAAGTCTGCTGGGTGGTGCCAGGTCTCCCACTAACTCTTTGGACCCCTGGCACTCCCTGGCTCCCAGCCACTAACTGCTCCTCCCCCGAAGAGGGGCTGCCAGATTCACTCGAAGATGAATCTGTCATTAACACAGGCTGCGGGTCCCTGTATGCACTCAGAGCTGGACTGGCAGGTGCTTATAAAATTCTGCATGGCATGGGGAGAGTGGAGAAATACCCCCCTCCCCATAACACTAGAACTTGTGGACATCCAATGAAGCTGAACATTGAGAGATTCAGGACAAATAGATTCCATGCACAGTTCAACCATGGAACTCCCTCCTGCAGGAGGCAGTTGTGACCCCCAATCCAGATGACTTTAAAAGAGGATTGGACAAATGCCTGGAGGATTAGGTGATCAGTGACCGCTCTTGGTGAGATGGATCTTGGAGTTACCACCCAGTGCCGGATTTACGTATAAACTAAATAAGCTATAGCTTAGGGCCCCACTCTCTTGGGAGCCCCCAAAAAATTTAAAGGAAAAAAACCTGGATGTATTCAACAATTACTTTGATAAAATACATATTTTGCTATGTGCAAATGACTTTAGACACCTCTTAGGTCCATAAATCTCCATATAGCATATATTCAACACAAAAAACAGCAACAATTTGTTGTTGACAAAGGACAGCTGGACATAGAAAGGCCTTCAGTAGCTGAGGGCCTCATCAAACCTAAATCTGACCCTGTTACCACCCATCAGTCAAGGCTGAGTGCGTGGGGGGGGGGGTTGTGGTTAGGGGGAATGGAATGTGACCTCAGCCAGATGCTAAATACGGTTTTAACCACTTATGAATGGTTTTGGGCATCACATGGCAGGGCAGAGTCTCCAACATAGACATGCTCTCCCAAGCTCCGGAAGATGGCAGGGTTCCCAAGGATGTGCTCTACGGGGAGCTGGCTTCTGGCAGACCAAAGATGTCTGCAAACATGACATGAAGACTGGCCACATCAACCCTGCCATGTGGGAACCCCTTGCAGATGACTGCAGGGCCTGGAGACAGTCAGGCCATGTATCCATAGCAGTGGCCAGAGGAGGAATGACCGCAGAGAGAAGAAACGCCAAGGTGTATCTGCAGCAGCACAACTGGACGCCTGCCTCTGCCCCAGCTGCAACAAAACATGTCTCTCCCACATCAGTCTACAGCCACAGCAGGCGCTGCAACTCTCCGTTGGTTTGGCCTCACCTTCAAAGGTGCATCCCTCCATTGTCTCCGGAGACAGAGAGGTGCAAACGATGGTGGCACAGGAAACTTTATCAAGAATTCCTTCACGTTAAGGGGAGGACTATGATCTTCCCCTGCCCTTGTGAATCAAGAGAAGTGGCAGGTATTTTGATCAGGTGTCCTGATGAACTTCTTCCCAAGCAAATTATTTCCAAGGAGATAAGGAACTTCAAAAGATATTGCCTTGGCGTTCCAGAATGGCAGGGCTGATTAATTTGCAATGCTGTTTCAATATTGATGAAAAACTCATATTGAGACTGGTTATCTGATGTCGTTATTATTAATAATACCTCAAGAACTCTGGCATCATTGTCTGGCTGCAGCATCTCAACATTAACAGTGGCATCTCTTGACAACGGAGCTTAGGCAGCGGCATTGCTTTTGCATCCTAGAGAACTTCCCTCCTTCCATAATCGCTTCCAATGTCATGCTTTGGGGCAAAGAGAAACATTTTGCCAAAAGGGCACATGATGAAGCTGGCCCTTTTACTCAATGGAAGCCCAACCTCAACCACTCTTAAGACTGGTTCATACACTCAGGCCCTTGCAGAGCCAGGCAGAGGCCCGGGCCAGGTAGATAATGTGGCCACATCTTCATCAATTTTTCATCATTTTCAAAAAACAAATTAGCGATAAGAAATCCAACACACTTATCTTTAAGTTAAAGGTTAAGGTAAAGGGACCCCTGACCATTAGGTCCAGTCACGAACGACTCTGGGGTTACGGCGCTCATCTCACTTTATTGGCCGAGGGAGCCGGCGTACAGCTTCCAGGTCATGTGGCCAGCATGACAAAGCCGCTTCAGGTGAACCAGAGCAGCACACAGAAACGCCGTTTACCTTCCCGCCTGAGCGGTACCTATTTATCTCCTTGCACTTTGACGTGCTTTCGAACTGCTAGGTTGGCAGGAGCATGGACCAAGCAACGGGAGCTCACCCCGTCGCAGGGATTTGAACCGCTGACCTTCTGATCGGGAAGCCCTAGGCTCTGTGGGGTAACCCACAGCGCCACCTGCGTCCCCATCTTTAAGTTACGCGTGGTTTAAATTTTTGGCAAACAAGATTTCAAACAAAAACTCACCAACTTTTAAGAGCATGAAAAACATGGCCCACCACAAACACTTGACTTGACTAAGACCTTACTTGCTTACCGAAGGCGTATTCACAATCCCTCACCTCTCCAACACAACCAGGTGAGCGATTGTGAACATGCTGACTGAGGCCCCCTTTGGAATTGGAGGCCCGGGCCAAGTGGCCCATATGGCCCACCCTCTGTCTGGGGCTGCATACACTAGCTTAGAAGTCCTAATGCCATTATAAAGTGCAAGAAGATGGAGCAAGCATCTTTCCCCCCTGCTCAGGAAGGTAGGACTCGAACCCATAGCTTCAAATTACAAGAAAGGAGATCCTGACTAAACACCAGGAAGGACTTTCTGGCAGTAAGAGCTGTTCGGCAGTGGAATGGGCTCCTTCGGGAGGTAGTGGAATCTCCTTCCTTGGAGGTTTTAAAACAGAGCTTGGATGGCCATCTGTCATGTATGATCCACAGTAGTTGAGATTCCTGCATTACAGGGGGTTGGGCTAGATGACCCTTTGCATCCCTTCCAGCTCTACAATTCTATAAGTCTATTAAGTCTATAATAATAATAATTTATTATTTATACTCCGCCCGTCTGGCTGCATTTCCCTAGCCACTCTGGGCAGCTTCCAACAAAAGATTAAAACACCAGTCATTAAAAACCTCCCTAAACTGGGCTGCCTTCAGATGTCTTCTAAATGTCAGATAGTTATTTATTTCCTTGATATCTCCTGGGAGGGCTTTCCACAGGGCGGGCGCCACTACCGAGAAGGCCCTCTGCCTGGTTCCCTGTAACTTGGCTTTTTGCAGTGAGGGAACTGGCAGAAGGACCTTGGCGCTGGACCCAGTGGCGTCGCAAGGGAGGGCGGGGGGCGGCATGCCCCTGGTTCCAGGGGAGGGGGGTGACACTTGGGCTGGCCCCGCCCCGCCTGCGGGCCCCAAGCAAGCCACGGAGTGAGGCCGCTCTATCCTGCGGCCCACCCGGGGCCCGCCCACCGGCGCTGCCCCGTGCGATCGGTGGCTCATGGGGGTGCCCAGCCGCAGAAGCAGCGGCGCTGGTCAAGACACAGTGCACATGCGCGAAATGCCGCACGTGCACACTCCGTCTTGACCGGCGCCGCTGCTTCTGTGGTGGCCTGGCGAGCCACCTCGCGAAAAGCAGCAGTGGTGGGGCACCCCCACGAGCCGCCGATTGTGCGCAGCAGCCCGTGGGGGTGCCCCGCCGCTGCTGCTTTTCGTGCGGTGGCTCGCAAGGCTGCTGCAGGAGCAGCGGCCCGGCGACGGAGTGTGCACGCGCGGCATTTCGAGCATGCGCTCTCCATTGTGACGGTGCGTCATGACGTCACAACGTAAAGTCATGACGTCCTGGCCCCAGGGGGATGTCTCCGTTCACCGCCCCGGGTAGCGAGGAGGCTTCCTCCGCCCCTGGCTGGACCTCAGTGTCTGGGCAGAACGATGGGGGTGGAGATGCTCCTTCAGGTCTACTGGGCCAAGGCCATTTAGGGCTTTAAAGGTCAGCACCAACCCTTTGAATTGTGCTCAGAAACGTACTGGGAGCCAATGTAAGCCAAAGTCTATGATCGTATGAACAATTGCAGTGCTAGAGTAACGTGTGACCTTTGTCGGCATTTCAACAACCTATATATCCTCTGATTCTGAACAAGACATGGATATGGGAGGAAATCAAAGGCTTTGTCAGGGGTTGGACTAGATGGTCCTTTAGGACCCCTCCAACTTTGCAGTTCTAGGATTCTACAAAATCACATGCACTGCATCCTTAAGAGCAGCAGTGGACCCCAGATGGGCTGTGGGCTGCCCCCTCTGGAGTCCCTGGAATCATAGTCAGTCCTGAGCTGCGTCCCTAGATATGGCTCTGTTTCACTGCAGCCTCCCCAATCCAAAGGAGAAGAACGCAGGGGAGAGATATCGGCCATTTCCTTTTCTCCCTCCTCTGCATCCTTCAAAGACAGAATTAGCTCAAGTGCCTTTGCAGAGATTCCTCTTCTGCACCGTGGAGATTGTGACGGAGCCGTCCAAAGGTTCGTTGTGAGCTTTGAGGGCTCTCTGTGTGGCAGCTGGAGATAACCGTCGCCGGATCATGGCTGGGCCAGTGCGAAAGGAGCAGAACGGAGAGGTTCGGGGGGGGGGCATCTTGTGTGATGTTGTGAGCTGCTGGTGGGTCGGGGAAGAGCTAAGGGAAAGTTACATGGAGCTTGCAACAGTTTGCTTAGAGCAGGGGTAGGCAACCTAAGGCCCATGGGCCACAAGCTGCCCACAGGGGCCGTTTAAGCAGCCAATGAGCCGCCCCCAAACTGAACCGCCCGCTTGGCAAGTCCCCGCATGCTGCACTAAACCGACGCAGCGCGGAGCGGGGACTCGCTTCTGCGCCACCAGAAATTGCGTCTGCCCAGATGCCAGAAATCGCTCATGTGTGGGTACAATCTGGCCCGCGGAGGGATCTCTGCTTGCCGCCCCCTGGCTTAGAGGCAGCAGTGGGGAGCCTCAGGGCCAGGAGTCAAATACAGTTGTCTATCTGACCCTGGGGAATTCCCCCGGGCCACACCCCTTCTCCAAGCCACACCCCCTACCCAGCCCCACCCCTCATTGCAGGGCACACCACTTCCCCAGGCCACGCTCCTCGCTTGCCCTGCATTGCACCCCTTGGGGTGCTTTTTGTGGGATGTAATCCATTGGAGCAGTCAAACACAACATTCCTTGTTTGCCCAGAGTGGACACCGACAGGGGGGTGTTGATCCAGCACGTTGAACTTCTTGTTCCACCTGGTCTGTAGCACCTTCCCCCTGCATGTGGCCAGGTAGGTGGGCGTGACCCTGGCAGACCCCACCAAAGGTCCAGGCATGCGGCCATCTCCCTCCTTCTTCCATTTCCTTCTCTTGGACTGCACTGCTGGCTCTCAGTCACCAGGACATGGGCTCATTCCCATCTGGGATGGACTCAAACCCTCTTCTGTAACTCCAAGCTAAAGCCTGACTTCAGGGATCCAACTGGGAACTGAATGTGAGTAAACTTCGTATGACTTTTACAAGAAGCTTCTTGTGTCTTTATTCTTTTTAGGAGGGATGAAAGGGGTCTTGCCAGGAATATACTCCAGTCTGAACTAAGCCAGATTGGATTGCTTGAGTAAAGAGATTAAAACAAATCTACCAACTAGCTTCCTGCTATATATTGGGGAATGCAGTCTGCTGCTGACTCACAAGCATGAGAAAGGAAGGATACTATTAAATCAATATATCCTCTCCCAGTATCTACAACAGGCATAGGCAAACTTGGCCCTCCAGATGTTTTGGGACTACAACTCCCATCATCCCTAGCTAACAGGACCAGTGGTCAGGGATGATGGGAGTTGTAGTCCCAAAACATCTGGAAGGCCGAGTTTGCCTATGCCTGATCTACAACATTCCCACACTTCTGCCTGGTCAGGACTTTTCCCAAGGAACTGTAGTTTGCTAGGTGCAATGAGAACCGTGAGTGAGAGGTGATCCCTAGTTCCCAGGATTTTTTTGGGGAGGGGGAGGCAACTGCTTTAAAGGTGTGGTGTGTCTGCAGCCTAAGTACTGTACGGTGGTTAGAGTGTCTGATTAGGACCTGAGAGAGACCAGGGTTCGAATCCTCACTTGGCCATGAAGCTCACTGGGTGACCTTGGGCCAGGTGCCACCTCTCAGCCTCACTCACCTCACAGGGTTGTTGTGAGGATTAAATGAGGAGCGGGAGAACCACGCATGCCTCTCTTGAGCTCCTTGAAGAAAAATGATGGGATGTAAATGCAATATATAAAATAATAAAATATAAATACATGCGGGTCAATTTATGCAAACACAACGCATTCTCAGGAAATTATTCGCTAGGCTGGGATTTGCGAAATGAGTGGACAATTCCCAATTATTCCTATGCGGAAATATCTAATGCATTCCTGATCATGGAATTTTGACCCCAAAATGATAGAAATAATAATAATTTATTATATGTACCCCACCCATCTGTCTGGGTTGCCCCAGCCACTCTGGGCGGCTTCCAACATATATAAAAAACATAATCAAACATTAAGCAGCTTTCCTGGGGGGGAACCTTCCAAAAGGCAAACAAGGAAGGGGGAAAGTGCTCCCGTATTTATTTTATCTTTCGAAACCCTTTCCTCCCACTATGGCTCTGGAGAAATGGCTTCTGTGCACCAGGAAAGCTGTTTGGATATCTGACTCTGCGGTGTGTATAGCAAGGTTTGGGTACCAATTCCTCATGTTTGGAGCAGTAAGGATAACGTGTGTCTGTATAGCAGGACCTGTGTGTAGGTTAATCTGTAGAGGGGACTCAACATCTGCCTTCAGCGCTGTTCTCCTGGACCAGCTTTTCTTTCCCCGAAACAAAATAAAAAAATTCCTTCCAGTAGCACCTTAGAGACCAACTAAGTTTATTATTGGTATGAGCTTTCGTGTGCATGCACACTTCTTCAGACTTCTTCTTCTTCTTCTTTTTGTTTCGACTATGGCAGACCAACACGGCTACCTACCTGTAACTTTCTCTTCCCATATCCTTTCTTCTGGGCCTCCCCTGGAGTCCCTTTTGGCTGAATGAAGGTGGTTTTGGGCTCAGCTTTGGGCAACTCATCCTCTGGCTCAGGGGTCAGCAACCTTTTTCAGCCATGGGCCGGTCCACCGTCCCTCAGAGCATGTGGTGGGCCGGACTATATTTTTTTTGGGGGGGGGAATGAAGGAATTCCTATAAATAACCCAGAAATGCATCTATATATATAAAATCATTCAAGTTGGATGTTTGTTAACAATCACCTTTCTCCGTAACCCCTTGATTGATTCCGTTCAAATTTGGACACAACGTTCCATGCCCATATGGGAGTGATCATATATACTTACATTGGACAAATACCACACCTTTCCCAGGTAAAAATGTGATTTTGTGCAAAAAATATAGCACCCTCCAGTGGACGTTAAACAGCACAGCACAACACACCTGTTTCTGACCCCTCCTCCTCCTTTCCCGACGTCACTACCACCATCCAATCAACAGACAGACCGCCCACAAACACTACTGCTGGCTCTGCTGGCAGGTATAGAGCCACGCCAGGAGGAATCGCCATTTTCCCGGTTTGTGACGCTACCTCGACCGGCTGTAGAGAGAGGCCAGACGACAACGCTGCTACTCACATTTCGGGCCAGATACCACACCTTCCACAGATACAAATGTGTTCCTATAAAAACAAACATAGAGCCCACCACTACACGTGAACAACATCGAAGAAGGCCTTTGACAAAATCAGGACAAAGAACCTCATAGACTAAAATAGTAGTAATAAACAGTTGTAGAAACGAAGACAAAAATGGGAGGTGCAAACGGAGTACACATAGACTGAACGTCAACAAGATAAGGTGTAAGTAAACATACGCTTTCTCTTTCATACTGTATCTTACTTTTACATTTCACCAAATCAGCCACAGCAAGGCGTGGCCGGGTCAGCTAGTTTTAAATAAAAGCGAACATTCTACTCATGTAAAAACACCAGGCAGGCCCCACAAATAACCCAGAGATGCATTTTAAATAAAAGGGCACATTCTACTCATGTAAAAACACACTGATTCCCAGACCATCCATGAGCTGGCTTGAGAAGGTGATTGGGCCACATCCGGCCCCCGGGCCTTAGGTTGCCTACCCCTGCTTTGGCTCCTGCAGCAAAGGTCTTGCCCCCCTCCCCCACAGCCCGCTTCGCTCGCCGACAGCATCGCTCACCATAAGTCTCTGGTTTACGGCTCTCATGTCTCCTTGAATTGCAGCCCGTCTGCCGCCCCCAAGTGCCACCGTGAAACGGGGAGAGGAATGATGGAGTGAGACTCGATAGGAGTTTTGATCTTTCCTAACAACGGGGGAGACAGATGGCATTCGGAAGGCGGTTCCCATCCCCAGCATTAAAAGCGCTTGGGTAGCAAGAAAGGACGCCTTGCCTTCAGAAACAGCGCTTGTCATCCCCCTCCCCAAGCGAAATCGGGCCATAATTTTGGCAGCAGCGTTTGAGGAAAGACTTGGAGCTCTTTTGATGGTACTTCCAAGGAAGCCCTGAATATGAGGGTGCCATTCATTTGTCTGCGAGGCATCGGCCAGAGCTCACTGTGCCATGCCAACATCGCAGTAATTGGTTGCAACTGTGTAGGAAACAGGTGGTGTTTTCTGGGGTTTTAAAAATTATTATTAAAATAATAATAATTAATGCATGCACACCAGAACCCAGTGCAGTCATTTCTGCCCAAAATGCGTAAGATGGAGCGACTCCGCTGTGGGGAAAGGTTGCAGCGTTTGGGACTCTTTAGTTTAGAGACAAGGTAAGTCAGAGGCGACGTGACGTTTAAAAAATTCTATGTGGCATGGAGAAAAAGGGCATGGAAAGGTTTTTATCCCTCGGGGGGGCAGGCTGGGGGGGCAGCTAGGAAAAGGGGCAGATCCAGGCCCACAAATCCTGCTTCATCTCCAGCCGCCTCCTCTGCCCCCTTGAGGATGCTGGCTCCCTCCCCAATGACAATGGCTCCACCTCTGGCACTTTTTCAGCCCCCCCCCCCCGCGGGCAGTGGGGCAATGGAAGAGGAGGAGGAGGAGGAGGAGGAGGAGGAGGAGTTGCTGTTGGTAAGTGGCCGTGGGGGTGGCAGCTGCAGCACGGCAGGGGGCAACAGGGTGCATTTTCCATTTTGCCCCAAGCAGCAAAATGCCCTGAGCCGACTTTGCTTCTTCAAATCCGCGACTGCAAAAAGCAGAAAAGAAAAAGACAAGGGTTGGTTTTTGGGTCCCCCACCTTGGCTCTCCTTTTACATTCCTGAAACCTTGCAGTTTAAAGAGGGAGGCGGGATCGCAGCCTCCCACCCACCCAGTTCAAACGGGCCCAAATTGCGCTGTTCAAAACCCACTCATAACTCCCGGCTTTAGCAGCTCTGGGTGCATCCATAATTCATGCCGTAAAAACCCTTTCTCTGTTGAGATAGATATTCCTCAGGAGGAGCCCCTCGCAGGCTGTGGATTCAGAGACACGGATGAGACTGTATAAATGGGAGGCAAGGCTGCAGGTCATTTTAAATATAAATTACCACGGTGGAGCTGCAAAAAGAAAAATTAAAAATACTTTTTAAAGGGGCAGAGTGAGGCTTTGATTCACAGTAGCCAGCTCAGGCAGCCCTGCTGTGAGGCTCAAGGGGGACAGCGCTTCCACACAGCCTGTTTATTGAGCCTTCAGCCTGATTTGCTTACAGGAGATTAGAGGACGTTGGCTAATTAATGCACAGACATTTGTTTGCAGGGAGGGTGAGATGACGATGTGTCCGGAACAAATTGGAGAATGGGGCCCAAACTAACAAAATGAATATAAAGAGGGACAAATGGAAGTTTCTACACATAAGCAGGAAAAATCAGATGCACAAATTCTTTCTTTGGCGATCTCTCGTAGCCAAGTAGGATTCTCTTCCATAAACACGCTTTTACCAATGAGTCCGTAAGTGACTGTGGAGGCCAATTCTGGATCCACACATCCTTCCACAGTGGGGACATTGTTTTCCGGGTGGGAGTTGATCACGGTGTGGATTTGCCAAGCGTGCCTTCCTCTTAGCACATTTCTCCTTTGCGTCCTGAGTTCGAGTGTTTTCAAAGCCCACGACACCTTTGGCAAAGGCTGTTCTCCAACTGGAGCGCTCGCAGGCCAGTGTTTCCCAGTTGTTAGTGTTTATACTACATTTATTTAGATTTGCCTTGAGACAGTCTTTAAACCTCTTTTGTTGACCACCAGCATTACGCTTTCCATTTTTAAGTTGGGAATAGAGTAGTTGCTTTGGAAGACGATAATCAGGCATCCGCACAACATGACCAGTCCAACAAAGTTGATGTTGAAGAATCATTGCTTCAAAACTGGTAATCTTTGCTTCTTCCAGTACACTGGTATTAGTTCTCCTGTCTTCCCAAGTGATGTGTAAAAATTTTGGAGACACCGTTGATGGAATCTTTCGAGGAGTTGGAAATGGCGTTGATAAGTGGTCCATGTTTCACAAGCATACAGTAAGATTGGTAGTACAATAGCTTTGTAAACAAGCATTTTGGTTTCCCTGCGAATGTTCTGGTCCTCAAACACTCTGCACAAATATAGGATGGGGGACACTTGGCTTGATGGCAATACATGGGGAAAGGATCTTGGGGTCTTTGTAAACCACAAGCTGAACATGAGTCAACTGTGTGAAGCAGCAGCAAAAAAAGCGATTGCTATTCTAGGGTGCATCAACAGAAGTCTAGTGCTACCTTCTAAGGGAGTCTTTTACCCTCAGAAAGTTCTTTCTAAGGTTTCTTCAGAATCTCTGTTCTTCCACCTTGAATCCTTCGGTCTTGGAGCAGCAGAAAGCAAGCTGGCTCTATCTTCCATGGGTCAGGGGTGCCTCTGACCTCCCCCATGAGGGCCATTTGTGGCCCCCAGGCTTCAGAAAGGGTGAAGCCACTTGCACTGGATTGACGTTTATGGGATCCTCTGCTTTTACGGTCTTTGCTGCAGGGTCCCCTCGGCCTGAGAAGGCGGAAGATGATGATGAAGAGCACTAGGAATGCAAGTTACCGGCCGCAGTTAATTCAGACGCTGCTTGCTGCCTCCTTTCTGCAAGGCTGCTCAGTATTTAAATGGAAGGAATATATTTGTGCGGGGAAGAGTCTTCTGGGCTATGAAAAGGCAAGCCGTGCAAGCTATTATTATGGGAATGATGTAATGAGCCTGGGAAAATAGAACAGTATATGGATAAAAAGCCCATTCTTAACAGAGTCTTAAGATGCTAATCCTTGCTTTCTCTCTCGCTGCTCACATTTGGTACCCAGGGATTTCTGCATTTTTCATCCCTGGTTTATTTTTACAAGATGCAACTTTAGGGGCTGAGTGCGTAAAAGCTTTTGCAAGAGCCTGACTTTGGTGGGGGAACAAAATGAAAACAAAAGTCCTTCCTCTAAGTCAGTGTTTCCCAACCTAATCTAGGCAACGGCACACTTGTTTCATTAAAAAAATCTCGCGGCACACCGCTCCTCCCCCACCCGGCTGTGCCGGGTCTCCTGACCCAGAGTTACCTCTGGGATCAGCTGTAGCGCGGCGTCCTTTCTCCCGCCCATCAGCTGGGGCACCAGGTCGGGATTCTCCCGCGAGGCTTCGGTTGCTGCTGCTGCTGCAGCAGCCAAGGGAGCAGCGCCGCCCTGGCTTCCGCTTCGCCGCTGGGCTCCAGCAGCGCCGCCGCCACAGTCCTGTCCAGCCCTGGGCTGCAGGTCCCTTTTTCCGCGGCACATCAGCCGGTGTCTCACGGCACACCAGTGTGCCGCGGCACACCGGTTGGGAAACGCTGCTCTAAGTGGCCCACCTCCAACATGTTCCTTCCTATGAGATCAACCTCATCTCACTCTTTTCCATCTAAGACACTTGAGGAAGCTTGGCAGTCGAGGAAAAATTACTATTATTAAATCATAAAAGAGGGAAGGTCCTTTTGTGGATCAGGACTTCAATTGGAATGATAGAATCGTAGAGTTGGAAGGGACCCCAAGGGTCATCTAGTCCAACCCAGTGCATTGCAGGAATAATGTAGGAAGGGCTTCTATTTCCCCCCTTGAGTCTTCGGAAGTGCATTGGGCAGCCTCTGATCTTGCATTGTGCCTGCCTTGCCAAATTACCGTAAAAGAAGCACCCCTTGGCTGGTGAGCACATTGGCAGATTCTTGCATGAACTGGCTCTCTGGAAGCAACATGCAGGGCCCACACCTGCCCCAGGGATCATTGGCTACCTGTCAGGAGGGGGGCAGGCTCGAAAGGACTCCATCCCTTGTTACAGAGTTTTTGAGGACCGGGACGTTCGCAGGGAAACCAAAATGCTTGTTTACAAAGCTATTGTACTACCAACCTTACTGTATGCTTGTGAAACATGGACCACTTATAAAAAAATTAAAAAATTCCTTCCAGTAGCACCTTAGAGACCAACTAAGTTTGTTCTTGGTATGAGCTTTCGTGTGCATGCACACATCTTCAGATACACTGAAACAGAAGTCACCAGACCCTCCCCACCCTCTCACTCTATATAAGGGTCTGGTGACTTCTGTTTCAGTGTATCTGAAGAAGTGTGCATGCACACGAAAGCTCATACCAAGAACAAACTTACGGTAGTTGGTCTCTAAGGTGCTACTGGAATGATTTTTTTATTTTGTTTTGACTATGGCAGACCAACACGGCTACCTACCTGTAAATGGACCACTTATAAACGCCAACTCCAACTCAAAAGATTCCATCAACGGGGTCTCCAAAAATATTTACACATCACTTGGGAAGACAGTCGAACTAATGCCAGTGTACTGGAAGAAGCAAAGATCACCAGTGTCGAAGCCATGATTCTTCAACTTCGTTGGACTGGTCATGTTGTGCAGATGCCTGATTATTTATTGGTTTGGATCCCACCTTTTCACAATGTGAACCATCCTTCAGTCCAGGGAAAGCGTTTGGGTGTTAAGAGAATTTGTAGCATTTGTACTGTTAAAACAGACCGTGTGTGTTTGTGTGTGTGTGTCAAACCATTGCAAGAGTTGATGAAATTTTGGGAGGTTGGATAGTTATAATGGAATGGTCTCAGGGGTGCGTGTGCACATTTTTATTCTCATTTATTTAGGATTATTACTTTGTCAAAATAAAATGAGTAAAACATAAATAGATGGATAGATAGATAGATAGATATATAGATGGGAAGGAGAAAGCCTGGAAAGAAAAGGAAAGGGGGGGAAAAGAGTTGTGTTTTCTCTCACTGGTCTTCACCAACCTGGTGACACCCCCCCCCCTCAATGTTCCAAGAACAGAAGAAGAGCCTGCTGCTGGATCAGGCCAATGGCCCATCTAGGCCAGTATCCTGTTCTCACTTTGGCCAACCAGATGTCTATCATGGGAAACCAGAAAGCAGGATCTGAGCACCTCTGCCCTCCTGCGATTCCCAGAAACTGGGATTCAGAAGCATCGTTGCCTTCATCATAATTGCGGAGGCAGAACACAGCCACCCTGGCTAGTTGCCATTGCTGGGGCCCCCTCCATGAATTGGTCTGATCCTCTTTTAAAGCCATCCAGGACAGTGGCCACCACTGCCTCCTATAGAACCATAGAACTGTAGCGTTAGAGGGGTCCCGATGGTCATCTAGTCCAACCCCCTGCAATGTGGAAATCTTTTGGCCAAGGTGGGGCTCAAACCCACGGCCCCGAGATGAAGAGCCTCACCCTTTGAGACTCTTTCCTTTTAGCTATGCACTGTGGGACAGACTTTCTTTTATCCATCCCGAACCTTCAGCTTCATTGGACGTCCATGAGATCTTGAGTTATCAGAGAGGGAGGAAATCCTCAAAGGAACCTGAGATTCGGACGATGCCTTAAGCAAAACTCATTCCTTCCCCTCCAGTTTAAACCTGCAAGGATCTTGTCTGCTGAAACAAGATCCGCAGCGCCCGACCCGCAACTTCCACACTTCGCTTCCACGCCACAAACTGAGCTCAATTCTCCAAAAGCAAATTCGTTTTATTTTTTTAAAGATAACACCTTTATTTATTTAGTCATTTATTATTTGTTAGATAATAATCTGTTATAATTATTGTTAGTCGTTATTATGCAGAGATGAACAATTCCCCTCCCCCTTGGATCACGGAGCAAACAGTTTTGCTGCTTTTATTGGTTGTTATTATTTTTTAAAATGTGAATGGAGTCCCGATTGAAAATATATATATATATAACTCTATATATATCCACGTATATCCTTTCTTCCCCCTTCCCCCCTTCGCTTTGGGCATGTGTGGCTGGGTGTGTATTTTGTACTCTAAAACATTGCAACAGGCAAGATCTCCTCGTCCTACACAAAGGAAAAAATGGTTGAGTTCAGAATCTTAGCCGCTACTGGAAGCTCCTGCCTCTGCTCCGTCTGCCGCTGCCTCGGTGAGGGTTCTCTGGGTGGGATGAGTGGCTGGGCGGAGGGTGGGTGGGTGGGTGGGGAAGGCCTCGGATGCAGGGATGGGTGGCTGGGTGGCTGTCCTCTCAGCTATGTCGAGTCCTGGTTGACGACTTTGCCTCCGTTCATGGTGGGCGTCCCCGAACTTTTCCTGGAGCGGCCTTGCTTCTCTCCAATTTCATGCAGCGATGGCTCTCTGTACATGCACACTGGAAAGAGGAAAAAAGGGAGCCAGCGTTAGCGTCGCCCACAGAGGCGGAAAGGGCTGCATGCGGCTAGAGGCAAGGGACTCTCCAAACTGGGGGCGCATGCATTCTACAAAAATGTCACTGATATTATTTTCTGCATGGGTAGGCAAACTAAGGCCCGGGGGCCGGATCCAGTCCAATTGCCTTCTAAATCCGGCCCGCAGATGGTCCAGGAATCAGCGTGTTTTTACATGAGTAGAATGTGTCCTTTTATTTAAAATAAAATAAATAATAATAATAATAATAATAATAATAATATTTTATTTGTACCCCGCCCATCTGGCTGGGTCTCCCCAGCCATTCTGGGCAGCCTCCAACAGATATTAAAATACATCAAAATGCATCTCTGGGTTATTTGTGGGGCATAGGAATTCGTTCATCCCTCTTGTTGAATAGTGGGAAAGATGGACGAAGACACAGCTCTTAAAACAACCAGCTCTTTATTTTAGCTCTGAGTCCTGGACTGGAAACAGCAGCTCAGTTGCCTGGCTTATATAGAACTCAATAACTTGCAACAGTAACAACTCCTCTGGCTACCCAATCAGTGAACGTCACTTTCAATCCTTCATTTGCATGTAGGGACCTGAGTGAGAACTGCAGCCACTGTGGGCAGAGTGAGAACTGCAGCCTCGGTGGCCAGAATGTGTACTGCAGCTAAACTCAATACATAACACCCCTTCCCACCAGGATGAGATGTTAGGCCCCAAATTCATAAAGGTTACAACTAGGCCCCGTAAGCATATGGTTTCACAAGTTTCAACAGCATACATTTTTAACTATATACAAGTACAATATACTGGTTCATTTGGCAACATAATCCTTAAGGTAGGCTGGATGACTACGAGTCCGAGTAGACCGACGAGGTACTACTGGAGAGGCATCCGGAGTACCTGAGCCTTGGCAACCGTCCGCCACAGGTGACGCAGTTGGATCGGTTGAGTCTGAGGCTTCCGCGTCGGCTGCTGTAGCGGCGGCTTCAGACTGCGGTTGTACCGGAGTCTCCAGCGAGGGTGCCGGGGGAGATTGTCTATGCCCTGGATGTTCTTCCTCAGTAGTACTTGGTGGCTGGCCAGCCTCTGCCGGGGCCGGAGGAGGCACTGTTCCAGTGTCCAAGTTCCCAGCCCGGCGGCGCAGCTGGTCAATGTTCCGGCGCCATAACCTGCCGCAGTCCAAAGCTACCTGATACGATTTCGGCCCTGTAACCCCAACCACCACAGCTGGCATCCAGGGAATCTCTCCAGCATAGTTCCTTGCAAACACCTTGTCCCCTGGAACAAAAGACCGTGGCGGGTTACCACAGCCTGGGGGATCTTCCACAGCAAAGTCTGGGTGCAGCCGGTCAAGAGGAGATCGCAGGCGGCGGCCCATCAAAAGTTCAGCTGGACTCCGCCCTGTTGCTGTACACGGGGTGATGTGTTGGACAAACAGGTACTCGGCTACCCGTTCATGCCAGTTCCCATTGTCCATACGTGCCAGTGCCTCCTTAGCCGAGCGAACCATTCTCTCCGCCTGTCCATTGCTGGATGGATGGAAAGGTGCCGTCAGAGCATGGCGGATGCCTCGGCCAAGGAGATAGCGCTCAAATGTGCCAGACGAGAATTGGGCCCCGTTGTCTGATACCAGCACGTCAGGCAATCCATGGGTGGCGAAGAGCCTCTGCAGCACGCGTATAATGGCTTCTGAGGTGGTTGAGGACATCAGAACCACTTCCAGCCATTTGGAGTACGCGTCCACTATCACCATGAAGATGTGGCCATGGAAAGGCCCTGCTAGATCAATATGCACCCTCGACCAGGGTGCCTTGGGGGTCTCCCAGGAGTTTCCACGGTGCACCGGTGGATCTGGCCTCGATTGTTGACAGGCCTGGCATGATTCAACCCAGGATTCGATAGCTTTGTCCATGCCCGGCCACCAGACAAAACTGCGTGCCAACGCCTTCATGCGCACAATTCCTGGGTGGCCAATGTGGAGTGCCTGAAGGACGCGCTGACGAAGCTTGGGCGGGATGATGACTCGGTCTCCCCACAGGAGACAGCCACGGTGAGCTGAGAGCTCGTGCTGCCGTTGGGTGAAAGGCTGAAACTCTGGATCAGTTGGCCCTTTTGGCCACCCCCTCCACACCCAGTTGAGAACACGGGCAATGGTGCGATCCTTGGAGGAATGGAGGGCGATGTCAGATGCCGACAGCGGAGATTCAGGTAGTTCCTCAATCAGGAGTACCTCTGACGAGGGTGCTGGATCTTCGACCAGTGTCGGCAATGGGCAGCGGCTAAGGGCGTCGGCATGCCCTAAAGCCTTGCCAGGTCGGTGCTGGAGCCGGTAGTTGTAAGCCGCGAGAAAGACTGTCCAGCGCATCATTCGAGGCGACAACACCTGCGGAGTTGGGCGGTCACCAGCCAGGATGCCCAAAAGAGGCTTGTGATCCGTGACAAGGTCAAAGTCTCTGCCATAAAGGTATTCGTGGAAGCGTTTGATGCCTGCCACAAGCGCCAGCGCCTCCTTGTCAAGCTGGCTATAGTTCCTCTCTGCTGGCGACAGGGTTCGTGAGAAGTAAGCAATAGGGGCCTCCTGGCCATCAGGGAAGCTATGGCTGAGAACAGCCCCAACACCGAATGGCGATGCGTCGCATGCCAGGATGAGAGGACGCTCCTCATTGTACTGGACGAGGACAGAGTCCGATGTTAATAAGGTCTTCACAGCAGCAAATGCAGCGGCCTCCTGGCGGCCCCACCTCCACGATGCCTTTTTGTCTAGAAGCCGATGGAGAGGCTCAGCGACGGTTGCCTTATGCGGCAAGAACATGTTGTAAAAGTTCAATATGCCTAGGAAAGCCTGAAGGTCTGTCTTGTTCCTTGGTTTGGGAGCCTGCTGGATGGCCTTGACCTTCGTTGTCGTGGGATGGATGCCGGAGCCATCAACCAGGTACCCCAGGAACTCGACCTGTGGTACAGCAATTTGGCATTTTTCTCTTTTTACCTTGAGGCCTGCTTCCTGGAACCTGGTCAGGACAGCTCTAAGACGATCAAAAAGTTGTTGCATTGTCTCTGCCGAGATGAGCACGTCATCAAAATAGGGGACGACGCCAGGCAGACCCTGTAGGAGCCGCTCCATCAAGCTCTGGAAAATCCCTGGCGCTATGCTGACCCCGAACTGCAACCGTCGACAACGGAAAGCCCCACGGTGTGTGACAATTGTTTGTGCCTCAGCCGTGGCGTCGTCTACTGGCAGCTGCTGGTATGCCTGAGCAAGGTCGAGTTTTGCAAAGATTTTGCCCTCTCCCAGCGAGTGCAGCAAGTGGTGAACGACAGGGACAGGGTACGCATGCTGTTGAAGTGCCTTGTTTATCGTGCATTTATAGTCCGCACAGATACGTACTGACCCGTCAGGCTTGATGGGCGTTACGATGGGAGTTTCCCACTTAGCCTGGTCTACGGGCTCCAGGACCCCTTGTGCGATCAGCTTGTCCAATTGTTCGTCGACTTTAGGCTTGAGAGCAAATGGTACACGTCGTGGCTTGATCCGGATGGGCGCAACTTGTGGGTCAAGGTTAAACGATATGGGCTTCCCCACATACTGTCCCAAGGTTCCGTCGAACACGTCTGAAAACTCAGTGAGGAGAGCGTCTACTTCTAGCTGTGACACGCTATGGATGCCAGTGACTTCCAAACCCAAGGACGCGAACCAGTCCAGTCCAAGCAGGCTGGGACGATTTCCATCGACTACCACTAGTTTCAGAGGTCCTGAAAAATCCTTGTAGGCCACACTGAACATGCCCACACCTACAACTGGAATGCTATTTCCCTGATAGTCTCTCAGGTGCAGGTGGTGGGAGTCAAGGCGTCTCTTGGATATCTTGGGAACCAGTCTCTTGATGGTACTCCAAGAGACGATGGACATGGCAGAGCCCGTGTCAACTTCCATGTCACAAGGTTTGCCCTCAACAGTCACAGTGATGTGGATTTTCCGGTGCATAGAGTCATCAGCTCGACCAATTGTCTGCTCAGCTGAGCAGTGGCAGTGGGTGACGGCATGGCAATTCTCTGTTACCGACCTTGATGCCTTCTTTTTTCCAGGTGATGGGGGCGTGTTTGCCGGTGTGGATGAGCGGCAGACCCTTGCAAGGTGTCCCTTACGGAAACAATGCCGACAGATGACGTCCCTGAAACGGCATTTGGATCGAGGGTGGTTACCGCCACAACCTGCACAGTCCGATTGGTCCATTGTTCGCTGTTTGAACTTCCTATGCTCCTGCTTAACACGGTGGACGTCGTCATCTTCAGCCGAGGAGCTCTCTGATTCGCTGATTTCCCCATGGTGGACTGGGGTTGGCCTCCTTGGAAACGCCGGACTGTTGGCCTTGCGAATCTCAACTGTTGAGTGCTTTGCCAGCTCCGCGGCCTGGGCATCTTCGATGGCCTGCTTGAGGGTGAGGTTGGGCTTGGCAAGGAGTTGGCACTGCAGCTTTTCATCCCACACACCACACACAATTCTATCAAGCAGGGCGTCTTCCAGGTCTCTGAACTCACAGTGGTAAGCTGCCTTCCTGAGAGCAGACAGGTATTCGCTGATCGTCTCCCCCTCGGCTTGATTCCGGTGATGGAATGCGTGGCGGGCAACAATCCTTGATACCTTGGGCGCATAGTGAACCTTGAGTCTCTCCTTCAGCGTGTCCCAAGGTGTGGTCTGCACAGCGAGTGGTGCAATGAGTGCCCGAGCTGTTTCAAAAACTTCTGAACCGCAGACAGTGAGGAAAATGGCTCTCTTCCGATCATCTGTTAGGTTGATGAAAGCGTTTGCCTCAATGTAGCATTCAAAACGGGCCATATATGAGTGCCAGGACTCAGTTGCTGGAGAATACGGAGGTAGAGGCAGTAGCGAAGCCATGGTTCCCTGATGCCGACTGGATGGCGAAGGAATGGAGGCTAGCCTCAGCAGTGATTCCGCTCTTAAGTGTTCAGCTCAGTGATTCAGCTCTAGCTGTGGCTTGCTGCATCCAATCCCATCCTCGTCGCCAGTGTTGAATAGTGGGAAAGATGGACGAAGACACAGCTCTTAAAACAACCAGCTCTTTATTTTAGCTCTGAGTCCTGGACTGGAAACAGCAGCTCAGTTGCCTGGCTTATATAGAACTCAATAACTTGCAACAGTAACAACTCCTCTGGCTACCCAATCAGTGAACGTCACTTTCAATCCTTCATTTGCATGTAGGGACCTGAGTGAGAACTGCAGCCACTGTGGGTAGAGTGAGAACTGCAGCCTCGGTGGCCAGAATGTGTACTGCAGCTAAACTCAATACATAACACCTCCCCCCCAAAAAAAATAGTCCGGCCCACCACATGGTCTGAGAGACGGTGGACTGGCCCACGGCTGAAAAAGGTTGCTGACCCCTGTGGGTGCATGCATTCTGCAAAAATGTCACAGATATTATTTAATGTATTTAGATCCCTCCTGGAATCCATAAGAACATCTGGCAAGCCCAGTTGGATCAGGCCAGAGGCCCATCTAGTCAAGCATCCTGTTCTCACGGTGGCCAACCAGATGTCTGCAGGAAACAGGTCAATGTCTGGTTTGATCTGAGGGTCAGTGGTGCTGACCTGGGAGACAAGGGGTTCTCATCCCCACTTGGCCATGAAGCTCACTGGGTGGGGCCAGTCACTGCCTCTTGACAGGGTTGTTTTGGGAATTAAATAGGGGGGTGGGGAGTCATTTATGCCACCTTGAGCTCCTTGGAGAAATAGGTGGGATATAAATGCAACAAATAACAACAATATGGGACCGAGACGGCTTTGGTCGCACTAACAGATGATCTCCATAGACAGCTGGATCGAGGCGGGTCGGGACTGCTGATTCTTTTAGATTTGTCAGCAGCCTTCGACATGGTCGATCATGAACTTTTGGACCACCGCCTTGCCGACGTGGGGATTCAGGGCACAGTCCGACAATGGCTGCGCTCCTTTATCTCAGGTCGGGGACAGAGAGTGGCACTAGGGAAGGAGTTGTCGCCGCGGCACTCCTTGGTGTGTGGAGTCCCGCAGGGCGCAATCCTTTCCCCGATGCTTTTTAACATCTTTATGCGCCCTCTTGCCCAGATTGTCCGGAGTTTTGGGCTGGGCTGTCATCAATATGCTGATGACACCCAGCTTTATCTGTTGATGGACGGCCGCCCTGACTCGGTCCCAGACACACTGACCAGGTGTTTGGAAGCTGTGGCTGGATGGATGCGTGGGAGCCGGTTGAAATTAAATCCTTCGAAGACAGAGGTCCTCTGGCTGGGTCGGGACGACATGGGGTTGGGGGGCCAACTCCCATCTCTTGCGGGGGCCCAATTAGTGCCAGCGCCTTCTGTCAAGAGTTTGGGTGTAACCTTCGACGCCTCCCTTTCCATGGAGGCGCAGGTTGCAGCCACAGCAAAGGTGGCATTTTTCCATCTTCGACGTATCAAGCAGTTGGTCCCTTACCTTTCTCGCCCTGATCTGGCCACAGTGATCCATGCGACGGTCACCTCCAGGCTTGATTATTGTAACTCGCTCTACGCGGGGCTGCCCTTGAAGCTGACCCAGAAACTCCAGCGGGTGCAGAATGCCGCGGCGAGGCTCCTTACGGGGTCCTTGCCGCGGGACCACATTCGACCAGTGCTTTACCAGCTGCACTGGCTCCCGGTGGAATACAGGATCAGGTTTAAGGTGCTGGTTTTGACCTTTAAAGCCTTATGCGGCCTAGGACCCTCGTACTTACAGGACCGCCTCTCCCGGTATGCCCCGCAAAGGACCTTAAGGTCCACAAATAACAACTTGTTGGAGGTCCCGAGCAACAAGGCTGTTAGATTGGTGTCAACTAGGGCCAGGGCCTTTTCTGTACTGGCCCCAACTTGGTGGAACACTCTGTCACAAGAGACTAGGGCCCTGCGGGATTTGACATCTTTCCGCAGGGCCTGCAAGACAGAGCTGTTCCACCTGGCTTTCGGGTCAGACTTAGTCTGATGAGCAGCAAATGAAGCGGTATTTTAAATTTTAAAGTGGCTTTTTAATGAAGCGGTCAGCAAATGAAGTGATATTTTAAATTTTAAATTGGCTTTTTAATCTGTATTTTAATTAATGGTTTTCTTTTATATGTTGTTGTAATTTTTTACTGATGTTAGCCGCCCTGAGCCTGGTTTCGGCTGGGGAGGGCGGGGTATAAATAAAATTTATTATTATTATTATTATTATTAATAAATTTCCAAGCAAATCCTGCAAACCCCCCCCCCCCCAAGGCTGTTCTGTGCCAACAATATCTTATTAATTTGTGGACTAGCTTGATTGCTCTAGCAAGTGAACCAAGTCGTGAAGTACAAGGTAACCCCCATCCCATTTTACCTTTGGGCTCCTTAAACCAAGGTTGCAGTTGCCAAAACAGAATGCTTAGTTGCCATTTTGGGGTCAGGCAGCTTCAAAGTCACATTTTTCAATACAGCTTTTTGGTTCTATTCTGATTGTGCAGATAAACTATAACGGACAGAATTCTGCAGCAGGGGGTGTTGCTGGTGTGTGAAAGCTGTCAAGATCCAAGGATCCCCAGGCAGGCAGCTCCCTCCTGCCACCCGGGCATCTTCACTTGGTCACAGGTGGCTGAGACCCAGGTGCAAAATGCACCTGGCAAAATTCGAATACCACAGTGATCTCGTCTGCTCTGTTTCACGATGCCTCTGAGCATGTGCAGAACACCTGTCTCCACACTGAGCAAACCTAGCTCTGGTGCCTCTCTTGCTCTGAAAATCCCCACTGAGCAACTCGGAAGCACGAGACGCACGCAGGGCAAAGCTTCTTTGCAGGAGGAGAACGCATCTCTCCAAAAAGCCCTCTCCACCCTCCCCTTTCAAGCCAAGGCCTTCCCAAAGCACGGAGGGGAAGGCCGGGGGGGGGTGTCTGGTCTCTAACAGATAAGGCTCTTTTCAGTCCCCTCGGAGTTATTTTTCGGCTTGGAGCCTTAGATGCCACACGCACAAAGGAGGAGCCCCAGTCCGCGCTGGTTGCTCCCGGCACGATCCAGCTGGCTCTTAAGAGGTTGGGGAGGTCAGCCTTCCTTGGGCTCCCGTTTCTTATCAGCCCAAAACAACAGAGGACTCAGGCAGCACCAAGCCAGGGGGCTCAGGTGCCCCCCGCCCAGTGACCTGATTGCCAAGGCCTTTGATCTCCACTGCCTGAGGCGAAGACCCAGCTCTGTCTTCCTAGCTTTGAGCCAGAGCCTTGTGGGTTTATTGCAGGTCAGGGCTGGAGGTGTAGGGGTGGGGGCGGGAGCAGCCTTTCCTAGGCGCCAGGGGTCTCTCCAGCTCCATACAAGGCCCACCAAAGCTCAGGGCGGAGCGGCGGTTTTTCATGCGGAAGGCGCCAGGCTCATCCCTCAGCATCTCCAGGCAAAAAGGAACCCAAGTCAGGGAGTCAGTGGGGAGCTGAGATGCACCAGGTCCAGGCCTCTGCCCAGCTCTTCAGCAGGATGTTCAGGGTCAACTTCAAGGTGTTATTCTTAGTCTACAACTTGGGACTGGTTTACTCACTCAACCGCTTCAGTCTGCTACCACTGCCACATAATACTCATTTGTAAGAACTCAATTTTTCAGCGTGGGTAGCACCTACCCTTTGGAACTCCCTGCCGACTGATATTAGGCAGGAGCCTTCACTGTTCTCTTTTTGGCACCTGCTAATAGTATTCTTGTTTAGACAAGCCCACCCAGATGACTGTGGGATGCGGGTGGCGCTGTGTGTTAAACCACAGAGCCTAGGCTTGCCGATCAGAAGGTCAGCGGTTCGAATCCCTGTGATGGGGTGAGCTCCCGTTGCTCGGTCCCTGCTCCTGCCCACCTAGCAGTTCGAAAGCACGTCAAAGTGCAAGTAGATAAATAGGTACCACTCCAGCAGGAAGGTAAACGGCGTTTCCGTGCGCTGCTCTGGTTCGCCAGAAGCGGCTTAGTCATGCTGGCCACATGACCCGGAAGCTGTACGCCGGCTCCCTTGGCCAGTAAAGCGAGATGAGCGCCGCAACCCCAGAGTCAGACACGACTGGACCTAATGGTCAGGGGTCCCCTTTACCTTTACCCAGATGTTTAGAAAGCTAGTGTGAGCCTTAATCTGCTTTTAGTCCACTTTTTGAATGTTAATTCAGACTTACAGTTTTATCATATCTGTAAAAGTGGTTGCTGCTTTCTAAGATCTGTTATTTGCTTCTCGTGGTGTCAGGTAAACATGGGGTGCCCATGGCGGGGGCAAAGCTGTCTCTTCAAACATGGTTCTGCCCCAATTACATGCAAAGGCGTTTAGAGTGCAAAGGGGCAGCAGAGGGGCTGGGGTGTTGAATCACCTTATACCCCTGATTCTAGATCCAGGTAGGTAGCCGTGTTGGTCTGACGCAGTTGAAAAAAATAAAAATAAATAAAAATTGTCCAGTAGCACCTTAGACACCAACTAAGTTTGTTCTGGATGTAAGCTTTCTTGTGGATGCACACAAAAGCTTATACCAGGGGTCAGCAAACCTTTTCAGCAGGGGGCCGGTCCACTGTCCCTCAGTACTTGTATGGGGGCCGGACTACATTTTTTTAAAAAAAGAACGAATTCCTCTGCCCCACAAATAACCCAGAGATGCATTTTAAAGAAAAGGCCACATTCTACTCATGTAAAAACATGCTGATTCCTGGACCGTCTACAGGCCGGATTTAGAAGGCGATTGGGCCCGATCTGGCCCTCGGACCTTAGCTTGCCTACCCATGGCTTATACCCAGAACACTTAGTTGGTTTCTAAGGTGATACTGGACAATTTTTTAATTATTATTATTCATTTCTTCTACCCCTGTTAAGGATGTAAACAAATAGCCCGCAGGATCAGGCCAATGGCCCATCTAGCCAAGCATCCTGTTCTCACTGTGGCCAGACAAATGCCTGGGGGAAACCAGGGAGCAGGACTCCAGCACAAGAGAAATCATCTGCCCTCCTGCTGTTTCCAGCAACTGCCATTCAGAGGCGTTGCAGCCTCTGTCTCGCCTCCTGCAGCATCACAGCAGCAAATGTGCCGTTTGTCGCCAGAGCTCAGGAGCAAAAGACCCTGGGAGACCCATTCCCTTTTTCATCATAGCCTCGTAGGGAGAGCACCACTTCCCAGGTGGGAAGGTTGCTAACATCAGAGAATCACTTTCCCAATGTTTTCAGATTGGAGGGTCAGCCTCCTCTCTGATATGAAACGGTGGGGAAGTCAAGGAAGAGAACAAACGGGGAATTTTATTTCTCTCACAATTGGATAAAGATTCGATGGCCTTTGGTTAAACTGGGATCAGCACCAGGATGCAGATATGAGAAAACGAGTATGAGATTTGGATCAAAGAATAACCAGGAAACAATGGCAAATGGATTCGGGACAACTTCCATTCTCATATAATTTCCTAAAGGAGAACCATTTCAAAACCCTCTGTCAGTGGTATTTAATGCCTTACAAATTTAATTTAATATGTGTTAGGATCAGACAGGAGCTGGAGAGGTGGATTAAATAAAGCAAATCACCTTTTAGAATTGTTCTCAACAACAAAAAATATTATGGAAATCAGGTGGATATCTCTGATATGGAAGGATATGCCAACCTCTGGTACCTAAAGCATTTCTGTTTGTTCACCTGAAAGATGCTATTCCAGTAAGTAATCAAGAAACAGTGTTTAACCTTATAACTGTTGCTAAGATTTTAATAGCTAAAAATGGGGGTGGGGTGGGGGGGTGAGCATATTGCCTACTATATCTGAATGGCCTCAGAAAATCTGGGCCACAGTAACTATGATGAAGCCTAACTTACTACAGAAGGATACTGACAAGCTGGAACGTGTCCAGAAGAGGGCAACCAAAATGGTCAAAGGCTTGGAAACGATGCCTTATGAGGAACGGCTTAGGGAGCTGGGTATGTTTAGCCTGGAGAAGAGAAGGTTAAGGGGTGATATGATAGCCATGTTCCAATATATAAAAGGATGTCATATAGAGGAGGGAGAAAGGTTGTTGTCTGCTGCTCCAGAGAAGCGGACACGGAGCAATGGATTCAAACTACAAGAAGGAAGATTCCACCTAAACATTAGGAAGAACTTCCTGACAGTAAGAGCTGTTTGACAGTGAATTTGCTGCCAAGGAGTGTGGTGGAGTCTCCTTCTTTGGAGGTCTTTAAGCAGAGGCTTGACAGCCATCTGTCAAGAATGCTTTGATGGTGTTCCTGCTTGGCAGGGGGTTGGACTGGATGGTCCTTGGGGTCTCTTCCAACTCTATGATTCTATGATTCTAAGAATGCATACAAACCAGCCTAACAGGTTTATGGAGGAAATGGCATTATTATTTTTTTGCAATGTTCTGGAACAACATCAGTGATAAAGTCCAACCTAAGGCAGCTTTCCACCTGCTGTAACATTATTCCTTTATGCTCTTTCTCTTTGGTTTGTTTTGTTTAATAGGAACAAATAAATAAATGGGGGAGAATCTCCGGCGTCAGGCTCCCAGGGCTGGTTTACGAGACTAAAGTGCATTTCGCAACCCCAGGTCTTGCATGCTGCTGCTTCTCCAAAACAGCACTGTGGGGAGGGGAGGGGAGGGGGGCGCCTCCCACATTTGCAAGCTTTTTGTACTGTTGGAACATCCAAATTGCAGGCAGGCTGGGGAGCTTTTCGCTGCAGAGGAGTAAAAGGCACACCGTTTGTGTGCATGCTCTGTGTTTCTTAAAAGCAAAAAGACTTGCCGCTGTGCGTTTTTCTTCCTGCTGCCTAATGTGCTTCCCACCTGCCCCCCCCCCGCCCTGCTGCCAAGTGCCTTCCTCAAAAAACGGGACATCGGTTCAAAGGCGCTGCTTGCAAAAGTGGATTTGGGGTGAGCAGGTGAGAGGAAGCCAGGGCAAGCGAGGAGAAGCGTGTGTCTCAGCAATGAAATGGCAGGCAGAGAGTCCAACAGGAGGAGCCCCCCTGTCTGGCTGTAAGGAAGAAGGCCCAATGCTTATGTTCATAAGCCCCTGGGCTGGTAAGATTCACGCCAAACTTTTGCTTATTGGAATTTCGCCCTTAGAAATGCTGAATCAAGATCTAAATACAGCAAAAAAGACCATCTCCCAAAGATTGGATGATATTGAGTTGCAACGCAATGTTATGCTGGGCGGGGGGACACGCTCACCGAGATTCCTGGGCATTGTACCCCCACTTCAAGTACCAGCCTGTCTATCAACTCTTTCTATTGCTGGTCATCGTTTTGCTTTTATTAAAGCACAGTTTAATGTCTTCCCCTCAAACGTCCTTTTTCATAGATTTTCTAGGGGCCAAGTTTTGGTCTCATGTGCCTGTGATAACCATTCGATTGAATCTCTTCATCACATAGTGTTTGTCTGCCCCTTGTATTCTGCTGCCTGAAAGACTCTATTACTTCCATTAACTCAAAAATTACCGGGGTATTTGGAAGAGTCTTACCTTGCTCTTCTGTTGCAAGATTCAGACTCGATTATAACCCTACATATGGCAAAATTTCTGACATCAGTTCTGACACTTAAGGAACGCAATGGATTGTTATATACAGTTTGAAATTTTAATTTAATTTTTATCATATTTTATTCAATTGAGTATCCCTTTTAATCTATTTTACTGTTAGCAATTGTAAACCAGACTGTGCTGTTTCTGTTTTTGGTTGTTATGTCTATGGGCTTAAAGCCAAAATAAAATGAGTTGAGTTAAGGAAGGAGGCAGGAGCTGGGGGCTGGCACTGCCTCCTTTCATAGAACCACAGAACTGTAGAGTTGGAAGGGATCTCCAAGGGTCATCTAGTCCAACCCTCTTGCAATTCCAAAAGCTGTTTCACAACCAATCCATCTTCATAGGCAGCTCTGGGAATTGTGGCTCTCTGAGGGGAATGGGGAGGCCTCCGACCAAATCTCTGCACCTTTAGCAAACTACAGTTCCCAGCATTCTTTGGGAGAAGCCATGACCGTCTGAAGGGGAATCGTAGCGCTTCGAATGCACGGTGCGAATGTAGACTATGCCTTCCATTCGCTAGGATTCTTGCACAGAATGGCACCCAGAAAGCGGCCATTTGCATAGCTGTCAACCTTTCCCTTTTCTTGTGAGGAATCCTATTTGGAACAAGGGAATTTCCCGCAAAAAAAGGAAAAAGTTGACAGCTATGCATTTGGCATCCATGAAATCCAACACACCCTCGTTTCTAGAAAATTCTGAAAGTGGGACCTTTTCAACAGGGCACAGTCTTCAGTTTCTTCACAACATGAGCAGAATGCTGGAAGACTGGGGACAGATAAAAGAGAGTCCTTTATGCAGCACAGTTTAAACTATGGAACTCTCTGCCACAGGACACAGTGATGGCCATCAACTTGGGTGGCTTCAAAAATAATAATAGACCAATTCATGGAGAGGAGAGGGCTATCCATGGCTCCTAGCCAGGATGGCTATGTTCTGCCTCCACGGTGGGAGGCAATTATTCTCTTGCGCTCAAGTCCTGCTTTTGGTTGGCCGCTGTGAGAACAGGATGCTGGACAAGATGGGGCGCTGTTCCTACATTGCTCCACATACGGGGGCTTTATTAAACAACAGCAGCCACCTGCATTGCAAGGGGCTGGACTAGATAACCGCTGGCATCACTTCCAACTCTGCAGTTCTGTGATTCTATGAAGGTCACGGCAAAGGCAGCCCTACTCAGACAAGTCCCTCTGTCCTGCGCGGGGAGAGAGACTGGGGAGAAATCACAGCAAAGAGGAGGAGGAGGAGGAGGAGGAAGGGCGGTGAAGACAGACAGGGATTCATCCCTCCAAAGGGGAGCCTTGGCAAAGAGGGAGGGGGGCCTAGCCTTGGTCCTGGGGTGCTGGGACTCCAGAGTAAAGATGCAGGGCAGCCTGGGCGTAGCTGCGACCTTGAGGATGCAGCAGAAGGTGGGATATTGAGGCCAGTTTGCACAGCATCTGGGAGCTTTCGCGTCCTCCTCTGCCTGCCATCTGTTTAAGGGGATTGCAGAGAGAGAGAGAGACACTGACCCATGTCTGTCTCCTGGAAAGGGATGCTTAGAGCCTGTTTTATCACAGAGGTTGGGAGGGAAGAGAGAAGGAGAGAGCCAGCCTCCTAGCAGAAGCAGTCAGAGCAGGGGACAGGGATGCTCAGAAGGAAGACAGCTTCCCTGCTTGCAGAGAAACCACACATGCCCACCCAAAGGCATCAATGCCACCCAGATGGTTTTCCTCTGGCACTCGAGACCCAGGTTACAGGGGTGTGTGAACCCAACATCACAGGCACAAGGTCGGTTTCTTCAGCATGCCAGAACAAAAGAAAAGCCTCCTGGATGAGGCCAGTGGCCCATCGAGTCCAGCATCCTCACAGGAGGCCCATTATGGGAAACCTGCAATCAGGTGCGTTGTTTCCAGCCGCTGGCATTCAGAAGCATTGCTCCCCACAACTGTGGGGGCAGAGCAGAGGCATTTTGGGTGCTAAGATGAGCAGAAGATGCCTTCTTGTCCCTCCGCCCTCAGAGGTTTGAGGCGGTGGTGGCCCAGGCAGAGAGGGCCTTCTCTGTGGTGGCCCCTAAGCTGTGTGACTCCCTCCGCACAGAGGCTCGCCTGGCACCTTCGTTGCACAGCTTCCAGAGGATACTGAAGACACACCTGTTCACACTGGGCTTATGACACCTGAGGTGTATGGTTTTTAGGAACCATCTTATTTTTGAAATCTTAAGTTGTTTTGAAATCTCTTTTTTTAATATTGTGCAAGACTGTGTTTTGATGCTAATGCTATGTTTCAGACATTTAAAGCACATGCAAAGTGCCTTCCCAGAGAATTATGTGCCCTGTACTTCGTTAAGAGTTGCTGGGGATTGCAACTCTGCGTGTGGCAAACTACAATGCCCAGAATTCTCTGGGTGAAAGAACGAGTTTCAAATGTGCTTTGAAGGTATATTGTGTACACAATTTGTAATGTATTTTTAACCTTCTGTTGGGAGTCGCCCAGAGTGGCTGGGGAAACCCAGCCAGATGGGCAGGGTAGAAATAATAAATTATTATTATTATTATTATTATTACACAGCCCGAAATGCAATGTGAAATCAGACTAGGCTACGCACCCCAACAAATGCACCAAATTTATCCTCTGTGCATTTGCAAGGCAATGCTCACTTAATCAGACTTAGGACTGAGGCACCCTGGCCGGCTTGGTTTGATCCAGTTAGGGTTGCACTGTGATCTGGAATTCTTATGATGAGCCATTCCCAAATCGAATAGCACATATGCAAACAGAGCTGAGCTTTATCACTCTGAATAGATGTGAAATTGGGGGTGGGCTATCCATACAGCCTGACCAAAACATACCTCCATAAGCCAGGTAATAATGGGACTTTATCGGTGATGTCTCCCTCCCTCTTTTCATGGCAGGGTCCTAAATATATGTCTCTCCCCCCCCCCACCTTCATCATTTTATAGCTGCAACAGGTCACAAGCGAAGAGTAGGACCAAACGAAATGCATCATGCCAAAGTAGCTTGACAAGCAAACGAACGCCAGGTCTCTCGGGCAAGTGAGCCCAGCTGCAATTTGCACAAGAGGGCGAAAGAGAGCCCTTTGCTCAGCATCCCTCCCACCCCAAAAGGAAACACAACTTCTTCACCAAACACTACCACCACCCAAATGTAGAGAAAGCAAAACAGGAGACTCCGCCCCCCCCTACCTTCTATGGGTTTCGGTACAAAATGTGATGATGGTTTGGTCTTTTTCACCCGGTTCCCCTTCATAATCTGCCCTTCTTTATTGAGCCCCAGGAACCAGGCTCTACCGGATTCCTGCTGTCGGTACAGCGTAGAGGAATATATAACGTAGTAGTTTTCAAAAACGGACTCCTTAAATTTGCACTCTGGCGTGAAGATGTCCTGCAGCGGGGAAGAGAACAAAAGAGGGGGAGAGGGATTAATGCAGAGTCCTTCCAGAGCAGGCACCGGCCAAGAGATAATCTGTGTACCTCTTAGCGTAATCTCTTTAATGAACAGAAAATAAAATTAAAAGAGGCAGCCCCAGCCGCCAGCAGCTGAGCAGAATCTCAAGAACCAGTTGCTTGAAAGATGCAACGTTCAGCTACATTGCATATTCGCAAGTTCTCGTGGTGTGAGAGATGGCCAGGACCCCCCCCCCCAGAGTCTCTCCCCAGAGTCTCTCACTGCTCGGAGGTGAGAGAATCACAGAATTGTAGAGTTGGAAGGGACCCTGAGGGTCATCTAGCCCAACCCCGTGGCATTAGCAGCACCACACTCTAACCAACTGAGCTATCCAGAATCGGAGTGGCGTGCAACTGCATGGGAACATAAGAAACTGCCTTCTGCTGCCTTGCACAGAGTCAGACCACTTGGTCCATCTAGCCCACTGTTGCCTGCACTGACTGGCAGCAGCAATGGCCTTCCCAGGGTGTCAGGCAGGAGCCTCTAGAGTCTGCCTGGAGGTGCCACTCAGCTGGGGAGCTCAGGGGGTGACCTTGGGCCAGCCGCAATCTCTTAGCCTAGCCTACCTCACAGGGTCGTTGTGGGGATGGAAGGGGGAGGAAGAGGAGAACCATGTACGCCACTTTGAGATCCTTGGAAGGAAAAGGTGGCATATGCATGTGATAAATAAAATGGAATAAAGTGTGGGCTGAAGCTGGGACCTTCTGCTCGCAAGGCAGATATTCTATCCCCAAAGCTGTGGTCGTTCCCAGTTGCAATCCAACAAGGGTGTTTCGATTTATACACCGTGAGATTGTAAAAATAAATACATACATACATAAATAGCAACAATGAAGCCGGAAACTCAAGAAAAGTTCACACACAGAAAGCATGAAAATACTAAAATAGGTTAAAATTCACATCAATTGTTTCAGCACCTGGACAGGGTCATTTAAACAATACAGTGGTATTTCAGGTTACATACGCTTCAGATTACAGACGCTTCATGTAACAGACTCTGCTAACCCAGAAATATTACCTCGGGTCAAGAACTTTGCTTCAGGATGAGAACAGAAATCAGGCAGTGGCGACGGAGCGGCAGGGGGGAGGCCCCATTAGCTAAAGTGGTGCTTCAGGTTAAGAACGTTTTCAATTTAAGAACAGACCTCTGGAATGAATTAAATACGTATCCAGAGGTACCACTGTAATTTTAAAGGTAAAGGTAAAGGGACCCCTGACCATTAGGTCCAGTCACTGATGACTCTGGGGTTGCTGCGCTCATCTCACTCTATAGGCTGAGGGAGCCGGCGTACAGCTTCCGGGTCATGTGGCCAGCATGACTAAACCGCTGCTGGCAAACCAGAGCAGCGCATGGAAACACCGTTTACCTTCCTGCTGCAGTGGTACCTATTTATCTATATGCACTTTGATGTGCTTTCGAACTGCTAGGTTGGCAGGAGCAGGGACCGAGCAACGGGAGCTCACCCAATCGCGGGGATTCGAACCGCTGACCTTCTGACCGGCAAGCCCAAGGCTCAGTGGTTTAGACCACAGCACCACCCGCATCCCTAGATTAATCACCTATAAAGCTTCAATTGCTTAGCTGGCGTTATTCCATTTTAATCAGTGGGGCTGCAAGTTTATGGGCTCCCTTTTTAAAAATGCTGTTTTGCTTCTAGCATGTACTTGGGATAAGAAAGAGCCCCCCTCCTTTCTATGAGAAATTGTTTGCTTAAATTGCCGGTTATCTCGCACTTTTGTCTCTGTAAAAAGCTCCCCCGATTGAAGCTTTGAGCGAAATGCAAATTAATTTCGGTTTAATCAATTCCATCAGTCGATTGGTTAAGTGGCAGGCCATCAATCAACTGAAAAGTCTCAAACAGGTTGACAGCTCCGCCAGTTCTGCTTGTTGGAGAGCAGGCTTTGGGGGCTGCAGTGAGAACCATGGAAGGATTAGTTCAGGGGATCCACAAATCTAATTGCCTGCTTTCTCCGGGGACCAACAAATAATAATAATAATAATAATTTTGGGGGAGGGGATTGAATTACTGCCATGCACTCTATGAGGAGCTTCCCTTGTGCTTGATCCAGACCTTGCAGTTAGTGCAGAATGCTGCAGCGCGATTGCTGACAGGAGAGAGGCCTTGTCAGCAAATGACACCTGCGCTCAGAGTCCTGCGCTGGTCACCGAATTGCTCCTGGGCCGAGTTCAAGGTGTTGCTAGGTGATTAATCTACCACTTAAAAAACTGGAGGTCTACAAGTGGCAGGGTATAGTTTTAAAAAACATAATCCGAAGGGCACCAGATGTCTCAGGATTGACTTTACCCCCCTCCCCCCACAAACACCACCTTGGCTGGGTGAAAAAAAAGCAAATTTCATGCTAGGGACCATCAGGAAATGAATTGAAAATAAAACTGCCAATATCAGAACGCTGTTGTGCAAATCTATGGTGCAACTGCATTTGGAATCGTGTGTGCGGTTCTGGTCGCCTCGCCTCAAAAGGGAGATTTTAGGGTTTGGAAGGGTTCAGAAAAAGAATGAAATATCTTTCTCCCCAATTCTCCCCCCCCCCAATGCCTATGACAACAATGTCTCACACAGAATGCAAATGAAATGGCGAAAGGACTCTTTATGAATTGAAAAAGGAGATGTTATATGTACCTTTGTCATTCGTGAAAATATTTAAATAAATAAAAAATTAGAAAAAAAAGAGATAAGGGCAACCAAAATGATGGAGGCAACGGAGCAACTCCCCTTTGAGGGAAGGTGGCCACGTTTGGGACTTTTTAGTTTAGAGAAGTGGCGAGTAAGAGGTGACATAGAATCCTAGAATGGTAGAGTTGGAAGGGGTCTCGAGGGTCATCTAGCCCAACCCCCCGAAATGCTGGACTCTCAGCATGAGGTCCCCCATCCAGTTTGAAACCACACCAGACCCTGCTTAGCTTTGCAAATAAGGAAGCAGAATTGTAGCAACAAGAAGAATATGTGCTGCAGGAGACGGGTTTTCTTTCTGAGAGGGTTTCGGTAGCCAACAATGCAAAGCTACCTTAAACGACACACTCTATACCAAGGAAGCAAATTTCCGAGCAGAGAACACAGCTTTTTAGAAAATTTGTTTTCTGTTTAGAAAAATGGCCTGGCACATTATTGAGCTTTGCAGTTCTCTCCTTTCTGGTGTGCCCCTCCCACCCCAGAATGCAAAACTGCAAAACTGCACAGGAAGACAGAATAATCGCTTCCATTGTCGCCTCACACAATGAACTCAGTACTGTATACACAGCCAATCAAAAAACAAGCATTTTATTTATTTTTAACGCTTCACATCATAATCCTGAGTGCATTGTATGAAACGGCCATGTGACTCCACCTCGATGGGTGTTTCTGTATAACAGCCCCCCTTGGGCGGAGGGGGGGGTGTTAAGCTGGACATGAGCTGAATTGTTTTTCCAAAATTAAACCTCACATGTTTGGGGTCCCTTCCGACCCTACAATTCTATGGTATTTGGATACTTGCATTTTCTGTTGTCCATTGGGGCTGCATTATTAGAACCACAGAATGGTAGAGCTAGAATGGGCCCCTAAGAGTCATCTAGTCCAACCCCCTGCGATGCAGGAATCACAGCTAAGGCGTTAGTAGCCTTGTTTCACAAGTAGCATTTAATGTTGGGCTTTAGAAATTCGCCATCTCCTTTCTTGTAAGATGAAGCCATTAGTTTGGGTCCGGAAGAGCAGAAAACAAGCTTGCTCCATCTTTGATGGGGCAGCCCTTTGTGGGATGTAAACACTAGAGCAGTCAAGTACAACAATGCTAGAAGGGGTTTCAGTCCTCCAGCCACAACTTCCTGGTCACCTGGACTGAAACAACTTCCTCTTGCAGCTAGATGTGGGAGTGGCTTTTACCTGGGCAGGTTAGAACAAAAGGCACAGGTCATGTAGCCATTCTCTCTTCTTCTCTCTCTTGCTCTCTCACTCGCCTGGATTATCAGGAAGGATGCTCAGTTGGCTTCCAGCCAGCTGGGGCCTAATGGACTTCTCTCCCACATAGAGAGATTCCAATTGTATATATCTTTACTATGCATAAGCCTGCCTTCTTTTGGGAATCTTACTGTGTCTCCATCTGAATGTACGTGAGTAAACCTTTTATATCTTTTTATAGAAGACGTGTGCTGTGTCTTATTTGAAGAGGGACAAAGGGGAAATATATAGTGACAAACCAGGAAACTAGATTAAGCTGATTCTAGCGAATCAAAGCAACTTCCGCTGTGTGTATTTTAAAAGGGAATGTGACTCTGCTAGTTGAACTTGCAAGCGCAAGTTAGGATGAGATATATTAAATTATAAATCATCATCCACGTTCCCAAACATTCCCACACCCTTTAGGGTTTCTTGAAAACTTCCTCCAAGGAACTCAGAGCGGTGTTTTTAATTCTCTCTTCCCTTTGGCCTCACAACGACCTTGCGAGGCAGGTCAGGTGGAGAAAAGGATCGGCAGGCCCAAAGTCACGCAGTTCAGCCTTGTGGCTGAGCAGGGATTTGAACCCGGATTTTCCCAGCTCTCTGCTGCCAGCCCGCCCTGCCCCAGGTCACGGGAATTTTGCGAGCTGAAGGACGGCTCGGTTTCAACCACGAAATTACCGCTGGGACCCACCAGTTCCCCTGCCTTATTTTATATCCCTTGATTTAAAGGGATGCAGTTTGAAGTTAAATTTAATTGGTGGAGACAGTTTGAAAATGGACACTGCTTAAAATTCCTCTTTGCCCGTAAGGTCCCAAGAAACCCCTTTCCTCTTTCTCTCTCATTTCAGACCACAAGCTGTTTGGTTTACAACCCCAGGAGAGATCCAGCTATTGTTCGAGTGAGAAAAGCATCATTTGCCTCTGCACTCTGCCTAGAGATCCCATTTACTGCACAGATGTCTGGAGGAAGATTAGATGAGCCGCTTGGAGAGAATCTCCCAGGGTGAAGATCCCTCTGGGGAAGTCCTGCGTGGAACCTCTCTCTCCAGTCTCCAAGGTGGAGAAAACATCAGGCACCGCCCTGGACTAGCCCCAGAAGCTGGGCACAGCCTGCAGGATCAGGCCAATGGCCCATCTAGTCCAGCATCTTGAACTGCTGCCTGTGGAAAACCTGCAAGCAGGATTCGAACACAAGACCAACTCTCACTTCCTGCAGATTCCAGCAACTGGCTTGCAGAAGCATTGCTGACTCCAGCTGTGGAGTCAGAGCAAAGCGATGTTGGCTAGTAGCCATCGATAGCCATCTCCTTTGTGGGACGCGGGTGCCGCTGTGGGTTGAACCACAGAGCCTAGGACTTGCCGATCAGAAGGTCGGCGGTTCGAATCCCTGCAACAGGGTGAGCTCCCGTTGCTTGGTCCCTGCTCCTGCCAACCTAGCAGTTCAAAAGCATGTCAAGTGCAAGTAGATAAATAGGTACCGTTCTGGTGGGAAGGTAAGCGGCGTTTCCGTGTGCTGCTCTGGTTCACCAGAAGGGGCTTAGTCATGCTGGCCACACGATCTGGAAGTTGTACGCCGGCTCTTGGCCAATAAAGCGAGATGAGCGCCACAACCCCAGAGTCGGACACAACTGGACCTAATTGTCAGGGCTTCCTTTACCTTTACCTTATCTAGCCATCTCCTTCATAAATTGGCCTAATCCCCTTTTAAAGCCAGCCAAGCTGGTGGCCATTCATTGCCTCCAGTGGCAGTGAGTTCCATGGGTTCTACCACTACGATGACACCTTGAGGTTTTGGATTATTGCATGAATTTTTGGGCAGTGGAGACCTGGCTTTATGCCACGAGTTCATGGCCGAGAATCACACGGAAGCCGCATGGAAGATGGAGCAAGCTTGTTTTGTGCTGCTCTATGGATTGGCACTCAAAGGAGAGAGAATTCGACTAAACATTAGGAATAATTTCTGGGTGGTAAGGGCTGTTTCACAGTGGAATGAACTCCTTCAGAAGGCGATGAGCTCTCCTTCATTGGGGGGGGGGTTTAAAGCAGAGTTTGGATGGCCATCTGTCAAGGATTCTTGACCCGTGATTCCCGCATTGCAGGGGGTTGGACTAGATGACCCTTGGCTCCCTTCCAACTCTACAGTTATATGATCCTATGACATTTGTGGCAAGAGACCAGGCCGCCTGCCAGGCTGCAATTTTGGCCCATCAGCTTCTGATAAGACTGGAGTTAGCCGACCAGATGCCTCCTGGCTTCTCTCCAAGCCACGAGGTGGAGAGGAGAGCCTTTCTTTTTCGCAGAGTCCTTGCCTTCCTTCCCCGGCACTGCCAGCCTCCCTGCTTGCCTCGAAGCCCAATTTCAGAGCTGTCAAAAGCAGAACTGGGGATTCAATTTCCCCTGTCACTGAAACTTTCGCCCGTCCGACCCCTCCTCGCAGCGTTCAGATTATTAAAATTCTGACAACCCACTGACAAGATGCCCACGGTGCACCAATTAACTGGTGGCCTTTGGGTGGAAAGCTCCGGATGGGGCAAGGGATGGTTCTCCGGGGCTGGACGTGGGGCTCTGGAGCAAAGAGAAATAACACACCATCTGACAGCCTGTTTTGTTGTGGGTGCGCAATCGCACACATTGCACGCCGTATAAGAGGTGCTCCTTCCGAGATCTCTGTGCACGACTGCTGAGTTTTGGCGAGACCAAAGGGAGGCAGGAACGATTCTGACATGGCACTAGGCAAAACCTTAAATCCAGACCAGCACTTGCTGGGGCGCAAGGAGATCAAAAAGAATACGTTTTGATGCTTTTATTTTTTAAAATGTATATAGGAAGCCTTCCTCTGAGGAGAACAGGAATCGTTGCTATGGAATCATTGTCTTGTATATTCAGAAAAGGGCAACCCAAATGAAGCTGAATGCTGGGAGAAGATTCAGGACAGATAAATGGAAGGATTTCACCATGCGGCACATAGTTAAACTATGGAACTCCCTGCCACTGGAGGCAGTGATGTCCACCGACTTGGATGGCTTTGAAAGAGGATTAGACCAATTCAGGGAGGAGGAAAGGACTATGGATGGCTGTGCTTTGCTTCAAGATTTGCAGCAGAAATGCTTCCGAATCTCAGTCCATCCATCCATCATCATCATCATCATCATCATCATCATCATCATCATTGCTTCCATATTCCTTTTCTCCTTTTTTTTTCTTTATTCTATCTCAGATATTCTTTATCTAACTTGCAAATTGTGGGGTTTAGTCAAAGCATGCCCAGGTTTTCACTTGTGGACAATGTTTAAGTAAATATCCTTTACAAATTCCCCATTCTTTTCTAAACCTTTGAATTGGCTGCCTCCTAATTGTCTCTTGTCAATTTTCCTAATTCGAGATAGTCAAACAATTTCTCCTGCCATTCCGCTTTCAACGGTATCATTTCGCCTTTCCATTTTGGGGCGACCAGTATTCTCGCTGCTGTTGTGGCGTATAAGAATATTCTTCTTTTTCTAAATGCTCACAGACTGACTGTGGAATTATCTGTTCCAGGACCTTCCCTGCCAGTTTCCCATTGAGGCATCTGGTCGGTCCCTGTGAAAACAGGATGCTGGACTTGGTGGCTCCCATTGGCCTCATCCTGCAGCTGCTCTTCTTATGTTCTCAAGTGCTGGATGCATCCCCAGAAGCTGCTCAGGTTTTTTATTTTTTTAAATGAAGATAAGTCCCTCCTGCTCTGCTCAGGACCATCTGCTTCCCGCAGAAAGGGTCTCTCACTCAATCCTTCTTTCGCCTCCCCCCTTTTGGTGATGGCAGCCAAGCCGTCCCCCCCCCACCCTGCGGAATGCCAGACGTGCAGCAAAGTGTCCCCCCCACCCCCCTGCTTTGAGCTGGAACAAGACTTTGGCTCCTTCCCCAGGCTCTTTCGATACTCGTCTCCACAGTTTAGGGATGGATCTCCGGCTGCTACTTTAATTGGACAGAAATACAACTTCCTTCTCCAGTCTCCCCCTCACCACTTCTGCTTCTTCCATATATGCAATCTGCGATCAAAAGAGGCTTAACGTCAAGGTTTTCTCAAAACTGTCGGGTGGGTTTTGCCGGAGGGAGTGATTTTTCGCAGTGAGCCAGAGGGAGTCAAGGACACTTTCCAAAGCGATTCCTTCCTTCCAGATGGCAGCTCAAGCTACCAGGGCCTGAATCAGAGTTGGAAGGGACCCCGAGGGTCATCCAGCCCAACCCCCTGCAATGCAGGAATCTCAAGCATCCCTGGCAGATGGCCACGCAACCTGTTTAGGAACCTCCAAAGAAGGCGAGTCCACAACCTCCCGAGGGAGCCTGTTCCACCAACGGCTCTTACTGTCAGAAGGTTCTTCCTGATGTTGAGTTGGAATCTCCTGAAAAAGACCTCAAGACCAGCTTGCTCCATGTGACAGCTCTTCAGATATCTGAAGGGGGCTCGCCTACCACCTCTCCCACTTCTCTTCTCCAGGGTAAGCTAGATCCGTGTGGGACTGGGAGGGCCACTGGCCTGATCCAGAACATAAAAAGATCCTGCTGGATCAGGCCAGTGGCCCATCTAGTCCAGAGTTATGTTCTCACAGTAGACAACCAGATGCCCATTATGAGAAAACCCCAAGACAGACCAAAGCCACACAGTACCCCCACCCCCCCCACCCCGGTGCCTTCCAGCAACTGGCATTCAGAAGCATTGCTGTCCCAACTGCGGAGGCAGGGCATGGTCACTGTGGCGAGGAGCCATCGATAGCCATCTCCCCTGCCATGAATTTGTCTAACCCCCTTTCAGAGCTATCCAAGTTGGTGGCCATCACTGTCTCCTGTGGCAGGGAGTTCCATAGTTTTAACTATGTGCCGCAGGATGAAATCCTTCCATTTATCTGCCCTGAATCTTCTCCCAGCATTCAGCTTCATTTGGGTTGCCCTTTTCTGTATACACAAGACAATGATTCCATGGCAACGGTTCCTGTTCTCATCAGAGGAAGGCTTCCTGTATACATTTTTAAAAATAAAAGCATCAAAACATATTCCCCATCTTCTGGTCAGGGCCGTTGGGAAGAAACATTCAACTGCTGCTGAGCCCAGTCAGGCAGACCCTCCAAGTTTCCCTATTTTCCAGGGATAGTCCTGGATTTACAGAAGCCACCCCGGTTTCTGATTTGACCCTGGAATGTCATACCTTTCCTTAAAGGTAAAGGTACCCCTGACCGTTAGGTCCAGTCGTGTCTGACTCTGGGGTTGCGGCGCTCATCTCGCATTATTGGCCGAGGGAGCCGACATTTGTCCGCAGACAGTTTCCGGGTCATGTGGCCAGCATGACTAAGCCGCTTCTGGCGAGCCAGAGCAGCGCATGGAAACGCTGTTTACCTTCCCGCTGGAGTGGTACCTATTTATCTACTTGCACTTTGATGTGCTTTTGAACTGCTAGGTGGGCACTTTTCCTTAGGACAGTGATGGCTAACTTTGACACTCCAGATGTTTTGGAACTACAACTCCCGCAGGGCCTGCAAGACAGAGCTGTTCCACCTGGCCTTCGGGTCAGACTCAGCCTGATGGTTTCCTCCTCTTGGTTTGTTTATGGGCGACAAATGAGGCTGTATTTTAAATTTTAAATTGGATTTTTAACCTGTATCTTAATTAATGGTTTTCTTTTATACTTTGTTGTGATTTTGTTGTGATTTTTACTGGTGTTAGCCGCCCTGAGCCTGGTTTCGGCTGGGGAGGGCGGGGTATAAATAAACTTCTTCTTCTTCTTCTTCTTATCATCCCTAGCTAACAGGATCAGTGGTCAGGGATGATGGGAGTTGTAGTCCCAAAACATCTGGAGTGTCAAGATTAGCCATCACTGCCTTAGGACCTCCCTATTTTCATTGGAGAAATGTTGGAGGGTATGGAGTCATCTGCCCCCCCCCCAAGCCATCTGAAGGCAGCCCTGTACAGGGAAGTTTTTAAATGTTTAATGTTTTATTATGTTTTTATATATGTTGGAAGCTGTCCAGAGTGGCTGGGGCAACCCAGTAAGATGGGTAGAGTATTATTATTATTATTATTATTATTATTATTATTATTATTAACACCCCTATTTTCAGTGGACAAATGTTGGAGGGTATGGTTGTGGCTGTGGAAAACATGATTCCTGCTCCCTGGCCTGACAAAACGAAACAGGGCATGATTTAGCAGCCAGCTTGCTCCGACTGCTCCCTCCTTGTCACCCCAGAGCAATTCGCCCGTTTGATGAACACGGCTTTAGAAAATTGAGGGCTTCCACCAACAGCAACCCCTTCCTGTCTTCAAAACACGCGAGGCAGCTTTGCCCCGGGAACAAGCCACTCCTTTCATCTTCCAGCTGCGAAAAAGAATAATTATCAGCCAAGTCGGAGGAAGGGGGCGAGGGGGGTGGGAATGGATTGCCGAACGTGGGAGTGGGTGGCATCTGAAATCTCAAGCAGCCTTGGGCTCACAAAAAGCATCTATTTCAAGATCAAAACTTGCGTTAGGAAACCAAAAGCGACTCGAGGTGGCAGCAGGAGGGGCGCCACTTTGGATGCTCTTCCTTCAATTATATTGCGGGTTAATTAACATTCCTGAATCCCATTAGCGTTCCTCTTTGCCACTACTGTGTAATGCTGGTTAGGCTTAGAAACGGCCCTTTTTGGGGTGGGAGAGGCAGGCAGATCTGACCCCTCGCAGGTAGACAAATGAGTGCACACGGCACGTTTCGCAAAGGATTGAAGGTGCATCCGAGAGCTCTTCCAAATTTCTTTTATTTAGGTGTTTGTTTTGAATATTCGTAGTCCGATCTTCATGCCCACAAAGCATGTCTTGCACCTTCCTATTTTTTTGCTGCTGGTGCAGAAATGGCCTGACCTTTCCCTTTCGGCCGCTGCAAAGGGCATTTCCAGAACCAGACTCTTAACCTCAGACCATCGGGATCTGACTTGGATCAATTTTGGTCTGCGGCACGGGGACTGGGGACTTCCCCTGGCCATTAAGCTTCCCAGATAATGTAGATAAAGGACAGGCAAGATCTGCAGACTCTGAACTTTACTGGTGTGGAAAGAAGCAGGCCTGTGGTTTGCTTGAGTCCCTCTGTCTGACACTGATTCACAAGAGAGTATTTTGCGTGTGTAGACCTTTAACCTCCCCCTTAAATAAATTCAGACAAGACTCAAATTTTTGGTTTAGTTTTTGGCAGGATTGAGGCCACAATTTTATTGATTACAGCAAGTGAGTGGTTGCATAGGCTCTGGTTCAACTAGCTCCCTGCACCGTGGCAGGTAGCACTGACCCAGGGCACCAGCATAGGTCAGCCTAGAGTGAACACCTGGGACAGCGGAAAGCCGGGAGCAGGCTAGTCCACCACCCAGATGTCCCCCTGGACTCTGGCATGGGCACAACCCCTCTCAGGGGTTGACCAAACCATTGAGTCCCTGGATTCCTTTAACGGAATACCCTTCGCATAGGGATGGCTAGAGCCTTCTGCCACCCCATCACCTGAACCAGAGCCTATCTGCAACCTTACAAATTGTGACGATTTGCTACGTGGCAGGCGATACCCAAGTGGCACCAGCCAATCGGCCAAGTGGGGAAAATTCCTGCCATGCCCCTGTCCCAATGACAGAAGCCCTAAATATAGGGAGAGGTGGGCGGGTGTTCCGATGCACAGGCCCAAAGAGGAAGCTCAGGGACACATGCATGGGCTTATGTAGGCCCCTCAATTTGTTTGTCTAGCGTCCCATTGGTCTGATTACACCCAGCATCGAGGGACCTACCAATAGGGTGTTGTGGCTATCCAAACGTTCCCACCCACAGGTCACACCCCAACACGTGCCCTCTTTGAGGGAGGACCCGATTTGTTGCGGGTTTTTACACAGAGGTCGGGTGGCCTTCTGTCAGGGGTTCTTTAGCCGTGCTTCCTGCATTGCAGGGGGCTGGACTAGATGACCGTCAGGGTCCCTTCCAACTCTGCTGTTCTATGATTCTATGATGCGGAATGTGCTGGACAAAAGGTGAGGCCAAATCTCCACTGAGTGGTGACATTTGCTGAGCCAGTCTCTCTCTCTCTCTCTCTCTCTCTCTCTCTCTCTCTCTCTCTCTCTCTCTCTCCTCTCCCTCTCCCTCTCCATTCCCACCTCGCAGGGTTGTTGTGAAGCCAGAATGGGGGAGCAAAAGAGCCATGAAAAACCACTTAAAATAACTCAAAGTGAGGGCGAGCTAAAATAAACGAACCTACAATATCAAAACAAAACTGTTCCCATTTCTTCAAGCGGACTTATTTGCATTGAAGGATTTAATTGATCGTGGAGTTTTCTGTTGAAATCCCATTGGCTCAGACTCCTCGCGAGGAGAAAATGGTCTGTTCAGGGAAACAAAGTCCTTCCGTAGCTGAGCCTGAGGAGCAAGACAGAACTGGGAGCTTTCCTGGGAGCACGCCACATGAAATTCTCTTCTCTATTAGCAAGAGGACTTCTTGCGAAACGAGCAAACAGTCTCCCTAGCAAGTACATGGGCTTTTTATTTTTTTAAAAAAGTCTGATATGATAGATGCAAACAGATTAGCAAGGATGGCTCAAGCAAGCCCATATCTGTCTCTGTGCAGATCCTCATTTGCCCCGAGCTGGCTAGTGGCACTCTGGATGAATCTCTCCTTCACAAGGTCCCTTAGTTCCAGACTAGCCATGGTTCAGGATGGACGGAAGAATGCAGATCTTCACACGGCACATGGTCAAACTGAAGAATTTGCTCCCCAAGGGGCAATGATGGCCACCAACTAGAATGGCTCTTGAAGAAATTGAGACACATTCATGAAAGATGAAGCTCTCGGTGGCCACTAGGCAAGATGGCTATGGTTTAACACCAATGTCGGAGGCACTGGGATTCAGAAGTGGAGGCGGAGCTGAGCCATCCTGCCTAGGAGCCATCGATAGTCCTCTCCTCCTCCTCTATGGATTCATCCAATCCTCCATTTAAGCCATCCAGGTTGGTGGCCCATCACTGTGGCAGGGAGTTCCTCTGTGCTGCTTAAAGGAGGACTTTCCTTTATCTAACCCAGGCATAGGCAAACTCGGCCCTCCAGGTGTTTTGGAACTACAGCTCCCATCATCCCTAGCTAACAGGACCAGTGGGTCAGGGATGATGGGAGTTGTAGTCCCCAAACATCTGCAGGGCCGAGTTTGCCTATGCCTGATCTAACCTGAGCCTTCCAATGGTCAGCTTCCTTGGATGTCCATGAGTTCTAGAGTTAGGAGACAGGGTGGGAAACCTCTCTTTATCCATTTTCTCCAGGACACACACACACACACACACACACACACACAGAGTTTTAATAAATTTCTATCAAGTCATCACTTGCTTGAATTGTCTTTGAACTAAAAAGTACCAAATGCTGCAACCTTTCCTCATAAGGGAGTCACTCCATGCCCTCAAACATCTTAGCTGCCCTTTTCTGAACCTTTTCCAATCCTACAATATCCTCTCCGAGGCGAGGCGACCAGAACGGTACAGCGTATTCCTTGCACCACAGTTAATTGGGGACAGGGGGGGTTGGCTGGTGCACCTCGAAGTCCCTCCCTCCCTCCTGAAGCCATCGTTCCTCCTCTGCCCCCTAAATTAATCCCAGAGGGTGCTTTTCGCTCGGTGGGAGGGCAGGGGAGGCAGTATTATGTAAAAACCATAAATATTCATGCAGATTCCGAGGGATCCCATTCTGGCTGCCTCGACACCAGCATTAGCATTTCTGCTTTTTTGTCAGCAAACCTGAATTGATTTTTGGCTCAGTTTTTAACCTTTGAGGGAAAGCCGCGGTAATGAATTTGTACTCGCTGGGCTTGTGTGCTGAGTGGGAAAATAAGTAGGCGATGGTTTTAAAGGGAAATGACAGCCTTGCTCAGGAGAGGGAGGAGCCGGCGTCACATTCCCAAGCTGATCCAGTGCCACGTGGGTGATTTATATCCATTCTGATTAATGAAATGATCACGGAATTGTAGGTTTGGAAGGGACTCCAAGGGTCATGTAGTCCAACCCCCTGCAATGCAGGAGTTACAGCTACAGAATCCCTGGCCGTCTGACCTCTACTTAAAAACCTGCTTCCAAGGGAGTCCATTCCTCCATCGAATGGCTCTTACTGTCAGAAAGCTCATCCTGATGTTGAGTCAAAATCTCCTTTGTCATTTGAAACCATTGGTTTGGGTCCTAACGTCCAGAACTGTAGAAAACAAGCTTTCTCCCTCCTCCATGAGACAGCCCTTGAGATATTTGAAGATGGCCCTCATATCTCCTCTCGATCTCCTCTTTTCCAGGCTAAAGATACCCAGCTCCCTCAACTGTTCCTCATCAGGCTTGCTTCCCAGACCCTTGATCATCTCGGTCACCTTCCTCTGCCCACCTTCCAGCTTGTCAACATCCTTCTTAAATTGTGGCGCCCAGAACTGGACGCAGGATGCCAGGTGGGGTCTGATCAAGGTGGAACAGAGAGGTACTACGACTTCCCTTGATCTGGACACTCGACTTCTGTTGATGCAGACTAGAATTGCATTAGCTTTTTAAGAACTACAGCAATTTCAAAGTGCAAAAGGGAAAAGACTTAGACCCCCTGGATCCCTGGGAGGGGCTCCCCAAAACCTTTTGATGATTCTCCTCTTTCGGTCTAGAGGGGACCCCCAAACAGCACATGCCTGGGAGAAGCAGGTTTCAGGAAGGAAAGAGGTCTTGTTTTTGATGGTGTGCGTGGAGAACTGGAAATCCCAAGTCCCTGCCGCAGAAGTCAGGTCCTACTTGGCTGGAGAAGCAAAACACTCACTGACAGGGCGATCGATATCCCTGGGTGATTTCCAGGAGAGGAAAGAGCTTTCCACTGTCTCAGCCACATCCTCCTGGCAAACGTGGGGAGAAGAGGACACAGGGCAGAAAGCACAATATGGTTCAGGCCCAGGATCTCTGAAGGACCATATTCTCCCAGGTGAACCTGCCTGGGCTCTGAGATCTTCAGAGGAGGCCCTTCTCTCTGCCCTGCCACCCTCACAGGGATGTTAGGTGGGGACATGGTGAGAGGGCCTTCTCAGTGGTGGCTGCTCCCAGGCAACTTTGGAACTCCCCGCCTAGGGAAGCCAGACTTGATGCCTCCTTGTTGTCCTTCTGCCAGCAGCTGGAGACAGTTTTATTCTGACTGGTTTTTAAGGAAAGTGCTTTTAATAGTACACTGCTTTTATTATCTGAATTGTAATATACCTGGCTTTTATGTTTTTGGTTCTGTTAAGAGTTTAATTACTTTCTAACAATTATCTTTAACATGTTGTTATCTTTTTGTGTTTTATCAGTGCTGTTTTAATTTGTGGAAACTGTTCCGGTCTTGGAAAAGGTGGATTATAGGCTTTTTAAATACCAGAAATAAGGCCCCGAGGAAGCAGCCTTGAAGTGGAGGTCATAAGAAGGGAAGAAGAGCCTGCTGGATTGGGCCAAATGGGGCCTATCTAGTAGTACAGCATCCTCTGCTCACAGCAGCCAACCAGCTGCCCTGATGGGAAGCCCACAAGCAGGGACCCGAGAGCACAAGCACACTCTCCACCTGAAATTCCCGGCATCACTGCCTCGGACCGTGGTGGCAGAGTGCAGCCATCCTGGCTAGGAGCCATCAATAATAGCCCTCACCTCCATGTGTTTGTCCTGTTCAGGGGCGGAGGAAGCCTCCTCGCCACCCAGGGTGGCGAACGGAGGCTTCCCCCTGGGGGCGGGGCATCGTGACGTCACGACGCAATGTCACAATAGAATGCGCATGCGCGAAATGTCGCGCATGCGCACTCCATCGCCGGGCCGCCACTGCTCCCGCGACGCACTTGCTAGCTGCCGCGCCCAAAGCAGCAGTGGAAGGGCACCCCAGCAAACCGCCGATCGCGTGCGGCGGCTCGCAAGGGTGCTGCGGGAGCAGCGGCAGCGCCGGTGCGCGGGCCCTGCGCAGGGCGGGGCCAGACCAAGTGTCACCTCCTCCTCCCGTGGAACCCGGGGCGTACCGCCCCCCTTGCGACATCACTGGTCCTGTTCTCTTTGAAAGCTATCCACGTTTGTGGCCATCCCTGCCTCCTGCAGAAGGCAGCTTAACAAAGCTCTGTGCAAACGGTCAATGGTCTGCTATGTGTGCAACTCATTGCAGATATCTGTAAGTGCCAGGAGACCCTCGGGTACTCGTGGCTTCCTGTCAGGTGTGCCGACCCACCTTCGCCCTAGACGAGGCAGCTCTGTCCAAACCCACTTGCGCATGCGCACTGTCTTGTGCTGCCTTCGCAGGGAGCGCCGCTTGCTCTCATGCACTCCTCCCACCTCCTGCCCCCAGAGCTGCCCTTCTTTCTTTGGCATCAGTTCTCCAGGCCAGGGAAAGGTGGAGGAAAGTGTTAAGGAGCAGGATCTGGAGCGCTCTCTCTCTCCTGCTAGGCGTGTGCATGAAATTGCTGCCACGTGCTCTCAGCCCAAGGTGGGGAGGGCCCCTCCTCCACTGGAAAATGGTGAGGCATGTATAATTTATAGCGCAGCCCACAAAGCTATCAAGGCAGGCAAGAGAGTCACGTCTTCCAAGCCTGCAAGGAGCCTGAAGGAGCCACTGGCATATGAAACGCCGGATCCTGTCAGGGCGCTGTCAGAAAACCATCAGCCCAACTCCAAGGATTTGGAGCGATGCTTGTCTAGGAGTTGCAAGACGGACCCTCAAATGACTCGACAGCAGGCGTTCTCACTCTCTTTGGCTAGAGGCTTTCAAGCCGAAGTCGGGAGGCCACCTGCAAGGGATTATTTCGCTGCGATCCCTGCATCACAGGAGGTTGGACTGGATGACCCCTGGGGGACCCCTTCCAACTCAGTTCTGTGATTCTGTGTGACATTACAGGTATAAAGGTAAAAGGACCCCTGACCATTAGGTCCAGTTACAGACGACTCTGGGGTTGTGGCGCTCATCTTGCTTTACTGGCCGAGGGAGCTGGCGTACAGCTTCCGGGTCATGTGGCCAGCATGACTAAGCCGCTTCTGGCGAACCAGAGCAGCGCACGGAAACGCCGTTTACTTTCCCGCCGGAGCGGTACCTATTTATCTACTTGCACTTTGACATGCTTTCGAACTGCTAGGTTGGCAGGAGCTGGGACCGAGCAACAGGAGCTCACCCCTGAGAGCCAGTGTGGTGCCAGTGTGGTTAAGAGTGATAGACTCGTAATCTGTTGAACCGGGTTCGTGTCTTCGCTCCTCCACATGCAGCTGCTGGGTGACCTTGGGCTAGTCCCACTTCTCTGAAGTCTCTCAGCCCCACTCACCTCACAGAGGGTTTGTTGTGGGGGAGGAAGGGAAAGGAGAATGTGAGCCGCTTTGAGACTCCTTTGGGTAGTGATAAAGCGAGATATCAAATTCAAACCCCGTTGCAGGGATTCGAACCGCCAACCTTCTGATCAGCAAGCCCTAGGCTCTGTGGTTTAGACCACAGCGCCACCTGCGTCCCAAAAGAGAAGCCCTGAGTGAACCACAATTTACAGGTGTTCCCGCTAAGCTTGGACTGCAAGCTTTTCAACAAAAGTCCCTGGCAATCTCCTCTTCCTTCTTCCACTGTTCTGCCAGGAAAACTTTGCGACTCTGCAGAGGCCCAGAGTCCTTTGGACCCAAAGTTTCCTTTCATACCCAAGGAAACGCAACTTTCGTTTCACCAGAGTAGCCTCGGGGCGAGCAAGTATATAACTGATTGGCGAAGGGTGCAATCCTGGAAGGGGCTGGTTTCAAAACGTCGCTGCCTCGGCTTGCATTCATTTCCTTGGCATGAGCTGGGGGGGGGGGCGGCGGGGAGAGGCCCATCCAAGCAGCTCTCCTTGTTGACATCCTCCTATTGATTTCAGGCTAATTTGGTGTGCGCAGGCTGGGCTGTTAAGAAATGCAGGCGTTGGCTGGCTTTTGCAAACAAGCGAAGTTGCAGGGGAAAGAGAAATCCGGGAGGACAGCAGGAGGGAAGGAGGAGCGGGGAGATGACCTGGGGAATTTTCTCATACCCAAGGATGGTTTGGACTGGTGGAGCAGGAAAGAGCCCCCAACCTCTCCTCCTAATCCAACATAAACGGCCTCGGTTTTCGTTTGAAACAAATCTCTCTCTCCCCCAACGCTGCCCCAATTAACGGCAATTCACAGAAACCTCACAAGTCTTGGAATAGTTTCATGCTCATCTTCACAAGATGACAGAGCTGCAATTTTACAGACCGGGCTGCGTAGGTTTTATTTTTATTTTATTTTTACAAAAAACGCCCAGAGGATTTAGGTGTTGGGAGGGTTTTTTGAAGGCATTAATAATAAAGACGATGGCCACAGACAGACAGCTCAACTGGGTTTTAGCTATTAATTGATAAGGAAGCACTCTGCAGGCTAATCGGTGCTCCAGTTGTAGGAGAATGACAAAAAGGGACGTTTTCTCACCAAATAACCTTGATAGCTCTTGGGAAGAATGAAAAGGACTGAACGTCCTCATAGCAGATTAGGAAATGCTTTCTACAGCTCTCGCGTTTGAGCTGCACTCTCCATCACGTATATCTGAACGTGATGAGGTTGAATGCTGAGTCTCAGGCCACTGGGCAGACGTTGGGGGGTCATCTGTCAAGGGTGCTTTAGTTGAGATCCCTGCATTGCAGAGGGTTGGACTAGATGACCCTCGGGGTCCCTTCCAACTCTACAGTCCTATGATTCTATAGTCCGCTATCTACACCGACCTGCAATGGCCTTCCAGAGCCTCAGACAAGAGCGCTCTCCCAACACTACCATTGTCAAAAGTGAGGGTGTCTGGAATTGAACCTGCAGCCTTCTGCATGCGAGAGAAGTAGGCTCTGCCCCAGAGCTATGGCTCTTTCTCTAAGGGATGGGTGTAGATGCAGGAAGACTCCCAGTGTTAGGACAATTCTAAGGTGCCATAAATAACGTGAATATCCCTAATATCACAAGCTAAACACACAAACCACATGTCTGAAATAGTACATATCATCCATTCTGAAGCCATCTTGACTCTTTAGTGACCCCAAGTATTCCTCTGCAGAAGGAAATATCTTGGAAAAACCTCTCCCAATAGTTCTTCCACTTCCAAATCCTTCAAATCCTGTCTCAAGGGCATATTTGTGCATGAGTAGGGTTGGCCTGTGACCCAAGAACTAAGGTATTGAGCATCTCAAAACAATAGCCTAGACTGGCCAGGCAATGCACTCAGTGACCATTATCTGGTATCCTGGCAGACAGGAGAGAAACCCCACTCTCAAATGTCTGTTGTAGACCACCTCTCTCTGTGATGTATGCATGACACTTTTGGGGTGGCCTTTAGCTAAGGGGCTGGGCAATTTCTAAAGACTTTAAAAGTTCTTACACACTTGTGTTCTGGATCCTCACCTCCTGGCAAAGAGGGGGGGGTGTACTCTGTAGCAATAGCAAAATAAAGATCTGGCTTGCTTTCACTGGATCCTCCATTCTTCTCTGACCAATCATGGACTTAGCGGACACTGGGTCCCTTGATGGAGAGTTGGGCTTCCAAAGCCAACCCTGTAACACCACCAGTCATTCTATAACACCACCAGTCATTCCCAGGAAACATGCCAGACACCTGGCGCATGCTCAGTGAAACATTGGCCCTTGCACCACCTTTAGAACATAAGAAGAGCCTGATGGATGAGGACAAAGGAACGATGGTGGCTCATCTACCAGAAGTAATATATTTAGTGTTAACTCTGGAAGTGTAGACTTGATTCTGACCAAAGTAAGCCTCCTAGGGCAAAAGCCCCCTAACCCTAACTCTAGGAGGCTTAGTTCAGTCAGAATCAAGTAGACACTTTCCCAGAGTTAACGGTAAATATATCATGTCTGGCCAATGAGCCACCATAGCTGCTAGAGGGCCGTGAAAATTTGTGTCCTGGGCTTTTTAGACTCGTCTATCCATGTACTGGGACGCGGGTGGCGCTGTGGGTTAAACCACAGAGCCTAGGGCTTGCTGATCAGAAGGTCAGTGGTTCGAATCCCCGTGACGGGGTGAGCTCCCGTTGCTCTGTCCCAGCTCCTGCCAACCTAGCAGTTCAAAAGCACGTCAAAGTGCAAGTAGATAAATAGGTACCGCTCCAGCAGGAAGGTAAACGGCATTTCCGTAATCTGCTCTGGTTCGCCAGAAGCGGCTTAGTCATGCTGGCCACATGACCTGGAAGCTGTACGCCGGCTCCCTCGGCCAATAAAGCGAGATGAGCACTGCAACCCCAGAGTTGTCTGCGACTGGACCTAACGGTCAGGGATCTCTTTACCTTTACCTATCCATGTACTATCTGAAGCCAAAGGGGTGCCTTGGTTGCCAGAGGTGATTCCCCCCCCCCTTTCATCTCTCCTTCCCCACTAAAAGTTGCCTCTGATGCTACCAACAGAACAAAAACCACGGGGCAAATGCAACAATGGGAATCTCGATAAATCGCCACAGCAGCCTTCACGAACCTCGTGATCTCCAGATGCTGTTGGCTCAAACACAGAGCAAAGTTTTCCTGCAACTGAGTTGGCAAACGTAAATAATGCGCAATGTGCCCCTTGGTAGTATATGTTCAAACTACTCTCACGAGGGATGAAAGTTGTTTATCAGCCCTTACTAAATAGCCAATTAGGAGAGTTTTGATTCTCAGGGGATTCTAGCGGGTGCCTACAATGGTCCAAGAGGGATGATACGGGTGGGGGAAGGAGAAATCCCTTTGAATCTGAGAGCCCAAATGACACCCCAGCGACTCTGCCGGTAACCGTTCTTTTAAATGAACCTGAGAATGGATGGGCCATTGGCTGGCTCCAGCCAGCTATTCCTACGATTCCTGCATTGTAGAGGGTTGGCCTAGATGACCCTCAGGGTCCCTTCCAAGTCTACAGTTCTACGATTCTAGTAGTATAGCTTCACAGATTAAACTAGCAAAGAAAATGCTTGTCCTTAATAAAATAATGGGGCCTTTCTGAGTTGCGTGTTTTACTGAATTTCAGTCTCCTGGGAAATTCAGCGCTGGGTGGAGGGTGGGGGGCTTGGCTAGGAAACCCTTTTAGGGGCTTAGAATTCTGCAGCCCCCTAAACACAAAGCAGTTTTCTAGGGCGAGTGCTTGTGTAGGGTAGAGCCCAGCTAGTCGGCTGCATCAATGACTACCCTCGTTCGGCAGATATATATTGGTGCAGAGAATTAAACAAGTGGTAAACAGTGGAGTCAAAAGCCCACGAAACACAAGAGGTGCAGCTTCTGACATTTCCGTGGGGAAATTGCATGGGCTCCAGCCCACAAAGACCCACGCAACAATAAATCTGTCGCTCTTTAGTGAGCCACAGGATTCCTCGTCATCTCCGCTGCATCAGACTAAATGGCACTTCCACACTGCTGCTATTTTGGAGGCTCAAAACTCAGGTTGCACAATTATGGTCAATTAGCAGCAAACCCCAAAGGTAGATTTTTTTGAAAGGGTGCAAGCTGCCCCCAACTCAAGAGCTGCTGCATACGCACAATGACTGACAACCCTACTCAATCCATGCTGAAATGGAGGTTTTGGGTTGGCATCTGTCATGGATCCCTGAGCTGCAATCCCTCCACTTCAGCGGGTTGGACTGGATGACCCTTGGGGGTCCCTTCCAACTCAAGAATTCTGTGATTCTAGGAGCCTGTGTCTGTTCAGGTCAGGGAGAGAATCGCCAGAGTCCCATCAGCATTCCTTGCAAGCCAGAGGCCCTGGCAGCCCCAATATCCATGCCCTGCTTGGAATAAAAAGCGAATAAAACAACGGGTGTCAGTACAGATAATAGGAATCCGAGGCCACAGAGCAAAACCTGGGCTACATTAATACAAAAGGCTTCTTAACTACGCCCCAGGGAGTCTAGGGCTGGGAGGAGGGGGGTTATATTTCATTTTAATAGACTGCAGCGGCCTCCGCAAGGAGGGTGAGAAAACATCAAAGTAGCTCCTGTCTTGGCAGCCATCATATTCGGGGCCTGCCCCCCCCCCCAGGAGGCCTTCCCCCAAAACAATCTTTGCACATCCAGAGGGGGAGGCGGGAGACAATGCAAGGAAAGTAACCCCCCCATAAGAACATTAGATCAGGCCAGTAGCCAACCAGATGCCCCAGTGGGAAACCAGCAAGCAGGATTCGAACACAAGAGCAGCTCTCTCCTTCTGTGGTTTCCAGAAACTGCGATTCAGAAGCATTGCTGCCTCCAACTGTGGAGGCAGAGCCGAGCCAGCAAGGCTAGTAGCCATCGATAGCCCTCTCCTCCTCCATGAACTTGCCCAATCCTCTTTTAAAGATGCCCAGGTTGGTGGCCACCCCTGCCTCCTGCAGCAGGGAGTTCCATAGTTGCTACACTCCATTGGGTCTAGTCTGGGGATTTAAACAAGTGGATGCAGCACTGCCTCTTTAAGGGCAGAGGGCCACCCTCCACCACACAGAGGCATCTTCCGCACCTGCGACCCATTCAGCTCCCAGATGGATAAGCAGCCCTTTACCATGAGTGTTTTAGTCTTCTTTGAAATGTTGGGGGTTGGACTAGATGACCCTCAGGACCCATTCCAACACTACAATTCTTTGATTCTATGCATATTCTGCCTTGAGACAGAATTTTAGAAGGCAATGAATAAAACAATGCTACTGTTGAAAATAATGATTCAACTGGTTTTCTTAAGATACATATTTTTAAGATGTTGCTTGGCTATCGCAAAGTAGTGTCTCCAGGGGACAACAGAGGGGAAGCTTCCCAAAAGTTCAATTTCCTTGTGACTTGATGCAATAGCAATATAAACAGGACAGCCTGATCTGTTTGTGCAGCATTCATTCTTCTCTAAGGGCCTCTCCAGACTCTCTTTTTACTGAGCATCCGTCATGCTTTGGTGCTGGTGGTGTTATCAGTTTTATGTGATACTGATATTTGAAGGTGCCTCTCATAGAACCATAGAGTTGGAAGAGACCCCAAGGGCCATCCAGTCCAACCCCCTGCCAAGCAGGAACACCATCAAAGCATTCTTGACAGGTGGCTGTCAAGCCTCTGCTTAAAGACCTCCAAAGAAGGAGACTCCACCACACTCCTTGGCAGCAAATTCCACTGTCAAACAGCTCTTACTGTCAGGAAGTTCTTTCTAATGTTTAGGTGGAATCTTCTCTCTTGTAGTTTGAATCCATTGCTCCGTGTCCGCTTCTCTGGAGCAGCAGAAAACAACCTTTCTCCCTCCTCTATATGACATCCTTTTATATATTTGAACATGGCTGTCATATCACTCCTTAACCTTCTCTTCTCCAGGCTACACATACCCAGCTCCCTAAGCCGTTCCTCATAAGGCATCGTTTGCAAGCCTTTGACCATTTTGGTTGCCCTCCTATCTCCTCTCAGTCTCCTATTTTCCAGGCTAAACATACCCTGCTCCTTCAACCATTCCTCATAAGGCTATCGATATCAGGCCTTCCCTGTACCCTTTTTGGTACCTGTTAAAACATTCACGTTTAGACCAGCCTACCTATCTTAAAAAGGGACGCGGGTGGCGCTCTGGGTTAAACCATAGAACCTAGGGCTTGCCGATCAGAAGGTCGGTGTTTTGAATCCCCACGACAGGGTGAGCTCCCATTGCTCAGTCCCAGCTCCTGCCAACCTAGCAGTTCGAAAGCACATCAAAGTGCAAGTAGATAAATAGGTACCGCTCCGGCGGGAAGGTAAACGCCGTTTTCGTACGCTGCTCTCATTTGCCAGAAGCAGCTTAGTCATGCTGGCCACATGACCTGGAAGCTGTACATCGGCTCCCTCGGCCAGTAAAGTGAAATGAGCGCTGCAACCCCAGAGTCATCCACGACTGGACCTAATGGTCAGGGGTCCCTTTGCCTTTACCTATCTTAAAAAGCAGAGACATCACCTTCCCAACAAAGGTCTGCATAGTTCAAGCTATGGTTTTCCCAGTAGTAATGTACGGAAGTGAGAGCTGGACCATAAAGAAGGCTGATCGCCAAAGAATTGATGCTTTTGAATTCTGGTGCTGGAGGAGACTCTTGAGAGTCCCATGGACTGCAAGAAGATCAAACCTACCCATTCTGAAGGAAATCAGCCCGGAGTGCTCACTGGAAGGACAGATCCTGAAGCTGAGGCTCCAAGACTTTGGCCACCTCATGAAGAGAAGAGAAGACTCCCTGGAAAAGACCCTGATGTTGGGAAAGATGGAAGGCACAAGCAGAAGGGGACGACAGAGGATGAGATGGTTGGACAGTGTTCTCGAAGCTACCAACATGAGTCTGACCAAACTGCGGGAGGCAGTGGAAGACAGGAGTGCCTGGCATGCTCTGGTCCATGGGGTCACAAAGAGTCGGACACGACTAAACGACTAAACAACCACCACCCAGATGTTTAGAAAGCTGATACGAGTTTTAACCTGCTTCTACTCTGCTGCTCTCTTTTCAAAAGTCTTAAATTATTGCTCTCAATGGTTTGTATTCTTCAGAGCTATCAGCGGGAGAGATCATCGCATCTCACTGATCATCTCCTGCCCACCTTCCATGAGCGCTTGGAGCTCAGAGCATCACTCGACAAGCAAAAGAGAAAAGAAATCAACCCTCTATTTTGCAAACCACTCTGAGGTTTGTTTGATATTTAACTTCAAATGGCATATAAATTTTATGAAATTAATAAATAGTAAATGAAAGCACAATTGTGTGTGGACGGTCCAGTATATCCGTCGCCAATGAGACAATCGTTTCCCTTCTGGAAAGCTCACCAGTCTGGAAGGACCATCCAGGTGAATCCCGCAGAACCGGCCTTTCCATCCTGGATTCAATCTGCAGTGAATTATAGGCCCTCCTCTTAGATGGCTCCTAATTTTCAACTGGCACAGGGGGTGTGATTAATCACTCCACTGACCTTATCTGAATTCCATCTCTCTGGAAGAACAAGATAAGTTTGGGGATTTATCGTGCTCCAGCAAAATTATTAATAAAGCCGCCCACTGTACATTTTAATGCTTCGTTGCCAATGGTGTAGAAAACATGGCTGGAGGGAATTTAGGCCGAGTTCTTGGATGTCTGGAAACATGGGTTGCCCCCATTTTTGTTGGTTTCTGTCCGGGGAGACAATGGAGGAGGACATCTCCGCTGGAAGATTACAGCACCTGCTGAGATTGTAGAGACCAACAGGGGACAGAAACCTTCTGACCTGACATATATGACTGGCTGAATACTGACTGCCATTGGCAGGGGGCAATTCCACTGTATCCAATGCCATTGGCTCGGCTTCTGTGGTGTCACAGAATGTTATCCAGCTGATGAGGTGTAAGGAATGTTTCCAAATACTGCACCAGCTAGGAAAAAAGTAAATGTTCATTTCACAGAATCATACGATTCGTAGAACTGGAAAGGACCCAAAGGTCCTTTTGTCAGACCCCACCTGGATTCCTTGTCCAGTTCTGGATGCCTCAGTTTATGACGGATGTTGACAAGTTGGAAGGTGCGCAGATGAGGGCAACCAAGATGATCAAGGGCCTGGAAACAAAGCCTTGTGAGGAGTGGTTGGAGGAACTGAGCATGTTTAGCCTGGAAAAGAGAAGGCTGAGAGGAGATATGGGAGCCATCTTCAAATATCTAAAAGGCTGTCCCATGGAAGAGGGAGCAAGCTTGTTTTCTCCTGCTCCAGAGGGTAGGACTCGAACCCATGGCTTCAAGTTACAAGAAAAGAGATTCCGATCCAACATCAGGAAGAACTTTCTGATGGTTAAGTCATTCAACAACGGAACAGAGTCCTTCAGAAGATGGTGGATTCTCTTTCCTTGGAGCTTTTCAAACAGAAGTTGGATGACCATCTGCCATGGATGATTTAGCTGAGATTCCTGCCTTGCAGGGGGTTGAGCTAGATGACCCTCAGGCATCCCACCCAACTCTACAATTGGATTCTATGATTCCATCATTCGCTTTCAAGCGTTTGAGCTGATTGGTGGGGTCTCTAATGGCCAGTGTCCTGTTCCTGTTTCCTTTTATCCCCTCCTGCCTGGCGCTAGACTGCAGCAGGCGGTTGCCACTGGTGTGGATGGCAAAGGGGGGGCCAGAGAAGAAGATGGAGAGCTCTGCCATCGTCAGGCACACTCCTCTGCCGCTACTGGGTGCCACGACAGCCTTAGAGGGTTTTTTTTCCAGATGGCTCTGAACTGTGCTGCCAGGAACACGTCCAGCTCACTGCCAGCCCCTTTCATCTGGCCCTCAGTCCCTGCTCTGAAACAACAAACCAGTTGGCACACAGCATATGCTCCTCTCTTTGTCTCCGTTGCCCACCAGAAGAAAAAAAAATCCAGCTGTTTTGTCGTCAAAATTAACTCAGCAACAGAACATAACTGGGACACCTGTCTTGAGACCTTATAGAATCATAGAACTGTAAGGTTGGAAGGGTCCCTGAGGGTCATCCAGTCCAACCCCCTGCAATGCAGGAATCTCAACGGAAGCATCCCTGACAGGTGGCCACCCAACATCTGCTTGGAAACCTCCCATGAAGGCGAGTCCAGCACCTTCTGAGGAACACTGTTCCATCGTCGAACGGCCCTTGCTTTCAGAATGTCCTTTCTAATGTTGAGTCAGAAGCTCCTTCTCCTTTCTCCTCTTTGCTTCCGGCAAAGCTTGTCTCCAGACAGAGCACCAGCAATCCCAGAGTCAAAGAAGCGGAAGAGGGTTCCTGGGGGCCATCCAGTCCAGCCTAAGAAGAGCCTGCTGGATCAGGCCAGTGGCCCATCTAGTCCAGCATTCTGTTCTCATCATGGTCAACTGGATGCCTGTGAGAAAGCCATAATCAGGATTCGAACACAGGAGCAACTCTCCCCTCCTGCGGTTTCCAGCAACTGGCATTTGAAGCATTATGGGCTCCAGTTGTGGAGGCAGAGTACAACCACCATGGCTGGTAGCCCTTGCTAGTCCTCTCCTCCTGCTGGGTCAGTGCTTTAAAAGGTAAAGGTAAAGGTAAAGGGACCCCTGACCATTAGGTCCAGTCGTGACTGACTCTGGGGTTGCGGCGCTCATCTCACTTTACTGGCCGAGGGAGCCAGCATACAGCTTCCGGGTCATGTGGCCAGCAGGACTAAGCCGCTTCTGGTGAACCAGAGCAGCGCACGGAAATGCCATTTACCTTCTCGCCGGAGCGGCAGGGCCGGCGCGTCCATTTAGGCGAACAAGGCAATTGCCTAGGGTGCCAAAATGGAGGGGGCGCTGGCCAGCCTGCCCCCCGCCGCCGCCCCAACCAGTGGCGGAGCAAGCAAACCGCGGCGGCGGCGGGGGGGGGGGCGCCCAGGCAGCCAGGGGGCGGGGCACCGCTCCGCAACGTGCGTCATATGTAATGATGTCACGTGGCCCGCCCCCTCGCTAGGGCGCCAAAATTGCCAGCACCGGTCCTGCGGAGCGGTACCTATTTATCTACTTGCAGTTTGACGTGCTTTCGAACTGCTAGGTGGGCAGGAGCTGGGACCGAACAACAGGAGCTCACCCCGTTGCGGGGATTCAATTCTGATCGGCAAGCCCTAGGCTCTGTGGTTTAACCCACAGCGTCACCTGCGTCCCATGGGTCAGTGCTTTAAATGTAGCCAAAAGCAAAACTACCGTATCTCCTCTGTTAGCTTCCTCTCCCCCCCCCCAATTTTCTGTGGAACTAACAGGGCCACGAAAGCTCAGATGCAACTTGGGTGCAATTACCGGATCAACTGATGGACAGCTCTGTTAACTCCGCATTGTGCTGACACACGCAGAGAGAGGTCTCCATTTCTTACAAGCCCAAACAACCTTTAATAGCATCCTTTGCGAGGGGCTGTTCATCCTCGTCCAGCTCGCAGCTTATCGAGTTGCTACGGGCAGAAAACGCCCAGAGAGACGCATTTCGCCTCTTCATTTATTCAATGCAAGGCAAAGGCCGGGTTAAATCAATCCCATCCCTCCCAACAGCTCCTTCTTGCTGATTCCACAGTTACCCACTCAAAGAGACATTTGCTGGCTTTGATGGCCCCCAACGTCCAAAGGCCCTCCCTGGAACACAACCATCTCTGCAAAAAAAGCCCTTCCTGTTTTCCTATCATGGGATGCATTATGTCCTTCCAATAACGACAGCAAGTGGGGTAGGATGGTGAAAAAGGGGTTGTGGGTTTAATATCTCGGCAGGGATCCTCCCTCTCACTCGCTTGCACTTTTATTTCACTTTACAGTGGTAATATAATAATAATAATAATAATAATAATAATAATAATAATTTATTATTTGTACGCTGCCCATCTGGCTAGGTCTACCCATCCACTCTGGGCGGCTTCCAGCAAACATTAAAATACATTGGTACCTTGGTTTACTACCATAATCCGTTCTGGAGGTCTGTTTGTAAACCAAAACAGGTTGTAACCCAAGGCGCGCTTTCACAAATGGGGCTTCCAAATTTTTTTTGTTCGTAGTCCAAAAAAATAAATAAATGGGTTGTAATCCAAAAAAAGGTTGCAAACCAGGACACGCACTTCTGAGTTTCATGTGTTTGTAATCCAAAGCGTACGCAAACCAAGACACCACTGTATTTTATTAACTGAGCCAACCCATCCATTTTTCCATTTCTGGAGAGCCCAGCAGATTCTCAGAAGCGTCCCAAGGATTCCTCAAGGAGGCTGTTCTCCCCACTTGGTCATGAAGCTCACCTTGGGGGGGGGGAGGACACTGCTTCCTCACAAACCTGCCTCCCTCAAAGGGTTGTTGTGCAGATTAAATGAGGACTAGGCACTGGGAGACAAGGGTTCAAATTCCCAACTCAGCCACGAAGCTCCCTGGGTGACCTTGGGGGCCAGTCGCTGCCTGCTCCCAGTCTAACCTACCTACCTCACAGGGTTGTTGTTGCAGGGATCGAGAAAGGGCAGAACCACATGGGCCACCTTAAGCTGCTTGGAGGAAAAGGTGGGATATTAGAGCAATAAATAAAATAATAATAGCTGAGCTCATCGTCACCGTGAACATGTGGAGCACAGCAAGATTGTCATCCAGGTGAGAAGAGCTCATTATTCCCTGAAAGTACGAGGGGTAGCAAGCTAGGATGCATGCTTCAAACAGCCCCTCAGTCTCAGGATACAGACCCTAATACGTCCCCCTCTGGGTCTGGGTTTTGCAAGCCAGACCAAGTTCTGGGGTCCCCATCATGGCACCCCTCAGCACCCTGGCTCCCTGTGGCACCTGCCAACATCTGCTGCCTCTAATTTTTTTTAAGTGGGGGGTTCAGGTATCCTTTGGGCTGTTATTGTTTGCTTTTGACTGAAATTTTCGGCATTTTTTTCTTTTAGGCAGCAGATTCTGGGTATAGACCTCCGGGTATAGGGCGGTCTATAAATTCTAGTAGTAGTAGTAGTAATAATAAAAATTCAGGGCATTGGCGGTTTTTCTTTGTTCAAAGTTTATAGGTTTATTGTTCTAGCCAAAGGCCATGACAAACTTGCAGCAATAGTATTAATAACATACCGGTAATATGGAACATCCATCCATAATATAGAAGCCAACCTCTGTGATGTAAGAGAGACAAGTTGCCAGAGACACCAACAAACTCAAATCCTGCTCGATTTCAGATCAAACCTCTGAATCAACTCTTTATAGTGATTAACTCATTGTTCCTGATTTCTTTTTCCTGTGAGTGCACAGAGAATCACCCTGTATTACGAAGCTATTCTTCTCACTCAAAAGAAACCGAACCATTTATGCCGGAGAGGGATTGTCTTTGGCGAAATGAGTATCTCGTGACGCCCACAACAGCTTCTTACCGGTAGATTTCTGGATGTGTCTTTGGGCCCCAAATCGTTTTCTTTATTTGCTGCATTTATATCCCGTGGAGCTCAAAGTGGCGTACGTGGTTCTCCCCCTCCTCATTTAATCCCCACAACAACAACAACAACAACTCCGTAGGTAGGCTGGGCTGAGAGCGAGCGACTTGCCCCCAAGGTCGCCCAATGAGAACTTCATAGCCACGTGGGGATTTGAACCCTGGTCTCCGAGCTCCTAGTCGAATGCTCTAACCACTACACCACACTGGCTCTCCCACTACACTGACACAGGATTGGGAGGTGAGGGACTTCTTCCCCAGGTGTCAACATGGGGAGTGGACTGGTCCTTGGTGCACAAAGAGCCTTGTGACACCTTGAAGACTAAAGGTTTTTGCATTGCAGGGGGCTGGGCTGGATGACCTACAATCATCCAACCCTACAATTCTGTTACTCTATATGCTGACTACAACCCTGATGCTGCAAAACCAGGACATTTGTCGAGGCTTTGCTGGTCCACAGGGATGTGTCACTGGGCTGTGTTTAGTTTGCCCAATCGCAGGTTTTACCAGACTGATTTTAGCGCATCTTTTCCTAAAAAACCCCGAAGTGCACTAATACGGGAAACTTTTAAGATGCACGATTCTGCCAGTTTTAAGGCAGAACAAGATGTTTAAGTGCAGGGTTATTAAGGATTCCTTCAGGGGCTTTAAAAATTAATAGCTCTTTACTTCTCCGAGATAAAACAAAATAGTAAGCAGCACGGTAAAAATAAATAAATGCGATTCTCAAAGGGTTTCTTTGCACACAACCACAACCACACCACTCAGCCCTGCACACTTCTGCTTAAAAACCTGGATGTTTGCCTGGACTGGAGGTGCAAATGGGAAGATCGGGTTTCCCAGCTGCACAACAAATCAGAAACATGGTCCACTGGCTTGAACTCAGAGTAGCCCTATAAATTATTTGATCTAAATTAATCACATCCTTTCATTTCACGGAGTCGTAGAGTTGGAAGGGACTCTGAGGGTCATCTAGTCCAACCCCCTGCTACAACCCAAGGTTTGCTAAGACCAGAAGGCAGCTTCAAACTAAGGAGGTCCAGCAGGTTGTCCTCACAAATCAGATACCCCAAAAGGAAACCCGCAAGCAGGATTCGAACACAAGAGCAACGCTCTTCCTACCTGTGGTTTCCAGCAACTGGCATTCAGAAGCATCGCTGCCTCCAACTGTAGATGCAGAGCAGAGCCATCCTGACTAGGAGCCATCGATAGCCTTCTCCTCCTCCATGAGTCTAATCCTCTTTTCAAAGCCATCCAGGTTGGTGGCTGTATGGGATATTGCGGAAGATTATTGTGCTCCCAAGGAGATAATGATCTGACATGGTGGATGTCAGGGATCTGCCTCCCCCTGCCAGTCCAGCCCTGAGTGTTTACAGGGAGCAGCCACCTGTTCTGACTACTGACTCTTCTGCGAGCGAAACCAGCAGTTCCTCGGGGGAGAAGCAGTTGGGGGCTGGGAGGGAAGGAGTGCCAGGGCTCGAGAGATATAGAGACAGGCCTGGCACCAACCAGCAGGGTCGGATGGAGGAGTCGTCGTCAGGTCCGGCGCAGAGATTACGTAGGAGGAAAAGGCGTTTTCGGCTGCCAAGAATGTTGTGTTGGCGCCAAAATCGCAGGGAGGCACTTCCGGATTCTGCTAGTGAGTGAACAGACATGATATGATTTAGCTCTGCACTGTATATAATGAGCACTGATTAAAGTACTAAAAGACAGGTGGCTTGGCTCCTTTATTGAACGACCGACGAGGGGAGGACCTGACAGTCAACTATTCCTGTCTGGTTATCTCTTCCTAATTCTGGTTTCTGTGTTTTATTGCTTTCAATATCCCTTGTGAAAAGGTCTTTTGATGTGTTGATGGCACTGGCCAGTAAAAGCCTTGGATGTAGGGACCGGCTTTTTGTGTTTGATGTAGAGTGGCTCTTAGCTAAGCCTGTCTTGGGCCATAAACAGAGCGCAGCCTCTATATAATATCTAGTCTTTGAGCATGCCAGTTAGGAGCTCAACACAGACTGAGGCCACAGTGCTGTTGTATCAAGACTATCTGGGGGTTCGCTTCGCCATTTCAGGGCTCCTCAATGAAGTGCTTGCTCGGTAATGTATATTTTGCTTGCTGTTTGGAATAAAATCTTTAATCTTTTCACCCAATTGCATTTGTAATTGCTTCTGAATCTAATTATTAAAAGAACCATCTTGCATTTGGCAAGACAGCGGCCATCCCTGCCTCCTGCGGCAAGGAGTTCCATAGTTCCATGGTTTAACTATGTGCTGCACAAATCCAGCACTGACACACGATTGTGTCAGGGACGGATCGCAGGCCATTCCCTCTCTGCTGCCGTGAAAGGACATCCGAATCCTGCCGCTCCCGATGGCTGGATAACTTGAATTCTCCATCCTTCCGTCTCAGGTGGTGCGGGAGGAAGATTGATGCTCAGCCCACAAAAAGGCAAGTAATTACCAAGGCTGTATAATATATTTTACAATTAAAAGGTCCACTTGCCGAAGGCTGATTAGAACTTGGTACTGCAAGCGCCTGATTGATGGCAGCTGCCGGAAAATGAAGCCGGCGATCATATAAAACACAGACAAATGGGGAGGGATCCGCGTTGACCTGACCCGCTGGCCAGTCTCAGGGCCAAGGTGACCAGATGCAAGGGCAAGCGAGGCCTCGTGCCTTTTGCAGCTGGGCACAGTCGCTTAAGAGCAGAGTCTGTGCCCTGCAGACAGGCAGGCGGCCCCGGGTTCAAACCCAGTTAGAGCAGGGGTTGGGGAACTCTAACCCATGTGTCAGACTTGGTCCATCAGGCCTCCCCATTAGACCTATGAGGCCATTTCGCCCAGCTGTTAGAGATTCTTAGTTGTGATTCCCTCATTGCGGGGGGTGGGGGTTGCACTAGATGGCCTTTGGGGTCCCTTTCAACTCTATGATTCTGTGACCTCCGAAGGTGGTGGGTTCTCCTTCCGTGGAGGTTAGATGGCCACCTGCCAAGGGATTCTTTCGCTGTGGTTCCTGCATTGCAAGGGGCTGGACTAGATGACTCTTGGAGGTCCCTTCCAATTCTACAGTTCCATGATTTTATGAAGGCAAGCTGCTGCACGTGGTTCTCCCTCCTTTAACCCCCACAACAACCCTGTGAGGTAAGTTGGGCTGAGAGACAGCGACCGGCCCCCAAGGTCATTCAGTGACCTTCGTGACCAAGTGGGGATTTGAACTCTTGTCCCTCCCGCGTCCTAGTCTAACCACTGCTGGCTCTCAATAGTTTCAAGGCTGAGAAAAATGAAGGCTTTCGTTATAGCAGCAGCCACCCGGCCCACTTTTCCTCCATGGGCTTCAGCAGGACTACTGGCAAAAGGAAACTCTCCCAGGAATTGATCAGAATACATCAGTTTTTGGGAGGAGAAGACAGACCATCTCAATGCATCTCCTATTCTTAACAGAAGCCGGCATCCCCAAAATCCGAAGCCCTGCCAGGCAGCAGTCTGTCTCTGACAACAGAGCGGTTGCGAATGCTAGCACGCCCCAAACCACCCCTTCTAGTAGGAATCACCAAAGCAAAAGTGTTTTGCAACATGAAAGGCTCCCGGTCTTGGATTTAAATCCTTCAATGTTATGACAGTTGATCTGAGCTGTTTTCTCATTTTCCCCTTCTGGTGCAATTTTTTGTTGTGACTCCAAGACCGATGATCTTTTCAATCGAATGTTTATGTATTTCAAAATTGTGGTTCTCTGTGGTTACCAGCAACTGAGATTCCAAAGCATTGCTGCCTCCGACTGTGGCTAGCAACCATCGATAGCCCCCTCCTCCCTTGATTTTGTCTCCTCCTCTTTTAAAACCATGCAAGTTGGTGCCCATCGCTGCCTCCTGAGGGAGGGAGTTCCATCGTTTAATTTTGTGCTGCCTTGACTCTGCCCACCTTCAGCTTCACCGAGTGTCCACGAGTTCTAGTGGCATCACTGCAGCAAGTTAATCAATTTTGTTGAATTAATTAAACACTTTTAATTGGATTTTCAATAAACGTGCAATTAATTGTTATGCTTCTGAATTGCTATGTTATTATGTTCCTTGGGGGGGGGGGGTCATGCAAGAGGCTATTCTGATTTTTTTTCCGCAGGGTAGAGGCAACTGGGGATGAGTCGCAGAATTGCAGAGTTGGAAGGGACCGAGAATCATCTGGTCCAACCCCTGAAATGCAGGAATATGCAGCTGTCCCATGCAAAGACTGAACCTGCAGCCTTGGAGTTATCAGCACCATGCTCTAACTAACTTGGATGCTCCCCAAAGCTGCTCTCTTCTCCTCTTATGCAGCTGAGGCCATTTGAAGGACCATATCCCCCCATATAAACCTGCCTGGGCACAGCAACTTTCAGGAGAGGTCCTCTCCGTCCTGCCACCTTCACAGCCCTGCTTTTCCACTGGGAGCATCTGGTTGGCCATGGACTGTCTTGCCAGAGTGGTGCATGCTCTGGTTATCTCTCGTTTGGATTACTGCAATGCGCTCTATATGGGGCTACCTTTGAAGGTGACCCGGAAACTACAACTAATCCAGAATGCGTCAGCTAGACTGGTGAGTGGGAGTGGCTGCTGAGACCACATAACACCGGTCCTGAAAGACCTACATTGGCTCCCAGTACATTTCCGAGCACAATTCAAAGTGTTGGTGCTGACCTGGAAATCCCTAAACGGCCTTAGTCCAGTAGACCCGAAGGAGCGTCTCCACCCCCATCGATCAGCCCGGACACGGAGGTTCAGCTCCAAGGGCCTTCTGGCAGCTCCCTCACTGCAAGAAGTGAGGTTATAGGGAACCAGGGAGAGGGCCTTCTCAGTGGTGGCGCCCGCTCTGTGGAATGCCCTCCCATCAGATGTCAAGGAAATAAACAACTATCTGACTTTTAGAAGACATCTGAAGGCAGCCTTCTTAAGGAAAGTTTTTAATGTTTGATGTTTTATTGCTTTTTTATTTTTATTATTAATGTTCTGTTGGGAGCTGCCCAGAGTGGTAGGGGAAATATTATTATTATTATTATTATTATTATTATTATTATTATTATTATTATCTGTGAGAGTCTGATCCTGCAGACTCTCCTTATGTCCTGATTTTTACACCCTTAGTTCCTAATATTGAAATGAGATTTCTTAAATTTCTGACTGAGCTTTTCCATCCCAATGGCTTTTATTATCTTTATAGTTTTTGTACGCACGAGACCCTTGCTTTCTCCTTTTTCTGTCTGCGGATATTCTGAAATTCAACGAGGAACAACTTGAATGTTTTAGTGCAAAAATACAAATCTCGGAGCGGCGAGGCGTTTCTGCTTCTGGGTTCTGAAATTGCCAGGTGGGTCTCAGAGACGGCGGTTCCTGCAAATACGGCCAGAGGCAGGACGCCCACGCACCACGATCAATAATACATCCTGCACGGAGCCCTCAACCCCTCAAGAAGGGAAAAGCCCCACTTTCTTGGGAGGGAGGCAGGGAAGACGCAGCAAGATTTGCCTTCTCCCTGTCACCTCTCCTTTCCATCAAGAGAGCGGCTTCCACAGACCGGAAAGCTTTTAACAGGAAGGTGCGAGCATCTGGGGCAGAGCTGGGGAGAGAGGCGGTGGGGTGGGGGGAGAATAACAGACCAGGATTCAGGAAAGCCTCTCCATATCTCTGCAGCAGCATCCCTCCAAAGCAGGGAGCAGTGCCAGCATCCTGGAATGAAGCTGGGAAGAAAGGACCCGGGGAAAAAAGCTCCTCTCTGCTTTGTTAATGGCAGCAATGGCTCACATCCAGGCCAGCACACCATGCGCTCATGTTGAGGAATCAATGGGTTGCTCGCATCTGAGAGAGGGTGCTTCAGTTTTGTTTCGAGGGGACGGTTCTCCTGGAAGAAACCTGCTCAGCATAAACGCTTGGCTTTGCAGAAGACACCCTCCGCTCACCTCCCACCCACGTGAAGAAGCCCTGAGACCTCCGGGTGCAGGGCGGTATATAAATTCAATGAATGAATGAAGCCCAAACTCTCCGTTTGTGGCAAACCGTTCCCCGAAGGCTCCTCGAAGGCTCTTCCTGACAAACCCTTTATTGCAGGGGTGGTCAACTCCCAAGAGACTGTGATCTACTTACAGAGTTAAAAACTGGCAGTGATCTATCCCCTTTTTGGGGTTCAGGTCAAAGTTCTTAAGCTTTTTTTGGGAGGAGGAAAGCGCCGTTTTTAAGGCATTCAGGTCAAAGTTGTTGTTGAGCTCTTTTTAGGGAGAAGGGGTTTTTTGGGGGGTGCAGGGCAAAAAAATGAGCTTTTTTTAGGGGAGCCAAAGTTGTTGAGCTTCTTTGGAGGAGCCAGTGATCTACCACAGACGTCTAGTGATCTACCGGTAGATCACGATCTACCTGTTGGACGTCCTTGCTTTATTGGGTGTACATCCTGATTTGCTTTGCAAAGCTTAGGTCGTGAACCGTAGAACCGTAGAGTTCGAAGGGACCCCAAGGGTCATCTAGCCCAACCCCCTGCAATGCCGGGATCTCAGCTGAAGAATTCCCAGTGGAGTCCATTCCACTGTGCTTAAGACTGTCTCCGCTCTCGGCTGAGCAATTTTTCTTATTTAGTAAATTTACATGCCGCCTTTCACCCACTGATCACAGGGCAGTTCTGATTTGTAACAGAGGCTCTGTTACGCTTCGGGAGATGGATCCCGTTAATCCACTTGGGCCCGTCACTCGCCCTCAGCCTGACCTACCTCACAGGGTTGTCGTGAGGATAAAAATGGGGGGGGGGTTATGCACACCACCTTTACCTCCTTAGATGAAAGGTGGGGTATAAATCGATAAAATAAATAAATGATAAACCTGAGTAGTTGTTGTTATTTACTGCTATGTATATCCCACCATTTCAAGGTGGCCTGTACATGGTTCTCCCCCTCCTCATTTGATCCCTGCAACAACAACCCTGTAAGGTAGGCTGAGAGAGGCAGTGAATGGCCTCCCAGGTCACCCAGTGAGCTTCAAAGCCGATGGAGGGAGCTGAACATGGGCGTACCCAGGGGGGGAGCAGGGGGGGCAGCTGCCCCCCCTAGAAGCAAAAATGATCAGCGTCTGTTCAAAGCAAACCTGAACGACCATGGCTTGCCCCCCCCCTAGTTTTGATCCTGGATACGCCCCTGGAGCTGAACCCTGGTCTCCCCCCCCCCCCCAGGTCCTAGTCCAGCACTCTAACCATTACACCATTCTCTCTCTCTCTCTCCATCTACAGTGTTATAGGAATTCTAAGGTTTTATATATATATAAAATAAATATTCATAAATGTACAAGGCAAACACATACATAAGTATATAATCTGAAGAAGTGTGCATGCACACGAAAGCTCATACCAAGAACAAACTTAGTTGGTCTCTAAGGTGCTACTGGAAGGAATTTTTTTAATTTTTGTTTTGACTACGGCAGACCAACACGGCTACCTACCTGTAACTATAAGTATATAAGCTACGTGTCTGAAATAGTACAGGAGAACAATCCTGAAGCCATCTTGACTCTCCCAAATTGACCTCAAAATTTTCTCTGCAAGGAAGAGCTTTCCAATTGTCTTTCGGCTTACACCTCCCTGTAAATACAGTCTGGCAAGTATCTGTTAAGCTGAGCACATTATCAAGATGCGTAAGAGATTCATGAACTAAGGATTTACCATCTCAAAGGAATGGCCAGGCTACCCAGAAAAGGCAATCAGGTAAGGTAAGGCATTATCAGGTATCCTGGCGGACAGGAGACAAGCAACATACTCCAATTTCTGCTGGGGACCACCTCTTTCTGGGATGTATGTGATGTTTTGGGGAGTGGTCTTGAGCTACAGGGTGGGCAATTTCAAAAGTCTATATAAGGGCTTGCACACCATTGTTCTGGGTTCCTCCTCCCTCCTGCGTGTGGGGGGAGGACCCTGTTGCAACAGTTTAATAAAGATCAGGCTTACTAGCCGCTTTGCTTCTCAATATTCTCTGGTTGGCCTCTGTTATTTTCTCCTACAATAGAAAACCTACATAAGGACTCTATACGGGCTCTTGGGTACCCCATAAGGAGTAGTTTTTTCTTATAACAACAGCAGCCATTTGATTTCTTCCCACAATATTGTGACCCTCCAGAGCTGCCCTGAATCGCGCCTCCCGGGTCTCCCTGCTTTGCAAAACTTCCCCGAAGCCATCACACTTTGCCACGGTCGGTCATATATCAGCTGTGTGCTTTAAGGAAAGAGAAGACGGAAAACATCTCCCATTGCAAAGTCGGTGTTTACAGATGTGGCACAATTACCGCATATCATTCTGCCTCTCAAATCCCTCTCGGAATATACTGCGGATCCTGAATTGCACAGGGAAACGCCATGGCTGGCAGGCTGCTGAGTTTTATGCCCTCGACACAGACAATCACTGCGGCAATTAACATTCTGAAACAGATTTATTCCCTGCCAAGTAAACAGGAGGGGAGGAAAGGAGCCTTTGTTAGCGTTCCAAGAGACTCTCATCTGTGAGCATTGTCGACACTGCCACCCCAACCTTCAATAAAACGGCCTCAAACATAGGAAGGCTTTGCTGGATCAGGCCAAAGAGGGCCTGCCCTTGGAGTCCAACATCCTGTTCTCTCAGTGGCCAACCATGGGCAACCATAATAGATTATTGTATTTTAATGTTCTTTTGGAAGCCGCCCAGAGTGGCTGGGGAGACCCAGCCAGATGGGCGGGGTATAAATAATAAATTATTATTATTATTATTATTATTATGGGGAAGCCGCAAGCAGGATCCCACCACTTAGTTGCAGCTCTTGCAAACTAGCTCAATTCATGGGGTGTGTGTGGCTGATGCGGACATCCAAGTGGCCAGCTAAGGTCCTTGCCTTACAAAGAAGCTTGTCTGACTAGTTCAGCCATAAAACCCTTTGTTGGAGTCTAGCCCTCACTGGGTACAGCACCCCAAGAATGGGAAGGGACTCAGGGGATCATCCAGACTGACCCCCCCAAAAAAATTAATAATCCCACAACAATACTCTGACATGTAGATGTCTGAATGGAGATTCTCTCGAGTTTGGAACACAATTTGTCCTCTGATAAAATGAAACTTTTATAAAACTGTGATGCTGGGTCCAACTTGGAAATCACCGCAAATAATAATTGGTGTCACGTCACTCTCTGGAGTCGGAAATCGAGCACCCCAGGATCGTTGAGGGCTTCTGTGCAAAAGGACGCGCTGGCTTGCAAGCGCCGCAATTTCAGCAGTGAGCATCAGCAGCATCGTAATGGGAATCTCAGAATTGCCCAAGACACCAGAGACATGTCAATTCCCCATAATATGGGCAGCTTTGGGGTGGGAAGAATGAATCTATAGCTTTGCTTTCTAGCCAATTTATCTTGCTGGCATCCCTGCCAAGAACAGGATTCAGCAATTATCCACTTGCTCAGAGCTGAGCATCTGTTTCAGCGGCTCCTCATCTTCCAGCTACGTCCAGATCTCCCTTGCGCTAACCCAGCCTCCCCCAGCCTGGGGCCTTCCAGATGTTTTGGACTAAGGCTCCCATCCGCCCCAATCGGTAACAGTCGCGTTGGCTGCGGCTGATGGAAGATGCAGTCCAAAATATCTGGAGGGCGAAGGGAAAAGGGAAGAGCCATCTGCAGTTCCTCAGTGCCAATCCAAATCTGCATCATGTTGCACACTGGAGCCCCAGTGAACAGGCTGCATGTATTCTTTTCAGTGCAAACACAGATACACATCCCTACTAGGGCCTGCCTGTTCTTACATGCAACTATTGTTGGGGCGTCTTGCCCATAGAGGCAAGTGGCGCAGGGCACCAAGTTTGTGCCAAGTTCTGGAGGGCGTCTGGGAAGAGGCGGAGGCTGGGCGCGACGCCCTCGCCTGCCGCACTGAAGCAGCGCCGCGCTCACCTCTTCCCCACCATATGAGCCACCCTCCAGCCGCTGCCTGCCTCCTCCAGCCCCGCAAAGCTGCCGGCAGCGCCGTAAAAAGATCAGCAACTCTGGGAAACGGGGGGAGGGCGCTGGATGGATCGTTGAACCACGGCGCCGGATGTGCTTAAGACGGCCCTGACTATTGCATAGAACATGGGTAGGCAAACTAAGGCCTGGGGGCTGGATACGGCCCAATCACCTCCTAAATCTGGCCCACGGATGGTCCAGGAATCAGCGTGTTTTTACATGAGTAGAATGTGTCCTTTTATTTAAAATGCATCTCTGGGTTATTTGTGGGGCATAGGAATTGGTTCATTTTTTTATTTCAAAATATAGTCCAGCCCCCCCACAAGGTCTGAGGGACAGTGGACCGGCCCCCTGCTGAAAAAGTTTGCTGACCCCTGGCATAGAATCACAGAATTGTAGACTTGAAAAGGAACCCGAGTGTCATCTAGTCTGGCCCCTGCAATGGAGGAATCTCAACTAAAGCAGCCAAGACACATGGCCCCCTAACCTCTGCTTAAAAGGCTCCAAGGCAAGCTTGCTTTCTGCTGCTCCGGAGGGCAGGACCCAAACCAATGGCTTCAGGTTACAAGAATGGAGATTTCGACAAAACACCAGGAAGAACCTTCTGGCTGTGAGAGCCGTTCACAGAGTCATAGAATCATAGAGTTGGAAAAGACCCCAAGGGCCATCCAGTCCAACACCCTGCCAAGCAGGAAACACCATCAAAGCATTCCTGACAGATGGCTGTCAAGCCTCTGCTTAAAGACCTCCAAAGAAGGAGACTCCACCACACTCCTTGGCAGCAAATTCCACTGTCAAACAGCTCTTACTGTCAGGAAGTTCTTCCTAATGTTTAGGTGGAATCTTCTTTCTTGTAGTTTGAATCCATTGCTCCGTGTCCGCTTCTCTGGAGCAGCAGAAAACAACCTTTCTCCCTCCTCTATATGACATCCTTTTATATATTTGAACATGGCTATCATATCACCCCTTAACCTTCTCTTCTCCAGGCTAAACATACCCAGCTCCCTAAGCCGTTCCTCATAAGGCATCGTTTCCAGGCCTTTGACCATTTTGGTTGCCCTCCTCTGGACACGTTCCAGCTTGTCAGTATCCTTCTTGAACTGTGGTGCCCAGAACTGGACACAGTATTCCAGGTGTATTCCAGTATTCAGCAGTGGGACAGATTCCCTCACAAGGTGGTGACCTTTCAGGAATGCTTTAGCTGTGATTCCTGCATTGCAGGGGGCTGGACTAGATGGCCCTTGGGGGTCCCTTTCCAACTCTACAATCCTATGACATAGCACCCTGTCAATGCTAAGCCCCAGAAGCTCACCAAGCTTGCTAACATCGCATCTCCTGCCCAATTCCAAGCAAGGACCTTGAACCAACAGAGATGAAATTGTAGCAGGTGGAAGAGGCAGCAATGATCTAACACAGCTGGGGGAGGGGGAAGTCCTTCGCCAAGACATGGGGAGGGGGCCACTCCTGGCTGCTTATTATCCTGCAAAGTGATGGAGCAGAATAAAGAGGCCAAGCTGAGAAAGGAAATTAAAATGATCCTAAAGGGACATGAGCTGTTTTATTTGGGGGAAAAGAGAACACAGTTTAGAGGGATTTTACACACACACACACACACACACACACACACACACACACACACACATGAGAACCCTCGACAACTTTTGCATAATGATTCCTTGCCTTTATTAGCAATCAGCTTTGATGTGCAACACGGAGCTGTAATTCCTGCATCCCAAACTATCAGCTGCGCAGACTCCCTTTCCCGCTGCAAGGAGAGGAGGTTTTAAATATTGAAGACTGCACTCTTTGCTTTCCAAACCACTTCCAGTAAATAATTTAATTATCCCTTGCCTACTCACAGGGAATGAAGAGACAGAGTTAAGCAGCGAGGGACTTCCTTGTCGGCGGCAAAGCAGATCCGGATTTTGAAAGGATGGGGGCGGAGGAGACCTAAATCCTGGAAAAAGCTCCTGGGTCCAGCTCTACACCCCATATAGGAAGGCAGAGGTTTTGAGCCAGTGTGCTGTGGCACCCTGGGGTGCCTTCACTGGTGGGCCCTCTTTCCTTTGCTCCCTCCTCTGATGCCCTCTCGCGTCTCTGCCTCCCAAAGGCTTGCACAGCTGTTTGTTGCAGCAGCCCTGGCTACAAGCTCCCCAGGCGAATGGTGCCTCTGGGGCTGGCCAGGGGGTGCTTCCCAGGCCCCTGTGGGGCAATGTGAGGAGGCACCTCTCTTTGGGGTGAGGTGGGGGGCAGCTCAGAGACCAGGGGTGGCAGCAGAGGTGCAAGGGAGGATGTTCGAAAAGGGTGAGGGGCTGCCAGCTCTGCAGGCAGGGGGTGGCATAACTGGGCTCCTGAGCCCCATAGGGGTGCTGCAGAAAGATGGTAGTTGGTCAAGGTAGATGTGAACCCAAAAAACTTGAAAACCTCTGTAGTAAGGAGAAACTGTAGGATGAACGGGGAAGGTAGTTGGGACAGGGAGGGAAGAAGAAGAAGAAGAAGAAGAAGAAGAAGAAGAAGAAGAAGAAGAAGAAGAAGAAGAAGAAGAGTTTGGATTTGATCTCCCGCTTTATCCCTACCCGAAGGAGTCTCAAAGCGGCTCACATTCTCCTTTCCCTTCCTACCCCACAACAAACACTCTGTGAGGTGAGTGGGGCTGAGAGACTTCAGAGAAGTGGGACTAGCCCAAGGTTACCCAGCAGCTGCATGTGGAGGAGCGGGGAAGCGAACCCGGTTCACCAGATTACGAGTCTACCGCTCTTAACCACTACACCACACTGGGAGTCTGAAAACCACAGGGAGGGGTTGATAGAGCCACCTATGTTTTATCTGGAGAAGAGAAAGTACTTCACTCAGCACATTATGCAACTGGCTCCCACAAGAGGCAGTGAGGTCCACCATGTTGGATGGCTTTCAAAGACGATTGGACAAATCCATGGAGGGGGAGAGTGAACGATCAATGGCTCTCAGCCAGGATGGGTCTGCTCTGCCCTCCCCAGTCGGAGGGAGCAATGCTTCTGAATACCAGCTGCTGGAAACCACAGGAAAGGAGAGGGTTTTGCTGCTCAAATCCTGCTTGATGGTTTCCCAAAAGAGGCATCTGGTTGGCTACTGTGGGAACAGGATGCTGGACATGATGCACCACTTCATATGTGCACCAGAGAAGATTTAAGACATGGGCCTTTCTACGTATAAGGCTTACATTGAGCAGGATGGGCAGGTAAATAAGTGTATACCAGAGGACTGTGCCCATGCATGGTGATGGATGCCCCACAATGCAAAAACGAAGGAGCCAGGATCTTTCCCAGCTGGATTTTGCGCCTCAGATGCAGGACTGGGTGAAAGGCACACCTTAATGACAGCTTTTAATGAGGCAGCAATCAAGCGGAATAAAGTCAAGCATGAACACACCGCTAGCAAACTACCGGTCCTATTTAATAAATCAGCAAGGATCAATTATTTATTTTAAATGAGTCCCCTGGCAGTTAACCTCTCTCTGCCCTTCCACGCCATTTTAAAAAGCAATTGTGCCGGAATCCGTCAAACAGGAAGATTGAAAGCCTTTCCTTGCTCCGATTTCCCGCCTTGCGATGCCTGCCCCTTGCCATCCCACCACCTTCCACACAATGAGCAACAGATCTGGGTAAAATTTGGCACAGGACAAATCCTTCTTCCATCAGTCCACCCAGACACAAGAGAACCCCATGCTGGATGCATCGCACGCTGCAAAAATAAGATTTATACCAAGTGGATTCCCGCCCCCTTGGTTCCATCAACTCATACCCCCCCCCCCCCCCGTGCCCACTACCCTGTAAAAAGCATCATTCAGAACAGTGCTCTGCATGACCCACTAAGGAAGAACAGAACACAACAGAATTCAGAACAGGAGCAGTTCATTACACGTTTATTCAAAGCCAGTTAAAACTATTAAACCAAGGGATACAGCGCTGATGAACTTGGTCTGGCGATGCCAGCTTTTCAAAGTCTGAGAGCCATTTGCACCCCCAGCGACTCCCTGCTGCCCCCTTGCCCCTTAGCAGCCCACTAGGAATCCCACCCACTTTGGAATCCACCGGTTTGCACGATAAATGCTCACAAGTCACTTTCGGTGCGGGGCGGAGCGAGATGACAAACAGCAGACAAACACACCCTTGGCACTCATTAAAAACAGATCTCGTTTTCACTGGGGATTTTGTTTTTTCTGTGCTTGCACTACTGAACTGAAGTGGGAACCCTCCTTGCTTCTAGCCCATCTCCCACATTGAGCGGCACTTGCAGAACCTGAGATGCCCACTTCCTATTGCTTTCTGGAAAAGGCCAGCTCCTCTTGTTCCTATCCCTGTACAGAATTCCTCTGGATTATAATCAATCTATATGCTAATTCAAGGTGGCGCCTCTGCATACAGAATATGGCCCAGCCACAAATGCATCCTGGGACCATGATCTGTCACTGAGACATCATCTTCTGCAAGAGTCGCGCCAGGTCTTGGGTTCAAGCCCAGGGAACGAGGTCTGGGCAACTGCCAGGAGGCATCTGCCAGGGTTCCCCTGGAGCTGTGACATAAGGCTGGCGGGACCTTTTGCTCAACTCTCAGCTCTTTATCTCATATACTCGGTCTTCACTTTTGTGCTTAGGTCAGGTGGAAAAGTGTCACCTTCTTCTCTGCCGGGGCAGCTGGGGGAAAACACTCAGCAGAGCTTGGTGCCCATGGAGACAGAGCCCAATAATTCCAATGTTATTAGGTTACCAGGTGAAGAACGAGACGGACCCAGAGATTTCAGGGCCTGAATCTGAGACCTAGGGGGAGCCCCTGATGAGGTCATGGGAGTGGGCAATGATGATGTCACAGGGGTGGGCCCTGCAGATGGAGGTTAAATGGGACAGCAAAGCAGAGGCCAGCAAACACACCCACACCCCAAGTATCTATGCTATAATTTGATCAGGAGACAGAGGTTAATTGGGAGAGGGGAGAGGAGGAGGACAGTCTCCCCAGAGTGTCTTTGCTAGAATTTGCAGCCAGCTCCTGTTGGGCTGAAGGTCGCAAACTCCATGCATGGGAATAATAACCATAATCACCATCATTATTCAAGCCCTCCATCTACCAAAGGGGGCAGGCAAACCGGGATACCAGCTCAGACCTGGGGGGCTGGACAACCCTACTGAGTTATTCAAGGTCAACACTGAAACTAAGGAGGAAGAGGCAGACAGGCGGTGCTCTCCTGGACCCCCAGGTTGGTAGTAAGGAAGAAGGCAGGCAGATGCTGGCATGGCAAGGGGAGGCCAAGGTTGGTGGGGCAACGCCCCCTTTGTCCTACCGGACCAGCCTCCACTGCAAACCGCTCTACGTGTTTTCGGCAAGAAGATCCAGGCCAAAGCAGCCCTGGCCAGTACCTGTGACATCACCGACACATCTTCCCCCCCTCCCCCAAGCAGCTTTGCAATACAGTATATAGTATGTCTTAACATATATGATCTTGTTTAATTTCTTTTTTTAAAGGCAGAGCACCCAGGTGAAAATCACGTTCACACCATAGGAGGGGGGGAAAGCTCCTGTGTTAAAAATGTTGTGTCTACCTTTGCCCTGCCCAGTGCCGGATTTCTGTATAAGCTAAACAAGCTATAGCTTAGGGCCCCACTCTCTTGGGGGCCCCAAAAAAATTAAAGGAAAAAAAATGGATGTACATTTCCAAAATGTAAGATAATAAAATAAAATAAAATAAAACCTGCATGCAGCAACAGTGTTTTGTGTTGTGCAGGCTCCTATGATGTACCGTATATACTCGAGTATAAGCCGACCTGAATATAAGCCAAGGCACCCAATTTTACCACAAAAAAACCTGGGAAAGGTTCATAGGAGCCACTGCCTGCCTCACTCGAGTATAAGCCGAGGGCGGATTTTTCAGCACAAAAAATGTGCTGAAAAACTAGGCTTATACTCGAGTATATACAGGTAAGTCATGGGCCCTGCCTGCTAGCCGGCTCCCTCAAATATCACTGGTTTGCTCCTTTCTATATGTAGGGTGCCTACATTCTGCATGTGCATATGGCTTTAGATACCTATTAGGTCAATCAATTACCATATAGCATAATTTCAACACATAAAACAGCGACCATTTGTTGTTGACAAAGGACAGCTGGACATATAAAGGGCCCCATTACCTTCAGGAGCTGAGGGCCTCATCAGACCTAAATCTGGCCCTGCCCCTGCCACTGCCCCACGAATGCTCAACAAAAACACCCTGGTTCGATCCCACCAGCGCCAGAGACAAGGTCCAAGCCACGCTGTGAACTTACTGAGCTGTAGAGGTAGCCCTCGGCGTTCATGGCCACGTAAAGGCCAGCCTTCACCCCCTGAATAGCCACCACGCGAAGACCCACGGGGATTAGATTGAAGAGAGCTGGAGGAGAGAAGTGGAGAGAGGGGGGGGTTAGCTTAAATTGCTAGGAGGAGCAAGGAGGAGGAGGAAGCCATGGAGTCCAGAGCTCCAATCCAAGACAAGAAGCATCACATCCCAGGCTCCCTGTGCCCACCTCCCTTCCAGCCTCTGTCAACCTGGCGCCCTCCAGATGTCTTGGACTTTTGCTGGACTTCCAACAGTATATAACTTTTATGAAAGAAAGAAAGAAATGCAATCTTTATCCCAATTGGTATCTGCCTTGGATTCGTGCTGATTTTTTATGTATGCGTTGTTGTTGTTGTTGTTTTAAATCAGTGGTACTTTTGGGGGCCACTGCCCCCCCTCGCTTCCATCAACTCACCCCCAGTGTCCCCCACCCTACAAAAAACATTGCTCAGAATAGAGATCTGCACGGCCCACTAAGGAAGATAATAACAAACTAAAATTCAAAACAGTAACAATGAATTGCACCTTTATTCAAAATCCAGTTGAAACTATTTAGTTTAATTTAGTCAACAAAACTGATGAACCTGAGGCTGCTTTTCAAAGTCTGGTTGGCATCTATACCTCATCCTTCTTTGGCAATCCCTCGTAGCCAAGTAAGATTGTCTTCCATAAACACGGTTTTAACAATGAGTCCGTAAGTGACTGTGGAGGCCAATTCTGGACCCACACATCCTTCCACAGTGGAGACATTGGTTTCCGGGCAGGAGTTGATCATGGTATGGATTTGCCAAGCATGCCTTCTTCTTAGCACGTTTCTGCCTTGCGTCCTGAGTTCAAGTGTCTTCAAAGCCCATTACACCTTTGGCAAAGGCTGTTCTCCAACTGGAGCGCTCGCAGGCAAGTGTTTCCCAATTGTTGGTGTTTATACTACATTTTAAAAGATTTGTCTTGAGAGAGTCTTTGAACCTCTTTTGTTGACCACCAGCATTACACTTTCCATTTTTAAGTTTGGAATAGAGGAGTTGCTTTGGAAGACGATCATCAGGCATCCGCACAACATGACCAGTCCAACAAAGTTGATGTTGAAGAATCATTGCTTCAACACTGGTGATCTGTGCTTCTTCCCGTACACTGATATTAGTTTGCCTGTCTTCCCAAGTGATGTGCAAATTTTTCAGAGACCCCATTGATGGAATCTTTCAAGGAGTTGGAGATGGCCTTTATAAATGGTCTATACTTCCAGAAACCCCCGTCACTCCCTTGCCCCTAGCGAATCCCACTGCCCCCCCCGAAAACCAGCTTAAGCTGCCTCTGGAGAATGGACAATGTACAACTGAAGAATTCCAAATAAGAGGGGTGGGGGGAATCTCCAATTTAAATATGTAAACTGTACCTGGAAGGGTGAGTCTCATCTCGAAGTCCTCTGGGAGAGATGGCCGACCTTCCTATGAAGCACTGCCAGTCTAGGCAGAAAACTATTTCTAAACCTTTGGTGCTACATCAGTGCGTTGAAACCGTGCAATTAACAAGTCTATTTATAAGCACTTTTGACTGGGGAAAAATGAAGCACATCACTACAGATAATGAAGGTAAATGGCTGCCATCACTCATTCTCCGCAATCTATTTGTCTTGCGGTGAAGGGCTGTCTCAGAGACGACGGGGAAGAGGAAGGGTAACCCTCCTCAAGATCAACAAGGAGAACCTCGCCGTGGAATCAACTTTCAAAGCTCCCTCCAGCGATGTTATTTCTCCCTCTCCAAATCAGGGCCTGAAAACTTTTATTCATTCATTCATACAACTTATACACCACCCTATACCCGGAGGTCTCAGGGTGGTTCACAACAAGACCACAACATATAAAATCAAATCAAAAGCAATAACCCCCCCCCCAAAAAAAAACACCACTTTCTAAAAGGGTGTTGGATGTCAGGGAGGTCAACCAAAGGCCTGGTTAAAAAGGAACATTTTTGCCTGGTGCCTAAAAGTGTATAAGGAAGGCAACGGGTAAACTTCCCTGGGGAGAGCATTCCACAGATGGGGAGCCACTGCAGAGAAGGCCCTGTTCTCGTATTGCTACCCTCCGGACCTCTCGAGAAGGAGGCACACAAAGGATGGCCTCAGAAGATGATCTCAGGGTCCGGGTTGGTTCATATGGAAAGAGGCAGTCCTTGAGGTATTGTGGCCCTGAGCAGTTTAAGGCTTTATAGGTCAAGACCAGCACTTTGAATTGGGCCAGGAAACTAATTGGTAGCCAGTGGAGTCGGACCAGGATAGGTGCAATATGCTCAAACCGTCTTGCTCCGGTGAGCAACTTGGCTCTGAATTCTGCACCAGCTGAAGTTTCCGAACCGTCTTCAGAGGCAGCCCCACGTAGAACGCATTGCAGTAATCTAACCTTCAGGTTACCAGCTGAAGATGACGGAAGGCATACGCAAGCGTCAACTGTGGCAAGCCTGGATGCTGACATGAAGCCAGGGTTCCCTGCACTGAAAAATCAGAACATTTCTCAAGCCCAAAACATGGTGCCCTGGTGCCCTTCATTGAAGCGGTCGAGTGGGCATTTGTAGGGGAAGACTATCTCATAGGTAAACTGAGGTCCAGCACCGAGGGCCTTCTGGCGGTTCCCTCACTACGAGAAGCGGAGTTACAGGGAACCAGGCAGAGGGCCTTCTCGGTGGTGGCGCTCTCCCTGTGGAACACTCTCCCATCAGATGTCAAAGAGAAAAACAACTACCAGACTTTTAGAAGACACCTGAAGGCAGCCCTGTTTAGGGAAGTTTTTAATGACTGATGTTTTATTGCACTTTTAATCTTTTGTTGGAAGCCGCCCAGAGTGGCTGGGGAAACCCAGCCAGATGGGCAGGGTATAAATAATAAATTATTATTATTGACTGGTCCCAAGGGATTTATATACTAATAGTAACACATTGAACATGGCCCTGCAGCAAACTGGCAACCAGTGCAGCTCTTGCAGGCCTCAGTCCTGTCAGCAACTGTGCTGCAGCATTCTGCACCTCCAGGTCAAGTTCAAGGGAAGCCCCACACAGAGCGCATTGCAGTAATCCAGTCTTGAACTAACCAGAGAATGAACGGCTGTGGCAGGCTTCTCCAGCCCAGGAATGGGTACAAGACACAGCAGCATCTAGACTTTAAGCAAACGGCAGCTCTTCAGCCTTCTCTCCTTCCTCCTCCAACAGTTTCCCCTGCTTACATGGTTCTCTTGCAAGCACAGCCTTCCCACACATTCCAGTTTCCGTTCCATAATTTCCAACAAATCCTCTGACAAGACGTGCCTCAGCCAGCCTTCACCGAAACATCTGGAGGCCAGTAGGCTGGTGAAGGTGGTCAGAGGTCTCTTGAAGACGCCCTCCGGCTCCATTGTGTTAACACACAAGCCGAGTGTTGCTCGCAGGGATTCAGGGAGTGTAGACCACGCAAGGAGGCAGCCTTGCCCTGCTCTAGAGACTCCTCCAGTGAAAGCGCCGGCTTGCCTTGCGGGTCCCTCAACATGAATTAATGCATTCCCCTCTCCAAAAAAATAAATACATTTAAAAATGCAACTAGGTTGTTTCTGTGTTCAAATGATGAGAGATAATTTGGCAAAAGCCTAGTTTTGGGCACGGCTGGGGAGTGCGAGCTGCCTGTTCACGGAGATGTAAAACAAGCTCAAGGCTCAAGGAGGTTTTCCAGAACATGCTTCTGCTAGCCCAGGTGGCCTTCTGTAGGGTTGCTTCTCTGAGGTGGCCTTGCCTGAGCGCCTGCAGATTTCCCCTTCCTTCCATCCAGCATTTCTGGGGGTGAAGAGACTCCTTTAAAATGAAAGATTGCAGCTTCCTAGTTTAGAGAACAGGCAAGGAAGAGGAGCTGTGATAGAAGCCTATGCAGAAAGCAGATAGGAAAAAAATGCTTTTCTACCCCTCTCATTGCACTAGAACTCGTGGACATTCAGTGAAGATGAAGGCTGGAAGATTTAGGACAGAAAAAGAAAGCCCTTCTTCATTGCAGCACATGGTTAAACTGTGGAACTCCCTTCCACAGGAGGCAGTGATGGCCACCAGCTTGGCTGGCTTTAAAAGAGGACTGGATACCCTCTTCCTCCCCATTTGGAGGCAGCAGTGTTTTTGAATGCTCCTTGCTTGAAACAACAGGAGAGGAGATTTCTCCTGTGCTCAGATCCCACCTGTGGGTTTCCCATAATGGATATTTGGTTGGCCACTGTGAGAACAGGATGCTGGAGAGAGCCAGTGTGGTGTAGTGGTTAAGAGCGGTAGACTCGTAATCTGGTGAACCGTGTTCGCGTCTCCGCTCCTCCACATGCAGCTGCTGGGTGACCTTGGGCTAGTCACACTTCTCTGAAGTCTCTCAGCCCCACTCACCTCACAGAGTGTTTGTGTGGGGGAGGAAGGGAAAGGAGAATGTGAGCCGCTTTGAGACTCCTTCGGGTAGGGATAAAGCGGGATATCAAATCCAAACTCTTCTTCTTCTTCTGGACTAGATGGGCCACTGGCCTGATCCACTGGCCTTATGTTCTTATAAAAGGTAAAGGTAAAGGGACCCCTGACCGTTAGGTCCAGCCGTGGATGACTCTGGGGTTGCGGCGCTCATCTCGCTTTACTGGCCGAGGGAGCCGGCATACAGCTTCCGGGTCATGCGGCCAGCAGGACTAAGCCGCTTCTGGCGAACCAGAGCAGTGCACGGAAACACCGTTTACCTTCCCGCCAGAGCGGTACCTATTGATCTACTTGCACTTTGACGTGCTTTCGAACTGCTAGGTTGGCAGGAGCAGGGACCAAGCAACGGGAGCTCACCCCGTTGTGGGGATTCGAACCGCCAACCTTCTGATCGGAAAGCCCTAGGCTCCGTGGTTTAGCCCACAGCGCCACCCGCGTCTTATAAATGCACACTAAAAAGGATTTCCGGAGACGATCTGAGCCTTGAAATGACCCAAACCCAGACTGGGACTCCATTATCAGATGCTGGGAGGACAAAGGACTCCTGAGTGTCTCACTGCTTCCCCGACCCCATTCTTTGCCCTATTTCCATGTGTCCAAAGCCTAAATCTCTCTCTTTTTTTGGGGGGGGGGATCCTGCAAGAATATTCTTCCTACCTCCTAGCCGAGAGAGAGAGGAGCAGCACCGCCCTGCCTCCTCTCAGCCTCCTCCTCCTCCTCCTCTTCTCCCCAGCCAGTCAATCTGCCATCCAAATAAATGTCTCTCGCCTCCCTTCCTCCCTTGGCATCCCTTCTTGGGAAGCAAGAGTTTTGTTCTCCCCGCCACCCCCAGACAGCAGCTGCAGCGTCAGGGGCAAAAAAGAAAGAAAGAAAGAAAGTGAGAATAGCAATGCGGGAGAGATTTATTTAAAGGGGAAGCGCTGACAGGGGACTCAGTGCAGGGAACAGCTGTCTTGGCTGTAATTTAACACCTTGCCTGAAAAGGGGGGGGAACCACCATGAAGTGCCTGTTTGTGAGGGTGGCCAGGCAAGGGGTGTGATTTATAACCAGGTAGCTAAAGGAGAAAGAGAGAGAGACTCACTGTAGTCGCTGTTCTCGTCCTTCGTCCCATCAATTGTCCCATCTGGGTGCATCTGCAGGAAGAATTCCTGCTGGCTGAATAACCTTGTCACGATTCCTTTCAGCTGGGGTTCTGCAAGGAGGGAGGGAGAGAGGGAGGGGGCATGTTAACCCGGGCGTTTTTGTCCAGAGCAGCGGCCCCCAAACATTCAGGCCACCATCCTCCTTGGTTCCACAAATTCATCCCAAACCGATATAAAAAAGAAACATTACTTAGAGCAGTGGCTTGCCTGACTCATTAAGGAATCATAAAATCACAGAACTGTAGTGTTGGAAGAGACCCCAAGGGGCCATCTAGCCCAACCCCCTGGAAAGCCACAGCTAAAGAATCCCTGACAGATGGCCAGCCAACCTCTGCTTCAAAAGGTTATACGATTATAACCCAATAAAATTCAAAACGGCCACAACTAACTGCACATTTATCCAGAATCCAATTAAAACTATTTAGCTTAATTAATGCCACAAAACGCATGGAGTTGATCCAGCGATGCTGTATGTCAAAGTCTGATAGGCATTTATACCTCCAGCTCCCCATTGCTGCCCCCCTTGCCTCTTTGCACACACCCCCTCGAGTAATTCCACCGTCCCCCACCCAGTGGGGGAAAACACTAGCCCAAAGGAGGAGGAAGATCCTCAACATTCTGTCACACCCCAGCGTGACCAAGGAACCGAGGACCCAGGAGACAAGGGATGCGGCCTCACAGAGGTGAGCAGACTCTGCTCCCACTGTCCAGAAGGAGTCTTGGGGACTCCTCTAGCGCCCCCAAACCAGCTTTCCCCTGCAGAAGTGAATGGCTCTCTTTCACTCCTATGGGGCAAAGGAGAGCATAGAAGCGAAAGCATACGTCCTACTATGTTTGAGAAAAATTGATGCAAAGTAATTACCGGTATGATTAAGCTGACTTATTGCAAAATAATACATACAAAGCAGCTTAACAGGTTTATGTGAAAACTGACTTTTTTTGTAATGTTTTGGAACAAGAAGTTAAAGACAATGGCCAACTGCTTTCAACCTGCCATAACAGTACTTCTTTATGCGCCTTATCTTTATTAATAAAATAACATTTATTTAAACATTAAAAAAAGACTCATACAAAACAGGATGATAGAGAAGAGAAGACTGAGAGGTGATATGAGATCCGTCTTCAAATATCTCTAGGGCTGTCACACGGAAGAAGGAGAAAGCTTGTTTTCTCTTGGTCCAAAGAGGAGGACTTAAACCAATTAATTCAAGTTACAAGGAAGGAGAGGCCGACTAAACACCAGGAAGAACTTTCTGAGGGTAAAAGCTGTTTGACAGTGGGATGGAAAACCTCAGAAGGTGGTGGAATCTCATCATTTGGGATTTTAAAGCAGAGATTAGATCATGGGTAGGCAACCTAAGGCCCGGGGGCCGGATCCGGCCCAACCGCCTTCTAAATCCATACATGAGTAGGATGGATCTGTGCCATCCTGTGTGATCATATCACCCAGTCACACGGCAGGATCTACTCCATGCAGCACATTGTTAAACTATGGAACTCCCCGCCACAGGAGGCAGTTAGATGGTCACCGGCCTTGATGGCTTTAAAGGAAGATGAGACAAATTCATGGAGGAGAGAGGGCTATCAATGGCTACTATCCGACTTTTAGAAGACATCTGAAGGCAGCCCTGTTTAGGGAAGTTTCTAATGTTTGAAGTTTTATTCTGTTTTTAGCATTCTGTTGGGAGCCGCCCAGAGTGGCTGGGGGATAAATAAGAAAATTATTATTATTATCATCATCACTACTACCACAGGAAAGGGCTCTCATGCTGGAATCCTGCTTGCTGGTTGGTTGGCCACTGCGAGAACAAGATGCTGGACTAACTAGATGGGCCATTGGCCTCATCCAGCAGGCTCTCCTTATGTTCTTAGCATAGATCAGGCATGTTCAAAGTCCGTTTCGGGGGCCTAATCCAGCCCGCTGGTCGATTTAATCCGGCCTCCGTGGCAGTATATGTTCTGGGGTAAAATCCTTAAAAGCTCAACAACTTTGGTCGGCCCTCACACACATTCACTTCATCAAATCTGCCCCTCTTTGAAAAAAGTTTGGGCACCCCTGGCATAGACCATACAGGGGCTAGGGGAAAAAGACCCACCAGCCCCACTTAGCTCCCTGGTCCAACCTGCAGCTGGGCATAGGAAGCTTGTGGCAAGCAACCTCAACATTGGCGACAGCAGCGCTGGCACAGAACCCGAGCCCAATGCAGGCAGTGGGTCTGAGAGAATCCCCTGGTGTCTGGCCAAGTCCCTGGCTACACACTGAGTCATTGTCACTGCAAGCAGTCAAACAGGCTCTGTGTATAACACATTGCCTGCCAAAGGAACAGGATCCTCTCCAGAATCTGAAACGTTCCCTTGCTTGCTCTGGGCTAGACCTGCAAATCCAGAGCTGAAGGGTGTGCGAAGAAGGGACACTGGCCTTCTCCAACCAGGGGGACCTCAAAATATTTTGGAAGACAATTCCCACCAGCCCCAGAAGTTTTGCAGTGAAACCAAATGAGATGTCCCATCCTAGGTGTTTATTGTGGGGAACCAACAAGCAGGGTTTCCACACAAGAGGAAATCTCTCCCCTCTCCTAAGGTCTCCAGCAGCTGGCATTTAGAAGCACTGCAGGCTCCAGCTGTGGAACCAGAACAAAGCCATCATGGCTGCTAGCCATCAATTGCCATGGATTTGTCCAATCCTCTACCGTGTTTCCCCTATTTTAAGACACCGTCTTATATATTTTTCCCCCCTCAAGAAAATGCACTATGGTTTATTTTGAGGGGATGTCTTATTTTTATTACGTAAGCACACCTTGGCAAGGCCACGCTCGAGTTCTGGGGCTGCGAAGGACGGGACGGGCGCGGAGCTCTTTGCTTGCTTGCTGGCAGCGGGGGGAGAATCCAAGCTGAGCTTTGAGGAAATGGGCACCAGAGAGACCCGCTTTCGCTGGGCGCTCTCTCCTGCTCCTCCTCTGCCGCCTTCCCTCCTCGAAACTCGACAGAAGCCTTGTTTTCCAAGGGGCCTCTTGGGCGACGCTCGGGGCGGCTCGGGGGATTTCGTCGTGGCGGCGAGCAGGGAAAGCCCGTGCTGCCTTCCCTCTCCACCACGGCGGCCGCCCTGTGAGCTCTGCGCCGAGCGGAGTTGGGCGAGCACGCGGGTGAAGAGACCTTCGGAGTGCCTTTGTCACGCCCGCTGCCCTTTCCTGTGCGCCCTGCTCTGCAGAGTTCCTGAGCGCTGCTTCCGGGGCTGACTGGTTTTGGTGGCGGGACTGAACGCCCAGCCCCGCCTTTTCCTTGGCGCCCTCCAGAACTGCGCCTATCACTATGGCTTATTTTCGGGGTACGGCTTATATTTCGCAAATGCGAAAAAATCCTGCTATGGCTTATTTTATGACTACGTCTTAAATTAGGGGAAACAGGGTATTAAAGCCATCCAAGTTGGTAGTAATCACTGCGTCCTGTGGGAGTGAAGAAGGGCTTTCATTTATCTTGGACTCCTGCAATGCGCTCTACGGGGGGCTCCCTTTGAAGGTGATGCAGAAACTACAACTACTGTAATCCAGAATGCAGCAGCTAGACTGGTGACTGGGAGCGGCTGCCGAGACCACATAACACTGGTCCTGAAAGATCTTCATTGGCTCCCAGGACATTTGCAAGCACAATTCAAAGTGTTGGTGCTGACCTATAAAGCCCTAAACGGCCTCAGCCCAGTATCCCTGAAGGAGCGTCTCCACCGCCATTGCTCAGTCTGGACACTGAGGTCCAGCTCCGAGGGCCTTCTGGTGGTTCCCTCACTGTGAGAAGCGAAGTTACAGGGAACCAGGCAGAGGGCCTTCTCGGTGGTGGCACCCGCCCTGTGGAACGCCCTCCCATCAGATGTCAAGGAAATAAACAACTACCTGACTTTTAGAAGACATCTGAAGGCAGCAATGTTTAGGGAAGTTTTTAAGGTGTGACATTTTAATGTATTTTTCATCTTTGTTGGAAGCCGCCCAGATTGGCTGGAGAAACCTAGTCAGATGGGTGGGATATGAATAATAAATTATTATTATTATTATTATTATTATTATTATTATTATTATTGTTATTATTATTATTATTATTATCTGTGCTGAATCTTCCAAAATTCAGCTTCTTGGATGTCCACGTTTGGAGACAAACTTTTCTCTATCCACATCCTCCATTCCAGGCATGATTTTATAAAGTTCTATCATGACACCTCTTGTTTGCCTTTTCTCTAAACTAAAAAGCCGCAAACATCGCAACCTTTCCTCCTAAGAGAGTCCCTCTATGGTATGCAGCCTGTGCACAAATGGCTACACAGGTGTGCCTGCATTCACCTTAGTAAAAACCTTTCTCCAGGGGGGGGGGGTTGTTCCATCCCCATGATCATTAAGGCTGTCATTTTCTGAACCTTTTCCAATTCTACATTATCCTTTTTGAGAGGAGGTGACCAGAACCATACACAGTATTCCAAATACTGACATGTTTAACCCCTGCTGTTTTGGATGAAACGGAAGAGGAGACACACACACCTCCTCTCTCACACACACACTGAAGCAGTCAACTCTAAGAAAGATTCCAGTACGTTTCCGAGCACAATTCAAAGTGTTGGTGCTGACCTTGAAAGCCCTCGGCCTCGGTCCTGTATATCTGAAGGAGCGTCTCCACCCCCATCGTTCTGCCCGGACACAGAGGTCCAGCTCTGAGGGCCTTCTGGTGGTTCCCTCCCTGCGAGAAGCCAAGTTACAGGTAACCAGGCCTTCTCGGTAGTGGCACCTGCCCTGTGGAACGTCCTCCCATCAGAGGTCAAGGAAATAAACAACTACCTGACTTTTAGAAGACACCTGAAGACAGCCCTGTTTAGGGAAATTTTTAATGTGTGACATTTTAATGTATTTTAATCTTTGTTGGAAGCCGCCCAGAGTGGCTGGGGAAACCCAGCCGGATGGGCGGGGTACAAATAATAAACTATTATTATTATTATTATTATTATTATTATTATTATTCAAAAGCTATGGAGAGGCTTGGATAGAGAAAAACGCTGCAGAAGATGACTAGGAGGCATGCTTATAAGGCAAAAGAGCACATCAGGAGAACACAGAATCACAGAATTGCAGAGTTGGAAGGGACCTCAAGGACCATCTAGTCCAGCCCCGTGCAATGCAGGAATCTCAGCTGAAGAATCTCTCTGAGGGCCATCCATTCTCTGCTGAAGAATCTCCTGTTGAATAGTGGGAAAGATGGACGAAGACACAGCTCTTAAAACAACCAGCTCTTTATTGTAGCTCAATACATAACATCTCCCATGAAGAGGAATCCACCACCTTCCGAGGGAGACCGTTCCACGGCTGAACGGCTCTTACTGCCAGAAAGCTCTTCCTAATGTTTACCCTATATACTCGAGTATAAGCCTAGTTTTTCAGCACATTTTTTGTGCTGAAAAAACCGCCTTCGGCTTATACTCGAGTGAGGCAGGCAGTGGCTCCTATGAAGCTTTCCCAGGTTTTTTGTGGTGAAATTGGGTGCCTCGGCTTATATTCGGGTCGGCTTGTACTCGAGTATATAGGTAATCGGAATCTCCTTTCTTGAAACTTGAATCCATTGGTTCTGGGGCTGCAGAAAACAAGCTTCCTCCGCCTCCCATGGGACAGCCAAAGACCATCAAGCTTCACTTCTGCTCCGGACCTGACCTTCTCCACCTAGGCCCTGACGCTGTCTCAGGTTCCCTTTGGTTCTCTCTCTCTCTCTCTCTCTCTCTCTCTCTCTCTCTCTCTCTCTCTCCCTGCGTTCTCCTCCGCTGGCTCACCAGAGGCTTCATCCCGCATCATTTATTTACCGACTTGCACAGATTGCTGATGGCATCTCTGCCGGTAACTGCCGCGCGGAACAGGCCTGCGGAACGGATTAAATACGATAACATTGTGCAGAGCTTTTCCTTACTGGGCCAAGATGGATGTTATTAGGTAACGGTTAACTGGAGGCATCTCTGTGGAGAGGGATGGCAGAGGCCTCCGATGCCAGAGCAGAAAGCGGCGGCCCTGTGGCACATCAAAACCTGTCATGTTTGCTTCACTCTGCACTCAGCGCTTCCCTTGTCATGATCGTGCTACAAGCTCAGCAGAGGACCAAGGCTGCAACCGCCCCCCCCTTTACTGCTTTGAACTAAGGAATAAGCACCATGGAAATTGGTGGGATTTGCTCACGACTCACAGTGTTAGAAACTCAGATATATAAACTAGGGGCCAAATGGCTCCTTAAACCAAGTCTGCAGTTGCCAAAATGGAATGTCTAAATGCCATTATTGGGCATGATAAGGGAAAAAGAAACCCTGGGGTGTGGATTTACTCCGCTGCCCAGCTCGTAGGGGTGCCACTCACCGCGGGTCTCTCCAGTCAGCAAAAGGAGGAGTCTCCAGCCAAGTCACAGAAGCAAGACAGCTGTCAGTAGACCTGATCCTTCTTGTTGCAATAAGGTTCAAACATGCAAAGAGTAGGAACCCCGAGCATGGGGTGGCATGAACTTTTAAAATAAAAAAATTCCTCCCAGTAGCACCTTAGAGACCAACTAAGTTTGTTCTTGGTATGAGCTTTCGTGTGCATGCACACTTCTTCAGATACTTTTAGAACTTCCTCCCCTGTCCCCATAATACATTTCCAACAGCAGCATCAATAGATATGTCACAAAGTAGGAGTGTCTGGCATGAAGAAACATGAAACTGTCACCCACCCCTGTCAATCACCCCAGTTCCCGACGCCTTTTAACCACCCTCTTCCCCAAAGAACAATAAGAGTATTTACACAGGCCCCTAGCTGCAAGGCTTTCCTGCACTTCTCCTCTGAAAGGATCAGGATTCAACCCACCATCCCGATGGGTTTCTGCCTGGGGTATGTGCTGCCCCTGACTGCCTCCTGCCTCCTATTGTGAGGCTAAGTTCACACCTTGTGGAGGGGGAAGGAGGATGTAACCTTATGCTTAAGGGCATGGATAGGCAACCTAAGGCCCGGGGGCCAGATGCGGCCCAATCGCCTTCTCAATCCGGCCCACGGATGGTCCGGGAATCAGCGTGTTTTTACATGAGTAGAACGTGTCCTTTTATTTAAAATGCATCTCTGGGTTTTTTGGGGGGCATAGGAATTCATTCATATCCCCCACCCCAAAAAAAATATAGTCCAGCCCACCACATGGTCTGAGGGACAGTGAACCAGCCCACGGCTGAAAAGGGTTGTTGACTGCTGCTTAAGGGATTATGGAGGAGGGGAGACCTGGATTCCCCTCTTCCAGAGGAACCAAGGAAATCGGTCAAACTGTTGAATTCTGGATATTATTTGTGAAGTTTCTACAGTTTTCTATATTGGATTGTCAGAGGAAACAGTTTGATACCTGGTGGCGCTGTGGGTTAAACCACAGAGCCTAGGGCTTGCTGATCAGAAGGTCGGCGGTTCAAATCCCCGTGACGGGGTGAGCTCCCATTGCTTGGTCCCAGCTCCTGCCCACCTAGCAGTTCGAAAGCACGTCAAAGCGCAAGTAGATAAAGAGGTACCGCTGCAGCGGGAAGGTAAACGGCATTTCTGTGCGCTGCTCTGGTTCACCAGAAGCAGCTTTGTCATGCTGGCCACATGACCCGGAAGCTGTACGCCGGCTCTTGGCCAGTAAAGCGAGATGAGCCCCACAACCCCAGAGTCGGACACGACTGGACCTAATGGTCAGGGGTCCCTTTACCTTTACCTATCTGCTTATGGCTACAATTTTATAGACTGCCTTTCTGAGCCTCGTTGCTGTTGTGTATGTCTGGTGCTTGTGTAAACGGTCATTGTCCTGGCCTTAGTCCGAGGCTGTGGTGAGGACTTGGGGTTTTTGGGTAGTCATTTAACTGCCCCCCCCCATTTCTGGTTTTGACAGGTAAGTCTCTAAAGTCTAATTTATCAAATGATGGACTGACTGTGATTGATTCTCAGTTAAACATCTGGCTAGTTCAGAGGAGGACCTTGAGCTAAGTTTAGAACTCTGGGAACTTAAAGCAGAACAGTCCCTTGATCCAGGGACATAGATATTGACCTATTTCAAGCTCTTTTTCTTAATGGACCATTCGTAACATAAGAATATTCTTCACAACTGGGAGCAGGGGGGGGGGAGTAAAGACAAGCAACAACAATTAACTATAATAGGGTCGCCATATTTAAAAAAGTGAAAATCCAGACACATAAAGTTGTTGAGCTCCTGCTCAGGCTGCACAGAAAAAAACACTTTGGTTCCTGAAATTCATTCTGATTGTGCGGATAAAATGCAATACTTGTTCCGCATTTGTATGAAGTCAGTTTTTTTAGTGTGGCGGAACTCCCTGCCACTTGACATCAGGCAGGAACCTTAACTGCCCTCTTTCCAGTGCCCGCTAAAAACATCCTTGTTTAGACAAGCTGTTTAGAAAGTTGGTGTGAATTTTAATCTGTTTTCAGTCTGCTGCTATTTTAACTTTTCAATTGTTTAGCTTCTTATCATTATCTTTTCTTGTTGATAATGTTGTTGCTTTATCTTTGTTGTAAACAGCTTTGAGAATCAATTGGCATATGAATTTTATGAAATAAATAACATAAATAGGAGAGTTCCAGTTACAGGTAGGTAGCCGTGTTGGTCTGCCGTAGTTGAAACAAAATAAAAAAATTCCTTCCAGTAGCACCTTAGAGACCAACTAAGTTTGTTCTTGTTCGTGTGTATGCACACAAAAGCTCATACCAAGAACAAACTTACCGGTAGTTGGTCTTTAAGGTGCTACTGGAAGGATTTTTATTTTATTTTTTTGTTATAAATAGGAGAGTTGCCAGAGGAATTTATTGCCCTAGCAGCTAATAGCTGGAGACCCAGCTATTGGAAGGTGTTTGCACAGGGGCTTATCCCCCCAACCCCTGACCAGAAGCAATAATATCCATTGCAGGGCAGAGCAGGGAGAGAAAGAATCTAGCAGTCTTGGGAAATGGACACAACTGACTCGCTCTCTGTGAGAATCCAAATGCATAGATGGGGGGGGCTATTCCTCCTGATAGAAAACATATGAGGGAGCAGAACCCTTGGGGTGGTGATGCTGTGAGCCCTTCCATCCCGTGCGCTTCTCATGCGTGTGATACTAAGCAAAAGCATTTTATTGCCACAGAAAACGCTACCGGCCTTCAATGACCTTCATCCCAAAGACACCAACATTGAAAGTGTAACCGGGGACACCTGAAACCCCTCAATTCTCACACAAAGGATTACTTGGGAGTAAGTCTCCATGGGTACTTCGAATCGCAGAATTGGACACACACACACACACACACACACACACACACACACACACACACACACCATGGTCACCTGGCCCAGTCCCCTGCAATGCAGGAATCACAGCTAAAGAATCCTTGACAGATGGCCATCTGACATCTCTTTAAAAACCTCCAACGAATCATGGAATTGGAAAGTTGGAAGGGACACCAAGGGGCATCTAGTCCAACCCCCCTGCAATGCAAGAACCTCAGTTTATAGGAGAAGAAGAGTTTGGCTTTGATATCCCGCTTTATCCCTACCCGAAGGAGTCTCCAAGCGGCTCACATTCTCCTTTCCCTTCCTCCCCCACAACAAACCCTCTGTGAGGTGAGTGGGGCTGAGAGACTTCAGAGAAGTGTGACTAGCCCAAGGTCACTCAGCAGCTGCATGTGGAGGAGTGGAGACGTGAACCCAGTTCACCAGATTATGAGTCTACCGCTCTTAACCACTACACCACACTGGCTCTCAGAGTGCCCCTTTGCTCTAGTTAGGGAATCCGGCTGATTTGGAGTTCTGGACCAGCAGAGTCCTCCGACTGTGATTGACAGGTTGACAAAATGGAGATGGGTCTCCTGCTGGACTGCCCCCCCCCGGTGGCATAGGAAGGGGGGTGCGGTATGTGCGGGCCACCCCGGGTGTCTTCACTGAGGGGGGTGACAAAATGGCAAAAATATGTGTTTTTAAAATAAAATTTAAAAATTGGGGCTCACGACACTTTTCTCAAAAAAATATTATTTAAAATGAGTTTAATAACTTTGTCTGGCAATTAATTAACCTCAACAAGTCAACATAATACATACTGAAACTTTTTAGTTCAGTCAACAAACGCAACAAAATGTGGCTGGGCGCAAACAGGCACACACACACCCCCGGACTCCTTCATCGGAGCCTGGCCTGAAGGCGCTGTGCTTTGGCTGTAGCGCTTGTGCCTAACACAGCTCTGCCCTGAACCAGGGGAGAAGAGCAAGCAAGGGGATGGCAGCACTGCTGCTCACCTTCCTCGGCCGCAGCACACCTCACGCCCGGCAGCAGCCGCTCTTCTGGCCCGGCGGTAGAGAGCAGCCCTCGTCAGCGTGCCAAGGCACACCCGGGCGCAACAGCTCCATTGCTGGATCAGGTTTGACCCGATGGCAGAGAGCAGGAGGGTCAGCAGCAATGCTGGCACCCACCCTCCTTGGCGTTGGCACCTCACGCCCAGCTGCAGTAGCTCCATCGCCCGGTAGCAGAGAGCAGGGGGAGAGTGAACAGCAGCTTTCACCCCTCTCCTACCCTGAACTATGGCACATGGAGGGCACCCTTTGTGCCCCGCCTTCCTCGGGGGGGGGCACCCCATGCGCCTGCCCCAGGCAGCACAGGTATATGCTCCGTTGCCCCCCCCTTTGTTGGGGAGGGGTCCCTTAGCTGCTGCACCCTCTGTTGGGAAGCCTCACAAGCTCTGGAATGTTCCACAAGGCAAACCGTTTTGGAGTTAATTTAATCAAATTACTAGCTGTTTACTCTCCGGCGTTTGAATGGCAGCGGCTGTGTTCGGGAGATGAAGGCTTCTCCGCTGACTCATCAATCAGCCCCTCGCCCCCACCTGGCAGCTCCAGCTTGAAGACAGAGGAAGAAGAATGGCACGCTCAACATCCCAGGCAGGAAGAATGGAATCAACACAAACAGAGGCTTTCAAGCCCCTTTTGGCAGAAGCAAAGCCTCTGGCACCAAAGTCTTCGGTGTCCTCTCAGCAGAGGAGACGCCACTAAAAAAAACCAACACAGTTTCTACATAAGAACATAAAAGAAGAGCCTGCTGGATCAGGCCAATGAGGGCCCCTCTGGTCCAGGATCCTGTTCTCCCAGCAGCCCACCAGATGCCAGTTGTTCTCTTAAACAACTGTGCCCAGAAAGCCGTCTCTGTGGGTCGTGCTTGGGGCGGTTGCCACACACGGTAGCGTTCTAAGCCCCTCGCTGGGCTCTGCAGCTCTTTTGCCTACAAAAGTGGAGTTTGATGTCTCAAGTGGAGAATTCAAGTTTCTAGCCCTGAAGGTGGCATGAACAGGACTAGGCCTGTGTGGGAAGGACCTGGTAGATCTGAACAAGACAGGGAGTTTGGGGTTTAATGATCAGGATCTGCCATAGAGAAAATGATTCGGTAACGCAAAGGGGGAAATGGAAGCCCATTCAGATATTTTGTGCAGCTTTCTCAATTCAGCGCTCTAGAGGAAAAGTGAGAAAGAGATGCCCTGATGGAAGTTTATAAAAATTATGCCTGGCACAGAGAAAGCGGACACAGAAAAGTTTGTCTCCATCTCCCATTACACAACTACTTGTGAACATTGGAAGATTCGGGACAGATAAAAGTCCATCTTCATGCAGCACAGAGTTGAACTATGGAATTCCCTGCCACAGGAGACAGTGATGGACACCAACCTAGATGGCTTCAAAGGGGGATCAGAGAGATTCATGAAGGAGGAGAGGGTGATCGATGGCTCTGCTCTGCCCTTCACAGTTGGAGGTAGCAAGGCTTCCAAATACCAGTTTCTGGGGACCGCAGGAGGGGAGAATTCTCTTGGATCCTGCTGGTGGGCTTCTGCCCACTGGGGCACCTTGTTGGCCATGGGGAGGAGAAGATGCTGGACTAGTTGGGCCACTTGGCACAGCAGAATGTGGGCCAGCACATGGGCAAACGGACATTTCCTTTTCACACACACCCCAAATGCTCCGTATAGGAGACCATCCTCTCTAAGCAATGATCAGCATGCCTGATCCTGTACACTGAATCAGCTGGTAAACTATGAGGACTCAGCGCTGGCCAGGAGGTCCCTGAGGACCAAACAAACTTCCACCAAGTTTTCTAGTATCCAAAATTTGCTAACTCTCCATCGTTTCAGGCCTACCTGAAAACTCCAAGAAGAACCTGGGAGCTTCTGGACCGTCTAGAGGGGTTGGGAGCTGGGGGCACTGTTATACAGTGGTTCCGCTCCTTCCTCCTGGGCCGTGTTCAGAAAGTGGTGGTGGGGGATGAGTGTTCAGACCCCTGGGCTCTCACTTGTGGGGTACCTCAGGGTTCCGTCCTCTCCCCCATGCTTTTTAACATCTATATGCAGCCGCTGGGAGAGATCATCAGGGGGTTTGGGCTGGGTGTTCATCAGTATGCGGATGATACCCAGCTCTACCTCTCTTTCAAATCAGAACCAGTGAAGGCAGTGAAGGTCCTATGTGAGTGCCTGGAGGCGGTTGGAGGATGGATGGCAGCTAACAGATTGAGGTTGAATCCTGACAAGACAGAAGTACTGTTTTTGGGGGACAGGGTGCGAGCGGGTGTGGGAGACTCCCTGGTCCTGAATGGGGTAACTGTGCCCCTGAAGGACCAGGTGCGCAGCCTGGGAGTCATTTTGGACTCACAGCTGTCCATGGAGGCGCAGGTTAATTCTGTGTCCAGGGCGGCTGTCTACCAGCTCCATCTGGTACGCAGGCTGAGACCCTACCTGCCCGCAGACTGTCTCGTCAGAGTGGTGCATGCTCTGGTTATCTCCCGCTTGGACTACTGCAATGCGCTCTACGTGGGGCTACCTTTGAAGGTGACCCGGAAACTGCAATTAATCCAGAATGCGGCAGCTAGACTGGTGACTGGGAGTGGCCGCTGGGACCACATAACACCGGTCCTGAGAGATCTACATTGGCTCCCAGTATGTTTCCGAGCACAATTCAAAGTGTTGGTGCTGACCTTTAAAGCCCTAAACGGCCTCGGTCCTGTATACCTGAAGGAGCGTCTCCACCCCCACCGTTCAGCCCGGACACTGAGGTCCAGCGCCGAGGGCCTTCTGGCGGTTCCCTCACTCCGAGAAGCGAAGCTACAGGGAACCAGGCAGAGGGCCTTTTCGGTGGTGGCGCCCGCCCTGTGGAACGCCCTCCCATCAGAGGTCAAAGCAATAAACAACCACATGACCTTTAGAAAACACCTGAAGGCAGCCCTGTTCAGGGAAGCTTTTAATCTGTGATGTTTTAATGTTTTGTTTTTTAATATTGCTGGAAGCCGCCCAGGGTGGCTGGGGAGACCCGGCCAGATGGGCGGGGTACAAATAATAAATTATTATTATTATTATTATTCTACATGCAAAGCAGGCACTCTTCTGCTGATCCTCCTTTGGGCTGTGAAAGCGCTAGGCTTTTTATATCCTAGAATTGTAGACTTGGAAGGGACCCAAGGGTCATCTAGTCCAACCCCCTGAAATGCAGGAATCTCAGCTAAAGCATCCATGACAGAAGGCCATCCAACCTCTGCTTAAAAACTTCCAATGAAGAAGAGTCCACCTTCTGAGGGAGTCTGTTACATTGTCAAAGGGAATGCCGCTTTGCAACACAGTCCCTGCCCAAGATAACTTGCTCCCTGCAGACTGAATTGTCCTCTTGCAGTTTTCCAAAATCTATACAGTAGACCCTCTACTTACGTCCCGCTCTACTTAGGTCCCTCCCAAGTCGCGACTGCGGCAAACCCGGAAGTAAACACCGGGTTTGCCACGATTCGCACATGTGCAGAAGCGGGCTGACGCCTGCGCACAACGGTGCATCTATCAGCTACCTGTTTCACCATAAGGACGGGCCTCCGGAACGGATTGTGGCCGTGAGTAGAGGTTCCACTGTAAACCGTAATCCACCCCAGTGCCGGATTTACGTATAAGCTAAACAAACTATAGCTTAGGGCCCCACTCTCTTGGGGGCCCCCCAAAAATTAAAAGGAACAAAAAAACTGGATATACATTTCCAAAATATAAGATAAAAAAGAAATAAAATAAAATCTACATACAGCAACTGTGTTTTGTGTTGTGTAGGCTCCTGTGATGTAAGTCATGGGCCCCGCCTGCTAGCCTGCTCCCTCAAATATATATAGAAAGGAGCTTTGCTCCTTTCTATATATAGGGTGCCTACATTCTGCATGGACTGGTTGCAAGGCAACATGTGCAAATGGCTTGAGATACCTATTAGGTCCATAAATTACCATATAGCATATAAAAGAATTCCTTCCAGTAGAACCTTAGGGACCAACTAAGTTTGCTATTGGCATGAGCTTTCGTGTGCATGCACACTTCTTCAGATACACACACGAAAGCTCATACCAAGAACAAACTTAGTTGGTCTCTAAGGTGCTACTGGAAGGAATTTTTTTATTTTGTTTCGACTACGGCTGACCAACACGGCTACCTACCTGTAACATACAGCATATATTCAACACAAAAAAACAGCGACAATTTGTTGTTGACAAAGGACAGCTGGACATATAAAGGGCCCCATTACCTCCAGTAGCTGAGGGCCTCATCAAACCTAAATCTGGCCCTGATCCACCCGTTAACAAACAGGCAGCTTAGCTACTACTTCCATGTGGATGATCCTAGTTCAAACCTCTTCCGACCGCTCCTGGCAATCCAAACACCAAGTGTCTCCCACCCCTCCCTGCCTCCATTCCCGCAGATGCCACATTCCCCCCCCCCAACAGCAAAGCCTTTTTCCGCCCAGCACTTAAATTTTAAAGAGCGATTTCCTCCACCCACACTCCAATGCCACACTCAGATGCATCACCAGGGAAGGGGGGGGGGGACTCTCTGACTAAATGGCAGCTGCAAACGAGGGGGTGGCCGTGGCCCTGATTCGTACGTTTGAGGCCCGAGCAGGCAATTGCCAAGAAAACTCACACGTGTCTTGGGGCAGTGTGGTCTAGTGGTCAGTGTGTCAGGCTAGGACCTGGGAGAGACCCAGGTTCAAATCCCCACTCTGCCCATGAAATCCACTGGGTAACCTGGGAGGGGGATGGCGGGCAGGCAGACAGGCAGACACTGCCTTCAGTCAGGCTAACCTACCTCACAGGGTTATTGTGGGGATTAAATGAGGAGCAAGGGAATAATGTAGGCCACTTTGAGCTCCTTGGAGTAAAGGGCAGGACATAAATGCAACAAATAAATAATAAAAAGAGTAGCAGAAGAAAGTTCAAACTTTTCTTTTTCGTTTAGAGAAAAGGCAAGTCAGAAGGGACATCATAGAAGTTTACAGAATTATTCCTGGCATGGAGAAAGTGGATGGAGAAATGTCTTTCTCCCTCTCTCATAACACTCAAACTCGTGGACATCAATGTTGGAAGATTCAGGACCGATAAAATCAATTCTTTATGAAGCACATAGTTAACCGGTGGAACTCCCTCCCACAGGAGGCAGGGATGGCCACCAATCTGGGGGGCTTTAATGGAGGATTAGACAAATTCATGGAGGAAGAGAGGGCTATCGATGTCTACCAGCCAGGAGGGGAGAGTTGCTCTTGTGCTCAGATCCGGTTTGTGGTTTCCTCACAGGCATCTGGTTGGACCCTGTGAGAACAGGATGCTGGGCTAGATGGACCACTGGCCTGATCCAGCAGGCTCCTCTTAGGTCCTTAATCTACTTTCTTATTTATGCATGTTATGTTTCAACAACTGAAGCACCGCTTAACACCGGGGTTTTTTTCTAAGCAGTGCGAAACGTGGTTGCAAAAGTGATAAAATCAGTTACAATTAACCCTTCTAACCAGCTGAAAATGACCCCCCTGGCTGATGTTCCTCCGCCCAGTCCTGCATCTCTCGCTAGCGCTGCAGTCCTGAGGAGCCCCTTTAGTGACAGTGGCAGGGCCTGTCGCATTAAGGATAGCCAGAACTTTCTGTCTCTCCATTAGATGCAGGAGCTGGCTTGCGGGAGCCGATGTTTGCAGGCGACCTGCAGCTCACGGCCAGATGCAACACGGCGAAAATGAAAGCAGAGGCGGAACCGACACACAAATATAGTCTGCGGGGGACAGGCAGTCCAACGACTGCCCTGGTTTCGCAAAGCTGCGGTGAGCTGTCATCTTCGATGTCCAGTGTGGAGACTATTGTTCGGCTGGTGTGGGCAATTATCGCAAGCCCATCTGGCGTTGAATCCTAAACAGTTTGCTTTCCATCACTGGGGGGGGGGGGGTGAGGATATATTCAGAGGCTTGGGTATGCTAAGTGAAAGAAAGAAAGAAAGAAAGTAGGAATGAACTTTGGAATATCTCCCTATGTAATAAAAATGTAAGGTGTCATCATGCTCTGCATTCTACAGAGTGAGGAATGGCTGGCAGGCCCAGGTGAGCTATTCAACGGAGGAGGGTCCAGGGGCCCTTCAAACAGAGATTGCCCCACAGAGCACCTGCCCCTGTTAAGAGGGGAGGGGCATGGGGTGAGAGGGGAGGGGCTTGGGGCAAGCTGTGAGAGGATGGGTGAGGGGGTGAGCAAGATGGATATGTTTAGCCTGGAGGTGTGGATAGGATAAAGGTAAAGGGACCCCTGACCAAGACCGGTAGGTCCAGTTGTGTCCGACTCTGGAGTTGTGGCACTCATCTCGCATTATTGGCCGAGGGAGCCGGCGTTCAGCTTCCAGGTCATGTGGCCAGCATGTCAAAGCCGCTTCTGGCGAACCAGAGCAGCGCACGGAAATGCCGTTTACCTTCCCGCTGCAGCGCTACCTATTGATCTACTTGCACTTTGATGTGCTTTCGAACTGCTAGGTTGGCAGGAGCAGGGACCGAGCAACAGGAGCTCACCCCATCGCGGGGATTCGAACCGCCGACCTTCTGATCGGCAAGCCCTAGGCTCTGTGGTTTAACCCACAGAGCCACCCGCGTCCCTTGACCCTTGATAGGATAGTCATCTTCAAATACCTGAAGGGCTGCCCCATGGAAGATGGTTTCTGCTGCTGCTCCAGAGGGCAGGATGCAAACCAATGGATTCAAATGACAAGAAAGGAAATTCCGACTAAACCTTAGGAAGAATTTTCTGACGGTATGGTAGGATTGCAGAGTTGGAAGGGACCACGAGGTTCAGCTAGTCCAACTTCCTGCAACGCAGGAATCTTTTGCCCAGTGTCGGGCTCTAACCCATGGTTAGAGTTCTACCAACTGAGGTATAGAGGTCTCTGCTTTTATTTAAGAGCTGTTCTGTTGGAACTCCCTGCCTCTTGAAAGCACCTTCACTGTACTTTTCCCCCGGCACCTGCTAAAGCATATTTGTTTAGACAAGACTATCCAGACGTATAGAACTGGATGAGAGTTTTCCTCTGCTTTTAGAATTTTAACTTTTCAAAATCCTTAAGCTATTGCTGTCATTTTTTGTACTGCTGATTTCATTTCCTTATCCTTTTTTGTGAACCACGTTAAGTGTCTTTTTAAAACCAATCAAGCAGTGTGCAACTCAATAAGATGCAACCAAATGGGAGGTGGGGTGTGTGTGCGTTGTAGCAAGTGAGTCGCCAAGGCCAGCGGGCAGAATGCGTGCCCAGCCTGCTGGCTCTGGTGCCACCAGAATTTCCTTCTTCCATTTAAAAGACTTTCTAGAACGATTTATCTGGGCTGGATCCAGCAAAAGAAGAAAAAAAGATGACTTCAATCACCACCCAGAACTTGGACCAGACAGGCACCTCTTGGAAAAAGATGAGTTATGATTTGCATTAGAACACTGAAATGCCAGGGCTATGCTGAACTGGAAACTGCCAGACCCTGAGAGCAGCATTCCCTAACCCTGGTGCCTTCCTGATGTTTAAGACTACAACTCGCATCAGCGTCGGATAGCATGGCCATGCCAGGTAACCAGGGCAAGGGAAAGGTGTTTTGCAGCAAGACCCATTTCCAAAAGGCATCGCCCTTGACTCAACACAAGAAGAACCAGTTGGATCAGGCCAGTGGCTCATCTTGTCCAGTATCCAGTGGCCAACCAGGTGCCTCTTTTGAGAAACCAGTAAGCAGAACCTGAGCACAAGAGCAATTCTTCCCTCCTGTAGGCTCTTCAGAAGCCTTTCTGCCTCCAACTGTGTAGCCAAAGAATAGCCATCATGGCTAGTGGCCAGTAGCCTTTGAAAGTCCTCCCCTCCATAAATTGCTCTATTCCTCTTTTAAAGCGATCCAGGCAGGTGGCCCTCACTGCCTCCTGCTGCAGGGAGTTCCATAGTTTAACTAGAATCATAGAATCATAGAGTTGGAAGAGACCACAAGGGCCATCCCATTTGGTTTCACTGCAAAACTTCTGGGGCTGGTGGGAATTGTCTTCCAAAATATTTTGAGGTCCCCCTCCTTGGAGAAGGCGGGTGTCCCTTCTTCGCACACCCTTCAGCTCTGGATTTCATAGAATCCTAGAGTTGGAAGAGACCCCAAGGGCCATCCAGTCCAACCCCCCTGCCAAGCAGGAACACCATCAAAGCATTCTTGACAGATGGCTGTCAAGCCTCTGCTTAAAGACCTCCAAAGAAGGAGACTCCACCACACTCCTTGGCAGCAAATTCCACTGTCGAACAGCTCTTACTGTCAGGAAGTTCTTCCTAATGTTTAGGTGGAATCTTCTTTCTTGTAGTTTGAATCCATTGCTCCGTGTCCGCTTCTCTGGAGCAGCAGAAAACAACCTTTCTCCCTCCTCTATATGACATCCTTTTATATATTTGAACATGGCTATCATATCACCCCTGAACCTTCTCTTCTCCAGGCTAAACATACCCAGCTCCCTAAGCCGTTCCTCATAAGGCATCATTTCCAGGCCTTTGACCATTTTGGTTGCCCTCCTCTCGACACGTTCCAGCTTGTCAGTATCCTTCTTGAACGGTGGTGCCCAGAATTGGACACAGTATTCCAGGTGAGGTCTGACCAGAGCAGAATACAGTGGTACTATTACTTCCCTTGACCTAGATGCTGTACTCCTATTGATGCAGCCCAGAATTGCATTGGCTTTTTGAGCTGCTGCATCACACTGTTAACTCATGTCAAGTATGTGATCTACCAAGACTCCTAGATCCTTTTCACTTGTACTGCTCTCAAGCCAGGTGTCACCCATCCTGTATTTGTGCCTTTCATTTTTTTTGCCCAAGTGTAGTACTTTACATTTCTCCCTATTAAAATTCATCCTGTTTTCTTTGGCCCAATTCTCTAATCTGTTAAGGTCATTTTGAAGTGTGATCCTGTCCTCTGGGGTATTAGCCACCCCTCCCAATTTGGTGTCATCTGCAAACTTGATTAGGGTTGATCAAGTTTGATCAAACTTGATCTGCAACAAGGTTGATCAAACTTGATCTGCAAACTATACGCTGCACAAAGAAGTCCTTCCTTTTATCTGTCCTGAATCTTCCCACATCTCCATGCCAGGCATAATTTTATAAACTTCTATCATGTCCCCTCTCAACTTTCTTCTAAATGAAAATGCATGGGAGTCTATCGACGGCTCCCAGCCACAATGGCTCACGCTTCTGAATCCCAGCAGCTGGAAACCACAGATGGGGAGAGGGCTCTTGGGTCCTGCTTGCCGGTTTCCCACAGGCATCCTTTTGGCCACTGTGGGAACAGGATGCTGGAATAGATGGGCCACTGGCCTGATCTAGCAGGCTCTTCTCAGGTCCTCACTTATGGGTCACAGCTCTTGACTGAAGTCCCATTCAGCTCGTGGCAAGTTCCCTTCACACACAAACACATACCCGCCCTCCAAAAAACAATCTCTAAAAACATGGGCTCAGTTGCGTTCTTCTTCTCCACTTTCAGCAGCTGCGTCCCAATGTGGGCAACTAAACATGTGAGCCAAGAGCTCGCAGATCTCCGCCACGCATTGTGCAATTTGCATTCAACATCTGTGCAGAGAAGCAGAGCAACGCACACCCACCAGATCATTTGAATTTAAGAGCCATATTCCCAGGGACTATCACTCAGATTTTGAAATGGCTGCCTGCTGTGCCTTTCTGCGAATAATACACATTAACCAAAAGGCGCTTCCCCGTGCAAACATGTGCGGTCAGCCATGCGCTCCCTGGCTGAGCGCACAGCTGCTCGGCAGCAACAACACCCGTCTCTTCACTCAGGCAGCCCGGCGTGGCTCAGGCAGCCCCAAAGGAACGGAAACACAGTGCCTCCCCCCCCCCCCAAGGTGGAACTTATGGTTCTCCATCCTCTACTTGTTCATTCCCCACAACAACCCTGAGAGGTAGGTTTGGCTGAGAGGTCATGCCAGTGTGGGATTTGAACCCTGGCCTCCCAGGTCCTAGTCTGACACTCTGACCACTACACCACACTGCTTTTCCATCTCAGTGTTTTCAAGATGCTTTTGAGCAGTCAGCCCGCCAGCCCCGAGGTTTGAAGCAGAAAGCAAAACCAGGAGCAGCAGAGGGGCCGCGTTCAACCTCTACCTCCATCACGAACCCAGTACCCTGCCCTGCCTCCACCCGCTACTTAGGATGAACACTGGCCTACACTGCAGGAGGGGCGTACGGGCTGGTGGTGACACACAGCACCTTAAGCTCTCTGAGCGCTTGGGTAGCTCAGTGTAAGGATGCTAGCATTAGAGCCGTTGATGATATCCAAATCCATTACAGCCAGAGGAGGGACACAGTGGTCTTAATCCCAGGGTCACAGGAAGCTGCCTTATTCCAAGTCAGGCCCTGGTCTAGCTCAGTAGCACCTTCACTGACTGGCAGCAATGGCTCTCCAGGGTTTCAGGCAGGAGCCTCTCTCCCAGCCCTTCCTGGAGATGTCTTTGGGGACTGAACCTGGTACTTTCTGCATGCAAGATAGATGCTCTGCCTACTAAGTTGTGGCCCTTTCCCCAAAAATCCCACTCAATAGCAGCGGAACGCAGAAATCATGCACGGGATGGTGGCTTGTCCACAAGAAGAAGAAGACGGCTCTGAAAAGTTTTGTTGCTCTGGGACAGGCTTCCCCAACCTGGCGCCCTCCGCGTCTTTTGGACTCCCTTGGAAAGTGGTGGACCCGCCTTCTTTGGAGGCATTTAAGCAGAGGTTGGATGGCCACCTGTCAGGGATCACTGACCCTTCCAACTATGATTCTACAACTCCCATGGGCCATGCTGGCTGGGGCAGATGGGAATTCATCTCGAGGGCACCAGGTTGGGGTCCGGGGAAGACCAACTCCTGAACTAGCTCTTTTGATGATGGCGGAGGAGACAACTTCACAAAGCAAAAGGCTTTTAATTCTCCAGCAACACATTTCACTCGTAAGGGATTATTTCACGCAAACCTCTCCCCCCCCCCCCACCACCCGCTGCCTTCCTTGGAACTGCAGGTTTCACACATGCCCACCCCGGCAACAACGCCCACGCTCCTGGCAGGCCAGGAACAGCTCAGCAGGAAACTGACAAGTCTCACGGAAAAGGAGAGCTGCAAATGTTGCATCCTTCCCTGGGCATGCGGGGTTGAGGTACAGAGGGGGGGTCTCTCTTGCGCTCTCCCTGCAGGCCAGCCTCCTCCCTCCACCACCACACACACACCCCGGGCCGTGCTTCCACCTGCAGAACCATAAAAAGCTCTTCAGCTGAGCTGCAAAAACTCCTTGTGAAAAAAATGAGCCGCATCCTGCTCCGACTTTTTGTGCTCTTTCTCGGCCCCCGAAACAAGGCGCGGGTTTGCACAAAAGCGGTCTATTAAAAATTCAAGCCTGAAAGATGCTGATTAAAGAGAGATGACTCCTTGGGCATTTCAAGGGCTTTCTGAGCGCTTCTGAAGCCCAATCTTTCTCCTGCCTCTCCAGGCGGAGAGCCTGGCTGACGGGCAGCCCAGCCCACCTCTCCATAGCTCTGCACAAAGAGGGGTCACGATCCTTTCCCCTCCTCTGCTGAAGCTGGAAGGCAAAGCAGAGGAGCTACAGGATGAAGAGTGGATTCAGCCAGCCAAAGTGGGAGACGAGAAAGTATGAATATATGCAAAGGAGCGGGGATGAGGGTCTGCAGCACACACAACCCTATGCAAACTGAAAGCAGCCAATGTGAGGGACCCCTGGTGATCAAGCTCCATAATTAAATCAGTTCCACCTATCGGAGGGGCTCCAATATGCAGAATTAGACAAGTGCAAGGAGTCTGCTCTGGCTTCACCCAAACCGTGAGCCCTTTCCCCGACTTCGGTCTCCAGGCTTTGAACTGACATCTGAACCTGCCTCTTAAATTGATATCTGGACTGGCAAAACAAATTAAGAGAGTACGCTGAACTGGCGAGATTATCCACAAGGTTACGAGACGTTACAGGTGAAAAATTTGTCAGAGAGTGGGACATATACAGAGTCTATGTAAAAGGACACTGTCGAAATATTAATCCATTGGCAGGTTTTGATTGGACTTCTGTGTGTAAGCAGGATAATTTGATCAAACTTAAAGCAAGTCAGACAACATGGAGAAAATAAAGTTAAGTGCGTAATCAAGGAATTTAATTTGGGAACATAATGAGGAAGATTGGAGGTACTGTTAAATTGAATTACAAAATGATGCACAAAGCAAGTATCAATTAAGGGAAGAATGACTGCTTATTTTTATTTTGCTTTTAATATCTGTTGATCATTTCTGTTACAGAGTTTTCAATCAGTAAAGCATTTAAAAATATATATAAAATAAAGAAATAAATTGATATCCAGACGCCACCAGGGCACGTAGCTTAGGACACGCGTGGAGTGACAGGCATTCCACCCGCAAGGGCTCCAAGTTGCAAGAGAGAGAGAGAGAGAGAGAGAGAGAGAGAGAGAGAGAGAGAGAGAGAAGAAGAAGGAGGAGGAGGAGGAGGAGGAGGAGGAGGAGGAGGAGGAGGAGGAAGAAGAGGAGGAGAGGCCCCTTCCAAAAACCTCACCCTAGAGATGTGGTGGTTCTGAGCGCTGCCAAGCGAGGAACCCCAAGACCCCATACCACAGACGACATTGAGGGGTGCATGCCTTGGGCCACACTATGAGCACTGACCAACTAATATGTCCCATCAGCGCATGGATTCACACCTGTGCAACCTAACTTCCTCCCCCCTTCCCAAATCTAACCCCGAGGGTTGGGGGAACCCCAGCAACAGATTTAGGGGGCGCACAGGGTTGTTCTCTAGAACAAGCATGCATCTTCACCTTAGCTGGATGCCACCAACAGCTTTAGTGTTGTTGTTCCTCCCACCCCCCCCCCCAAACCACTGCCACACCTCCCCCCCCCCCGAAGCTGCCATATCAGTATTGATTTTGTTTGCGCTATAAAATCGTTTATATGCTGCCTTTTGGGGCAAAGCCCACCCGAGGTGGCCAGCGCCATAGTTTAAAGCACAATAAACACAAGGATCTCAAATAATTGGAATAAGGTGAGGCGGAAGCATTCGCGACAATTAAAAAGGCCGGTTACAAAGACTTATAAAACAGCGGGAAAGAGATTTGTGCAACATGGCTCTGTAGGAAAAGCTCTTGGCAGAAAGGCAGTCTGCGTCTGGAGGGCAGAAAGTGTAGGAAGCCAGGAAGAAACCTTGCAAAACAAAAGGGGGGGGGGGTTGGAGAAGGTGAACATAGGACCCTCATGCCAAGCCTGTCTTAGCCGTTATCTCTAGGGGGCGCTTATGAGGAGGGGCAGGGGAATGTTTCTCACCAGCAATGGGGCTTTGCGCGCAGAACTTCCCAGATCCAATCCCTGGCATCTCCTGGTAGGGCCAGGAGAGACCCCCGCCGGGGGCCCTGGAGAGCGGCCGGTGACGCCGGGCTCGGTTGGACCAAGCGGTCTGACAGTACCAGGCAGCTCCCTATGTTTCTATACTGCAAAAAGGGTCATTACTTATGGCCTCTTTAATTGGCATTTTTTAATTTGCAAAGTGCTTTTACAGGCTCGTCTGTCCAGCCCAATCCCGCGAGTTAACTTCTGCTTCTAGGCCTGGAATGGTCTGTCCTGCAGAGTCGCTTACGCTGCAACGGCGAGATTCCAACACGCCAATGTCACGAGCCAAGCTGTCCAAGAATTTCCATCCAAGCCATCTCCATTCCTCCCCCCCCTTTTGCAAATTGGGAAATGGCAGTTCAGTGGCTGTGCAAACAGAAGCCCCCAGGTTCCGTCCCCTGGCATGCCTGGCCAAAGGGAGCTCAGGAGCAAGGGCGCAATATAGGCAGAGGCTCTGGAGTGCGGATGGCACTGGCCTAGGCAGGGGCACCGCAAAGGGGTGCAGGGGGTGTGGTGTGCCCCAGGTGTCATGCCGGGGGGGGGAGAGACAAAATTCCCCCCCCAGGCGGATCGGCATGGTGGCGCTTGCACACCCGGCGGTCGGATTTTTGCGATTGTCATGAAAATCTACCCGCTGATTGTGCAAATATGCCTGGTGATCAGCCTGGCACCCCCCAGCGGGCGGCGTTCACCCCCCCCCAGCCACTTTTATGCTATCGCCGATTGGACTTTCGCAATCGATGGGCATATCTGTTTTGCGGCCAACCCTCCCTAAAAAAAAAGCTCAACAACTCTGGGCAACATACCCAAAAATTGTGACGTGGGGCGGGATGACCAAAAAAAAAAATTAACGCCAGGTACCACCTAACCTTGTTTCGCCTCTGGGCCTAAGTGGGCCAATAAGGCTGCTTCACATCACCTTAAGGCTGCCAGCAGCCACCCAACAGAAAGGATGTTTTCCCCTCCCACTGCCCCCCCCAAGTGTGTTTCTAAGGAAGTGCAAAACGACCCAGCTTGCTTGGGTGGAAATTCTTGGACAGTTTGGCTTCCAACCTTGCAAGGTGGAAAAGAGACTCTGCAAAGCAAACTATCCTACAGGGGTGCCAATTCCAGACCGAAAGGGAGGATGTTGAAAAGGATCTGGCGGAGGTGGGCTGTGGCCGGCAATCTCCCCTTCCTCTTGGGTACTTTTAAAAAACAAACAAACTTTGGAAGTCTAGCAGGGCAGAGAGTAAGCCATGGTTAGGCAGCCCTCAGGTCACTGTGTACCCTCTCTGGGCTTGGCAGGGATGTGACTCTGAGCATCCACAAGGTGCATGCCATTTCCAAACCAAGGAATCAAAGGCTGAAGTTTAGACAGTATGGCTGACAGATCTGAAGCTTGGAAACTCTTGGTTTAAACAGGACGGCTGAGGAGGCCATACTGAGCATGCTCCTGGACCCCCCCCCCCGGAACCCCACTGCCCATGGTGGCCTGGGCAGTAGTCACACCCTTGAGGGGTCGCAGCTCAGGTGCAGCAGTAGGCTGCGTGCCACTCCATCAATTGATCAGCTACCTTTTCATAATATATTGACTTTGCTCCATCTGCTCCTTACATCCACCTTTCAGGCTCGCAGTTCAGGTGCAGAGCACCTGCCTTGCCTAGAGGAGTCCCAGGTTCAAATCCCCAGCCGGGAAGGATCCCGTAAGAAATCCTGGCCAGCTGCTGCCAGTCAGTGTAGACAGCACTGAGCTAGATCAGTGGCTCTCATTGTGGGGGGGAGGGCATCCCTGGATCAGGTTCATCAGTTTTGCTGATTTAATTGAACTCAATGGCTTGAATCGGGTTTTGAATAAATGGGCAATTAATTGTCGCTGTCTCAAATTGCATCGTGTCACTATCTCCCTTAGTGAGTCGTGCAAACCGCTGTTCTGAATAATGCTTTTTCAATCGGGTACAGTAGCGGGCACTGGGGGTGATTTTATAGGACGAAGTCCCCCCCCCCTCCAGCTAGGTGGAGCGCCAATCTGACTCGGTATAAGGCCTGTGTGGGGCGAGTGGAGAGAGAGCACTTGGGTTAGGTGCTTGAATTGGGCCAGACACAGCAGATGTGAATTTCAGACCGCTCGGGGAAGCAAGCCAAGCTACATGCCGGTAGAGTGGGGGAAAGAAAGAGAGAGATCGCGCAGGGCATCCTGGCAGTTTTTGAATCCCAAAAGGGTGCTGAGAGAGATTGGCGATTCACAAGTTCCTGAAATGGTGTTGTATCTACAGGCAGTGTGGTGTAGCGGTTAGAGTGTTGTACTAGGAACTGGGAGACCAGGGTTCCAGACCCTCTCGACCGTGAAGTTCTCCCTGGGTGACCTTGGGCCAGTCACCGGCTCTCAGCCTAACCTACCTCTATGAAGAAAGCTTGCAGCGTTTGGGACTTCTTCATTTAGAGAAATGGCAAGGAAGAGGCGACATGATAGTTTATGAAATTATGCTTGGCATGGAGGAAGTGGAGAGAGAAAAGTTCTTCTCCGTCTCTCGTAACACTAGAGTTTGTGGACCTCCAGGGAAGCTGAATGAGGGAAGGTTAAGTCAGATAAAGGAAAGTCCTTCTTCACACAGCACAGAATTAAACTGTGGAACTCCCTCCTGCAGGAGGCAGTGATGGCCACCAACTTGGATGGCTTTAAGAGAGGAACAGACACCTCCACGAAGGAGAGGGCTATTAATTGGTACAAGCAATGTTTCTGAACCCCAATTGCTGGAAACCACAGTAGAGGAGAGGGCTCTGGTGCTTGAATCCTGCTTGTGGGTTTTCCCTTTGGGCATCTGGTTGGCCCCTGTAAGAACAGGATGCTGGACTGGATGAGCCAAGGGCCTGATCCAGCACAGGCTCTTACCTAACTTCCTATGTTCTGTGGAGCACAGACTCCTTGTGAAATGGGAAGCAGAGGCGTGCACATGCCAAGAGCTGGAGAACGTGTTCTTCCTACTCCCTGCGCACTGTAGACACCCTCCTTCTCTGTTACATAAGGACAAATTCATTAGTCGAGGCCTGTAATGTCTGGTGCCGTCCACAGGGAAGAGTGTGGGGATGTCGGAGCCACGTTGGAAACTGAAGTGTGCAAACCCCATTTCCAGCTCTTCACAAGATGTGCTTTCTGGGCTGAGTTGAGCACCAGAGTCTGTGTCCGTTTCAATGCAACGTCCCATTGCACCGCCACACAGAGAGGAGCAACAGTAGCGCACTCCGAACCAGCCCTCTGGGAAAACCAGTGGCCAGAGCAAATCCTATGCATGGACAGCCTTGCTTTTGGACCACTTAGCAGAGCTGAGGCTGTTGCGAGCAAGGAGGCAAACCTTTGGTGCCAATGGGCACGATTCAGGGAATGTGTCCTGTTCAAATCTGGCTGATATGCAAGAGGAGGATGGGGCAGTGGAGATTAGCATGCAAAAAATATAGTTCATTTTCGGAGGGGGGGGGTTTATAAAGTCAGCCACATTTTGCTGCCACAGTTCTGCCTGGGGTTAAAAACACCTGAGAACACTTTGGATCAGTTATCAGGCTCCAGTCACTAAATGTTTGTTAAAAATCTAAAATCTGGGGGCGCAAAACACTATGGGTGCCTTTCAACTAAGATTTACAGTAGTACCTCGGTTTAAGAACAGTCCTGTTTACAAACGATTCGGTTTAAGAACTTCGCAAAACTGGAAGTAGTGTCCCAGTTTGAGAAATTTACCTCGTTCTAAGAACAGAATCCGAACGGTGGAAGGGCACTGGCAGCGGGAGGCCTCATTAGGGAAAGCACGCCTCGGTTTAAGAACAGTTTTGGTTTAAGAACGGACTTCTGGAACGGATTAAGTTCGTAAACTGAGGTACCACTGTACTGTAGAACAGACTACCTTGGATGGCGGTTGAGTCTCCTTCCTTGGAGGTTTTTAAGTAGAGGTTGGGTGGCCGTTGGTCATGTATGATCTAGTTAAAATTCCTGCATTGCAGGGGGTTGGACTAGATGACCCTTGAGGTTCCTTCCAACTCTACAGTTCTGTGATTCTATGAAAAACAATGACAAGCCAATATCCCCCACCCCACAAACACATTTAAAAGGCCATGCAATGTTATTCAGCATTAGAAACTCAGATATTTAAGCTCGAAAGTCACATTTTCCAATATAACTTTTGGGTTCCTGAAATTCATTGTGATTGCGCAGGTAAAATGTAACAGATAGAATTCCACAGGACGTTTTGCTAGCGTGAGAAAACAGTCAAGATCCAAGATCCCCAGGTAGGCACCTCCAGGTGGTAGAGACGTCAGGCATCATCCTGCCACACAGTCATCTTCACTTGGGCGCAGGTGGCTGATAGCCAGGTGTAAAATGTCCCTGGCGCCTGGTGAATTTTGGATGCTGATGTTCATCAACCAAAGGCCTAGTTACAGAGAAATGATGCCCAAAAGCATGCCATGAAGGTGCCAGATGAGTCTCCCTGGGGAGAGCATCCCACAAGTGGGGAGCCACCACAGAAAAGGCCCCTTCTCATGTTGCCGCCCTCTGGAAGGGAGAGAGATGAAGATGGGCCTGGGGTGATAATTGCAGGGTCCAGGTCAGCTCCACAACACTGGACCCAAGTACCTGTGAGCATGGCAGCTAGGAGAGAACGGGTTTTGCTCCCTGTGGTTCAAAGCATATAGGGACTGGGAGGAAATAATGATTCTACACCTTTTAGTTACTGTAAGCGCAGAAGTGTGGTGGGGGCGGGGTGGGGTGGGGGCGCAGGAGTTGCTGGAAACCACCTGACTCCAGAATAAAAGGCTGCAATGTGGGACAATTAATCTGGGAACTGTTATGCAAATGCAGCAAGGGAAAAAAATTGAAAGAGAAAAGGGAAGGACTTTCAAAATATGAAGAAAAGGGACTTTGGGGTGGGGGAGGCAGCCCTGAGCCTGGGAGAAATTCAGGGATCAATCTACCACCAATGATCCCAAGGGATGTGACATACCGGTATTACATGTTGAAATTGCTTATCATGTGGTGGTTTTTTGAAAAAAACTGCATTTCAAAGTCCTTTATAAGCTACCTTTGAACTATTCGTATTCTGACAGGCAGGCTGCAAATAAGAATGGTAATAAGCTGCACAATATCCACAGACCCCCCCTGCCTATGAGGGAAGCACTCTGCGCTTGTGCAGGAGAACTCTTGCCACCCTCCCTGCCTCATCCGCTGCAGGCCTGCCTCCTAGTATTGAAAATCAACACCCGGAAAACACAGTCCCTGGGTCTGCCTTCTAAATTGGGGTTTGCAGTTCTGAAGCAGCACTCTGCACACGCTCAGTTGATTTGCTTCCACATTAACGGCTTTTCGTCACAATGGCAGTACGAGGGGGCAGCCTAAGCCTGAATTCCAGTTGGTGTGGGGCAAACAGCAAGAGATGGCTCTTGTCTTCAAGCCCTGCTAAGAGGCACCCAGAGGCATCCAGCTGAGTCCTATGGCAGGACTAATGGCCCCACCTTAGTCTCAGTCAGAGTGGGGCTCTCCTTGCATTAAAATGTAAAAGCTTCATATGTGGCAGCTAGGTCTATAAATGTCTAGTAGCTCTGGTGGATAAATAGAGCTCCGGGTTTAGGGGCAGTCTACCTCGGTTGCCGATCTGTCGAGGTGGGGATGGACAGCAGCCTGCAAACTGCGAGGAACCAGGCGCTGAGCTAAGAGGACTCACAGCCTGAACTCTCAAAACAAGGGGAGCACTCTGCACATGCCCAGAGGCCCCCCTGCAAGGGCAATCCCCGCCGCCGAAAAGGAGCCCAGGGGCACCCCCACTCCCTCAGCACACGCCAAGGGTCGCTGCTTCTGGGTCTGGCCCCCCTGGCGCGCGCGCGTGTCCGCGGCAGCTACTGACCTGGTCTCCGCCGGACGTGCCTCTTCCTGCCGCTGCAGAAGCGGACCTTGCTGAAGACGCCCAAGACGTGCCTCTCGCAGAGGGAGCGGCCGTCCTTGCTGGGGCTGGAGCGGCGCTTGGAGGCGGACACGCGGTCGCTGTTGGACTCGCGGGCCTGCCGCTTCTGCCGGATCAGCGAGCTGGCGATGGCCGCGGCCATGGCCGGACGGGGCGGGCGGCGGCGGCAGCAGCAGCAGCAGTCACAGGCCGCTAGCCCTCATCGCCCGCTCGACGGCACCCCATCTTCGGCGCAAACCCCCCACCCCAAAAGTCCGGGCCCCCAGCAGAGACCCCCTGCTCCTCTCCCCCTCCCTCCCCCCCAGCCCAGAGGCTGGGGGGAAAAGACGCCTCTGCTCGCCTCCCTCCCGCGCTTCCTCCGCTCGCTCGGGGGAAGGTCCGACGGCAGGGGCTCTCCGTCGGCAGGCTGGCCAGGCGGGGGGGGGGCTCGCTCGCCTTGTCCAGGGCCCCGACGCCCCTCCGGAACCTCTCCAGATGCGAGCCCCGCAACAGCTGGCCGCTCCAGGGCCCGCGCTGCTTTGGCACGAAGGGACGGTCCTCGTTGCAAAGCGAGCGAGCGAGCGAGAGAAAGAGATACAAAATCCGGCTGGCAAATGTTGGGCGTGGAGGGGGGAGGAGTGGAGGCTCTCCAGAGCCCTGCCTCAGTATCCCCCCGCGGGTCCCGAGGCCCAGCGGTGCATCACGAGGAGGAGGAGGAGGAGGAGGAGGAATGTGGGTCCGACGGGGCGGCTGCGGCTGCTGCTGGTCTCTCCGCTGCTCTGGCCGCCTCGGCGCGGGGGTCTCCGGCGTCGGGGCCTCGCGGGGATCTCATTTCTGAGCTGCCGGACCCGAGAGGCGCCGGCGGAGCCCCCCTCATGGCCCCCGCTCCGTCCGGGACCCGTCCGGCGAGGCCTTTCGCAGTGTCGACGTCGGCTGGGAAGACGAAAGAGGCGCCGTCTGTCTCCACGCTCGGGGACCGCGCGGAGGGCGGGCGGAGGAGGGGGGGCGAAGGCGGGCTCTCTCAGGCTCCCGCCCCCCGTCGCCGCCGCCTCCTCCTCCTCTCCGTCGGCGGCGGCGCTGCAGCTGCCTCGTGGCCCCCGCTGCTGCGGCCCGCCGGTCCCCGGGCCAGCCACATAGCTCCGCGACGGCCTCGCTCAGCTCCTCCGGCGGCCCATGGCACCACGAGCGACCCGGTGGCGGCGAAGCCCCTTTCCTCCTCCTCTTCTTCTCGGCTGCCCGGGAGCCGCCCCCACCAGCGAGGCGCTCAGGGGCCGCCCGGGGGCCGGACAGCAGCTGCGGCCGCCCTGGCTGCCATCTCCCCTCCCCGAGGAGGCGGTTTGGCGGCGGGCGGGGGGTCCTGCGGTCCCGACCCAGCGGAACAGCGGCGCGCGGAGAATGGCAGCCTCTTTGGAGCCGGCCGGTGGCGGCGGCGGCGGCGGCACCAGCAGCAGCCTCGCCTCCCTCCCCGCTTCTACGCAATCCTACGTGACCGAGGTTTGGATGAGAGGCTCGCCCGGGCGGAGGAGAGACCACTGCGGGCGCCGCTGATTCGACGGCTCGCCGGGGGACAGCAGGAGGGGCTGGCTGGCTGGCTGGCTCTCAGCCCCGGCACCTCTTTCCCCCGCGCTGCTCCGAGGACGGGCTCGGCGCTCGCCAACGGGGGAGGCTGGCCAACGCATCCCACCGCCCCTCGCATCAAGGACTGCGGGGGGAGGGGGAATCCCGGGCCCCGCAACGGACTGCGTCCGGGCTAGACCCCTGGAGCAGAGCCAGGAGATAAGAAGAGCTTGCTGGATGAGGCCAATGGCATCCTGATCTCTCACAACGGCTGAAACCAGCACCACCACCACCAGCAGCTCCTCTAGCCTCCTGCGGTTTCTGGAAACTGGTGTTTAGAAGCCTTGCTGCCTTCAGTTTTTGACAATGTCGCCGGGCCATTAAAAAAACAACAAGGGGTGGGGGGTCACTGGGTTTGAGATGCCTTGAAAAGGCGACGATCCATCTACTGGTTGCAGAGAATGGAGCCTCCCCATCCAGGGGCAGTCTACCTCTGAATAGCGTTCTTGCAAAAGGGAAGGGCTGTTTCTTTCATGCCAGTTGCTGGAAACTACAGGAGGGGAGAGTTGTGCTCTTTGTGCTCAAATCCTGCTTGCTGGTTTCCCATTGGGGCATCTGCTTGGCCCCTGTGAGAACAGGAGGCTGGACTAGATGGGCCATTGGCCTGATCCAGCAAGTTCTGATGTTCCTCCTCAGGGATGCAGCCACTCTGCAGTCTCCCAGTTTACTCAGCCCCCTTCCTTAAGGAGATCAACCTGGAAAAACAGGATGCGCCGCCTGGGGATCAACCCTGCCGGGGGGGGGGTGGTGTCACTCATCACCCTTATAAATGCTTCTGCCCTTTGCGTGTGGCTTGTTGAAGCTGCCTCACTGGTGACACTCTGCAGGTGCGTAGGAGCACACCACTCTGACAGGGAGATGCTCAAGCATGCAAGCACAAATGTCCACGATGCTCAGAGGGACTCTGCTTTTGGATGCTTTTCATGCTGGGCCCCCAAAGGGGACTTTCACACAATTACTGAACCCCCCTTCTAATTGTATCTGGACCAATGAACAGGGCACAGGAAAAGGATTGCTTGTTTAAAAAGTAATTTTATGACCCGTTCCAGCACATTTAGGTTGCGTTACAGGCCCTGTGAATGAAAGGACTGGTTTAAGCATCAATTGGGACGCAGGTGGCGCTGTGGGTTAAACTACAGAGCCTAGGGCTTGCCAATCAGTTCAGCGGTTCGAATCCCCGTGACGGGGTGAGCTCCCGTTGCTTGGTCCCTGCTCCTGCCCACCTAGCAGTTTGAAAGCACGTCAAAGTGCAAATAGATAAATAGGTACCGCTCCAGCGGGAAGGTAAACGGCCTTTCCGTGCACTGCTCTGGTTCGCCAGAAGCGGCTTAGTCATGCTGGCCACATGACCCGGAAGCTGTACGCCGGCTCCCTCGGCCAGTAAAGCGAGATGAGCGCCGCAACCCCAGAGTCGTCCGCAACTGGACTTAATGGTCAGGGGTCCCTTTACCTTTACCTTTAAGCATCAATTGAGTGACACCCAAGCCCTGCCTTGGTATTTAAGAATGCAGTCATCTTAATGAATCGCCCCAGAGGGGGCTCATCTCATTCTAGTATGCTGCTTCGTAAAAGGGCATAAGAACATAAGAAGAGCCCTGCAGGATCAGGCCGATAGGAGGCCACCTAGCCCAGAATCCTGTTCTCACAGGGGCCAAGCAGATGCCCCAGCAGGATCCAAGCACAAGAGCAACTCTTCCCTCCTGTGGTTTCCAGCAACTGGGATTCAGAAGCACAGTGAATTTGTCAAATCTTTTAAAGCCATCCAGGTTCATGAACATCACTGCCTCCTGTGGCAATGAGTTCCACACTTTAACTGTACTGCTTTCTTGTATCTTTCCTGAATCTCCCAACATTCAACTACACTGGAGGTCAATGAGTTCTAGGGTTAGGAAAGGAAGATTTTTTAAAAACGCTCTGTCCACTTTCCCTGTGCATTATTTCATAAACTTCTGTCGTGTTCCCTCTTCCCTTCCTTCCCTCTAAACCAGCGTTTCCCAACCGGTGTGCCGCGGCACAGTGGTGTGCCGCGAGACACCGGCTGATGTGCCGCGGAAAAAGGGACCTGCAGCCCAGGGCTGCACAGGACCGTGGCGGTGAAGCGGAAGCCAGGGCGGCGCTGCTCCCTTGGCTGCTGCTGCAGCAGCAGCAACAGAAGCCTCGCGGGAGAATCCCGACCTGGTGCCCCAGCTGATGGGCGGGAGAAAGGACGCCGCGCTACAGCTGATCCCAGAGGTAACTCTGGGTCAGGAGACCCGGTGCAGCCGGGTGGGGGAGGAGCGGTGTGCCGCGAGATTTTTTTAATGAAACAAGTGTGCCGTTGCCTAGATTAGGTTGGGAAACACTGCTCTAAACTGTTGTGTGTGTGCAACTACCGGGGTGGCACAGAAGGGTGTTGTGAGGCTACCATTTGACTGGCCATTACAACTCCTCTCTCTCCATAGAGCCACTGCAGCAAAGTTCGTATCTGATTTCACCACCCTAAACCGATAAAAGCTACGTCTGCATTATTTATCCATTTTCCTCTGCTGGGTTAAGTTGCTGTGAGGCGGGAGGGGACTGGATGAAATGCACAGCGTAAAAGGGGGGGCTGTGGAATAGATCCTGGGTGACCGAAGCCCAGAGGGGGAAAAGGAAATGCGTTTCATGAAGATGGGAAAGTGAACAGAAAAATAACATAGCCATCCAAGAGCAGGACCTCCATCGTTCCACCCTGAGGTGCCCTACGGAAGGCCAAGGTCTGCCTGCCGCCTCTTGCCAGGTGCTGTGTTCGGATCTGCTCACCTCCCTCACCTCAAAAAGGATGTAGCAGAGTTGGAAAAGGTTCCAAATAGGGCAAGGGGTTGGAGCACCTGCCCTAGAAGGAAAAGCTGCCCCGTTTGGGTCCTTTTAGTTCAGAGAAGAGGCAGAAAGAGGCTATATGACAGAAGTTTATAAAACTGCAGAAGGCAAGGAGGAAGCGGACAGGGAAAATGTTTCCTCCCTCTCTTGTAATACTAGAACTCATCGAATGAAGCTGAACGCTGGAAAAACCCAGGACAGAGAAGAGAAAGGACTTCGTCAGGCAGCTCATAGTTAAACTGTGGAACTCCCTGCCACAGGAGGCACTGATGGCCACCAACCAAGATGGCTTTAAAAGTGGATTGGACAAATCCATGGAGAAGGAGAGGACTATCGATGGCTCCTAGCCAGGATGGCTCTGCTCTGCCTCCAGAATCAGAGGCAGAAATGCTTCTGAATGCCAGTTGCTGGAAACTGCAGGAAGGGAGAGATGCTCTTGGGCTCGGATCCTGCCTGTCGGTTTCCCACAGGCATCTGGTTGGCCCCTGTGAGAACAGGATGCTGGACTAGAGGGGTCCCCTTTGGCCTGGCCCAGCAGACATGCTAGTCTCACATCTAGAAGCAGGGACTATTGCTGCCTGGCTGTCTCTCTCGGCCTCAGGACTTCCTCACCCTTTGGCGGTTGACTTATAGCAGCCCTGTCCTACCTCAGAAGGTTGTTGTGAGGAGCGTTGCGATAATGGCATGTGAGGTGCTCTGAGCACTCCAGAGGGATGTGCAAATGCAAATGCTTTTATTGCTTTGCGATCTGTATTGACAGTATCCACAAATGACACGTTCCAGGCCAAAAGGCATGATTAACCTCACAAACGAAAAGTTCCCTAACTTTGCTAATAGCCAATCTGCAATTTAATTTAAGTGCTTGTTTCTCCGCTTGATTTATGAGCCTGCCCTGTCATCAAGACCATTCCAGCTGCATAAAACACACAATAAAAATTACAGAAACCAACATTTTCAGCTACGAAAAACAAAGAACATTTATAAAGAGCTGGGAGAAAGTCCATCTCTCCCAGAGCCACAGCTCAGTGGCAGGACACACACGGCTTGCAGAAGATCCCAGACGAAATTCCTCATGGCATCTCCGGTAGCGCTAGGAAAGGCTACCTCCCTGCTACCCTGGAGAGATGCTACCAGCCAGTGCAAACAATACTGAGCTAAATTGCTTCCTCTGTTCCTAGTCTCAACTGGCAGACTAGCTTAGGTTCTCCTTAAAAGCCTGGGCAAAGAGGTGCCTCTGTAACTGGTGCGAAAACATAGTCCACAGTAGCATCAGACACAGGTCAGTCCAAAGGCAGGAGCCACCACGGAGAAGACCCTGTCAGGGAATCATAGCAAGAGGGATTCCTTCACATATTTGGGGCTTTGTATGTCGACAGCTTGGCTTGGGCTCAGAAATATATTTGCAAGCAGTGCAGGATCTTTGGGGCTGCTGTACCACTCGGCATCCCGACAGCTGCATACTGCAGGCTGCCAAAGCAGGGGTTATTGTGGGAAGGCTATGGCTGCCTAGGAGCAGCCTTGGCTGCTGCAACAGCTGGAGATGGTGGTTAGTGGCTTGCAGAGAGAGCGCCTTAGCACGGATCCTGCTGGGGGCTTGCTAGCATTTGGACTATCAGCTTCCTCTGCTCTCCAGGACAGAAGCAATCTGCGAGACTGCATGCATTGCCCCTGTTGTTCCAACTGTACTTTTGGAAATCTCTTTTTTTTAAAATGCAAAAGTTCATCTTGTTTGTTTACTAAAGGAGCACTTTTGTGCAAATCCAGAGATCTTTGCAGAGAGGCTGTCAGTGGCAGGGAAGACCCTTCTAATGGGCAAAGTGGGGAATATTCCTGCCAAGATTCTGACCTCCCCCCAACAAAAAAAAAACAACCTCCAAAGGCTTGGTTCAGTCTTCCTCCTCTCAGCCCCAATCCTACCAATACATTTTCAGTGACTGAGAAGCTTGATAGATGCTTCTGCCCATCGCCTCTGTTTAGCCAGCTATAAATATCACAAGCAGCAGATATTTAAAAAACAAAGATTTGAAAAAAACCAAATGAGCAACTATCTGGCATAGAAAGGGCTTGGGATAGGGCAGGAGTAGGGCTCGCCCTAGGGGGACGCGGGTGGCGCTGTGGTCTAAACCACAGAGCCTAGGGCTTGCTGATCAGAAGGTCAGCAGTTCGAATCCCTGCGACGGGGTGAGCTCCTGTTGCTTGGTCCCAGCTCCTGCCAACCTAGCAGTTCGAAAGCATGTCAAGTGCAAGTAGATAAATAGGAACCGCTCTGGCGGGAAGGTAAACGGCGTTTCCGTGTGCTGCTCTGGTTCGCCCGAAGCAGCTTAGTCCTGCTAGCCACATGACCCGGAAGCTGTACGCCGGCTCCCTCGGCCAATAAAGCGAGATGAGCGCCGCAACCCCAGAGTCGTCCGCGACTGGACCTAACGGTCAGGGGTCCCTTTACCTATAGGGCTTGCCCTTTCACCAACCTTATTCTCTCTCAGATGCTAAACCAGGACAAACCTCAAAAGCACAGGGAAATAATGGGGGGGGGGACAGCCTTATGACCACCCATCCTATACAGTGTTCATAAGGGTCTTGCTCTTTCTGAAGGTGTTGGGGATGCTTAGCCTAGAGAAGAGAAGACCGAGAGGAGATTTGACAGCCGTGTTCAAATATCTGAAGGGCTGTCCCATGGAAGGTGGAGCCAGCTTCTTTTCTCCTGCTCCGCAGGGACGGACCCGATCCAGCAGATTCAAATGACAAGAAAGGAGATTCCAACTAAACATCTGGAAGAACTTTCTGATGGCAAGTTTGACAGTGGAAAGGACTCCCTCGGAAGGTGGTGGACTCTCCTTCCTCGGAGGTTTCTAAACAGAGGTTGGATGGCGTCAGCCAGGAATTCTTTAGCTGCAATTCCTGCCTTGCTGGGGGGTTGGGCTACCATGACCCCCAGGGTCCCTTCCAACTCTGCAGTTCTGTGAGGAGGCCCTCCTGGGTGTTGGCAATGCGCACCATGTGACCTCCCTGGGCGGCCCACCAGGTCTATGTTCTGCCAGCCTCCTCTGATGTGTGTCGGGAGTCCTTAGGAACTTCTGCAGGGTTGCATCGGAGTCGTCAGGATACAGACAGAAACTCACAATCACTGGGCACGCAACACTCCCAAAGGACGAGCCAACCGCTCCTGTAAGAACACCAGAAGGGCCTGCTGGGAAGAGCAAGTGGCCCATCTAGTCCAGCAAGCAGGACCTGAGCATAGCTGTCAACCCTCCCTTTTTTTGGCGGGAAACTCCCTTATTCCAATGCCATTTCCCGCTGCTATCCCGGATTGTTGATATCCCTTAAATTCCCCGGATTTCAAAGGAAGCAGCTCCTCTCCCTCCCTGCCGGCCAGAGAGGCTCCTCAGCTGCGTTGCTCGGCTGCCAATAAGGAGTCTGAGACCGACTGGGGGGTGGAGCTTGCATGCCTTGTGCAGCCAGACCCTCATGCCCAACCAGACAGACAGACAGCCTGCCGTCTATGCGCTCGCTCTTTCGCTCACCCGTTCACACGCAGGCTCTGGAGCGCAGGGTGGCGAGGCTACTTGGTGCCATTGCACCGCCCTCGCGGCTTCCCTTATTTTCAAATCCGAAAGTTTGGAAAAAATCCCTTATTTTCAAATCCGAAAGTTGACAGCTATGGACCTGAGCACCAGAGCAACTCTCCCCTCCTGCAGTTTCCAGCAACTGGCATTCAGAGGCATCCCTGCCTGTAACTGTGGAGGCAGAGAAGAGGCTGGAAGAGTTTCTTAAATGCAACAGCGCTTTAAAAACACAGCTGCGAATGAATCAAAGGAGGCTTCACACACAGCACACACCCCGCTCCATCCCATAATGGCTAGCAATGCGCACACACCATTTTCACATCCAGCCCACAGCACTCTGGTTCTGGGAAAAGCCCCCCCCCCCCCCGCGTATCTTTGGGGGAAGCCCCTGGTTCCACCTGCCTTTGTTAGAGCCGTTCATGAGCTCAGCCTTCCACATTGTCAAGGATGCTTATTAAGCAGAAACAAGACCGGCGCCTTATGTTTTATTAATATTTCACCCTCTGCAAGGCAGCCCCCTCTTGCATGCAGCCAGATAATTAAAATTCATGTTGCTTCGGCACTCCTGGGCGTCTCTGTGTGGGAGGAAGGATTCTGAAACAGGCCTGGGCAAACCCTGAAATTACAGCATTTTAACTGTCTCCCGGCCACTGAGCTTCCGCAGCGTTTGGTTCAGAGAGCTTGGCAACAAAGAATTCAACGCTGCTTGGAGAAAAGGCATCCTCTGTAGCAGCCGCAAAGTCTGGCAACTCCCACAGAGACGCGCCAGGCACTCTCTTTACATGCTGCTGCCATATGCTAAAGATACACCTCTTTACCTTAGCGGCCTTTGACCCGGAGAGAGAAAAATTTGGACCCACCCTATTCTTGTGACTATATTTGGTTTTAAACTGTTTTTCTTAAATTGCTGTAACCTGCTCTGCTTGCAGGCTTGTCATTGAGGCATCTGGGTGGTCACCGTGAGAGTAGGGTGCTGGATTGGATTGGGCCCCATTTGGCCTGATCCAGCTATGGGGCTTTCAGGGGCTGACTTGATAACTGTGGGAAACCCACAAGCAGGATTCGAACACAAGATCAATACTCTCCCCTCCTGTGGTTTCCAGCAACTGGGATTCAGAAGCACCACTGCCTCAGGAAAGGAAGCACAGCCCTCACGGCTAGTTGCCACCATAGCCCTCTCCTCCATGGGCTGCTCTGCAGTGCTTCCCCAATGCTGCCGCATTATTGCCATCTGTGGGGGGATTCTTGCATTACAATGCAACGCAGATGAGACGCACAACATTGGTGGCATGACAAGTGATAGGGTTTTAGCAGGGAACTATGGATCATGCACCGTCTGGAGACGGAGAGGTATGTCCACTCTGCAAAGTTTGCAGGTGCAAATAGTATCGAAAGCAGGATTGCGTATAACTGCCCTGCTACCATCCTGGGCGCAAACCACCATAAATTCACAACAAACAGGACCTCTGGAGTTCCTGGGCTGTTTCATTCGGAGGAAGCCCCATTTATGGTACTGCTCCCCTTTTGCAATCAGCAGTTAATATTTCAGCAGCCAAGGCTCTCTTGTTTGAAGAGAACATGTTGTTGCCTCACCAGGGTATTCATTAGCCAGTGCTGGGTCCCTTCAAAACAACCCTGGCCCACTGAGGATTACAGCAGAAAGGCACTTGGCTGCATCGTAAAGCAAACAGCACCAAAACAACTGTGCAGAGAGCCCAGAAGAGGCAAACTTGGGAGACTGTGTGTGGTGGAGAGATCCTTTCAGAAGCCGGAGAAAAGGGTTTCTGCCTGACACAGGAGCTTTCATTTCCCTTGAGTGACTTTTCATCACCTAAATCAAAGAGAGGTGCGGTGCAATGAAGCTTCGGCCAGCGGAGGCAATTTCAGGAGCCTGGGAATGAGACTGTCAGGCCACATTTTCCTCCCAGGAAATCCAATTGGGTTCATAAACCCCCCAAACAGCATCTTGTTTTCACGAAATATCTGCTGCAGAGGAAGGTCTGATTAAGTCGAAAGGCAGAGGACAAACGCTATTTGCAAAAAAGGAGGCAGGAGGGGTGGGCAGGCAGGCGGGGGGATCGGAAACCCCTCTTTGCACAAACGCCAAAGGCTGCCTGGAATCACTGCTGCCCATGGAGGGGTACTATTGGGTGACGGGGGGTGCACAGAATGGCACAAGACCTCAGAGGTGGTCTGCAAAGGTTGCAGGGGCTGAATGGGGGCCTGATAGCCTCATGGCTTTCAGAAAGGAGTAAGTAACCTCCTGGAGGAGATCTGGCAATGACGGTTAGGCATGATGAACCTCCAGGCTCAGGGGAAGTCAACCTCTGAATGACTGTGTGGCATTACCAAGAGCCCTGCTGGGCCGGCCAGGCCAATGGCCCATGCAGTCCAGAATCCCGTTCTCATAGGAGCCACCCTGATGATGCCTCTATTGGGAAACCTGCAAGCAGGATCTGAGCACAAGAGCTCTCTCCCCATCCGTGGTTCTCAGCAGATGGAATTCATCCCAGCTTCTGACTGTGGAGGCAGAGCAGAGCCATCCTGGCTGGTAGCCATCAATACATCTCTCTCCTCCACAAAGTTGTCTAATCCTGTTTTAAAGCCATCTAAGCTGCTTCCTGTGGGAGGCAGTTCCACAGTTCCAACTACAAGCTCCATAAAGAAGGACATTCTTTTATCTGTCCTGAATCTTCCAACATTCAGCTTTATTGGCCACCTTCAAGTTCTGGTATTATGAGAGGACTTTTCTCTACCCATTTTCTCCACGCCAAGCGTGGTTTTTACAGAATTCTGCCATGTCACCTCTTGCTACCCGTATCATGTCATCAAAAGCCAAACACTTCCTCTGCAGGGATTACATATGATTATGATCCTTGCTCCATAGAATATTCATAAACATTGGTTATATAACCGACGAAGTATCAGTCGAAACAGCAGATTACCTGGATGGCTGTCTTATAATTTACTACGGATTAAATCTACTAATTTTTCACTCAAGATTGGCCAACGTGTTGCCTCCTTTTTCAGTGTGTAAACACTTCCTCTGTGGCATAAAACGGTTCTCACTCAGAATGCACCTTCAACTATTTCTCCTACGTTCCGAATGAGAGATGGGAAACTGAACTCTGTAAAGCTGATTAATAAAGTTGCCAGCTTTTTTATTGACTCCTGCTCCTATGCCTTTAAGATCAGCTTGACTGGCAACTGCGGGGAGGTGAGCAATGCTGTAAAAAGCCTCACCGGCTAATGACTGCACTCAGAGCTGCTGCAGAAGGCACAAAAGCAGCCCTCCGCCCCATCAGCTGGCAACTCAATCCTGCTCTGACTCGGGGGGGGGGGGGGAGAACAACAGTGACGTTTCTTAAGCCAAAGGACATGAGAGCATCCGGCCCACTCAGTGTCTCAGCATCCCAGACCCAGCCAACAGGCTTCTCCTCTGTGGAAGAAAACAGCTTCCCACAGGTGATCAATTTAAAGCCAGAGAGAGGAATCCTGCGTGCCTTCCAGGGTAATGGGGAGGCTTAATTAAGGAAATGCTGGCGTGGCAGTTTGTGAGACTCTAATCCGTGGCCCCAGGGCTGCGCCAAGGAACTGAGCCAGCTCTAGGATGCTTGGAACGAGAGAGGCGTCTGGCTACAGGATGAGACGCTCAAGACTCCACTTCTCCACGTGGAAGAGGGTCTCGCTGGAGGCTCCTTCCAACCCGCGTTTGCTCAGCAGGAGGGGAGGCAGGAGGGAACCGCAGGCTGAGCACAGCCACAGGTGACTTCTCAGTCTCAGCCACAAGCCATGTTTCGCCTGGGGAAGCCGGAAGGACGGGGTTACAGCTGGGAGAGGCAGACGGGAGGAGATGGGGCCAAAATGAAAAGCCGCTTAGCAGAGCACTTGAGACACTGTGGGGAGACTTGTCTGAGGAGCAGGCTCTCCAAATGGCCCTTTGCCAACTTCTGTGACAAGTGGCTGGTGTGCAGAAGTCAAAACCGAAACATCCAGGGGCAGTAAAACAGTCTCCCTTACATGCTTGCTTTCTACATGCAGGGAGGCTACCACTCCCTGCCTTAAAAGATGCACAACACAATTCCATGTGTGGACCTGCAGTGCATCTTGAAATGATACCATCCAGGAAACTGCATGATCATGGAATTGTAGCGTTGGTGGGGAAGATCTAGCCCAGCGCCTGAAATGCAAGACTGTACAATGACTGTACAAAGTGGTCCTAAGATGAAACCCTCAAGCACCTTTCAGCACCCAAGAAATTAACACTGCCTGGTACAGACACAGAGCCTCAGTCGAAGGAAATTCTGGGCTAGGGATCATTGGAAAAGGATTTGAAAACGAAACTGCTGCTTTCGTAATGCCATTGCACGGCTCTATGGTGTAACCGCATTTGGAATACTGTGCACAGTTCTGGTCGCCTCGTCTCAAAAAGGATATTGTAGCGCTGCTGGAAAAGGTTTTAGACAAGGGCAGCCACAAGATCAAGCTGGAGTGACTCCCCTGTGAAGAAAGGTTGCAGCGTTTGTGATTTTTTAGTTTAGAGAAAAGGAGAGAATGAGGCGACATGATAGAAGTTTGTAAAGATATGCATGGCATGGGGATAGAGAAATGCTTTTCTCCCTGTTTCCTAACACTAGAAGTTGTGGACATCCAAGGAAGTCGAATGTTGGAAGATTCAGGGTGGATAAAAGGAAGTCCTTCTTTACGCAGCGCAGAGTTAAACTATGGAACTCTCTCCCGCAGGAGGCCGTGATGACCACCAACCAAGATGAATTCAATAGAAGAGTGACAATTCGAGGAGCAGGAGCGGGCTGTGGATGGGTACTAGCCAGGATGGATCTCAGCAAGAGAACACGGCCTAGTAATCTGCCCACCCTGCTGGGTCAAGATATTTCCCAGCATATTCCTCAGCAGAAGCAGGAAAACGGAGGTGTTTAAGTGCAAAGTCCTGCCATCTTCTAAGGCACAATGCTGCCCCCTTGTGGCATTAAGAGTCACTGTCCTGAGTCCTGCTCTAGGAAAAGATCTCATTCATCCTGACCTACCAGTACTGTACTTGCAAAGCTAGCATGGAGGTTATGCCCGGTCTTCGCTGAGTGTACTTTCTGAGTTTTTGTGGGAAGGTTACATGACGATGAAGATTCAGCCTGCACCCATCCTGATTTGCTTTGTGGGGTGTTAGCACATCTGCCAGTGAGAGATCCATCTACCCCCATCTATGAAAAGCCCTCTTTTTAAAAAGTGTATGGTTGTACTACGGCAACAGAATGATTTAATGTAAATTTCCATCACGAGGCTGACACCTCCACCCCCCCCCCAAATATTCTTGGCAGCCTGGATTTGACCTTGGGCTGATCACCATGTGACACGCAGACCATTTTGAGACACCATCGCTGCATGCATGCGGAAGTCAGAAATGCAGATTTAAGAGACATGCATTTGTAAGAACATAAGAGGAGCCTGCTGGATCAGGCCAAAGGAGGCCCAATCCAGTCCAGCATCCTGTTCTCGCAGTGGCCAAACAGGTGCCCAGTAAGGTAAAGGACCCCTGGACGGTTAAGTCCAGTCAAAGGCGACTCCAGGGTTGCGGCGCTCATCTCGCTTTCAGGCCGAGGGAGCCAGCGTTTGTCCACAGACAGCTTCCGGGTCATGTGGCCAGCAGGACTAAGCCGCTTCTGGCGAACCAGAGCAGCGCACAGAAATGCCGTTTACCTTCCCACCAGAGTGGTACCTATTTATCTGCTTGCACTTTGACATGCTTTTGAACTGCTAGGTGGGCAGGAGCAGGGGCCAAGCAACGGGAGCTCACCCCGTCGTGGGGATTCGAACCGCCGACCTTCTGATCAGCAAGCCCTAGGCTCAGTGGTTTGGACCACAGCGTCATCCACCTGTCCTGTCGCACAAGACACAGTTGGCTGCCTACATTGCCTTAGTAAGGTGAAAGCTGTGCAAAGCAGCCAAGATTCACACCCTGCTCTGGTATACAAACCCTCAGCACAGCCTCAGGTGAGGCCCAAAGGCATCTTCCAACGATGGGCAGCAGGCCACTCTGCAGGTACCCAGAGGACCTGGATGGTGGCCAGCCAAGACTGCCTCACGATCGCTCTGGTCTCCCGAGGAAAAGAGCTCTGCTTTCATCCATTTAGCACAGGACCCTGGACCCGTAAATCTTCCCAAGTACCAGGATAAGAGCTTGTTGAGGCTGACCTCTTGCTCGTTCCTTGGTGTAAGAGTAAAGCCAAGTTTGGTTGGAGGCCAAAGGGAGCTTCTGCCAGCCAAGAGATCTCCCCACCGATGCCACAGCAAAGAGTCTATCCATGCATTCCTGCCCACACAGAGAGACGTCGTCATCCTTTATGCGGAGAGGGCGATGGGGAGAGAGGAATCACTCCCGCTTCCTCTCCACAAAGCCACCTGACAGAATTCTGGCTTTTAAACATAGAATCACAGAACTGCAGAGCTGGGGGGACCCTAAGGGTCATCTAGTCCAACCCCCTGCAGTGCAGGAGTCACAGCTGAAGAAACCCCTGACAAATGGGCATCCAACCTCTGATGAAAAACCTCCAAGGAAGGAAAGTGTGCCGCCACCCCTCCCCCCAAAGGAGACCATTCCACTGTCAAACAGCTTTCACACTTAAAAAGCTCTTCCTAAGGTTTAGTCAGAATCTCATTTCTAGCCATTTGAATCCTCTGCACACCTTCTAGCTTGTCAATATCCCTCAGGAACTGGGGTACCCAGAACTGGACACATTTCTGTTCCTTTCTTCAAAACAGTGCAGTTTCTTTCCTGACATTTCCATGCCACCTTTCTTTCATCCTTGGCCATAGCCAGGATTTTTTTTGGGGGGGGGGAGGCTTTTTTAGGGGAAGCAGAACCAACATGATTGGTCAGTTTGTTAAGTATTTCTATTGTTTTACTTGATCGGGGGGGGCAGGTGCCCCCGTACACCCCTTGGCTATGCCCATGCTTTCATCATAGAGCCCAAGGCGGTGTTCTTCCCAGACAGACAGCCACCCAGGACCTGACCAGACCCAGACCTGCTTGGGGGGCGGCGGATGTGCCTTCAACCCTTTTCTGAATAGTCCAATTCTGGAAAATGATTCCGAGAAACTCCACAACTTCCTTGAATTTTTTTCCCTTTTCTTTTCTGCAGGGCCAGTTGGTTCAGTAAAAGGTCTCGCCTCACTCAGTTCATCTTTCATACAAAAATAAGAGGCGCCTGCTGGATCAGGCCAAGGGTGGGGGGGGGGAGAGCATCTTTTCCAGCATCCTGTTCTCACAGTGGCCACCCAGATGCCCCAGGGGCAAACCTGCAAGCAACTGTCCCCCTCCTGTGGACTCCGGCAAATATTATTCAGAAGCATCACTGCTTCCAGCCTCGGAGGCAGAGCACAGCCATTGTGGCTGGGAGGCACTGGTGACCATGAATATGCCCAGTCCTCTTAGTTTCTCCATAGTCCCTGGAAATGTTCCACGAGCACATTTACATGATACCCTGTTCGCACAGATCCATGCAGATCCAGAATCAGGAGAAAGTCCTTGTTGCAAATGATACCTGCAGTTGCTGCCCCCTAATTATTAAAATCTGTACTTCTGTGCAAATTCTGTATAGCAAGAGTTCCAAATATACTACCACTGATGCTACTGCTAGTAATAATAATAGTTATGCAACTGTTCAAAGTGGGAGAGAAGAATTTGTGGCCCTTCAGATCCCACCAGCCCTGCAAGCAAGGTCAATGGTCAGGGATGATGGGAGTTGTAGTCCAGCAGCCCCTGGAGGGCATCAGTTGCCCACTCCTGATCCAAAGGAAGAATTGCATTTTTTCCCACACCAGCAAAATATTCCTGTGGGAATGTTGATGAAGGTAGGAGAGGATATATTGTTTTGATATGATCCCTCCTCACTCAATGCTAGTGAGTCAACAGCAGAGCACATTCCCTTTGCAACTTATCAGAAGCAAGTTAATGATTCATTAGAATCCTTTAATTAAGCCATCGGGTCTGGCTTGTCTAATCTGGCTTGTTCCTGGTAAGTTTCCCCTTTTATTTCCCTCTTAAAATAATAGTAACACAACACAGTCTTCTTTAAAAGTAAGAATAAAGTTTTACTCCCATTCAGTGCACAGCAGGAATCTTGTGCTTATCGTGCAAAGAAGTGTGAGCTACATCTCAGACTTTCTGCTTGTGGCCTCCATCCGATGTGAAGGTAGAGCCATGCGCTGGCTAAGAGCCAGGAGAGTCCAAGAGGGAGATGGGCGCGTGGCCAGCCCTTTTACCTGGTCACACACAGGGGGAGGAAGATCCAGAGCAGGGAGGACCAGAAGTCTTCCCTGTCTGGAGCCACATTCCCCTGGGTGTCCATTCCAGGCAACAGGAAAATGTTGCACTTGGCTACTCTAGTACCGGTAATAATACATCCCACAATTCTGAGCTTTGAGTATGTCGGGAAGTAGATATCCCTGCTGTAAATGTCTGAGCATGGGAAACAAATGCACATTTATTGCACACGCGCACACACAATGCCCCCAATTGCACAGAAAGATTAGTGTGGCCATTTGAGCATTTTATGCTGTCTAGAAAAAGGCAAAGCTGCGCCACCTGGTGGCCAAAAGGGAAGAGAGAATTTAGCAAACGATACAAAGATTTGGAACTGGAAAGACGCCATCCATGGGAGAGATCTAGTGTTACTTTCTCCAGACTGTGCATTGTTTTATTTGCTTACAAATAAATGTTATTGTTATTGTTAGCTTTTAATTGCTATGACAGTCCACATGACATATGCACGTAAATAAATAAATATGTATCTGAATAGCACTCTGATTTGTTTACACCGCCCTGTAAAAATTCATCCTAGTTCCATTACGCCTCTGCTTTTCTGAGATTCGTTTCCTTTCGGCTTCTGCCTCCTACAGAAACTGTTTACAGACCTCTCTCTCTCTCTCGGTTGCCGTGGTGCCGGGAGGCCAACAAGTGCTGGCAGGAAGCAGGGAAGCCTCCACGGACAAAAGGGAGGGGAGGGGGAATCTCTCCAGTGAGCGGAGCGCAGGTCTCAGGTGCGGAAGGTGCGGCACCGCCAGCCAAGGAGGCAGCCCCAGACAGAGGGTGGGCCATATGGGCCACTTGGCCCGGGCCTCCGATTCCAAAGGAGGCCTCAGTCAGCATATTCACAATCCCTCACCTGGTTATGTTGGAGAGGTGAGGGATTGTGAATACGCCCTCGGTAAGCAAGTAAGGTCTTAGTCAAGTCAAGTGTTTGTGGTGGGCCATGTTTTTCATGCTCTTAAAAGTTGGTGAGTTTTTGTTTGAAATCTTGTTTGCCAAAAATTTAAACCACGCGTAACTTAAAGATGGGGACGCGGGTGGCGCTGTGGGTTAAACCACAGAGCCTAGGGCTTGCCGATCAGAAGGTCGGCAGTTCGAAAGCACGTCAAAGTGCAAGTAGATAAATAGGAACCGCTCTGGCGGGAAGGTAAACGGCATTTCTGTGCGCTGCTCTGGTTCGCCAGAAGCGGCTTAGTCATGCTGGCCACATGACCTGGAAGCTGTACGCCGGCTCTCGGCCAATAAAGCGAGATGAGAGCCGCAACCCCAGAGTTGTCCGCAACTGGACCTAATGGTCAGGGGTCCCTTTACCTTTACCTTAAAGATAAGTGTGTTGGCTTTCTTATCGCTGAATTTTTTTTGAAAATGCTGAAAAATTGATGAAGATGTGGCCATTTGTTTAAACTTTTGTTGACTAGGCCAGGAATATTACTTACACCTGAGGAGTACATATAGCTCAATGAGGATAAAATTTGGTGGAAACCATGTTTTTTAAAGAAATAGTGGCTTTCTCACAAGCATACATCTTTTTTAAGAGTAGAATAAGAAGATAATAAATAATAGTCAAAGTTGTCTACTTAAAAATAGATTTTAAAATACATTTTTGAACTATTAAAAATTGTATAATACATTTTAAAATGAATAATGTATTTATTGTAAAAATGTATTTAAAATTATAATACATTATAAAAAAATTACGTTATCGGAGATCCCCAGGGTAAAAAAAAAAGGGGCCACATTATCTACCTGGCCCGGGCCTCTGCCTGGCTCTGCAAGGGCCTGCAAGGAGGTTGCCCCTTCCTTCACCAAATCATAGGACTGAGGGGTGGGGAGGGGCCCCAAGGGGACATCTAGACCAACCCCCTGCAAGCCAAGAGTCACAGCTGAAGGATCCCTGGAAGATGGCCCTGAAACAGAGGTTGGATGGCCAGCTGTCAGGGGCTGTGATGCCCACATTGCAGGGGGCTGGACTAGATGACTCTAAGATCCCTTCCACCTCTTTCCTCCTTGATGCCCCTAAGCTCCCTCATCTGCCCCACTTCTCCCTGCCTAGAGGATGTTCCTCCTTCTAAACTGGGGTATTTGGGTTGTTTTCCTGTGGGGCTGGGTTGTTGTTGGTTTTAAAAAGTAAAGTTAAAGGGACCCCTGACCATTAGGTCCAGTCGAGGGCGACTCTGGGGCTGCGGCGCTCATCTCACTTTACTGGCCGAGGGAGCCGGCTTACAGCTTCCAGGTAATGTGGCCAGCAGGACTAAGCCGCTTCTGGCAAACCAGAGCAGCGCACGGAAACGCCGTTTACCTTCCCACCGGAGAGGTACCTATTTATCTGCTTACACTTTGTGCTTTCAAACTGCTAGGTTGGCAGGAGCAGGGACAGAGCAACGGGAGCTCACCCCGTCAAGGGGATTTGAACCGCCAACCTTCTGATCGGCAAGCCCTAGGCTCTGTGGTTTAACCCACAGTGCCACAAAAACCAACAACAACCGCAACAACCCAGCCCCACAGGAAAACATTATCTTAGGTTTGTGTAAATGTGATCCATGTGGAAATCATTTGGTTTGGCTGTGTGTTTCTTAATGTTTCATTTATCCTGGACGACTACTTTCAGTATGTCATAGTTAGGGATTCTTTCCATGTTGTAAGCTGCCTTGCACATTGATTGAACTGTGGAAAGGTGGCATATGAATAAAATAAGGTAGGTACAGGGCCGGATTGAGGTTGGATGAGGCCCTCAGCTCCTGAAGGTAATGGGGCCCTTTATATGTCCAGTTGTCCTTTGTCAACAACAAATTGTTGCTGTTTTTTGTGTTGAATATATGCTATATGGTAATTGATGGACCTCATAGGTATCTCAAGCCATTTGATACTGTTGCTATATGTAAGTTTGATTTTATTTGTTTTTTTTATCTTATATTTTGGAAACATACATCCAGTTTGTTTTCCCTTTAAATTTTTTGGGGCCCCCAAGAGAGTGGGGCCCTAAGCTATAGCTTGTTTAGCTTATATGTAAATCTGGCACTGGGTATGTAGGGATGCCCTTTCTGAGGGTGTCTCCTCCTTGAACCCTCCAGGATTGAGGGGGCCGTGAGCAAAGCACCCTCTTGTGGGGATGGGGGCCCCCTCCGTGTCTCTGTCTCTCGCTGCCAGTTACATCAACATGCACAAGGAGAGTCTGCTGGATCAGGCCAATGGCCCATCTGGTCCAGCTTCCTTTCCCCACAGTCAGTGGCACAGTGGGAGCGGGGCTGGGGGGCGTCTCAGCCCCAGGTGCACTTTTTGGAGGGGGTGCAACCAGGTGCCCCCATGGCAGGATCATTCATTGGAGCCTGGCTCTGGACTGCGAGGGAAGAAGAGTTTGGATTTGATATCCCTCCTTTCACTCCCTTTAAGGAGTCTCCAAGCGGCTCACATTCTCCTTTCCCTTCCTCCCCCACAACAAACCCTCTGTGAGGTGAGTGGGGCTGAGAGACTTCAGAGAAGTGTGACTAGCCCAAGGTCACCCAGCAGCTGCATGTGGAGGAGCGGAGACGCAAACCCGGTTCCCCAGATTACGAGTCCACCGCTCTTAACCACTACACCACAGGGAGCAGTTGAGGCAGCTATCTCACACCCGGCTGCAGCAGTTCCACTCCCAGGCAATGGCACAAACTCCAGGGGGCCCTGGGGGCCCAGGCACCCACATTTTCTTTTGCTGTGGGAGCCCAGCCTCCGCCCCGCCGCCAGTTGCCACCTTACCTCCGGCGCTGCAGCCACCGGGCTGTGACCTGTGGCTCCGCTGTGGGGCCTCTGTTGGGGTCCACGGCAGATGCGCTTCTAGGGTGCATCTGCATCAGGCCCCAACAGAGGCCCCACGGTGGAAGTGCAGGCCCCAGCCCAGTTGCCGCCATGGTGCCAGAGCAAGCGCCCCTCATTGCGCCATCACGATGGCACGGCGCATGTGCTCTGGGCACCCACAGTCTGGGGCCCAGTCGGCACCACTGCTCTCAGGTCAAGCCTGACCCGGGGCTGGGTTTTCCTAGCCGCTCTGGGCAGCTTCCAACAAAAGATTAACAATACATTAAAACATCAGTCATAAAAAACTTCCCTAAACAAGGTTGTAACTCAGTCTGGGACCTTGTGGGGTAAAGGGAAGGGAAGAAATCAAATAACTACAATAGTGGATATATTATTGGCAACATCACATGCTCGCGTACGCACAAACGAGGGCTATCCCAGGAAATAAGTACCAGTTTATTATGGACACACACTCACATATGAAAATATTTGGTATTTTCCTGCCCCTTTACTTTTCTTACAATTCTGAACCCAAAATTTAAAATATATAAATGGAATGGAACTAGTGTCAAGAGACAAAGCTCCACGGGGCCACAAGGAGCCATCTCTCTAGACTGCAGAGCCTATCTTCTAAGCATTCCCTGATGAATAGCTGGGAACCCTGCGTTGCAGGGGGTTGGGCTAGATGACCCCTGGAGGTCCCTTCCAACGCTACGATTCTGTGATTCTACGAACCAGCACAGAAGTGTCGGCAGCGCTTCAGATTGGCCTCAGGGGGGTGCCAGATCCACACTCTGCTGCTCATTGGCACCTTGGGAGCAACAGCTAACTTAATGAAGCCGGCAGCTCCCTTCAGACTAACAAGACCTGACAGCCAGGCTGCATTTCGGGGGGGGGGGGCAAACACACAGAGCCGCACCTGGGAGAAGCTACCTGGCAGAGCTCCAGGTGATGCAAAAGCATCCGCTGTTCTCAGGGATGCAACATCCCGGTTTGAACGCAGTCTTAATGTCGTCCACCGCCCTGGGATCTTTTGATAAAGGGCAGTATTAAATGATAAATAATAATAATAATACAATAAGAATGAATAGGAATAATTTAGGACTTTTGAAAAGTTAAAACAACAATAGACTGAAAGGAGATTTAAAAAATCGCACCAGCTTTCTAAACGTTTGAGTAAGCTCATCTAAACAAGGATGTTTTTAGCAGATGCAGAAAAGAGTATAGTAAAGGAGCCTGCCTGATGTCAAGTGGCAGGGAGTTCCGACGTGTAGGTGCTGCCACACTAAATGACCAGGTTCTTACAAACTGAGGGCAGGTATAATGTGGTGCCTGTAACAGAACCAGTTCCATCGATCAAAGGAGTCAAGAGGCCATATATTGAGTATTGCGATCTCACAGGTAAACTGGTCCCAATATATTATCTACCATTATGGGAGAGACAATGGGCCTGTGGATGGGTAGAAATCTTTGGCCTGGTCTAACAGAGCTCTTCTCGGGTTCCTGAACAAATGCAAAGACCCTGTGCATAGTGGTTAGAATGCCAGACTGGGGCCCCGGGAGACCAGGGTTCAAATTCCCTCACTTGGCCACAAGATGCTCTCACTGGGTGACCTTGGAGGGTCCAACACCATCTCTGAGCCTAACCTACCTCACAGGGCTGTTGTGGGGATTAAAGGAGAAAGAACCCTGTGTGCCACCCTGAGCTCCTTGGAGGAAAAGGAGGTGCACTGCATGGGGTTGGACTAGATGACCCTTGGGGCCCCTTCACACTCTACAATTCTATGAGTCTATTAAATGCATTAAGTGCAATAAAGGGAGGCAGCTCCTGTGGCCTTTTAAGGCTCTTCTCAGAAAACATGGAATTGTTCAGTGTGCTATGATCCACATCTGCGCAGCTGTGATTCCTGCACTGCATGGGGGGTTGGACTGGATGACCTTTGGAGGCCCCTTCTATCATTGGATTACCATAGACAAAAGTGCACAGGGAGAATGACAGGGTCACGTCGACCGCCATCAAGATGTTCATACTCAGCCATGCCCCTAAGCCCCCCTCCCCCCCCATTTATGAATCATGTCTGCTCCCTTCTGCTCAAGCCTGCTCTAAATCAGATGTCAACGCAGACATTATCTAATTGGCATCAATCACACTCCAGCACTAGACACGAAAGCTGCCTGCAAGGGAGTCGCAGGGAATGATCCAGTGGCCAGATGAAGGAATCGGACCAAGTTTCCGTTTGACCCCCTTTTGTGTAAGACTCTTCAGGCAGCTGCAGCTGCTCTGCTTAAGATTCAGGCAGACTCCAGGACTGAACAGAACCAGCATTTCAAAGTCCCATGGAGAGTGCTGAGCCCACAGTTGTAATCAGCTTCTTAATCTACTTTTTATCAGCTGCCGAGAGGGAACAGACTCCTCTCCTCCAAGTAATTGCAGGGTGTGGAGAGGACAGACACAAAAGGACCCATTTGCTTGCAGAGAAAGACCCACTGTGGGCTTGTGAGCAGGTGGCCACTCGGTCTGTGGCTGGCGGTGATATGGGAGAACCTCCCCGTTTTATTTAATCTCTGAATCCATTCTGCACATTTAAGAGCTTCAAAGTCTGAAATCTCTGTACAAGCTTTACCCCCTAGTAAAGGTAAAGGTGGGACGCGGGTGGCACTGTGGATTAAACCACAGAGCCTAGGGCTTGCTGATCAGAAGGTCGGTGGTTCGAATCCCCGCAATGGGGTGAGCTCCCGTTGCTCAGTCCCTGCTCCTGACAACCTAGCAGTTCGAAAGCACGTCAAAGTGCAAGTAGATAAATAGGTACCGCTCTGGCGGGAAGGTAAACGGCGTTTCCGTGCACTGCTCTGGTTCACCAGAAGTGGCTTAGTCATGCTGGCCACATGACCCGGAAGCTGTACGCCGGCTCCCTCGGCCAATAATGCGAGATGAGTGCCGCAACCCCAGAGTCGGTCATGACTGGACCTAATGGTCAGGGGTCCCTATACCTTTAAAGGTAAAGGTAAAGGGACCACTGACCGTTAGGTCCAGTTGCGGACTCTGGGGTTGCTGCGCTCATCTCGCTTTACTGGCTGACGGAGCTGGCATTTGTCCGCAGACAGTTTTTCCAGGTCATGTGGCCAGCATGACTAGGCCACTTCTGGCGAACCAGAGCAGCGCACGGAAACACTGTCTACCTTCCCTCCAGAGCGGTACCTATTTATCTACTTGCACTTTGGGGCATGCCTTTGAACTGCTAGGTTGGCAGGAGCTGGAACCAAGCAACGGGAGCTCACCCCGTCACAGGGATTCGAACTGCCGACCTTCCGATCGGCATGCCCTAGGCTCTGTGGTTTAACCCACAGTGCCACCCGTGTCCCTTACCCCCTAGTAGAAAAACAAAAACAGACTGTTTCCAAAGTTCTAGGTTTGTTGGAAGATTCAGGACAGATTAAATAAAATATTTAAACTAAATTCTGAGAGGGAGAAAGACAATGTGACAGATGGCAGGGTAACACCTGTTGCCGGGGATAATAGTGTCATTGATGCACAGAAAGCTGAGGTGATGCTCCAGAAACCTGCTAAAGGGCAGGAAACCACAAGAAAGAAGCAGCTGGAGGGAATAACTAGTGGTTTCACTTGTGTCTATACTAATGCACAGAGTATGAGAAAAAAGCAAGACTAATTGGAGCTCTGAATACAGGGTGGTAAATACAACCTAGTAGGCGTTACTGAAACCTGGTAGGATGCGACTCATGACTGGAATGTAGAAACTGAGGGGTGTTACTTATCCAAAATGAATAAACAAGAAATCCATGACCTGGAGCAGGGAAAGCATATTGAGAGTATATGGGTTAAAAGTGTAGGAGAGAGAAACAACAGTGACCTTACTGTGAGGGTCTGCTATAGCCAGGGTCCGCCAAGCCAGACTGAAGACTTGGATGATGCCTTCCTACAACAGATTACCAAGCACTCTAAAAGGAGATATATAGTAATCATGGGAGACTTCAAGTTCCCTGATAGCTGTTTGGACTCAAACTCTGCCTAGAATGTAAGGTCTGACAAATTCCTCCACTGCCTCATTGACAATTTCATTTCCCAGAAGGTAGAAGAAGCAACGCTCAGCTCAGAGACTATGACAACGAGAAGTTCAAAAAAGAGTGGGAATCATTTATTGTATATGTGCAAAAATACTGTAAACAAGTTGATACATACATTGGCAGGAGTTTAAGGAAACACTTGCAACTAGCAGAAAATTAGATAAAATTAGGGGAGATAACAATTGGATAAGTATGGAAATGCAGCAGAACTCTGTTTATAGAAGTAACCAGAAGAGAGTATGGAGGGAAGTCTAGAGATTCAAAGAACCTCACAGAGAAGGTTCGTGAAAATGTATCTGTATATATCTAGATTTGGTAGAAATGCAAGTTACTTTTTTATTTTAATTGTGAAAACTTAACGGTGGGAAATTAACAAAAAAAATTTTACCCAAAGAAGAAGAAGGAGGTAGAAGAAGCAAGAAGGGGATCATCTGTTTTGGATCTGGTCCTCACCAACAGAGAGGAACCGATCAACAAAGTGGAAGTACTGGAAAACTTGGGAGGAAGTGATCATGTCCTCGTGGGTTTCATAATACAGAGGAAACAGAAAGCTGAGTGTAGTTGGACATGCCTCCTGGACTTTAAGGTGGCTGATTTTTAAAAGCTTAAGGAGCTACTAGGTGGGGTTCCCATGGTAAGAAGTACTCAAAGAGAAGGGAGGTGGATAATAATAATAATAATAATAATAATAATAATAATAATAATTTATTATTTATACCCCAGCCACTCTGGGTGGCTTTCAACAGAACATTAAAATACAGTAATCTATTAAACATTAAAAGCCTCCCTAAACAGGGCTGCCTTCAGATGTCTTCTAAAGGTCTGGTAGTTGTTGTTCTCTTTGACATCTGAAGGGAGGGCGTTCCACAGGGCGGGTGCCACTACCGAGAAGGCCCTCTGCCTGGTTTCCCATAACTTGGCTTCTCGCAGCGAGGGAACTGCCAGAAGGCCCTCAGCACTGGACCTCAGTGTCCGGGCGGAACGATGGGGGTGGAGACGCTCCTTCAGGTATACTGGGCTAAGGCCGTTTAGGGCTTTAAAGGTCAGCACCAACACTTTGAATTGTGCTTGGAAATGTACTGGGAGCCAGTGTAGGTTTCGAAAAGGAGAAACATTGAAGGCCCAAGCGCAAACAATTCCAACGAGAAAGAAGAGTGGGGGGCATCTAAGGAAACCGCTGTGGCTGCATAAGGAGCTCACAGATGAGATGAGAGTTAAGAAGGGCATGTATAAGAAATGGAAGGAAGGGGAAATCACAAAGGAAGAGTATACACGAGTAGCCAACAGTTGCAGGGGGAAAGTGAGGCAGGCTAAAGCTCAGGCTTGCAATAAAGATTAATAACAACAACAACAGAGTCCAATGGCCTAACCACTACACCACACTGACTCAGTAGGTCAGGAAATTAGTCAGGCACAGACCACAGGCTCTGAATCTTTCTCTCTCCCCCCCCCCCCCAGCATCAGGGCTCAGAGTCTCCAGAATAAGAGAGGGAGAAAAGCCCCTTATCTCAGTGGTTCAGTCCCCAATGACAAGGCCATTTAAAAAAGGGATCAGATGCAAAGTAAGGGGAGAGTCCCTTCCATGCCCAAGACTACCCTGGACAGCAGCTTCCTGCCAGAGTAGACAATACAGGGCTATATGGTGTAAGGCAGATTCCTATGGACCTGCTTATGGTTAAACTCACCGGGCAAATGTTGCAGTCAGAGAACTAAAGAAATAAGACTGTGGGAGATTTCCAGAAGCGTGTCTCCTCAGCTGCCCAACTGCCTGGCAATCACTGCAATTGCACTCTCCAATTAAGACAAACAATCCTGAATACATTACCCCCTCCCTTCCCTCCTAAAAAGAAAAAATCAAGCCCCTTTTGTGTTATTCTTGAAACAGTTTCCAATCAACATCCCCCCCACGCCACTTTCAAGTGCAGAACTGAGCAGTCATCAGAAAGCCCGAGATGCCTGAACACACAAACTGGAAGGGAGAGAGCAGGGAGCATGGAATCCTAGAATTGTAGGGTCAGAAGGGACCCAAAGGGTCATCTAGTCCTACCCCCTGAAGTCCCCCTGCATCTCGCAGTGGAAGTCTAAGAAGCATCCTGCGCCCACACGCCCCTTTGAGCAACCACAGGCCAGGCAGCTTGATCCACAAGCCAATTACACTGATGTAAGAGTCAAAGATAGCCGGCTCCAACCAGATGTTTTTGACTACAACTCCCATCATGCTCAGCATCCTACGGCTTTGCTGGCTGAGGCTTATTGGAGCTGTGGTCCAAAACACCTGGAGAAGCTTGGCCAAAGGCTGTCTGAAGAGCTCTGCTGGGTCAGGTCAAGGTGGGCCATAGAGCCCAGCATGAGATCCAACACCAGTGGCTGTCCAGATGCTCTGGGAAGAAGGCACCCCAATTGCTCTCTCTCCACCCCAGCAACTATCTGGGATCCTGTGACTCCTGCCTTGCAGGGGGTGGGACTAGCTCACCCTTGGAGTCCCTTCCAATTCTACAGTTCTATGAGTCCATGACCTTGGAAGGTGGTGGACCCTCCCTCGTTGCAGGTTTTAAGTGTGGGATGTAATCCAATGGGAGCAGTCAAATACAACATGCCTTGTTTTCCTAGAGTGGACATGCTAGAGGATGTTTGGTCCAGCCAGTCGAAACTTCCTGTTCCTCTTGGGCTGAATCATCCTTCCTTTTGTATGTGATAGAAGGTGGGCATGACCTTACCTGTCCAGGTAACAAAAGGACGAGTCACACAGCATCTCCCTCTCCTTTTGACTCCCTTCTTTGTTTGACCAACTTTTAGCTAGGACTGCCCTGCTAGCTCTCAGCTAGCAGAAGCACTGGGATTATTCCCCCATATGGGGTAGATCCACATGTACATATTTGTAACTAAGTCTGCCTTCAGGGATCACACTGTGAACTGATGTAAGTAAACTTCTTTTCTTTACTTTGAATAAGATTGTGGCGTCTTTATTCTTTTAAGAGGGATTCAAGGGAACTTACTAGGAAAGTACAATTCAGTCTGAGACAGACTGAATTGTATAATAGTGAGAGGCTCACACGAGCCTGCAACCAGATATCTGCTGTGCATGTAAAAAGGGGAACGTAATCTCTGCTAAGTAAATGAAGTTGCTAGCGCAAGTTAGAAAGGATATTAATAAACAATATATCCTCTCCTGCCACCCTGAACATTCCCACATTAAGCAGAGGTTGGATGGCCACCTGTCAGGGATTCTTCAGCTACAATTCATGCAATGCACGAGGCTGGGCTAAATGACCCTTGCAGGTCCCTTCAAACTCTACAGTCCTATGAGTCCACAGTTCTATGAAAAGAGGGAGGGAGGAGATGTGGAGAGCAGAAGGACTCAGGCACCTTCCTGAGCAGTGTAAGAGCTCAGCAAAGAGCAGCAGACAAGGCTTTTGTAGCTGGGAGTGCTCCCAGTTAAGTGTGTGCTGCTCACTCTCTGTGCTTCTCTCTCTAATGCTTAATCCCAGTGGCCTCTTCCAAGCCAAAATAATATTCTCTATCAGTAATACATTGTCTCCTCCTGTGCAGACTTCCTTTGTGACAACGAATGAAATATGGGAGGGACTGACGACTGACAAAGACCTGCATGGCTTTGTCTGATGGGCCAGAGATGAACTTTGTGGACCACAGTCTGACTCGAAATGAACAAGTGCAGGGGGTGGTGAGACTGGCATAAGGTGGAAAGATCTGCAGCCGCTGTACGTCAGTCAGGTGCTAGCTGGCTGTCTTTGCAGGGCAGCCCAAAGCCTTCCACCAGCTAGAACGTTTCTGCCTTCCTTTTTCTTTAACTCAAAAGGGTGTTGACTTCGGAGAAAGTTCTTTTTAAAAAAAAAAAAAAAGTAATGCTTTAAATAAATAGGGATGAAAGAGAAGAGTCACTGCTTCCTCCCCCGATTCTACTCCTTTATCTCCCCACACTTGTCAGCGAACCAGATGCTGGAGCAATTTAGGATTTATCTATGGAACAACTTTCACCTCAAAATAAATTCCTCCTCCTGCACCCGTTTTAATTGGGGGTTGTCTCGGCTGGGGAGATGAACCTTCTATTCTCTAAGTGAGGCAATCCATCTCAAGTACCGTATATTGAGGTTGATCTGGAAGCTGCAGGAAGTGCAGAATGCGGCAGCTTGACTGCTTGTATTGCATTGTGAAATCACTTCAAAATGCTTCATAGGAAGTGAAGAATCATCATTGCTGTGTTCGTCTGGAGGTAACCAAATGTGGGACCATCCAGAAGTTGCTGGGCTCCATCTCCCCTCATCCTTGACCATTGGGAGTACTAAGCTGGCCTGATGCGAGCTGGGACTGCAACATCTGCAGGGCAAGACCTTGACATTACCTGGGCTTTATCAGGCATGGAGCCCCTAATGCACTCAGGTGGTGTAACATCAGGAGCTGGAGACAGGGAGCCAAAGAAGGAATGTGCTTCCCAAAATATCTCACCAGGAAGCAGGCTGCTGCCATTGTCAGCCTTTCAAGATGGCAGAATGGCAAACCTTCATCTGAAATGCATACTGGGACCCTACTGGGTTGAGCCAATGGTCCATCTACTCTAGTATGCCTGCGAGAAACCTGAAAGCAGGACCCAAGCACAAGATCTCTCTCCCCTCCTCCAATTTCCAGCAGATGATTTTCAGAAGCATCGCTGCCTCTAATTGTGAAGGTGGAGCAAAACTCTGGGATGTGATACGTAAGTAGCAGTCAAGTACAACATTCCTTGTTTCCCTAGAGTGGACATGCGGGGGAATGTTTGGTCTAGCCAGTCGAAAACTTCCTGTTTCCTCCTGACTGGGACATACTTCCTTTTGCATGTGACTAGAGGTGGGTGTGACCTTACCTGTCCAGGTAACAAAAGGACAAGGCATGCATCATCTCTCTCTCTTTGACTTCCTCTGTCGTTGGAGCAGCTTTTAGCTAGAATTGCTCTGTTGACTCTCAGCCAACAGAGGGCACTGGGACTATCTCCATATGGGATAAATCCACATGTATATACTTTGTAACTAAGTCTGCCTTCAGGGATCCAACTGTGAACTGATGTGAGTAAACTTAATTTATATACTTTACACAAGATTGTGCTGTGTTTATTCTTTTAAGGAGGATATAAGGGAACTTACTAGGAATCTAATATTGAGAGGCTTAAACAAGCCTGCAACCAGCTATCTGCTGTGCGTTTAAAAGGGGAATGTAAAACTCTGCTAAGTTATAGAACTTGCTAGTGCAAGTTAGGAAGGATATTAATAAACAATATATCCTCTCCTGCCTCCCTGAACATTCCCACAAAAACCATCCTGGCTAGGAGCCATCCAGAGCCCTCTCCTCCTCCTCCTCCTCCTCCTCCACAGATTTATCCAACCCTCTTTTAAAGCCACCCAAGATGATGGCCATCACTGCCTCCTGTGGGAGCAAGTTTCATAGGTTAACTATCCACCGTGTGAAGGAGGACATATTCTTATCTGTCCAGAGTCTTCAAACACTCAGAATAATGTTTTGCAACAGATTTCGAAGAGTCCTTGTGCAGACCACTGAAACTGATTTTGGATGGGCAGGCAGGGCAGATTCTACTGACGGCCTCTACAATGCTGGCGCTGTCTTCAGAGCAAAGGAAAGTACTGAAGGCAATTGGTTTCTGCTCACAGTGTCTCCACTCAACCCACTTTCTCCAAGGTTGGGCAGGATTTTGCATTGTTTTGAAAACCTGCAAAAGCTGCTTCTCCAGAGATGCAACGAAATTAGTGCCTCTACGCTGTACAAAACAAAACCCCTCCCAGACCATTGTCAACAAACCGTTGTCTGTCTTCAGCCTCAGAAAGAAAGGAGGATTCTTTCCTGACTCAGGCAGCTTCTCTTCAGCTTGAACGATGGCAGCATGGAAACGAAAGTGCCGGGTTTTTGTCCCTGGAGGGTAGAGGCTGCAGTTCTCCAGAGAACCACCAGGATACAGGGACCCAAAATCACAAGCAAGGAGGAGAGGCTGAAAGTCCACACTCTGAAAGCACACATCTCCAAATCTTGATGAGAACAGGATGCTGCACAAGATGAACCACTGGCCTGATCCAGCAGGCTCTTATGTTCTTAATGGACCTAGGCTAACCAACATGGCTAATGAATTGGAGAGTCCCAACATCCACAACATCCACGAAATGCTCTCTCAAACACATCAGCTTGCCCTCTGGCCCTGTGGGTGGCTGAGCAACAGGGCAAGGTTATTTCCTCACATCTCCAGGGCTGGCTGCCTCCCTCCCCTCCTCACAAGGAGAAGCAGCAAGCAATTGCAGGCCTGGAGGAAATGAGCCATTTGAGGCAGGAAGCTGCAGTCTCTCCCTACAAGACCCAATCTCCTCGTTCCTGGCAGTTTCAGGGCAGAAGAGAAGCACACCCTGCTTTTATTATTATTGAGCCTTACGCATCTCCCTCTCCTTTCCCCCATGAGGGACGGTCTATTTATAGGCTTTCGCCTGCAGATACAGTAAGGCTGACTGCTAGCAAAATACCGGCTGCTGAAACTATTTCGGGAGGCAGTGGGATCTCCCGCTACTCCTCAGAGCCAGCTCAGTTCAGTGAGCTGCCCTTTATGCCCTGGGAAGTCTGGAATTTCCCAACCTGCGTCTTGAACTCATGACCCAGGTTGCCATATTTTCTTGTGCCCCTGCTCCTGTGATGCTAACAGCAGGCTGTCACCCGGGAGTTAAGCATCTGAAGCTTTTCCCGGTCACTTATTTCTATGCCAAAAAAAGATTCACTTGGCAACATTTCTCCCTGTTAGGCTGCTGTTAAAGGCACAAGAGCAGAGCCGGGGGCAAAATGTGGCAATGCCCCCCAGAAGTTGCATTGGACAAATCAGAGAACTGCCTTACACTCAGTATTGTCTACACTAAATGGCAGTTGCTCACCAGGGTCTCAGACAGGAGTCATCCGCAGGCCTACCAGTAGATCATAGAATTATAGAGTTGGAAGAGACCCCCAAGGGTCATCTAGCCCAACCCCCTGCAATGCAGGAATCTCAACTAAAGCATCCATGACAGATGGCCATCCAACTTCTGCTTAAAAACCTCCAAGCAGGAGAGACCACCACTTCCCCGAGGTCACTGTCAAACAGCCCTTATTGAAGTTCCTTCTTATGTTTATTCAGAATCTCCTTGTTACTTGAAGCCGTTGGTTTGAGTCCTCTACCCTCCGGAGCGGGAGAAAGCAAGCTTGTTCCGTTTCCCAGGTGACAGCCATTCAGATATTTGAAGATGGCTACCATATTGTATGAGGATGCGGGTGGCGCTGTGGTCTAAACACAGAGCCTAGGGCTTGCTGATCAGAAGGTCGGCGGTTTGAATCCCCATGACGGGGTGAGCTCCGTTGCTCGGTCCCTGCTCCTGCCCACCTAGCAGTTCAAAAGCACATCAAAGTGCAAGTAGATAAATAGGTACCACTCCGGCAGGAAGGTAAACGGCGCTTCCGTGCGCTGCTCTGGTTCGCCAGAAGCGGCTTAGTCATGCTGGCCACATGACCCGGAAGCTGTATGCTGGCTCCCTCGGCCAATAAAGCGAGATGAGCGCCGCAACCCCAGAGTCGTCCGCAACTGGACCTATCAGTCAGGGGTACCTTTACCTTTATCATACTGTATTTTCCCTCAGTCCTCCAGTCTAAACCAGCGTTTCCCAACCGGTGTGCCGCGGCACAGGAGTGTGCCGCAAGACACCGGCTCCTGTGCCGCGGGAAGACACCGGCTGCTGTGCCGCCCTGGGCCGCTTCCGCTTCCGGGGTGGTCCGGGCGGCTGGCGTCGCCTCGGCTCCGCTTCCCGCTCGCCGACCGCCGCCTTCGCCGGGGCTGCCGGGCGCTTCGCCCGCTGCCTCTGCCGCCCCGGTCGCGGTCGGGGACGGGCGGGAGGTGCCGGTGCCACCGGGCTCGCTCGGGGCCGGGTGGAGGTGCTGCCGGGGGGCTGGGCGCGGGAGGGGGGGCGGGAACCTGGCCCGCCGATCTCCCGCTCCGTTTTCGCCCGCCTGGGTCCTTCCCCTCCCTCCCCGCCTGGGCGCGCGGACACCCCGCCCCCCGGGGCGGGGGGGGGCGGGGTGCATGTGGTGGTGGTGTGCCGCAAGATTTTTTTCGTGGGACAGGTGTGCCGTTGCCCCGAGGAGGTTGGGAAACACTGGTCTAAACATACCCAGCAACCTCAACCGTCTCTCATAAGGCTTGGTTTCCAGACCCTTGATCATCTTCTGCTCCCTTTCCAGCTTGTCAATATCCTTCTTAAATTGTAGCACCCAGGAGTGGACACAGGAGTCCAGGTATGGTCTGACCAGGGCAGAATAGAGTGGTTCTATGACTTCCCTTGATCTGGACACTAGACAGTATTGCTGTTGGGATAACAGCAGGTGCCCACTACTTCTTGTTTCTGTTGTGATTTTTACCCAAGCCGAGTGGCTCCAGCAGCTGCAAGGAATGGTTTCCTTTTGTTTCTCACACAGACCTGTGAGAAAGTATGTTTTGTTTACTTCCTGCTATGGAATGTACTGTTGTAATCTGAGCCTGCAAATTCACTTACCGGTACTTTCTCTTTACTGCTTGTCCTCAAGCCAGACGGACGGCGAAATGGCAGCACCGGTTGCACCGGGCTGGCAGCAGAGAAATCTCTGCACAATTACTTGGAATAAATCGGCTGTGTATATTGTTTCTATCTGGGAGCAATCACATATTGACTGGCACTCCGGACTCTTTGTAGCCGGGTAAGTGCTGAACTGATGTGCTCTGGCTTTTGGGGCAGTCTCACAACTTGCCCCAGGTCGGGTATATCATAACAGTTTCCAGAAACAAATGGAGACATTGGCGCTTCAACAAGCTTCTGCAGGTGGATATGTCTTATCCACACTCCCCCCTGGGAAAACCCAAAGTTTAGCACTGAATCACAACAAACAACCATCGGGTTTTCAGTGGATCACCATTTGTCCCAATTTAACTCTTAAGAGCGGGTTTCTGGGAAGGCAAAACTGCTTGGACCCCATGCCTAGAAAGTACAGGACAAGCAGGAAAACACTCAGCCCCCTGCTTTGTAGGCACAGGACAAGCCGCAGTGCGGCTGAGCCCTAACTTGGGTGTCCATTTGTATGGTTCTTAAACCTACTTGTTTGTTGCTTTTATTGGGTGATTGTAAATTGCCTTGAGACTTAGGCAAAACACAATTCAAAAGCAATAATTATTATTACCAGTATTACTATTACTACTACTACTACTACTACTACTATTATTATCAAAATGTTACGATTTAATTGTAACCTTCCCTGGAACCTCAGGGTGAAAGGTGGTAAATAGAAATTGATGATAACAATAATAAATAACGATGCTGCTCTTGCTAAACAACTGGGATTTGCTCTTGCAGATCACACACAGACCTACTAGCAGATCCTGATCTACCTTCCATCCTAGGTAATCTGGCATCCTGTCATGCAAACAGCAGCTGTAAAATTGCAAATGGGAGCCCACATGAAGCTCTCTTCCTCTCCCTAATGCAACAGAAATGCCTGAATAACTCCGATTAGATTTAACCATTCACCAAAGAAACAAGGGTCCGAAAGCTCTCTGTATGTCGAACAGCGCTGTGGAGGCGAGAGCTAAATCATATGTGTGCATGCCCTTCTTGGCATCCTGCACAAGTGTCAGGAGGAGATTGAAGCCCCATAGGCTGGGCCTTGAGACGGAAGGGGAGACGGGGTCAGGAGGCATCGCTGACACAGTTGGCTGAGGAGGTGCCATCTGCAGCAGACAGGATGGATTAGCACACTGAAACCGAGCCCAAGGTGGGACCCTGCCAGCCCAGCTGTCCTCTGCTACTATAGCAGGCACGCAATCAAGGACAGACATGCAAAACAAAAATCAAACCAACCACCGACAGAACCAGAGAATTATAGAGCTGGAAGAGATCCTTTAGGGCAGGCATAGGCAACCTTGGCTCTCCAGATGTTTTGGAACTACAATTCCCATGATCCCTAGCTAACAGGGCCAGTGCTCAGGGATGATGGGAATTGTAGTCCCAAAACATCTGGAGAGTCAAGGTTGCCTATGCCTGCTCTAGAGTCATCTATTTCGACCCCCTGCAACGCAGGAATCACAACCAAAGAGTCCCTGGCAGTTGGCCATCCAACCTCTCCTTAAAAACCTCCCAGGCAGGAGAGCCTTCCAAGGGAGTCCATTCCACTCTCAAATGCTCTTATCCTCAGAAAACTCTTCCTAATGTTCAGCTGGAATCCCCTTTCCTGTCGCTTGAATCCAAGAACAAGCTTGCTCCATCTCCCATGCGACAGCCGTTCAGATGTTTCAAGGTGGCTAGCATAACCTCTCCCTGATCCCCACAAGAACGGCAACAAGGTTAAGAAAGATGCAGGGAAAACTCCACCATCTCTGTATTGCCACAGCGCCAAGTTTATTTACTTATTCACCCATTTATTCTGAAAGTATTTTTGCTACCTCCTTTGGCATTATTGCTCGCAGGGCAGCTAACCAGGAAGAAAAGCAATAAAATAAGTAATCCCACAAGACAGCAAGAAATAGCAGGACAATAAAGCATAGTTTTTGAGCGGTGTAAAGCTAGATTAACCCAGATATTAAAAGGACTGGGATTTTTTTTTATTGGTTTAAAAAAGTCTTTGCCTAGTACCGTAAAGATCTAAGAGTTGGCATCAGGTGAGCTGGCATGTATGGGAAGGATATTCCAGAGTCTGGCAGAGCCTGACAGCTGGAAAGGCTTATCCCCAGGTTGCTCCCTGCCAAAGCTCAGGAGGGATCATTTGCTTTTGTGAACCCAGCCAGGCACTTTGGATCCTCCAGAGAACAAGTCGATGGTCAAATGTTCTAGGAAATGTGCCCAGCCCCAGATCTGAGCGGTGCTCTCCTTCATCCCACCAGCAGGGTCCAGAAGAACCTGAGTGGTCAAACTGTGACCCCAGGGCTTCGTGCATCCCCTGGACTGCTTACAGGTGAGCAGAGGAAGCCCAGGGGAAGAAAAAGGGAGGGGGGAGAGAGAGAGATGGAGCAATGGAATGAGGAGGTGGAGCCCTTCATTCAGACCTCTGGCAAGAGAAATCTGTGAGAGGAAGAGACAAGGGGGTGGCAGAGAGAGGGGGTGGCAGGAGGAGAGACAATAAAGGAGAGAGAGAGAGAGAAGGGGTAACTAAGAGAAAGATAAGGGGGTGAGAGAAAGAGGGGGGAGTGGCAAAAAAAGTGAAAGGGGCAAGACCCCTCAAGCATAGCCAGTGCCCCCTCCCTTCCATGTTCCCAGTCAAGGTCAGCTTAGAGCAGTGATGGCCAAACTTGGCCCTCCAGCTGCTTTGGGACTACAACTCCCATCACCCCTAGCTAACAGGACCAGTGGTCAGGGATGATGGGAATTGTAGTCCCAGAACAGCTGGAGGGCCAAGTTTGGCCATCACTGTCTTAGAGGAACTGCAAGTCTCCTGGGGAAAGCGGATCCTTCTCTGCCCCCTGCTCCGCCATGAAGATTAAGGCTGGGTGCACACTCCATTTCAAGCACACACACACGCCACAAAGAATCCTAGGAACTACAGTTTACCCCTCACAGAGCTATAATTCCCAGGATGCTTAAACTACAGTCCCCATGATTCTTTGAGGGGAGAGAGAAATCTGCTTCAAATGTATAATGTATACAGAGCCTGAATCACTTCTGTGGTCCCCCTGGTGTGCCAGCAAGAGATCAACGCAGACCAAGCTGGGACCAAGCCTGCGTCAGCGATGGCACCTAATGATGCGGCTTCTGTCTCAAGTCAGGGCACCTCAGCTCCTTAATGAGCCGCCAGCCTCCAGGCCAAGAGGGAACTCCCAGAGCGCCTCTCCAAGCAAACGTTCCTTCGGTGCAGGTTTCTTGCTGTGGAAAACCAAGGAGGAGTCTGCTTGCGACAGAAGAGGATTCATCCCTCCGGGGACAAAAACCCCTTTGCGAAAGAAAACAAGGCAGCTGTTGCCAAGCCAGCGACTCCTCCAAGCTACAGCGCTCCAAAAACACACACAAACCACCCCTTCCAAGTTGCTGTAAGGAGACTGGAACAGGGACTTTGTAAACTATAAAAGGGGATTCTTTTTACTCACTAACTCGGAGGAACCCACATCAAAATGGGTCACTGCTGAAACAGGCCAATGGCCCACCTCGTCCAGCATCCTGTTCTCACAGGGGCCAACCACAGCGCCCATTATGGGAAGCCGGCAAGCAGGATTCGAACTCAAGAGCAACTCTCTCCCCTCCTGTGGTTTCCAGCAACGGGCATTCGGAAGCATTGCTGCCTCTGACTGTGGAGGCAGAGCAGAGCCATCGTGGCCAGGAGCCACTTCTGGCCTTTACTCATGTGGACTGGTCCAATCCTGCAATCACTTGCTCTTTATGAAGCTGTCTACTTTTTAGTCACATGTGAGTATGGCATAAGGTTAGTAAACAAACAAATAACAACAACAACAACAACACCCCACACATCTGGTTGGGTTGGAAGGAAGGAAGGAAGGAAGGAAGGAAGGAAAGATTTTGCAATCAGGTTTTCACAGATGTTTTCCCCCACCTGACACCCTTCAGATGTTTTAGACCAAAAGTCCCATCAGCAATGATTGGAGCTGTAGTCTAAAAGTTCAGAGAAGTGCTGCCTTTACACAAAGCTGCTCTAGTAATATTTATTCATGGGATGTGATCTGAAGCTACCGGTAACAGCCATCTTTCCATGAATGCTGGAGCACACTTGCAATTTACCTACAGATTAGTGCCAGCGAAGTCAGCAGCGTACGGGTTACTCATAAACACATGCTTATTTAAATAGATTCTGATCTTCCTTTAAATATATAGAGGAGCCTCACTCCCATCCTCAGGAGGAGGACTCCCAAGGAAGAGGGAAGAGGGAGCCACCTGCCATTACAGAAATCTCCATCTCAGGAAAGGTGAGAAGCAAAAGGGAACTCTGCAAACTCAGTGCAATACCATGAAGGAAGGAAGGAAGGAAGGAAGGAAGGAAGGAAGGAAGAAAGGAAGGAAGGAAGGAAGGAAGAAAGAAAGAAAGAAAGAAAGAAAGAAAGAAAGAAAGAAAAGAAAGAAAGAAAGAAAGAAAGAAAGAAAGAAAGAAAGAAAGAAAGAAAGAAAGAAAGAAAGAAAGAAAGAAAGAAAGAAAGAAAGAAAGAAAGAAAGAAAGAAAGAAAGAAAGAAAGAAAAGTTCACTTAGGAACCCACAAAACAATGAAGGCATTCTGAAATGAAGCCCCTGGGGAAACTCATTATCATTTAGTCTAACTGACCATACGGATAGGTTGTGGAGTTATAAAACATAAAACAATACCAGAACTGGGAGGACATGGATTAAAATCCACAGGGCCCCATCACATTTTTCAAGCAGCAGCATTAACTTTTAGGTGGATTCTGAAGGTAGCATAATTAGTCAAACCATCACCTTTGCTAAAATTCCACTTAATCAAGCATTCATTATTATAACACAGAGATTTTGTTCCCACTGGGGACCTCATGTGGTGGCCCCAAGATAGGACAAAAACTAGTTCTATCAGCCTTCCCCAATCTTCCAGGTGTCTTGGACTACTCCCATCCACCCCGGTGTGCTGGCTGTGGCTGATGGGAGATGTAGTCCAAAATATCTCGGGGACTCCAGTTGGGGAAGGCTGAATTATATCAGTTCCCAAATTGCCTGAACATTCTGGATTCCTCTGTCTCCCAGGAGCTGATAAACACAGTTGGGTAAGGGGGGATGAACTTTTAAAGCAACATAAGAGTAATTCCGCAGCCGCCACTCATGTGTCGGGGCAATCCTATAGGGTGCCAGTCAGAAGTCAGAAGTCAATGGGGATTGCTCCCAATTAAATGTGCATATAGGACAGCAGCCTTAATCTCTGGGCATGCTCGTCCTTCCCTTTATAAGTGGGAATGTCACCCAAGAGGTTGAATGCCCTGCCCAAATCACCACAGAAAAGCAATCAGTGGTGGAGAGAAACAACAGCTTCTGTAGGTAGTTCTGATATGCACCAAAGCAGGAAAGACTCTATGCTGGATGCCTCCTCAAGAGACAGACATGCCCTCAATGAACGGGATACAAGGCAAAGATGAAAAAAGGCCCAGCATTAGGAACAGTCCCAATGAAATGGGTAGAGACAAATGAAGCTGCATTTCCTGCTGAAATAAATGAAACATTTTAGAGCTTTCCTGAAAACGAGCGCATTGTATATGAGCTCCTCTATGACCCAGATTGTTACAGAACTGCAGCAGCTTTCGGAAGCCATTTATTAAAAACCTTCCTATTTCACAGAGTGCCGTGCACAGCTGAGAGAGAACTCTGTGTAAACTGAAAGCTTGCAAGGTCCTACATTAACAATAACAGTCCAGCCTGCACATGTTTACTTCAAATTTAGTCCCATTGTGTTGCTTACGTCCAGATTCGGATTGCTGTGCAACTCGTTCACTTCATATTATTATGCCTCTTTCTTTTTCTTTGCAAACAACATAGCAAATTCCTGCATTTCAGGGGTTGGACTAGATGAGCCTTGGGTTCCCTTTCAACTCTACAATTCTAATTGTGTGAAAAGTGGCTTGGTAGGGGGCCAGCTGAAGTAAAAACCTTGTTATATTTAGTTAGGCATCAATAAAACAATTAACAACAAAAGGAAACTAATAGCTAGCTAAAAGTTTTAAATTTTCATTCTCTGCATGCAGATAAGATGACTGATAGCTTTCTGATCTGATTAGAAGCCAAATGTTTAGAAAGACCTCTGCATACCAGAAAGCCAGATAGGCTGCTAAGTATACCACTTCCTTTCCCACTTCCTCCTCCTTCACAGACAAAACACCTAGTTGGAAAAACAAGAAAATACTTTTTAAAGTGCTCCACATTTATAAAAATAAATTGGTGCTGCAAAAACAAACAAGCCATAACAAAAAACAAACAAAAAACTCAATAGCACCATTCAAAGGCTAGAAGCATAAATGGAACAATTATCTGGTACATTTGGGCAAGTATAGACTTTCAACACTGGTCTAGAATGCCAGGCGCATAGCCAGGCTGTTATGATCCTTGCATAGGCAGTGGGGGGGGGGTGTTGCCCTTCCACCATGCTCTGAGCTGGCAGGGGCTCATGGGGGTTGAAGTCCAACCTATATGGAGACCCCCCCCCAGGCTGCTGACTTACACCACATAAGAATATATGAAGAGCTCAGGAGCCTCACCAGCCCAATGGCCCATCTAGCCCAGCATCCTGTTCTCACAGTAGCCTACCAGATGCTTCTATGGGCAGCCAAAAAGCAGCACCTGAGTGCAACAGAAACTTCCCCCACCTGTAATTCCTGAGCCTCAGATGACAAAGGTGAATCAAGGAACACTCCCAGGCTGTGGACCTTCTGCTTCAGAGGAAGTGAAACCCCCATCCAGAACAGGTAGCAGGCTTATATCCGGAACATGGGAAATCTCTCGTCCACAAAACCTCATTCTTGCAGGGATTCAAGCTCAGTTTTTTTGCCCTCATCCAGACCAACACTGCAGTCAGACACGAATCCAGGGCTAGCATAGCCAGATGTTATGGAGAAAGAGAGCCGAGTGTCATCAGTGTGCTGATGACACTGGGCTGATACTGGGCTCCAAGTTTTCTACTGACCACTTTCAACGGTTTCACATAGATGTTGAATAGCACTGGGAATAAAAGTATGCTCTGTGGTACTACACAGCACAAATGCCAGGGTGGCAGGGTGCACACCCCACTGCTACTCTCTGGACCCAACCCTCCAGTAGCCATTCACTGATGAGTAAAGAAGCACTGCTGGACTCCAGCTCCCAGCCACTTCAGCCGATGGTCAGGGATTATGGCAGTTGGTGTTTGACAGCATCTGGAAAGCCACAGGTGTTACCTAACCCCGATTTAGGAGTTTGAAGAGGGGACAGCAGCACTGGCCAGGGAAATGCCTAACTAGGAATGGGCTCCTTCAGAAGGTAGTGAGCTCTCCTCCCTTGGAGATTTTTAAGCTGAACTTGAATTGCCATCTGTCATGGATGCTTTAGCTGAGATTCCTGCATTGCAGGGGGTTGGACTAGATGACCCTTGGGGTCCCTTCCAACTCTACAGTTCAATGATTCTATGATTCTACAGTTCAATGCTTCTGTGTTTCTAGGCCCTAGTACCTTATCAACCTAGTGGGGAAATGGATGAAATTGGGATGTGGGTTTTCTTAAGGAATTGTTTTATCATTTAGGAATAAAAGCAGCAAAATATTTAATGAAGTTATTGGGATATTCTTTTTTAGAAGACTAGCTTTTGTTGATATAAAGGAATGTGCAAGCTTTTGAATTACACGTAACTATTCATTGAGCAGAAAGAGACAACATTTTGTTATTGATTAAAAGAGCTGTGCAACCTGAAAACTTGCACACTTTCAGGGGTCAGTTCAACAAGTGGGGAGAATGCGTTTTGTACCTCTCTGGGGCTATGGCCATATATCTTCCAAAATAAGGCCAGGGGCTGCTGCAGAGTCACTGAGGAAGTGGGACAATTAAAGGGGCACAATGTCTGGGAGGCACAATGGCCATTCTTTTCCATCACTCGGGGAATTTGCTTGCAGGAAAAAGCTCTTGCTGAATAACATTGGGTTGCCATCAGGCTCAACTCGTACATTTTGTCTGGGCAAGTTCTTTTTCAGATGCAGAAGTCACATTCACACATGCACAAATATATCACCTGCAGGGCAGGAACTCGTGGCTCTCACTTGCAGACAGAGCTGTGAGTGATGGAGTCCCAAAATGAACTCCACAGAAGAGAGCGTGAGGTCCACGAGTCAGTCTCCACATTACACATCGCCCTGTTTCCAGGTTTGCAGATGTGAAAGAAACCTTCAAAGACCTTAGCAGAATCCAGAGTCCCCCTTTTATTTCATTTTTTTTGTTTTGTTTTGTTTTGTTTTTTGTTTGCTTGCTTTGCAACTTGTTTGGAAATACCAGGGCTCGGCCTTGAGGTGTGTGGGGAAATACAGAAGAGAATGCCTCTGGGAGTATGCAGAGTCCCTTTCTCTTAGCACCAAAAGACCCAACTCTTCGCTTTCCTGTAACCCAGACATGACTAACATGGTGCCCTCTGAAGGATGCTGGACTACAATTCCCATCAGGCTCAGCTAGCGTTGTCAGGGTGATGGGAGTTGGTTAGCTCTGACTTAACCCTATCCTTGCAGCTTTTCTTGGGAATTCATAGAATGATGGAATTTTAGAGTTTGAGGGGACCTCCAAGAGTCATTTAGTCCAATGCTCTGCAGTGCAGGAGTCACAGCAAAAGTATCCCTGACAGATGGCAAGCCAACCTCAGTTTAAAAACCACCAATGAAGGAGAGCTCACCACCTTTCGATGGAGTCTTTTCTGCTATTGAACAGTTTTTTACCCTCAGAAAGTTCTTCCTGGTGTTGAGTCGGAAGCGCCTTTCTTGTCATTTGAAACCATCGAGTCGGATCCCTACCCTCTGCAGCAACAGAAAACAAACTTGCTCCCTCTGCCATGGGGCAGCCCATCAGATATTTGAAGACAGCTGTCAAATATTGTTTTACTTCTTTTAATTTTTTTTTTTTAAAAAAACTGTAAAAAAAACCTGTTTCACTTTGCTGTCTGGTACCCTGCAACCTTATGGTGAAGGCTTAGTGTAAGAAATCTTATCAAATAGACACAAGCTACGTATCTGGATGGGGGGGCAGGCTTCCAAATCAGACAGCTGTAGTTCATGAAAGAGCCTGAACGATTGGGCACCCTGAACCCACCTCTGGGGCGGGGAGCCTTAGGAACCTGTCAGAGTTGTAAATAAATTACTCCGATTAAGCAGGTGAGGATATGAGGCAGGAAAGCCTCTCCTCAACAAGTTGCTTCTCCAGGCAGAGCTGGGAGAGATCTGCTGCTGCCAATGGTTCCGATTTGGGAGACGGCGGCTTCCTATGTTCCTACAAGAACCCCAGGCCATGCGCTGCCCTTTCAGCACCTCGGAGAGCGAAGCACTACCATTTCAACACCATGGAGAGCGCATCTCGCACTGCCCTCTCGGAGCCCTGAAGAGCCAGTCGCTGCCCTTTCAGCACCTTGGAGAGCGCCTAGCGTGCCGCGGCCGTCCTGGAAGTGGCGACCTCCCGTCTTCCCAGCGGCCGAAGCTTCCCCTTTTGGCCGGTCAAGGTCGACCCCCGGCGGCGGTGGCTGCTGCCCGCTCCTCCGCTTCCCTTCCTCCGCGTGGGCGCAACGAAGCAGCAGTAGCCCCGGAGGTCGCCCGGACGGGCTCTGAACGCGCTCCGCCTGCCTGCTGCGCGCCTTTCCAGGGATCAAGTCCTATAAATATTCCTGGCTAAGTGGCCGCCGTTCATCCGTCTCCTCCCGGCCCAGCGGCGCCTCTCCGCGTCCCACCCCCGCCCGGAGCACCAGGGGAAGCGACATGGGATGGGGAGGGGAGGGGAGGGGGCAGAGGAGTGGGAGGGGGGACAGGAGAGATGGGGAGGGCGCGATCCGGCAGCCCACCTGGACTACTGCTGGAACTCAGGCGCCTTCCACAGAGACACTGCAGCATATGCGAGCCTTTGGTCCAGAAGAGCCCCACAATCCTCATCGAGTTCCTCTTCGGGGCCGACCCCTCCCTCTGGAAGCCTGGAAAGTCGAGCCCCCCTCCCTCCCTCCCTCCCCCCACCCACCACCAGCAGCCACTCCCCCGACTCCAGCAGCTACTGGCCGCCCCGCTGCTGGAAGGCAGCGGCGCGGCCCATCACCCGCCAGCCCAGAGGTCCGGGTGAGGGGCGCATGGAGGCGGCCGGGCGACGAAGGGAGCAGGAGTCGCCCAGAGGTTGCGGCTCCGCTCCGGCGCGACTTGGTGGGACTTTGCAGGGCTAGCTGGAAAGGGAAAGTGGGAGGGGGGAGGGGGAGGACGTCAAAGCCCGGAGGAGGCGCGCCGGGGAGGCTTCGCCCTGCCCCCTGCTGGCCAGCTGGGGAGACGCTCCTGCTGGAGCCGAGGCAGTGGCTGGACTGGGCGGGTGGCGAAGCGGGGCTGTCTGTGCAAAGGAGGGAAGGACAGAAAGAAACCCCCACGTCCAAATATACAAATCTCTCTTCTACACATTCCAGCCGGGAGTCCCGTTCTCCTCTGTTCCTGCTCACCTTAGGGTGGGGGGTACCGAAGCACCCATTCTCCCTCCTCCCTCCCCAGTCTAGGGCACCTGGGAAGCGATTCCCGCTCACTTTTTACAACCCCTCCTGGGTCCCAACAAGTCTACAGCAAAGCTATCCCGGCTCAAAAGACCGTTTTCTGAATACAGTAGATATGGTTTGATTTTATTCCATATGCAAAAACTAACTCACAGTGTCATCGGTATATCAAACGTCTGGCGCATTTAAGACTGTGGGGAGCCTATATTCTCAATAATGGTGGAAATGGCAGGTGGAAAATACTTTTTATACTATTTTGTATAAATCTTCATTATCTGTAAAGTGAATCCCTGTATGAGTTAATACTTTATTATCCCTTAGGAGCTGCCCTCTGTCTTTGCACTTTCGTCCTTCCAGGCTGTGACGCTTTAGGGTTTAGATTTTTTTTTATTTTTTTTATTTTCGTGGTGCTTGCTCTTTTGTTAATAAATCAATAAAGAAAATTAAAAGTTTTTTTAAAAAAAGCCGGTCCAGCCTCAGTCTCCAGCCTTTGCAACATCAGTGAAAACCCCTCTCTGCAAGCTTTCATTTTTCTTTACCACATTTATCACTCTTGAGAATTCAGTTACCAAACCGTTTCTGAAATCAAGGCACGGTACCCTGAAAACCAAGAACACCTCAAATGGTAACACACCAAGAGTTCTTTCTTTCAAAGAAAAGAACAGCAGGTTCAGGTATATGAATTGGAGGACAGGAGAGAGTGCCTTCTGAGCATGAGATTCTCAATCTCAGGGTTGTAGGTTAGAGCCCCATGTTGGGCAAAAAGATTCCTGCATTGCATAGGGCTGGACTAGATGGCCCTTGGGGTCCCTTCCAATTCTATGGTTCTATGGGCAAGGTGCCAGTCTCTCACCAGTGACTAGTCAGTCAATTCCTGCACACAGGGTTTCCTGTGGTTTCAATGTTTTGTTTTGTTTTTGCAAAGAAGAAGAAGAAGAATTAAGAAATAAAATACTGTAGCGGTGAACAGCATGCAAACAGCAGCAAGGTTATGTTCATGAAACAAGAACAAAGTACTGTACATTGTTGACAGGTAGATCAGCTGAAAGCCTCAAGATAGCTGGATCCCTCCCTCTTTCAGGGAAAGCCCCAGTTAAAAGGCAGGCTTTAAGCAAGCATCTAAACATCAGGACCACAGGTGCCTGTCTGATGCTCACTGTAGGGGACCGGCAAATTCTGTGCTGCCATGCTAAAATCTTAGTGAGCATAACAGAGGAAGCTGTTTATACAACCAGGACCATTTTTTCTAGTCAGAACTCACAGGAACTCAGTTCTGTCACCTCTCCTGTGGGCACCATTGTGTTCCAAGACCTCTTTACTAGAAAAATAGCACTGTATATAGCTCAGTATTGTCAACACTGGCTGGCAGCAGCTCTCTGGAGATGCCTGCAAGGATGGTCTGCCACTGAGCTACAGCCCTCCCCCAAGGTAAATCAAACCTTGAGCACAAGCCACTACTCAGTGCACCAGCCCTGCATGTTCCCTCAATCCCCACCCCATCCAAATGCTTCTCTGCAAAGACATATCCCCCAGTTTGCATTAAGCACAGTCCAATTCTGTGGTGATTATTATATTTGCTTATATTCCACCTTTCCCCCCACATGGGCAATCAGGGTGGCTTGCACAAATCAAAGCAGCACCAATAAAATGCAAAAAGCCAGAACCATACACAATTGCTAAAAAGTAACCAAACACTTTAACGGGGTGAAAACAATGATCAGAATTAGTTGCGCAAAGTGGTTGTCACTGTCATCATCAACAGCACGTCCAAACTGTGCAAGTGTTTCCCAGAAGCGGCAAAGTTGCAAATGTTGGGTTAATTTGCATTATTCCTGCCGCCTGTTGCAAGACTAATCTGCTTTTTGTGCGATGGATTCAACAGCTGGTCATGGGAGAGGGATAAGGAGCTTATGACCAGCACCAGAGCACCACCCCCACTCTTGCAGGGGGCCGGATGCACAGCCCTCACGGCCTTCCGAGAATTCAGCAGACGCACTGGACAGGACAAGAACAGAAGACCATAAGAAGCTCCTGCCAGACCAGGCCAATGGGCCCTCTAGGTCAGCATCCTCTTCTCCCAAATAAATGGAGGAGAGGGCCATCGGTGGCTCCTAGCTATTATGCTTATTGCTCTGCCTCCAAACTTGGAGGCAGCAATGCTTCTGAATGCCAGGTGCTGGAAACTGCAGCAGGGGGAAGTTGCTCTTGTGCTCAGAACCTGCTTGAAGGTTTCCCATAATAGGCATCTGCTTGTCCACTGGGAGGAGAGGACAAGATGGGTCATTGGCTTGCTCTAGCAGGCTACTCTTACGTTTGTATGTTCTAACAGGTTGTACAGGTGCACCAGTTTGAACCTTTTTGAAATTATCTTTTTTATATTGAATTGTTTTTAATTCTCTGCATATATAGAATTTTGAAGCTGCTGTTGATTCTTGATCCTTTTGCTGCAACATCGCTTTGAGGTGTTTGGTGATAGGCGGCTGATAAACAAAATCCAAATTAAAAGAATGCCTGACATGTGAATGAAACCAGACAGAACTGAACACAGGCCGATAATAAAGGAACAGGCAGTTGTGCAGAAGGTCTGTGTGTCTGAAGGAGGAAGGGCTGTGATTAAACCAGAACTGGGATAGGAAGAGAAGGGTGAGAGACAAGCTGCCAGACATAGCCTCTTAGCCAAAGGAGCAACAGACCTTTCATGATGGTGTGCTCCTGGGTGGTGTGATGCAGGAACACACAGAATAGCAACACAGACCGTCTAGCCGGAGGGCACGCAAGGGAAAGAAACAGGAGCAGTCCAAGCCCAGAGGTTTCATTGACCCAAAGCTGGCCATTGCATGGGATCATATGCAGTACATGTGAAAAGGATCTCAGGGTCTTGGTGGACCCCAAACTTCACGTGAGTCAACAGTGTGATGCAGCAACAAAAAAAGTGAATGCTATTCTAGGCTGCATCCACAGAAGTCTAGTGTTCAGATCAAGGGAAGTAATAAAGGTAAAGAGTAAAGGGACTCCTGACCATTAGGTCCAGTCATGTCCGACTCTGGGGTTGCGGCGCTCATCTCGCATTATTGGCCGAGGGAGCCGGTGTACAGCTTCCGGGTCATGTGGCCAGCAGGACTAAGCCGCTTCTGGCGAACCAGAGCAGCACACGGAAACACCGTTTACCTTCCTGCTGCAGTGGTACCTATTTATCTACTTGCACTTTGATGTGCTTTTGAACTGCTAGGTGGGCAGGAGCAGGGACCGAGCAACGGGAGCTCACCCCATCGCAGGGATTCGAACTGCCGACCTTCTGATCAGCAAGCCCTAGGCTCTGTGGTTTAACCCACAGTGCCACCTGGGTCCCCTAAAGGGAAGTAATAGTTCCACTCTATTCTGCCTTGGTCAGACCCCACCTGGAGTCCAGTGTCCAGTTCTGGGCACCACAATTTAAGAAGGATGTTGACAAGCTGGCAGGTGTGCAGAGGAGGGCGACCAAGAGAAGGGTCTTGAAACCAAGCCTTATGAGGAAAGGTTGAAGGAGCTGCGTATATTTAGCCTGGAAAAGAGGAGACTGAGAGGAGATAGGAGGGCCATCTTCAAATATCTCAAGGGCTGTCACATGGAAGAGGGAGCAAGCTTGTTTTCTCCTGCTCTGGAGGGTTGGACTCGAACCCATGGCTTCAAGTTACAAGAAAGGAGATTCCGACTAAACTTCAGCAAGAACTTTCTGACATTAAGCTGTTCAGGTTGATAGTCATTACTGCATCCTGTGGTAGGGAGTTCCACAGCTTAACAATGCACTTCATGCTTCATTGTCTAGGCTAGTGGTTCACAAACTAATTTGGTCACTGTCCCCTTGGTTGCATAAACTCATTTGTAGTGCCCCCTACCCTATAAAAACTGCTATTCAAAATAGGTGTTTGCAGCTCCTACTAAGGAGCTTCATAACATGACAAAATTCAAAACAGTAAAATTTAATTGCACATTTATTCAAAATCCAATTTATAGCTATGGGTTCCCCCAAAATGTAACTTTTTACAACAAGTGTGTTTCATTGGTGCACAGAAAAATAAATACATGCTCTGAATTAACCTTGTAGCGCATACACACACACACACACACACACACACACACACACACACACACATATGAGACACACACACACACACACACACACACACACACACACAATATATGGCAAATAATATTGGATGAAAAATATTTTTATTCATCCTTCCTAATGAAAATGTAAGTGTGAAAGAAATTTGTAGCATAAAATAATTAAATATATAAAACTACTCACCAAACATGCACACACCTTCACCTACCACAGAGGTATAGTAACTAATTCATAAGAAAATCAATAGCAGTTACCAATGGTTGGCTACTTTGTGACAACTCAGAACTGTAAATACAAATGTCATGCATGACCAAGGCAATAGCTTTGAAAGCAGCAAGAGCAGAAAGTTTAAACAGGAAGCGATGAAGGTGTTTCACTCAAGGCTCTGACTTGGTCAATCATAAATCAGCGATCCATGCACTCAGAGGGACACACCTCCAGGCCACACACCCTGCCGCTCCCTCGCCTCTTAGTGCTCCCCTAAGTAATCCCACTGCTCCCTATAGGAACCACTGGTACACACACACACACCAGTATTGTGAAATATGTTCTGCACCTCATGCCTCATTTAATACACCTCCATCAGGATCCTATTTCGCACAGAAGATGTGGACTGGGGCATCCACTAACAGGAGTCTGTTTTCCGTGACTGCCTGTCCCCAGTTATTATCAGAAACGCTGCAAAGCTTCTGGAGTTTTCCATCTGCCAACCCACAGGACCCAGGTGCTGCTCCCACCCCGAGGGAGCCAAGGGCACGATAATAATTGTTGCCTCAAACACTGGCAGCCTATGCTCCTGCAGGTGAGAAACTGCTCCAGTCCCAGAGATGAATCACTACGCTGACATTTCATAAAAGGCAGGGACCAAAAAGCACAGTCCGCAATCTGGACTTGTGAGACACTCTGGCCTTGGTCAGACCACACCTGGAACACTGTGTCCAGTTCTGGGCACCACAATTTAAGAAGGGTATTGACAAGTTGGAACATGTGCAGAGGAGGGCAACCAAGATGATCAAGGGTCTGGAAACCAAGGGATGATGGAGTTCGGTATGTTTAGTCTGGGAAAGAGGAGACAGGAGGTATGAGAGCCTTATGTTCAAATATCTCAACCTCTTCATCTGTTTTCAGTGTAAGCTGCAAGCTGTCCTCATGCAGAAATATATTTTTTCCAATATCCAGCAATAGCTAGGAGCATATCTTATCTAATCTATCTATCTATCTATCTATCTATCTATCTATCTATAGAATGGACCTGGAACACAGTTTTGGAAAGCATCCAAACATCTCAAGGGTTGACACAAGGAAGATGGAGAAAGCTTGTTTCCCCCTGCTCTGGAGGGTAGGACTCGAACCCATGGCTTCAGGTTATGAGAAAGGAGATTCTGACTAAACACCAGGGAGAACTTTCTGAGGGGAAGAGTCATTTGACAGTGGAGCGGACTTCCTTAGAAGATGGTGGGCTCTCCTTCCTTGGAGGTCTTCAAGCAGAGGTTGGACGGCCATCTGACACGGATGCTTCAGCTGAGATTCCTGCATTGCAGGGGGTTGAGCTAGATGACCCTTGAGATCCCTTCTAACTCTACAATTCTATGGCTTCCACAGGTCATTGCAGAGGTCCTGCCTTTGACTAGATCAGTGGTTCCCAAAGTGGCAGTAACACCCCCTGGAGGGCAGTGGAATTACTTGGGGGTGCTAAGAGGCAAGGTGGAAGTGTTGAAGGTGTAAATGACTATCGGAATTTGAAAAGCCGATATGACGGGATCAAGTGCATCCACGTTGTTGAATTAATTAAACTATATAGTTTTATTGTTGCATTGCAGGGGGTTGGGCTAGGCAGGGGTCAGCAAACTTTTTCAGCAGGGGGCTGGTCCACTGTCCATCAGACCTTGTGGGGGGCCGGACTATATTTTGAAAAATATATATAAAATGAACAAATTCCTGTACCCTACAAATAACCCAGAGATGCATCTATATATAAAAAAACATTCAAGTTAGATGTTTGTTAACAATCGCCTTTCTCTGTAACCCCTTGATCGATTCTGTTCAAATTTGGACACAACGTTCCATGACCATATGGGAGTGATCATATGTACTTACTGCACAAATACCACACCTTTCCCAGGTAAAAATGTGATTTTGTGCAAAAAAATATAGCGTCCTCCAGTGGACGTTAAACAGCACAGCACAAACCTCATAGACCAAAATAGTAGTAATAAACAGTTATAGAAACAAAGACAAAAATGGGAGGGGCAAACGGAGAACGCATAGACTGAACTTCCAACGAGATAAGGTGTAAATAAACATACGCTTTCTCTTTCATACTGTATCTTACTTTGGCATTTCACCAAATCAGCCACAGCAAGGAGTGGCCGGGTCAGCTAGTTTTAAATAAAAGGACACATTCTACTCATGTAAAAACACATTGATCCGCGGGCTGGATTGAGAAGGCAATTGGGCCGCATCTTTGCCTACCCATGGACCAGGTGGTCCTTGTGGTGCCATCCGACTCTACAGTTCTATAATTCTGTGAATTGGATTTTGGATAAATGAGCAATTAATTGTCCCTATTTTGAACCTTATTGTGTTATTACCTTCCTTAGCGGGCTGTGCAAACCACTATTTTGAACAATGCTTTTTATAGGGTAGGGCAGGGAGCACTGGGGATGAGCTTATGGAACCAAGGGCCCCCCCCCCAAAAAAGTCTGGGAAACACGGGACTCAACATATTCCCTGGTCTGCAGGTATCCTTGCTCATCCCCTCCAGGTCTGGGACTTTTCAAGCAGATACAGGGTTTAGGATGGAATTTCCACCTTTTGTAACATATATATAGCAATGGTGTCTGGAAGGTATTTATTCATGGAAAATATTTAGCCCTACAAATAATTCCCCTCCTATGGGCTTCCACCTGCTGAAAACTCCCAGAGTAAGGATGATTCCTCAGCAGGTATCAAGAGTTAAAATATTTCACCCTCCCCACACCCAGGCAATTATGTTTCCTCCGCCCGCCCGCCTTGGAACAGCACCCTAATGTTAAGGTGGTCTTGCCAGCTGCCTTAAAATCATTTCTAAAAATGGCTGTTGCCTCCCTGAAAAATCACCTTGACTCAGTTTACCATCGGGTGCACTGTTGTGATGTCATGGGATGTCCACAAACATTCATAGGCATCAGTAACCAACAGTGGAGCTTTGAGAAGGATGATTTGGCTCTGTGATGGGACCTGGGCAAAGGAAAGCTCTGTGTTGCTGGCAGGAAGGGAAAGGGTTGGGAAAAATGGTTGGATTCTGCTCAGATCTTGGCTGCAAGCCTAGCCTTTGCCATTTCCTCCATGCCAAAAATGTGCAAAAGTGCTCTGCAGAAACGGTCAAGTCCCTGGCCTGCCAATGAGTCCTTGCAGCAAGTACAAAATCTAGGCTTCCCAATTGTAAACAAGCAATACCAAGATCAGCAAACCGGAGCAAAGGCTGCTCACAACCAGAGCCTGCTGGATCATCTCAGTGGTAGGCAACCTAAGGCCGTGGGCTGGATGCGGCCCAATCGCCTTCTCAATCCGGCCCGCGGATGGTCCGGGAATCAGCGTGTTTTTACATGAGTAGAATGTGTCCTTTTATTTAAAATGCATCTCTGGGTTATTTGTGGGGCATAGGAATTCGTTCATTTCCCCCCCGCCAAATATAGTCCGGCCCCCCACATGGTCTGAAGGACAGTGGACCAGCCCACGGCTGAAAAAGGTTGCTGACCCCTGGGCCCATCTGGTCCAGCATTCTGTTGTCACAGTGGCTGGGAAACCAGCAAGCAGAATCCGAACACAAAAGCTCTCTCCTCTCCTGCCTTTCCCAGCAATTGGTGTTCAGAAGCATTGCTGGCCTCTGACAGAAGAGGCAGGGCACAGCCATTGTGGTTAGTAGCCCTTGATGGCCCTCTCCTCCTCCATGAATTTGTCCAGTCCTCTTTTAAAGGACATAACACCGGTCTTGAAAGACCTACATTGGCTCCTAGTACGTTTCTGAGCACAATTCAAAGGGTTGGTGCTGACCTTGAAAGCCCTAAACGACCTCAAAAGGTCAGTATACCTAAAGGAGTGTCTCCACCCCCATCGTTCTGCCTGGACACTGAGGTCCACCTCTGAGGGCCTTCTGGTGGTTCCCTCCCTGGGAGAAGCCAAGTTACAGGGAACCAGGCAGAGGGCCTTCTCGGTGGTGGTGCCTGCCCTGTGGAACGTCCTCCCACCAGATGTCAAAGAAATAAACAACTATCTGACTTTTAGAAGACATCTGAAGGCAGCCCTGTTTAGGGAAGTTGTTTTTTAAATGAATGATGTTTTAATGTCAGAGTGGCTGGGGAAACCCAACCAGATGGGCAGGGTATAAATAAATTATTATTATAAATTATGATTATTAAAGCCATCACTGCCTCCTGCAGGAATGAGTTCCATAGTTTAGCTATGCACTGCGTCAAGAAGGACTTTCTTTTATCCTGCATCTTCTAGCTTTCAGCTTCACTGGAAGTCCACATGTTCTACTGTCATGAGAGGGGTAAAAACTTGGCTCTTCCCTGTTCTCCATGCCCTGCATAATCTTTTTATTCCCGGGGAGGTGGGTGGGGAAGAAGAGAGGAGTTGTAGGGAGCAGCTTGTCATGTTTCCCAGCTATTAAATTAAGTTGCCCTGGCACAGAACAGAGACAAGGTTATGTTTGGGGTGGATTATGGATTTTAAATAGATGCTGCTGATTAAAATAAGAAGAAAAAAAACAGCCTGAGCTTTGGGGAAACAAATTCGGCGATTTATCGTGGAAAGCTTTTGATGTGTCCTTTTTATAGCACCCATTTTCCAGTTCTAGGCGCCCTGCAAGGAAAGAGTGCAATGGGCTCCTTCAAAGGGCTGGGCAAGGAGGCCGCGCTGCTATCCTGCAAGACACAAGGGCCCTATCCTGCAGGTCAGCCAGCAAGAAGTTCTGTTATTGTGTCATTGAATATATAATCTCTTTATTGGGAGGGAGAGGAAGCTATAAATGGCACTGAAATGCCTGCTTAGTCAAGTGCATATGGATTGACACAGGAAGGCAATTCTGCCCAAGATGCCATCTATTCCCCAGATTCCCCAAGGGTCAATGCAGGCATCTCAACTAAAGCGTTCATCCAACCTCAGCTTTGAAACCTCCAAGGAAGGAGAGCCCACCACCTGCCGACAAATTCAAAAGCTTTCACTGTTGAACAGCTCTTGTTTAGTTGGAATCTCTTTTCTTGTAACTTGAAGCCATGGGTTCGAGTCCTACCCTCTGGAGAAGCAGAAAACTAGCTGGCTCCCTCTTCCATGTGACAGCCCTTGAGATATGTGAAAGTGGCTCTCCTATCTCCTCTCAGTCTCCTCTTCTCCAGGCCAAACATACCCGACTCCCTCAACCATCCCTCATAAGGACCCAGTTCTCCAATCTGAATCCCAGTTCTGTGTTTTGTGGCATTAGCTACCCCTTCCAGTTTGCTGTCATCTGCATCCCCTCAATTCCTTCATCCACGTCATTTATAAAGACATTGAACAACAATGGGCCCGGGACAGAACCCTGCGGCACCCCACTGGTCACTTTTTCACAGGATGACAAGGAACCAGCAATGAGCAGCACTCTCTGGGTTCAGCTACAAATCCACCCAACAGTTACCTCATCCAGCCAGCCTACAATTTACCAGCTTTCTTGCAAGAATATCACGGGCAACATTGTCAAAAGCCCTACTGAAATCAAGATACATTATGTCCACTGCATTCTCCTGATCCACCAAGCTTGTAACACTACCAAAAAGAGAAAGAAATGAGGTTCATCTGGCAAGACTTGTTTTTGAGAAACTCATACTGGGGTCTTTAGTTACAGGTAGGTAGCCGTGTTGGTCTGCCATAGTCGAAACAAAATAAAAACATTCCTTCCAGTAGCACTTTAGAGACCAACTAAGTTTGTTCTTGGTATGAGCTTTCGTGTGCATGCACACTTCTTCAGATACTTTAGTAATCTGGTTCAGATTCTTTAGTAATCACAACATCCTTTTCTAAGTGTTCGCAGAATGCTGACTTATGTGTTCTAGGACCTTTCCTGGTATCAAGCTCATCAAGCTCACCAGCATCAAGCTCACCAGCCAGTAGTTACCTTCCACTGTGAAATGATTTATTCCTAATTGCTGGCATAGGCAGGCATTTAAAAGTTTGGCACAGAACGTTCCCACTGAACCTCCAGTGTCAGAGAGTTCCACAGGACCAGGATGATGACACTAAAGACTCAGTTTCTCACCGTTGTCAAATGACCAACGACGCTCTTGCAGATGTTCTCAATTGACTGAGCTGGTATCATCGCGTCTGAGCCTCATGGGTCAAGTATGGCTTCCCTTTCCAGACAACTCTCTCAGATCCTTCATAAATCTAACTTCTAGGCCTATTTCCACACTCATTCCTGGCATGCACTGCAACCTCCTTCCCAGCCCTACTCATGAGGAGGACCAGTTCCTTCCAGGCCTGGTGCACAGTCCCAGTGCAAAGCAGAGGGCAGGAGAGGGCGCAGAGCCAAGCCGCTGCCTCCGCCTCTCCTTAACTCACTAAAGTGGATTGAGGGAAGGAAGACATCTGTAGCCTTGATCGCATAAGAGGTTTATCCCCAGACGTATAAAAGGCTCCCAGCAAAGATGATCGCTTATCAAGAGGGACGCAGCCTTGGCATTTTGAGAGCCCTGGTTGCACAGGCACAAAGCTATGTGGCTTGTAAGACGCTAAAAAACAAACAGGTTTCTGAGCATAAAGAAACGACATATTTTGCCTGCGAATCTCAAGTTCAACAAATGCTAGAATCACTCTCTTTTAAAAATAAAAGCTGTTTTGTTTTGACTCATCCAGGGAGAGGCAACTGCTCTCCCTCGCCACCTCTGGAGAAGCCCACGCTCCAGTCTGAAATTCTGGAGAGCCTCTTGGCCAGAGCAAAGACTTGTCTTGCTTAGGATCACGCAGGGAGTTCAGAGCTGAGCTCGGGTCATCTCGGCTTAGAGCTCAAGCACCACAGCACAGCATTCTCCATGGTGCGCATCTTGCGTTTGTTGAAATGCAAATTCGGATGAGCATCTATCTAAGCAAGGAGAGGTAGTGGAGGCAGTGTGGTGCAGTGGTTAGAGTGTTGGCTTGCAGTGATGGCTAACCTTGACACTCCAGATGTTTTGGAACTACAACTCCCATCATCCCTGACCACTGGTCCTGTTAGCTAGGAATGATGGGAGTTGTAGTTCCAAAACATCTGGAGTGTCAAGGTTAGCCACCACTGGCTTAGAGTGTTCGGAGATCTTGACTCAGACATGAAATGAAGTGACCTAGAGTGAGTCTCTCTCTCTCCCTCTCCCTCTCCCTCTCCCTCTCCCTCTCCCTCTCCCTCTCCCTCTCCCTCTCCCTCTCCCTCTCCCTCTCCCTCTCCCTCTCCCTCTCCCTCTCCCTCTCCCCCCCCCTCTCTCTCTCCTAGCCTAGCCTACCTCACAAGGTTATTATGAGGATAAAGCAGAGGTGGGAGGTACGAAGGCCTAAGCTTCTTGGAGGAACAGGAAAGTATAAGCAAAAATGGAAGGTCAACACCAAGGCCTTTTAAAGTATGCGTCTGAGTTGGGGAGGGGGAGAGGTCTGTAATTGAGGGGTCCAGCAGGGTCACCGCAGATCCTGAGCAGCCCCCCTCCAGGATCTTGTGGTGCAACTTGAGGTGGAAACATTTTTTGGTCTAGCCGTGGCTGCCGGGACAGAGGTGGCCTTGCCTGCCTGACTTGTGTGCTGAAATCTCCACGCAGAAGCACCCAAGGTCTAGTACAGGGGTAGGCAAACTAAGGCCCGGGGGCCGGATCCGGCCCAATCGCCTTCTCAATCCGGCCCACAGACGGTCTGGGAATCAGTGTGTTTTTACATGAGTAGAATGTGTGCTTTTATTTAAAATGCATCTCTGGGTTATTTGTGGGGCATAGGAATTCATTCATCCCCCCCAAAAAAATATAGTTCGCCCCCCCCCAAGGTCTGAGGGATGGTAGACTGGCCCATGGCTGAAAAAGGTTGCTGACCCCTGGTCTAGCAAAGTGTTTCCTAAAGCAGCCAGCCACAGCCTTTCAGCTAGGTGGGAAGCAGGGGGCACAAGAACAGCTACACCCTGTGGTTTGTCACCAGCACCGGGTATCTAGGGATAGACTGCCTCCAACCATGTAGGCTCCATGGCTGTAATAAATAATAATAATAGTAATATTAATATATATGCCACCCATCTGACTGGGTTGCCCCATCCACTCTGGGCAGCTTCCAACAAATTAAAACATTAAGCACAGTAAAACACCAAACATTAAAAAAAAGAAACAGCCCCCATCCATTTGAAGGGAGGGAGAAAATGCTCCTCAGGTTTGCTCCTTTGTATGTCTGAATATCTAAACCAGTGGCCCCCCAAGTGGGCAATGGCGCCCGCTGGGGTGTGTGGGGTTACCTGAGGGCGCTAAGAGGCGGGGGTCAGGGGGCTCTGAAGGTGCAAATGACTCTCAGATCTTGATAAGCTGGTATTGTTGGATCACCTTCATCAATTAAACCAAGCAGTTTTAATTGGATTTTGCATAAAGGGTGCAAGCAAGTAACTGTTACTGTTTTTAATGCTATCGCATTATTATCTTTCTGAGTGGTCTGTGCAAATTGCTGTTCTGAATCCGGCTTTTTGATTTATTTATTTTTTGTGGAACAACGGAGGCAGTGCCCTGAACAAGTTTGGGATCCACCGATTCAAACTCTCAGATTCAAACTCTTTATTGCACCCTTGCTTTTTCCTGTAAGACTAATTGCAGTTGTTAACAGTCGTCAACAGGTTTACCCACCTATCAGCCTATCACCCATTCCCACCACCCTTCTGAGTAATACCCCTCCCCACCCTCTCACTATATATAAGGGTCTGGTGACTTCTGTTTCAGTGTATCTGAAGAAGTGTGCATGCACACAAAAGCTCAAACCAAGAACAAACTGAGTTGGTCTCTAAGGTGCTACTGGATGGAATTTCTCAGAGCTCTGTCGGTAATTTTCAGTAGCATGAGGCGTATTTAAGAATCCTGCACCACGGAGAGATGGAGCTTTCTCCCCCCCCCCCCAGTGTGCTGCTGAGTGCAACCCTCAGATAAGCTGCACTAGGAAAACAAGAGACACTTGGAGCTTCCTGAAGTAATTTCCGTTTTCATGTGCCCAAGTCAAGCTTTGTCAAGAACAGGGAGAGTCGCCCAGATCTCTCTGCTGCTGCCCGACTTCCTAACTCACTTAAAGAGACAGGGCCTTTGTGCATCTGGTCCCTGAATTTTGCTCTTAACTTTGTTCATTTTCCCTCTGCTGCCTCAGTGGCATAGCATGGGAGGGGGGCGCAGAGGGGCTGCTGCTCCAGGTGCATTTTGGGGGGGGGTGCAAAATTTCAAAAGAAAAATAAACCACTTTGAGGGGCTTTTTTAAAACAACCAAGTGGCATAAAAATCCTGAAACAGAATAATAATAATTTATTATTTATACCCCGCCCGTCTGGCTGGGTTTCCCCAGCCACTCTGGGCAGCTTCCAACAGAATATTAAAATGCAATAGTCTATTAAACATTAAAAGTTTCCCTAAGAATAAGAATTGGTTGGAGGATGGATGGCAACTAACAGATTGAGGTTGAATCCTGACAAAACAGAAGTACTCTTTTGGGGGACAGGGGGCGGGCTGGTGTGGAGGACTCCCTGGTCCTGAATGGGGTAACTGTGCCCCTGAAGGACCAGGTGTGCAGCCTGGGAGTCATTCTGGACTCCCAGCTGTCCATGGAGGCGCAGGTCAATTCTGTGTCCAGGGCAGCTGTCTACCAGCTCCATCTGGTACGCAGGCTGAGACCCTACCTGCCCGCGGACTGTCTCGCCAGAGTGGTGCATGCTCTAGTTATCTCCCGCTTGGATTACTGCAATGTGCTCTACATGGGGCTACCTTGGAAGGTGACCCAGAAACTGCAACTAATCCAGAATGTGGCAGCTAGACTGGTGACTGGGAGTGGCCGCTGGGACCATGTAACACCGGTCCTGAGAGATCTACATTGGCTCCCAGTATGTTTCCGAGCACAATTCAAAGTGTTGGTGCTGATCTTGAAAGCCCTAAACGGCCTCGGTCCAGTGGACCTGAAGGAGCATCTCCACCCCCATCGTTCTGCCCGGACACTGAGGTCCAGCACCGAGGGCCTTCTGGCGGTTCCCTCACTTGAGAAGTGAAGTTACAGGGAACCAGGCAGAGGGCCTTCTTGGTGGTGGCACCCACCCTGTGGAATGCCCTCCCACTAGATGTCAAAGGAATAAACAAATATCTGATGTTTAGAAGACATCTGAAAGCAGCCATGTTTAGGGAAGCTTTTTTTAATGATTGATGTTTTAATGTATTTTTAATCTCCTGTTGGAAGCTGCTCAGAGTGGCTGGGGAAACCCAGCCAGATGGGTGGGATATAAGTAATAAATTATTATTATTATTATTTATTATTATTATTATTATTATTATTATTACATCGGAAGCCTTGTTTGCAGTGGCCCCCACAATGTGCAGTGACCTTCCCTGAGAGCTATGAAAGGTGGTCTCTTAAACGATCTTAAGTGAACAAATGAACAGAATACACCTGTGCAATCTGGCTCACTGTCAGGTGTTCTGTAGCTGTGATTCCTGCAATGTTGGGGGGGGGGTTGAACTAGATGACCCTTGGTGGTCCCTTCCAACCCTACAGTTCTATGACTCCATGAAATATGGGACAACAAGAGGAGCGAGTAAAATTCCCTTGGAATTTTAAGACTTTTAATTCTCAACAAATAAGAATTAAACTAATTATGCTTTCTTCTTGTTGAATTACTTATCATTTTGCTGCTTGGCTAATGAGTTTGCCGACTGTTCCTGTGCACGTACAAAGCGCTTCTGCTTGCCAGCGAACTACAGCTGACAGGAGGAAGGAGGCTTTTCACGGTGAATGGTGACTTCTTGCTCAGACCTGCGCAGAACCACCAGGTGGCAGCAAAGGATTCCTAAAGGCGACTCCATCGATTTCTGTTGTCTGCGAGAGCCAACGCAGGCAACTGAGCCCCAATTAGCCCACAGCGGAGAAAATGCTGAAATGAAGTTGCAAACATCCCCCAAAGCAGGCCATATTAATTGCAACTGCCAAGCTGTATTTTGTGTGTATATTTATAAATGCCCTATCGTAAAGTATCAAGACAAATAGTCTCCGGTTACGCAATTTTCCGCTGAAGTCATTCCAAAAACCTCCTCCTGCCTCAGCGTTCTCCAACCTAGGGCCCTCCAGATATTTTTGGGCTGTGAAATCATACAATGGTAGAGTTGGCAGGGAAACCCAAATGCCATCTAGCACAACTCACAGGGAAAGCGTCCATGGCAGGTGGCAACCCAACCTGGGTTTTCAAAAAGGAGATCCTGCCATCTTCCGAGGGAGTCTGTTCCACTGTCAAATGGCTCTTACCATCAGAAAGTTCTCCCTAACATTAGACACAATCTCCTTTCTCGGAACTTGAACCTGCTGCTTTGGGTAATGAGAGCGATAGTCCAAAAGAACTGGAAGATGCTAGGTTGGGGACGGCTGCCGAAAGAGCTTCATTAACTACGAGTCCCAAAATATAGGATCCCCTCCAAACTGGTACCAAAGTTTTGGAGGGGATCCCAAACTTTGGGGTTCGGGGTTAATGAAGCTTGCCTAAAGCGTCCCTGAGGGTATGGCCAAGCGGTCACAATCACATGCCAGCAAATTCAGGTTGCACAGTTGATTGGGAAGTGTTATGCAACTGAATCTGCTTCTCATCTCCCCCCTCCCCCCCAAAAATAATAATAATCCCAGAATATTTTGGGATATGCAATGTACTGGAAAGTGTGGGATAAGGGTTGCTTTGATGCCATCTCATCTAACCCCTCCACAAACAAATCGGAATAAGTGCTCGTTAAATAGCCAACGCTGTCTTCTCCATCTGCAAATGAATCAGGGTGAATGTTCAATAAACAGAATTTAAAAATTCCTTCCAGTAGCACCTTAGAGACCAACTAAGTTTGTTCTTGGTATGACCTTTCGTGTGCATGCATGCTTCTGTGTATCTGAAGAAGTGTGCATGCACACGAAAGCTCATACCAAGGACAAACTAAGGTGCTACTGGAAGGAATTTTTTAATTTTGTTTTGACTACAGCAGACCAACACGGCTACCTACCTGTAACTGGTTCAATAAACAGAACACCCCGAAGCACCCTTTGCCTTTAACAGACATTCCAGACTGTTCCTGCAGTTGATGCTCCATTAAATGCCACACAATAAATTTCACATCAAAGGGAACTCTTTTTCCAGGAATATTTCCTGGTTGGTTTTCCCATTTTTGTCCCCAACTGTTCTGAAATCAGGCATTTCGTGTTTTTTGTGGGTGTTTTATTCCTGTATTGCAGTGGGCTGGACTAGATGAAGGTAAACGGCGTTTCCGTGCACTGCTCTGGTTCGGCTGAAGCGGATTTGTCATGCTGGCCACATGACCTGGAAGCTGTACTCTTGGCCAATAAAGCGAGATGAGCACCGCAACCCCAGAGTCGGACACGACTGGACCTAATGGTCAGGGGTCCCTTTACCTTTACCTAACCCTTGTATACCTCTCCCCATTTGTGACATGCTAGTGATGTAGTGATGATGTATCTATGATGCCGCTCAAAGTGTATTCTGGGGGAAAGAAGGAAGTTTTAAAAGAGGACGTCACCCCATCCTCGGGGTTCTTACTCCTGGGGGGACCTGTTGCGCAACAATAAAGATCATGTTCTACTGACCGCTGTTTTGCTCCAAATTACTTGGCTGGAACTTCTTCTTTTACTGATCGCATGGACCCGCGGGGGACTTGCACCGCAACGAGCTGGGCTGTTGAGTAGTCTCTCACCCCGGAATTTTTTCCTTAACAAGCCAAAACAGTCTTGAGAGTGGGATCCCTTGCGTAACTGCCTAGATCCCATCATGGGCGCAAATCGGCATGAATGCATGCAATAAAAATGGTATCTGGATGAAGCCTTAGGAAGACAGGCAGGACTCAGCCAGGCCCCTCTGACTTTTGCCTCCAGCAAATGCACTTATTATGTTTACTTGATTTGCTGCAAGCTGACATTTTTATGAGTTGGCCGTTGATAAATATTCTTACACCTACAACACATGCAAGTTGTCTTCTCCAGACAGGCCGAAGGTCCGTAGCTCAGCGGTAGAGTATCTGCTTGCATGCAGCTGGCCCCAGGTAGAGCCAGAAAGACTCCTCACTGGAAGACGTGCAGAGGAGGGCAACCAGGATGAACAAGGGTCTGGAAACCAAGCCTTATGAGGAATGGTTGGAGGAGCTGGGTGTGTTTAGCCTGGAAAAGAGGAGACTGAGAGGAGATATGAGAGCCATCTTCAAATATCTAAAGAGCTGTCATATGGAAGTTGAAGCAAGCTAGTTTTCTCCTGCTCTGGAGGGGAGGACTCGAACCCATGGCTTCAAGTTACAAGGAAGGAGATTTCGACTAAATATCAGGAAGAACTTTCTGACAGTAAGCTGTTCCGCAAGGGAACCATCTCCCTCAGGAGATTGTGGACTCTCCTTCCTTGGTTTTTAAGCAGATCCTGTCACAGATTCTTTAGCTGTGATTCCTGCATTGCACGAGGTTGGGCTGGATGACCCTTGGGCGTCCCTTCCAACTCTATGATCCCATGATTCTAAGCCCTGGAGGGCATCTGCTGATCAGTGTAGACAGTATTGAGCTGGGTGGACTAATGCTCTGACTCAATACAATCAAACTTCCTGTGTTCCTGCTTGCATGTGAACACCACCACTGCCATTGCTAGGCTTCCTACGCATTTATTTCTGAGTGTAGTCTTCAGAGACAAATGGAGGAGGAGGAGGAGGAGGAGGGGAACGATTCCCACCAGAGGGGGCGGGGGCTCACCCTAGATGAAAGCCTCTTCCATTAAAAGGATGACGACCCTTTGGCAGGTCATAATTAAAACTCCCTTGGGTGTCTTCTGTTTCTCCTCCTCCTTTCACTCTCCTCCATGACAATCATGAATAATTACTCTAATGACCTTCTCCCAACTGACATCTCTATAAATGGAACAATTACTGATGGGTAGGTAAGAGGGAGAGGAAAGGCAGGGGGCTGAGGCAGCCGACCCCCTTGCTGCTACTCCTAGCACGGATGCATCCCTCTGCCCAGAGATATGTCGCACGGAGCCCTATCAAGGTCAGAAAAATATTTAGCCTGAAGAAGAGAAGACAGAGGTGACAGGAGAGCCATCTTCAAATATCTGAAGAGCTGTCACATGGAGAAAGCTTATTTTCTGCTCCTCCAGAAGGTGGAACCCAAACCAAATGACAAGAAAGGAGCTACAAATATAAGAAATTTATTATTATTATTTTATTATTATTATTATTATAGGTATTTGAGGGTCTTTTATTATTTAAAAAGATCCTGCTGTCTTTTATCGAAGCGCGCGCGCACACACACACACACACACACGCACACGCAATTATCTCAGGGCTCTTCCAAAGTCTACTGGCAACATTTTGAACAGCCTCATTTTGTAAGGAGGACACAGACAGGCCAGTGTGACCCTGCAAATAATACCTAGCAGTCAAGCAGCTCTTAATTATTCTAAGGTAATCTAAGGTAAGAAAGAGCAACCCCACCTCACCTTGTCATAAGGGATTATGGAGAGAAGAAAGTAAAGTAACTTAGGCAAGAAAGCATCTCCCTTTTACTTGCCCCTGGATCTATTTGCTGGCATTTTGGCAGGTTTAATCCACTCCCTGAAGAGGCTCCTATGCCTACACATTTCACCCACTTTGGCCAAAAGGAGAGTAGCTATAGCCATTTTTAGATCTGCATGTCCCCCTATCAGATCAGATACGAGGTGAATCTTAGGGTCAAAATCATACTCCTAACAAATGTTACTTTGTACCAATAATAATGCATTTCATTTAGATCTCAGCTGATACCTTTCTCAGGAGGTTTGGGAAGGCTGGGCTAGAGCCTCCTCCCAGGTGCTGCTTGAATCATCTTGAGCTGCAGAGTGGCCTTTGCTTCCAGGAAAGGAGAGCAGAGTCCTTAATGGCTTCGGTGGCAGAGAGCCACTTGGGCTAAGGAGGTCGGTGCTGGCAACTGTCGCCGGAGTTCATTACGGCTTAAAATAAACTCCTCTCCTTCCCCGTTGCCTGCTATTTGATCTGTGAGCTCAGAACGAGCCCTGTGGTTGAAGCAGAGGAGAACGTAGCACCTCTCCCGATTGAGAAGAAAAGCTTTCTCCACCAGAGAGCATCTGGAATGAATGGTCAATGTGAAAGGATGTATGAAGAAAATGCGGCTGGGTGGGCTTTTGAGAAGAACAGTGGTCTCAGGGCATGCGCACGGTGCGAGATGTGATCCATGAGAGGCAGTCAAGTCCAACATTCCTTGCAATGCTAGAGAGGACATGCGAGGGAATTTCTGGTCCAGCCACTCGAAACATCCTGTTCCTCCTGGCTGGAGCATCCTTCCTTTTGCATGTGATGGAAGGTGGGCGTGACCTTACCTGTCCAGGTAACAAGAGGACGAGTCACGCAGCACTCTCTTTTTCACTTCCTTCTATGTTGGACCAGCTTTTTAGCTAGGACTGGCCTGCTAGCTTTTCAGTTAGCAGATGCCCTGGGATTATTCCCCCACATGGGGTAGATCCACATGTACATATTTGTAACTAAGTCTGCCTTTGGGGAATCCAACTGTGAACCGATTTGAGTAAACTTCTTTTATTGACTTTGAATAAGATTGTGGCGTCTTTATTCTTTTAAGAGGGATTCAAGGGAACTTACCAGGAACACACAATTCAATCTGAGACAGACTGAATTGTATAGTAGTGAGAGGCTCACACGAGCCTGCAACCAGCTATCTGCTGTGCGTGTAAAAAGGGGAATGTAACTCTGCTAAGTAAACGAACTTTCTAGGGCAAGTTAGGAAGGATATTAATAAACAATATATCCTCTCCTGCCACCCTGAACATTCCCACACATGGGTCTATCTTGAAGACTCCACATCACCATACAGAATCACCTTTCAGTGATGATAGCAAAAGACCTACTCAGCTAAGTGCCCATGACACTTCCTCGAGTGCTGGGTGCGCATGCCAGACTCCAGGGAACCCATGCATACCATAAAATTCAAAATCCAGACTCAAAATGCTAGAGCAAAACATACTAAGCAGTAGACCCTAAAACTAACAGTTGGGAAATTCCTGAACAAACCAACATAAGAACATGAGAAGAACCTACTGGATGAGGCCAGTGGCCCATCTAGTCCAGCAGCCTGTTCTCACAGTGGCCTACCAGATGCCCCAGTGGGAGACCAGCAAGCAGGATCTGAGCACAAGAGCAGCTCTCTTCTCCTGTGGGGGTCCAGCAAACGGAATTCAGAAGCACTACTGCCTCCAAAAACGGCAATTTTGGTGTCTAAAACACACCACAGCAGATGCCTCTCAGGCTGCACAGACGCAGGTTCCCAAGAGGGTCACAGTGTCACTCTGCAGCTGTAGACCGAGGCATCTGGTGCGCATGCACTTGGTGGTGACCCGCAGCCCGCCACGACAGGCCACAATGCTCAGGTGTCCTGTCTTTTTCCAGTGTGCTGCAGGAGCAGACGGACGACCCAGCTGCTCAGCTGCTCATCAGATGGAGCACTGCACGGGGAATTAAACACCAGGCGACACACAGCCAGCACCCTCCCAACTGACAAGTCTGCCATCTTTCAGGTTACTGGGTTTGCATGTATTTTTAAGTGAGAAATGAAAAATCACCAGAGGCAGGGGCACTAATGCAGTGCTCAAGTTACAAATGCATCCATCAACTTAAAAATAATAATACTGTGGAGCATGCTTCTGGCTCTTTCAACCAAACCTATGCTGGGACCTTGCAAGACCCTTTCCCTTTCTAATGGTAGTGCTGAGTATGCAGGGAGAGGAGGGAGCAGCAGAACACAAATATATATATATATATATATAAACATGAATTTGGCCCACCAATCACTGGCTCCTTCTAGTCAGATTCCAGTCACCTGCCAAGGTGTTTCTCTAAGGGTTCCTTTCTTGCACAATGACTGGCCTGAATTCACATCTATCCGCAAAAAGGGAACATGCAAGCACACATCCATGCCATATGGAAGACCCACAGCCCTTTAGATCTTGTAACTTTACATTGCATTACACTACACCAGCTGCCCCCAACCTGGTGCCCTCCAGATGTTTTGGACTACAATTCCCATCAGCCTTCGAATCATATGGCTGTCTTGGGACTCTATAGATGTTGTTGTTGTTGTTGTTGTTGTTCAGTCGTGTCCGCCTCTTCGTGACCCCATGGACCAGAGCACGCCAGGCACTCCTGTCTTCCACTGCCTCCCGCAGTTTGGTCAGACTCATGTTGGTAGCTTCAAGAAACTTCTTGGTAGCTTCTTGGAGCCTCAGCTTCAGGATCTGTCCTTCCAGTGAGCACTCAGGGCTGATTTCCTTCAGAATGGATAGGTTTGATCTTGCAATGTGTTGGTTTATTACACATATCTATAGTTCTCCTCCAGCACCCTATAGATATGTGTAATAAATCAACACATTGCAGTCATGCACACATCTTAGGAAAGGCTTTTAAGGCTGTAGTGCTCTGCATAATTCCTTCGGAGGAGGAAGCCCCATTGAAGTCAATGGGGCCTACATGTGAGTAAAAAAAGCCCAGGGTCATGCTGTAACTCACAAAAATGTTGGTTTCCTACCTTTGACTTTTGTTTGGATTCGTAGAATTGTAGAGGTGGAAGGGACCTCAAGGATCTTCTAGCCCAACCTTCTGCAATGAAGGAATCACAGCTAAAGCATTCTTGGCAGATGGCTGTCCAACCTTTGTTCAAAATCCTTCAAGGAACGAGAGTCCGCCACCTTCTGAGAGAGCCTGTTCCACAATCAAACAGCGCTCACTGTCAGAAGGATCATCCTAATGTTTAGTCAGAATCTCCTTCCTTGTCATTTGAATCCATTGGTTTGTGTCCTACCCTCTTGTGTAGCAGAAAACAAGATTGCTCCATCTTCTGTGTCACCTCTCAGTCTGCCCATCTCTGGGTTATACATCCCTAACTCCTTCAACCTGGAGAAGGGGATGACAGAGGATGAGATGGTTGGACAGTGTTCTCGAAGCTACTAACATGAGTTTGGCCAAACTGCGAGAGGCAGTGAAGGATAGGCGTGCCTGGCGTGCTCTGGTCCATGGGGACACGACTGAACGACTGAACAACAACAACAACGCCTTCAACCACTCTTCATATGGTTTGGTTTCCAGACCTTTGATAATTCTGACTGGCAGAATTTATAACATTTGGGGCTGGTGTGTGTTTCTTTTTGTTCCAAAGGAGGAGCAAAACAAGAAGTGTTCAGACACATTAAGCAAAACTTTCTCTCTCTGCCTTTCACTTAATGGGGCATTTCCCCTCTCTCCTCATTAGCCTCCTGCGTGGTTTTCTTTCTGCTGATTCTTTGCTTCCTTCAGCTATCAGTGTGCAACATGCTGACTGGACAAATGCAATCTGTTCAGATAAATTATCCCACCAAGACACACTGCCTGATTTGCTTAAATAGGGCATTGCAAGGGCCAGAGGGACTGAGTCACACCTGTCAGTGATGACGGCAGAAAGACCTGCTCAGCTAAGTGCCCATGACACTTCCTTGAGCGCAGGGTGGGCGTGCCAGACTCCAGGGAACCCGGGCCAAATACTTCTCTTACTTTTGCAAGGGGGGGAAAGGCGAGGACTCAGGGAGAACTAAAATTGCCAGTATCCTAATGCCATTATACAAATCTATGGTGCCAAGCGCTTATGGAACACTGCGTACAGTTCTGGTTGCCTCACGTCTAAGAGGCTACTGTAGAGTTGGAAAAGCTTCAGAAAAGGACAGGCAAAGTGATCAGGGGAATGGATACTCCCCTGTGAAGGAAGGTCGCAGAGTTTGGGACTTTTTAGTTTAGAAAAAAGGTGAGGAAGAGGCAACATGATAGGTGCTTATAAAATTAGGCATGACCTGGGGAAAGTGGAGAGAGAAAAGGTTTTATCCCTCTCTCCTAAAACTAGAACCGATGGGTGTGCAATGAAGCTGAATGTTGAAAGATTCAAGATGGTCTGGGGTGCCCAATCTTTTTTCAAAGAGGGCCAGATTTGATGAAAGTGAACATGCATGGGGGCCGACCAAAGTTGTTGAGCTTTCTTTAGGATTGAAGTTGTTGTGCTTTTTTTACAATACTACCCTGCGACGAACCTCCTCCCTCTCTACTATTTTCTTTTTCTTTTACTGACCCCTCTGACTGTTTCAACTGATATATATGTATTTAGCTGGGGTGTTCCGGGTCAGAAACTCTCTTCACCCCACCCCTCAGTCCCTGAGGCCCGTCTGTGTGCTCTGTCCCTTTCTTTTTAAACTCACTGGGGACACCTAGTCACAGGGGTTCTCCTGTCCAGCCAACGTGTTATGTATCTGCTTTATGTTTTGGGCTTGTGGTTTTAAAATACATCTCAGCTTCCAGTATTAGGCCTCTGCCTCCACAGATCCTTTTACTGCATCAGTCAGCTACTTCCTTAGCTACTGTGTAGCCTTCCCGAGGTCTCCTCCCCACTTCCCTCTCCTGAGTCAAACTCTGAGGCACAAACTATCCCTGTTTGCCTGGATGTCTTGCCTCTTCCCTGAGTTTATCCCCTCACAAGCATTCATACATCACTGGACCGAATAAACAACAAGTTTCTCTTGTCTCCACAAAAACAAGTCTTTATTTTGTTAACAACACATAACGTTTCATAATGTTCTTAGTTCTTCAGGTTATTTTCTAAACCACACATGAACTCCTTCAGTATAGCACACTGCTCTTTTTCCTAATCTAGCCTAACCTAACCTACCCACCACTATCCTGGTCCCAACTCCCTCTTCTTCCAGTCACCACTCACTCCCTCCCTCTTCTCAACTGTCGCAACTGCCTTCCTTCCTTTTTAAACCCTTTTGGCTAACCGACCATTCTAATTGAGTGAGGATTAACTCCCGATGACCCAGGAGGTAACAACTCCATCCTACTAGGGCCAATCCGTCACATACCCCAAAGTTGAGCTTTTCTTAGGATTTTACCCCAGGACATATATTGCCACGGGGGCCAAATTAAATCGACCGGCGGGCCAGATTAGGCCCCCAAAACAGACTTGGGACATACCTGGTTTAAACCAGTGTGGTGTAGTGGTTAAGAGCGGTAGTCTCGTAATCTGGTGAACTGGGTTTGTGTCTCCTCTCCTCCACATGCAGCTGCAGGGTGACCTTGGGCCAGTCACACTTCTCTGAAGTCTCTCAGCCCCACTCACCTCACAGAGGGTTTGTTGGGGGGGAGGAAGGGAAGCCGCTTTGAGACTCCTTCGGGTAGTGATAAAGCGGGATAATAATAATAATAATAATAATAATAATAATAATAATTTATTATTTATACCCCACCCATCTAGCTGGGTCTCCCCAGTCACTCTGGGCGGCTTCCAAAAGAACATTAAAATACAATAATCTATTAAACATTTAAAGGCTCCCTAAACAGGGCTGCCTTCAGATGTCTTCTAAAGGTCTGGTAGTTGTTGTTCTCTTTGACCTCTGCTGGGAGGGCGTTCCACATGGCGGGCACCACTACCAAGAAGGCCCTCTGCCTGGTTCCCTGTAACTTGGCTTCTCATAGTGAGGGAACCGCCAGAAGGCCCTCGGCACTGGACCTCAGTGTCCGGGCAAAATGATGGGGGTGGAGACGCTCCTTCAGGTATATTGGACTGAGGCCATTTAGGGCTTTAAAGGTCAGCACCAACACTTTGAATTGTGCTCAGAAACGTACTGGGAGCCAACTCCTCTTCTTCTACACAGCATGAAAAAGAACTTTCTTCTCTGTGTCCTGAATCTTCCAACATTCAGCTTCATTGCACACCCATGAGCTCTCGTGTTAGGAGACAGGAAGAAGACCCACCCTGCTCCATGAATTTTTTGAACCCCACCTTTCAAAGTCATTTAAATCAGCGGCCATGGCACACCAGATCCTGTTAACTTCTCAACTATGTGGAAACCTCACTTCCTTCATTAATTGGCCCATGTTCTAATTTCTTCCAACGCTGAACATCCTCAAGTCCATTTTGGATAAGCACAACGGAAAGGCCAGCCAAAGTTCCAAGGCTCTTTCTGCAAGTGCTGGATGGGGGAAGGACATTCCCAAGTCTCTGTCTCAGCGATGAGCCAAAACCACCAAGTCTGGCCTGGTGTTGACACCAGAGGATTTATAAGGCAAACAGCTCGGAGCTGGCCTGGTTTTCATTTATAAGGCACGCTTGATTTTATGATTTCCTCCCCAAATTGATTCTGCTTGGCTCTACAAAACGAGACTTGCGTATTTATGGCAAACCCAGAAAACAGCTATTGGAGCAAAGCATTTAGGCTGAAAAATCATGTTTCACTTGACAGGCTCATTTAAAAGTCATGTTAATGTATCCCCAAGGCCCAAAACCTCAGGAACCGGTCCATGGAGGTTCCTGCATCCAGACCTACTTTGGTCCAGCAACGTTCTTCACTGACAAGAATGGTAAGTTCAATTAACAAAGTACTATAAGAATCTAAGAACATAAGAGCAGCCGGCTGGATCAGGCCAATGGCCAACCAGATGTCTGTGGGAAACCAGCAAACAGGATTCGAGCACAGGAGAACTTTCCCTTCCTGTGGTTCCCAGTAACTGGGATTCAGAAGCATTGATTCCTGCCAACTATGGAGGCAGGGCAGAGCCATTATGGCCAGCAGCCATCGATAGCCCTCTCCTCCATGAAGTTGCATTGGACTGCCTCTCTCCATATGAACCTACCCAGACCCTGAGATCACCTTCTGAGGGCCTTCTTCATGTGCCTCGTCCTCAAGAGGTCAGTCAGGTGGCAGCACGAGAACGGGGCCTTCTCTACGGTGGCTCCCTGCTTGTGGAATGCTCTTCCCAGGGAAGTTTGCCTGGTGCCTTCATTGCACACCTTTAGGCGCCAGGCGAAAACGTTCCTCTTTAACCAGGCCTTTTGCTGATTGACATCCAACACTCTTTTAAAATGTGTGGGAGTTTTTTTGGGGGGGGTGTTATTCGGTTGTTTATTTTTATTTTGTAATTTTATTTTGTAATTTTATCCTGTGAACCACCCTTAGACTCGTGGGTCTATGGCAGTATACAAATTTTAATAAATAAATAATAATACCGTATTTTTCGCTCCATAAGACGCACTTTTTTCCTCCTGAAAAGTAAGGGGAAATGTCTGTGCGTCTTATGGAGCGAATGTGTGGTCCCTGGAGCTGAACTGCCCAGGGGCAAAATAATAATTTATAATAATTTATTATTTATACCCCGCCCATCTGGCTGGGTTTCCCAGATCGTGCTTTTTTTAAAAAAGAGAGAGAAGGGGGTGTTGAAAGGAAGCCTACTGAGCAGCTGCTCAGCAAACGATCGGGGAGAGAGATAAGGGAGAGAGATTCCAGCCCCGCCCCCTTGCAGAGGGAGGCTGTTTCTCCAGCGACATGTGACTGGCTGATTGGATTATCTGTCTGGAAACTGTAGAAATGGCTCCCTTTAATGAAGCTGCAGAATTGTGAGTTAAACCCCATAAAACAGGGGTTTTTCCCTTTGCAAAGTAAGCTCAACAACATTGAGCTGATCCTCAAAAAATGCGGCTTTCCCCCTCTAAAAACTAGGTGCATCCTATGGTCAGGTGCGCCTTATAGAGCGAAAATACAGTAGTAGTAGTAGTAGTAATAATAATAATAATAATAATAATAATAGCAGCCACCACCCAGGGCATACCTTTTGGATTGTAAGCTGTTGCCTTGTCGCTTCAGGGTGATTTATTTGCTTAGTCAGGCCAGTCTTCCTGGGGAAGGAGAGCCTCACATACAGTAAACCAAGTCTGCACTCATCACTGGATAAGTGACTTTTGCCTGTCTGCACCTAAATGCCTTACCACTAGGGGACTCCAGCTGCCTGGAAGAAAACAGTGACGTGCCTTCTGGAAAGATTCTGCTTTGCTTTCAGAGAAAAGACAAGTAAGGATTTAACCCCACAACCTTTTGTTCTGCTCTTTCCAGTCACAGGTCCACACTTTAAAGCTCCATGTCCAAGAATAATTTTGTTATTTGGGTTTGGTTTTGTTTTGCTGAGGGGGTGGGTTGCCCCAGAGCTTTCCCCATGAAAACCTGCTCTTTAGTGCTCAATCAGAGCAAACGTCAATTGGGGATTTCTGTGGATGGCCATTTGCTCCAATTCAGCTTCAAGGAGCAGGTTTTTACCGTGAAAAGCTCTGGAGCAAATAACAATACTAATAATTAAAGGGTGCTTGGACACGGAGTTTTAAAATGCAGACCATGCCTGAAAGTTGTGTGGATAAGCCCTTAGAGGTGACACGATACAAGTTTAAAAAATTACACATGGCATGGAGAAGGCCAACAGAGAAATGTCACAGGCATTGAGATATCTGGAGGTATTTGAAGGGTTAGGGTATATATATATATTCATCAAGTCACTGTTCCTCTTACTCTCTCTATCATTCATCCAGCAATGTTACTGTTTTCCCACAACTTATTCTGATTCTGCTCATCAAAGGAACAAAGCAGGCAGAGCCAGAGGCTGCAGCCACATCTCCACTTGACTTCTGAACACAGCAGTCTAAATTTGTGCAGGCATTGCCATATACTTTCAAGCCTACCTTCACCATCACGAGGTCTAGAAACTTGGTTTAAAAAAAATAAAAGCAGAGGCTCCCAGAAGCTGGATTTTGCAGCCCACTCTGTCTTTCTTGCCTTCACTTCCACACACAGCCTTGAGCAGAGCTGGATTCCACTGGCTTTGCTGAGCCAGCAGTTTGCAGGGAGCTTTTGCCATCTTAAGTGAATTAGCGTTCCCTGCAGCCAGGCTCACCCAGCTCAATTCATCATCGCCAGCCACTTCAAACTGCATTACAGCCCAAAATAGAATGACCTGGACTCCGCTTTCACCATAATTTATAACTAGAGGAATGAGAAGAAAACCAGGTTCTTTCTTTCCATCTCTCACCCCTGCAAAGTGCAATATTTCCCAGGGATGTTTGCAGGCAGGCAGGCAACCTGCTGAGATGCATTCACTGATGACCACAGAGGCAAGGAACAAAGTCTGCTCTCTGCCACTGTTCAGAACAGCTGCTTAGAGAACAATGACTTGGGGAATGCTTCGTGTCAGATTGCCGGTGAAAATATGACCAGTGCAAGAACAATGCCTGCTCCTGTGCAGACAGCAAAAAAGAGGGTGAAGTGAGAGAGAACTGTAATAGAGAAGGGTCAGCAACCTAAGGCCGATGGGCCAGAAGGGGCCCACAGAAGTTGTTTGACCCGCCCACGAGCAGCCCCCGAACTGAGTTGCCCAGTGACGCGCTGCGCTAAACTGGTGCAGCGTGGGGACTCGCTTCCACCGCACCAGAAATCACGTCTGCGCATGTGCAGAAATTGCATCTGCACAGACACAGATGCTGAAAATCACAGGTGCATGCACTCACGCGTGTGCACAATCCAGCCCATGGAGGGATCTCCACGGGACCAATCCGGTCCAGGTAAGATAAACCTTGCTGACCCCTGTAATAAAGCCTAGCTAAGAGGCTGCTTAGGTCCGTATAGTTAAAGCTATGGTTTTCCCAGTAGTGATGTATGGAAGTGAGAGCTGGACCATAAAGAAGGCTGATTGCCGAAGAATGGATGCTTTTGAATTCTGGTGCTGGAGGAGACTCTTGAGAGTCCCATGGACTGCAAGAAGATCAAACCTCTCCATTCTGAAGGAAATCAGCCCTGAGTGCTCACTGGAAGGACAGATCCTGAAGCTGAGGCTCCAGTACTTTGGCCACCTCATGAGAAGAGAAGACTCCCTGGAAAAGACCCTGATGTTGGGAAAGATGGAGGGCACAAGGAGAAGGGGACGACAGAGGACGAGATGGTGGGACAGTGTTCTCGAAGCTACCAACATGAGTCTGACCAAACTGCGGGAGGCAGTGGAAGACTGGAGTGCCTGGCGTGCTCTGGAGTGCCTGGCGTGCTCTGGTCCAGGGGGTCACACAGAGTCAGACACAACTAAACAAGGAGCTGCTGTTGTCTTTATCTATGGAGGAGTTCTCTCACGTGCTATTTCTCTACCTTCAGTCTGAAATGGTGCTGTCTGTCCTATGTGATTTTCAGAGCAGAAGAAGAGCCTGCTGCCTGGTCTAGGCCAATGACCCATCTAGTCCAGCATCCTGTTCTCACAGTGGCCAACCAGATACCAAACGCACAAGAGCCCTCTCCCTCCCTGCAGTTTCCAGCAACCGGAACTTCGAAGCATTGTTGCCTCCCATCGCGGAGGCAGAGCACAGCCACCAGGCCTAGCAGCCACCCACAGCCCTCTCCTCCTCCATGAATGTGTCTCATCCTATTTTAAAGCCCTCCAGGTTAGCAACCAGCACTGCCTTTTGGGGGAGCGAGTTCCATAGTTGGACTATGCACTGCGGGAATAAGGGCTTGTATCACAGTTCAGTTCATAAGCTTATTGTTCCAGCCAAAGGCCACGACAAACGTCTAGCAATATTATCAATCAGATAATGCAGAGCATCCATCCATAATATAATAAGCCAGCATCCATGATGTAAGAGAGAAGATGCTAAAGACACTAACCATCTTAAATCTAGCTTAATTTCAGATTAAACCTGCAAATCACCACCACAGCTTATACCAATTCTATATGACTCCTTTTGCATGCCTTATTTCGCAGCCAGTGCATAGGGGCCACTCTGTTACAAAGCTTTTATTGTCACTCAGAAAAACCCTAAGATTTTCTACCAGACTGTGCCTACTTGCTTGTAGGAACCAAGGTTTCAGAAAGCGATCTCTTGGGTCTCTCTATAAGGGGCAGCCTAACAGCTGAGTGATGTCTTCCACCTGAGGTTGACCACAAATGCAAAGTCTGTCAGCGTACAGGACCTTGTTGTAGCGACCATCCAAAACTGTGGTGGACATCACTTGGAAATGCAGCTCATCAAAGGCATTTCTTGAGGAAGCTGGTGAGAGTTTGGTCAGATAACTAGCTCTAAAATGCTCTGTTTTCAAGAGTGGATACCATGGGGGAAAGCAGGTGTTTCTAATTAGTTGCAGGTCCCTTTTGGATTTCACCCAGAAGAGACCTATGCGTTCAAGGTCAATGCATAGCTCAGCTCTGGAAAATGATAATAGTCTACAACTTCTTGACAAGCTGCTTTCCAGAGTTGTCACCCAATAGAGCTCAATGCAGGAAAATGCTCAATAGGCATACTAGCAACTATTTTAACCTCTTGCAGGGATCTTAGCAAACTGTCTCTTAACTATATTTGAGGCTATCCTTCCTGAATCCCAATATGGTTTTAGACCTTCTAGGGGGACAGTGGACATGATTTTCACTGCTCAACAGCTTCAATAAAAATGCAGAGAGCCAAACCAACCCCTGCATATGACATTTATTGACCTGACTAAGGCCTTCGACACTGTAAATCGTAATGCCCTGTGGACTGTCCTTCTGCACAGATAAATTTGTGAACATCCTTAGGCTCCTCCATGATAACATGGCAGCAACAATCGCAGATAACAATGGCTCTCAAAGTGAACCATTCACAGTGGGATCAGGTGTTAAACATGCTTGCATTATTACCCCAGCTCTAATTATTGTCGAAGGGAAACTCCCCACCAGAGTAGAAATCATATCCAACAAATGGAAAGCTCTTTAATCTGAGTAGGCTGAAAGCAAAGAGTAAGGTTACCGTAACTTCCAGCCTAGAGCTTCAGTATGCTGATGACAATGTAGTGTGCGCATGCTCAGAGGATGACCTCCAAACCATCCTAAATATCTTCACAGAAGCTTACAAAAAGCTTGGCCTGTCGCTCAACATCCAAAAAACCAAAGTGCTGCAGCAACAAGCACAAAACAACCCCTCTGCAGCGCCATAAATCCATGATGTAACACTGGAAGTGTTAATCACTTCTCCTACCTGGGCAGTTATCTTTCTACAAGGGCCGACATTGATGCCAAAATCCAGCATCACCTGAGCTCTGTGAGTGCAGCTTTCTCCTGATTGAAGTGCAGAGCATTTGAGGACTGGGATGTTCGCAGGGAAACCAAAATGCTCATTTACAAAGCTATTGTACTACCAACCTTACTGTATGCTTGGGAAACATGGACCACTTCTAAACGCCATCTCCAACTCCTTGAAAGATTCCATCAACAGGGTCTCCAGAAAATTTTACACATCACCTGGGAAGACAGGTGAACTAATACCAGTGTACCAGAAGAAGCAAAGATAACCAGCGTTGAAGCAATGATTCTCCAACGTCAACTTTGTTTCCCTGGTCATGTTGTGCGGATGCCTGATGATCGTCCTCCAAAGCAACTACTCTTTCCCAACTCAAGAATGGAAAGCAAAATATGGTGGTCAACAAAAGAGGCTTAAAGTCTCTCTCAAGGAAAATCTAAAAAATGTAGTACAAACACCAACAATTGGAAAACACTGACCTGTGATCACTCCAACAGCCTTTACCATGGTGTCATAGTCTTGTGCTGCCAGCCACGCCAGAGCCCAGTGGAGGGAGAAGCCAGCCAACCAGCTGAGTCTCGGGGGGGGGGGTACTTGCCTGGAGGCAAAGCCCATATACCTTAGGGTTCAGTCCAGCCCTAAGGTCAGGAGTATCTCAGTTCACATAGACTGTCCTGGGGTCAAGAAAGCCGAGGGTCCAAGGTCACAAGAAGCAGCAAGGTCTGGCCAGGAACAACGACCGTTGTTTCCGACAACTGATTGAGACTGGAAACGCTGCTTAAGAAAGCTGGCGCCAGCTGGTTCTCATCAGGAGCAAGAAGGCTGATCAGCAACAGGTGGAGTCACTCTGCCTTCTGCTCCTTCAGGCTGCTGCTCAACAGGTGAAGCAGACTCCTGGCCCATGGCACTTGGACTTTGAATAAGCTCAAAGTCAGGACGAAAGGGGGAAATGTGCTAAGAGGAAGGCACGCTTGGCAAACCTTCACCGTGATCAACTCCTGCCCAGAAAACTATGTCCCCACTGTGTGTTCTGTATGAAGAGGAACTGCTGATATTCCTGACGCTGGAAAAAAATTACTCTGCATGGTTTCCAAAACTTTAATGGAGTTCAAATCAGAGCTCCAGATTTCAATGCCCCAGAGCGGTTGAGTAAGCACTTTGCTACCAAATATCTTTAGGGCAGGTGCAATCAGTTGCCCTCCCTTATTGTAACAGAACTTCTTCCATTCCCCAATGGTCTTGGACTTTCACTGCCTCCCTTGGACACAAGGGAGTATTTCACTAAAGAGTACTCCCAAATATCTAAATGAGTGAGTTCGCTCTATAGCTTGCTGATCTAAACACCATTTATACCTAGGACTGTGTTTGCCAAAAATCACAATCTTGGTTTTAGAGTAATTTATAGTGAGGCTTTCCCGTTTACAGTAAGCCCTGAAAACTTCCAGGACATTTTTGAGGCCCAATCAGGAAAGAGAGGGGAGCACTAAACCATCTGCATACATCAAGATGGAGATCTTTCTGCTCCTAGTTACTGGAGAGGGGGAGTTTGCGTTGGCTACATATGGCACCAAATCATTAATATAAAAGCTAAGAAGATGGGAGCCAGAATGCAACCTTCCTTCACTCCTCACAAATTCTTTTATCTGTCCCGAATCTCCCAGCATTCATACTGCTACATAACACCCCCAATCTCCAAGCAGTGGTAGATGGGCTGCTAGTGCAGCTGTTTTAATAATGGTGCCTCATGTTTTCAACCAGAAGCTCCCATCGGCAGCCTGGCCACCCCATTCTGAACCAGTCCCAAGGGCAGCCCCATATAGAGTGCATTGCAGTAGTCTAGCATCAAGGTTACCTTATTATTATTATTATTATTAGTAGTAGTAGTAGTATTGAATTATTCCCCGTCCATCTGGTTGGGTTTCCCCAGTCACTCTGGGCGGTTCCCAACAGAATATTTAAAACACAATAAAACATCAAACATTAAAAACTTCCCTAAACAGGGCTGCCTTCAGATGTCTTCTAAAAGTCAGATACAGTGGTACCTTGGTCTATGAACAGTCTAGTTCATGAACTATTTGGAACGCAAACACTTCAAAACTGGAAGAAGCTGTTCCGGTTAGCAAAAAAAAATTGGAATTTGAACGTACTCCGTTTGGGGGTGCACTTCCATTTTGAGTGCCACACTTGCATAGGAAAATGTGCCTTAGTTTAAGAACACTTTGGTTTAAGAACGGACTTCTGGAACGGATTAAGTTCGTAAACCAAGGTACTACTGTAATTGTTTATTTCCTTGACATCTGGTGGGAGGGCATTCCACAGGGCGGGCGCCACCACTGAGAAGGCCCTCTGCCTGGTTCCCTGTAGCTTTGCTTCTTGCAATGAGGGAACCGCCAGAACGCCCTCAGCACTGGACCTCTGTGTTCGGGCTGAATGATGGGGGTGGAGATGCTCCTTCAGGTCTACTGGGCCAAGGCCATTTAGGGCTTTAAAGGTCAGCACCAACACTTTGAATTGTGCTCGGAAATGTATTGGGAGCATTGTTTACAGCAGTGTTTTTCAACCTTTTCTGGGCAACGGCACACCTGTCTCATGAAAAAAATCTCACGGCACACCACCACCAGAAAATGTCAAAAAATCACAAGGAGACGCTGTGCACCCACAAAATGGCGGCGGCAACGTCGCCATGGCAACGGAAATCACGGAGCTATGCGCCCAAAGTAAAACGGCCCAGGGAAGCCTAAAGTTTAGAGACCAACTAAGTTTGTTCTTGGTATGAGCTTTCGTTTGAAAAGTGTGACACGCTTCTTCCCAGCCCGCCAGAGTTCGTGTTACGACCAGTCTCTGAAAAAGCCCCCACAAAACTTGATAACCCCCCCCCAAAGCGGTCAAAGTACAGAAACCCGCAGCTTTCCTGTTTCAAAAGGGTCCGAGGGTCTTGCGCTGGAGAAGTGGGGGGCAAGCAGCCGTTTTTGCCCACCCCGCAGCTCAAAGGCCCCTCCGTCTCCCCGGGTCCAGCCAGGGGACTGTCAGCCAACCGCCCGCCTGCTGCGACGGAGACAGGGTGGCCCTTCAATCAATGCAAGCGAATGGAAAAGAAAGTAGGCCATTGTGAGGGGACACACGGAAAACGTCTCCCTTTTGGTGGGAAGCCGCGCCGTGCCACGCCGCTCACCTCTCCTCGCAGCCCTGGCACTTGGCCTGCACCGGCACCAACTGACTGAACAGGCTCTCGGCGGCCGCCATCTTGCGCTTTGAGTTTCGCGCCGGCCTCCCACGGGGCGGAGAAAAGAGGGAAGGGAGGCCTCTCGGGGACAAGCGGAGGAGGAGGAGGCAAGATGGCGGCGGAGGCTGCCGTCGCCGCGCCGGTCTCCCCTCAGCCGGGCCGCTGCACCTATTTCGTGGCGCGGAAAATGCGCTTCTGCAAAATGGTGCCGGCCCGGGGCAAGCGCTTCTGCGGCGAGCAAAGAGGCCGTGAGGTAGTTGCTTTGGAGGCGGAGGGCGAGGAGGAAAGAGAGAGAGAGAGAAATGGCTGCAGCTGGAGCTCGTTTCTAACCAGGCGACGTGGAGGCAGAGGCAGAGAATGGCAAATAGCTAGTTCGCTTTCGTTCTAATAAACAATTCACACACCCTCCCCCCCAAAAAACCCACCATCAAATGACCAAAATAAAAACCACGCCGTCAATAAGGACACCCTTCGTTTCAGAAACGAGGAAATGCGCTTTGCACGATTTCAATAGCTGGGGGGTGGATCTGCTCTACCCCACCCTGTCTTTGGCTGGCTGAGGAGCGGTCCTCAGCTGCCGGAGGATCCCACGCTCCTGGCAGAAAGGATCCGACGCGGCGAGGGCGGCGGAGAAGCCCCTGTTTCCCAGCGAGCTGGAAGAAGCGGCGGCTGCACCAGCTCGGGAAGCTCGAGGGGGCCGGGCCAGGAGCAGCAGCCACGCGCGCCCATTGGCTGGCCGGAGGAGACAAAGGTAAAAATATGCAATTAGGCGCACGGCCCGCTGACCCGGCGGGGGCCGAGATCTGGGAAGGGAGGGGCGCCTCCTCTCTTGGTGATCGTGGCAGCGCGCGAGGAAATGGGAGAGCCAGAGGCGCCCCGAAAGCCAAACAGTCACACGCCCATTTCTGGTTGCTCGAGGAGGGGAGGGAGCAGCTAACGGTTTTCCCGCGGCACACCAGGCAACATCTCGCGGCACAGTAGTGTGCCGCGGAACAGCGGTTGGGAAACGCTGGTTTACAGTGCTCATGCTACCCCTGCCCAGCAATGGCCATAGTTGACGAACCAGACAAAGCCAGTAAAAGGAACTCCTAGCCACAGAGGACATGTGGGCCTCGAGTGACAAAGATGTATCAAGGAGCACCCCCACCCTAGGTACGCACTTGCTCCTTCAGAGGCAGTGCGATCCCACAACAGGAGAATAATGAGTATGCTAATTTTTGTGAGCACCGAAAGGGATAACACACTCAAGAGCTTGTTGTTGCTATCACAAATATCACACAGATTCCAGAAATGCCAACCAGACTGAAGAGCCAGAGAACTCATTGGGTATTATTGTGAGTTGGAGGGGGGGTCAGTCTGGATGATGCCCTAAGTCCCTTCCAATTCTTGGGTTCCCGTATCTGTGGGTGGTAGAAGGCATGAGAGCCAATTTGCCTAACCCAGCCTCTTTCTCTAAGCAATGGCTTTGGCTGACTAGCTAAGTGCCACGATTGACATAACAAAAAAGATTGCTCTGTGCTATAGACTGAATGCTAGATAGGAGGAGATTAGCTCGAGTGGTGTGAGAGAGCTGAGCTGGAAGCAGGCTGGAAGCTGGAGACACAGAGACCTGCTTGCTCTGGGCTGGATCCCAAGCTGTGACTGAAGGAGATGCAAGATCTGCCGGGGTGTCAATGCACGCTCAGGCTGCATATATGTGTAAATAATCCATATGTCCTAAAGATGCCTCAATCTCTGCTGCCCTTCATTCCAAGGAAATCAAACAAGGAAAAGCACCTAGAACCCCTGGAGTCAGTCAATTCCCGGTCTCTCTCTCTCTCTTTAAAACAATTTTTATTAATTTTACAAAATAAATCTCAGATTTAACACATCGATATTCCGAAATTAAACAAGATTCTTCTGAATCTTAGGACTTCCCTCCTCCCCTCCGTGGGTCCTTAGAGTATCTAAATCAACCACATATTATAATTTCTCCACGTTAAAGTCCTCCAACCCCTGGAGTCTCTCACTGCTCCGAGATTGCGATGCCATGTAGCAATATTTTGGTTTTGCCTTGTAAGGCAATTTGGGAATTATTGCAATGAAAAGTGGGGTATAAATATCACATCTAATATTAATAGCCAGCACCCCCTCTAACCAGCAGGTGATGACTTTATTATTCCAACAGGCTTTGAGAAATGAACTGACTGTTTATAAGGAAAGGGCTGGTGCTGTGAAGTTTTTTATTGTGATTATCGCTATGTTTTAACAGATCTGAGGGAGGGGGAGGGAGAGAGTTTTCATTCTAATTAGAGTTTAATAGCTTCTTGATGTTGTTTTCCCCCAATGTTTTTAGCTATTCCTATTTTATTCGTAAGCTGTCTTGAGTCCCCGTCTGGCAAAAAGGTGGAATATAAACGAACATAATATCGACAGCAGCAGCAGCAGCAACCTCCTTGCAGACTTTGTGCAAGCGACTCGGGAGGGATGCTTGACGAACAAGCCATCTGGGGTAGCTCTATAGTCCTGTTTGCATGCCAAGGATATCCTGGGGATTCAGGGTGGGCTGCAGAAAAAACGTCACGTGGCGCAGGAAGGGTCTTCTGTGGCCCCTGAAGGGTCTGCAGTCCAAAAGCAGCAAGCAGGCCTGTGCAGGGGGCAGAGAAATGGGGGGGGGACTCTCAGCTCAAGGGCAGAGCAGACTGCCGAAGCAGACAGACCACTAGGCATCTGCTTCCAAGAGCTCTCCAACTGCAGCGGCTGAGTCACGGCCTGCTTTCCCCAGCTAGCACAGAGAGATGGGGAGGGGGGGTTAGTACGTTTTCAGAAGCAGGGAAATTGAGGGCTTTCGGTGGCCCAAGCTGCTCAGAACCTACTGTAACTCGCTCTACGCGGGGCTGCCCTTGAAACTGTCCCGGAAACTCCAGCGGGTGCAGAATGCTGCAGCGAGGCTCCTAACGGGGTCCCTGCCATGGGAGCATATTCACCCAGTGCTCTTCCAGCTGCACTGGCTCCCGGTGGAGTACTGGGTCAGGTTTAAGGTGCTGGTTTTGACCTTTAAAACCCTATGCCGCCTAGGACCCTCGTACTAGGACCCTCGAGGGAGCCAGCGTACAGCTTCCGGGTCATGTGGCTAGCATGAGTAAGCTGCGAACCAGAGCAGTGCACAGAAACGCCGTTTACCTTCCCACCGGAGCAGTACTTATTTATCTACTTGCACTTTGACGTGCTTTCGAACTGCCATGTTGGCAGGAGCAGGGACCAAGCAACGGGAGCTCACCACGTCGTGGGGATTCGAACCGCTGACCTGCTGATCGGCAAGCCCTAGGCTCAGTGGTTTAACTCATAGCGCCACCCGCGTCCCTGAAAAATACTGAGGTAAAGGTAAAGGGATCCCTGACCATTAGATCCAGTTGCGGACGACTCTGGGGTTGCGGCGCTCATCTCGCTTTACTGGCCGAGGGAGCCAGCGTTTGTCCACAGACAGCTTCCAGGTCAAGTGGCCAGCATGGCTAAGCGGCTTCTGGCAAACCAGAGCAGCGCACGGAAACGCCGTTTACCTTCCCGCTGGAGCGGTACCTATTTATCTACTTGCACTTCATGCTTTCGAACTGCTAGGTGGGCAGGAGCAGGGACCGAGCAACGGGAGCTCACCCTGTCGCAGGGATTCGAACCGCTGACCTTCCGATCAGTAAGCTATAGGTTCTGTGGTTTAGTCAAAGTAAATTCCCAAAGATTACAAGGGATAAAACTGAATACTTAAATTCCTCTATAACAATTATGGAAATTCCTCGAGCGATATTTAATGTGAAACCAGGAAAAGCACCTGGACTGGATGGATTGCTCGCAAGTTATTATAAGAAATTGGAAGACTTGCTTTCAGTACAGCTCAAGACAGTTAGGAAAGAACTTTCTAAGGGTAAGAAGTATTTGACAGTGGAATAAAAATCCAGTAAAATCAAAGAAATACGTTTAAAAACAATGCAGTTTGAGATATATCCAGCAGCAGATGCTTGTTGGAACACAAATGTCTCCATTTGTTTCTGGAAAGAATTATGACATCTCAAGAGAGATGCTGTCTAGTGTCCAGATCAAGGGAGGTATGAGAACTGCTCTCTTCCGCCTTGGTCAGACCCCACCTGGAGTCCAGTGTCCAGATCTGGGCACCACAATTTAAGAAGGATGCGGACAAGCTGGAAGGTGTGCAGAGGAGGGCGACCGAGATGACCAAGGGGCTGGAAACCAAGCCTGATGAGGAGTGGTTGAAAGAGCTGGGTATGTTTAGCCTGGAAAAGAGGAGATATGAGAGCCATCTTCAAATCTGATGATGCAAAGATGGAGCAAGATTGTTTCTTTCCTGTTCCAGAAGGGAGGATTTGAACCAACGGCTTCAAGTTACAAGAAAGGAGATTCTGATTAAGCATCAGAAGAACGTTCTGATGTTAAGAGCGGTTCCACAGTGGAACGAACTCAGTCGGGAAACCGTGGACTCCCCTTCCTTGGAGGTCTTTAAGCAGATGTGGGATGGCCATCTGTCATGTATAATTTAATTGTGAGTCCTGCATTGCAGGAGATTGGACCTGATGACTCTTGGGGTCCCTTTGAGCGCTACAATTCTATGCATTTACATAATTGACTCAGGTTGCAGAATCCAGCTCTCCTTGGTGCAGAATTTGTGAGGGCACGGAATGCGAACATGTGCTTAATCTGCGGCCCCGAGAAGAGTACATGCTCTCTGAAGACATCTGGGCAACCGCTGGAGATGGAGAGGATTCGGAAGCAAGATTCCAGGGTAGCGCCATGATGGCTTCCGGCAGCTGGTTGGCACATGCATGAGCTCCCATGCCCCGCGCCGCCTGTCAGACGCAATGTGGCAGGCAGCTGATGAAGCAGTCTCCAAGCTGCACCTCCTGTCAGCTCTGGACGCATCCTGAGAATTTTGGCTATTAAGCAACCTGTCTAACACTGTTACAGCTGAAGAGGCCAGCTTTTGGATCTACTCCCTGTGGCCAGTCCCCAACCCGCACACAAATAGACCAAGAAAAATCCTGCGTTCAAGGATGAGCGCAGCCTTTTTCTTTGTGAAGTAGCCAACCTGAGTCTGCAGTGGCTCACCTGAGTCTGCAGGCCAGGGCATGTGTAATGGGAAGCTTCTCCATGCAAACCACTTCCCTGCATGCAGAAAGCTAGCAGATCAGGAAAAAGGAAGTTTAGAACTATTCTCCCTGATGGGCTTGTTTTCTATGAGCAGTGATGCAGACAAGAATATGCCATGTCTATTACAAAGCTTGACCAGTCAATGCAGAAGTGGAAGAGACCCCAAGGGATCATGTAAATCACATGAGGAACTCCCATTCAAGCCCACAAGCCAAATGCAGCCCTTCAGCCTACGCTCCCTCTCTCAGGTTCCCTCCATGTAGGAAAACTGCAACATGTTAAGAGCCCTGGGAAAGCAAAAACCAAGCCATGCACACCAAAAGTGAACAAATTCCAAATTTACCTTTTGGGATTGCATGGGGGGGGTGGGCTAGATTCCTTCCCAACTCTACATTTCTATGAAAACTCACAACGTTCTCTGCCCCCTCTCCAAAACAGAAGGTTGCAAACACCTCCTTCCATGGAGCAAGACTCTTCTTCCTTGGAGACTTCCCAAAGAGAGGCCTGATGGTCACCATAGAATCATAGAATCATAGAGTTGGAAGAGACCACAAGGGCCATCCAGTCCAACCCCCTGCCAAGCAGGAAGAATGATTCCTGCATTGCCGGGGGTTGGGCTAGATGACCCTTGGGGGTCCCTCCCAACTCTACCATTCTAGGATTCTTCAAAGTAGCCCTTGCCTACAAATACAAATTCATGGGGAGACCCCCTTGCTGCGTAAGCATGCTTTGGGTTGCCCCACAAGAAGGAATGCAGGATCAGCTCCCCCTCAGCTCTGCACAACATTTGCTCCTCTTGTGATGCAGAGAAGTGGAACCATTAGAGGAAAAGCTCTCAATTTCAGAAACCAGAATTAGTAACGTTTATTCCGCTAGTTTCTTCTGCTCATAGCCACACACAGGAGATATCATTAGGGGGGTGTGCGCTGAGGGGTTTTCCATTTATTTACTTATAAATAAGTAAAGGGAGAAGCCCCAAAAGGAGATATTTTTTCTTGATCCCTGGTTGTATTATTAATTATTATTAATTGCGTTCATATCCCACATTTTCCTCCAGGGAGTTCACAGTGATGTAAACGGCTCTCTCGCTCCATATTTAATCCCCACAGCAACCCTGTGAGGTAGGGTGGGTTGAGAGGCACAGATCGACTTCCAAGGTCACCCAGTGAAAGCGTCTTGGCTGAGTCTGGATTCGAACTCAGGTCTCTCCCAGGTCATAGTCTATACCACGCTGACTCTCAGGGTTAAAACTCTCTTCCTCCTCATTTACGCCAGCCGCAACAACCCTGCAAGGTAGGGCTGAGAGGCAGTGACTGGGCCCCCTAAGTCACCCAGCTAGCTTGATGGCCAAATAGGGATTCGAACTCTGGTCTCTGCCCTTTCTGGTTTTCAGTGTAACATTTCAAAACAGTAGGTTGTGCCTTGACACGCCCAGCACCCCCCCCCCCGTGAACATCGATACTCCTGAAAATCCATATGGCATGGATCCCAGTCTTCAGAGGTGGATTTGGGGGAGCACAAGCAGCTTGCCCCCAATGGGCACAGAGCCGAGAGGGCTCCGCAGGGGGCATGGCAACAATGATGTAGAACAGAGCACAAGAGGCAGGGGCAACCAATTTTGGTGTCGCACAAGGTGCCACTGAAATTTGAAAGCCCAAACTCTGCCACTGCAATCTTTTCCTATACACGAACATGAGGAGAGCTGGCTGGATCAGGCCAGGGGCCAACCAGATGCCACAATCAGGATTCGAACACAAGAGCAACTCTCCCTTCCTGTGGTTTCCAGCAATTAGCATTCAGAAGCATCGCTCCCTCCAACTGTGGAGGCAGAGCAGAGCCAGTCTGGCTAACAACCCTGAATTTGTCCAGTGCTCTTTTAAAGCCAGCCAAGTTGGTGATCACCCCTGCCTCTTGTGGGAGGGAGTTCCATAGTTTAACTATCATCATAATCATAATTTATCATTTATACCCCGCCCATCTGGCTGGATTTCCCCAGCCACTCTGGGTGGCTTCCAACAGGAGATTAAAAATACATTAAAACATCAGTCATTAAAAAAACAACCCTCCCTAAACAGGAAAAAGCACAGAGCAGGGGGTTGGGCTAGATGACCCTTGGGATCCCTTCCAACGGTGCTATGATTCTATGGCCCTGGCTTGTGTAACTTCAGCAAGGAGGTGTCCTCGGGCATGCTATCTCCCCCACATTCTGCAAGAACCTGGGCTGTTGCCTGACAAATGTGATTGCACCAATATCATAAATGGGAGGTCATCCCTTCCTCTCCTTCGGTGGACTCCTGGCTCCAGTCTGAGCGCAGCCCTGGCTTTCACAGAACTGTAGCAATAATTAGAATAAGGAAGACTCATCCAAGTACTAATTTCAGAATAACCTCTTAAAAGGGGCAACGGAGGAGGGGAAGCACTATTTGTAACAGCAGCCTTTCAAAAACAACAACAACAACAAAGGAAAGGGAAGGAGAAAAGGAAGATTTCTCTGTTTGGAGCCAGTACGCAAAACAGCTTTGCACATTAAAAGAGCGGTGTGAATTAATTACTGGCAAGTTCCCCAGTGGGAGAGTCGCATCTAGCACCTTACACCTGAGAGAACATGTGTCCTGCCTGCAGAAGGCCCCAGCTTCAGTTCCAGGCATCTCCAACAAAAACGGATTTCCAGGAACAGGCGTTGCTGGAAATGCCCCTCTGGTTGCCCGAGACCCTGGGAGCAAGGATAACCCAGCATAGATTCATCCACGTTCTCCATCAAGGTATTGAAGATCGGCCAACTTTATTGTTTTATTTTATATCTATGACCCTAGGTTTGAGTAGCAGTTACTCGGTTTGTGGGGTGCTGCAAAATGCTGCAGAACTATTGCCAGAGTTTAGCACTGGTTTGAAATGATTTGGAAACTGTTGGGTTTTGGGGGTGTTTGATGTATCAATTGCTCAGTTTATGGGGCGCTGCAAAATGCAGGGGTTTCGCTGCAAAACGTTGCAAAACAACTGCAAGACTTTGGCACAGGTTTGGAGGGTATCCCAATTTGGGGAGTTCACAGTCAATTATCCGTTTAAGGAACTTGCCTTGCAAATGATGGCAATTCAATTCCACAGAAAGAAGCAACGCCATTTTACAAATCTATGGTGCAACCGCATTTGGAGTACTCCTGGCCGCCTCGCCTCAAAAATGATATCGTAGAATATAAGACCCTAAGCAGAGCCTGCTGGATCAGGCCAAAGGGAGTCCACCATCTAGTCCACCATCCTGTTCTCACAGGGGCCAACCAGATGCTCCAAAGGGACACTCACAGACAGGATTCGAAAACGAGAGCAGGACTCTCCCCTCCTGTGATTTCCAGCAACTGGGATTTAGAGGCATTGCTGCCTCTGACTGTGGAGACGGAGCAGAGCCATCCTGGCTAGGACCCCCCCCATAACCCCCTCCCCCTCCATGAAATTGTCCAATTCTCTTCTAAAGCCATCTTGGTTGGTGGCCTTGAGTGCCTCCTGTCGCAGGGAGTTCCTCAGTTTAACTATGAGCTGCCTGAAAAAGTCCTTTCTTTTCTCTGTCCTAGATTGTTCCAGCATTCAGCTTCATTCGATGCCCATGAGTTCGAGTGTTACAAGAGAGGGAGGAAGCATTTTCCTGACCCGCTTCCTCCTTGCCTTGTGCAGTCTTATAAACTTCTGTCATAACCTGGTGGCAGGTTTCATAGTTCAACTATGGGTTGTATGAATAAGTACTTTTGTCAACCTGCCCTGAATTTTGCAAAAGGTTCAGGAAAGGGCCACCCCAATGGTCAAGGGGGTGGGGTGACCCCCCACATGAAGAAAGGCATCATTGCTGCATATTGGGGAGCAGAGAAATTAAAAGGGGTTGTGTGCTGCAAACAAGACTTAAACACTGGCAAGTGAAATTTGCAACGGCTCAGAAGGAAATCTAGAAGAAAATGACTGAACCAGTTTCTAGATCTCAACAAACTCTCCTTTAGGACAGTGGTGTCCACTAGGACTGACTGGGCTGGGAGACGCTAAAGAATGCGAAGGTTGTTGACTTTTATTTTATTTTATTTTTTGCATTTTCTTGGCTGCTCAGTGGCTCCCAGCGCAGTCTAATGATACCAAAGCAAGCTATTAGGGTAAATGCCTGTTCACAAACGCGCATTCTGGAGATTCTTAAACAGGCAGCAGCAGAACAGACCAAGGAAAAGGTTAATCACGGAATCCACTTTATTCTCCTTCATTGCAATTATTAAAAGCAATCTGTAATTTTCAGTACTAAGTGCATGCAGATGCAAAGCCCGATTAAGACAATAATGCTCTTTTTAAAAACATAGTATGCCATTTTTTAAAAAGCACAATTCATTTGATTTACTTTCGGGAGTAGGGAAGTTATTAAAAACGTATTGAATTGTTCCCCTGGTCCTGCAAACCATCAGCAAAAAGGGAGAGTGCTTTAGGAAATGAAAAGGGCAGACAGGAGGAATGGCAATGTGCTTGCATCCCATTAAAGGAGGATGATATTTGCTAGGTTTCTGTATCAGCAGAACAACAATTTCAGGGTTTGAAATAGCTGGCCATGGGGGAATCAAGACTGCTGGACCTCTCGGAGAAAAGCCATCCCTTCCTTTTCTCTTTTTTTAGAGCTGTCCTGCTCCCGGAAGGAAATCTCGCTGTGGCTGCTTCCCCAATGACACCTTCCCTTAAAAGGAACATAGGAAGCTTCCTTATTAGACCATCAGTTCATCTACCTCAGACTGAAGGGTCTCAATCGCTCCCCACCCTTGTTTCAGAAACACAGTTGGGAAGGGACCCCGAGGGTCATCCATCCCAACCCCCCGGGCATGCAGAAATCAGAGCACAAGGAAGACAGAGGAAGAGGGATTTGAGAGGAGCAACGCAGAACCACCTCCCTTCCTCTCTCCTGCCACTCGCACTTGATCCGTTTCTGAACTGGAGGTGTGATCAGGGCCTGAATCCCTCTGCATGCCAGGCATAGACTTCTCCCGTCACTGAACTATGGACCCAGATACTTGGCAGGCCAGGAGGTTCTATGCTCAAGTCCCGAGAACCTCAGAGGAGCCTGCTGGATCAGGCCAAAGGGGGCCCAACAAGCCCAGCCTCCTCTTCTCACAGTGACCCACCCAGATACCCCCAAGAGAAACCCACAAGCAGGGTTGCAACAGCAACACTCCCCTCCTGTGGTTCCCTGCAACTGGTTTTCAGAAGCATGGCTGGCTCTGACCCTGGAAGCAGAGCAGAGCCATCATGACTGGTAGCAATTGATAGCCTCCTCCTCCTCCTCCATGACTTGGCCCAGTCCTCTTTTAAAGGTTAGTGGCCATACTTACTTCTGAGTAAGTGATGTATGGAAGTGAGAGCTGGACCATAAAGAAGGCTGAACGCAGAAGAATTGATGCTTTTGAATTATGGTGCTGGAGGATACTCTTGAGAGTCCCATGGACCGCAAGAAGATCAAACCTATCCATTCTGAAGGAAATCAGCCCTGAGTGCTCACTAGAAGGACAGATCCTGAAGCTGAGGCTCCAGTACTTTGGCCACCTCATGAGAAGAGAAGACTCCCTAGAAAAGACCCTGATGTTGGGAAAGATAGAGGGCACAAGGAGAAGGGGACGACAGAGGACGAGATGGTGGGACAGTGTTCTCGAAGCTACCAACATGAGTCTGACCAAACTGTGGGAGGCAGTGGACGACAGGAGGGCCTGGCGTGCTCTGGTCCATGGGGTCACAAAGAGGCGGACACAACTAAACGACTAAACAACAACAACAGATACAGTAGATAGATAGATAGATAGATAGATAGATAGATAGATAGATAGATGATAGATAGATAGATGGATAGATAGATGATAGATAGATAGAAGATAGATAGATAGATAGATAGATAGATAGATAGATAGATAGATAGGCAATGGAAGACAGGAGTGCCTGGTGTGCTCTGTTCCATGGGGTCACGAAGAGTCGGACACCACTAAACGACTAAACAACAACAGCAGATAGGTAAAGGTAAAGGTAAGGGACCCCTGGACAGTTAAGTCCAGTCAAAGGTGACTATGGTGTTGTGGCACTCATCTTGCTTTCAGGCCGAGGGAGACGGCATTTGCCCACAGACAGCTTTCCGGGTCATGTGGCCAGCAGGACTAAACCGCTTCTGGTGCACGGAAGACCGTGACAAGTGCCAGAGTATACAGAAACACAGTTTACCTTCCCGCCGGAGCGGAACCTATTTATCTACTTGCACTTTGACATGCTTTCGAACTGCTAGGTTGGCAGGAGCTGGGACAGAGCAACGGGAGCTCACCCCGTCACGGGGATTCGAACCCCCGACCTTCCGATCGGCAAGACCAAGAGGCTCAGTGGTTTAGACCACGGCACCACCCACGTCCCTCTGAGTAGATAATAGATGTATGAGTTTATTGATTGACTGATTGCATTTATATCCCACCTTTTGTCCAAAGAGCTCGAGGTGGCATACATATTATCTCTTCCTCCCTGCTTCATCCTCACAACAACCCTGTGAGGTAGGTTAGGCTGAGAGGGAATGATTTCTAAGCCACATTCTCCCTCTTCCCTGCCCTAACTCCATCCATCCACACCGGACAAGCCGACAGCTCCAGATGCAGCCGCCGCCTGCATTAGGCTCCCCAGGGCTCCTCCTTTCAGGCCCCGGGTGCTGCTTGCTGAACGAAGCAGGCCGTGGGAGCCCACTGTGTGGTGCAATCATAAAGGACTCGCCCTCCGCCAGCTGCGACATCCACCCTGATGATGAATGGAGGCTCAGAGGCATCGTTAAAAAGTCTAGGGTCTGCTGCACAAAGTTTAAAAGCTCGCAGCTTTTTCTCTGTCATCCAGCAGAGGAGAGCGTTTCTTCGAAGAGGGCCACTGCGGAGTGCAATGTTAATTGAGGCCTCCAGAGAATGAAAGGTTCTGGAGCAGACTTGGGAGGGGAGATGCTGAAGGCCTGTATCCTTGCCAGGGCTGCGTTGGAGCGGAAAACACAACATCCCCGCCAGAGAGGACGGGAGAGAGGCTTTGCTTCTGCAACCCCAAAAAACACCATCATCTGTGGAAGACCTTCTTAAAATGCTGACGGGAACGCAGAAGAGCCCTGATGGATCAGAGTGTAATTTAGCACCCTGTTTCAGCTCAGCACCCAACCAGATGCCCCCGGGGGGAAGCAGGACATGGCAGCAACTGTCGCTGCCCCCCACCCCAGTGGTATCTGCCACGAATACACTATTCCGAGGTAGAAAGCCTCTTGCCAGCATAATAACCATTGACAGGCCTGTATCTTCCATGCACTTGTCCCCTCTGAAAGACATTTAACCTAGTGAAAACGTTTGCCTTATCTACCGGTACTTTCTCCATACCATGTCCAGTTTTAAAAATATCTTCTCCAAATTGTCCAATTCTTTTTCATCTTTTTTTTTTTTTAAGCCACCTGAATTATGGGTTTTCGCTGCCCCTTGTGGAATCCTAACTACTTCCATTTCACAGATAGTAAGTACACTGAGGCCTGGGAAAATCTTGCAACTACCTGCTGTGGGTTTTGTGGGGGAAGGTCAGCCTAGAACAGGGGTAGGCAACCTAAGGCCCGTGGGCTGGATCCAGCCCAATCGCCTTCTCAGTCCAGCCGGCGGACAGTCCAGGAATCAGAGTGTTTTCACATGAGTAGAATGTGTCCTTTTATTTAAAATGCATCTCTGAGTTATTTGTGGGGCCTGCCTGGTGTTTTTACATGAGTAGATAATAAATAATAATAAATTTATTATTTCAGTCACAGACCAGTTCCAACTCACATACGATAGGGATACATTTGAATCTGCAGTTGGGTATAACAGGGAAAATACAGATATAGCAGCAATTAAAAATATATGTTAAATCTTAATCACTAAAATATAACCTAAAATTGTCATTTATGGCCTTAGTACATGAGTAGAATGTGCTTTTATTTAAAATGCACCTCTGGGTTATTTGTGGGGAATAGGAATTCATTCATTTTTTTCTTCAAAATATAGTCCGGCCCCCTACAAGGTCTGAGGGACAGTGGACTGGCCCCCTGCTGAAAAAGTTTGCTGACCCCTGGCCTAGAATATGCCCCGAATCCCTTCCTGTTTTTCAGGCCCTGTGCCCTGAAGTGGTCAGGTAAGTTTCTTTGTAAGACAACGACCTTAGCTGACCATTTGGACGTCCTCATCAGCAGCCCAGAAGAATGAGCCAGGTTGCAAGAGCTACAACTACGTGATGGAGCCCTCCAGGCTAATGGCTAGAACCTTCCTCCAGCCCCCTCACCTATCTACTCAGAGAGTTGTGTGAGAGCTGATCTGGAAGCAGGCTGGGCATTGGAGGCACAGAGACCTGCTTGCTTTGTGCCAGATTCAATAATAATAATAATAATAATAATAATAATTTATTATTTATACCCCGCCCATCTGGTTGGGTTTCTCCAGCCGCTTTGGGCAGCTTCCAACAAAAGATTAAAAATAATTCAAAGCTGTGAGAAGCAAGATCTCTTGGGGTGTTACTGCTGTGAGCCCCTCCATCCTATGCTCAGGTTGTATACTGTTCATGTGTAAGAATAACCATATATCCTGAAAACATCACAGGCTCTGCTGACTTTCATTCCAAGGAAACCAAAAGCTGGGTAAGGGCCTGGGACCCCTGGGGGTCTCTCACCAACTGGAAAGGAACAATGGCATCTGGACAAAGCACAGGCCAAGGGAAACTACAGTTCCCACCAGCCCCCCACCATCTGGATGGCGCCAGGTAGGAGAAGGGGTGGCATTCGAGATGACACATGCCTGGTTTTCTCGTTACAGGTAGATAGCCGTGTTGGTCTGTCATAGTCAAAACAAAATAAAAAAATTCCTTCCAGTAGCACCTTAGAGACCAACTAAGTTTGTTCTTGATATGAGCTTTCGTGTGCTTTCGGGTATCTGAAGAAGTGTGCATGCACACGAAAGCTCATACCAAGAACAAACTTAGTTGGTCTCTAAGGTGCTACTGGAAGGAATTTTTTTATTTTGTTCTGGTTTTCTCGGTATTTCCTGCATTGGTGACATTTTGTGTCCTGAAAGGTGGCCATGCGATTTCAGGTAATTTGATGCTCTGCACTCTGAGCTAAAATCCTTCCTCTCTGCTCCAATCAGGCAGCATGCCATGCTAGGCCGTTCCTAAGTCCACACATCACTGTCAGCAAGCAGAGAGCCAATGAGCCAAAGCCCAGCTGTGCACTAGTCAAACCCGTAGCCTGAAAACAGGCACACGGGTCTTCCGAAAACGCTTCTTATTTTTCTTCCTCTTTGCACAGCACATTGTTAATCCATGGAACTCCCTCCTGCAGGAGGCATCAGTGGCCACCAACCTGGACAGCTTTCAAAGAGGATTAGTCCATTTCATGGAGGAGAGGGCTTTCATTGGCAGCTTTCATGTGACAACAGTTTGCCCTGATCCACCCCAGAGATGTGGACAGGAGGGGGGCTACCAAGGGACAGACCTGTGGAGGCAGATGCGACCCCAAGCCTCTTCCTGGTCAACCTCTGCACAAAGAAGGGATTTGCAAACAGCCATTTCACCACTCGCACCACTGCCAGCAGGGGGATGGACTAGATGATATTTGGGGGTTCCTTTCCAACCCTACGATTCTATGATTCTAAGTTCACTTGCTGAGTGAGTTCACAGCTCGACGGAAGCCAATATCCGCAGTTAGAAGCTGACTAATGTCTAGTGATGGACCTGGCAGAAGCTGGCAGGTACTGGCAGGTGGAAGACGGTTGAGTTGGCATTGCAGGGACCACAAGGCTAAAGCGGACTGGTGTTCATGGATTGCAGCATTGCAGGGGGTTGGACTAAATGACCACCAGGGTCCCTTCCACCCCTACCATGCTTTGATTGTACAATGCAGCTCCTGAGGGTTCAGTGTGATATTCAGCTACCGAGCTGGATTGCACACAGCTCTGCCCTGCTCATTTTCATTTGGGAGTGGGGAGTGCTTTTTCACCAAGAAAGAAGGCATCACCTCAGTGTCTGAATGCTGGAATGATAGCACTGGGGAGGGGGCAGAAAGGCAGGGAGAGCTGCCCCCTCTTGCTCTGCTGTCCTCTCCTCATTGAAGGCCAAAACAAAGACTGCCTAGCAGGCGGCAGCAGGGGACAAGGAAAAACAAGCCCAGCAGTTGCTTGAGGTTTGTTTACTTTGCTCAAGCAATGCAGCAGAGTTGAGGTTTCTGGAGGGTTTGCAAAGGAAGGAAGGAAGGAAGGAAGGAAGGAAGGAAGGGAGTTACCAGCAATTGGCCTGCCATCTCTGCAAAGGCCTGGTGTGATTCCTCTCCAGTGCTGCTCTGCCGTCAGCCTCTCCAATGCTGAACCTGGAAGGCCGGCCAGTGTGTGAGAGAGGAGGGCAAACGCTCCCTCTAGTCCAAGGCTAGCTGCTTGGCCTCTCTCTCCCTCTGCTGCCCTCCGGACGTGCTCCGAAACTCCGCTTGATCCATGGCTGGGGTGGAGAGCGAGACAGAATCCCAACAACTCTCCTAATGCAGAGCAGCTGTTACTCAGCTATTCCGGGGAGCCAGCACAGACATCTTCCATCAAGGTAATGATTATGTTGCAGAGGAGATGCATTCCCTCCGCCGGGCAAAGTGCTCTCCTGCCTACTCATTCATCCTTTTTTGCGCTGACCTCTCCCTTCCTGCCGCTGCTGTCCCCCCACACACACCCCGTCCTTCACCCGGCCATTGTTTCTTCCTCTGACGAAATCCAGACTGTAAGCTCTTTGGGGCAGGGGCTTGACTTTTGCTTATATTAACTCTACTTTAAAATGCCATTCACGTGGAAATGCTTAAATCTTTGCAGCAGCAGGGATCATTCGGTGTGTAACTTAGGGGTTAATTCTGAGCTCAGAACCCAAGAAGTGGAAGGAGTTGCTTAGCAACCATTTAGTGAGGGATGAACTCTAGTGAGGTAACATTGATTCTTGTTATTATTTTATTGTGTTTATACCCCACCTTTTCCTCCAAGGAGCTCAGGGTGGCATATACGGTTCTCCCCGCCCCCCTCATTCAGTCCCTGCGACAACCCTGTGAGGTTGGCTGGGCTGACAGTGACTGGCCCAAGGTCACTCATTGAGCTTCATGATCAAGTCAGGATTTGAACCCTTCTCTCTCCCAAGTCCTAGTCCAACACTCCCACCATGGGCTCTGATTTGCTGTGTAGCTCTGAGTGTGTTTGGTAGAATATTTCCCTGCCATGGACAAGGCCTTAATTAAGAAAGACAGGCCCTCTCTGTGTATCTGAAGAAGTGTGCATGCACACGAAAGCTCATACCAAGAACAAACTTAGTTGGTCTCTAAGGTGCTACGGGAAGGAATTTTTTTATTTGGTAGGAAGGATGGACTGGAGCGTCCTGGGGGTGGGGAATGGCTGGCTAGCACATCAGGTGCACAAACGATTATTCTTCATTGGCCAGTAACAGAGGGGTGTGGTGTGTGTGTTAGTGTGTAAAACTAACCATATATGTCATTATCATAGAATCAAAGAATTGTAGGGTTGGAAAGGATCCCGAGGGTCATTCTAGGCCAACCGCCTGCAATGCAGGGATCTCAGCTCAAGAACCGATGACAGGCGGCCATCAAACCTCTGTTTAAAAGCCTCCAACAAAGGAGAGTTTGCCACCTTCCGAGGTCACAGAAGTGTACAGTTGGAACTAGTCTGACCCCCACCCCACCCCCCACAATGCAGAATCACAGCTAAAGAACCCCTCACAAGTGGGAACCCAACCTCTGCTTAAAGACCTCCAAGGAAGGAGAATCCCTCCTCTGCCATGAAACATGGGTCCTATCACCATTGCCCCCCTTCATGGATCACTGCCTTGTCGTGGCGAAGGGGCTTGAATTACTCAGGGAAGCTATGGACAGGTCAAGATGGACAGGTCATAGTGGAGAGTTTGGACCAAACGTGATCCACCTGGAGGAGGAACTGGCAAGCCACTCCAGTATCCCTGCCAAGAAAACTCCATGGGCAAAGACAACAGGCATATAAAAGATATGACGCTGGAAGATGAGCCCCTCAGGTCGGAAGGCGTCCAACATGCTACTGGGGAAGAGCGGAGGACAAGTACAAGTCGATTCAGAGCTGATGAAGCGGCTGGGCCAAAGCCGAAAGGATGCTCCGCTGCGGATATGCCTGGAAGCGAAAGGAAAGTCCGATGCTGTAAAGAAAAGTATTGCATAGGAACCTGGAATGTAAGAACCATGAACCTTGGTAAGCTGGATGTGGTAAAAAATGAGATGGCAAGAATAAACATTGACATCCTGGGCATCAGTGAACTAAAATGGACGGGAATGGGTGAATTCAGTTCGGATGACTATCATATCTACTACTGTGGGCAGGAATCCCGTAAAAGAAATGGAGTGGCCCTCATAGTCAACAAAAGAGTGGTGAAAGCTGTACTGGGATGCAATTTCAAAAATGATAGAATGATCTCGATACGAATCCAAGGCAGACCTTTTAACATCACAGTAATCCAAGTTTATGCACCAACTACCAGTGCTGAAGAAACTGAAATTGACCAATTCTATGAAGACTTACAACACCTTATAGAAATGACACCAAGGAAGGATGTTCTTCTCATTATAGGGGATTGGAATGCTAAAGTAGGGAGTCAAGAGATAAAAGGAACAACTGGCAAGTTTGGCCTTGGAGTTCAAAATGAAGCAGGCCAAAGGCTAATAGAGTTCTGCCAAGAGAACAAGCTGGTCATCACAAACACTCTTTTCCAACAACACAAGAGACGACTCTACACATGGACATCACCAGATGGGCAACATCGAAATCAGATTGATTATATTCTCTGCAGCCAAAGATGGAGAAGCTCTATACACTCAGCAAAAACAAGACCCGGAGCTGACTGTGGCTCAGATCATCAGCTTCTTATAGCAAAATTCCAGCTTAAACTGAAGAAAGTAGGAAAAACCACTGGGCCAGTAAGATACAATCTAAATCAAATTCCTTATGAATACACAGTTGAAGTGAAGAACAGGTTTAAGGATTTAGATTTGGTGGATAGAATGCCTGAAGAACTGTGGATGGAGGCTCGTAACATTATACAAGAGGCAGCAACGAAAACCATCCCAATGAAAAAGAAATGCAAGAAAGCAAAGTGGCTGTCAAATGAGGCCTTACAAATAGCGGGGGAGAGAAGGCAAGCAAAATGCGAGGGAAATAGTGAAAGATACAGGAAATTGAATGCAGATTTCCAAAAAATAGCAAGGAGAGACAAGAGGGTCTTTTTAAACGAGCAATGCAAAGAAATAGAGGAAAACAACAGAATGGGAAAAACCAGAGATCTGTTCAAGAAAATTGGAGATATGAAAGGAACATTTCGTACAAAGATTACCACAATTAAGGATAAAAGTGGAAAGGACCTAACAGAAGCAGAAGACATCAAGAAGAGGTGGCAAGAATACACAGAGGAATTATACCGGAAAGATATGGAGGTCTCGTACACCCCAGGTAGTGTGGTTGCTGACCTTGAGCCAGACATCCTAGAGAGTGAAGTCAAATGGGCCTTAGAAAGCCTTGCTAACAACAAGGCTAGTGGAGGTGATGATATTCCAGCAGAACTATTTAAAATTCTAAAAGATGATGCTGTTAAGGTGCTACACTCAATATGCCAGCAAGTTTGGAAAACTCAGCAGTGGCCAGAGGATTGGAGAAGATCAGTCTACATCCCAATCCCAAAGAAGGGCAGTGCCAAAGAATGCTCCAACTACCGCACAATTGCGCTCATTTCACACGCTAGCAAGGTTATGCTTAAAATTCTACAAGGCAGGCTTAAGCAATATGTGGACCGAGAACTCCCAGAAGTGCAAGCTGGATTTCGAAGGGGCAGAGGAACCAGAGACCAAATTGCAAACATGCGCTGGATTATGGAGAAAGCTAGAGAGTTCCAGAAAAACATTTACTTCTGCTTCATTGACTACGCAAAAGCTTTTGACTGTGTCGACCACAGCAAACTATGGCAAGTTCTTAAAGAAATGGGAGTGCCTGATCACCTCATCTGTCTCCTGAGAAATCTCTATGTGGGACAAGAAGCTACAGTTAGAACTGGATATGGAATAACTGATTGGTTCAAAATTGGGAAAGGAGTACGACAAGGCTGTATATTGTCTCCCTGCTTATTTAACTTATATGCAGAATTCATCATGCGAAAGGCTGGACTGGATGAATCCCAAACTGGAATTAAGATTGCCGGAAGAAATATCAACAACCTCAGATATGCTGATGATACAACCTTGATGGCAGAAAGTGAGGAGGAATTAAAGAACCTTTTAATGAGGGTGAAAGAGGAGAGCGCAAAATATGGTCTGAAGCTCAACATCAAAAAAACTAAGATCATGGCCACTGGTCCCATCACCTCCTGGCAAATAGAAGGGGAAGAAATGGAGGCAGTGAGAGAGTTCACTTTCTTGGGTTCCATGATCACTGTAGATGGTGACAGCAGTCACGAAATTAGAAGACGCCTGCTTCTTGGGAGAAAAGCAATGACAAACCTAGACAGCATCTTAAAAAGCAAAGACATCACCTTGCCAACAAAGGTCCGTATAGTTAAAGCTATGGTTTTCCCAGTAGTAATGTACGGAAGTGAGAGCTGGACCATAAAGAAGGCTGATCGCCGAAGAATTGATGCTTTTGAATTATGGTGCTGGAGGAGACTCTTGAGAGTCCCATGGACTGCAAGAAGATCAAACCTATCCATTCTTAAAGAAATCAGCCCTGAGTGCTCACTAGAAGGACAGATCCTGAAGTTGAGACTCCAGTACTTTGGCCACCTCATGAGAAGAGAAGACTCCCTAGAAAAGACCCTGATGTTGGGAAAGATGGAGGGCACAAGGAGAAGGGGACGACAGAGGACGAGATGGTTGGACAGTGTTCTCGAAGCTACCAACATGAGTTTGGCCAAACTGCGAGAGGCAGTGGAGGATAGGTGTGCCTGGCGTGCCTTGGTCCATGGGGTCACGAAGAGTCGGACACGACTGAACGACTGAACAACAACAACATCACCATTGCCTACCTCTCAGGGCTGGTATGAGGACATGGTGAAATGCAGATATAAAGCCCCCCCCCCCACCAAGTGCCCTGAGATCCAGGAAGAGAAAGACATCTAAAAACATATGTATGAAAATGAGCGGCACGCATGGAAATGATGAGCAGCAGCAGCAGCAGCACGCATGGCGGATCACAATTAAAATAATGGTGTTGGTGTCAGTCAACTCCTCTCAAACACAAAGTAATTTTCCCAAAGCAAACATTTCCCCCCGCCCCCCACAGCGAAAGGGAATATAATTAGTCAGAACAAAATGCCAGTGATTCTGACAATGTTTCTCTGCGCTGTCTTTTTGCAATAATTACAAATATTTGTCTTGGAAGAGGATTCCTCCATTCTCTAATGCGCCAACACGTGGAAAAGAGAGGAAGGATGGAGATGGTTCAATTTGCAGGAAACCTATTTAAGAAACCACCTGTACTTTTTAGAACATATAACCCCTCAGAAACCATTTTGGCATAGGTACATTCATACATAGTCTACAAACAAGCAAGCAACAGAATCGTAGAGTTGGAAGGGAGCCCATGAGTCATCTAGTCCAACCCCCTGCAGTGCAGGAATCCCCACTAGATCATCCCTGATATTTGGCTATCCAATCTGTTTAGAAACCTCCAAGGAAGGAGAGTCCGCCACCTCTAGAGGGAGGTGTCCAGAAGAGGGCAACCAAAATGGTCAAAGGCCTGGAAATGATGCCTTATGAGGAACGGCTTAGGGAGCTGGGTATGTTTAGCCTGGAAAAGAGAAGGTATATAATGTTCAAATATATAAAAGGATGTCATATAGAGGAGGGAGAAAGGTTGTTTTCTGCTGCTCCAGAGAAGTGGACACGGAGCAATGGATTCAAACTACAAGAAAGAAGATTCCACCTAAACATTAGGAAGAACTTCCTGACAGTAAGAGCTGTTTGACAGTGGAATTTGCTGCCAAGGAGTGTGGTGGAGTCTCCTTCTTTGGAGGTCTTTAAGCAGAGGCTTGACAGCCACCTGTCAGGAATGCTTTGATGGTGTTTCCTGCTTGGCAGGGGGTTGGACTGGATGGCCCTTGGGGTCTCTTCCAACTCTAGGATTCTATGAGTCCATTTCCTTGGACAAACAGAGTTTGGTGCTTGTTTGGCTGTACAGTGGTACCTTGGTACTCAAACACCTTGGTTCCCAAATGCCGAAAACCCGGAAATAAGTGTTCTGGTTTTCGAACGTTTTTCAGAAGCCGAACGTCCAATGCGGCTGTCGGCTATTGTTTCCGGACTTCTGGAACGGATTAAGTTTGGTGCTTTTGTTCTTGCCATTTATTTTGCGTTTTTCTTTTTGATGCTTTTTCGGTTCATTTGTTTTTGTGACTGCGTGGAACCCAGTTCAGCTACTGATTGATTGTGTGACTGCGGAAATGGATAAAAGCCCCCCCCCCATCCAAACAATGACTATCATCAGTGCAGGTAAGGGGGGGGGTATTTTTTATTTTTATCATCCACAATACTGTCTTATTTATTTTATAGTACAGTACATTGATTCTTGCTTTCATTTTATGGCTCAATGGTCTCATTAGATAGTAAAACTCATGTTCAATTGCTGCTTTAGGGGTTGTTTTTAAAAGTCTGGAATGGATTAATCCATTTTGCATTACTTTCTATGGGAAAGCGTGCCTTGGTTTTGGAACGGACTTCTGGAACGGATTAAGTTTGAGAACCAAGGTACCACTGTATTATAATCTAAATAAATTAGGGGGGTCAGCTGCTAGCAGCCTCAAGGGCCAAATCTGCCCTCTCCCCCACTTTTGTGTCCACCCTCCCTCACTGGCAACCTTATGACAAAAGGGTATTTAGGTAGCTGTGGTCTATCTACCTCAGTGCTGTCCGCACTGACTGGCAGCAGCTCTCCAAGGTCTCCAACTGGGGCCTTCTGCAGTTGCTCTACCACTGAGCTATGGCGGTGGGGGGGGGGGGGCGGGGGAGAGAGAATCCTAGCTCCCTACCCACCAACTTCTGCTCAAAGCGAATCTCCAGTAACATCACCCGGCAATGCAAAATGAGTCAGCCTCCCTTTATTTTCCTTATCACTTATGAATAAGATCTGTTTGCCGCCTTGCTGCCAGAAGAGACAGAAGGCAGGATGCAGCCCAAGGTTGTTCGATATGAATTAACAGGACTCTGCCGAACCTTACAAAGCCAAGCTGGGTTTTCTGTTAGACCCAGAATTAAGTGAGGCTGGCGTCACGTATGCCAGAATACGACCTGACCCACAAGACTGGCAGCAAGAGGAGCCTAACAGCTGGCTGTTAAAGTGAAAAACAACTCCAGGTACGGTACAAGGAGGGTTCTGATACATAGCAAGAAAAATGGGTTGAGTAAGTTGCATTTCAAGGGCAGTGGTTGGATGAGGGTTGGCGAAGTGCTGGGTTGCCGGAAGGTGAACAGATAAAGATAACATATATTTCGTGATATAGTTTGTGTCCTAATGGAAATGCTCTTGCAGACGCTGTCCAGGAATGTATTACCAAATAAAGTCTGGCTGATTGGGACTTTGGGCTGCTTGAACCCCCCAGATGAATTTCCTCCAAAAAATAGCCCATCCTGAAAAATCCTCTTTTTTCAGGGCAGGGAGGAGGGCAATAGGATAAGGAGGAAACGGGCGCAAGGGGGCCGCGACCCCTGTTTTCAGGGTGAGAAAAGCCTTGATTTATTTACTAGTTAAGATAAGTTTAAGAAGCACAGGTTGAACAAGTGAGCAGACACCCAAAACACCAGCTGAACGTATGTAAAGTGGCAATGAAGCCATCTGACGCGATGTCGGCATCATCCACCATTCGGCATGCTGCCCCCCCCACCATTCCAGATCTCCATCTGCTGGGCTTCTGCAGCAGATCCTCCAGCGAGGCATTGAGGGGGCTCTCAGGCTCTTGCCGGCAAGTTCGGGTGCGAGCATGTTGGCGGGGGACGGGGGACGGGGAAGGGGACTGAGCGACTGAACACAAATTAAAAAAGGGGCCGTTAAAAGGAATGGCTTTTCGTGATGAAGCGCTCTAATTACACGGCAGAAAGGGAGAGAAAGACGGCACGGGAGAATTAGGGTAGCAAAAAATAACTCCCAGAAACCCATTCTCCCCCCCCCCCACTGTGCACTGGATGTGGCTAAATGCCTCCCTGCAATTTAGCAAGATACAGATATGTATCCTTGTATCTCATAGGACAGCCAGGTGATTTATTTATTTATTATTTATTTATTTATTTTTTATTATTATTATTATTTTATTTATTATTATTATTATTACTTCTGTCAACAAAGGCAAGCTTCACGAGCTACACAGAACTCTTTGCCTGGCAGAACTCTCTCTCTCTCTCTCTCTCTCTCTCTCTCTCTCTCTCTCTCTCAATGGGAGGCATAGAATCAAAGAACTGCAGACTTGGAAGGGATCCCCAAGGGTCATGTAGTCCAGCCCCCTGCAATGCAGGAATTGCAGTTCAATAATTCCTGACAGATGGCCATCCAACCTCTGCCTAAAAACCTCCAGTGAAGGGAAGTCCCCCCCCCCCAGGGAGTCCACTGTCAAAAGAACATATTGGGTTCAGAAAGTTCTCCCTGACGTTGAGTCGGAATCTCCTTCCTCGTCATTTGAATCCTCTGCTCTGGGTCCTGCCCTCTGGAGCAGCCTGCAAGCGGGGCCTGGACCCAGAAGCAGAGCTCTCCTTTCTTCTGAATGCTAGAAGTCAGGGGCCTCCATTAAGCGAGAACCGTGGAGGCTGCGGGTTTGCCGAGGTGAGAGAGGGAACAGCGCGCCAAAGAGGCGGAAGCGACAACCTCAGGTGGACAATGCAAGCTTTGTATAATAATAATAATAATAATTTATTATTTATACCCCGTCCATCTGGCTGGGTTTCCCCAGCCACTCTGGGCAGCTCCCAACAGAATATTAAAATGCAATAGTCTATTAAATATTAAAAGCTTCCCTAAACAGGGCTGCCTTCAGATGTCCTCTAAAAGTCTGGTAGTTGTTGTTCTCTTGGACGTCTGATGGGAGGGCGTTCCACAGGGCTGCATGTCCTGCAATTCACAAAAAGCCCTTTCCATAAACACACACAGAAAGAGAGACAGGTGCCAGCCAGCCTTTCCTGGCCCAGAAAGCACAGAGTCCATTCCTGGGCTTATCTGCACATATGGAACCCAAAGCTTTAGTGATTAATAAGGCAACCGGCCGTAATTCATTCCAAGATGACGATGGGACGCAGCATTATCGTGGTAACACACTCTTAATCAGGGATTTCGGGAGCGCGAGTCATTTCTGCCTGGGCCTTGCAGGCATTTAATGCAGGAGCATGTTCTGTGTGCCCATCTCCACATCAGGAAGCCACACATCTCACCCGAGTTTGCAGCCAGAGGCGGAGCAACAGTTGAGGGAGCTGGAGAAGACTGAGAGGAAGCATGACAGCCATCTTCAAACAGCTGAAGGACTGTCACCTGGAAGAAGGAGCAAGTTTGTCTTCTGCCGCTCCAGAGGGGGGGACTCAGACCAAGCGATTTCAGTTACCAAATGTCAGGAAGAACTTCCCCATGGTGACAGCTGTCCAACAGGGGAATGGGTGGCCTCAGAAGGTCATGAGCTCTCCTCAGTGCCGGATTTATGTATAAGCTAAACAAGCTCTAGCTGAGGGCCCCACTTTCTTGGTCCCCCCCCAAAAAATTGGGGGACCCACTTTCTTGGGGCCCCCCAAAAAATTTAAAGGGAAAAAAACCTGGATGTACATTTCCAAAATATAACATAAAAAAACAAATAAAATAAAACCTACATACAACAACAGTGTTTTATGTTGTGTAGGCTCCTATGGTGGAAGTCATGGGCCCCACCTGCTAGCCTGCTCCCTCAAATATCACTGGTTTGCTCCTTTCTATATATTAGGGACATGGGTGGCGCTGTGGGTTAAACCACAGAGCCTAGGGCTTGCTGATCAGAAGGTCGGCGGTTCGAATCCCCACGACAGGGTGAGCTCCCGTTGCTCGGTCCCTGCTCCTGCCAGCCTAGCTGTTCGAAAGCATGTCAAAGTGCAAGTAGATAAATAGGTACCGCTCTGGCGGGAAGGTAAAGGGCGTTTCCATGCGCTGCTCTGGTTCACCAGAAGCAGCTTAGTCATGCTGGCCACATGACCCGGAAGCTGTATGCTGGCTCTCGGCCAATAAAGCGAGATGAGCGCCGCAACCCCAGAGTCGGTCACGACTGGACCTAATGGTCAGGGGTCCCTTTACCTTTACTATATATAGGGTGCCTACATTCTGCATGTGCAAATGGCTTGAGATACCTATGAGGTCCATAAATTACACGTATAGCATATATTCAACATAAAAAACAGCGACCATTTGTTGTTGACAAAGGACAGCTGGACATATAAAGGTCCCCATTGCCTTCAGGAGCTGAGGGCCGCATCAAGCCTCAATCCGGCCCTGCATGTAAAACTCCAAAAATGTAAGAGCATAAGAACAGAGGCGCAGCTGGGTCAGACCAGCAGCCCATCTAGTTGAGATGTCTGCTCCCACACTGGACCACCAGATGCCCAAGGGCATGATCCCTCACTCAGGGCATGAGTGTGACTGTGCTCTCCCTATGTGTAATTCCCAGCCTCCAAAACGGCATAAACGTAACAGGATTCTGGCACTGCTGGCTTATCATAGAATCGTAGAGTTGGAAGGGATCCCAAGGGTCATCTAGTCCAACCCCCTGGTATGCAGGAATCACCACTAAAGCATCCCTGACAGATGGCCACCCAACCTCTGCTTGAAAACCTCCAAGGAAGGAGAGCCCACCATCTTCTAAGGAAGTCCGCTCCACTGTCAAACGACTCTTCCCCTCAGAAAGTTCTCCCTGATGTTTAGTCAGAATCTCCTTTCTCGTAACTTGAAGCCATGGGTTCGAGTCCTACCCTCCAGAGCAGGGGAAAACAAGCCTTCTCCATCTTCCATGTGTCAACCCTTGAGATGTTTGGACGCTTTCCAAAACTGTGTTCCAGGTCCGTTCTATATATAGATAGATATGCTCCTAGCTATTGCTGGATATTGGAAAAAATATATTTCTGCACGAGGACAGCTTGTAGCTTACGCTGAAAACAAGTGAAGAGGTTGCTCAGTAACCTATGAGCTAGACCAGGGGTTGGCAAACTAAGGGCCGTGGGCCGGATGAGGCCTTCAGGATCCGGCCCGCGGACTGTCTGTGGATCAGCGTGGGGATTCTGTTCGTTTGGGCTGCACCATTATTCTGTTCATTTTGGGCTGGCACCTCCTCCCTTCCTCCTCCTCGATTCTCCCCGCCCTGCCTAGAGGAGGAAGGGGGCTGCGCTGAGCTGGCTGAGCGCCATTTTAAGCAACCCCTCTCCAGAGCCAGCCCTTTCGTGCCGCTCATCTTCCCTCTGCGGACGAGCTCGCTCTGCCGACCCACAAGAAGAAGCAACAGCAGTGGCGGCGGCAGTGGCAGCCCCTGGGAAGGTAAGCGCAGGGGGTGGGGAGTGGGGAGAAGGACTATTTGCCCCCCTCACCTCTTCTTCCAGCTCTCCCCCCCCCCGCCCCTGGTGCCACTTCTCTGGCCTGCCACAAGGTCTGAGGGACAGTGGACTGGCCCACGGCTAAAAAAAATTGCCGACCCCTGTGCTGGACATTCCCAAACCACCCGTCTCCTTCTTTGGAAGTCTTTAAGCAGAGGCTTGACAGCCACCTGTCAGGAATGCTTTGATGGTGTTTCCTGCTTGGTAGGGGGTTGGACTGGATGGCCCTTGTGGTCTCTTCCAACTCTATGATTCTATGATTCTACGTCACCCATCTTCACCACATCACCCTAAAGAGAGGATTATGTTAACAAATAGCCCACTGTTCCCCAAAGGCCTCAAACCAGCAGACTGAAAGGCTTTGAGATTCGAAGAATTTGGGGCAAAATTTGGAGGAGTCTGCTGAGAATTCATTGCCCACGGCTGCTCCACAGTGTGTGTGGGGGGGAGGAATCTGAACAAGTGGATTCAAATTACAAGAAAGGTGATTCCAACTAAACATTAGGAAGGGCTTTCTGACAGTAAGAACAGTGAAATGGAGGTGGCGGACTCTCCTTCACGGGAGGTTTTTAAGCTGAGATTGGAGAGCTATCTGCAAGGGATTCTTTCGCTGTGGTTCCTGCTTTGCTGGGGTTGGAATAGATGACCCTTGAAGGTTCCGTCCAGCTCCATCATTTTGTGATTCCATGAACTGCTGCCAGAGATGTTAGGCCCTGTTCAAAATATCAGGCTCCCGTAGGCAAGCGACCAGAGCCATCGACAGGATTTACATTTCAAGAGGTGAGCTCAAACTACAGCCTTGGTGGCAGAGCTTGCCACGCACCCGAGAATGGGAACCACAAAAGACTATTTTATCTATCTATTATTTGTTAACGTTTGTACAATGCACAAAAGCTGATGTTCTCTGGATGGCGAATGATGCAACTGAATAGCCATTTTTTCCAAAAAGAGAAAAACCATGCCACTGTCACAATAAAAATAAAAAATACTAACAGTGACTTAATAATTTAAAACAGGGGTAGGCAACCTAAGGCCCATGGGCTGGATGCGGCCCAATCGCCTTCTCAATCCAGCCCGTGGACGGTCTGGGAATCAGCGTGTTTTTACATGAGTAGAATGTGTCCTTTTATTTTAAATGCATCTCTAGGTTATTGGTGGGGCATAGGAATTCATTCACCCCCCAAAAAAATAGTCTGGCCCCCCACATGGTCTGAGGGATGGTGGACTGGCCCACGGCTGAAAATGGTTGCTGTCCCCTGATTTAAAACAACTAAGAACATTACAAAGTCTTTGAAATCATATATGGAACAGATGGAAAGCTCTTCAATCTGAGCAGGTTGAAAGCAAAGAGTAAGGTTACCGTATCTTCCGTCACAGAGCTTCAGTATGCGGAGGACAACGTAGTGTGCGCACACTCAGGGGATGACCTCCAAACCATCCTAAATATCTTCGCAGAAGCTTACGAAAAGCTTGGCCTATCGCTCAGCCTCCCCAAAACCAAAGTGCTGCACAGCAAGTACATAATAACCCCTCTGCAGCGCCACAAATCCAATTCAATGGTGTAACGTTGGAGTGTGGATCCAGAACTGGCCTCCACAGTCGGACTCATTGTTAAAACCGTGTTTATGGAAGACAATCTTACTCGGCCACGAGGGATCGCCAAAGAAGAAGGAGGAAGAAGAAGGGCAGATAATAATGCAGGCAGAGAAAAGTTCTTCTCCCTCTCTCATAACACTACAAATCGTGGACACAGATTGATGGGGGATTCAATACAGATGAAAAAAATATACTTATTCAGGCAGCACATTGATAAACTGTGGAACTCCCTCCCACTGGAGGCAGTGATGGCCTCCAAACTAGATGGCTTTAAAAGAGCATTAGATAGAGTCATGGTGGCTCCTAGCCACAATGGCTTTGCTCTGCCTCCGCATTGGGGGGCAGCGCTGCTTCTGAATACCACTTGCCGGAAACCACAGAAGGAGAGAGGGCTCGTGAGCTCGGGTCCTGCTTGCAGGTTTCCCAGATTTGCATCTGGCTGGCCACTGTGAGAACAGGATGCTGGACTTCATCCATCAGGCTCTTCTATATGTTCTTATAATCTAGTGTGGGTGCCAGGTGAGCCTCTCTGGGAAAGTTTTCCGTAAGCAGGGGACCATCAGTGTGAAGGCCCTCTCTCTCCACCACCCGCCCACTGGAACCTTGTTTACCAAGGTCACATAGAAAAGAATCTCTGAAGGTGACTTTAGACATGGGTACCAGGAGCCTCGTGTCCAGCTCTGACTCGTTCCAAGGTGATTTGTGCAGGAGACATTCGCTAGCGGATGCCACTCATTGTGCAAGGTTTCTTTTTTCCAGCCCTGTTTATGACTCCCCAACACTGCCATGCTGAAAACATCACACCTTCCTCCATTATGCTGCTTTCTGAGCCTCATGGCAGTATTCCAAGCCCCTGTGACTAGCAGCGGAGGAAGCCACTTGGGCGCCTGGAGCAGCGTGCCCAGGGGCAGGGCGAGCCACCCATAGGGGTGGGGTGAGGGTGGGGTGAGCTGTCCACAGGGGTGGGGCCAGGGGCATAGGAAGTGGGGGGCGGGGGGTGGGCCACCCTAGGTTCCATCATGGAGGGGGTGACAAATTATCAAGGAACAATTGCTGCCCTACTAGGGTGGTTCATAAAAAACTTTTTTTTAAAAATGCCTGCTCCAAAGGTCTTATCTTACTACACTAGGGATTATATAGCTATATATGAAATTTCATGCATATCAGCTAATATCTTGACCCTCCTCCACGAAAATAGCTGTTGACTTGGCTGTTTTCCTATGTCATGAAGGCTGAAATTTCAATTCAGTGGAGCACTTACTGTTCCCAACCCTAACCCTGCGGAAAGCCATCTAATTAGACTTTAATTTGATTTTGACATGTTTTTAGGAGGTAATTTAATTATTGTTTGATTTTATATCCATGTTATGTATCTGATGTTAGCCGCCCTGAGCCCGACTTCGGCCGGGGAGGGCGGGATATAAATAAAAGTTTATTTTTACTTATTACTATTCCTTTGTAAGAAAATAGGAAATAACATAAAACCATTTTTGCAGGCAAAAAAAAAAAAATTCAATGTGGGGGGTGGGGGGGTGACAAGAAATTTTCCGCACCGGGTACCAACTGACCTTCCTACGCCTCTGGGTAGGGCGCACCGTGGGGCCTCTGGAGTCTGCCTGTCTCCTCCCACTCAGCCACCCTACAGCTGGGGAGGAGGCAGCGGGCAGACCATTTGGGCAGGAGAGACGCATGGCTCGGGTGTGCTGCAGGCCCCGCGGTGAGTGCCACCTGGCATTTTTTCACCCTCCTCAGTGGTGACACCCAGGGCAGACCGCAGCCTCCTTCCTCCGCCCCTGCCTATGACAGTGGGAAATGGGGAAAGATAAAATCCATGGGGTGCATTCAAAGGAGGCTAGATCCATCCCAAGAATTTGACTACCCAGCCATGCTCAGAACACACCTGGAGACTCTATCCAGTTCTGAGCTCCATTTAAGAAGGCTATTGACAATGGTTGGACAGTGTTCTCGAAGCTACTACTGGTAACATGAGTTTGGCCAAACTGCGAGAGGCAGTGAAGGATAGGCGTGCCTGGCGTGCTCTGGTCCATGGGGTCACGAAGAGTCGGACACCACTGAACGACTAAACAACAACAACATTAACAAGCTGGAAGGTGTGCAGAGGAGGGCAACCAAGATGACCATGGGGGACATGAGAGCCATCTGCAAATATCTGAAGGGCTGAGCCATGGAAGATGAAGCAAGCTTGTTTTCTGCGGCTTCAGAGGGTAGGATCTGAACCAATGGATTAACACAACAAGAAGGTGACTAAACATTATGAAGAACTTTCTCAATGCAAGAGCTGTTGGGTGGTGTAACAGACTCCCTCGGAAGCAGGTGGCTCTCCTTGCTTGGAGGTTTTTAAGCAGAGGTCGGATGGCCACCAGTCAGGGATGCTTTAGCTGAGATCCCTGCATTGCAGGGGGTTGGACTGGATGACCCCTGGGGTTCCCTTCCAACTCTACGATTCTATGATTCTATACTCTGCCACAAGCAAAGGATGAACTGAAGCAAAAACTGCAGATATCTAAACGGATTGTGGGTTTTCTCTCCCTTCCCTGTTGTTGTATCTCTTTTTCCACAGCTGTGTAGTTTGTACAGATCAGTCCCTGCTTCTAAGGACACGTCTTGCCTTGCCTTTTCCTGCTGCCTTCTTTTGAAAGCCCCACTCGTGATATAGTGGTTGATGGCGCACCAAATCCACCGTGAAGTGCGGCAGAAGGGCCTTTGAATGAAAAATTGATATTTCCTCATTCCTCTCTCTCTACGCGGACCTGAGAGTGTGCATGTTGAACGCTCTTCACTCAGACATTGCCGTAAGGGCAGCTCTGAATTCTCTGGATCATTTGGAAGAAGGGGTCCCACACACTGATTCCCAGATGTCGCAGCCAGTCAGGGGAAGGAAAGAAGGGGAAGGAAAGAAATCCAAGGCCAACCATGGAGTTTTCCAACACTCACTTTGCAGGAGCAGCAAGAAGAGATTCACCCCTGTGCCTTTGGAGCCACGCTCCATGGAAGCGAGGAGGAAGGCTTCTCTCCCCACCACCGCAGGATCAGGCCAATTCAACTCAGTATCCTGCTCTCACAGGGGACAGCCAGATGCCCCAATGGGAAACCAGCAAGCAGGACCTGAGCACAAGAGCCCTCCTATGTCCAATCCTCGTGGACATAGTTGGTGGCCATCACTGCCTCCTTTGGCAGTGAGTTCCACAGTTTGGCTATAGGCTGTTTGAAGAAGGACTTTTCTATATCTGTCCTGAATCTTCCAGCATTCAGCTGCCATGAGTTCTCGGGTTATGAGACGGGGGCTGCCTCTTATGCGCCTTTTCTCTAAACTAAATATTCCCAAGCACTGCAGCCTTTCTCAAGAGGGGAGGTGCTCCACCACCTTAATCCCTCTGGTTGCCCTTCTCCTAACTTTTCCTAACTCTGCAATATCCTGGTGAGGTGATTAGGCACTGCTGGCTGATCACACAATCGTAGAGTTAGAAGAAGAAGAAGAAGAAGAAGAAGAAGAAGAAGAAGAAGAAGAAGAAGAATTTATTATTTATACCCCGCCCATCTGGCTGGGTTTCCCCAGCCACTCTGGGCGGCTTTCAACAGAACATTAAAATACAACAATCTATTAAACATTAAAAGCCTCCCTAAACAGGGCTGCCTTCAGATGTCTTCTAAAGGTCTGGTAGTTGTTGTTCTCTTTGACATCTGAAGGGAGGGCGTTCCACAGGGTGGGTGCCACTACCGAGAAGGCCCTCTGCCTGGTTCCCTGTAACTTGGCTTCTCGTAGTGAGGGAACCGCCAGAAGGCCCTCAGCACTGGACCTCAGTGTCCGGGCTGAACGACGGGGGTGGAGACGCTCCTTCAGGTATACTGGACCGAAGCCATTTAGAGCTTTAAAGGTCAGCACCAACACTTTGAATTGTGCTTGGAAACGTACTGGGACCCAGTGTAGGTCTTTCAAGACCGGTGTTATGTGGTCTCGGCGGCCGCTCCCACTTGGAAGGGACCTCCAAGTGTCATCCAGTCCAACCCCCAGTGATCCAGGAATCTCAGCTAAACCATCCTTGACAAATGGCCATCCAACTTAAAAACCTCCAAGAAAGGAGAGCCCACCACCTCCCGTGGGAGACCGTTTCACTGCCAAACAGCTCTTACTGTCAGGAAGTTATTCCTGATGTAGAGTCGGAATCTCCTTTCTTGTAACGTGAAGCCATGGGTTCGAGTCCAACCCTCCAGAGCAGGAGAAAACAGGCTTGCTCCGTCTTCCATGGGACAGCCCTTGAGATATTTGAAGATGTCTCTCCTGTCCCCTCTCAGTCTCCTCTTCTCCAGGCTAAACATACCCAGCTCCTTCAACCGCTCCTCATAAGGCAAGTGCCACTGAGTTGGAGGAAGCCCTTATCCCCTAGCCCAGATGCTGTCTTCCTATTCAGCAGCCAGCTGGGCTCCCACTGCCTGGAAGTTTTGCACAAAGATTAGCTGCGATTCCTGCATGCAGGGGGGTTGGACTAGATGACCCTTGGTGTCCCTTCCAACTCTACACCTCTATGATCTATCTGTACTCTTCTGCCCCTTTGAAGAGGCTGCTTTTCCTCTCTCGCACGCAGTCATTAAGTTCAGGATGAATGTTATTTGCATTAATAATGTATCACGAACAATCGAGAAGCGGAAAGGACCCTTCCCTGCTCCACAGAAGTCCAGGCAGGCCATCTACGCCAATCCTATGGCGCCCATAAAACACCGGGTGCTGTGGGCTGCCCTCCATAAATCCTGAGGGCAGAAACATCCAGCAGATTAACTCCATCCATCAGATATGCAGCAGAGGAGAACACAAATAAAAACAACTCCAGGAAAAGGAATGAAATATTCCCGTTCTCCAAAGTGATGCAGAAAGGAAAGAGTCAAGGGTAGGAAGGTGCCGTGCCAGTTCCCTGCATATAGTGTACGCCTGGAGCGCAAACCCAACAGCCCCCAAACCTCTTGATTCAGCACCCCCCCCTTTGCCCTTCCTTTGTCTCCCAACTGTGCTGAGCAAACACCCGCCTTTCCTTCTCGCCAGGAAACCATCCGGCTACATCAGCCCTGAGCAGCCTCATCCATCGCTCATCTCCGTCAGCAAGTTTACCCAGTTCTAGCCAAGATAAAGGAGAAGGACCTCAGTGAGATAGCAGGAGGATGGGAGGGAGGGAGGGAGGGGGAGAACTGGAGGGGAAGGAGTGGTGGGGTTGAGAGCTGCTGGTCAGAGAAGAGGGAGGAGGACAAGAGGACCCTACGGACAGCATTTCCTGGAGAAAGGGCTTCCTTACAGGGTTGGCGCTGCTTGTGCACATAAGACCATACGGAGAGACTGCTGGATCAGGCCAGTGGCTCATCTAGTCCAGCATCCTGTCCTCACAGTGGGAAACCCACAAGCAGGACCTGAGTGCGAGAGCTACTCTCTCCTCCTGCGGTTTCCAGCAACTGGGATTCAGAAGCATTGCGGCCTCCAACTGTGGAGGCAGAGCAGAGCCAGCAAGGCTAGTACCCATTGACAGCCCTCTCCACCTCCGTGAATTTGTCCAATCCTCTTTTAAAGCCCTCCAAGTTGGTGGCCCTCGCTGCCTCCTGTGGCAGGGAGTTCCACCGTTTAGTTCTGCGCTGCATGAAGAAGTCCTTCCTTTCCTCTGTCCTGAATCCTCCAGCCTTCAGCTTCATTGTGTTAGGAGAGAAGGAGAAAAACTATTCTCTCTCCTCTTTCTCCATGCCAGGCATAATTGTATAAACTTCTATCACCAATAGATTCCCTGCCCCTTTCCTTGTTTCATGGCTCTGGGGGAAATGGCATTTCCTGGCATTTATTGCTAGGGAAAAGAGAGAGCCGAACTCATGGAGAATTATTAATATGTCACAGTGCTCTGGGCACTGATTGATCCCACCCTTCTTGCCTCCTTCTCAGAGTCCGTGTCTGGAGATTGAACAATAGCCCCCCCTCCCCCCAGCACATCTTGCCCCATGCCCTTCCTCCAGGAAGCCTCAAGGTGGAACACAGACCCCGTCTCCACATACCCATTTTATCCTCCCAGGAAGGGAGGAGAGAGGGAGGCAGGCCCAATTCAACCTGCTGGCTTCCAGAGTCTGGATTTGACCCCTGGTCTCCCAAGTCCTACCCCAGCCCGCTAATTACACTGACCCTCAAAGTCTGCAGTGCTGTGCATTTCACAACCTTCAAAGTATACTGTAGCAGATTATATTTTCAATATCACGCAAACACAGAATGCTGGGTTTATACATTTTTGTCCCAGGAGAAACCTAAACAAGGAAGGGGGGGCTGGGGAGGTTTCCTACAGATGGGAAGTATGCAGGGGACAAGAAGCACCCCCTGCCTTTTAGAATAAAAACTAACAGCGACCCCTAGTAGGAACTGTCCATGGTCAGAGGATAGTCTTTTTTCCTAGGTCTGTTCTTTTTCTGCCCCATGGAAATGCTGCCCCTATCCCTACGTCCTACACTCCATATTATCTTCAAGGTTCTAGTCCTCTCCTTTTAGAACTCCCCAGCACACATCTGAATCCCCCATCCATTTATTCAACTGCTATAGGCCTGTGTGTTTTCCCACAACTAATAGCAGCTACAGGGGTGGGGGTAGAATGAGGGCCACAACACAGGAAAATTGGTTGTATCCCCCCTTCCCCAGCCCTAAACACTCTCTCAGAGACATGCACACAAAACTGCATTTCGAATAATAAAATTATGACTCTCCTGAAAAATTATGAATCTTGAGATTCCTGCATTGCATGGGGTTGGACTAGATGACCCCTGGGGTTCCTTCCAGTTCTACCATTCTATGGTTCCATGATCATGCCCACTTAGGCCCTAAAAAACCACCAGGGCAGAGTCAGTGTGTGTTCAGTGCCGCACACAGCACCCCGATCAGAGATAAAGGTGGAGTCACTGCCTTCTCACCATTGAGGGCCATTTTTTTCTGTCAACATCAGGGACTGTAGTGCGGCCAGTTTTTTAACAATTGTCCTGCCCAGAAGGTGCAAAGCACAGGTAGGAAAAGATGTAGGAAATGCTGGTGGAGAAAAGGAGGACATAAGAAGAGCCTGCTGGATCAGGCCGGTGGCCCATCTAGTCCAGCATCCTGTTCTCACAGAGGCCAAAGAGATGCTTCAGTGGGAAACCCGCAAGCAGGATTTGAGCAAAAGAGCAGCTCTCCCTTCCTGTGGTTTCCAGCGACTGGGATTCAGAAACATTGCTGACTCCAACTGTGGAGGCAGAGCAGAGCCATCCTGGATAGGAGTCACTGATCGCCCTCTCTTTCTCCTCCACGAATTCAAACTCTGCACTGCATTCAAACTCTGCACTGCATGAAAAAGGACTTTCTTTTATCTGTCTTGAATCCTCCAGCACTCAGCCTCATCAGATGTGCACAAGTTCTAGTGTTATGATGGAGAAAAGCTTCCCCCTCCCCCCTTTCTCCCTGCGTAATCTTACAAACATGTCACCTCTCCCTCGCCTTTCCTCTAAGGAGAAGAGTTTGGCTTTGCTATCCCGCTTTATCCCTACCCGAAGGAGTCTCAAAGCGGCTCACATTCTCCTTTCCCTTCCTCCCCCACAACAAACACTCTGTGGGGTGAGTGGGGCTGAGAGACTTCAGAGGAGTGTGACTAGCCCAAGGTCACCCAGCAGCTGCATGTGGAGGAGCGGGGAAGCGAACCCGGTTCCCCAGATTATGAGTCCACCGCTCTTAACCACTACACCACTCTGGCTCTCTAAGCTAAAAAGTCCCAAACACTTCAACCGTTCCTCATAGGGGAACTGCTCCATCCCTTCATTTGTTTTGTTGGCCCTATTCTGAACCTTTCCCAACTGTGCAATATCTTTTTTGAGGTGAGGCCAACCAGAGGCCTCTGGGAAGCCCTCAGGAAGGATTCGAGCACAAGATCACACTCTCCCTCTGTCCTTTCCAGCAAGCGGGACGTTTGCTCACTGCTTTGCAGGGATGTGAGGGATCATTGCACAGGGTTGCGCCTGGAGGAGTCTGCTGGACTTGAATATGGCTCAGATACACTGACTGTGGACTAGTGTGATCTCCTGCCACGCAGGGCTCTTAAAGCAGCAACTACCATGAGCCCTCTGAAGTCCTCTCGCCCTTCTTCAGAGCGCATGATCCATGACTGCAAGATCAGCCTCCAGGATCAGGCTGGAAATTTGACTTTCTGGCTCCATGCAGCCCTCCTTCCTCCCTTCATTCCTTCCTTGGGCCAGTCATTTTTTATTGCAGCCAAAGGCCGTGGCCAAAGGCCAAGGCATCCCTAATCTCCAGTGTTAACTACTGTTAGCCTTGGCAAAGCTGATGAGTGGGCTGGAGCTGCATTCTGCTCCATCCCAGCAAAAAAAAGCTGCTGTTAAGAGTGAAGAGTGAGCAGAAAAGACAGAGCGATGCCAAGTCTTCAGAGATTTTGCTGGAGTCCACCGAGGGAGAGAGAGAGAGAAAGGCAGAAAGTGCAGCCCAGCTGACACATGCTTTTGACGTGGTCTTTTGTGTATTGCGACTTTGCTGCTGTTTTTATTGATTATAGTCTAGTATTCAGTTCAGGAAGTTTATCGTCCTAGCCAGAGGCCATGACAATTGCAAACCTGCAAACATAGTATTAATATAATACTATAGAACATGCATCCAGAATATAAAGAAGGCATTATGTGATTGATCGGTAATGATTTAATGTAATAATTGAGATTGAGTTTCTGCTTAATTATTATTTGCTGGTGCTCTGAGAGTTAATTTCATTGCATAATATTATATTCTAAATGGATCATAGAACACTACTGCATTTTATATAAGTTGTTTATTTTAAAGTCATTTTTAAAAATTCTGACTTATTTCCATTGCATCGGATTGTTATAGGATGTGTGGTCTTTGTTGTGCATTGGTTGTTTCTGTGGCTTGTAAAGTGCCTTGAAAGGTGGTAAAGAAATTAAAAGTGAAATGGAGAAATAATCCATCTTGACCCAAGAGTGGAGGCTGCAAACATCACATCTCTCCTCCCTGCCTTCCTACTCCTTACTCCTTGGCATTAAGTGACTAGTCCACATGGCCATGACTGCTGCCAAGATATACTGGTTTTGGCTCAGTTTGATGGTCATGTTTTCTCCCAAAGTATTCTGGGAACTGTAGTTTGGCGAGGGTTCTGAGGCTCCTTGTGTTAGGGATCTTTGCTGTGCCGCTCTAACCTCTATAGACCTCTGGGGAGAAGGGAAAAGCTATAAACCCGCTTGCAGCGTAACTTTAAAACCAGCTTCAGAAAACCGAAGGGGCAGTAGAAGTGTCATGCCACAAATCTCCTCCTTCAACCCCCTCCTTCTAGATTTCCCAGGGAAAGATACCTTTCTAAAAAGCAAAGTGTTTTTAGACCATGCTCTTTGCCCTGAGAGCTTTATCCTTAAAATCCCCGGTGTGTTAGAGAGGCACATCCAGACTCATCAGTACTCCTGGGACTCCCCCATTCTTGCATGAACAGAGGGGGGAGGTATGTATTGAAATGCTGCTGTTATTGGCAAGGCTGAATAGAAAGCTCAAAATGGAAGGTTTCCCCTTCCGATGGAAAGTGAGGCAATGAGTAGGGCCCAACCCAGTTCTGATCTGCTAGCTTTCCATGCAAGGCCCCCTCTCACACACCTGTGGCCTGAAATGGCACAGTGCGCACGAGAAAGGCAAACCGGCATCATCTGCCTTCGCGCAAGGGCTGCACAGGTCGCCCGCGCAGGATCGACAGGGCCAAAGGTGAGGCCGGCGCAGGCCTGAGAGGCGACTACTACCCACAGGGGGATGTGTTACCGAGGAAGGAATGCTGTGGAAACTGCAGACACTGAAGTTTTGAAATTAATAAATAAATGTACGAGGGAGGTTCTCCTTAACGAAGCACGAGAACAACGTTGCTGAAGAGCCGTTCTTGCACCCTGGAGAATGAATGATGATACAGGGATGATAGGCTGCAACCGAGGAGGCAGAATTCAGTCCTGACAAACATCGCTTTGCAGGTTATTAGATGAAACCCTCTTTTAGGTGCATGATCAATCCTAGATTGGTCTCTGTGCATGACATTTGAGAGAGCGAGAATGGAAATTCACCAAAATTCGGGCTAGTCTGGGCCCGAGGTGAGCACTGTATATAGATCGCAGGATTGCCCTGGTGTCCTTCTGGGGATCTCACCAGCTTTCATGGTTATTATTCCAAGTTGCTAGCCCTTGAGGGTCATTTGAATATGCTATGCGGGAGGGGGTTTCAATGTGGTTGTCAATGCTGAAACAGCAGGTCATCACTTGTAGGGAAACCTGCCTGCTGAAAATAATTGGTCTAGATCAGGCATCCCCAAACCCGGCCCTCCAGATGCTTTGGGACTACAATTCCCATCATCCCTGACCACTGGTCCTGTTAGCTAGGGATGATGGGAGTTGTAGTCCCAAAATATCTGGAGGGCTGAGTTTGGGGGTGCCTGGTCTAGGTCCTGCAACCTCCAACCTTTGCTCCAACCCTAGCCTAACCCTTCAATTCCCCCTCCGATGTCAAGAGTGCTTTGCCAGTTCGCTACAGGGAGAGACGAATCGAGCCCACCCAGCAGACAAACGTGCCCTTCTGGGGCCCATCATTGGGACCCGCCTTCCCTTTTGGAACCGCCAAGAAGAAACCAGCAGTTGCTGCCACACCGACTTCTTTCTTTCTTTCTTTCTTTCTTTCTTTCTTTCTTTCTTTCTTTCTTTCTTTCTTTCTTTCTTTCTTTCTTTCTTTCTTTCTTTCTTTCTTTCCTCTCCCCTTCCTTTCCCCAACGTCTCCTTCCTCCTCGAAGGCCTAATTGAGCCTGTTTCGCACTGAAGATTCCGGCAAGGCCACCCCGCCGCCACCCCCGGGCGAAAAACATATCGGAGTAGTACCCAAAGCCAAGGATCCCCAGCGAGCCTTCTCCGCCAAACCCAGGGCTCTAAGAACTTCTTCGACTGCAATAAAGCGCATCCTTACAAGTCGTGGGCACCGAATGAGGATGGCCAAGCAGAAACCTCGGCCAGATGGCTCCCTCCCTCTCCCTCTCCCTGCTCAAGATACAAGAAGACGAGGGCTATCGCACCACGGCACGCTATCGCAGAATCTCTGGTAATAGCGCTGTTTTGGCTGCCAACGCGAGGGAAGAGGCTGCTCGCCTTCCTTCCCGAGGCTGCCTCTCTCTCGCTCGCCCGCCCGCCAGCAACACGGAGAGGCATCCATCTGCTTCTGGATGCATGACTATGCATATAATGGGTTATTATGTTCCCCCACCCACCCCACGATTTTTTTATGACATCCAACGTGCAGACCAGCAACACACCTACATCACAACAGGGGAGGGGGGGTGAGCAGTCTGCTTTGAAAACAAGCCTTCATCCAGGTGTTGGAGTCAATGAGCTTCGCTGGTGCTGTTTATATATAATAGAAACACACATTTTGCGGGGCCTGTTCTGAACCTCAGGTACATCTCCCTTGCCGCTCGAGAGGGTGGGATCCCTCCGTGGGATTCAAGTCGCCTATAATCAGATATCCCCAAACTGCCTTTGATTGACAGGGCAGTTATTAAAACGAAGCCAGGGGCTTCAGAGGCAGCCTCCGTCTTAAAGGAAGCCCTGGGCACACCAGCTCCTCATTCTTGCAGTATCAGAGCTTCCCAGCCACCTTGTGTAATAAAAGGGGGGGGGGAGCAGGAGACTGGAGGGAGGGGTGTTAAATAAGAGCAGCGTCTCCCTGCACGCTTTTTCTCCATTGGCCGGCGGGATGGGCCACCAGCAACGTCAATCAGTAATTAATATTTAGAGATTTGGAGAGTTCACGTACTTATGCAAAACGAGCAAGGAAAACCGAATCGGATGCAATCCTGTTTGGATTCAGGAGACACGACCCCCTCCCCGTGCGCCCCCAAACCTGGGTGGGTCGGGCTGTGTGTGTGTGTGTGTGTGAAATATTTTATGAGCAAGGATGCAATGCACTGGCGGAGGCGCGGGGGGGGGGGGGAGCTAGATCAAAGGGACTCTCCTTAACAGCCAAAACAACATTGCACGGCTTCCCCCTTTCTGGAAGGTGGAGTGGGGGTTCAGCATTGCCCTCTCCCCCCATATGGCGCCACTGAGTCCTGCATGCAGCAGAAGGCTCATCGCGTGGGGGTAAGGACGGGGCTTGTACGGCGAGTCTTTTCCCAGCAAAACGAGGCGCCCCGCCACCCTCCTAGGAAAACACGCCCTACAATTTACAATTGCATTAAAAAAATTAAATAAATCGCTTCCCGGCTCCGGAGCCAGGGAGTTGCCCCGGAAATCCACCTCCGGGAGCCAGCCTCGGCGCTCGGGGCGAAGGCCTTTCCCCGTTCTCGCCCCCTGGCCGGCGAGCAGCGCAAGCCCAGAGCCCGGCGGCGGAGCCTCCTTCGCCCGCCGCCACCGCTGCTGCAATGGGCTCTGCCCAGCCTCGACCTCCGCTCGCACTGCGGTGCTCGGGCGAGGAGGAGCCGTGGGCGCCCGCCTGTCCGCCCGCCCGCCCGCCGCCTTTACCTTCCATGGCCGAGCTGTCCAGGCGCCGCGAAGTTGCCGGGAACTTTCGGGAGGGCTGGTGGGCTCGGGTGCTGGTCCTCCTCCTCCTCCTCCGGCTTCCGCAGCTCCTCCAGCCCGGGTCCCCGGCGGCGCGTCGGGGCTTCCTCTCGGCTTCTTCCTGCTCGGCTCCGGCTCCTCCTCCGGCTCCTCCTCGGCGAAGGCTTTCCCGGCACCCGGAGGCTGCAAGCAAGCAAGCACCGCAAGGGTGAGCGCCCGCAGGGAGGGAGCCGCGCGCCGCTGCGCAACCCGCAGGGACCCCGGGATGGATGGATGGATGGAGGCAGGGATGCAGGGATGGAGGCTGGCGCAGGAGGCGAGCGTTACCTGGCGGCGGAGGCGGAGGCGGCGGGCGGGCGGAGCGCAGAGGAGCTGTCCGCCGGCGCTGGTGCTGCAGGTACAACTGCCGGCTCTGCCCACTCGGCTGCCTCTGTTGTACGCACGGCACAGGCGCCGGGGAGCCGGCAGGGCGCATGCGCCCCCGCCGCCGCCTCCCTTCCCCTCCTCTTCGCTCCAGTCGCGCGCTCGCTCCCGGAGCCGCCAAAAGCGCTTGGCGCGGCGCTTTGGTCCCAGGGAGGCCTCGGCTGGGGAGAAAGCGCGGACTGGAGAGCGGAATCCAGCGGGACGGGGAGTGGCCGGGGACTCCGGAGTTCTCCGCGCCCCGGGATGAGTTTCTGTTCGGAGAAAGAGGAGGAGGAGGAAGGCTTCGGTTGGAGACCACCACCACCTCCTGCTGCTGCTGCTCCTCCTCCTCCTCTGGCGAGGCTTTTGGCCTCACGCGCCGGGAGAGTTTATACGACACTTTTCCTGGCCCGCGCGGGCCCCGGGATTGGGATGCTCTTGACTTCAGCCCCTGGGGGCGAAGCCCGGCGCTGCCTCAGCATCGCGGCGGAAGAGAAGGGAAAGCGCTGAGCGGGCAGGCGAGCGCTACCGGACCTCGCCGCCTCGTGCAAGGCTCGCCTTCCTCTGCGAAATGGGCCAAAGGCGGACTTTTTCCGACAACCAGGCCCGGAGGATGGAGGGAAGGGCCTTTCTTTGCATTTTTACAGCTGCCGCTCTCAGGAAGCCAGAGATGGACTTCCACAGCTCGATGGAACCTAACCAAGCTTCCAACCGAACCCATTTGCAAGCTCCGCCTCGTCCCAGCATACTGGGACCTCATTGCTAAACTGGAGAAGACAAAACTCCAAGACAGATGCAAGGAGGCTGGAACCAGACTTAAGAGGGGTGGGCAAGGGAGGGGCTCCACCATTCTAACCCAAATTAGCAGCCTAGGCTGGGGGGGGGGAAATCTGGTACTAGGTTTATTATTATTATCATTTAAAGAATTTATATGCCGTTTAACTGCAGTTGGTGCACAAGAAATAAAATGCAGAAAGAGGTAAAATAATAATGATAATCAGTTTAAACAATGAAATCAGAGTTCTGTTAAGATCCATGTTAGGAGAATAAAGGTCTCCCATAGGTGCCAGAAGTTCAACAGAGAGCAGGTCGGTCTGATCTCCACTGGAAGAATTTAAGTGGCTCACGCACTGAGGTTGCTCAGCTGCTGCCATTGGTCAGTCTGCCATTGGTTTAACACAACCTGATTGTGGCTCCCAATGAGCATTGCCTCTGGGTGCTCTCGTGCCCATGTCCCCCAAATGTCCATTTTTGTTGTGCATTCATGACAATTTCTGTTCATGATAATATGGGGGCAGCCAGGGATCAGGGCAGGTCTTTGCCAATCCCTGGTGCTTGGCAGATGCATGGCAGAGTCGTGTCCACTCCTGCTTTGTGGAGGCTGTTTGGGTAGTGGGCTTTGGGGGACTGAAGGGGCAGGTTACACAAACCTGGAAAGCCTGATCATACAGTTACCCCAAACAGGTCCTCAGATTCCCCAAATTCTTCGGGATGGATTCATTAGCACAACTCCATTAGCTTGAGGCACGTAAAACACAAGCCAGACACGGGATGTCAGGATGGCCTTGTCAGTTCAGAGTGGAGGCAAGATAAGCTTAAAGGCTGGCCTTGCCAGGCAGCGACGGGATGGCTGGCTGGTCTTATCGGTTGTACGTTTGTAAATATCCTGACCACGCTGATGCACAAAGGCCCAGCCAAAGTTCACAGGAAGGAACTTCCTTATATGGTTTACAGAACTCCTGGGTAGAAGTGTATAAAAGATGGATGCAAACAGCATTTGGTGCCCTTGCTGTGAACGATCACGCAAGTGCCTTCTACAGTCCTAGGATGTAGAATAAACTTCTTCTCTGATTCAAACCTCGGTGCCATTTTTGACTCCTTTATCCCTCTCCCTCGGGAGCAACATTGAACCCTGCTTTTGCTCAGGCTACAGGACAGCTGCCATAAGAGCACAAGGATAGCCTGCTGGATCAGGCCAGGGGACCATCCTGTTCTCGCAGTGGCCAAGCAGTTGCTTGTGGGAAGCCCGCAAGCAGGATTTGAACACAAGAGCCCTCTCCCCTCCTGTGATTTCCAGGAACCGGGATTCAGAAGAACTATTGCCTGTAACAGGGGAGGCGAATAACCCTTCCCTCCTCCAGGAATTGGTCCAGTCCTCTTTTAAAGCCATCCCAATTTGGTGGCCATCACTGCTGCCTCCTATGGGAGAGAGTTCCCTAGATTAACTATGCGCTGTGTGAAGAAGGACTTAAATCCTTTTATCTGTCCAGAATCTTCCAACATTCACCTTCATCGGGTGTCCATTCGTTCTGGGGTTATGAGAATGGAGTAAAAGCTCCTCTGTTCCACCACTAAGTCTCATGTTCTGTGGCTACAGTGTGGCCTTAGCACAAAGGGGAAGTCTCAGACTTTGTACCACTGCTCTCCTGCTCCGCCTCCAGCATCCTGCCTGAAGACTCCTGCAACTTTTCAAGATCCTGCATAGTGAAAATGAACTGCCATGGTGGCACCTGTGCAGGTATAGCTCCTCCTCCTCCTCCCTCTCGGTCCCTTTTCCCTTGGGTGGGTGGGTGTTTTACATTGTAAGCCTGTGGGTAGGAGCCGTCTTGTTTTAATTGCTGGGGTAGCTCAGTCAGTACAGCATGAGACTCTTAATCTCGGGATCATGGGTTCAAGACCCACATAGGGCAAAAGATTCCTGTGTTGCAGGGGGGTGGACTGGATGATCCTCAGATTTCCTTCCAACTCTGTAATTCTATGTTTCCATGAATTGATTATTGGCCACTCTGGGAGCCCTTTTGGCTGAACAATGAGGTACGAATGCCTGAAACAAACAAACATCTACACCTGATTCCTTGGAGCATCAGTTGCATGGGCCATGTTTGTAAGAACAACAGAAAAATAGTGTGCAAAGGAGAAAGCTATCAATGGCTAGTAGCCATAATGGCTGGAGGTATAAATGTTTGTGAATACCAGTTGCTTGCACAAGTACATCTGGTTGTTCACTGTGAGGACACAATCCTGGACTAGATATGCCCCTTTGGCCTGAGCCAGCATGCTGTTTTTATATAGTTCTCTCTTCCTAAATTCTTCTTCTTCTTCACAAAAATTCACTCCTATAATGCTACCATGATTCTCTCTCCAGTCATTTACAAAACATGTCCTCCACCGCCATTTCTTTTCTGAATAAAGTTTCTGCAAGAGCCAAATGCTTCCGTAACCAGTCCCATGAAGTTGGAAAGTGTGGATTCTTCCACTGAAGTGCCCCCAGGATTTCTGATGAGACTAGTAGATTCTTTATTAAAGATTTCCTTTCCTCTGGAATAGCAGCCTCAATCCAATTAAACTGTATCAACACAGGACTTCATTCCACGGTTATTGCTGCAATGCATAACACCTATTATTCCCTTCCAAAAATGATACACCACCCGACACTCTCACCAATTGTGAAGTAAGCTTGCTTTTCCAACTGAGCCCTTTCCAAGACTTGAAATGTGCATCTGAGCAGCTTTTATTAAATCTCACAAGTGTCAGGTAGGAGAGCTATTTCACACTGAGCTTATTGTACTGTTCAGCTCAATGATTTCACCAAGCAAAGTTGTTCCTCTACTGACAGGTCTAGGATCGTGGCCCGTAACGCTGTGTAGCTTACAGAGAGACGCTTTACCCTGTTTCAAACTGCAGCCTTAGAAAAATGTAAATTGTGATGACACAAACATGGGCATCACACACATCTGGGTGCTGGGATTGGCTGCTTCTCTCTGCTGAGAAAAATGTGTGAAACGGCCATGGGATTCACAGCTGGACACTGATTCATAGTCTAGGGTCAAAAAAACCTTCAGTAGGAATAGAATTATTAAGACTTCATTACAAATTCAACCCAAAGCATGAAAATTATACATTTCAGGCACCAAACTTAACTTCTGCACAATGGAAGGTATAAGAGACCCACAAGCAGGACCTGGGCAGCACAAATTACTCGCCGTTCCTGTGGTTTCCAGCAGCTCGTATAATAATAATATTTATTATTATTATTATTATTATTATTATTATTATTATTATTCTGACAGTGGAGGCAGAGCAGAGCCATCCTGGCTGGGAGCCACTGACTGCCTTTACCTCCACGAATCCCATAGAATCATAGAATGGTAGAGACCCCCAGTGTCATCTAGTCCAACCCCCTACAGTGCAGGAATCCTGCCCACAACCATCCCTGGGTGGGCTCGAACCACTAACCTTCTGGCCTGGTGCACCAACCCACTGTGCCACCTGAGGGTGGAAGTCACAGGATGGGAGAGTGTTGATCTTGTGCTGGGAGCCTGCTTGCGGTTTTCCCACAATGGGCATCTGGTTGGCCACCGTAAGAACAGGATCGTGGGATAGATGGGCCACTGGCCGGATTCTGCAGGCTCTTCTTATTGTCTTAAACAATCCATTTCTGAAGGCCTCCAAATTGGTGGCCATCACTGCCTCTTGTGGGAGTGAATTCTTCTTCTTCATCATCAATTTGTATCCCACCTTTCCTCCAAAGAGCTCAGGGGGTTCTGCATCGTTCTTCTCCCCACAACAACCCTGTGAGGTAGGTTAGGCTGAGAGAAGGCAGTGACTGGCCCTCAAGGTCACCCAGTGAGCTTCATGGCTGAGTGGAGATTTGAACCCAGGTCTCTCCCAGGTCCTGGTCTGTCGCTCTAACCACTACACCACACTGTGTTTATTGTGAGGAGGTGCTTCCTTTCTTCCGCCCTGGATTTCCCAGCATTCAGCTTCATTCCTATCCCTTCCTAATCAGAAGAAGCCCAGCAACTGAAGGCATCTTCCGACGTCTTCCCTTGGGCTTTAACTGGGATTCAGAGTGAGACCAGTGGGTGTCAAACTCCGGCCCTCCAGATGTTTTGAGACTACAATTCCCAGCATCCCTGACCACTGGTCCTGTTAGCTAGGGCTGATGGGAATTGTAGTTCCAAAACATCTGGAGGGCCGGAGTTTGACACCCGTGATAGAGGATGAGCTGCAGAATGAAGAGGGGACACTCACTTACCCCCCCACACACACCTTGCTTTACGCCAACTTCTTGTATCTAGGAACAGAAAGTTGTGGACTCTCTTCTTCACTAGTGGTTTTAAAGCAGAGGTCAGACAGGTAAGGGGTACTGGTCCCAAGGGTGATCCAAGAAGCGAGGTCCAGGTCCGGTCCGGGGTCCAAAGGGTCAGCGAGGAGTCAGCCGGGCAAAGCCAAGGCAGGATACAGGGCAGACCAGGCAAGGTGAGGTACCGGGACACAGGCAGAATCAGGCAAACAGCAATGTTGCTCCCGCAACCTGGGGCGGGATCTGGCAGCCTTTTATCTCTGATGAGGTAATGGACGGTCCCGATCCCCCGGTGACTCACCACCCTGTCTCGCCTGAAGGTGAGCACTCCTCCTGCGAGTACTCAGGTCTCTTCTTCTTTCAGACCTGAGTCTCTGCAGCTCGGGAGACGCCAGTGGGTTACTAGACCCAGGGGTCGCCTCAGCCTCTCCTGACCCAGCCGGTAATGGAGCAGCTGACAGTGATGGCCCAGCTGACGGCAATGAGGTATTCCCCGCATCTGGAGCCAGGACAGGCTCAGGCCCCTGACTCGGCTCAGCTGGTGCTTGTTGCAGGGGGACCTGTGCAGACTGGGGCTCCTCAGGATCAGGCCCTGGACTTGGTTCAGATGATGTCTGAGGCAGAGGATCCGGTGCAGACTGAGACTCCTTTGGTTCTGAGTCCGAGCCCAAGTCCCAGGCCATCACACAGGGATTCCTTCACTGTGATTCCCAAATTGCAGCAGGACTAGATGACCCTTCGGGATCCCTTCTGTGGGAATGTTCAAGGTGGCAGGAGAGGATATATTGTTTACTAATATCCTTCCTAACTTGTGCTAGCAACTCCCTTTACTTAGCAGAGTTTACATTCCCCTTTTACATGCACAGCAGATAGCTGGTTGCAGGCTTGTGTAAGCCTCTCACTATTTTATACAATTCAGTATTGAATTGTATATTCATGGTAAGTTCCCTTTAATCCCTCTTAAAAAGAATAAAGACACCACAATCTTATTTAAAGTCAATAAAAGAAGTTTACTCACATCAGTTCACAGTTGGATTCCTGAAGGCAGACTTAGTTACAAATATGTACATGTGGATCTACCCCATATGGGGGAATAATCCCAGTGCTTCTGCTAGCTGAGAGCTAGCAGAGCAGTCCTAGCTAGAAGCTGGTCAAACAAAGAAGGGAGTCAAAAGGAGAGAGGGGTGCTGCGTGACTCGTCCTTTTGTTACCTGCACAGGCAAGGTCACGCCCACCTTCTATCACATGCAAAAGGAAGGATGCTCCAGCCCAGGAGGAAACAGGAAGTTTCAACTGGCTGGACCAACATCCCCTTGCATGTCCACTCTAGGAAAACAAGGAATGTTGTATTTGACTGCTCCTAGTGGATTACATCCCACACCTTCCAACCTTACAATTCTACGATTCTATGATTTAACCAATGCCATTTATTTTCTCCTTTAATGGCGGAAAACGTTTTGTGGGGCAGGGAAGGCAGGAGAACAATTTGGCACAGCACCAGTTTTGGTGCACAGCTCCTGCCAGCCCCAGCATAGCATGGCCCTGCACCCTGGGCGCTGATGGGAGTTGTAGTCCAAAACCTCCGTGAGGGACCAGGTTGAGGAGAGCTGGAACAGGCCACCTGACCTGCCATAATGGTCATAAAACATTTGCAATTATACGTATTCTGTGATCCAGAGTGTCCCCTGGCACTTGGAAGTGCAGGGTCACCTTCAGAGGCACTCATCAGTGTCAAATGACACCACACTGTGACTTGATGCTTCCGATTTTCTCCCCTTTTAGATCTGGCATTGATTGAACACGGTTCTGGATGAGATCACATTCCCATGCTCTCCCCCCTCCTCCCCTCTTAAAAAAAATGCCTCCCCAAACTTGCCTTGATGAAAGCGAGATTGGTAGCTTTGGCACAGTTCCCAAACCTGTCGTAGAATCACAGAACTGTAGAGTTTGAGGGGACCCCAAGGGTCATCCAGTCCAACCCCCTGCAAGGCAGGAATCACAGCTGGCTTATGAGGGAACACACAAGGGTCCTCCTCTCCTCAGCATGGCCTAAAAGCTGTGGAACCAAGACGGGGAGGGAGACAATCTCATTCCAAGGTCCATGGAGTCAGGGCCCCTCCAAACATATTTTAATTTGTGCCTTCATGAGGATTTGGGCTCATGATGCTGTTAGGGCAGATATATGCAATCCAGCTTTCAATACCGTTTGCTCTTGCAGAAGTTTCAGGGTGGACAGCCTGGTCCATTTCCTGACAGTGCGCATTGTGGGATGTGATACATAAGTAGCAGTCAAGTACAACATTCCTAGTTTTCCTAGAGTGGACATGCAGCGGAATGCTTGGTCCAGCCAGTCAAAAACTTCCTGTTTCCTCCTGGCTAGGCCATACTTCCTTTGCATGTGACTAGAGGTGGGCATGACCTTACCTGTGCAGGTAACAAAAGGACAAGGCATGCTGCCACACTCTCTCTCTTTGACTTCCTCCTTCGTTGGAGCAGCTTTTTAGCTAGAAATGCTCTGTTGGCTTTCAGCTTTCAGCCAACAGAGGACACTGGGATTATTCCCCCATATGGGATAGATCCACATGTATATACTTTGTAACTATGTCTGCCTTTAGGGATCCAGCTGTGAACTGATGGTGTGAGTAAACTTCTTTTATATGCTTTAAACAAGATTGTGGTGTGTTTAATCTTTTAAGAGGGATATAAGGGAATTTACCAGGAAGCTAATAGTAAGAGGTTTCAACAAGCCTGCAACCAGTTATCTGCTGTGTGTTTAAAAGGGGAATGTAAAACTCTGCTAAATTATAGAACTTGCTAGGGCAAGTTAGGAAGTTAGGAAGAATATATCCTCTCCTGCCTCCCTGAACATCCCCACATCTGACAGTGGGATTATTTAGTTACACTTACTTCAGATTAGTAAATGAGGATGATGAAGCATAACTCCTGTAGAATGCATATGATGAAACATTTATCTTAAGGGGGGAAGTGGTTTATTCTAAAACATCATTTGCATGCATTAATCCTGCATCTTGACAGCCCTGGCCTTGAATGAATTTCACACCCCCAGCTCCAACCCACATGCCCTTTCTACGTATGTTGACTTGCATAGCAGGCAGAAAACAGTATTTCATTGATAAGTTTAAATCTCATTATTGTTGTCACCCCCCCCCCACTGCCCCAGCTCACTTTCACTGAGATTAGGCTCCCACATTAAGGAGGCACAGCTAATGAGAATTCGTCTGAACTGGAGTAAGATTTTGGGGTGAGTAGAAATAACCTGTGATGGCCTGGGACTCGGGCTCAGAACCAGAGGAGTCTCAGTCTGTACAGGATCCTCTGCCCCAGACATTGTCTGAACCAAGTCCGGGGCCTGATCCTGAAGAGTCCCAGTCTGCACAGATTCCCCTGCAGCAAACACCAGCTGGGCCAAGTCAGGGGCCTGAGCCTGTCCTGGCTCCAGATGCGGAGATTACCTCGTTGCCTTCAGCTGGACCATCACTTACAGCTGTTCCACTACCAGTTTGGTCAGGGGAGGTTGAGGCTGCCCCTGAGTCCAGTAACCCACTGGCATCTCCCGAGCTACAGAGACTCTGGTCTGAGAGAATGAGAGACCTGAGTACTCGCAGGAGGAGTGCTCGCCTTCAGGCGAAATAGGGAGGTGAGTCACCGGAGGATCGGGAACACCCGTTGCCCTGACAAAGATAAAAGGCTGCTGGACCCCACGCCAGGTTGCGTGAGCAACATTGCTGCAAGCAAGATCCTGCCTGAGATCCTGTACCTGTCCTTGCCTGGTTTCCTGCCCCGTGTTCTGCCTTGGCTCTGTTGGACTGACTCCTCGCTGACCCTTTGGATCCTGGACCGGACCTGGACCTCATTTCTTGGATTACCCAGCACATAACCTTTCGAAATTCAAAGTTCACCCAGCTTTTCAAATAGGATGGTGCAAAAATGGTTCCACATTTTCACACCCATTGAAAACTGTCACAGGGAAGGGTTAGGGTTAGCTGTGGTTGCCAGGGGTTGGACTAGATTACCCTTGGGGGGTCCCTCCTGACTCTATACTTCTATGGTGAGGGAAGTCAGCAGAGGCAGAAGAAGCCAGCATGCTCTCTAAAGAGCCAAGCCAGAAGGAAGATGCAGCCAGCACGTAATGGATGTCGTAAAAGCAATAATGGATCCAACAGCACAATGAATCAAATAATGCTGGCAAAAAGAGGGAATGCCAATCAATGGGAGCCAAATTTGACCAAAAGACAACACACAAAAAGTTTTGTGGAGGTAGGGGAAAGAGCAATGGAGATGACGGAAAGGACTGCCCAAATGATGCAGCGACTCCGGGTCCCTCCAATTGTATGATTCCCCTATGAGGAATGGTTGCAGCCTTTGGGGTGTCTTTTAATGGTTATTGTATTTCTGAGCACAATTCAAAGTGTTGGTCCTGATCTTTAAAGCCCTAAGTGGCCTCGGCCCAGTATACCTGAAGGAGCGTCTCCATCCCCATCGTCCAGCCCGGACACTGAAGTCCAGCGCCGAGGGCCTTCTGGTGGTTCCCTCCCTGCGAGAAGCGAGGTTACAGGGAACCAGGCAGAGGGCCTTCTTGGTGGTGGCGCCCTCCCTTCAGATGTCAAGGAAAGAAACAATTATCTGACTTTTAGAAGACATCTGAAGGGAGCCCTGTATTGGGAAGTTTTTAGTGTTTGATGTTTTATCGCATTTTTAACATTCTGTTGGGAGCAGCCCAGAGTTGCTGGGTAAACCAAGCCAGATGGGCGGAGTATAAATAATAAATTATGATTATTACAGTGGTACCTTGGTTCTTGAACATAATCCATTCTGGGAATCCATTTGACTCCCGAAACGGTTCAAAAACCAAGGCGTTGCTTCCGATTGGCTGCAGGAGCTTCCTGCAGCCAATCAGAAAACACAGAAGTCGCATCGGACATTCGGCTTCTGGAAAACATTCACAAACCGGAACACTCACTTCTGGGTTTGCAGCATTTGGGAACCGATTTGTTTGGGAGCCAAGCCGTTCAAGAAACAAGATACGACTGTTTTATTATTTGTTGGAAAACCAATAAAATTTTGTTTAAAGGGGCGAGTTAGAGGCAACATTATAGCAGTGTGTAAAATTATGCACAGAGAAATTGGATAGAATAAAGTTTTTTTTCTGCCTCTCATGACACTAGAACTCTTGGATATCCAATGAAATTCATGGCACAACTTCTCTGGGTTGAAGGAGAAGAGCAGCATGACTCTGAGCACATTTACACCAAAGTAAATGCCGCTGGGAAAAAGATCTTCAAACCATCATCCCAGCTCCCTGCCTGGAGGAAGAGAAATGCAAGATGGCTCCAGTTTTCCTTAGAAACAACTTTGAAATCGCAACCTTTATAAAATACCACCTAGCAGTCTCCATGAGAGGCTTGCCCAGTCTTTTTTCTTGAGAATGCTCAAGGCGGGGAGAAAGCAAAGCCAGCTTGTTCCATTGCTAAGATGCTCTCTTAATGGATTAGAAGAACAGGGCAGCTTTTGCAGGAACAGCAATGGACAGGGTGCATCAAGAATCAATTCAAAGGAGCCACACATTAAAAACACATGAAAGCAGCAGGGAGGGAAGAGATGCAAGGCTTCCATCTCCGAAACTATGACAGGAAGGCACTATGGGTTGCCACACCCTCGTTGATGCTTGCTGCAAATACCTGTGCAATGCATTATGCAGCTAGCTTAAAAGTCAAGTCATCAGCCAACCTCCATTAAACTCAATGGGGTTCTGTGCATCAGCTGTAATTGCAGCTGGATCCCACCCATTCTGCATACTTTGGAAAGCTGCCGGAGAAGCGTTGGGCAACCACCATTCCTTGTAAAACCCATGAGAGCTGAGCTTGGTCTAAGTTGCTCTAAGCTGCTTGGAGAGAGGGAAAGATGAGCACAAGGCTGTCTCAAGGCACATTGAAATGTCAGGTGGGGCACTCCAACCCATCCATTGAGATCCCTTCCAAACATCTGGCCAGAGCATCCTCTCCAGCATGGCAAGAGATTCTGGGGAGCTGATCTTGGATCCTATCTGGTCCCTTAAAACTACTGCCAATTGATTTGTGCTTTTGTTTGATCTTGTAACTGGGAGATAAAATGATGGACAAACTTTTTCACCTCTTTGACTTGTGTGTGCCAGCAGCAGAATATAATTCATTGCAGGAAAATTACCAAGTTTACCGGGTTTGTTTGTTTGTTTTTAATTCCCCAAGCATTTGTAGTTCTCCCTCACTCCCTCATGAGGTAGGTCAGAGAGAGAGAGAGAAGAAGAAGAAGAAGAAGAAGAAGAAGAAGAAGAAGACAGACAGACAGACAGACAGACAGACAGACAGACAGACAAAATGTGAGTGGCCAAAGACAACCAAATAGCCACCACATTCAGACTGTGGCCTCTGCTCCTGGGTGCTATTCCAACTACAATCCATGACTTAAACACACACACACACACACACACACACACACACACACACACACACACACACACACACACAAAACCATGAACCCTATTATCTTCCTGCATTGCAGGGGGTTGGACTAGATGACCCTTGGGGTCCCTTCCAACTCTGCAATTCTATTATTCTAACCCCCATTGGGCAGGAGGTGCCTGAGCTACCCATTCTCCAACACCCCTCAATCCCTGTAAGACTCAGAGGTTTTCAAATCACCAGGAGGTCTCCATTACTGTTCACATTTGTATCCAATCTCCTACCTGTAACTGTACACCTTCCATTCAGGCAGGGGTGATTTTAGTTCCATCAGCTCCAATTTCGTCAGGCAGAGACAAAGGCAGAGCAGTGCCAGGGAGATCCTAGCACTTGGCATAACACGGGAACAGGTGTTCTCAGCAGCTGCCAGGTGCCCCTGTCCTTCTGACCTCTCCTGGCAGCGAGTGAGCCTACGATGGAAGAGTTGTATCTATGGGCACAGTTCAGAAAACAGCACAAGATTGGGCAGAGCAGGCAGGTGGCCCTTTTCAGAGCAACAACACAGCAGGCAGGGTTGGCTCTACCGTCAGGCAGAGAGGGGCAGCTGCTTCAGGCAGCAAAAGCTGGTGGATGGGGAGCAGCAGCAAGAGGTTGGAGGATGGACCTGTAGTGGCGTAGTGGCTAGAGCGTCAGACTAAGTCTCCCTAAATCTCCCTGGATGACCTTGGGCTAGTGGCTCACTCTCAGTATGGCCTACCTCACAAGGTTGTTGTGTGGATAAGATGGGGAGGAGAACTAGGTATGCCACCTTGAGCTCCTTGGAGGAAAGACAGGGTAAAAATATTAAACAAATTTGTTGTTGTTTAGTCGTGTCTGAATCTTCGTGACCCCATGGACCAGAGCACGCCAGGCACTCCTGTCTTCCACTGCCTCCCACAGTTTGGTCAGACTCATGTTGGTAGCTTTGAGAACACTGTCCAACCATCTCATCCTCTGTCGTCCCCTTCTCCTTGTGTCCTCCATCTTTCCCAACATCAGGGTCTTTTCCAGGGAGTCTTCTCTTCTCATGAGGTGGCCAAAGTCTTGGAGCCTCAGCTTCAGGATCTGTCCTTCCAGTGAGCACTCAGGGCTGATTTCCTTCAGAATGGATAGGTTGGATCTTCTTGCAGTCCATGGGACTCTCAAGAGTCTCCTCCAGCACCAGAATTCAAAAGCATCCATTCTTCGGCGATCAGCCTTCTTGATGGTCCAGCTCTCACTTCCGTACATCACTACTGGGAAAACCATAGCTTTAACTGTATGGACCTTTGTCGGCAAGGTGATGTCTTTGCTTTGTAAGATGCTGTCTAGGTTTGTCATTGCTTTTCTCCCAAGAAGCAGGCGTCTTCTAATTTCATGACTGCTGTCACCATCTGCAGTGATCATGGAACCCAAGAAAGTGAAATCTCTCACTGCCTCCATTTCTTCCCCTTCTATTTGCCAGGAGGTGATGGGACCAGTGGCCATGATCTTAGTTTTTTTGATGTTGAGCTTCAGACCATAAATAATAAATAAACAGTCAGTGTTATCCAGTCCCCAGGCGGTCCAGTGTCACAGGCCAGCCCTGACAGCGGAGGCCAGGGAAGGCTGCTCTCTCCTTCGAGTCGGTGAGGGCTGCCTGGGGTTGCCACCTTCTTCTAAAGGAAGATCTCCTTCACCTTTAACAGCAGTGTGCAGAAGCTGGACAGGCAAGCCCTTCCCCATCCCTCTGCATGTTAAACGGATGCCTATCATGGCACAATGACCCTTTCGCTTCCAGAGGAACATAAGAAGGTCAGGCCAACAGCCCATCTAGCTCAGCATCCTGTTCTCGCAGGGGCCAAATCTCCCTAGGAATCTGGATAGACTGCCTTGGCACCAGGACAGAGGGGTCCCAAGAACTGGGAGTAAAAATTCTCAGGCCTGTCCCACTGAAGTTATGATTTCATGGAGATATCTGAGGCAGGGACACCTTAAGGGAAGTTGCACCCGCCCTGTGGAACGCCCTCCCAATATTAGTAGTAATAGTAGTAGTAGTAGTAGTAGGGGTGTGTGTGTGTGTGTGTGTGTGTGTGTGTGTGTGTGTGTAGGGCCAGATTTAGGTTTGATGCTGCCCTAAGCTACTGAAGGTAATGGGGCCCTTTATATGTCCAGCTGTCCTTTGTTGTTGTTGTTGTTGTTGTTTTTTAAATTATATTTATTGGGTTTTTACAAATTTAAATGAACAATAAACAAAAAACAAAAAGCTTAACATAATACATAATACCAATACAAAAACACAAACACAAACATAACATACATCATATTTTCCCTTTCATCTTGTCTAATCATGTTGGGGTGAATTCCTCACGTCTCCCCTACTGCGTTTCATTGTCAATCATCTTTAGTAATTTGCTCTCATCTTTAAATATTTTTCTTATTATTACTTATATTCTCATCTTATAATCATCATAACCAAAAATCATACCTCTATATTACTTAATCCTATTTTTCTAGTCTGTAAGCTGTCAGTTCTTCCAACTTTTTTCTATCTTTAAATCTTACAATAGTCCTTTAAATATACTTTGTCAACAACAAATTGTCGCAGTTTTTCATGTTGAATATATGCTATATGCCAATTGATGGACCTAATCAGTACCTCAAGCCATTTGCGCATGTTGCCATGCCACCAGTCCATGCATAATGCAGGCACCCTATATATAGAAAGGAGCAAACCAGTGATATTTGAGGGAGCAGGCTAACAGGCAGGGGCCATGACTTACATCATAGGAGCCTACACAACACACAACACTGTTACTGGATGTAGGTTTTATTTTATTTGTTTTTTATCTTATATTTTGCAAATGTACATCCAGGTTGTTTTTCCTTTAATTTTTTTTTGGGGGGGGCAGAGAGTGGGGGCCCTAAGCTATAGCTTGTTTAGCTTATACATAAATCCGGCACTGTAGTATGTTTGGGGGGGGGGAGAGAATAGAATTGTTGAGTAAGAAGGGACCCAAGAGGGCATCTAGTCCAGCCCCCCTGCAATGGAGGAAAGGGGATGAAGTCCAACAGGAATGAACAGGGTTTATTGGGCACTGGGATGAAGCAGGAAAAGAACGTCCCAGATTCAGGCATTGCATCAATATCTGAGAAAGAGAAAAAGAAGATATTCAAAATATGATGCTCCACAAAAGTGAGAAAGGATTAAGAGGCTGTCATGCCCTGCTGCTGGTGTCAGCCGCTGCTGAGAACCCAGCCAATAAAAAGTGGATAAGAGCAGTCTTGAAATATTTAAGAGGCTGCTATGAAGTCAAAGGAGGCGGTTGGTGCTTCTTGCTGCTCCAGGATGGGCAAGAGGCAGAGAATAGGGCGGGGGCAGGGCTGGTGCTACCTGTGAGAGTCATGGGCTCTGCTTCTCAATATGCCTTTTCTTTTTTTAATGAAGGAAAAGGGGAAAAAATGTATTGGAAATTGTGGCTGCCGGATAAGCCACAAACTAGAACATCACAGTCCAGTTTTCAAACCATGTTCCATGTGGCTTAGTTCAAAGTGTTGGTGCTGACCTTTAAAGCCCTAAATCAGTGATGGCTAACCTTGACACTCCAGATGTTTTGGAACTACAACTCCCATCATCCCTAGCTAACAGGATCAGTGGTCAGGGATGATGGGAGTTGTAGTCCCAAAACATCTGGAGTGTCAAGGTTAGCCATCACTGCCCTAAATGGCCACGGTCCAGTATACCTGAAGGAGCGTCTCCACCCCCATCATTCTGCCCGGACACTGAGGTCCAGCTCTAAGGGTCTTCTGGCAGTTCCCTCCCTGCGAGAAGCCAAGTTACAGGGAACCAGGCAGAGGGCCTTCTCGGTGGTGGCGCCTGCCCTGTGGAACGCCCTCCGACCAGATGTCAAAGAGAACAACAACTACCAGACTTTTGGAAGACATCTGAAGGCAGCCCTGTTTAGGGAAGCTTTTAATGTTTAATAGACTATTGTGTTTTAATATTCTGTTGGAAGCTGCCCAGAGTGGCTGGGGAAACCCAGCCAGATGGGTGGGGTATAAATAATTAATAATAATAATAATAATAATAATAATAATGATAATGATGATGATAATAATAATAATAATAATAATAATAATAATAATTTATTATTAAACTAGATGGTTGTAATTGGATTTTGAATAAATGCAATTTTTGAATTTTATGGTGTTATTACCTTCTTTAGTGGGTCGTGCAAACTGCTATTCTGCTATTATTGTTGTTCTATTATTTATTAAATTTGTATGTCGCCGTTCATCTGAAGACTACTGGGCGGCTCACAACGCATCGCCAGAGCTGGAGGTGGTCCATCTCCCCAGACTCGGCAGACTCTGAGGCCCTGGGAACGGCAGAAAATGCACCCCAGGAGACGGAGGCAGGCAAGGGAACCCAGCCCAGCTCACGAGTGACCAGGTGATCATGGGGCTCACTGGGTCTGGGTGGAGGCCATGGTCACTCACCTGGTGAAAATCACATGACTCATCGAGTCAAGAGACACAACTGCTCAACTAGAGCAAACTCAGGTGTGTGTTTTAAAAAAAATATTTTTATTAGATTTCCAATATACCCCCAATAATAGCCAAATTACAACAATAATGATTGATTCCCAAATTATACAATTATCAAAGGGCCAATCAACTTCCAATTAATACCGGTAAATCTTAGTTAAATTCACGGCCAAATGGGGACTTGAACCCTGGTCTCCCTAGAGGGCTCTAAAGGAGCCATTGGACAAATTCATGGAGAGAAAGACATCTATGGCTACTAGCCAGGACGGCTGTGCCCTGTGTGCCTCCGCAGTTGGAGGCAGTCATACTTCTGAATGCCAGTTTCTGGAAACCACGGGAGGAGAGAGTGCTGCTCTCGTGTTCAAATCCTGCTTGCCAATTTCCTGCAGGCGTGGGGTTGGCCACTGTGAGAAGAGGATGCTGGGCCAGATGGGTCCTTGGCCTGATCCTGCAGGCTTTCCTAACATTCGAAAGAGAAGGTGAGTGGCAAAGCATTTGCAGGTACACGTTTTCAGAAGGAAAGCATTCTGCAGTCCTCTGATGCCCAGAACTCCTCACTGGCTCAAATCCCAGAAGAAACTGGTGCTTTTCCAATGTAGAGAACCTCAGAGGTGAGGGTCAGCCCCTAGCACACTCCTCCCCCTTTGGCACATCACTCCCCAGTGCCAGAAAGAAGCTGCTGCTGGAAGCCCCCCTTCCCAAGGCGCCAGATGCACAAGGGGGCAGTGGTCCATTATTGCTGCCTAATCCCAGGCTCTCGATCTCTGTGATTAAATTACTGGGCCAGGGTGCGGATTATCAGCAAGATGAATAACCAGATGCCATGTTTTATCTGGATAAACCCACATTAACGGGCCACGCAACACAGGATTTGACTCTGGCACCGAGTCTGGGCACATAAGGGAAAGCGCAGTCGACATGCGAGGAGGAATGCAAGCAAGTCCTGAGCATTCATCAGGGATTGCTCAGAATTGTCGGGTTGGAAGGGACACCCAAGGGGCATCTAGTCCAACCCCCCTGCAATGCTGAGATCGCATCTCAAGAATCCTTGACAGATGGCCATCCAACCTCTTTTCTAAAACCTCAAAGGAGCATCCACCAACCTCAGAGGGAGTCCGCTCCACTGTCAAACAGCTCTTGCCATCAGAATATTCTTCCTAAGGTTTGGTTGGAATCTCCTTTCTTGTAACTTGAAGCCATGGGTTCGAGTCCTACCCTCCGGAGCAGGAGAAAACCAGCTTGCTCCATCTTCCATGTGACAGCCCTTCAGATATTTGAAGATGGCTCTCATATCTCCTCTCAGTCTCCTCTTTTCCAGGCTAAACACGCTCCGCTCCTTCAACCATTCCTCATCAGGCTTGGTTTCCAGACCTTGGATCATCTCGGTCGCCCTCCTCTGAACACACCTCTTGCATCTGTCTGCGCCCAGGAGCACCCCATCCCAAAGTCTTCTACCATTTGGGGAAATGGCTAAACTTGTCCTCCTCTTCAGATGTGCTGTTCCCAGGCCAGGGGGGTGGGGATATGTGGGGGTCAGTGAATCACAAACGGTGGACCATTTTGTGCACAGTTTGAAATGAGAGAGAAAAAATCAGAGCTCACGTGAGCCCAAAGCTTTCCTTCCCTGCATCAGGTGGAGACTGTTGGGTGACCAGTTTATTAGCCGTGGTTTTCATGTCAATTCTGATGTCCTGTCTCTTTTTAGGCTTTGCATGTACCGGTATATAGTCGCACCTCATGTTACGAATGCTTCATGTTGCGTTCGTCATGGGATACGAACGCGCCAAACCAGGAAGTACCAGAACGGGTTACTTCCGGGTTCGGCAGTTTGCACATACGCAGATGCGTGCAGTGGCATCATGCACACGCGCAGAAGCGCGTCGCGTGCATGCGCAGACGCGGCGCTTCATATTGCATACCTTCCAGGTTACGAACAGGGCTCCGGAACGGATCCCATTCATAACCAGAGGTACCACTGTATTGAGCTCCTTGGATATAAATCACAGAACCATAGAATTGTACATTTGGAAGGGACTCTGAGGGTCATCTAGCCCAACCCTCAGAAATGCAGGAATCAATAAAGTCAGAAGTAGAGTAGGCAATATTGGACTAGAAGAACCAGTCAAGCAAAGTCCAGAAATGCCTTCATATGTCCAGCTAGAAATTAGGAAGAGCTCCTTCTTGCAAAGGGGTGATGAGACCCCACCTTGATCTAGTTTCCCCCCTTAAAGGTAAAGGGACCCCTGACCATTAGGTTCAGTCGCGGACGACTCTGGGGTTGCGGCGCTCATCTCGCTTTATTGGCCGAGGGAGCCGTCGTACAGCTTCTGGGTCATGTGGCCAGCATGACTAAGCCGCTTCTGGCGAACCAGAGCAGCGCACGGAAATGCCGTTTACCTTCCCGCTGCAGCGGTACCTATTTATCTACTTGCACTTTGACGTGCTTTCGAACTGCTAAGTGGGCAGGAGCTGGGACCGAGCAACGGGAGCTCACCCCGTCGTGGGGATTCGAACCGCCGACATTCTGATCGGCAAGCCCTGGGCTCTGTGGCTTAACCCACAGCGCCACCTGTGTCCGTCGCCCTCTTAACTTAGGGAGGAGAAAAAAGTCATATTTTTAGAGCTGCTTGGTGGTGGGAGGCTCCAGGGCAGGGCAGGATCTCCTCCTGGGCCTCCAGGTTCTCAGGATCCCTTCACTGGGAGTCTGTGGCATGGCACACACTTTGGAGAGAGGCTGACCTGCCTGGGATTTAAAGTGGGAGGGAGTCCCCCTCCCCTCTGCTCACACTCCTGCTGTGTTCCAAAAGTGAGTCATAAAAAGGACTTTGGTTGTAGTTTTCCACCCTCCCCGCTTTCCCCCTTGGTTCACCCCCCTCCCTCTCTTCCCTCCTCCTCCCAAATTCACTCAGAAGCAAAGGCGTGTTGTTCTCCTTGAGCAAATCTGTGCTGCAGGGTGGGATCAGGTTGCCCTCCTCCTAGCCCCTGGGTCCTCCCGACTGGAGGCTATCAATAGCTCAAGTTTTCAGTACTGGCAACCTCTTGCAACACTGCCTGGGGGGGGTGTGTGTGTGTCTGTGTGTGTGTGTCCTTCAGAGAAGGGATCCAGGTCCAGCTTGCATTTTGGACAATGGAGACGTCTGGGGCTTATCTCCAAAGCCCACAAGGGTGAGCTGGACAAAGCGAAGGGAGTGGAAATGTACAAACTGGGTAATGATATGTAGCATTGCCCCATCGGCCATCCGTCAATGCCTTGCAGCCAGACAGAGGATGCAAAGCAGGAGAGAGGAAGCGTTATTCCCTTCGAGATCGTCGCTTGAAGGGCACTCGGGGGATCCGAACAGGGAGGCCCACTGAGTTTAGAGAGGGTGGTTGTGCGCCATGGAAACAGGCTTTGGGGGGCGAGTGGGGTAGAAATTCTGCAAAAAAACATTATCAGCAAGGCGAGCATCACTCTGCAGCAGTATGGCCTGACCACAAAACTGGTAAGCAGCAGTTTAGGAGGAGCCTAATGCTGACTGCTAGGGACGTGGGTGGCGCTGTGGTCTAAACCACAGAGCCTAGGGCTTGCTGATCAGAAGGTTGGCAGTTCGAATCCCCGTGACGGGGTGAGCTCCCGTTGCTTGGTCCCTGCTCCTGCCCACTTAGCAGTTCGAAAGCACGTCAAAGTGCAAGTAGATAAATAGGTACCGCTCTGGCGGGAAGGTAAACGGCGTTTCCGTGTGCTGCTCTGGTTCGCCATAAGCGGCTTAGTCCTGCTGGCCACATGACCCAGAAGCTGTACGCCGGCTCCCTCGGCCAATAATGCGAGATGAGCGCCGCAACCCCAGAGTCGTCCGCGACTGGACCTAATGGTCAGGGATCCCTTTACCTTTACCTTTAATGCTAACTGCTAGAGTAACTCCAGATAAGGAGCAAGGAGGGCTCTGCAAGTAAAAACAACTGGGTTGGGTAAGTGTTTTCAAGGGCTGTGGTTGCCTGAGAGATGGTGAGGTGCTGGGCTGACAAAAGGTGGTTAGCCAAAAAATGCATGGCCAAGATGATGTATTTTTCTTATAGCGGGTGTGTGCTAATGGAAACGCTCTCGCTCTGGATTCTGTCCAGTGATGCATTACTGAATAAAGTCTGGCTAATTGGGAATTTGGTGTGGGTCTCTGTACTTCCACCCCCAAAGGGAATTTTCCCGCACACTAGAGATGAGCTTGCAAAATTAAAAAAAATAAAATAAAAAATCAACCAGAGGCCATTAGCACACACTTGGATACCCTCCTAAGCCTATTGGGGGGGGGGCATGCCCAGGCAAGCATAGAGAGATTGCCCAAGTTTGCCAGAAGACCTTAAGGCTCACCTCCACTCCACCAACCGCCTGAATCGAAGGCTTGCCTGATTGGCTTGCTGCAAAATGAATTCTTGCGGAGAATATTTTGATGGGCACCCGCCCACCTTCGCTTGACAAACTCACCTTTCAAATATTTGGTTTCAATTCTCCAAGGAGCAATATTCATGGCTCCTCCCTGCTTTTAACCTCACAACAACCCCATAAAGTAGGTCGGGCTGGGAGATACCGTCTTTCCCCCTTTTTAAGACACCGTCTTATAATTTTTCGCACTCAAAAAAACACAGGGTGGCTTATTTTCGGGGGATGTCTTATTTTTATTACGTCAGTATGGTACGGTACAGCCTCCCCCTGCGCACTGAGCAGGCGGGGCAGAACTCCGCAAGAGGCGCATTCCCCCCCCCCCGCGCCTCTCCCTGGTTCGCTGGCTCCCTGCGCACGGTGAACAGGCGGGGCAGGAAGAGGCGTCTCCCCACCCCCGCGCGCCTCTCCCTGCGTGCTAAGCAGGTGGGGCAGAACTCCGCAAGAGGCGCGTCCTGTCCCCCCCGGTGCCTCTCACTGGTTCGCTGTCTCCCTGCACACGCAGGAGGGGCTGAGGAGGCGACGGGAACAATGGCGGCACCATGGCTTACTTTTGGGGTACGTCTTACTTCTCACAAAGGTACAAAAACCCTGCCATGGCTTACTTTATGACTACGTATTAAAAAAGGGGAAACAGGGTAGCGACCGGCCCAAGGTCAGTGCGCTCCGTGGCTGGGTGGAATTTGATCCTGGGTCTCCCTGGCCTTCGTCCCACAGCCCTCTCCCCTCCTCTTCCTCCTCCAGCTCCTGGGTGCTTTGCCTGTTTTTGCTCAGTGGTGGAAGGACCAAGCACTGGGTGGGTGGGTGTGGTCAGGGTTGCCTCAGGGCCTACCTCACAGGGTTGTTGTGTGGATTAAATGGGGAGGTGGATAAAAGCATTGACACCACTGCACATTCATTGGGGGGAAAGGTGGGATATTAATGCAATCAATCAATCAAACACACACATACAATACTGGTGCAGTCTTCCCCAACAGGGTGTGTGTGTTCATAGAATCATAGAGTTGGAAGAGACCCCAAGGGCCATCCAGTCCAACCCCCTGCCAAGCAGGAAACACCATCAAAGCATTCCTGACAGGTGGCTGTCAAGCCTCTGCTTAAAGACCTCCAAAGAAGGAGACTCCACCACACTCCTTGGCAGCCAATTCCACTGTCGAACAGCTCTTACTGTCAGGAAGTACTTCCTAATGTTTAGGTGGAATCTTCTTTCTTGTAGTTTGAATGCATTGCTCCGTGTCCGCTTCTCTGGAGCAGCAGAAAACAACCTTTCTCCCTCCTCTATATGACATCCCTTTATATATTTGAACATGGCTATCATATCACCCCTTAACCTTCTCTTCTCCAGGCTAAACATACCCAGCTCCCTAAGCCGTTCCTCATAAGGCATCGTTTCCAGGCCTTTGACCATTTAAAGGAAGTGTTGTGGAAGACTGAACACGGTGAACTTGTTTTGGCTGCTGGATTCAGCTCCCTCTGCTGGGCCAAAGCAGCACTAGAAAAACACACACACCAAAAAATACAAATACATGAATCATGAAATTGTAGAATCTTAAAGTTGGAAGAGACCCTCCAGGGTCATCCGGTCCAGCCCCCTGCAATGCAGGAATCTCAGCTCAAGCATCCCTGACAGATGGCCATCCAACCTCTGCTTAAAAAACTCAAAGGAATATGAATATGGTTAACTAGTGAGGTTACCAGCTAAAGAACAACGGCATGAAAAACTGATGGAATACGTGGAAATGGCAAAGCTAACTGAAAGACTTAAGAGACGAAGACAATAGAGACTTTAAAAAGATTGGGAATCGTATATGTTATATTTACAGAAATAATGTAAAGAAATGGACTCATTAGTAGGTTTTGAGTAAACACTTACAATGGACAAAATAAATATAGAAAATACAACCTAATATTAAAATGATAAGAGGATAATAACATTTAAGTTAAGGAATTTAATATTAAGATTGAACAAAACAAGCAGGGGGAATTTGTATGGTAAGAAACCAGAAGAGGAAGTTGAGGCGAAGCCGGGGGGGGGGGAGAATTTGGGAGTTGTATGTTTTGTTATTTGATGTTATTATGATAAAAATGTGAAACAATAACAGTTATTTTAAAAAACAACAACTAGTGAGGGGCTCATCCAAGAAGAGAAGAAACTCCCCCCCCCCCCCGAAACTTTGCTGTGTCAAGTCCTGGAGTAAGTGGGAGACATTTGCGTGACTCCGTCCTGCCATTTCCATGGATGTGCTGGTGGGTGCTGGAGTCCTCCCACCAGGTGGACTGAGGGTCAGGGACTCCACTAACTCCTTAAAGGTAAAGGGTAAAGATACCGTTGGGTCCAGTCGCGGACAACTCTGGGGTTGCGGCGCTCAACTCGCTCTATAGGCTGAGGGAGCTGGCATTTGTCCGCAGACAGCTTCCAGGTCATGTGGCCAGCATGACTAAGCCGCTTCTGGCAAACCAGAGCAGCGCATGGAAACGCGGTTTACCTTCCCGCCGGAGTGGTACCTATTTATCTACTTGCACCTTGACATGCTTTAAAACTGCTAGGTTGGCAGGAGCAGGGACCGAGCAACGGGAGCTCACCCCGTCGCTGGGATTTGAACCGCCGACCTTCTGATCGGCAAGCCCTAGGCTCTGTGGTTTAACCCACAGCGCCACCCACGTCCCTACTACCAACTCCTTAGAATCCCTTAATTGTGCTGCCCTTTCCAACCACCTTGCAAGGTCGCCATTCTCTTTCAGCCCTCCTTTACATGGGGAGGGGGGTGGCACTTAGAACATTGGTTCAAATCTTAATCTGTTTTTACTTTAGTGCTGATTTTATCTTTGGAATTTTGATAAAGGATTGCTTTCACAGTTTTTACTGAGAATTCTATGGTTTTCTTCCATTTGTATGCTCCTTTGAGGGTTTTTTAAAATAAATAATAATAATCAACTGTTCTATAAATCCTATTAGTTATATAAATACATGCAAAGCGTGGCTTAGAACCTGCCTTCATCAGAAGCTGGATTGCAGGAAAAGGCTCCTCCCTAACCATACCATCAGACTGGATCCCAGGGAACTGGGTGTTAAGACTTCTGAGTTTTATCCATATTTTAATCTATATTAAACTGCTCCCCCCCCCCCGGAATGCCACCAATTAAAACAACACCACTCGCATCTCTTACAGGTGGGAAGTATAGAAACTGTGGGAATGTTGTGGGTAGCAGGAGAGGATATATTGATTAAATATTACCCTTCCTAACTCACGCTAGTGAGTTTATTCATACAGCAGAGTACATTCCCCCTTTTACACAGCAGGAAGCTAGTTGCAGATTCGTTAGAATCTCTTAAGTTCTATGATTCCTGGCAAGACCCCTTTGATTCCCTCCTAAAATAATAAAGACACAATAGTCGTTTTCGTAAGTAACAGTAAGAAGTTTACTCGCGATCAGAGCATAGTGTGGTCCCTGAAGACAGCTTGACGTTGCAAATACATAGAAGTGGGTTTACCCCATATGGGGAGATATCCCATGTACTGCTGGCTTAGAGCCAGCAGTGCAGTCCAGGTGAAGCAGGAAGCAGGAAGAATAATAATAATAATTTTTTTTTTTTTTGTACCCTGCCCATCTGGCTGGGCTTCCCCAGCCACTCTGGGCGGCTTCCAATAAAGATTAAAAGTACATTAAAATGTCACACATTAAAAACTTCCCTAAACAGGGCTGCCTTCAGATGTCTTCTAAATGTCAGGTAGTTGTTTATTCCTTGACATCTGGTGGGAGGGCGTTCCACAGGGCGGGTGCCACCACCGAGAAGGCCCTCTGCCTGGTTCCCTGTAGCTTTGCTTCTCGCAGTGAGGGAACCGCCAGAAGGCCCTCGGAGCTGGACCTCAGTGTCAGGGCTGAACGATGGGGGTGGAGATGCTCCTTCAGGTATACTGGACCGAGAAGGGGAAAAAAGGAAGATGGCTATGTGACTGGACCTTTTACAAGGTCTGGAAGGGTCACACCCACCTACTGGTCACATGCAAAAGGGAGGATGCCCCAGACCAGGTGCAACAAGAAGGTCAACTGGCTGGATCAACATCCCCTGCTTGTGTCCACTCTAGCCAAACAGGAAAGGTTGTACTTGACTGTTCCAGTGGATTACACCCCACAGAGACTTTATTCGGGGACCTCCTTTTGAGGAAACATTGCAACTACGTTGGGGAAACACAGCCAAGGTTTTTTGTTTTTGAGGGAGGGATCATGTCCCAAAAACGCACACTGGAATGTCCCCATTATGGGGCATTTTGGTGATGCTGCCATATTCTTCTTGGGCTCCTGGACGACTCCATGGCTTGCAGCTTCTGCAGGAGAGAAACTAGCGGGAGTTGCGTTGTTCAGATCTGCTGCTTTGAAGCTCTGAAGGAGGACACAGCCTCTCAATAAAGAAACCAAAGCTACCAGGCCTCTAAAAATGCTGCTCTTGTTAATCAATTAAGCCTGCATAAATTTGCATAGCAACATAGGAAGCCAAGTCAGGCTGCTGAGCCACCGAGAGCCATATAGTCTCCAAAGACAGGCAGAGGCACCCAAGGGGTTCAGACCAGGGGGGTCTTTTCCAGCCTTCTTTGCAGATGTTGCTGGGGATTTCATAGACTTTTAGAGTTGGAAGGGACCCCCAGGGGCCATCTAGTCCAACCCCCAGTAGTGCCTCACCTGGGGCTGGTGGTAGTTGTAGTCCGAAACCTCTGGAGGGCACCAGGTTGGGGGAAGGCTGCAGCCAGAGAGGAGATGAGCTCGATCACCTGGAATAGGGAGTCCCATCAGATAGGCACTACCACAAAGAAGGCCCCGTCCCACGAACTGCACCTTAGGCAGGGGCGTAGCCAGGGGGCAGGGGGCAGCTGCCCCCCAACCAAGTAAATAAATTTTTAAAAATACTTAACTAACTGACCAATTAAGTTGCAGATAGTTCAGTTCTGCCCCCACCCAACATAAATCCTGGCTATGCCCAGTGCTTTTTTCTGGGGGGGGGACGCAGGGGTACACACACCCCTAAGCATTTTGTGAATCTAAGTTTGGCCTCATTGAGGGTCAGTATTTCAATATGAGTAGGAAATATGAGAGTCCCATGGACTGCAAGAAGATGAAACCTATCCATTCTGAAGGAAATCAGCCCTGAGTGCTCACTGGAAGGACAGATCCTGAAGCTGAGTCTCCAATACTTTGGCCACCTCATGAGAAGAGAAGACTCCCTGGAAAAGACCCTGATGTTGGGAAAGATGGAGGGCACAAGGAGAAGGGGACGACAGAGGATGAGATGGGTGGACAGTGTTCTCAAAGCTACCAACATGAGTCTGACCAAACTGCAGGAGGCAGTGGAAGACAGGAGGGCCTGGCGTGCTCTGGTCCATGGGGTCACAAAGAGGCAGACACGACTAAACGACTCAACAACAAAAACCTGCCTAAAAAATCAACCAAGGTGGTCCAAGGTACCCTAACATGGCACCAAGACCTTCCAGGGTCTCATTCCCTGCAGGACTGCTGCACTGGGCCATGGTCTATTGCACCCACTTGCAACTTTTCCGGAGGGCAGTTTTCACATTTTATTCTATTTACTCCCTTTATACCCCACCTCTCCCCCAGGGAGCTCAAGGCGGCATGCATGGGTCTCCCTCTCCCCATTTCATCCTCACAACAACCCTGTGAGGTAGAACTACGCTGGGAGGCAGTGACTGGCCCAAAGTCATCCAGTAAGCTTCCTGGCAAAGTGGGGATTTGAACCGGTTCCTAGTCTGACACGCTAACCATTATGCCACATGTCCAAGGAAGGTTGCCGAAGAGGGTCTGTTTTATTTTCTTCTGCAAAAACAAACAAACCACCGCTTCCTGCTAAATTCTATCATTGAAGTGGTTGCATGGCTGCTTTGTGTTTGTTGTGGAGGAGGAAGGGAAAGGAGATTGTGAGCCGCTTTGAGACTCCTTAAAGGTAAAGGGACCCCTGACCATTAGGTCCAGTAAAGGACGACTCTGGGGTTGCGGCGCTCATCTCGCATTATTGGCCAAGGGAGCTGGCGTACAGCTTCAGGGTCATGTGGCCAGCATGACTAAGTTGCTTCTGGCGAACCAGAGCAGCACACGGAAACAACATTTACCTTCCCGCTGGAGCGCTACCTATTTATCTACTTGCACTTTGACCGGCTTTCAAACTGCTAGGTGGGCAGGAGCAGGGACCGAACAACGGGAGCTCACCCCGTCGCGGGGATTCGAACCGCCGACCTTCTGATTGGCAAGCCCTAGGCTCTGTGGTTTAACCCACAGCGCCACCTGTGTCCCCTTGAGACTCCTTAAGGTAGTGATAAAGCGTGATATCAAATCCAAACTCTTCTTCCTCTTCTTCACTAGGGGTTTTTTAAGCAGAGATTGGGTGGCCAGCCATCAGGGATTCTTTCCCTGCAATTCCTGCATTGCAGGGGGGCTAGACTAGAGGACCCTTGGGGGTCCCTTCCAGCTCTAGAATTCCGTGGTTCCATGGAGAGCCCCCTTCTGCCTCGATCTCCTTTCTGCCGAGTCACTGCTATTCCCAACGCCCTGGAAGCCGCCAGGCGAGAGGCAGCTAGGCAAGGAAGTTGCATCCCCTGACTTTAATGAGAGGCGACAGGACGTTTACCGAGTTCCTCTCAGCAGCGGCATTTTACTCCCGATTAGCTCCGCGTGGTGCCGGCGCGGGCGGACTAGCCAGGGCTTACATATGGCAAGCCGGCGCCGGCGCCAGAGCAGCTGCAGGGGCGCAGGGGCTTGCAAGCTGCCGGTGCTCAGGGGGATTCAGCCCAGCGGGGTGGGATGGCTTTCTTCGAAGACGGGGACACACTGTGGACGCCTCGCCCTGGGCTTGCGCCGAGGGAGGGAGACAGAGCTGCTGCCAAGGCAGATTGTGGAATCCTAAAATTATAGTTGGAAGGGCCACCCCGCCCCAGGCTCACCTGCTCCAAACTCCTTTAGGAATCACAGCTAAAGCATCCCTGACAGATGGCTATCCAACCTCTGGTTAAAAGCCTCCAAGGAAGGCAGGAGGAGGAGGAGGAGTTTGGATTTGATATCCCGCTTTATCACTACCCTGAGGAGTCTCAAAGTGGCTCACAATCTCATTTCCCTTCCTCCCCCACAACAAACCCTCTGTGAGGTGAGTGGGGCTGAGAGACTTCAGAGAAGTGGGACTAGCCCAAGGTCACCCAGCAGATGCATGTGGAGGAGCGGGGACGCGAACCCGGTTCACCAGATTATGAGTCTACCGCTCTTAACCACTACACCACACTGGCTCTCCACCCCCTCCCGAGGGAGTCTGTTTCACTGTGGAACAGCTCTTACTGCCAGGAAGTTCTTCCTGGTGTTGAGTCGGAATCTCCTTTCTTGTAACTTGAAGCTATGGGTTCGAGTCCTCCCCTCCGGAGCAGGAGAAAACAAGCTTGCTCCATTTCCCATGTGACAGCCCTTCAGATATTTGAAGATGGCTCCCCTATCGCCTCTCACGTTTTCTCTCCCCCCTGGCTAACCATGTCCAACTCCCTCAAATGTTCCTCCTAAAGGCTAGGTTTCCAGACCCAACATCATCTTGGTCGCCTTCCTCTGAATACGCCTCTTGCATCTGTTCCAATAACTCTTGCGTATGATCAGAAGCATCGAATCCCAAATCTTTCCAAATCTTTTATCTGCCCTGAATGGCATGTCCATTTGTATGCGGCCCCAGTCAGAAATCGCCACCACATTTGGACTAGACACTGGTTCTAGTTTGTAACCAGCTGAGGATCTTCCCCACACTGAGCTTTGTGTAACGCAGAGAGGGCCAGCACTGTGCTCTCCAGAGGTGGTTGGATGGCCTCCCTCATCAATCCCAGCCAGCAAGGCCAATGGTTAGAGAGGATGGGCTCCAACAGTATCTGCAGGGCACCACTGTGTCTTCTCCAGGTAAAGGCAGATGGGCTCCTGTATCTGTCAGTCAATAATAATAATAATAATAATAATAATAATAATAATAATAATTTATTAATACCCTGCCCATCTGGCTGGGATTCCCCAGCCACTCTGGGCGGCCCCCAAACAGATTAAAGACAGAATAAAACCCCAAACATTAAAAACTTCCCTATACAGGGCTGTCTTCAGATGTCTTCTAAAAGTCAGATAGTTGTTTATTTCCTTGACATCTGATGGGAGGGTATTCCACAGGGAGGGCGCCACCACTAAGAAGGCCCTCTGCCTGGTTCCCTGTAACTTCGCTTCTCGCAGGGAGGGAACCACCAGAAGGTCCTCGGATCTGGACCTCAATGTCCGGGTAGATCAATGGGGGTGGAGATGCTCCTTCAGGTATACTGGGCCAAGGCCGTTTAGGGCTTTCAAGGTCAGCACCAACACTTTGAATTGTGCTGGGAAACGTACTGGGAGCCAATGGAGGTCTTTCAAGACCAGTGTTATATGGTCTCGGCAGCCACTCCCAGTCACCAGTCTAGCTGCTGCATTCTGGATTAGTTGTAGTTTCCGGGTCACCTTCAAAGGGAGCCCCATGTAGAGCACATTGCAAGAGTCCAAACGGGAGATAACTAGAGCATGCACCACTCTGGCAAGACAGTCTGCGGGCAGGTAGGGTCTCATCCTGCGTACCAAATGGAGACAGCTGCCCTGGACACAGAACTGACCTGCAAGCTGCTTCTTCCACAGTTGCAAAACCAGTCGCTGGGGAGACCATCATCAACGTTTTGCTTTTTAAATGGAAGGAGGGGAGGGAGGGAGAAAAAGGAATAAAGAAATGCAGGAGGGGAAACAGGGAGAGGCAGAGAAGGGGAGCAGAGAGGTGAGTTTCTGCTTTTCCAGCTGCTCTGGGCCAGAGCCTCGTGCTTTAGATTTTAGGGAGATGGAGTTTATATATAGCACACCTTGGCCAGCGAGAACAGAACATCACCTGCCCAGGCTTTTTCAGCGCACTCAGCAACAGCGACCAAAGGCTGACCTGCCGCTGCCGCGCTTCCTGTGGCACAGCCGTTCTTTGTTGAAACTGTTCTGCTGGCGCTGCTCTGAGCACCTTTTCGGAGAGGTTTTGTTCCTGGCCCAACAGCAGGGGCTCGGCTACAAAGGCCAGAGAGCAAGTCTTGTTTCTACAGGCCCTTGTGGCGGTGGGGTGTGTGTGTGTGTGTGTGTGTGTGTGTGTGTTTTCTCTCCTTTGATCCTCTGACCTTCTGATGCCCTGTTCTTCCGTGTCCCTGTTTGACCTCCAGGTGCACACAGATGCCTGGAGGTGGGAGCCAAGGAGAAGACTTTGCACTTCCAACAATCCTCCCACCCCCTTTTCTATTTTTAAAGAGATTAATGAGCATTCCCTGGGAGAGAATGTGGGATGGAAGGGCCCCCCTGAGGGAGGCTGGAGATCTCAGATTTCTTTGGGTGCGGGGGGGGGGGGGGAGAGAAGAAGCCTTCCAAAACAAAAACCCAATGGCATTGTAATGCGAATGGGGTCGGTATTAAGGCTGCCTCTGGGGATTCTCATCTCGTTCCCCAAAAAGTAGTGTTTGCAACCCTGGTGCTCTCCAAGTGATTTGGACTACACCCCCAGATAGCACAGCCATTGTTGTGAGGTGTTTTTCTTTTTTGGGGGGGTCAGTTTGGATGATGCCCCGAGTCCCTTCCAGTTATCATGGTCCCCTAACCTGCGATTCCTGCCTTGCAACGGATTAGATCATACGACCCCTTGGGGCCCTTCCAACTCTACAGTTTGATGACTAAGAACAGGGGTCAGCAACCTTTTTCAGCCGTGGGCCGGTCCACCGTCCCTCAGACCATGTGGTGGGCCGGACTATATTGGGGGGGGGGAGGAAATGAACGAATTCCTATTCCCCACAAATAACCCAGAGATGCATTTTAAATAAAAGGACACATTCTACTCATGTAAAAACACGCTGATTCCTGGACCGTCTGTGGGCCGGATTGAGAAGGTGATTGGGCCAGATTTGGCCCACGGGCCTTAGGTTGCCTACCCCTGACTAAGAAGGTCTCAGGCTCACCCAAAGGGTGCTGACCCTTTTGAGGCAAAGGTGCCAGCGTGGCATAGGGGTAGGAAAGAAAAACGTTTGGGGGCAGACTTGTGTGTGCTGGAAAATGCAGAGAGGCCTGGGGGGGATAAGGAGGGGAGTTGGCATAGTGCAATGGGGGGCTGCAGAGGGCAGAGTTCTAATGAGCCCCCCCCCCAATTTGCAAAAGGGGGGGGGAGAGGGGACAGTGACCTACCTTTCATGTATGATGGAGCTCAAGCAGGTGAATCCCTTTGTCTTTCCAAAGCACAGAAGAAGCCAGCAGGGCATAAATAATAAATTATTATTATTTTCATTTATGAACCAATTTATTTAAAGCCATTTTGACCCCCTTCTTCAGCCAAAAAGGCTCCCAGAGAGGCTTACAAAATACCGTTTAGAAAAACAGCCAGACAGCCCCTGCCCGCAGGCTCACAATCTAAAAGACGCGGCGCAGAAAGGAAGTCCCTGCGCCAGCCATCGCCAGCCGCCGGCTGCTGCTGCTGCGGACTACAACTCCCATCGCCCTCAGCTCCACGTGGCCAGGCTGGCTGACGAGAGCGGCTGTCCCAAAGCAGCGGGGAGGGGGCACATGGCCAGGGGAAAGGCAGCAGCTCTCCAGCCTCTCAGGACCAGAATGGTCTCCGCTGCTCCCCATCCCAGGAATCCCTTTAAGTCCTCCCACCCCCCAGCCAGGCTGAAAAAAGGGGCTCTGGTATGTTCTGGGGCTGCGGATCTGCTTCTGCCATTTCTTGTGGTCCTTCTGAGATGGAGAACCTCCTTGCCTGAGCTCAGTTTATGAGGGCGCTTCCTTGGGACGGTGTGCCGATCAACACTATGAATGAAAAGCGGGGGGTGGGGGGTGGGGAGGCTGTCGTGGCCTTTGGTACCTCCGTGGTCCTCCTCTCCATCTTTTTAATCTGCAACCTCAAGGCTAGACTACACCACTGGCTGCTCCAGGCCGGACGGCCCTTGAAGGTAAAATGCACAGGGAACTGCCTTTTAAAAAAAAAAGTATTATCTGCCATCCTGGGCTCCTTGAGGAGGGAGGATATAAGTTCAATATAATAATAATAATAATAATAATAATAATAATAATAATAATAATAATAATAATAATAGCATAAGAGGCTGCCAATGGCCCACCCAGCCCAGCATCCTCTTCTCACAGTGGCCAACCAGGTGCCTTGATGGGAGACCCCAAGCAGGATTCGAACACAAGATCAATAATCTCCCCTCAGAAGCATGGCTGCCTCCAGCTATGGAAGCAGAGCAGAGCCAGCCCGGCTAGTGGCCATTGATACCTCTCTGTCTGTCTGCTGCCCTATTCCCAGCCAGGCCTGTGGGTGTGGGGGTGTGGGTGTGTCTATCTAGCTGTATATTGTTTGCACTGGCTGGCAGCAGCTTCTCCAAGGGTTTCAGGCTTCTCTCCTAGACCCCAGTGAGGACTGAAGTCCAGGCCTTCTGCGGGCAGAGCAAATGCTTGCAGCTACAGTCGTTCCCCTGAATGCAACGCAAGGCTCTAGTCCTCATGCTTCCGAAGGGCTGGTGGACACAGGAAGCCATGGCTCCATGTGGCTCTGCACTGTGGGCACGGACGGCAGCTGCACCCCAGAGAGCTTCTCCCACCCCCCACCCCCCAGAGATGCTGTTGGGAGCTGAACTCATTCCCTTTGGCTCTACCACACAGCTGGGTCTCCCGGGGCAAAGCACCCCCAGGCCCCCTCTCTTCCGCAAGCAGGGAAGCCCCCACATGGATTCTCTGCGGCCAGATTGGTGAGGCCGCAGAGCAGGAGCTGTTGGTGCGGCCGCTTATCATGGATGAAAGAAACCGAAAGGGGGCTTAGGAGAAGCTAGGTGTGATGGCCTGGGATTCGGACTCAGATGTTGAAGCTGAGGGATCCCAGCCTGCACAGGATTCCCCGCCTCCAGAACCAGCAGAGCCGGGGCTAGGGCCTGAGTCTGAAGGGTCCTCACCTGTGCTGGATCCTCAGGTGCAGGCATCTGCTGAGTCTGCGCTGGCTCCTGATGGGGTGGAGGACCCATTGCCTGCAGGTGCTCCACTCCCAGCCCCGTCAGGGGAAGCTGAGGTTGCCTCTGGGTCCAGTAACCCTCCAGTCTCTCCTGAGCTGCAGAGGCTCAGGACAGAGAGGCGAAGGGAGCTGAGTTCCCGCAGGAGGAGTGCGAGTCACCAGAGGATCGGGGCCGCCCTATGCCTTGGGGCAGATAAAAGCCGGCCAGCCCCAGCCCCAAGTGGCGGGAGCAACATTGTTGGTTGCTAGCTCCTGCCACAGACCTGTCTTGCTTTCCTGCCTGAGCTCCTGACCCACCCTGGTTCCCTGCTCGCCTACCTGTCCCTGACTTTGCCTGACTCCCTGCCCTGCACCCAGCTTCAGTGACTACGGATGTTGCACCTCTGACCACGGACCGGACTTGGACCTCGCCTCTCAGGTAACCCACGGGACCAGCACACTAAGCAAGGAGGCGACTTTATCCGTGGGCTCCGTTGCAAAGCCCTTCTATCCAGGCCACGGGGTCATCCCCCAGCCGGGAGCCTCCCTCACTGGATCCAGGAAAGCAGCAGGGACTGAGCACCTGGAAGCGGGACATCCCCCCCCCCCTGCATTCAAAATCCTTAGAAGAAGCCAGAAGCCGGCAGATGATGTCATTAGTGCAAATTAACATTTATAATGGTACGTTCTTTAATAGCATTTAAATAAGGCTTTGAATAATTACACGCACTAAAAGCTAACATTCCAGAACCGTTTTCCTCCTCCCCCCCCCCCACGGGGAAGATGGGCCGAGGCGCCTTTCCTTATGCCGTGAGAAGTCCAAATCTGAGCTATTACATTCAAGAAGAAGTGACTTGGGGGGGGGGCAGTGTGTGGGAAGAAACACCCCCTCGTTTTGAGAAGTTTCATTACTGTTTTGCAAAGCCGCCTTGGTCCTTCTGGGTGAGCAAAAGAGGAAATGCAGCAAATGAAAATGGGACACCCCCCCCCAAGCAATGGAAAGGAAGCCACAACACCCCCACCCCCAAAAAAATCCCCATCTGGAACTCCTGGCACTCGTGACCTCGGAGGAAAGGGAGGGAGCTCCAGGAACAAAAAGCAACAGAAGATCAACATGGAAAGGAAGGTTGCAAAAGGAGGAGGAGGAAGAAGAAGAGGGGGGAGCCAGGAAGTGCGGCTTCAGGTATTCCTTAAAAGCTACACACAGGCAGGAAAGGGGCAGGAAACGAAACCATAAGAAACGGCCCCATCCTGCAGAACCAGGAAGAAGTCTCTCTTTCGTCCTCCGTGAATCCAATCGAAGCTGGATATGTTTATTTTTAAAAAGATTCCAAAAAGGGGAGTGGGAGGGAGAGGGGCTTGGGGTGTCGGTGAGCCGAGGCTCAAGTCTGAAATTGGGGTGGGGGGTGGGGAGAGAGGCCGACCCTCAGAAGAACTTGTCGTCGATCCGGAAGTGCGGCCGCGTGACATCGTCCGGGTTGATGAAGACGGAGATGGACTTGCCCGGGTTCTCGGTGACCAGCTGCTGGAGCTTTTTGGCCAGCCGGTCGTCGGGCTGGCCGGGGTCTCCGCCGTCCGACTGCGGGGAGGGGATGCTGTTGGTGCTGCCCCTCCGCTGGAGCTCCAGCGTCAGCCGGTTGGCCGCCTTGACGTGTTCGATGGCAGTCCGGAGGTGCTCGGCCGGGTCCGAGCGCACCGAGGAGAGCTTGCGGGCGTGGAGCATGGCCGTCTCCTCGGAGAGGTGCTCCAACATGTTGCACTGGGGGATGAAGTAGTTGGGGCACATCTTGTTCACCAGGCAGTGCTGCAGGTCATCGATGAGGCCCAGGAGGAAGTGGGCCGCGTAGTCCTCCTGCGCCAGGTAGCTGGCGGGCAGCCGGTCGCAGGCCCAGAGCATCATGCTGCGCAGGTGGTAGGGGCTGATGGCCTTGGGGCGCGAGAGCAGCTTGATGATGATGGCCTTGCACGCCTGGTAGGCCTGCATGAGGCTGCCGGAGATGCACTTTTTCAGCTGGACCTCGCTGCGGGCGAAGGACAGCCTCCACTCATTGTCCTTCCGCCCTTTGTAGGAGCAGGCGGGGACCAGGTAGAACCCGCTGATTACCTCCTCCTCGGTGATCTTCCCATCCCAGAAGTGGTTCTCCATCAGCCAGCTCTGGGCCACGGCCGGCCAACCTTTGAAGGAGACGACGGGGACAATGTCGTAGAGCATGCGGCTGCTGCCCACCCCCAGGATGATGGAGATGATGGTCCCGTTCTTCTCCACCTTCTCCACCCGGGGCATCCCCCTCTGGGGCTTCTTCTGGATCTCGGACAGGACCACGCTGATGGAGTCGTGGAACCAGTCGGCCACCTTGGTGGGGGAGAAGAAGTAGTTGGTGGCCCCGTTGATGTGGTCCACGATGGTGCAGCAGTCCTTCCACTTGCTGATGGTGCCCTCGTCAAAGAGCCGCAGGCTCAGCCACGAGTGGCACAGGGCCGAGTGGCGCATGTCCAGGGTGACGGGCTGGTTGCGGTCGTGGAGCTTCAGCGCCGGCACCAGGAGGGTGAAGTCCATGTCGTAGTCGGTGCCGCGGGCGTAGATGTTCAGGTCGTCCAGGTCCAGGTCCACCACGCCTTCCCGGACGCCCCCAGAGAGGAGCAAGTACTCATTGGCAACCGGGAGCTTTTGGTCAAGTTTCTGCACCATGCCTGGAAAGAGAAAGGAGAAGAAGTTCAGAGAGAGGAGAGCAGGGCAGACTCACACTCATCGGTTTGTTACAAGATGGCAGCACAAAGACCTTCTGCCTTTCAAGAGCTCACCCTTGTAGGGAGAATTAAAATACGTAATGGAACGTGCTGGTGGACAACCATAACAATAAATTATCTATCTATCTATCTGTAATGGAAAAGGACAGCATCTTAAAAAGCAGAGACATCACCTTGCCGACAAAGGTCCGTATAGTTAAAGCTATGGTTTTCCCAGTAGTAATGTACGGAAGTGAGAGCTGGACCATAAAGAAGGCAGATGCTTTTGAATTCTGGTGCTGGAGGAGACTCTTGAGAGTCCCATGGACTGCAAGAAGATCAAACCTATCCATTCTGAAGGAAATCAGCCCTGAGTGCTCACTGGAAGGTCAGATCCTGAAGCTGAGGCTCCAAGACTTTGGCCACCTCATGAAAAGAGAAGACTCCCTGAAGAAGACCCTGATGTTGGGAAAGATGGAGGGCACAAGGAGAAGGGGACGACAGAGGATGAGATGGTTGGACACTGTTCTCGAAGCTACCAACATGAGTCTGACCAAACTGCAGGAGGCAGAGGAAGACAGGAGAGCCTGGCGTGCTCTGGTCCATGGGGTCACGAAGAGTCGGACACGACTAAACGACTAATCAACAACAACAATGGAAAAGGAAGTAATAAAATGCACCATGGAAAGGGGAGAAGGGGAGTCAATATTAATTGTGTATTTTTTTTTATTTGAAATGTTATTGTTTCAAGTCTAAATAAAAATGAATTTTAAAAAGAGAGTTAACCCTTATGCTGGAGAGGGTGTATGTCTAAAGGCACATTCCTCCCCATGGGGTGGGACTGTCTTCTGCTCAAAGGTTGCTGGACCCAGTTTTTTCCACTGTCATCCATCATTAAGGGGCAACATCTTCACCTATTCCCATGTCAATGGGAAATGGGAGCAATCTAAGCGTTAAGCACAAAGAGTTACAGTCATCGTACAATCGCCGTATGCTGCAATGTTTATAGGGATATTAGATCTTGTCTTATCTCACCGGTGCGTTCCCTACAGTTGGGGAAGTCAGGTGGTTTTTATGTCTGTGTTTTTTCATGGCAAATTCCAGTCCTACGATCCAGCTGTAGTCATCAAAACTAGGTCACCATTATTATATTTTTAAACTATTTACAGATTCATAGAATTGTAGTCCATCCCCTGCAATGCAGGAATTGCAGCTTTAGTGGATCTTAAATTATCACGGTCAACTTTTTTTTTTGGATAATTTTATCATTTTCTCCCTTTTTGTAAACCGCTTTTATACAGCGGTGTGCAAATTTTATAAAACAAATAAATAATTGGCAGTGTTGGGGAACTTCTGGCCTGCTGGCCAAATTAGGCCGTAAAGATGGGTGCTGGTCTGGACTGCATGCTTAGTTCATTTTGGCGGGTAATGGCATTAGTTCAGGTGGTAGGCATCAGATCTATTAGATCAGGGGTGTCAAACTCAAATTCATCGGGGGCCGCATCAGCAGTTTGGTCACCCTCAAAGGGCCGGTTGTATCTGTAGGACTATGTGTCCACTCTTTATTATCATAAATTATTGTCACTGCATTCAATTATTACTGTTTTTTGTAATAATGTAAGTAATAACTAGCTCTGAAAGCAGAAACATAGTCAGAATAATGGCAAGTAGATATTCAAATGTACAATTATTGTACAATTTATTGAAAAATGATTTTTAGTAACAGACAGTAATTTTTTTTTAAACATACAAAATATTGAGGGGGCTGGGTCCGTGCAAAATGGACGGGCATTGCCATTAAAATCAATGGTTGGTGTGTGCGAGCCGCATCTTGTGATTATGCAGGGTGGGGTTTACCTGAGCCGCCACCCCTCCTATTTTACTCAATTTGGCACCCCTGCTAGAGCTCCTTCTCAAGGATTCTGGGTTGGCGGAGAGGAAAAGCGTGTGTGTGTGTGTGTGTGTGTGTGTGTGTATGGGAAAGCTAGGTGACCTGCCTCTTTGCAAAATCCCCGATGGCTGCACCTGCGAAAAAAGAGAGGCTCCCCATGCAGACGGCGGAGGCAGCAGCAGCACACCTGCCGGGACCTCCAGGTGCGCCCTTGAGGCCACCTCGCAGGGATGGGGGAGCCGGGTTGGTCCACTGCACATAAGCGCCGCTTTACTCATTCCTAGGGTCGCCCTGCGAAATAATGGTTGTGCTGATTAGAAAAGTGTGTGTGTTTGGGGGGGGAGTGCACCGGCCAAGGGTGCACAAAGAAGAATCGCCGTCCACAATTAATAAATCGCAGGTCGTATCAGCTCATCATCCGGCATCTCCCTCCCTCTCTTAAAAGTCTGCATGGGCGCTTATGTCAATTGGTTTTCTCTCCCTAGCTTAGATTTTCCCAAGCGAGCAAAAGAGAGATCTCCACCACCCTGCCCTGCGCCTTAGCCTCTTTCCTGCGATCTTCTGCCCAAGATCCCTAAATCCAAAAGTGAAAGATCGCTCCAAACTTTTTTTTTTGCGGCGCCCGGGAGATGTTGAAAGGGGGGGTGAGTTGCGCGGGGAGGGTGAGCGAGAGGAGAGCGAGAGGGAGAAGCCGCCCTTGCGCATGTGCGAAGGTGTCCAAACTGACAATGCTGGAGAAGATAGCAAGCTTTGGGGTTGGGAGAGAGAGAGAGAAACAGAGTCAGTGAGAAAGAAAGAAAGAAAAGAGTGGGGGAAGCAGGAAGAGTGGGGAAAACGGAGAGAAAGAGAGAGGGGGGAAGCCCCTCCACTGATTTCCCTCCCCACCCCCCACCCCGACCCCAGATATCCCCCCCACCCCAAGCAACCATCCAAGCAACGTCCGTGGGATTTGGCAGCAATGCGATCCAAAGGCAGAGCGAGGAAACTGGCCGCAAGTAGGTGCAATCACTCTTTCTGTTGCGCGCTCCCTTCTCTGCCCTGCTAGGCGTCCGGTAAAGATGTGGGTCCGTGGGGTGGGATGGAGAGGGCTCCGCTCTGGGTGGAGGGGCGGGGAGGGTGGGGGTCAGCCACTAGCCCCACAGATCCGGCCCGCCCCCGGCGCAGAACTGGCGCCCGAGAGCCTCAACTGCCCAACGTCCATCCACCTCGCGGCTGGTTTGCTGGAAAGAGAGAGAGATGGTGCGCGGCGGCACGTTGGGTTTCTCTCCTGTCTCTTTTCTCCCCACTTCCTCGCCTCCGACACAGGGAGCGTGGGGGGGAGGGGAGAAGTCCCGGCTCTGCTCCCTGGCTTGGCTTGGCTGTGCCCGGCGCTGTTTGTGTGTTTGTCTGCCAGGGTGGCGGAGAGAGAGAGAGGGAGGGAGGGGGGCGGGGAAGGATCGCTGGTGAACTTCAGCCGAGGCGGCGAAAGAGTTGAGGAAAAGTTCAGCCGCGCCGAAGAAGAGCGCCGCAAGTTGCTCGCTCGCTCCGGCGAGGGAGGGAGGGAGCCAGAGAGCGAGGCTGCAAGGACGCGGAGCGCCCCTAGTGGGCTCTGTGAAATAAACTTTAAAAACAAGCGCGTGGGGAAGGGAAGGAGGGGAGGCCGCAAAAGCAGGAGGAGGAGGAGGCGGTGGTGGCAACCTGCAGCCCAGGAGTTGGAGCAAGGCTGGCGGCCGGCGGAGGCTACACGGGCCACATGACGAGGTCTGGCGGGCCGCATTTGGCCCCCGGGCCTTGTGTTTGACACCTGTGTATTAGATCAATCTATCTTTGTATCCTGGAGGCACTCTAGCCTAGGGGTAGGCAACCTAAGGCCCGTGGGCCGGATGCGGCCCAATTGCCTTCTCAATCTGGCCCACGGACGGTCCGGGAATCAGTGTGTTTTTACATGAGTAGAATGTGTGCTTTTATTTAAAATGCATCTCTGGGTTATTTATGGAGCACAGGAATTTGTTCATATATTTTTTTCAAAATGTAGTCTGGCCCACCACATGCTCTGAAGGACAGTGGACCAGCCCAAGGCTGGAAAAAGTTGCTGACCCCTGCTCTAGCCCCATTTACCCCCCCCCATAAAAGTCCAGATGAGAACACAGGAACATACCCTCTTCTCACAGCGGCCAACCAGATGCCCATTATGGGAAGCCCACAAGCAGGGTTCAAACCCAAGAGCAACATCCTCCCCTCATGCGGTTTCTACCAAGTGACATTCAGAAGACTTTTCTGCCTCTGACAGGGGAGCGAGAACCCAGCCCTGAGACTTAGGAACCTTTCTCTCCTCTATGAATCTTTCACATCCTCTTTTAAAGCCACGCAAGCTGGTGGACATCGCTGCCTGTTTCTTCACACGGTGCCTAGTTAAACTCTGGAACTCCCTCCTGCAGGAGGCAGTGGTGGCTGCCAACCTAGATGGCTTTAAAAGAGGATTTGAGAAATTCTTGGAGGAGGAGGAGGCTGCCAAGGGCTCCAGGCCAGGGTGGCTGCGTTCTGGCTCCAGCGATGCTTCTGAATCCCAGTTGCTGGAAACGGCAGGAGGGGAGAGTCCTGCTCTTGTGTTCAAATCCTGTTTGCGGGTTTCCCTTTGGAGCATCTGGTTGGCCCCTGTGAGAACAGGATGCTGGCCTGATTCCAGCAGGCTCCCCTCATGTCCACAGAGGACCAATAGGCCCCTTGTTAGGATAACTCAACCGCCACCGCCACCCTCCTCTCTCCCAGGCTGGGCGTCTGAACGGCATCCATGTGCTCAGAGAATCAAAAGTGTAGAGTCTGATCAGCTTGTCAAGAAATCCCCCCGCAGAGCTGGCGCTTTGATCATCTGGGACGCTTCCCCTCCCTGCTTTTTTCAATTTGCAGGGAATTAAATCTTCGAAACCAGGGCGATTTCAGGCTCGGAGCTCCGCCATCGATCGCAGGCACCCGACTCCAGAGGCCGAGGCCACATGTCGGTTGCATCTAAAACCTGCTCTCTCTCCAACCCATTGACCTCAACTATTTTTGCAGAAGATTGCCTTACAAGGCGCCACGACCTTGCCCCCCCCCTTCGTCCTCTTGGACAACTTCTGCCGGCTTTTTAACCAGAGCACAGAGCACCAGATTGGTGGGCGGAAAGTCCCGGGTTCAAACGCCGCCGGCAGCATCTGCAGGAAGGAGCTGGGGGAAGAAATCTCTCCCTTCTGACCCTGTAATTCTGATTCAAGGTGAGCTGTTTTTTGCCCCCTCCAGAGTAACTCGGAAATGACTATTGAAATCTGGTGCTCAGGAAAGTCAGCCTTACACCTACATGAGAGCAGTGCACATTCAGTGTGTAATAATAATAATAATAATAATAATAATAATAATAATAATAATAAATTATTATTATTTATACCCCGCCCGTCTGGCTGGGTTTCCCCACTCTGGGCAGCTTCCAGCAAAATATTAAAATACAAATATTAAAATTGCCTTTTGAGACTACCGTATGTGTATGTGAAAAACCCTGCACAAAGGTGTGGGTTGTCAGGCGACAGATCAAGTTTCCAGTCCCTCTTGATAGGTGAGGTATCAAATTAATTGACGCCTCCCCAGGCCACTTAGATGGAGGGCTGGGTCTATTCTAGTGCCTTCTCTCTCCTCTGCCCTAACCCATCTCGAACTGGAAAGAGAGATTGACATGTGCCACTCACCTCTCTCTCTCCCCCCATCCCGAAAGCGCATCAATGCACAGACAAACCAGCCCAATGCAAATTCCACAAGGGCACCGACCACAATTCACAGCCAACTGCATTTTGGAAGTGTTAAGCCACGAGCCAGACAACTGAAGTTTTAAATTAAATTGGAAATATTAATTTATGTTGCTGTAATGTTGCTTGTGCGCGTCTTATAACAGAATCATTTAGTTGTTTCTTGGTCCTGTCTACATGGCTTTGGAATTTATTTATTTTATTTCTTAAAATTTATACATTGCTAAGATTGCAACAAAGACAAACCCCAAAGCAGTTTATAAAACCACAAAATCAAGAAAAAATGGCAACAGAACTTTGCGTATGTTGCTTTCCTCTGTTTATTTTTATTAGTTTGTTCCCTGTTCTGGGACTGAAAACACTCAATGAAGAAGAGACTATAAATACTGCAAATAAATTAATACATGGGGGGGGGGGTTTGGTTTCTCTGGAATGTCAGCCTTCCAGGTTGAAAAAAACTAAACCAGATGTCCGCTAGGGAAAAGCAGACCTTGGAAGGGGAGGGGAAAGGGATCCCGAAATTCCTCACACTAGAGCAGTGTCGGAGAAAAGGGAAACACAGGCAGGAAGGCAGCAAGGACTCCTTTCTAGGTTCCTACATTGCTGCCTGGGATCTTTTTTTTTTAAGTGCTGTTAAATAAACATGCCTCTGGAAAAAAAAAGAGCCCTATGGGATGGTTTGAAGTTATTTTTGGGAAACTATTTTTAAAATCACATGCCCAACGAATGTGACGCTCTGCTCCCTGCCGGAGATTTTCGAAATGCAACAAAGGGAGAGCTAACACTTGGGCCAGAGGGGGCGAAATCCTGCCAGCATCCTTCTCCGAGCCCTCAAACCCCGTCCCAAACACACACACACACACACACACACACACACACACACACACACCCCTCCTGTTCCCTCCAAATTGTTCCATTCAGGGGGAGTCAGCAATTTTGCAATTATTAGTTTTCCTAAAATAGCAAATGCTGTTCAAGGTCTACCTTTTTATTAAAAAGAAAAAATCTTTATTAAGCCCCATTAAGCAGAATACTCAGTGCAAAGCCCAGCCCAGACAGCCTGTTATTTTAGGACAAAGAGCCCACAGCAACTTTTGCATCTGAAGGGAGGGAGGAAGAGTTGGGACCAGGCCTTTGCCTTGGCACTGGACCCTCCTGTGTTTTAGGAAGTCAGAAAGCTGTGCTATGCTTTGCAACCACACCAGGGGGGCAGTTTAAAGCAAGCAGAGTATCTCTCTTGCAGCCTGGTGCCTTATGAGGAACGGTTGAGAAAGCTGGGTATGTTGAGCCTGCAGAAGAGGAGACTGAGAGGAAAGGGGAGTGCCATCTTCAAGTATCTCAAGGGCTGTCATCACATGGAAGAGAGAACAAGCTCGCTTTCTCCTGCTCTGGAGGGGAGGACTCGAACCAAGGGCTTCAAGGTGCAAAGAAAGGAGATTCTGACGCAACATCAGGAACGACTTTCTGGAGCTGTTCCACAGTGGAACCGTCTCCCTCGGGAGATGGTGGGCTCTCCTTCCTTTAAGCAGAGGTTGGACGGCCATCTGCCAGGGAGTCTTTAGCTGAGATTCCTGTCTTGCAGGGGGTTGGGCTAGATGACCCCGAGAGGTCCCTTCCAACTCTGCAATTCTACACTAGGCTTTAGACATGCAGCAGAACGCGGGTGGCGCTGTGGGTTAAACCACTGAGCCTAGGGCTTGCCAATCAGAAGGTCGGCGATTCGAATCCCCGCGACGGGTGAGCTCCTGTTGCTCGGTCCCAGCTCCTGCCAACCTAGCAGTTCGAAAGTGCATCAAAGTGCAAGTAGATAAATAGGTACCGCTCCGGCGGGAAGGTAAACGGCATTTCCGTGGGCTGCTCTGGTTCATAGAATCATAGAATCATAGAGTTGGAAGAGACCACAAGGGCCATCCAGTCCAACCCCCTGCCAAGCAGGAAACACCATCGCCAGAAGCGGTTCGCCAGAAGCGGCAGTCATGCTGGCCACATGACCCAGAAGCTGTATGCCGGCTCCCTCGGCCAATAATGCGAGATGAGCGCCGCAACCCCAGAGTTGGACATGACTGGATCTAATGGTCGCAGGGATTCGAACCGCCGACCTTCTGATCGGCAAGCCCTAGGCTCTGTGGTTTAACCCACAGTGCCACCCACGTCCTTAGAGATCAACTAAGTTTGTTCTTGGTATGAGCTTTCGTGTGCATGCACACTTCTTCAGATACACACACGAAAGCTCATACCAAGAACAAACTTAGTTGGTCTCTAAGGTGCTACTGGAAGGATTTTTTTTATTTTGTTGTTGACCCCTGTTATACCCCCCCAACTGACAGTTCCTCATTTCCCCCCCTTGCCAGTATCATGACAGATGTTTCTTTCTACTTCTGCCCCCAAGCCATACTGACTCATTTCCAGGTGATTTATTCGCGGGAAAGCCAAGCATTATCAGAGCATTGCGGTCAAACACCTTGGCCTGCGGGAAGCGCTGACCAGAAGGAAAACCACTTCCGTATCCATGTGCAGACACACACATTGACCACACACATTGACCAGAAGCAGATGTCTCTCATTGGGGTCTGACTTGCAAGCACCTCAGCGCCATCTTGTGGCCTCCTCTCTCAACAACACCCCAAAGGGGGTTGGGGGGGGGGAGAGAGAGAAGAGAGATTTTAAACTTTGCTAAGATTTTTGTGTCTCATTCTAGGTGTCCGGAATCAGACGGCCTGGCTGCATAAGTGCTATGCTAGATAGAAATTTAAACATAGCCAAAATGACACCGAAACAAAGAATAAAAGAGGAGTGGAAATATGTAGAAGAGTATTTAAAAAGAAGAAGATATAAAAACAGAACTAGTGATTTGCTTAGACTGAAATACACAAGGGGATAGAAAGAAGTAAAGTTATATAGTGAATGAATACTTGTAATTTATCAGTTGTATGCTATCCTTGAAGATCTATAATTTAAAGTGTTTAATTTTTATTAGAAATAGCAAAATACCAATAATAAGAATGAGAAATGATGCATAAACAGTTTGAAGTCATATTTTAACTGTTATTTTCTTTCCCCCCTTTTTATCTACCTTATCCCTGTCAGTTTTTGTTTTTCTTGCTTGTGAAATTTTGTAATTTTTTATGTGAATGATGAAGTTTATTAAATAAAAAAAATATTTAAAAAGGGGGAAAAAGAAATTTAAACATAAGCATGCACGCTTAGGAAACCTCCAGCCCCTTAACTCTTCTTGCCAGGGGTCCGCTTTCTTTGCTTTTCTCACCGTCTGCTCAGGTTTCTAGTCCCTAAAGCGAGAGGGATTGAGGGGCTGGCAAAAGCCCTGCTCAGTCATCCTGGGAGCTCAGGATCCTGTTCACCACTTTGGGGCAGAAAAGGCGTGGGCAAATAAATAACTAAGAGGCAGTGTGGAATAGTGGTTAGAGTGTCAGAGGAGGACCTGGGAGAGACCAGGGTTCGAATCCCCACCCAGCCATGGAGCTCACTGGATGACCTTGGGAGCTAATCACTGCCTCTCAGCCGAGCCTACCCCACAGGGTTGTTGTGAGGATAAAGTGAGGAGGGGAACAGCCAACAGCCATGTTACCACCTTGAGCTCCTCAGAGGAAAAGGTGGAGGGATATTAATGCAATAATAATGATAATAAACCAGCAGCAGGCATGTCCCAGCCAGAGACAAAATCCCAGTGGTCCTTAATGGAGCAGAGGCCAAACACATGGCCTCAGGGCCTGGAAACTGCCGGGTCTCATCCTGACTGTCCATCCCTTGCAGGCCTCCATCTCTTTTCAGAAGCAGCCAAGCAGCCAACACAAGTCCCCCCCCCCCCCAGGAACTGACAAAACTCACACGATTAAAATAGGACAAAATCACCAAACAGCAGCCGCCTCCTTTTTATCTGTGGGAAACTTCTGCACAGACAGTTTTACTTGGCGCTTTATTACTTTCCGCTGCTGAGGCAGCTTTTCTTCTGTCTCTCATTCTGAGGGGGCCTGGAATTTAATCTGTGATATTTTAAGGGCTTTGCTCCCCCCCCCCCGTAATAATATTTATTGTTGGCTGCCTTGGGAGTTTGTTCCAAACTTTATAATTGTACGGTTTACGTTTTTGAAATGCATGGTCATCAATAATAACATTGATATTTGGGGGGGGGTCCCAGTCTTAATAATGCCCCAAGTCCCTTCAAATTGTTAGGCTCCTGTATCTTGGGGTGTGGGGGGGTGTAGAAAGTAGGAGAGCCAATTTGCCAAGAAGTCCTTTTGTCTAGGCCAGGGGTTGGCAAGGTTTACCTTGCCTGGGCCGGTTCATTCCAGCAGAGATCCCTCCGTGGGTTGGATTGCGCCCGTGCATGAGCGCCCACATGTGCCTGCGATTTCCGGCGTCTGCGTCTGCGCAGACGCGATTTCCGGCATCTCAAAAGCGAATCCCCAAGCCGTGCAGCGCCAGTTTAGCGCAGCACGCGGGGACTCGTCGAGCAGGCGGCTCAGTTCGGCTCATGGGCCAGTTAAATGGCCCCCCATGGGCCGCTTGTGGCCCATGGGCCTCAGGTTGCCGACCCCTGGTCTAGGCGATGGCTTTGGCTGACTAGCTAAGTGCCAAGATTCACATAACCAAAGAGGTAGCTCTGTGCCACAGAACAAATTGGGGAGGGTGGGGAAAGAGTCTCTCTCTCTCTCTCTCCCCCCCCCCCCCCAGGGTAGGAGAAGAATAGCCAGAGAGTTGGGTATGAGCTGAGCTGGAAGCAGGCCGGGCAGAGTTGGAAGGAACACCCAGGGTCATCTAGTCCAACCCCCTGCAATGCAGGAGTCTCAAGATGTGGTCCCCCATCCAATTTGAAACCATACCGGACCCTGCTTAGCTTTGCAAATGCGCTAGCAGTATTATTGCTGGACCATTAGGAGCTGACGAACGGAGAAGCGAGATCTTTTGTGGGGCTTGACGCTGTGAGCCCCTCCGTTATCGTGCTCAGGTTGCACATCTGTGCAAATAGGGCCACATACCCTAAAAACACCATAGTCTCCGCTAACCTTCATTCCAAGCCGAACCCCAAATAAGTGAAGGAACCCCTGGACTTGCACCACTCGGGAGACTGAAATGGGGTGTCACAAGAATACAGGCTTGCCTTCCTTGGAGGGTTTTAATCAGAGCTTGGGTGGCCCTCTGTCATGGAAGCTTCAGTTGCAATTCCTGTATTGCAGGGGGGGTGGACTGGATGACCCTTGGGGTCCCTTCCAACTCTAGAGTCTAGAGTCAGGCAATAATAACACCCCTGGAGTAAGGTGATTATAGAGAGTGTGTGCAAGCATTGCACCTCCCAGAGAAGGGCCGCCCCAGTTTCCTCGCCGGGCGACAGCCTACCTGCTCAAAAGGTCAACCTGAGAAAGGCAGGCAGGCAGGCAGAAACATTCCTGGGATGAGGACAGGTCCAGACCCTCGACCACCAGGCAACTCTTCCCCATGACCGGGATCCTGCCTGCAATGGAATCAGCTTCCCACAATCACCTTCCAGCAAGAGCCTTAACTACACAGCAAGCTTCTGCACTGCCTGAGCCACTGTTACTCCTGACCGAGGTTCCCTGTCTTAGCCAGGACCTGGAAGCAGAGCTGGACGCTTTCAAAAAGCTTGCAATCCCTCTTGGCATTAACTACATAGCTGTCAACCCTCCCTTTTTTGGCGGGAAACTCCCTTATTCCAATGCCGTTTCCCGCTGCTATCCCGGATTGTTGATATCCCTTAAATTCCCCGGATTTCAAAGGAAGCAGCTCCTCTCCCTCCCTGCCGCCAGGGAGGCTCCTCAGCTGCGTTGCTCGGCTGCCAATAAGGAGTCTGAGACCGACTGGGGGCGGAGCTTGCATGCCTTGTGCAGCCAGACCCTCATGCCCAACCAGACAGAGAGCCTGCCTGCCGCCTACGCGCTCACTCTTTCGCTCACCCATTCACACGCAGCCTCTGGAACGCAGGGTGGCGAGGCTACTTGGTGCCATTGCACCGCCCTTGCGGCATCCCTTATTTCAAATCCAAAAGTTTGGAAAAATCCCTTATTTTCAAATCCAAAAGTTGACAGCTATGATTAACTATGGTTAAGAGCAGAGGCGCCGGTGCTCTGGGCCACACATGTTGACAACAACAAAAGAGGTGCCGGTACTGCGCACCCTTGGGTACCCCTGGGGGGGGGGAGGGGCACTAGTCCCTTGTAAGAGGAGGGAGAACAGTTGGGCTCCTGTGATAAATGCAATGTTTATAATGTAATTTCTGAAATTGCAGGAGCACAGAAACATATAGTTGAAGTGTTTCCCTCTAAAAAACAAAAGGAGTTATTAATTGCAAAACGCCTCATTGCCAATGGTTCTATCAAGGGGCATCTTTCAAGGGGAAAGTCACCCGACTTAACAGTGTGCAAGGCTTGTTTCTGGCCAGTCTCACCTCTTGGCCGCTGAGCTGCCCCCAGCACCCACAGGGGAACGAGCCCCGGCAGCTGCTGCTTCTGTGCCGCCCCCAAGTTCCCCAAGTCGTGGGAAGTTCCCGGGACAGCAAGACCCGGGTTGGGCTCCCTTTAGGAGGAAGAGAATGTTCTGGGGACTTGTGGGATTTTGCAGTACAGTCCTACATCTGGTTTATTTGTAAATGTTCTACTGCAGAAATGCAGGCAAGGGGGACTTGATCTCCTTCCGCAGGGCCTGTAAGACGGAGCTATTCCGCCTGGCCTTCAATCTAGCCTGATCCTCCATTCCTTTTTCCCTTTCCTTTTTCTATGAAGAAACCCTTCTGGGACCCCCCATTTAAACTCTTCCCTGGTCTCCTTGCTGGCCCTAGCAGGACTAACTTGGCCAGTTAGCCCTGGCGATGCTACATTTATGTTGTATTTTATGCTGTTTTTAAGCTGGTTTTTAAGTCGTTTTTAATCAATGTTTTATATTTGTTGTTAGCCGCCCTGAGCCCGGTTTTTAAATCGGGAAGGGTGGGGTATAAATAAAAATTTATCATTTATTATTATTAAGGGGGAAGAAAGAAGGCTCCTTTCATGCTGCATGTATCCAACCCAACGCCAGGTCTCCAGAGGGACAAAGGCTCTGCCACCCATCCACTCTCTGCCTCCGCAATGTGTATCCAAACACCCGCACAAGTTGCATCAAGGATTCTCCCCCTAAATCAGGCATGTCCATGTCCAAAGTCTGTTTGGGGGCCCTAATACGGCCCGCCGGTCAGATTAATCTGGCCCCTGTGGCAGTTTATTTCCTGGGTAAAATCCCCCCAAAAGCTCAATAACTTCAATCCTAAAAAAAGGTCAACAACTTTGGTCGGCCCTCCGCATGTCCACTTCATCAAATCTGGCCCTCTGGGGAAAGTTTGGGCACCCCTGCCCTCCTAAGGGAAATGGGGCAGGGAGTAGATCACCTTCTAAAGCTCTGCTCCTCTGTTCAAAGTACTCAGGACAGATCTCCAGCATATTGTCTCCAGCCATTTGCTCCCATTGAAGCAACACCAGCCAGTCATTCTGTGCCTTAATATCCATAACAAAGGAAGGCTGCCCAGTCGCCTGAACAAGAAAAGCCAGATGAATCACAGTGGCCATCCAGATGCTCAGGATGCTCAGGATGCCCAAGAGCACTTTCCTCTCCTCTGCCATAACTACTCGGAACAGTACTCTGCATAACTTTAGCAAGAGTTTCAAGACCACATAGAAACCCTGCTAAAATGAAGGGGGGGAGTCTGCAGTACTTGGGGCGGCCACTAGAGGGCAGGCCTCCCCTGGGATTAGACAACATTGCCATTCAAAATATATACCGTATTTTTCCGTGAATAACGTGCCCCCGTGTATAAGGCACCCCCTATTTTGGGGGTCTCAAATTAAGAAAATGGGGGGAGATTGCCCTCGTGTATAAGACTACCTCCCCTTTTTAAACATTATTTTTTAGTAAAAAAAAGCTTAGTCTTATACTGTAGAAGGAAAAGTGCGGTATATTTCTGCATGTGGGGAGCGCTTCTCTTTTGCACCCTCAGGGTTCTTTATGGCAGAAGTTCAGCAATTAAAGCAAAATGCTTTGACATTTCCTAAGATGCTGGCTGGTAAATGAAAGGTTTGAATCAATACTTATTTATAAATCCATTTTTAAGAAAAAAAAACACCACCAGACGCCCAGAAAAGAATAAAAAAAGAGAGAAGCTGCCTGCAGTTTTGAAGTCTAATGGAAGGCCAGATCCCTTAGAGAGGAAAGGGAAGGAGGGTGAGAGCTTCTCCAGGAAGATGATGATGATGATGATGATAATAATAATAATAATAATAATAATAATAATAATAATAATTTATTATTTATACCCCGCCCATCTGGTCGAGTTTCCCCAGCCACTCTGGGCGGCTTCCAATCAAATATTAAAATGATACAGCATTAAATATTAAAAACTTCCCTAAACAGGGCTGCCTTCAGATGTCTTTTAAAAATAGGATAGCTGCTTATTTCCTTGACATCTGCTGGAAGGGCGTTCCACAGGGCGGGCGCCACTACCAAGAAGGCCCTCTGCCTGGTTCCCTGTAACCTCGCTTCTCGCAATGAGGGAACCGCCAGAAGGCCCTCGGAGCTGGACCTCAGTGTCCGGGCTGACCGATGGGGGTGGAGACGCTCCTTCAGGTATACTGGACCGAGGCCATTTAGGGCTTTCAAGGTCAGCACCAACACTTTGAATTGTGCTCGGAAACATACTGGGAGCCAATGTAGATCTCTCAGGACCGGTGTTATGTGGTCCCAGCGGCCACTCCCTGTCACCAGTCTAGCAGCCGCATTCTGGATTACTGGTAATTGCAGTTTCCGGGTCACCTTCAAAGGTAGCCCCACATAGAGCGCATTGCAGTAGTCCAAGCGGAAGATAACCAGCGCATGCACCACTCTGGCGAGACAGTCCGCGAGCAGGTAGGGTCTCAGCCTGCGTACCAGATGGAGCTGGTAGACAGCCGCCCTGGACACAGAATTGACCTGGGCCTCCATGGACAGCTTTGAGTCCAAAATGACTCCCAGGCTGCGCACCTGGTCCTTCAGGGGCACAATTACCCCGTTCAGGGCCAGGGAGTCCCCCACACCCGCCCGCCTCCTGTCCCCCAAGAACAGTACTTCTGTCTAGAACAGGCATGGATGTCAAGCAGTCACATCTTAGAAGCAAGAGGCCTAAAACAGGGAGTCATAGACAAATAGAATTGTAGAGCTGGAAGGAGACCTCAAGGGTCATCTAGTCCAACCCCCTTCCATGCAGAAAGCACAGCGAACGAATCCCTAGCAGATGGCCACCCAAACTGCCTAAAAGCCTTCAAGGAAGGAGAGTCTGTTCCACTGTCAAACAGCTCCGGAAGAGCAGGAAGCAAGTTGCTCCATCTCCCCTGGTGCAGACCTTCAGGTATTTGAGGGTGGCTATCAGATCACCTCTCTGTTTTCTCTTCCCCAAATCCATCAACCGTTCCTCATCAGGCTCAGTTTCCAGACCCTGGGTCACCTTGGTCCCCCTCCTCTGCCCACCTTCCAGCTTGTCAACATCCTTCTTAAATTGTGGCGCCCGGAATTGGACACAGGACTCCAGGCAGTGCCAGATTTACGTAGAAGCTAAACAAGCTATAGTTCAAGGCCCCACTCTCTTGGGGCCCCCCCAAAAAATTTAAAGGGAAAAAAACAACCTGGATGTACATTTGCAAAATATAAGATAAAAAAAACAAATAAAATAAAGCCTACATGCAGCAACCGTGTTTTGTGTTGTGTGGGCTCCTAGGATGTAAGTCTGGTGTTTGAGCGGCGTTGGAAGCAGGCTGGAAGCTGGAGACACAGAGACCTGCTTGCTCCGTGCTGTATCCAAAGTTGCAACTGACAGGGAAACAAGAGATGATGGGGGTGTTAATGCTGCAAGGCTCAGGTTGAATATATGTGCAAATAAAGCCATATATCCTAAAGGCAGCCCATATATCCTAAAGCCATGTATCTGAAGGCAGCCCTGTTTAGGGAAGTTTTTAAGGTTTAATGCTGTATTGTGTTTTTAATATTCGGTTGGGAAACCCAGCCAGATGAGTGGGGTATAAATAAATATATTATTATTATTATTATTATTATTATTATTATTATTATTATGACACCACAGGCTCCGCTGACCTCCACTCCAAGGAAACTGAACCTAGGCAAGGGCCTGGAACCCCTGGAGCATCTCGACTGCTTGGAGATTGGGGTGCATGCAACAGTGGTGTCAGAAGTGGGATGGTGTTTCCCATAGGAGCAAGTGTGAGCTCAGAGATTGGGGTGGTGTGTAACAGTGCAAAGATTAAGGATGCTGTAGGATTCCGGAGCTAGAAGCCTCTCAGGAGGTCTGCGCTGGTGGTCCAGTCTCTTCAAGGGGAATGTGTTTGTGTCAACGCTGAGGAATCACAGGCAAGCAATGTGACAGCAGCTTCCTAGGCTGTGGGCTTCTGCAAGTGTGGGGGCAAAGCCAGGCACTCTCCCCTCTTTCCCCGGTCAAACGTGGAACCCTCCCTGCTTCAGATCCATCGGGAGACGGCCGGGCGCCAGGCTTGTCACTCTGTGGCCATTCACAGAAAGCCTTGGCTGACTCCAGGCGCACTTGGATTGACAAGACGGACGCACTGGAGAGGGAGCCAGGCCAGCCGCTGTCCCTCGCCAAGGCCAGCAGCCAAAGTGGGGGGGGGGGGGAAATCCCAAAGGAACAGGGCCAGCAGCCAAGCAAGGAAAGGACTCCGTCACCTGCCTGACTCAACCACACAGAGCGCAGCAGCCCATCTACGCGGCTGCATGGATGCCTGATGTGAAGTCCCAGGGGGGCCTGCCCACCCCCACTTCCGTTTGGGCTACTGCAAAGGGATGCACCCTGGAATCTGAAAGAAGAAAGATGCTTCGAGGAAGAACCAAACAGGAGAGGACAAAAGAAGCATCCCTGTGAGAAGGACAGGCGAGCAGCCAGCTCCCAGGCAAACCTTCCCCCATGGGCCGGGCTCACCTGCCCCTAGGCAAGGGGTCAGCAACCTTTTTCAGCCATGGGCCGGTCCACTGCCCCTCAGACCTTGGGGGGGCTGGACTATATTTTTTGGGGGGGAATGAACGAATTCCTATGCCCCACAAATAACCCAGAGATGCATCATCTACAGTAATAAAGTGCAAGTGTCTCTGCGTCCAGTCCCTGTGTCCGTCCCTGTGTCCTACTGCGCATGTGCCCCACAGACACAGGGATTGGAGCGCAGAGACTTCGGGCGGCCGGGCTGTTGAAGCAGCGGGTGCGCGCTCGCGTGGACTTACTTCTAAGCGGCAGCGGCCGTTACAAGTGGCGGCTGAGTTGGCCTGCCGGGGCCTGGCTAGTGCCAGTGCCGCCGCCGCCGCGGTGCGCCTCCTGCGCTGCCTGCTGAAGGGCCATTCGGCGTTGGCCGGGGCGCCCAAGTACATCGAGCACTTCAGCAAGTTCTTGCCGTCCCCGCTTTCCATGATGTTCTAGCGCCCGTTAATTTAACGGGCTTAAAGTCTACTAGTTTTAAATAAAAGGACACATTCTACTCATGTAAAAACACGCTGATTCCCAGACCGTCCGCAGGCCGGATTGAGAAGGAGATTGGGCCGCATCCGGCCCCCAGGCCTTAGGTTGCCTACCCCTGCCCTAGGCAGTCAAGTCTGATTTGCCTCTGCTTTTTAATCCTGTGGTTTCTCCCCTTCTGGCATATTTAAGGTTTATTTTGACTTTCATAAGGACCTAAGGACAGCCAGCTGGATCAGGCCAAAGGGGGGGGGGCATCTTGTCCAGGATCCTGTCCTCACAGTGGACAACCAGATGCCCCAACGGGAAACCTGCAAGCAGGATCCGACTCAGAAGAATTGATGCATCCGACCGTGGAAGCGGAGCCAAACCATCCTGGCTAGTAGCCCTCGCTAGCCCTCTCCTCCTCCACGAATTCGTCTCCTCCTCTTTTCATGCCATCCCTGCCTCCCGCCCTTCCTGAACTTTCTTTCCGTAGCCGCTCTGATCTCTGTTCAGGCCTTTTGGTGCACGGAGGAGGCAGCTCTCAGGGGGCTCTGTGACCATCACCTCTGGCTGCGCATGAGCTCAGGATTGGACAGGGCAACCTCAGGGGGTCCCTCGCCATTTTTGCAAGCACATCTTCTGAACTTCCTAGCTGCACGGCCGGCTGGGGGGGAGGGGGGGCCTCTGCCTTTCCACACCTCCTGCCACCACGTGTGCTTGTGCACACCAGCATCGTGGAATGTGCAGCCGCTCCGCGGAAACCCAAGCCCTCGCCACCTGCAGGCCCCTTTCACAGCTGCTCAAAGCAGGCCCCCACCCAGGGAGAGGCAGGGCTCTCTAAACCCATTAGAGCAGATCCCACCGTGACTAAGGCGGAGAAGGGGATTACGGACGGGGCTGGGAGGGGCAGGCGGATCACGGAGCAGAGGACCTTTGTACCAGGATCCAGGCAGTAAACCTTTAAAGCGGAACAGGGGGAAGAAGGCTCCGTCTCCACAAATGGTGCCTCTGGTCTGGCCAATGGGGCCAGCTGCCCGTTTCCCTGTTCTTGGCAGATTCAACGGCCGGCACGGCGCTCTCCCAGAAATGAAAGGGCCCTTTAATCCTCCGGTACAAACAGCGTCGCAAGAAGGCATCCAGGGTGGTGGCTGAGGGTGTCGGGCCCAGCAAGAGGGGTTTCGGGGGCCTTGCAAAGCCAGCTCCCCCCAGGCTCAGTCAGGGACTGGTTTGGCTCTCTGCCCTGCAGGGTTGTTGTGAGGGGGAAGAACTTTGCACAAGCCGCTGTGCTGCTTGGAGGAAGGAATAGATACCAATATAATTCCTTTAATTCACCTGAAGCGATCGTTTTCATGCCATCTCGCACACAAACATGCACAGCCCGCGATCCAGCAGCAACATGAATTAATTCCAAAATACAGTGGTACCTCGGGTTACGAAACCAATTCGTTCTGGGGTGCCGTTCGCACCTCGAAAAGTCCGTAACCCGAGCGGTGCTTTTGCGCATGAGCGAAAGCGCAATATCGCGCTTCTGCGCATGCAGGAACTGCGCAGAACGCTTCTGCACATGCGCACGGGGAGAAACCCGGTAACTGAAACCATCATCAGAAGTGTACGGAACAATCTCACATTTACAGAGCAAAATATCCTCTTGAATTATATGTCCAGCACATGGGACCTTACAAAAAGACAATACGAGTGGATTCTTTCCACAGCAAAAAGACAGATACTGATGAATTGGAAAAAGAAAAGCGGTGGCTCCCTTCTACGACTGGATTGAAGACTTATACAAACTTGCAGCATATGAACACCTTGCATATAAACAGAGACTTGCCATGGACAAATTCATGGATATCTGGAATCCATTCTTACAAATACTGCAATAGGTTAAGATCTGGTGAAGTACAATAACAACCTTGTAAAATATACAGTTTTGGGTCGTCCCCCCCCCCTTTGTTTTCCCTTCTGCACGGGTTCCGTTTCTCTTTTTATTTTTCTCTTTTTGGTTTGCGTCTCAACATGTTTGGTGCATGTGTAGTTATATACTTTTTGAATTTTCAATAAAGATTTTACCCCCCTCAAAAAACAACAACCAAGCTCTGAATGCAGCAGTCACACAGATAATGCAGGGAGCTGCTTCGCAACCTGCCAGCCACTGCCCACTGGTCCACCCTCTAAAGGTAAAAAAAAGGTCAAGGACCCCTGGACGGTTAAGTCCAGTCAAAGGCGACTATGGAGTTGTGGCACTCATCTCGCTTTCAGGCGTTTGTCCACAGACAGCTTTCCGGGTCTTGTGGCGCAGCAGAACACTGTGACGGAAACCAGAGTGCACGGAAACGCCGTTTACCTTCCCGCCGCAGAGGTACCTATTTATCTACTTGCGCTGGTGTGCTTTCGAACTGCTAGGTTGGCAGGAGCTGGGACAGAACAATGGGAGCTCACTCCGTCACGGGGATTCGAACCGCCGACCTTCCGATCAGCAAGCCCAAGAGGCTCAGCGGTTCAGACCACAGCGCCACTAGCTCAGTGCTGACCTCTCTGGCTGGCAGCAGCCTCTCCAGGGTTTCAAGGCAGGGAGTCTTGTTCCCAGCCCTTCCTGCAGGTGTGGAAGGGGACTGAACCCGGCTCCTTCTGCAAGCAGAGCAGGTTCTCGGCCCACTGAGCCACAGCAGCCAAAAGCCTCAAGACCCGAGAAGCAAAACTCAGCAAGCCCTCAACAACTCAGTTCATCCTCCAGGGCGCCTGCAAAGTGCAAATCCCTCTAAGGCAGGCAGCCTTCCTCCAGCTCAGCATTCGCCAGGGCACCTGTGACTCTGCTGCATTGCACAGGGCCCTCCCTGGCCACCTGAGCCCCCTCTCCTTGGCAAGGGAGAAGGGATCCCTGCCCCCAGCTACCCCCCCAGCCCTGGGTTTGGGGGCCTCTTCAACAGGCAGCCGAGGACACATTTGTCACTCAACAACCGGTGATTAACAGCGACTTCACAACAGCCGCCAGCCCAGCCTCCATCTCTGGGCAGAGTTTTATTGCCAGCGAAGGCAGGGAGAGGGTCCAAAGGAACAGATGTCCTCATTGTGCTCCTTTTGTGGGGGGAGGTTGGAGGAAAGGGGTGCAGGCAACTGGACTAGGGCGGGGAAGAAGAGGCGGGAAGACACACAGACCGCGAGTCCCCTTGCATGGACAGAGGGTGGGGGTCAGTGGCAACCACAAACAATGGCATATGCACACCCCAGGAAGTCCTGATCGTGCCAGTCTAAAATCCACCCAGAACAGGATTCTATTCTCTCCAAACCAAGATGCCCTTTTGCAGGTCTCCAGGGTCCTACCATGTAAGCGTTGACTGGCCCTGCAGGCCTCAAACCAGTGCTAGAAACTCCTATACTGGGAGCGGCTGCCGAGACCACATAACACCGGTCTTGAAAGACCTACATTGGCTCCCAGTACGTTTCCGAGCACAATTCAAAGTGTTGGTGCTGACCTTGAAAGCCCTAAACGGCCTTGGCCCAGTAGACCTGAAGGAGCATCTCCACCCCCATCATTCTGCCCGGACACTGAGGTCCAGCGCGAGGGCCTTCTGGCGGTTCCCTCACTTTGAGAAGCGAAGTTACAGGGAACCAGGCAGAGGGCCTTCTCTGTGGTGGCACCTGCCCTGTGGAACGCCCTCCCAGCAGATGTCAAAGAGAACAACTACCAGACCTTTAGAAGACATCTGAAGGCAGCCCTGTTTAGGGAGGCTTTTAATGTTTAATAGATTATTGTATTTTAATGTTCTGTTGGAAGCCGCCCAGAGTGGCTGGGTATAAATAATAAATTATTAGTAGTAGTAGTACGGTAGTAGTAGTATTAGTATTAGTATTATTATTATTATATAAGCTAGGCACCAAGTGGCAACTTAAACCTATGTTGTGGTCACCACAGCAGAATGTCTATTCACCAGGGGGTTGGGCTAGATGACCCTCAGGGTCCCTTCCAATGCGGCGATTCTACGATTTTATGATCTCAGCTACATCGCTCGACTGTAGCTTGCTCTTGCAACAAATCGCTCGTCCCAACATGCAAGAAGGAGAAACGCGCACAGCGGAAATGGAAATGGTATTAACTGTGGACGTAGGCAGAGGTTTTTAAACTGGCTGCCAGTGCCAACCTGGCGCCCAGAAATCTCCACATAGTCGCAACTGGACCCACGCCAGTAGCAAAACGTGCCTGGCCCCTGGGGGATTTCAAACACGGCCTTGAACATAAGGTTAGAACCAGGGTGGATAAAAATCAATTATTATTATTTTTAAAATAAATTTTAAAAATCTGATTTTTTTATTTAAATCGGATTTTTAAAATGAAATGCTATTGGAGGAAAAAAATCTTTCTAAAGATAGTTTTTTATTTAAGTTACACTATAGTTCAAAGGCTATTCATCAGGAAAAAAGGATTTTGTTTTTTTTAATTGTTTAACCATTAATTTGTTAACCATTGTTAACAAACATGGATACATCTGCTATAATGTCATTGTTTTAGTTAAATAAATTGTTATTAAGGAAATGGTCATTTTTCTCCTTCCAATAAAGTACAGCAGAAAAATTGTCCAAATGTAAACAGTTAACTTATTAAACCTCACAATAATTTCACAATTATCTGTCTATGCATTTCTAATAGTATAACCAAATCAGTGATTTTTCATACAACTGTAAAAACTACTCTGAAATTTTGTTATTCCAAAAACGAAACCTTCACCTGGTTGTAAATATTAAGATTATACCAGCAAGAATGAGTCTTTCTGTAAAAAAAGAAAAGGGGGGGGGGAGATTTAAAACAAGCCTTATTGACCAGTGATTTAAATCGATTTGATTTAAATCAAATCCACTCTGGTTAGAGCAAAAGCAGAGAGGGAAGCCAAGGGGCAGAACAGCAGCCCAAACGCCCTCTCCCCTGCTGTGGTTCCCAGGAACTGGTATTCAGAAGCCGCACAGGCAGAGCACTGGCCTCCCCGGCTAGTAGCCATTGACTGCCCTCCCCTCCATGAAACTGCCCAAGTCCTCTTTTTAAGCCATCCAGGTGGCCATCACCGCTTCCTGCAGCAGCAAGTTCCACAGTTCAACTGTGTGCTGCAAGAATTAAGTAGAATTCCATGGCAAAACTTCTGCACTGCAGGCAGAAGGTGAGTCCGGGGCCCTGATCGGCCTGGCAGTGATGCGGCCTCTTTCCCCTCTCCCTCTTTCCGTTCACAACGTTTTTTCTCGGGCTGAAGGGAGAGCAAAAACACTTTCTGCAAGTCTCCGGTTCGGTTTTCATGCTCTGTCCCTTAAACCTCCTGCATGACAACACTGGCCCCCCCAACCCCCCCACTTGCATGAAGGTTCCCTGGCGTCAGAGGCCACAGCAAACATCTCCGGAGCCATTTCCACCTCCCACCGGCAGAAGGGGGCAGGGTGGGATAGATTTGGGAGCAGTGATGGACGCTGCCCTCCCTGGACTTCCGCTGCAGGGTAAATATAGATAGGGATCCCGTCTCTTTGGAGACAGGAAAGACCCCCCCCGCCCCACCCCCGCCCCAATTGGCCAGGCTTTGCAGGCACTTTCCCTTTTCGTGGCTGAGGGTGTTGTAAAACGAGTGCAAAACAGGAACCGAAGCATCCGGCTTGGAGAGAGCTGGCCTCACAAACATTTTCTCTGCAGGGGCTGGAAGTAGTTATTCTACACCTACTTATCATTATTTATGGCGTTTATATCCCACAGGGACGCGGGTGGCGCTGGGGTCTAAACCACAGAGCCTCTTGGGCTTGCCGATCAGAAGGTCGGTGGTTTGAATCCCCGTGACGGGGTGAGCTCCCGTTGCTCGGTCCCAGCTCCTGCCCACCTAGCAGTTTGAAAGCACGTCAAAGTGCAAGTAGATAAATAGGTACCGCTCTGGCGGGAAGGTGAACGGCGTTTCCATGCGCTGCTCTGGTTCGCCAGAAGCGGCTTAGTCCTGCTGGCCACATGACCTGGAAGCTGAATGCCGGCTCTCGGCCAATAAAGCGAGATGAGCGCCGCAACCCCAGAGTCGGACACGACTGGACCTAACGGTCAGGGGTCCCTTTACCCTTTACCTATCCCACTTTTTTTCTTCAGCATGTTGAAGGTGGCAATAGGGTCCACATTTAATCTGCCCCCCCAACCCCGTGAGGGCGGTCAGGCTGAGAGGCAGCGAGTGGTGGCCCCCCGAGGTCACCCCAGGGAGCTTCACGGCAGAGCAGGGGATTCGAACCCTCATCTCTCCCCGGTCTGACACTCTAACCCAGGGGTTGTCAACCTGCTCCCTACCACCCACTACTGGCCGTTTCAGGATTCTAGGTGGGTGGTAGGGGGTTCTACGGCACAAGCTGAATCGAGCACTGGTGGGCGGTATGGAAATTTTACCATCAAGAAAGATGCATTAGTGGGCGGTAGGTATAAAAAGGTTGACTACCCCTGCTCTATGATTCTATGATTCTATGCTCTAGGGATGCGGGTGGCGCTGTGGGTTAAACCACAGAGCCTAGGGCTTGCCGATCAGAAGGTTGGCATTTCGAATCCCCATGACGGGGTGAGCTCCTGCTGCTCGGTCCCAGCTCCTGCCCACCTAGCAGTTTGAAAGCACGTCAAAGTGCAAGTAGATAAATAGGTACTGCTCCGGTGGGAAGGTAAACGGTGTTTCCGTGCATTGCTCTGGTTCGCCAGAAGCAGCTTAGTCATGCTGGCCACATGACCTGGAAGCTGTACGCCGGCTCTCTGCCAATAAAGCGAGATGAGTGCCGCAACCCCAGAGTTGGAGATGACTGGACCTAATGGTCAGGGGTCCCTTTACCTTTTACCCCTGCTCTAACCACTGCCCCACACTGGTTCTCTCTCTCTTCTGCGGTGAAGAAAGCATATGCAAAGGGCCTCCTTTGCATTTTGAGCTGCCTTGTGGCACTGAAAAGGGATCTGCCAGAGACAAAGCGGCTTTCGCAGCCTCTGTCCGCCTCTTTCAGGCTTCCTTCCTGCAAGCAGAGATGAAGGACGGCTGATCAGGCACCAGCAAATCTTCAACTGGGTCTGAGGCGGGAAGTTCCCTTCAGTTGCAATCGCAGCCATTAAGTCCAAGGAGAAAGTCCAGCCACAGCCACTCTTGTGGACTTATTCCTCTCTCTCTCTCTCTCTCTCTCTCTCTCTCTCTCTCTCTCTCTCTCTCTCTCTCTCTCTCACACACACACACACACACACACACACACACACACACCCCATTCACAGGCTTGCCTCCCCTCTCCAGCCCAACTGGTGCTGAGAGAAGCTCATTCAAGCTGCCCCTGGAAGATTTCCAATTTGATTAAAGGAAAAGGAGTTCACTAATCAAGTTCTTAGGAGCAGAAGCTAGAAGAAAACACCGCTGGCTTGAGAGGGGAGGGAGAGTCCCCAGTTAAACTGTGCCATGTCGCCCTATCCCGTCCCCATTCAGTCCCACAGAGAAATTCAGGCCTTGAAAAGGACCAGATATTTAAAAGGGGGTTGGGGGAGAGAGAGAGAGAGACAGACAGACAGACAGAATGCCAGGAGCCTCTGTTGCCAGCTAGACTACTGCGCCCAGCTCCACACGGAGCTCCCACCAAAGGCGGACTGGGAAATTCTCATCTCCAGCCTTTGCAAAGGGTTGCTTTCAACCTTCAAAAACCAAGAGCTCTTGGATCGCGGGCAAGAAAACCTCCTGTGCTCTCCAGCCACTGCTATTCAGAAAACTGCTCCCTCCCACTGTGGAGACAGAGCAGAGCCATCCTTGACAGGGCAGCCCTAAACAGGTAAGTTTTTAACATTTAATTATGCTTTTATATCTGTTGCAAGTCACCCAGAATGGCTGGGGCAACCCATTCAAATGGGTGGGGTATTATTATTATTATTATTATTATTATTATTATTATTGCAGTGGACACTCTGGTTACGGATTTAATTCGTTCTGGGGGTCCGTGCGCACCCCAAAAAATCCGTAACCAGAGGCCCGCTTCTGCGCACGTGCACAGAGCGCTTCTGTGCATGCGCATGCGGCAAAACCCGGAAGAATACACTTCCGGGTTTGCCGCATTCGTAACCTGAAAGTTACGTTACCAGAGCGGTATGTAACTAGTGGGTCTACTGTATTATTATCCTGTCAAGTAGCTATCAAAAGCCTTCTCCTCCTCCATGTGTCCAATCTTCTTTTAAAGCCATCCAGGTCAGTTGCCATCATTGCCTCCTGTGGCAGGGAGTTCCATAGTTTAACTCTGTGCTGCACGAGGAAGGACTTCCTTTTTGTGCGTGCCTTGAATCTTCCAACTCTCAGCTCCGTTGGATGTCTGTGGGTGGCAAGGTTAATAGAGAGGGAGGAGAACGTTTCTCTGCCCCCTGTCTCCACGCCGCGCCTCATTCCATAAACTCCCATCGCGTCTCCTCTCAATACCTTTAAGTATGGCCATCTCCACCACGAGCTACAACTCCCGGGCGCCCCAGCCAGCTCAGCCACGCTGCTTGTCCAAAACATCTGGAGGGCACCAGGGTGGCATTTGCAGCTGCCGCTGGGTGGCCCAAACGCATCCGAGATGCCTGCCCAAGGTTTCCTCAAGCCTCTTCCTTCTGAGCACTTGACAGATATTCTGGGCTGCGACGCTGTGCCGGATTTGGCTGACTCATCCGGTATAATAGAAGCACATCTGCTCCAGCCTCATGACCTGGAAAAGCATCTTTTGCACAGCAATTGCACAGGGGGGGGGGGAGTTGACACAGAAGCGGCGGTGGCAGCAACAGTCTCTGCATGCTGTGCCCAACAGACAGACAGAGGTCAACATTTATTTTCGAGGCAACCGAAGGGGAGAGGAGAGGAAGAATAAAGGGAGAGAGAGAGAGAGCTTTGTTTCCTGGAAAACCACAGGCTAATTCTGCGGTGGCCAAAGCAAAGGGAAGAGTAACAAATGGAAGAGGCGCAGCAAAGGCCGGCAGTTGCAAAGGATGAAAGTGATTTAATTATCTGGAGCTGCAAAGGGGGCGGGGGGCGCCAAAGGTCAGGGCTCTGGAGGAGTCACATGACAGGCACCCAAAATGTCTTCTGGGGCAGAGCCACTGAAGTCTGACAGCTGGCCGGCTCGGGAAAAGGTTGCAGCGTTTGGGACTTTTCAGGCGGCGAAGAGATGTTTATAAAATTTTGAAAGCTGGGGGCAAGTGGGTAGAGGTTGTTTCTTCCCCTCCCTCTCTCATAAGACTAGAACTCATGTGCATCCCAGGAAGCTGGATGTTGGAAGATTCGGGGCAGGCAAAAAGAAAGTCATTCTCCGTGCAGAGTTAAACTCCTGCATCTAGATCAAGGGAAGTAATCGTACCACTGTATTCCGCTCTGGTCAGACCTCACCTGGAATACTGTGTCCAGTTCTGGGCACCACAGTTCAAGAAGGATACTGACAAGCTGGAACGTGTCCAGAGGAGGGCAACCAAAATGGTCAAAGGCCTGGAAACGATGCCTTATGAGGAACGGCTTAGGGAGCTGGGTATGTTTAGCCTGGAGAAGAGAAGGTTAAGGGGTGATATGATAGCCATGGTCAAATATATAAAAGGATGTCATATAGAGGAGGGAGAAAGGTTGTTTTCTGCTGCTCCTGAGAAGAGGACACGGAGCAATGGATTCAAACTACAAGAAAGAAGATTCCACCTAAACATTAGGAAGAACTTCCTGACAGTAAGAGCTGTTTGACAGTGGAATTTGCTGCCAAGGAGTGTGGTGGAGTCTCCTTCTTTGGAGGTCTTTAAGCAGAGGCTTGACAGCCATCTGTCAAGAATGCTTTGGTGGTGTTCCTGCTTGGCAAGGGGTTGGACTGGATGGCCCTTGGGGTCTCTTCCAACTCTAGGATTCTATGATTCTAGGAGGCAGGGATGGATGTCCACCAACTTGGAAGGAGAGCTCTGTGCCAACAGAAGAGAAACTGGACTGGACGCACCAGTGAGCCACAAAAAGGTCAGACCATTTTGGAAGGAGGTGGCCGTTGGGTGCCCATAGCTCCCCTGCCAGAGGAAGGCTGGGTTACAGGTGTAAGTAAGGCCTTGTCATCACCAAACAGCTGTGCTCAGAAGGTCTGCCCTGGTTGCCGATTAGCCGCAGGGCAAAGCTCAAGGTGGTGCTATCAGTATAAAAGGTAAAGGGACCCCTGACCATTAGGTCCAGTCGTGACCGACTCTGGGGTTGCGGCGCTCATCTCGCATTATTCAAGACTCCCCCAGCATTAAGACTGGGGGAGGGGTGGTCAGGTGGTTGAGAGAAGCGGCAAAGGAAAAGATGTGGCGAGGGTGGAAACATCCACAGGGGGCATATTCCATCTGGCAGATTTAATCTGGCAGATTCCATCTGGCTGGAGAGACTGGCATGTGTCGGCTGCGACAACCCAGCAGGCTGGGCTCCCACCAGAAGTCATTTGCTAGTAAAGATCCCCATTGGGAGATCCTGCTTTCACCAAGGGCTCACCCACACTTTCCTGCTCTTTGCTGCTGAATTGGAGCAAACGTCTACCTGGTTTTGCTGTTTGCTCCGATTCAGCAGTAAAGAGCAAGTTTTCCTGGGGAAAAGAGCAGGACAAATTGAAAAGCCGTTTGCAGCTGTGCTCAGAAAGAATGCAGCAAGAGGAAAAACCTCTCGTTGTTGTTGTTGTTGTTGTTTCCATACTGCGTTATATTTTTAAGGGGGAGGGATCTCAAAGCACTTTACAACCTATATTAAAACATCAAATAAAACAATCCAGAATAAAACATTACTGGAGAAAGTCAAATACAAAGTATATCTTTAAAGACAAGTAGCATTCATTCAAACATAATTAACAAGAAAGTGAAATGTTATCCTAAACATTTAAAAAAACCAAGAGGTCAACTGCAGAATGCACATTAAGCAGAGCAAAGTTAACAAAATGCTCCCTCCCAGCCCATCAAATGATTGATCTGTCAGTTGAAGAGGGGGCAATTTGAACCCTCGTCTGTTTGCAGCTTACAGCAGAAGAACAACGACTAGGGAAGAAGAAGAAGAAGAAGAAGAAGAAGAGTTTGGATTTGATATCCTTCTTTATCACTACCCGAAGGAATAGAATAGAGTAGAATAGAATCATAGAGTTGGAAGAGACCACAAGGGCCATCCAGTCCAACCCCCTGCCAAGCAGGAGTCTCAAAGCGGCTAACCTTCTCCTTTCCCTTCCCCCCCCCCACAAACACTCTGTGAGGTGAGTGGGGCTGAGAGACTTCAAAGAAGTGGGACTAGGCCAAGGTCACCCAGCAGATGCATGTGGAGGAGTGGAGACGTGAACCCAGTTCACCAGATTATGAGTCCCCCGCTCTTAACCACTACACCACACTGGCTCTCTTTGGGAAGCCCCCTCCCCCCAAAATCTGGAAACCCCTTACAGTGCCCAGCAGTGAAGCAACTCAGCCCGAGCAATAAGCTCTCCTGGCAGGAGGGGGGTCGCTCAGAGCAGGCCTGGTTTGTGCTAGAAGCATCTACTGAAACAGGACTAGAGAAGAATCTTTATTTACTGATTTTCTCCCGCAACAGATGGCATGGGGGGGGGGGAGAGGGAGAATGCTGCCAGGTGGGCATCTGCCTTACTCAGGATGGCACAAAATTTGGCAGCTCAGCAAAGACTCTCGCAGGGAAGATGCTTGAAAGTCCCCATAGCAGACAGAAGCTGCTACAGCCCAGCAGTCTCCAACCTGGCGCCCTCCGGGTATCTGGAGTTCAACTCCTGCCAGCCCACAGCCAGCAACACAGTCGCCTTTGTCCGAATGTCAGAGCATCGAAATGCACTTGTGGGCAAAGCACACAGGAAAACAGGAATCTGTCTCGTACTGAATCACACCTCAGGTCTGTCTGGCTCTATACTGCCTGCACTGGCGGGCAGCAGCAGTCCTCCGGGGTTTCAGACAAGGAGATGCTGCTGCCACTGGAGATTGAACCTGGGGCCTTCTGCATGCAAGGCAGGTGTCCTGTCACTAAGCTTCATCCCTGCTCACCATTTCCCAAAACCACATTTGCACTGTGCTGGTCTTGACAGTGGATTAGAGAGGACGGGGTGGGGGGGGGGGAATGCCAAGAAAGGACAAATGAGGCAGGATTTGAACTCTAGTCGGAACCTGCTCTTTCAGCAGAGACTTCAAGAAGCCCAGTGAGAAGCCTCACAGGCAGCAATAACGTACATGACCAGCCCCATGAAAGCTCCACAGACACACGTCGAGGAAAAACACTCTCCTACACATTTCTCTATCCCATAATAGCGCATCTTGTGCCACTGCTTCAAAGGCTGGTTGTGTAAATCACCCATGTTAACAAGCAGGACTAAAGAGGTGGCACTATGCCCAGAAACCTGATTGGTTGGGAGCAGACCCCCAAACTTTATTGGGCCACCCTGCCCCTCTTGGTTCCAAAATAAACTCATCCCCGGAGACCCCTGCTCTATAAAAAGCATTTTTCAGAACAGTAGTTTGCTCAACCCACTAAGGAAGGCAGCAATACAGAAAAATTCAAAACGGTAACAATGAACGGCACACTTCTATTCAAAATCCAATTAAAACTATCTGGCTTAATTAATTCAACAAAACTGATGAGCTTGATCTAGTGGTATGTGCGTTTTGTTAAATAAAAGGGTAGGGACCCAACAGAAAGAACGTTCTGGCAGAGAGAGCCGTTCGACAGGGGAACAGCCCAATCCCCAGTCAGACAAAGCGGCCTTGCCCAGAGAGTCAGCTGTGGCTGGGTAGGACTCGAACCCATGGCTTCAGGTTACAAGAAAGGAGATTCCAGCTGAACGTCAGGAAACCCTTCCTGACAGTAAGAGCTGTTCAGCAGTGGGAGGAACTCCATCAGGAAGTTTTGGGAGGTTTTTAAGCAGAAGTTGGATGGCCATCTGTCAGGGATGCTTTAGCTGAGATTCCTGCATTGCAGGGGGTTGGACTAGATGACCCTTGGGGAACCGTCCAACAACTCTAGGGTTCTAAGACCTGTATGGGAAGCTGCTCATTGCAACACAGAACTTGGAGTTGCATGTTACACTTCTTCTTCGTCTAAAGCCCAACATGGAAAATTCTGCCTCCCTCCCCCCCAAAAAAAAACCTCCTGCTTTCTTCAGACCCTGGCAAAGCAGTTAAATCTCAAGTACACTGGTACCTTGGTTTACGAACTTAATCCGTTATGGAAGTCAGTTCTTAAATCAAAGCGTTCTTTTTTTTTCTTTTCGGAGAATTGTTTTTTTATTTAAAATAAGCTTACATCACAAAAGCTTACAAATCGAAATCTATTCCACATGCCTATAATATTATTATATACTAGTTGAAGTTAGCCCGTTAAAAAACGGGCGGTAGGCAAGGCGGCGCTCGCAGCGGGAGGCTCCGCCAGAGCAGTGAGGAAGCCGGCGGCAGCGGGAAGCTCCGCTCGCGGGCGGCGGCGGTTGGCGCTGCTTTCCCCGCGCTTTTCCAAGGTCGGCTCGAGGTGTTGGGCAAAGGCGGCGGCAGCGGGAAGGTCCACTGGAGCTGATGGCTTCGATCTGGGGTGGCTTCCCCGCCGCTGGTGCCGGGCCTTGCGGAGCGCCCATGCTGCTGCTGCGGAAGCTGCCGGCCATGGCGGGAGCCTCCAGTAAAGGCGGCGGCGGAAGTGGTCTCTGCTGTCCAATCCCTGCGTCCCTGTGTGACATGCGCAGTAGCGCACTTCCGTGACACACAGAAAGTGGACGCAGGGACACAGCAAGATTATTATATAGGATATGATTCCCATAAAGGTTTACATAAAGACAGTTTATTCGACGTATCTTTACTATTTGCTCTTCCCCATTTATTTATTTTTCTCTTCCCCTATCTTCCCCCCTCCCTTCCCACCCCCCAAACCAAAGCGTTCTTAAACCAGGGCGCGCTTTCCCATAGCGGTGAGGGACTCAATTTACAAATGGAACACACTCAACAGGAAGCAGAACATGTTCTGCTTCCAAGGCAAAGTTCACAAGCCAAAACACCTACAGTGGTACCTCTAGTTACGTACTGTTACGGAACGGAACGGGGGGGGGGCACCTGAGCGAAGTCTCCTCCTGAGTAAACTCATAGGGAACGGAGCGATGCCCTCGAGGGAGCCCTTTTGGAGAGTGGCTCCCTTCGCCTGGACACATTGTTGCATAAGCATGATCTCTCAGGCAAGAGACCACCCCAAGGGGTCATCACTAGTCAAAGGCTTCCCTCCGGAGCCCATCCAGGGGACAGACTATTCAAACAAGGTTTCATTGTTTTGCCCTGATGGACACTCAAGATGTTCCTCCTGACACTTATCTTACATTTGCATTTCATTTCCTCTTTCTTTCCTCCTGTGTAGCCCTCCCCTTCTCTGACGTTTTGCCCATGTAACAGTGATGTAGTGATGATGCTTAGTGAACTGTGTTCTGGGAAATTGAGGGAAGTTTTAAAAGTTCTTGTCACCCCATCTTTGGGGTTCAATCTTGCCTTGAACCTGTTGCGCAATAAACTTTGGCCTATGCTATTTTGCTCCGGTTGGTGGCTGGACTCCTTCCTTTATTCTGCAGGGACCTGCGGGCTCTGCCCGACCAGCTGGGTGACTGAGCAGCCTCACACCTGGATTTTTCCGTAACAGTACTTAATTCATTCCAGAGGTCTGTTCTTAACCTGAAAACGTTCTTAACCTGAAGTACCACTTTAGCTAATGGGGCCTCCCCCTGCCGCTCCGCCGCCACTGCCCGATTTCTGTTCTCATCCTGAAGCAAAGTTCTTAACCTGAGGTAAAATTTCTGGGTTAGCAGAGTCTGTAACCTGAAGCATCTGTAACCCGAGGTACCACTGTACTTCCGGGTTTGCAGCATTCTTATTCCAAGTTGTTCATAAACTAAGCTGCTCTTAAACCAAGGTACCATGCACTATGCGCTTTCCCCAAAATTTGTTATGCGAGAGGGAGAAAGAGAGAGAGGCGGGAAGTCCCCCTTCTCCTAAGCAGCAGCAGAACATGAATCCAGCAAATCTGCTTCCCCCCCTCTCTAATCCGCCTCCCGTTTGTGTGTGTGGCACACAGCAGACAGCAGAAGGCTTGCCGGCTGCAAGGAAGGAAGAAAAAGCAATCAGCCCCAGGGAAAACTGAGCAAGAACAGGAATATTAGGCAACAGAGCAGCTGACCTTCAAATATTACCGTTTCATCTCTTGTTTGTTTGTTTCATAAAATTTATCCACCCCTTGAATGTAGAAAAAACAAACCCTCAAAGTGGTTTACAAAAAAGATAAAACAATAAACTCAAGAAGAATGCACAATACTTTAAAACATACAGAAAGTTAAAACACTACAACAGATTGAACTTCTCACCAGCCTTTCTAAGCGTCTGGCTCTGACATCGGCTTGGGATCAATGGGCAGGGAGTTCCAAAGTGTAGTTGCCGCCACATTGAACAACTGAGCTCTTGCCAATGCATTGTGCGGCACCTGCAGCAGTGCCAATTCCGCCAACCGAAGCAACCGAGTGGGCACGCACGGGGTTGAGATGACGGGGGGAAGACGGGGGGAAGAGGCAACTCTGCTCAGCTGCGACACAGAGTTTATTCCCTTCCCAGTGCAGCCCATTGCAAAGGAAAGGAAAAGAGAAAGAATCAAATGCTTACACAGCACACAAACAGCTCCCCTGCATTATTATTATTATTATTAATGTAGCGACCTTCATCCGACTGCCCCGAGCCTCTTACTTCTTGCAAGGCTAAGCAAGGCCACTTTGGGTCTCAGCATCCATCAGCGGAGATTCCCCAATCTGCCTTCCAGACGCTCCCCAGGCATGTCTTTGGCCTGATCCGGCAGGGAAGGGTGCAGCAGATGGCGTGGGGGCTTCTGAAACACCCTCTCCCCCCAAATATGGAAAGGCTGGCAAGGAAGATTCCCCCCAAAGCGTTGCACCAGAGGAGACTCCGGCAGTCTCTTTCCTGTCCCGTCCTGAGCAGAGATGGCGGCTGCGGCAGAAGAAGGAGCCATTTCTGAAGCCATATCTATATTCTCTTTGGTTTAAGGTTTGGTTATTCTACATGATCTATGCTGTATTTGTGACGTTCGATCATGTTACTGTTATTTACTGTTTGTAAGCTGCTCTGGGATTCATCTGAATCAAAATCAACAGAGAAAGACAGCAATCCAGTCCAATCCATCCATCCCACCTCCTCCTAACCCGGCATCTTCTCTGGGATGCCGCAGCAGCGGTCCAGGGGAACTGGTGTCAGGGCATTGTGGGGTGATGTTCAAGGAGGGTCACGGAGCACCGAGGCAGGATTGGCCCGGCAGAGGGGCAACGAGAGGGGCCACAAAGGAGACGCCACAGCAAGAGGAATGTGCCTCCAGCTTACTTTTTCAGTTGCTGCCTTTCAACAATGTTTTATAGATTATAAATGTTTTCTTGATGATCTGTTAATCATATAACTTATGCTGTAACTGTGATGCTCAGCTTTTTACTCCTTTGTTGCGGGTTTGTTCACTGTGCTTTGCAGATCATTAAGTGTCTTGCTGGTGTTTTGTTAATTATATAATACAGCTTCAGTTGTACCTGTGACACTGGTGTAACGTTGGAAAATGTCAATCACTTCTCCTACCTGGGCAGTTATCTTTCCACAAGGGCCGACATTGATGCCGAAATCAGCATCTCCTGAGCTGTGCAAGTGTGGCTTTCTCCCGATTGAAGTGCAGAGTGTTTGAGGACCGGGACGTTCGCAGGGAAACCAAAATGCTTGTTTACAAAGCTGTTGTACTACCAACCTTACTGTATGCTTGTGAAACATGGACCACTTATAAACACCATCTCCAACTCCTTGAAAGATTCCATCAACGGTGCCTCTGAAAATTTTTACACATCACTTGGGAAGACAGGCAAACTAATGCCAGTGTCCTGGAAGAAGCAAAGATCACCAGTGTTGAAGCAATGATTCTTCAACATCAACTTCGTTGGACTGGTCATGTTGTGTGGATGCCTGATGATCGTCTTCCAAAGCAACTCCTCTATTCCAAACTTAAAAATGGAAAGTGTAATGCTGGTGGTCAACAAAAGAGGGTTGAAGACTGTATCAAGACAAATCTTTTAAAATGTAGTATAAACACCAACAATTGGGAAACACTGGCCTGCGAGCGCTCCAGTTGGAGAACAGCCTTGACCAAAGGTGTCATGGGCTTTGAAGACACTCGAACTCAAGACGCAAGGGAGAAATGTGCTAAGAGGAAGGCACGCTTGGCAAATCCACACCGTGATCAACTCCCACCCGGAAACCAATGTCCCCACTGTGGAAGGATGTGTGGGTCCAGAACTGGCCTCCACAGTCACTTACAGACTCATTGCTAAAACTGTGATCACGGAAGACAATCTTACTCGGCTACGAGGGATCACCAAAGAAGACCTGTGACAATGTTACGCTATTGCCAATTGTTGTTTCTAAGCAGCTTCAGGATTTGTTTAAAAGGAAAGTGGCACAGAAATGCAATAAATCAATCACTCTCTCTCTCTCAAAGGCCTAAAATCCTTTTTAAAACAAAAAACAAAAAATGGTTGAGGCAAGAGGGGGAGGGGGAGGCGCTGACAGGACTCAGCCCCTTAAGTGATGCTCTGATGCCGCCACGTCCCGCTGCTCTAATGGGGCTTTCACCAGGCAAATAAATCTTTAATTAAATAATGCCGCAAAGAGGGCACAATGGCTCTTCACTGTGGTGGGTGAAGGAACTGGCCCACAGAGGCCCTAATGTGCCACCCCCCTTTCTCTGGGAAAAGAAAAGGGCGACTGTGACTTGCCAGAGGTCACATTCCCAAAATACCACAGCAGGGCAGCAGAGGGAGGGGAGAGCATGGAAGGAAAGGCAGCTCTCCCTCCACATTTGCAGCGAGATCAGGGAAGCCCTCGGCTTCAAGTTAAGAGGCAGAAGCAGCCACAGGGACCCCCACTCCTGGGTTATACACCCCAGAGGCTGTTTCCTAAGCAGAGCCAGGGGAGGAAGAACACAACCCCCACTCTGACGAAAATTCACTTGTCAGGGGGTCACAAAGGAGAGGCGCATCTCCAAAGCGCCAAACCACCTGCGCCAGGGAGAAAGGAGGAGATCTGCCCACAAGCAGCAAACCTCTTAGCAAAAGTGGTTCCCCAGCCCACTTGCCCAGAAAGAGACTTTGATCCCACGTACAGAAGCCAAAGAGCAAGGCTTCAGCTTCGTCGGCTCAATTTAGACCCTTGATCCCAAGGAGAGCTGCAGCTTGATCCACACCTCTCCCGTGGGTGAAAATGAGAGAGAAAGGGGAGGGGGCAATTTCACAGACGCAATCTACAACCACAGCGGGGAAAGCAGACGTTCAGGTCTGCATCAGCCCAGATGTGCCTCAGTCACACAAAAAGGAGAGGGAAGGGGCAGAGATTTAGTGGACAAAACCCTCCATGCACCCATTATCCTCACCCCAGATGTTTCTCTCCGCAGGCAGCCTTGCTCCCGGTTATAGGCGCCTGGTTGTGGGGGGAAGTCATAGAAGGGGCCCCAAGGGAGGGGGCGGCAGCTGCAAGCATCGCTGGGTGACAATTGCTGGCTTCTTCTGATGCCTCCAAGATCTCACTTCTAAGACCCTCCCATCCATCGCAGAACGCCCTTCTCTTGGTGCACTTCTGGAATGGCCTCCGTCTCGGTGGAACGTGTGAGTTAAAACTATGGAACTCACTCCCACAGGAGGCAGGGGACTTAGAAAGGCGACAAGACAAATTCATGGAGGAGGAGAGGGCACTTGTAGGCTGCTGGCCAGGATGGCTCTGCTCAGCCTCCATGGTCAGACCCAGATGGTCCAAGTCTCCCCAGGGAGAGAGAGGAGGCCAAGCATTCCAAGACCAGAACTTGGCCTCAGCCCATCTGTTCTTCCAGAACCTCAAGAGTGAGGAGGAACAACGTTACATAATGTCATCCTTCTTTTTGCTCGATCGCCTTTTGCTGTGGATTCAAGAATGAGGTACCTCAACCCAGAAGCTTCAGAGAGGTTCATCGGTGGAGCAGAGAAAGCAAGCCTGACAGTAGACAACAGGACATGAGACAAGAGTTCCTGGCAGAGCTGGAAGCCTCATCAAGGCTCATCTAGTCATAAATGTAAAGGTAAAGGGACCCCTGACCATTTGGTCCAGTCGTGTCCGACTCTGGGGTTGCGGCGCTCATCTCGCATTATTGGCCGAGAGCCGGCGTACAGCTTCCAGGTCATGTGGCCAGCATGACTAAGCCGCTTCTGGCGAACCAGAGCAGCGCACGGAAACGCCGTTTACCTTCCCGCCGGAGCGGTTCCTATTTATCTACTTGCACTTTGACATGCTTTCGAACTGCTAGGTTGGCAGGAGCTGGGACCGAGCAACGGGAGCTCACCCCGTCGCAGGGATTCGAACTGCCAACCTTCTGATTAGCAAGCCCTAGGCTCTGTGGTTTAACCCACAGCGCCACCTGGGTCCACCATCTAGTCAAAGATCCCCACAAGAAATCCTGTGAGTGGTAGTTCACCACTCACAGAGCTGCAATTCTCAGCCTCCTTCACAAACTGCAGTCCTTCTGTTCTTGAAGCCAGGGTGGAGGGCAACCTTTCGCCCTGTACGCTCACAAAATCAGAGCAGCGACAATCCCTTAGTTAATAACTTTTGGAAACAAATTGGTATGGAAATATCGGGAATTGTGGGTAGAAAAGTGGAAATATCTAAATTAATGGTTCTCATTCGTTTGGGTAGAAGTGAGTTAAAAACAAAAGAGGAATGTAAATGGGTTAATTTGATGGTATTGGCAGCCAGACAGGTTATTGCAAGTAACTGGAAAAATGCAGAAGAGCTGGGGATGAACCAATGGAGGAAAAAATTGAGTAATATTGTAATTTTAGAATATCTAACTGTAAAGGTACGCAGAATGAAAGGGTTCAAGGTCAGCGAGAGAGAGGAAGATTGGCTTGAGAGTTTAATGAACTATTTAGGTAAATTTGAAGAATTTAGTGTAATCAAAACGTTAAAGGCTAAATAAGACCCGATGGACGGTTAATATATATAGAAGTGTACATAAGGTGGAATTGAATATGTCTTAGTGTTTATGTATATCCGCTGTATCGATCGCCAGGGGAGGTTTTCACTGTGTTTGTCTGGGTTTTCTATTTAAAATTAAAAATTTAATAATAATAAAAAAAATCAGAGCAGCGATCGACCCGGCACAACTTCCACTTCTGAGCCACGGTCCTTCCTGGGGATGCTTCTCAATAATCTCTGGAGCAGAGACAGGAGCCAGACAGTCACTCCGCAGACCACAGGCCCTCCTCCTGAGCTGTCATCGCTCCCCTTGCGACTCAGAGCCGCCTGCTCCTGTCTCAGCCTGGCACGCCTGCCGCTTTCCCCCTGCCAAACCCAGAAAGAGTCGCTGAGCTGAGCTGGCCGCGTTTCCTTCCACATGCGAGAGAGAACAAAATCCTGAATGGAAAGGCAGGTCGTGTTTACTCAGTTACAGAAAAGGCAGGGGCTTGCTCCACTCGCAGCCCCCTCCTCCTCGCCTGCTCCAGCCACCACCGAACTGCAAATCCAGAGGCCCTTGAAGTCAAGTGTCTCCAGGGCTTAATCTGCTCAGCACTTTGTCAGAGATTAGAGCGCTGTTGGGAAGGACGGAACAGGACACAGCTGGAAGATCCAGCCTGGCAGACCAGACAGAACCACACACCAAGGGGGTCTGCCTGTCCCCCTGAACTAAAAAAAAGAAAGAAAAACCCTCCTAAAAACAAGATAAGCTCCCAAAACTTTGATATTGGGGTGTATTCACTGGCCACACCCCAAAGGCATCATGCCACATCTGCAAATTCCAGACTCTTCAGGGACTATGAAGATCTGAGTGGAGGAGAGATTACCAGTAGATTACCAACATTCCTGTGCCAGACAGAGAACATAAGACCATCAGGAGAGCCTGCTAGTCCAGTATCCTGTTCTCACAGTGGCCAAGCAGATGCCTCAATGGGAAACCATCATGCAGGATCCGAGCAGAAGGGACCTCTCCCAATGTGGTTCCCAGCAACTTGTACTCTGAAGCACCATTCTGCAGTTCTGGGCGCCACAATTTAAGAAGAATGTTGACAAGCCGGAAGGTGTGCAGAGGAGGGCAAGCCAAGATCATCAAGGGTCTGAGGAGCACTTGAAGGAGCTGGGTATGTTTAGCCTGGAGAAGAAACGGTTGAGAGGAGATATGAGAGCCACCATCAAGTGTCTCAAGAGCTGTCACATGGAAGAGGGAGCAAACTTGTTTTCTCCTGCTCCGGAGGGGAGGACTCAAACTCATGGCTTCAAATCACAAGAAAGGAGATTGTTACTCAACATCAGGAAGAACTTTCTAACAGCAAGAGCAGTTCAACAGTGGAGCGGGCTTCCTAGAAGGTGGCAGACTCTCCTTCCTTGAAGGCTTTTAACCAGAGGTTAGTTGCCCATCTGCCTTGGATGCTTTAGTTGAGATTCCTGCATTGCAGGGGGTTGGACTAGATGACCCTCAGGGTCCCTTCCAATTGCGCAGCTCTATGATTTTATGAAAGGGACCAGGTGGCGCTGTGAGTTAAACCACAGGCTTGCTGATCAGAAGGTCAGCGGTTCGAATCCCTGCGACGGGGTGAGCTCCCGTTGCTCGGTCCCTGCTCCTGCCAACCTAGCAGTTCAAAAGCACGTTAAAGTGCAAGTAGATAAATAGGGACCGCTCCAGCAGGAAGGTAAACGGCATTTCCGTGCGCTGCTCTGGTTCGCCAGAGGCAGCTTTGTCATGCTGGCCACATGACCCAGAGGCTGTCTTTGGACAAACGCCGGCTCCCTCGGCCTATAGAGCGAGATGAGCACGCAGCCCCAGAGTCGGACACGACTGGACCTGATGGTCAGGGGTCCCTTTACCTTTACCTTATGATTTTATGAAGGATTGCTGCCTCCGACTGGGGGCCGAGCACAGCCATCATATCCCGTAGTCCCCTGTAGGCCCTCTTCCATGAGTGTCAGTCTCTGAAATGGCCAGTGTTGGCGAGGAGACCCTCACCTTGACAAACCTATGATCTAAAGAGCCAGTACATCTCTTGCTCATCCTGAGACTGAAGAGCGCTCACTATGGAGAAGACACTTCTGTAAAGGGTTCTTCAGCAGCTTGCAGAGTTCCAGGCAACACAGAGAACTGCAAAACCTCTGTATCACAGCTCTGTATCACGTTTCTGAGCACAATCCAAAGTGTTGGTGCTGACCTTGAAAGCCCTAAACGGCCTCGGTCCAGTATACCTGAAGGAGCGTCTCCACCCCCACCGTTCAGCCCGGACACTGAGATCCAGCGCCGAGGGCCTTGTGGCGGTTCCCTCCCTGCGAGAAGCAAAGCTACAGGGAACCAGGCAGAGGGCCTTCTCGGTGGTGGCACCCGCCCTGTGGAACGCCCTCCCAGCAGAGGTCAAAGGGATCAACAACAATATGACCTTTAGAAAATTCCTGAAGGCAGCCCTTTTTAGGGAAGCTTTAAATCTGTGATGTGTTGATGTATTTTAATGTTTACTGGAAGCCGCCCAGAGTGGCTGGGGAGACCCGGCCAGATGGGCGGGGTACAAATAATAAATTATTATTATATTATTATTATATAAAGGAGGGAATCTGGCATGTCAGATCATGCAGGGGTTCTTAATCCGGAGCTTATAAAGTTTTGGATCATATTAGAAAATAATAATCTACCATGGTTTCCTTGAATTCCTCTCCACCCACCCTAGTCCACACCACTGGCCTATGCTCAATGCTCCTGCATGTGGGGTAACCTTATCTGACTAGAACATTTTGCCACCTTACTGTACACCAAGGCATTGCGGCACCCTGACATTTTGTTATGGCATATGCAAACTAGCATTGCACTTTGAATAATCATTTACATGTTTCCAGATGCGCCCCGGCTGAACTGGTTACTAAACTTCTACCGACCAAAGTACACCGGAACTGCCGCCCTACCCAAATAAAAAACACCCAACACTGAACCCAGTGCTGCGAATTCCAACCTGAGTTCCCAGTTAGATGACCGCCATAAGATGCAGAAGTGGGTTTTACGGGAAGAAGAGTTGTCTGCGCCTCAACTTACCTATCCATAGAATGGGAAGAAATGGGGCTTTAATCGAAGTCCCAAGAGCTACCCATGTGCAGCACCTTCAGGCCCAAGTTTAAGAAACAGTCAACTCTGTGCAAGCGATTCTTCGCCTCCAGCCAGGGGGAGGTAAATCCCTGTCAATCAGCCAGAAGCTGCCACGTGGATAGACAAGGCCAGCGAGCAAGGAACATTTGCTAACTGCCAAGGACAGCTTCCTACTGTCTCAGCACACCCCCAACAGCAGCTCTTCCCACAAAAGCCCTGGGGAAACAAACAGGGACTGAACCCCAGGCTCCTTTGGACAAGAGAAAAATCACAGCATTTCCCCTCCCAATCCATGTGGGCAAGTACAGACTCACACAAAAAACCACTTTAAAAAGCCTGGATTAATAAGCACAGAGCAGGGAAAATATTTAAGTTGCTGAGAACCAAAATGTGCCTTTCTGGAACCCAGGCAAGGTGGCCCTGGGGATTTCTCCAGGGCCAGCACCTACCCAGTGGACCTGGGTTCAAAGGCAGAAGGAGCGAGGGAGAGAATTCCTCTGCAGGCATAGGATGAATCCATGCAAGGGGTCCCATAAAGTAAACCTCCTCTGGTCTCTCTTGGACGCCCTTGGAAGGCGGTGGACTCTCCCCTGCGTTGGAGGCTTTAAAGCAGATGTTGGATGGCCACCTGTCAGGGAATCTTTCGCTGTGATTCCTGCCTTGCAGGGGGGTGAGCTAGATGACCCTCGGGGGTCCCTCCCAACTCTGCAACTCTATTATTTTCTCGGAGGGCCACTTCACACATTCAAGCGCATTGCAACGCCACACAAGATTGTTTACAGCTGAAATGCACACCTCCTTTTGAGAAGCACCGGCAGTGCGACCTAACCTGCAAGAGCTCACATGTGCCGCTCGCCATGTGATGAGCACAGAGGGGGGACTCAATGCACAAGGCATAGATCCACAGAACTGTACTGTAGCATCGTAAGGGACCCCGGGGGTCACCCAGTCCAACCCCCGGCCGCGCAGGAATCACGACAAAAGATGCAGCAATTGCTCAGTTACTAGTCTACTTGCTCAAGCGCTGCATAATCCACAGGCAAACCTGTGGCAACAGATGCCACACACACCCCCAGCAAAACTTCGATTTATTGTCTGGCTGGCACATAGCTCCCTCCTGCCACCTTTGCCTGCTGGAAAGAGCACAAGACCCAGCAGCGCGCCAGGCTGGGCTGCGCAGCTCCATTCATCGGGGGCAGCAGCAACTGTCCAAAGAAGTACCACGCCATCCGTCTCCGGGTGCCAGACACCCCGGGACACCCCCCCCCATGGCTCGGGTCCCTGTCACACTGCGCCGCAGATGGAGATTAGAGCGATGCGCTGTGACACCCAGAAGCGGCACGTCACAGAGGATTAAAATCATGACTTAACCAGCAGACAGGCCAGACAAGCGACAGAGTCTGCCGTAACAATCGAGGTACGAGGCCAAAGGCTTGTTGACACACGGCGAGATTCAGACGCGTTTGGCTTGCTGCTGGTGATGCGGGGTGTCCCAGGGTGTTTACCTCACCATGGTGCATGTGGGAACTCCATTGCGCGCACAAGTGACCAGCCGTCCATGTTTCCATACCTCCTTACTCAGATGCAAAGCACATCGGAATCCCAGTGTCTCTGTTGTGCGCTAGAGACCCTTTCAACGCATTTCAGGCTCGTGGGAAAGTTTTCGGATTTTGCAGAGTAACCTAAACATGCATCGCAGATCACAGGTGGAGCCGTACCTGAATTGCCCCCTTCCTCCCTGTGCACCAGTGTGGCATCAGGGAGAGAGTGTCGGACGAGGGCTGGGAGAGACCAGGGTATATCTAAAGCACTGTGAGCTCCTGGCTCTCCAGGAACATTGGCCTGATCCAGCAGGTACCTCTTATGTGCTTAAAGCTAAAGGTAAAGGGACCCCTGACCATTATTTCCAGTCGCAGACGACTCTGGGGTTGTGGCGCTCATCTCGCTTTATTGGCCGAGGGAGCCGGTGTACAGCTTCCAGGTCATGTGGCCAGCATGACTAAGCCGCTTCTGGTGAACCAGAGCAGCGCACGGAAACGCCATTTACCTTCCCGCCAGAGCGGTACCTACTTATCTACTTGCACTTGACGTGCTTTCAAACTGCTAGGTTGGCAGGAGCAGGGACCGAGCAACAGGAGCTCACCCCGTCGCAGGGATTCGAACCTCCGACCTTCTGATCGGCAAGCCCTAGGCTCTGTGGTTTAACCCACAGCGCCACCCGCGTCCCTTTACCCTTATGTGCTTACAAACATTTAAGTAAATAAAACTAAGAATTGATGAGCAGCTGCAGAAGTGACAGTAATAGGGATGAGGGAGAACAAATGCTTCATTGATTTTATTTTAATTATTTCATTAAAGTTATACCCTGCTTGACTGGAAAGAGAGAGAGAGAGACCTTGATATGGTTTGCTCACTCTCAGCCAGCTATCGAGCAATAACCCCCAATACAGGCAGCACAAACACTCTTATCTGCAGCCAGATGTTCCACAGGTCAGAAAACTGTTGCACCTCTGGGGAGCTGAGTTTCTGGTCCATCAATACAGAACGAAGAACAATATCGCTACTGGACCACTAGACACTTACTCCTTTTTAAAGAGGGCTCTGGATCAGATACAAAGGGTAAGCACTTGATCCGGGAAGGATGGGGTGAAAATCCTGGCTTTGGAACTATGGGAAGCAGCCCGACAGTTTCTCCCCCCGTTGCCACTGTTTGGCAATCCATATGCTCTCTAAGAAAAGCACAAGAGCGCTGCTGGATCAGGCCAATAGCCCACCTACCCAGCATCCTGCTCCCACAGGTGCTTATTATGGGAAACCCGCAAGTGGGACCCAAACTTTGCCCTCCTGCGTCTTCCAGCGAGGGGCATTCGGGAGAAGCCTTGTTGCCTCCAGCAGAGCAGAGCCAACGCAGCCCCCTCCTCCGCAAATAATAGCCTTGTCTTCCATGGCACAACAAGAACCAGCTGCTGGATCTGACCCACGGGCCCACAGAATTCAAGCGCAAGAGCAACTCTCCCTTCCTGCGGTTTCTGGCAACTGGTACTTGGGGGCATTTCTGCCTCCAATTGTGAAGGCAGAGCAGAGACACCATGGCGGGGGGGGGGGGGAGATTATCTGCGATAAGATAACACAATAACTAGGTCACTTCCATAAGCTCTTTTCTCCAGGCTCATCCAGCCGCCGCCACCTCTGCAGCCCCTCGCGAAGAGACGAGAGCCCCCGCAAAGCACACACACACACACACACACACAATACACCCCACTGGACCACCAACCACAAAGTGAGACACCTCTGGGGTCGCTGATGATGGTGGGGATTCCCTAGAGCAGTGATGGCGAACCTTGACACCCCAGATGTTTTGGAACTACAACTCCCATCATCCCTAGCTAACAGGATCAGTGGTCAGGGATGATGGGAGTTGTAGTCCCAAAACATCTGGAGTGTCAAGGTTAGCCATCACTGCCTAGAAACATAAGGGACCCTCCTAGGAATCCCTTGGGAGTCTCTCCGAAATCTCCTTTGGGCAAGGGGGGGGGGGAGAGAGGCTGCCAGGACGTTGCTTCGGTGATTCATCTTACAAGGCTGCTGCTAATAACGCTTCTCCTCCATTGCAGAACTTTCCCTTTCACCGCCTGCCTTTTCCGAGCTCCAGCATTTAAAGAGAGAGAAGGGGGAAGTCGATTATGAGAAAGAGGCACAGCTGGATTCCAAAAGGGAAGTGCTTCAAGTTCATTAACACTGGGCATCCTGTACGGAACGGCTCTTTCCTTCAAGTGTGAGCTCAGGCAGAATCCTATCAGGCTTTTTCACAGGGCGGGGTGGGAGTGGGGGTGGGGAGGAGAGAGAGAGAGAGAGAGAGAGAGAGAGAGAGAGAGAGAGAGAGAGAGAGAGAGAGAGAGAGAGAGAACCACTATTAACGGTATCCTAGTTACCGTTTGTAGATATATAATTATGTGCCATTGGCAAGCACATGCCTAGACCTTTTTCTAAAGGCACGATTTTGGGAATATTAGATTTCAAGTGGGAAAGGCAGCCAACGGAGGGCTCCTGTTTAGGGGGGCGGCCAGCCAGGCCTCCTAAGAACATCAGAAGAGTCTGCCTGCAGGATCAGGCCGGAGAGGGCCCATCTAGGCAAAGACCCCTGGTCTTACAGCCAGAAACCAGCAAGCAGGACCTGAGCGCAACAACACTCTCCCCTGTTGCAGTTTCCAGCAACCAGCATTCAGAAGTGTGGCTGTTTTCTTACTCCATTCTGCTTCCCCCATGCTTCTTTCTCTCCCCCTCCCAAACAGAAGCTCAGCGTTCTGGTGGGTCCTTTGTGAGGGGGGGGGTTCGTATTGCTCCCTTAGGGTTTTATTTTCTAAGGGGTTCCTATTTGTACTTCTGCAATCCTAGGGGTTCCTCTGAGCGAGCCAATTCAGTTGCCCCAATAAGGTTCTAATCCTGCAGGCACTCGCCAGCTAAGTTCTCTATCAAGCTGGAGCGAGTCTTGCTTTAAAGAAGGGAATTGCTGACATAGGCTTCTCCAGCAACCCTTGGCGGTTTCCTCCTGGAGCAAGTCTAGCCACGACAAGAAGAGTCACGTAAAGATTACGTAAAGCCTTTGCAAACAGTTCCTCAACCCTCCAGCGAAGGTGCGGCAGAAACATCCAGCCCGTCTACTGTTGCTAGAGAATTTGTGCACCCGCAGGGCACATTCTTGGCTGCTGAATGACAGGCAAGTTTACCTGAACAGGGTTGGAAGTTTATCTTGCTCCAACTGCCTCAGGAAATGACCTTTAGCCAAGCTGTGCAGAGACGGTTGCATCTTAAAACCGCTTCCGGTCCTTTCATTTCTATCTGTCCACCTCCTCAAAGACCCAATGCAAACATTTTAACTTCTCGGCTCAAACCCATCAGCAAGGAAGACAGGCGGAAGTCCCTTGGCAAGAAGCTGCGCCATCTCGGTGCCGCTACTGAGAAGGCCCTGCCTTGCATAGCTTCCTACCACCCTTCAGATTCCAAGTCAGGTAGCAGCTCAGCATGGAAGTCAGCACCCCTTCAGGTATTTCGGGCTTTAAGTCTCCCTAACAGCCCTTTGAACCGGTCCTGAAACTGGAGCCAAGTTGATGCGATATCAGAGTAGCAGTGCTTCATGTGCTGAGCACATCTCTTTCGGTTGGATTCTGGACCAGATGCCTGTCCCAAAAGCATTTCCTGTTGCAGGAGGCAGGTTCTGCAGTTATTGCCGGGGCACGAGTGGCAAAGGGCCGATCCTGCACCAGAAGAGCTGGTGCAGTGAGAGAAGGCGCCTCGGGCCACCACAGCCATCTGGGCATTTAAGGAGCAGCAGCACCCCCAGAGGCACCCCCAAACCTGAGCCTTGAAGGGGCGTGAGACCCTGCCCTAAACTAGTTCTTCAACCTGCTCTCGGGTCTCTTGCTTCTCACATGCTGGCAAACAAGCAATGAAGCCTGTGGATTATCTCACATCACATGGACACCCCTGGATAGGGGCCCCCAATTTTACCAGCTTACTGTTTAACTAGTGAAGCCGACAAAGTCCTCGCCCGTGAACCACTTCGCTAAGGTAGTCACTCCTCACAGAAAGTCACAGTTAAGGCACTGCAACCTTCCCCACAGAAGCCATTCCTGACCGGTACTTGCTGCCCCCCAGTTCACCCAGACACGGGCCAAAGTGTTATAAGGAGTCACCACTGTTACGGGACGGGACGGGGGGGAGGGGGACCTAAGCAAAGTCTCCTCCTGAGTAAACTTGTAGGGTACGGAGCAATGCCCTTAAGGGAGCCCTTCTGGAGAGCGGCTCCCAGAACAATCGCCAGCTAAATTGCTTTCCTCCAGAATCATTAAGGGTGATAGGCCAAGCCAGCCAAACCCTTTGTCCTGTGGCGGAGAAACACTCAGGGTAAATTCCTCAGTACTTATCACACATTTACATTTTATTTCCTCTATGTTAGTCACATGTAACCCTCCCCTTTCTGAGGGTTCAGCTGTGTAACAGTGAGCTAGTGACGATGCTTCTGGAACTGTGTTCTGGGAGAGTGAGGGAAGTTTTAAAAGTTCTTCCCACCCCATCTTCGGGGTTCAATCTTCGCCTTGAACCTGTTGCGCAATAAACTTGGTGGCTGGTCTCCTTCTTTCTCCGCAAAGAGCCACAGGCTTTGCCTGAAGGGCCAGGTGGCTGAGCAGCTTCGCACCTGGATTTTTTTCTCTAACACCACTCAGAGATTTATTTATGTTTAATACTAAGCAGTATATAAGTGTTTCTGATTAAATCATGAAAATGTGAGCCACTCCTTCTGCATGCTCAGGGGCTTCTCATGTTAGCAAGCAGTGCTGAAAGGAGCAGCACTGCGGGGGGGGGGGGCTGCCCCACAACACTGGATTTAGTGTGGCTGCCCTGTCCTTCACTGAATCTACTAAGCGCCAGGGGGAGGCAGCTGGGGCTCCAAAAACAACCCCAAGGTTTTGACTGGCTTCTAAGGCTTGGGGAGGAATTCATAGAATCATAGAATCCTAGAGTTGGAAGAGACCCCAAGGGCCATCCAGTCCAACCCCCTGCCAAGCAGGAAACACCATCAAAGCATTCCTGACAGGTGGCTGTCAAGCCTCTGCTTAAAGACCTCCAAAGAAGGAGACTCCACCACACTCCTTGGCAGCAAATTCCACTGTCGAACAGCTCTTACTGTCAGGAAGTTCTTCCTAATGTTGAGGTGGAATCTTCTTTCTTGTAGTTTGAATCCATTGCTCTGTGTCTGCTTCTCTGGAGCAGCAGAAAACAACCTTTCTCCCTCCTCTATATGACATCCTTTTATATATTTGAACATGGCTATCATATCACCCCTGAACCTTCTCTTCTCCAGGCTAAACATACCCAGCTCCCAGTCATAGTCAGGAGCTGAGATGTGGCTGGGTTTGCAGGCTGAGCACCAGGGAGTGTTGCGCTCTGGCCAGTTCCAAGTTGGAGTGAGGGCGGCAGGAAGTACCCTCTGCAGCCAGGTACATCTGCTTCCCGATCAAAGGCCCTGTGCTCTACATAGGGCAGTTCCTCCCCAAGCACTGGCAGCATGGGCCAAGCCAAGGCAGGAACGAGATCAGGGACAGAAGGGAAACGGTCCAGGTCCTCCACACCAGAAATTAACAGGGAACAAACTGCTCGGCATCTGTAACTGTGAGCCTACCAAGGCCAGAAAGACAGGAAGCAGCAAACGAGTTTCCTATGAGCACCTTAGCAACAGGATCATCACCGACAGATCACTAATCCTATCAAGTCCTCACAAAGGCCCCATAGCAGACCACACTGGGCTTCCCTGGGACTGCAAAGCTCCTGGCTGTTCTGGGGCGTTGCGGCTCAAACTAAACTACGGCTCAGCATGACGTGCCTGAGCCTCAGACTCCCCCCCCCCCGTCCATCTTAGCCTGTGCCCACCGACCCCCACCCACGACAATCCTCCAGCACAGCCACAAGGTGACTAGAAGCTTAGCTCCACTCTCAGGAACATTTCTGGAGGGAAAGGGGGGTTAGCCTCATTTACTGGCTTCAAAGAAAGAATGGCCCAACCCTTGGTCATTTTGTTTGAAAGGCAAGACCATCACTCCCTTGCGTGTTTCCCAAAGTTGATACCCTTCCACGTTTGCAGAGAGAGAAACGGGTGTTTGTGTGGAGGAACTCCGCCTCATGGTGACCTTTGTTCGTTTGAATAACCTGAAGTTTGTGTAGTTTGGATGCAATGCTAGAGGGCAGTTAATGAAGAACAGGGACAGAAAGGAAAGCTTCCCACCTCCGGAGGAGGAGAGAGAGGCACCTGCTGGACCTGCAGCTGAGAGCTATGACCAAACGTAGCCAGCACTGAGGCCTAGGAAATGCAACAGCCACCCTCAGCCAGAGGAGAAGGACTTAGGTACCTGGCCTAACCAAACAAGTGGTCTTTTGCTCCAGCCAGGATTAAATCTTACAGTTTCATGGAGCTCTAACAGGGAGAGGAGAGACCAGGGGGAGGAGGGCAGCTGCGATCCCAGGGGACTCCCTTGGACTCATTGCTCGGCCTGCAACACGCTCCAGCAGTGATTTATGTCCATTCCAATACATCTCAGACTTCACAATTAGGAAAGGAGGTGGGGCTCTCCCCCTCCCCCTCCCTCCCTTCCCCACACAATCCGGCCAGCTGAGCTGGGTGGAAAGCACCCATGGCCTGAAGGCTCCCCGTTTGCCCAGGGCGGGAGCGCTGTTCTTGCGCACCGGCGGCGGGAGTGAGGCGCCCACCCCTCTCCCTCTCTGCCCTTTGTCTCAGCTGACAAGCCGGGCGGGGGGGGGCGGGGAGCCACAGCCCTGGCCTCGCTGCCGAGGTGAACGGGGCGGGTTCTCAGAAAGAAGCAGCAGAAGGAAAGTGGCTCTGCCGTGGGAGGGAGGCGGCTTTCCCCGCTTGCTCCTGCTTCCTCTCCCGGCTCCGTCCCCCGGCGAGCCTTCAAGGGCTGCCCTTTCTCCACACCTGGACAAGGTGCCGGGAGGCGCAGGAGGCTTTTGCCCAGCGGTGCCCCGTCGTCCCTTGGGCATTTCTGCCAAGCTACCCACGGCTTTGGGAGGGAGGGGGGAGGACTGGTGAGCAGGGTGGCATCCTGGCTTCTGGAAGCATGCTCTATTGGGAAGGGGGGGGCACAATTCCGATTCAGGGGCTGCAGGCAAGAGCCCCCGCCAGTGCGACAGGTGCCAGGCTCCCAGCAAGCCCCCAGGGCCTAGCCTCATACGGGGAGGGGGGCAGGATCACGCCCAGAACTCCCACCACCACCACAAGTCGGGGTCCTTGCCCTCTTCTTCCTCTCCACCCCACCCGATTTCCATTAACCCGCTGGCCGTCTCCACCTCCCCGACGCTCCCGGGCGGGGCAGCGGCAGAAGGGCAGCCCGGCGCCCGCCTGGGGGCTTGGCCGCCCCTCCGCCCGCGGGAGCCTCCTGGCTCGCCTTACCCAGCATGGAGAAGATGAAGTCCTTGGCGGTGTGGATCTCGAGCGCGCGCTGGTCGTCGTACTCGCGCTGGTCGTGGCGCGTGAACTCCTGGATGAGCCGGTTGAGCTCCTCGACGCGGGCGCCCGAGCGGAAGTCCAGCTCCGGGAAGGCGGCGGCGGCGGCCGCGGCCGACACCGACGAGCCGCCGCCGCCGGACGACGACGAGGGAGCCCGGGCCGGGCCAGGCGCGGCGCCCGAGCCGGCCTTGGCGCCCAGCGGCGGAGCGGCCATCTTCGCGCCGGACAGAAGGAGCAGCAGACGCAGCGCACCGACCAAGAGGCGCCGCCGCCAGCGCCCAGCCAGGCAGGCCGGGCCTGGCGCTCGCCGGCTGCCCGCCCCGCGCCGGCTGCTCCTCCTCCTCCTCCGCCCCGGATCCCGGCGCCCGGGAGCGCGCGCGGCTGCAGGCGCCGCCGGGACGCCCGACCGGCAATCCCAGCAACGGCGCTCCCAGTGGCCGCGCCGCCAAGGCTGCTCCCTCCGCGCGCTCCCGGCCCCGCCTCGCCCACACCGCGCGCAGCGGTGCACAGGCGGCACCGGCAGGCTGCCGTGCCACGCAGAGCGCTTCGTCGCCGCGCGCCCCGGCGCACGCGGGGAGGGAGGTTGGAAGGAGCTTTCGGGGCGGCGCAGGAAAACTCGCGCTTCCCGGCTCTGGCAAGGGAGTCCAGGCACGCCTCTGCCTTCTTCTCAGCTGGATCGGGGCCTCTGTTGACCCCGGAGGCAGCTGCCGCGGCGGGGGGGCCTGTTTCGGTTCGCGCCGACTTTGATCTGCTGCCCATGATCCCGACTGGATAATAATAATAATAAATAATAAATTTTATTTATACCCCGCCCTCCCCAGCCGAAACCGGGCTCAGGGCGGCTAACATCAGTAAAAATTACAATAAAGTATAAAAAGAAAAACCATTAATTAAAATACAGGTTAAAGATGCACGTTAAGGCCAACGGGACACACTGGCCTGTAGCTCTGAAATGAATGTGATTTATTCCAAGGCAACATTTGGCCGCCAACCAAGTCTGCCACTGGCCGGTGCAAAAATGCTCCTTTGGTGCTGGATTTTACTCATCTTTTCCCATTAAGTACCATACGCGTCTGCTTCATCAACGAAATTAATTGAAATGTTTTGTTTTATTGGCGGAGAAATCTGAAAAGCTACACAGAACTCTTTGGCCTGGTCAAGCTTGGATAGCAGTGTTCTGTGTAGCTCAGAAGCTGACACTCTCCTCGTCTTCCAAAGCAACTCCTCTATTCCGAACTTAAAAATGGAAAGTGTAATGCTGGTGGTCAACAAAAGAGGTTTAAAGACTGTCTCAAGACAAATCTTTTAAAATGTAGTATAAACACCAACAATTGGGAAACACTGGCCTGCGAGCGCTCCAGTTGGAGAACAGCCTTGACCAAAGGTGTCATGGGCTTTGAAGACACTCGAACGCAGGACGCAAGGCAGAAACGTGCTAAGAGGAAGGCACGCCTGGCAAACCCACACCGTGATCAACTCCTGCCCGGAAACCCATGTCCCCACTGTGGAAGGACATGTGGGTCCAGAATTGGCCTCCGCAGTCACTTACAGACTCCTTGTTAAAACCGTGTTTATGGAAGACACTCGGCTACGAGGGATCGCCAAAGAAGAAGACCCCAATGCTCCATAGGATACCAGTTCCCCTCCTCAAAAGAATCTAAGAAGAACTCTGCTGGATGAGGCCAATGGCCCATCTCGTCCAACATCCTGTTCTCCACCATGGCCAGCCAGATGCCCCAATGAGAATCCCCCTAGCAGGATCCAGGCACAAGAGCAACTCTCTCCTCCTGCAGTTTCCAGCAACTGACATTCAGAAGCATCGCTGCCTCTGGCCTGATGCAACTGGGCTCTTTTTAGGTTCTTATGTAAACTCCTAATTTAAAGGTTTCTTTAAAGCCAGGCTTAGGCTGACTCTGACAGCAACAGCCCCACTCCTGAACAAAGCTGGGGATCTGGTGTAACTATGCCAGCTTAATTTACACCAGCTTGCTTTATGCCAGCTTCTGGTGTGCAGGATTGCTTCCTTATTTATATTTATTTCTAACATACCGCTATGTCATAATATATATATATATATATCAAAGCGGTTTTAAGCAATAAAACATAAAACCTTACAATAAAAATGTTAAAAACAGACATCAATTGTGGAAGGGCATCTTCTCTATTGCCTTATTCACTAGGACCAGCGTGGAGTTTGGGGGCTGGTGGGGCTGCAAGCAGGCGGAGGTGGGGGAGTGAGAGGCTCTCCGGACCTCCCTTCCCTGTTCTCTGTTATGATTGGACACTTTTACAGCGAAATCCTCGGTGCAACTGCTCAGAAGTCGTCGTCTTCTTCTTCTTTGGCAATCCCTTGTAGGCGAGTAAACTTTGTGGCCACGTGGGGATTTGAACCCAGGTCTCTCCCAGGTCCTGCACTCTAACCACTACACCACACTCTCTCTCCCTCTCTCTCTCCCTCTGAGCCCTCTGATTTAGATCAGGAGGGGGGCACAGCACTTGGGGAGGGGAGTGAAACCCCTGGAGGGACCAGGTCAGGCAGAGGCAAACTCGGCCCTGCAGATGTCTGGGGACTACAACTCCCATCATCCCTGACCACTGGTCCTGTTAGCACTGGACTCAAAGGCCAAAAATGCAGGATTTGTGTGGACAAGATGGGGCACCCTGCAAGACCTTTCCACCTGCTGCAAGTGATCCAGGTCTCTTCCTCACATCTGCCAGCCCTATTTTTTCGGTCTTCCATGGCCAGCGTGGGTGTCCACTGCTGCCCTCTCTTGGTTACGACTGTGAATGCCAAGCTGGTTGCTTTGATAACATATCCCCTCTCAATTTAATGGTAATATTACCTTGAGGGCTGCCCTACCCAGACTTCATAGACTTTGCAGTCTCTCCATCCAATAGTGGTTTGGTGTCAGGCCGTAGCTCATTGGTAGAGCATTTGCTATGCATGCAGAAGGTCCCAGGTAGGGAGACACTCTGCGTCTGAAAGCCCGGAGAGCCATTGCTGCCAGTCAGTGCAGGCGATACCGAGCAATCAGGACACATAAGAGGAAGTACTTCGTTTTGCGGTGCGTGGTTAATCTACGGAACTCCCTCCCACAGGAGGCAGCGATGGCCACCAACTTGGATGGTTAAAAGAGGATTAGGCAGATTCATGGAGGAGAATGAGGCTATCAATGAGACTAACCACAATAGCTATGTGCTCCCTCCGCAGTTGCAATGCTTCTGAATGCCAGTTGCTGGGACCTGCAAGAGGGGAGTGCGCTCTTGTGCTCATGTCCCACTTGCTGGTTCCCCCCAGGCATCTGAGAAGAGGATGCTGGACTACCGTAGATGGGCCATGGGCCTGATCCAGCAGACTCTTGCATTACTGCAAGCAAAATGGGCTGCTGGTCTGCCTTCCTAGGTTTCCTATCTTCTTGTTTCTTCTTATTCGCGGTGGTTCTGAAAATGCACCCTTTGGGGAAAGGTCAAATGCTACAAAGGAACTCGAACGCATGAAAAATTGATCAAGGCCCCACCTAGGGAAGAGTTGATGAAAGGCTCTGCAACTGCACAGCCAGCAAACATGCAAGCGATGCAAAGGTTTCAGCAGCTCCCCCAGCTGGGACAGAGGGGGTGCACTACCAGGCCCCATTCTTCAAATGCGGCACAACAGTTAAAAGTGGCTGGAGCAAAAACAGAGGGAGAGAGCATCTCATGTGATGTTCACTTGAAAAATGAGAAAGGCTCAAGGAGTACCAATCCTGTTACTGCCATCTTTCCTAACCAAGAGGCTGTTTATCAGATGTCCTGGACAGAAATGCCTGAAGAAGTGTGCATGCACACGAAAGCTCATACCAAGAACAAACTTAGTTGGTCTCTAAGGTGCTACTGGAAGGAATTCTTTTATTTTGTTTTGACTATGACAGACCAACACGGCTATCTACCTGTAACTAGAAATGCCTGAAACGCTCAAGAAATCTACAAGGGTTCCAAGAACTGAAATAATCACCTAACATAATTGGACTCTGAGCCTTTGTCCCATTGAGATTCTAGGACTGTTAACGTTCTATTTTGGGAATGATTCCTGTTCTTATGTAGCTGCCTTGTTTTATACATTCTGGATGCCCCAGAGTCATACAATATTATAAATCAAGCACTGCTACATATAAGTTGCTTCTTTTTGTTTCCCAATGTATTTCTTATCAATTTAAAAAAAAAAAATCGGTATGGTGCAAGTAATTGTTTATTCTGAAAGTGTGGCCCAGAGAAAACAGTTTGAGAACCACTGTCCTAGCACAACAAATACACCTTTTTGGAAAACCAGACTTTGCTGTAAGGAAAGTGAAAGGGAAATGCATGAATGAACGAATTGTTAATGGGGAGATGTGTCAATACTCCCACAAGCAAAGCAGGATGAACACGCATTGTGTCAATCAACTCCGTAAACAGATCTGAATGAATGCTTAATGAATTGGGGGAGTGAGGGGATATAGGGATTGTTTGTCAGATGCATTTTTAGAAACTGAAAAAGAAAGTTAAGAAGGTGGGGGAATGCTGACTAAATACTGGGAGTTGTCTTAACCTCTGTGTAAGAAATGAAATGAGGAAGGGATGCAGAATAAGCAGCTAGCTTGGAGAAGCCCAGAGACAGAATCCATCCTGGGGGGAAGCCTCCCAGATGCGGAAACTCAACTGGCGCTTTCTGAAGGGTTGTAAAGAGCCCAGTAAACCTTCGGGACACGGACCGAGGCGCGGGAAGCCTGCAAATCCTTTCTTTCCGAGAGCACAGGGGCTGCGGGCAGCCCTGGATTTAAAAGGGCCATCAATCAGTTGAATCTGGCCCTAGAGCTGTCCCTGAAAAGAAGCTTCTCAGGGAAGACACAGGGACTTCTTGGGAAAGTGTGCATGTGTGCAAAAGTGAGGCACCCCCCAGAAAGAGCCATTGTGGGGTCCATCTGTCTCCAGGTCCCAGATTGTCCGTTTGGGATGTTTGCCTCCCGCAGTGATCCTCCTCTTCCTCCTCCTCTCCCCACAAGGAGGGCAAAATGGAAAACGTTGCATCAGCCTGACGAAACTGGGACCTTAACCGCAAAAAGGAAAAGTCCAGGCCAGGAAGCTCACGCTATTAGCTCCTGATAAAACCACCCTCACCCTGAGCCAAAGCTGCTTTTCATAATTGGTAGCATCCTTCTGTTTTAGTATGTTAAATTGCAAACCCCTTTGGATGCCTTGGCAGAAAGGAGAAATATATATGCAGTAAATAATTAAATGAGCAAAATGCATATTTGTGCAATGTGCCCACAGAATCCCTGCGGTGGAGTCCATTCTAAGGCTTCATTTGCTGAGACATGAGGCTCTGGGCTGCTCAGATCATCTTTCTTGAAAAGGCCAATTTCTGTAGCTACTAAAGGAGCTCAAGGTGGCGTACGTGGTTCTCTTCCTTCCCACTTTATCCTCACAACAACCCTGCGAGGTTGGTTAGGCTGCGAAACTGACTGGCCACCAGGTTCACCCAGTAAACCTTGTGGCCACGTGGGGATTTGAACCCAGGTGGTCTCTCCCAGGACCTAGTCCTGCACTCTAACCACTACACCACACTCTCTCTTCCTCTCTCTCTCTCCCTCTGAGCCCTCTGATTTAGATCAGGAGGGGGCACAGCACTTGGGGAGGGGAGTGAGACTATACGGCAGAAACCCCTGGAGGTACCAGGTCAGGCATAGGCAAACTCGGCCCTGCAGATGTTTGGGGACTACAACTCCCATCATCCCTGACCACTGGTCCTGTTAGCTAGGGATGATGGGAGTTGTAGTCCCAAAACATCTGCAGGGCCGAGTTTGCCTATGCCTGTACCAGGTCCTGATGAGGCAGGAGACTGAAGGCCTGCCCTTAGGGAGGCAGACATGACCAGTCATGTGGTCCAAGTGCTGGTGACAGCAATGCATCATGGGCATTTCTTTTCCTTGCAAAATGATGCCATGCCTGGGATGCTCTGGCCCACCCACCTGGCGACTCAAGGGCAAAGGGAGGCCAAGAGGCAAGGCAGGAACGAAACTTAAAGCCTGCCTTGGGTCAGCCTTTCCCTCATCTCATGCATGTGGAAGGCATTAGGAGGCTGCCTTGGGTTCTTAATTAAATCCCCAGACAATTGGCTACTGTGGTTGCCACAGGGTGCGAGAAGGGGCTGCTCACCAAGAGGAGAAGCGTCACGCGAGGCTTCGTGGCAGAAATGGATTAAATGCGTGGCTGATCCTGAGCTCTTTAAGAGAATGAAGGGCAGTGGTGCCCACGTCACCCAGAAGCTGTGTTTGGACAGCATGCTAGGAGAGGGGCTAATCCCACAGCCCTGGGCAGAGGGAGGCATTGTGTAAGACAGGGGCAGGGATCCTGTGACCCTCGCCGTGTTGTTGGATGCCAGCTCCCATCAGCAACAACCAGCCAAGACAATGGCCAGGAAAGAAGTGTTAGGATTTCCTACACATGAGTAGGACCCTGGCAGAGACACATGCCCGACAGGCATGCTCCCTTCCTCCTTGGCGATCGTACGGGAGCTTCAAAAGCTTTCTTCAGCCCGAACATCACAGCGACTAATGCCAAAAAGCATTCGCACACTTACGGATCTGCAGAGTTTCGGCAGTTGCGTAACAGAACTCAGCAACATCCTGCCTCCGTCACTTCCCACTTTGTGGAATGAAAAGACAGACACCGTCATGTGATAGATAACAACCCCATGACTGTAGACACGGGGAATGAATCTCCAACAAGAAGATGGTTGGAATTCAGAAACTAGACCGTAATGTTTCTTCTTCTTTGGCAATCCCTCGTAGCCAAGTAATACAATAATAATAATAATAATAATAATAATAATAATAATAATAATAATAATAATTTATTTGTACCCCGCCCATCTGGCCAGGCCCTCCCAGCCACTCTGGGCGGCTTCCAACAAACATTAAAATACATCAAAATGTCACAGATTAAAAACTTCCCTAAACAGGGCTGCCTTCAGGTGTTTTCTAAATGTCATGTAGTTTATCTCTTTGACATCTGGTGGGAGGGCGTTCCACAGGGCGGGTGCCACCACCGAGAAGGCCCTCTGCCTGGTTCCCTGTAGCTTTGCTTCTCGCAGGGAGGGAACCGCCAGAAGGCCCTCGGCGCTGGACCTCAGTGTCCGGGCTGAACGGTGGGGGTGGAGACGCTCCTTCAGGTATACAGGACCGAGACCGAGTAAGATTGTCTTCCATAAACATGGCTTTAACTGTGAGTCCGTAAGTGACTGTGGAGGCCAATTCTGGACCCACACGTCCTTCCACAGTGGAGACATTGGTTTCCAGGCGGGAGTTGATCCCGGTGAGGGTTTGCCAAGCATGCCTTCTTCTTAGCACGTTTCTCCCTTGGAATGGGAGACAAAAGATGAACAAGTGAGATCTTCAATGATACAGTGGGCAATAGGTATCGGTCATAACATAGAAATGGAGGCATGGGACAGACTGTGGAACAGGGACATAAAATTTACAGCATGTTATGCTTTAAGAGAAGAGTATATGAAAATGTTATGCAGATGGTATCTAACACCAAGCAGATGGGCCAAAATGTCTAAATAAAAATCGAATACGTGCTGGAAATGCAAAGGGAAAGAAGGTCCCTTTTTCCATATGTGGTGGTGGTACCTTCTTTCCCTTTGCATTAGCTTGCTGGGAAATGATATATAATGAATTTAAAAAGATGCTTAGTTAACATTTGTTAGAAGAAGAAGAAGAAGAAGAAGAAGAAGAAGAAGAAGAAGAAGAAGAAGAAGAAGAAGTTTTTCTCTTGGCAATTACGGGATCAGAGTTTCCTAAACAATATAGAAACGTATTTCTGTATGCCACAAGAATGATATCCACCAAAAAATGGAACAAAGAAGAAGTCATGACGAAAGAAGAATGACTACAGAAATTAATGGAATGTGCAGAAATGGCAAAACGTCCTGGAAGAATAAGAAATCAAGACAACAGACTTTTTATCAAGGAATGGAAATTGTTTATTTAATATTTACAAACGAACTGTAAACAAATTTAAGACATTAGCAAAGATTACTGTAAAAACTTGCAGTTTCTAAAACATATATGAAATAGATGAGGAAAAGAATAAATAGAGTTAACTGGGGAAATGCAGAAGGAGGGGAAGAGGGTAAATTCATGGAACCGCTAAAAGAGGAGGAGGGAAGTTGAAGTTTGATATGTGACAATTGTTTTAATTTCTTTGTTGAAATGTTTCTTTGTTATAAATTGCACTGTCTCAACACCTTCCAGGATAAGATCGTAAGAGGAACCAATAGGTTGTTAAAGAGCTCCAGTTTCATCAAGACGCAGTGTAGAAGTGAAGAGTTTTTTAAAAAGAAAAGGAAGAAATTCAGAAACACCTGGAGGGTCACAGGTGCCCCATTGCTGGCGTAAGGAGAGGAGGCCTGAGATTTATTTCTTCCATTTATACATCACAGTTCCTCTCAGAGGATACCTAAGGGGACTGAAGGTTTTAATTACAGATTTTAAATGCACATTGGTTAACTGGGCAAAGCGCTAGCTTTGTGGAACAGTCTTCTTTTGTGCTCTGAATGTTGCACAAAGGAAAACGGAGTGCAAAGAGGAATTGTGCCAGTGTCTCAGCTCCATCAGTACCTCGTAAAAGGAGCCTCAGAGCAGCTGATAGCATGAAGAAGCATCACATCCCTGGACCTTGCAAGCATCAACAAGCCAAGGCATTCATGTCTGAAGAACACTTGGCTTCTTGGGAAGGGCAGAACGCCAGCTCTGTTGCCTTCCCTAGTCTCTAAAATCACCTGTTAAAACACACAAAAAGCAAAAACTTGTTTTGCACATTTGACAAAAAGGAGCAACAGTGTGCCCAACCCCCAGACACTGGGTTGGGAATGTGATGGGGGTTCAAATACAGTGGTACCTTGGTTCTCAAACTTAATCCGTTCCCGAAGTCTGTTCCAAAACCAAAGCGTTTCAAAACCAAGGCGTGCTTTCCCCATAGAAAGTAATGCAAAATGTATATTTAAAGGGGGAATGTTAAAACTCTGCTAAGTTATAGAATTTGCTAGTGCAAGTTAGGAAGGATATTATTAAACAATATATCCTCTCCTGCCTCCCTGAACATTCCCACAATTTCCACCTGCAAGAGCCTTCCTGTCGCCCTCAGTTACTGTCTGTTCTCTCTTAGCAGCTCCACACAGACCCTCTAGGCAGCATCTTAAGCAGGGGTAGGCAACCTAAGGCCCGTGGGCCAGATGCGGCCCAATCGCCTTCTCAATCTGGCCCACCACATGGTCCGAGGGATGGTGGACCGGCCCACAGCTGAAAAAGGTTGCTGACCCCTGATCTTAAGTCTAGGCAATGTGATGGCTACATCTCCAGCCCCAGAGCCTGCCTGGGGTCTTTCCAAGTGTGCAATATTATCTGACATGCTGTCCAGTGACAAAATGGGTGACTCTGTGGCAGGTAGTTCAGTTGTGCCTTATGAGGACAGGATAGAGAACAGGGGACAGACGCTCTTACAAAGCTGACTTGCGGTTATTACCCGAAGTGCTTTCCCTTAGAAAGGCATCCTACTCATTCAGGGAGGGGGAGGGAGGCATTAAGGGCCTTTACGCTATCTTCCCATTTATTCAGAGCAGTTAACAGATTAAACCAATTCATTAGCCACAAAGTGGAGCAAAGAGCGATGCGGTTTAGGAAGCGGGCAAATCTCTCTTCGGATTTTCTCGTAAGTGGGGAACATCGGATTTCAATCTGGCCTAGCAGCGGAACAAGGAGGAATGCTCTCAGTCAGACCCAGGATAAGACAGAGGTGCAGAATACGATCAGAATGTGGATTAAACGAAAGTGTGGGTGAGCCCCAAGAGAGGCCATTTGCAAGCCAAGGCAGGGAGAAAGATTCAGCGTTAAAAGCTTTTCCAGCCTCTCAGAGAAGATGCAGCATGTACCACCTAAGATAAATGGCAAAGTACAAAACAATTGAGAACCAGAGAACAGCAGGTTCAAAACTATTAACAACTTTGGGGCAACTTAGGTTGGCATGGGAGACAGTGGCTGTGCGCTGACTGGCATTTAGTCAGCATTCATAGAATCATAGAATCATAGAGTTGGAAGAGACCACAAGAGCCATCCAGTCCAACCCCCTGCCAAGCAGGAACACCATCCAAGCATTCTTGACAGGTGGCTGTCAAGCCTCTGCTTAAAGACCTCCAAAGAAGGAGACTCCACCACACTCCTTGGCAGCAAATTCCACTGTCGAACAGCTCTTACTGTCAGGAAGTTCTTTCTAATGTTTAGGTGGAATCTTCTTTCTTGTAGTTTGAATCTATTGCTCCGTGTCCACTTCTCTGGAGCAGCAGAAAACAACCTTTCTCCCTCCTCTAGATGACATCCTTTTATATATTTGAACATGGCTATCATATCACCCCTTAACCTTCTCTTCTCCAGGCTAAACATACCCAGCTCCCTAAGCCGTTCCTCATAAGGCATCGTTTCCAGGCCTTTGACCATTTTGGTTGCCCTCTTCTGGACACGTTCCAGCTTGTCAGTATCCTTCTTGAACTGTGGTGCCCAGAATTGGACACAGTATTCCAGGTGGGGTCTGATACAGTGGTACTATTACTTCCCTTGATCTAGATGCTATACTCCTATTGATGCAGCCCAGAATTGCATTGGCTTTTTTAGCTGCTGCATCACACTGTTGACTCATGTCAAGTTTGTGGTCTACCAAGACTCCTAGATCCTTTTCACATGTACTGCTCTCAAGCCAGGTGTCACCCATCCTGTATTTGTGCCTTTCATTTTTTTTGCCCAAGTGTAGTACTTTACATTTCTCCCTGTTAAAATTCATCCTGTTTGCCTTGGCCCAATTCTCAAATCTGTTAAGGTCATTTTGAAGTGTGATCCTGTCCTCTGGGGTATTAGCCACCCCTCCCAATTTGGTGTCATCTGCAAACTTGATCAGGATGCCCTCAAGCCCATCATCCAAGTCATTGATAAAGATGTGTTCCCATTCAGCGTGTTCCCAACCGCTGCCTTGTGAAGCTGCGTACACACGACAAAGCTACAACCCACCTCCGTCCTGTTATTTCTTGAGAAATATTAACATTTTGACACATTTTCCCTCAACCACATTTGATTCAATTTGAAAACGTACGTCCTATCCACCAACATCTTCTGGTTATGTGTCTGTTCTGCCTCCACAGTTGGAGGCAGAAATGCTTCCGAATACCTGTTGCTAGAAACCACAGGAGGGGAGAGAGATCTTGTGTTCGAATCCTGCTTGTGGGTTTTCCATGATGGGCCACTGGCCTGATCCAGCAGGTTCTTCTGATGTTCTCTGCCCTCTGCCATAGACAGTCTGAGGGCAAGTTGGGAACGCATTCAACCATCCTGATGTGCACATTGAGTTACAAATGTGATTTGAAATGCACGGGGGTGCTCAGACAACAAACTCGCTGAGTTTTCATCACCATCACCTGTTTATTTGTATGCCACTTTCCCATGAAATTGTGCCCAAAGTGGCTCACAACATCTCAACAATTAAGTATAACAGTTCAAAAAATTAGAAGCAGTTAGAAATAATAAAACTAATTTAAAAAACCAAAAAGTTGTAAGCTGACAACACGTCTCTTGACTTAAACCATGGGTAGGCAAACTAAGGCCCAGGGGCCAGATCTGGCCCAATCACCTTCTAAATCTGGCCCGCGGATGGTCCGGGAATCAGCATGTTTTTACATGAGTAGAATGTGTCCTTTTATTTAAAATGCATCTCTGGGTTATTTGTGGGGCATAGGAATTCGTTCATATATATATATATTCCAAAATATAGTCCAGCCCCCCACAAGGTCTGAGGGACGGTGGACCGGCCCCCTGGTGAAAAAGTTTGCTGACCCCTGACTTAGACCATAACACTTCCCTGCATCTTTGGTGACCCCTGTATTTATCAGCGCAGTGGAGGGAGGGTGGTTAACCCCCCTCCCGTCGGGCTGTTTCGCCCAGCAGCCATTAGCATGGAATCAATATTTTCTCGTGGCCTCCAATGAGTTTTCTCCGGCGTCAGTCAAAACAAGAGTGGCTCCCCGTCACAGTGAGAAAAATGCACATGGACACACGCACTTCATAGCGCAGCCGAACAAAAGGTTACGCCTGGCAGAGCATTACCCCAAGTGACCAATTCCTTCGCCGCGGAAGAGAGCCAAGAAGAGCCTGATGTACTTCAATTCTCCCCAAGGTTATTCAATTATCCTCTTCCTCCTCACCCCCACCATCGCCATGCTGGAGTGTGACTGAGGTGACCTGGCAGGTGGGAAGATGGGGCACAAGTGAGGGATCTCCAGTTGCTACGGGGACTCTGTGCGACACTGCGAAGAGAGATGCCCGCACTCACAAAGGCTTGCCGTTGTGCTCCTGACTCCCTTTTCCCAGCAGAGGCGCCTGTTTCTGAATCAGCAGCCAAATCACCCGACCTTTAAGAGGGGAAAACGGGGGAAAGAGCTGAGGCAACAGACCTTTTTAATTTGCCCACATGCAAATAACAAATTGAAACTGCTAGCCCTCTGGGGATAGAGAGCCATTTGCCTACACACACATACCCTGTAGGCTATCAATCGAGACAAATAAATATACATTTCATTACAGCAAATTAACTCTGCCGAGAAGAATGGGAGGTCTTTCCCAGAAGGAGAATGTAGCCATCGTCTTCTCTGTCCCCAAACACAGGCTCGTCCCCATCACTCTTGCCACCCACCCAAATTTATTCACATAATACAGTGGTACCTCGGTTTACAGCCATAATTCTTTCTGGAGGTCTGTTTCTAAACCAAAATAGGTTGTAACCCAAGGCGCACTTTCGCCAATGGGGCCTCCAAAAAAAAGAAGTCCGTAATCCAAAAAGCGTTTGCAAACTGGGATAAAAAAATTCCTTCCAGTAGCACCTTAGAGACCAACTAAGTTTGTTCTTGGTATGAGCTTTCGTGTGCATGAAATTGACTATGACAGACCAACACGGCTATCTACCTTTAACTGCAAACTGGGACACGCACTTCCGGTTTTGACATGTTTGTATCCAAAACGTATGCAAACCAGACTGTTTGCAGCCCAAGATACTGCTGTATGCTCCTTTTAGAAAGCAAAATTGCAGCTACCGTGTTTCTCCTAAAATAAGCCGTAGCAGGATTTCTGCGCATTTGTGAAATATAAGCCATACCCCGAAAATAAGCCATACCCCGAAAATAAGACATAGTGACGTGGCGGCTCTCCCTTATGACGGCCTGGATAGGCGTGGCTATGCAGCGTACCGACGCGGAGCGGTTAAAATAAGACATCCCCTGAAAATAAGCCATACTGTGTGTTTTTTGAGGGGGGGGGGGAATATAAGATGGTGTCTTATTTTAGGAGAAACACGGTATATGGGTAGAACTGTCTCCCGGCCTTCCCCGCCATCCATTCCTTTCTTGCACACACACTCTTTAAATTCCTCCCCAAAGTTAGTGGCGAGCTGGAAATGGTTTAACGGGAACTTCTGGACTGGACTTAGAGTGAGGGAGACGGGTGCGCCTCACCAAGGAAGGCATTTACAAATTAATAGCCAGGCTAACAAAACTTGCTTTCTTGCTGGATAATTATTTGGTATCGTTTGTGTCTTTGTCGTTTATTATCCGCTCATTTCTTGCACTTGCATGCCACCTTTCTTCCAGGTAGCTCAGGTTTCAGGTTTCTCTCTGTCTCTCTCTCTCTCTCTCTCTCTCTCTCTCTCTCTCTCTCTCTCTCTCTCACACACACACACACACACACACACACACACACACACCTTTTATCATAACAACCACCCGGTGAAGTAGGAAGGCTGAAGGAAGGAGACTGAGCCCCATTGCTTCAGATTTCTCAATGGGCATTGGATTCCTCTTTCTGACCCTTTCCCATCTTGTTTCATGTTCCATGTGGCAACCTTTCAGGTATCCGAAGATGGAATACCAGACCCTCCAAGTCTCCCTATTTTCCAAGGACAGTCCCGTATTTACAGAAGCCTTCCCAGTTTCTGGTTTGATCCTGGAATGTCCCATTTTTCCTTAAAGGTAAAGAGACCCCTGACCATTAGGTTCAGTCGTGTCCGACTCTGGGGTTGCGGCGCTCATCTCGCTCTATAGGCTGAGGGAGCCGGCATACAGCTTCCGGGTCATGTGGCCAGCATGACTAAGCCGCTTCTGGCGAAGCAGAGCAGCGCACGGAAACGCCGTTTACCTTCCCACCAGGAACGGTACCTATTTATCTACTTGCACTTTGATGTGCTTTCGAACTGCTAGGTGGGCAGGAGCTGGGACCGAACAACGGGAGCTCATCTCATCACGGGAATTTGAACTGCCGACCTTCTGATCAGCAAGCCCTAGGCTCTGTGGTTTAACCCAAAGCGCCACCTGGGTCCCCTACCGTTTTTCCTTAGGACGTCCCTATTTTCATTGGAGAAATGTTGGAGGGGAAGGAATTATGCAATGCCTGAGCCAAGGAGATAACTAGCTAAACAATATTTAGAAGACATCTGAAGACAGTCCTGTGTAAGGAAGTCTTTTTAATGTTTAATATTATGTTTTTCTATATGTTAGAAATCATTCAGAGTGGCTGGGGCAACCCAGACTGATGGGTGAGGTATAAATATTTTTGTTGCTGTTGTTGTTATTCAATAGGACGTCCCTATTTTCATCGGAGAAATGTTGGAGGATATGGAATCCTAGATCAGGTGGACGGACTCTGCGTCTAATTCAGCAAGGTAGTTCCTACCTTCTTGGAGGAGCATGCAGCCCACAGGTCCGCCAGGGCTCTCTAATTCATCATTTCGAGAAACACCTCCTGTGACAGATTTCAGCAGCCTCTATTTCCTGACCTTTTGGGGAATCATTAATCACTTTTCTGCATCAATCAAGCCTCAATCTATCTATCAGGCACCAGGGACACTGCCGGCTCTGCTGTCTGAAAATCCTCTGGAAAAAATGAAGCATTTGTGCTGTTGGGCAATGTTTCATAATGAGATCACAATATTCCACACTCTAAGATTTGCTGTTGGTGGCAAAGACCGATATGACAGTCAGACAGGCTGCGAAGGGGCATTCATAATCCACACGCCCACTTGGCTGCCTCGATAAGGACCCGTCAACTCACAGCAGGTTTTTCCAGCAGTGACCGGGTATGCAGATTTAAAGTACTATCAACCCAGGCTAGGCACTTAGATTTGGTAACTGCACTGTTGGTGGAAGTTTGAGGGGCATCCTGCTCTGCTGGGACCCCTCGTACCCCAGGGAGTTCTGCCAAGTGGGCCTGCCTGGTGGCAAAAGCAGAACTACACAGGCTTAAAATCACGGGTTTGCAAACCAGCACTGGGCAGCTGTGCTTGAGCCATACATTCCCCACAAGTGAGCCAACAGTGGGATCAGGGGCGGCCCATGACATTTCAGTGTCTGATGCAAATCGTCCCGCTGCCGCCTTCAGGGTGGCAGAGGCCATGAGGCTCTGGAAAGGCTTCTTCTCAAGGAAAATCCCTGGCAAAGCCTTGCCACCCCACCGGGCTTTTTAAGGAGACACCTGTTAAGGGAAACAATTCCGGGGTGAGAGACTACACAACAGCCCAGCTCGTTGCGGTGCAAGTCCCCCGCGGGTCCATGCGGTCAGTAAAAGATGGAAGTTCCAGCCAAGTAATTTGCAGCAAAACAGCGGTCAGTAGAACATGATCTTTATTGTTGCGCAACAGGTCCCCCCAGGAGTAAGAACCCCGAGCATGGGGTGGCGTCCTCTTTTAAAACTTCCCTCTTTCCCCCAGAATACACTTCGAGGGGCATCATAGATACATCATCACTACATCACTAGCATGTCACAAGTGGGGAGGGGTCTACAAGGGTTACACAAGCTCAACATTAGGTCACTTTATCAGACACCTTTCCCAACACCCACTGGTGTAGCAAGCCCAGATGGTACCAGGTGCAGAATTTGTTTTTGCACCCCGTATGGACTATGCATGTGCGGCTTCTGCACGTGCACACTCCATATGGAATGCCGCACATGCGCAGTCCATATGGGGTGCCGCATTTTGTCACCCCTCCCAGAGTGGCACCCGGGGCGGTCCGCCCCCAACGCATCCCCCTTCCTACACCACTGCCAACACCTCTTAAGTCCCCATCACCGAAATAATAATAATAATAATAATAATAATAATAATAATAATTTTATTATTTTTACCCCGCCCATCTGGCCGAGTTTCCCCAGCCACTCTGGGCGGCTTCCAGTCAAATATTAAAACAATACAGCATTAAATATTAAAAACTTCCCTAAACAGGGCTGCCTTCAGATGTCTTTTAAAAATAGGATAGTTGCTTATTTCCTTGACATCTGCTGGAAGGGCGTTCCACAGGGAGGGCGCCACTACTGAGAAGGCCCTCTGTCTGGTTCCCTGTAACCTCACTTCTCGCAATGAGGGAACCGCCAGAAGGCCCTCGGCGCTGGATCTCAGTGTCCGGGCTGAACGATGGGGGTAGAACAATAAAACTCTTGACATCTCCTTGCCCTCAGAACTTGTCTGGAGATGGGCTTTCAGAACACATGACTTGCTCAACTGCCTCTGGGGATGTCTAGTGTCGCCCCCCTGGTCACTCCCTGGGTGTGGGGGGGGTGTCTGTTCTCTCACGCTTGGGGCATTATGGCGGGATGCCCTGTTCCTGCTGCCTGCGTGACTTCCTGCTTCTTGGTTCATGGAGGGAGGAGGAGCCCATGCGCACCTTTCTTTAAGGGTTAAAATGGCACTGGAATGAGGAGAGTCATATGGATTTTCTACGAATTTATAAAGCTAGGTATCGTCCCTGAGCTGTCAAGTTGAAAGGATACACAGGGGCATAATATTTGTAACATTGTAGCAACTTTAAAGATTCCTCCCCCCCAATCATTTCCATAACACACCTGTGCTGAATCTCCCTTCCCACGGCGGCAAAGCTGAGCAACGGAAAGCCTCCCCTCTCACTGACTTGGGAAGAGGGGAAGCATCCTGGGGGGGGGGGGGCAGAGAGAGACTGGCAGCAAAGCTGGCCGGCAGAAAGTCGTGACACTCTCCCACTGCCGCAGCCTCCCTTTCCTGGGTTGCTTTGTGTGGAAGATGAGTGGGAATGTGGATGAGGGAATATTGATTAATATTTCCTATCCCAGCTTGTGCTAACAAGCTCCAAACTAGCAGAGATTCTCATCCCCAATTAAACGCAGCAAAACGTGGCGATTAAGTTCCTATGAACTTCTAGAACAAGGCAGATCCTGGCATATATTTCCCCTGGTTCCCTCTTAAAAGTAAATACACGACACAATGCTTTTTAAAAGTAAAAAGGTTTTACTCACAGACATTCCAGGCTTTTACAAGTCTCAGAAGGCAGGCTAGCTTAGATTAAATGTATGTACATGTGGAGATTCTCCTTAAGGAAGAAGGCTCCACCTGGGCCCTCTTGGCTGGAAGCCAAGAGTGCATCCTCTCTTGAGATGTTGCATCGTCGAAGTCCTGATGGAGGAGAGAGGAGAATGGCAGCTGACCTGTGTACTTCAGGTAAGGCCACTCCCACCTCTGGTCACACAAGGAAATGATCTCAGTCCAGGCACAGGAAACTAGCTGGAGGACCAAGACCCCTTGTGTACACTCTAGGAATGTTGTGATTGACTGCACCAGTGTTATACATCCCACACTTTGTGGCCGTGGAGGGGCAGGCAGGGTGCCTGCAGGGCTGAGAGCTCTTGCATTTCTGCCCATGGAGGCAGCGGCTTCACTCTGCCTTATGGGTGGGCCAGCATTGGGGGCGATGACGCAGAAAATGTGTCAACAGTGTGATACAGCAGCAAAATAGCACATGCAATTCCAGGCTGCATCGACGTAAGTCTAGCATCCCGATCAAGGGAAATATGAAACAAAATTAAAAAATTCCTTCCAGTAGCACCTTAGAGACCAACTAAGTTTGTTATTGGGATGAGCTTTCGTGTGCATGCACACTTCTGAAGAGCCCTCTTCTGCCTTGGTCAGACCACACCTGGAATACTGTGACCAGTTCTGGGCACCTCAGTTTAAGAAGAATATTGACAGGCTGGAAGGTGAGCAGCGGAAGGCGACCAAGGGCCTGGAAACAAGGCCTTGCGCGGAACGGGGAAGGGACCTGGGGATGCTTAGCTTGCAGCCTGGTGGACAGGATCCAAGCAGCAACTGGGAGAGCCAGGCACGTGTTCAGATGGCACCCTTGCCAAGCCTGCCACCTTATCATCCACGGTGGTGGGGGGGGCTGCTTTCTTCTCTGTGCACTTTGGGTCCATCCCCATGTTTGGCGCCAGCAGTGGAGCCTGCAGCCCATTCCAACACATCTAAGTCCGTTGCAAGCCGCCTCCTTCAGCCCATTGAAAGGAAGTTCATTGATGGGCCTCAGCACAGAAGGTGGATTTAGGCCTCCCTTGGCTGACCAGGCAGATCTGGCTGGTCAGCGGCTCCTTTGTCCTGTTCTCAATTGGCACAATGAAAACCTGGCTGGGTTCCATTCAGCCTCTTTTCATCCTCCCCCCCCTTCCCCCTGAGCCTTCCCCTCCCCTCCCTGCTCCTCCTCCCCGGCTCATTGATGGAGGAGAGATTTGAATAAGAATGCTCTCTTTCCCAAGGTCATTAATACTGATTTACAGCTGATTACTACACTGCTAACAACAGCAAAACAGTGCATTGCACCAAGATGGGGGGAAATAAAGGTCCCCCTACCTTAACTGATTGGCTAGGGGGGAACCTGGCCAACTATGTTCATGATAAAACTTATGTGAGAGAGAAATACCTTACATAATAATCAAGAAAACAAATGCATTGAGGGGGTTCCTTTTACATTTCTGGAATGACAATGCAAATGATGGTTTTTTGGGGGTGGGGGGTTAGGCTGAATGCTTGGGCCCCCTTCTAACTCTTGGAATAGCCAGGATAGCTTCCTGGTGAGGTGTTGGGCCACTAAGGGGAACAAAGGAAGGGGCTCTGTGCAAGAAGAAAATGGAGAGGCCCTCCCTCTACTTGCGGGTAGTTAGAAGGACAGAGGCATTGCTGAGAGATGTGAGCTAGAAGCAAGAAGCAGCTCAGAGAAAGACACACAGGTTTGATTTCTTTTTGAATCCAAGGCTGTGGCTACGGGACAAGAACCCCTCCATCGTACGCTCATTATAGTAAAGGTAAAGGGACCTCTGGCTGTTAGGTCCAGTCGGAGACCGAAGGAGCTGCCTCAGGTGGCAGAATCCCAGGGGAGCAGCACCCCACCCACCCCCGCCAGAGAAGCACTGGCAGCAGGGTCCATCCAGCGAGATCTCGCCACCTCCGCCACTTCTCTCTTCTCTGGCACCAGCCTAGGCGCCTCCCACCCTCCTGCCGCCACGGGAGAAGCAAGGAGAAGGGACCGCAGGGTCAGGTTCCAGCGAGATGTCACCAGAACCTGGAAGGTGCTTCCCCCATGGCAGGGTGGGCCCTGCTGCCGGAACCCCAGTAAGCGATACTTGGCCAGGGAGGTGGCACTTTATGATTTGGCCTCAGGTGGCGAAATGGGACAGGCCCCTCCCTGCATTGGGGATTGAACCTGAAACCTTCTGCTTGCAAGGCAGTGAACTAGGGCCCTTCCTTGAATCCATATTCAGTCTTTTTCATCCACATCTCTCATAGTCCTCCTCCTTCTCTCTCTCTCTCTCTCCCTCTCTCTCTCTCTCTCTCTCTCTCTCTCTCTCTCTCTCTCTCCTTTTTTACCTTCTCTTCCTACCTCTGGCATTAAGGGATGCAGAGTTTCCTGGCACAGCCTGAGCTCCAGCAACACGGAGAAATGAGTGCCTGATGTCATTCAGCCGTTTGCTCCAGACAATTAATTCAGCCGTGAGTCCACCTCATGCCAGAAGCCAGGAGGAGCTGCTGCCCAGAAACGTTGCTGTGGTGCCTCCCGTATGCAGTGTCTTGGAAAAGCCCCAGGAGCAAAACTGCCACTTGCTGCTGGATGAATTATGCATGTTGCTCAGGGACTGAGCTGCCGTCCTCAGCCTGGCTGGAGTCCAGAGGTGGCTTTCTTTCTTTCTTTCGTGGGGAAGAGAGAAGGGCAGAGAAGCGTGTCCATCGCAGGATCCCAGCCTTTGAAAGGGCAAGCGCGACCACTATTCAGAGTGGTAGAAACAGAAAGCGACTGCAGAAGGGGTTCCGAAAGGATCGATCCAAACGGCACAAATCCAGTGGCAGATGTGGCTCACTAGATCAAGGCAAACCATCCTTGCTTGACCAGGCACTGCTGAGGTCTCAGCTGGTAGCAACTGAGCAAGGAAGGGTTCTGGGGCTGTGGGGTGCATTAGCTCAATGAAAATCAGGGGAAGCTGCATCGGTCCATAAGAAAACACACACACTCCTAAAATCCACAGATGGGCAATACCTTTCTTAAAGGTAAAGGTAAAGAACCCCTGACAGTTAAGTCCAGTCACAGACGACTCTGGGGTTGTGGCGCTCATCTCACTTTGCAGGCCGAGGGAGCCGGTGTTTGTCCGCAGACAGTTTTTCCAGGTCATGTGGCCAGCATGACTAAGCTGCTTCTGGCAAAACCAGAGCAGTGCATGGAAACGCCGTTTACCTTCCCGCCGGAGCGGTACCTATTTATCTACTTGCACTTTGACATATTTTCGAACTGCTAGATGGGCAGGAGCTGGGACCGAGCAACGGGAGCTCACCCCATCGCAGGGATTCGAACCGCCGACCTTCTGATCGGCAAGCCCTAGGCTCTGTGGTTTAACCCACAGCGCCACCTGGGTCCCTAGCACTGCGCAACCTAGCATGGACCATTTCTCATTCCAATCCACATTCCGTTGTGGGACCATCAGAGTTCACATCAGAGACCCACTCCACTCTCTGCTACTCCAGACAGAACAAAGTTTGTATCTTATCTCGGAATCCTCCTGTTTTGTGCCCGCCCTAATGGGAACAGGGAGGCGGGCAGATGCATTATGGAACATGCTTTCTTGTCCATGGAAGGTTAACATAATGAGGAACAAGTCATCTTCAAAGCTTTTAATCTCAAGGACACATTGATGAACATCAGAGATCACACACATTTCCGGAGCTGAGAGCCATGTGTTCCTGCCTTGCCTGGCAAAACCTCGCAGCTGGAGAAGGCAGCTCAGAAGAACCTCCTCCCTGGTCCTACAAAATGCAATCTTACTCACAGCAAAGGAGCTCAGATCCTTAGGGATGCACTCCTAACCACCCTTATTTATATAATATCAGTGGAAACAGTTGGTCTTGGCGAGTATTAACCGCTTTCAATTTTAACCTAAAATTTTTTTAACCAATTTTAGCAGCAGCTAAAAAAGCCAATGCAATTCTGGGCTGCATCAATAGGAGTATAGCATCTAGATCAAGGGAAGTAATAGTACCACTGTATTCCGCTCTGGTCAGACCTCACCTGGAATACTGGGTCCAGTTCTGGGCACCACAGTTCAAGAAGGATACTGACAAGCTGGAACGTGTCCAGAGGAGGGCAACCAAAATGGTCCAAGGCCTGGAAACGATGCCTTATGAGGAACGGCTTAGGGAGCTGGGTATGTTTAGCCTGGAGAAGAGAAGGTTAAGGGGTGATATGATAACCGTTCAAATATATAAAAGGATGTCATATAGAGGAGGGAGAAAGGTTGTTTTCTGCTGCTCCAGAGCAATGGATTCAAACTACAAGAAAGAAGATTCCACCTAAACATTAGGAAGAACTTCCTGACAGTAAGAGCTGTTCAACAGTGGGATTTGCTGCCAAGGAGTGTGGTGGAGTCTCCTTCTTTGGAGGTCTTTAAGCAGAGGCTTGACAGCCACCTGTCAGGAATGCTTTGATGGTGTTCCTGCTTGGCAGGGGGTTGGACTGGATGGCCCTTGGGGTCTCTTCCAACTCTATGATTCTATGACTCTATGATTCTAACCTGAAGATTGCCACTTGTCCAGTTTTAATTTTAATTGTTTGAATGAATGTATCTTAATTGATTGATCGCTTGTATTATGCATATCGTCTTATTTATATGATGTTAGCTGCTCTGAGCCTGGCTTTGGCCGAGGAGGGCGGGATACAAATAAAATTTATTTATTTATTTGCTTTCAAAATGTTTTTTTTTAAAGACCACTTTTCATCAAGAGTCCCAGTGCAGCTTCCAGCAGTAAGGAAAATGCAAATTAAAAACAAATACCATTTTTAGAGCGTGTTCCGGACTCCCTCAGGACATGGTGGGCTCCCCTTCCTTGGAATTTTTTAAGCAGAGGTTGGCTGGCCATCTGCCAGGGATGCTTTAGCTGAGATCCCTGCCTTGCCAGGGGTTGGACTAGAGGACCCTTGGGCATTTGGTCAAGGAATGGTTTATGTCGGCTGTCTATTGTATTGACAGTAATAGATGGATTTGATGGTGATGCATCTCCTCAGCAAGTTGTTTCTGGGTGTCTGTGGGTTGTTGTTGTTTTTTTAAAAAACCCCAAACAATTATGGTTCTGGACTTGGACCTTTGCTGCATGTCTACTGCAAGGGAAGCAGACAAGAAAACAGCCTCTGAGTTGAAAATGTCCTGTTTATTCACCACTGGCCAGAGGGAGAAGTTAATGCCTGCCTCTGCTCTCCTGCGTTACTCTTACCATCCCGGTGTCCCCTGTGCTGTGTGCTGCTCTCATTCTGCTGCTGGCTTCCTAAGGCGATGGACCAACATTGTGTTTCAGGGGTTGGCAAACCTTTCCATTCATCTGCGAAGCCTGGGAACCCTGAGGTGTCTTCAGTGTGACATGATCTTGTGACTGAACCCCAAGAGTAAGCAACTTCTGCAGCTCCACTTGTCCTCATCGTATTTCTTGTGTCTTCTCAAGTTTTAGGAAGTCTGTTGTTGTTGTTGTTGTTGTTGTTGTTGTTCAAATGAGGAGGTTCTGCTGTTTCCGAGCCGGCAGGTGGCAGTACAGAACTGGCCTTTTACTTTCCATCCCCTTTTAGCCACCACCATGTCAGTCTCAAGAGTGCTTTCAGCAGCAGCAGAGATTGTGGTGGAGCAATAGATGGGTTTCCCAGTAGTGATGTATGGAAGTGAGAGCTGGACCATAAATAAGGCTGATTGCCGAAGAATTGATGCTTTTGAATTCTGGTGCTGGAGGAGACTCTTGAGAGTCCCATGGACTGCAAGAAGATCAAACCTCTCCATTCTGAAGGAAATCAGCCCTGAGTGCTCACTGGAAGGACAGATCCTGAAGCTGAGGCTCCAAGACTTTGGCCACCTCATGAGAAGAGAAGACTCCCTGGAAAAGAGCCTGACGTTGGGAAAGATGGAGGGCACAAGGAGAAGGGAATGACAGAGGACGAGATGGTTGGACAGTGTTCTTGAAGCTACCAACATGAGTCTGACCAAACTGCGGGAGGCAGTGGAAGACAGGAGTGCCTGGCGTGCTCTGGTCCATGGGGTCACGAAGAGTCGGACACGACTGAACGACTAAACAACAACAACAAATAGATGGGAAATTGCACGACATGAAAAACTGACCTGGTACACCCGGTTTTTGAAAGGAAAAGCAAAGGTAACATCTTTTGTCTCAGTTTGGTGGGATTTTATTGAATGCATAAAAAAGAGAGGTCACATTTGTCTCTTTCACAAGTCTCTCAATTAGTTTGGGATTGTTGGCATGGAGTGTGCCCTTGGGGGTGAGGTCAAACTGTTTGAAGGTTGCAGCATCTGCTGTGGCTGTAGAGTCTGATGCAGGAGAGACATGTTTTGTTGCAGCGGGGGCAGATGAAGGCGTCCGGTTGTGCTGCTGCAGATTCAACATGGCAGTTCTTCTCTCTGCGCTCCTCCCAGCGGGTCATCCCTCCTCTGGTCACTGCTATGGATGCACAACCTGACTGCCTATTCCCAAGCACTGTGGGTGTCTGGAAGGGATTCCCACATGGAGGGAACTGATGTTTGCAGACATATCCAGATGTTATTCATCCCAGTATTTATAATGCAGAGTTGGCCACACCTCTTGTGCTCTCATTTCTCAGGATGGTACTTTCCTCTCACCTGTCTGTATCCTATTGCAGAAATCTGGATAACTAGCTCCATCATTTTTTCTTGTGAATGTAACTTCTCATGCCAGCCTTGGTTCGGTTCAGTTTGTATGTGTTTCTCTCATAAAGTTCTGTTTTGTTATTTGTGCTATATGGATAGAATTTAATTAAAAAATTACGAGAGAGAGAGAGAGAGGGAAAGAGAGAGAGCAGAGCTTGCAAACAAAGTCAACGTGAACCATGTGAACCCTGTGGGTTCTGGCAAGGGCTGATGGGTGTTTTGGTCCAGTGATACCTGGAGGGCAGCAAGTTGGCAAAGGCTGCCGTGTGCCGTAGTTCAAGAGAGAACCCTCTGGGAAGTGAAGAGGCAGAACCCCAGCAGTGAGCGAGGCTGATCTATCTCCTCCATCCACCACCTGCTCAGGGCCCTGATGAAACGAAAAGCACCTGAGCTGCAGGAAAGGGCTGAGAAGTCACTGAGCACAAAGCGTACTCACTCCACCTCTCCTGTTCCTTTATTTGACAGATAAAGGTAAAAGTAAAGGTACCCCTGACCATTAGGTCCAGTTGTGTCCAACTCTGGGGTTGCGGCGCTCATCTCGCATTATTGGCCGAGGGAGCCGGCGTACAGCTTCCAGGTCATGTGGCCAGCATGACTAAGCCGCTTCTGGCAAACCAGAGCAGCACATGGAAACGCCATTTACCGTACCTTTCTGCCGGAGCGGTACCTATTGATCTACCCTATATACTCGAGTATAAGCCTAGTTTTTCAGCACATTTTTTGTGCTGAAAAAGCTGCCCTCGGCTTATACTCGAGTGAGGCAGGCAGTGACTCCTATGAAGCTTTCCCGGGTTTTTTGTGGTAAAATTGGGTGTCTCGGCTTATATTCGGGTCGGCTTATACTCGAGTATATACGGTAATTGCACTTCCTGCTTTCGAACTGCTAGGTTGGCAGGAGCAGGGACGGAACAACGGGAGCTCACCCCGTCGCGGGGATTCGAACCACCAACCTTCTGATCAGCAAGCCCTAGGCTCTGTGCTTTAGACCACAGTGCCACCTGCGGCCCTTTTTGACAGATAGTCCCTTTGGAAGACGTCTCCAACAGAATTGAGGACAAGAAGATGCTTCTCTCCATCTTACATAACCAAGAGGAACAGCAGCCACTCAGCTTACTAGTCGTCCATTATTTTTATTTCATGAGGTGAATGAACGGCCAACGGGAAGACATGGAAATATACCGCCGGAAGCAATTCAGGATGAATGATCAATAAACAGGAGGAGCCCAGTGTGCCCCCATCCCTAGGGCTAGCAAAGCAGCTCTGGATCAAAGAGAGTCCTGCTCATTTCTGCCCGAAGGCAACTTGCATGTTCTGAAAACTTGTGACCCAGCTAGGAGTTGGCCTGAGGCAGCTCTCCCCAACCTGGTGCCCTCCAGATATTTTGGCTGCCCAGGGCTGACGGAAGTTGTAGTCCAAAACAACCGGAGAGCCCCCAGTTGGGCAACATTGGCCTGAGAGAGACCATCTCCCCCTTTTGAGATCCGATCTGGAGGGATGCTGCCATTCTGATGGCAATTCGGGGGAAACAGTGAGCCTTTGAATGCCATTGATGGCAGGTTCAGACCACACGACCATTCTCTCTGTTGAAACCCATGTAAATGAGCTTGTGTGTATGTGGGATTTGGATATGTGTAAAAATATATATATAGTGAATTCAGCCCTCTTACACACACACACACACACACACACACACACACACACAGTAACTTACCACGTTGTGCTTTCCCGACACCCACGCCTTGAAGGATCTGTATGTCCTGGAACTTTCATGAGACTCGGTTGAAGGTGTGCAAATCCAGTGGGAACAGCTGCTTCCTGGGAGATCTGCACGGGGGGAGTTGGGGTTTGGCTTCTTAGTCATCATTCCAGATTTGGCCACCAAGCCCAACTTAAAACTTCACTCTGCATTGGGACCCTGGTCCTGAGAGGGAAGGTGGAAATAAGGGGTCTTCCTGAGTGAAAGCTGACAGCCACCTTCCCCTTTCCCGCTTGCTCACACCTGCCCAGACGGGTTTTTATGGCCGCCTCCGCTCAGCCCAGCTCCTCTTACGGACAGGTGACTCCTCCGAGACTGTGGCTGTGACAGGTGACGTTCTCACTCTGCTCCTGGCTTGCAAAGGCGATGGATTAAGATTATGTTGAGGGCATCAGAAAGAGCTCTTAGTTCATCCACTGCAGAATGGGAACCCTGCAGTCTCTCCAGATTATCGGGTTTCTCCTCTGCTTCTCGGTGACGGATATCAAAGGGTAAGTTCTTCTGTCTCCCACATCCTGAGCTAACTACTTTCTTGCCAAACATAAAATGCACTTTTCCACTGTGAGAATCATCCTGTTCCTGCGAGGGCTGGGGTGCAGATCCTCTTCTTCTCCCCACTTTTCTGAACCTGCCTGGGGGGAGAAGAGAAGCCAATGCCTGGCTGACAACTTGAGTCCAAGGCTGGATGTGCTTTGGAAGGAGGACATTTCCATCCCTTCCACCGAGTCAACAGCCAAGTTACCCATTATGTCAAATGCTGCTGCCTGTTCTATTACGGTATTTCTGCTTCCTGACTCCTTGCTTGAACTGGCAGCTTTAGACTCCTGGTCACAAGACAGTTGTGTTTCTTTCTCTTTTCTTTATGGCATTGCATGTTCTGCTCCTGTTGTGCACTGTATCCTTCCTTGCGGTCCATCAAGATGAAGGATGGCTATGTCAATATTCTTAATACATCATAAATAAACAACCACAGGTGCTTTTATGCGGATAGCTGGCAATGTACATTTTGCATACCGCTAGTTAACAGTAGTAATGTACGGAACAGTAGTAATGTACAGTAGTAATGTACAGTAGTAATGTACGGAAGTGAGAGCTGGACCATAAAGAAGGCTGATCGCCGAAGAATTGATGCTTTTGAATTATGGTGCTGGAGGAGACTCTTGAGAGTCCCATGGACTGCAAGAAGATCCAACCTATCCATTATTAAAGAAATCAGCCCTGAGTGCTCACTAGAAGGACAGATCCTGAAGTTGAGACTCCAGTACTTTGGCCACCTCATGAGAAGAGAAGACTCCCTAGAAAAGACCCTGATGTTGGGAAAGATGGAGGGCACAAGGAGAAGGGGACGACAGAGGACGAGATGGTTGGACAGTGTTCTCGAAGCTACCAACATGAGTTTGGCCAAACTGCGAGAGGCAGTGGAGGATAGGTGTGCCTGGCGTGCCTTGGTCCATGGGGTCACGAAGAGTCGGACACGACTGAACGACTGAACAACAACAAGTTAACAGTCTGCATCCGGTTGCAGAGAGCAAATATCCATGGCTAAGTGGGATGGCTAGAGCTCCCCTATGTGAAAGATATTCAGCTCTCCGCACATTTAACATAGTCTCTTGTGGCATCTTGAAGACAAACGTGTGATGTCATAAGGTGTGAAGGAGTGATATGAACACCTCCTTCTCCAACGGCTTGTTAAATCCTTGGAGCCAAACTACACGGTCACATAAGGTGGGGTATAAATAATTGTTTACAACTTTTTTGTAAAACAACAGCAAAAAAAAAAAAAGCTCTTTTGCAGGGGAGGGGCTCTAAAGTAGAGGAAGGGGAGAAGTGCAGTGCTTTACAGTTTCTTTGCTCCAAATTGCCCCCTCCCCAAACAATTTTTCTCTGCCAAGGCAGGAGGTTGGGTGTGGGGGGGGGGAACTGCTTTCCCCACCACCACCCACCTTCCCTTCCCTCTTGCTTTTAAGCACTGTCACCCTTAACAGTTTCAGTCCAGGGCCAGCTGCACATGGCTTTGCTCCAATGGCACGAGGGGGAGTTGGCTAGACCTGATGATGGAGAAAAGAGAGAAGATTTGCTGCAGCTGTTTTAAGACTGGAGAAATGTAGCGAAGACAGAGGGAGAGCCCAGGCAGGCATTTCTTGGGGGGGGGGTGCTGCCCAGACATCCATGCAATGCCGCTGGTATCAAAGTTTACACTCGCCTCCTTTAATCCAAAATTCCTGCTTCCAAATTTACCCTGCCCTAAATTATGCAGCTGAAATGAAGAACTGTCGGGGTGCTAGTTTTGAGTGGAGATACTGTGAGTTGCATTCTGTCCCGGTACTCAAAACAACCCCACATTCCTAGCCTGAAGCTTTCTTCATTCTCTCTCTCTCTCTCTTTTTTAAATGATCTTTATTAACAGTTTACATAAACTTATTTTTAACAAAAATTGGCCTTAGCTCTCATTTAAGATCATATGTAAGTATATAATTTATGCCAATAAATTTATACAGAGTTATACAAATAACATAAAACAAAATGTATAAATAACCTGAAACAAAATTGACTTCCACACTTCCTTCTTCTGCTTTGAAGAGACATTTCAACTTTCCACGGTTTAACACTCCTTATTTATTAAATCATACATCAAGATTAATTAATTAATAGTACTTGAATTTTTCTAAATAGTCGTTTCTGTTTTGTTCCAATATGTTTTTCGTGTGTCGCTTTCTTCATTCTCTGCGTGTGTCTTTTATACCTGACTCTGGTGGTTAGATCTCTGGGTTCTAATTAAAAAAGCAAAGTGATTCCTGCAAGTCTGCCTACACCTGACCTAATCTCCTTCCATCTCTCCTAGCAGGGCAGAAGAAAGAGTTCCAACCCTTGCTAGGGATGCCTGGGCTTATGGCACAGGTAGGCACCTTTCTTGGCACCTCTCCTTCGTGTAATGGCTCTCCTCGCTCCTGCCCAGCGGCCCGTGGAGCCCCACGCCTCCATCTCATGATGCGTCTGTGCAGGGCCGTTTTTAGCATATGCGCTGCCGGGATGCAAAGATCCAGCCAGCGCCCCCAAATTAACTTTTATTATGCTTATGTCAGAAACCCCACTTACGCCTTGTTTACTAAAGAAGGGAAGGAAAAGAAACACACTTTTTTATTTGCTCATTTCTTTACAATACCCTTATACTTAAGTATGCAACACCACCACACTTAAACTTGTAAGTATTGTTTAGGCACCTACTTAGGAGAAACATCAGTCGTGTCAAAGGTGCCACGGACCCGCTGCCTCATAGCAGCTCAATACAATACGTAACATAATATTTTGATGCAAGAGTTAATTTCACATGCACAGCGCAGTTGAGAATGACAAGCGCCGCCATTGTGAATGACAAGCGCCGCCACTGGCGTGGCATGTCTTTGGTAAATGAGCGCATAGTCGAAAGCCCTTTAGTGAAAGAGTAGATATACATTTCGGTAATACCTAGGTATATATGTATTTTGTTTTTCTAGCTTGATCAAAATTATTTATTATTTCATAACAGGTAGATAGTTAAGAGCTTCGGCGGCTTCGGCGGTGGGCGCCTGGCGCCCCCCCCCAGAATTCAGCACCCGGGTGCCCTGCACCCCTAACATCCCTGGGTAAAGATAGCCCTGCTTCTGTGTTCCAGGCACCCTAGCCAGCTGCGACTTCAATGACAACCTCAGGCCCTTTTGCAACTGGAAACAGTCCTGTAGCAGTAGCCTCGGAGGCTGGATCCGGAGTAGAGATGCCACGCCAACCCTCGGAACAGGCCCAGAGGGGGATTATCCTGATGGAAGTAGGTGTTGGTTTTGTGGCAATGCAGGAAAAGATCCACCAAAGGGGTGGGGTGGGGTTTTTTTACCTATTTCCGCAGTCACACTATCAACCAATAGCTGAACTGGGTTCCACAAAACAGTCACAAAAACAAATCACAAAAATGAAGTCACAAGCCACAGTCACAAATCAGTCCCATAAAACAAAGAACAAGTTACAGTAAAAAGAAAAAGAAAAAGCCACAGAAACAAACACCCCCCCCCCCAAGCTTCAAATATCACCTCTGTGTTGTGTGGGTACTCAGGACTCAGCAGCTGACAGACTCAACAGAAAGCCATTTGCACTTGTTGCCCTGCAACCGGTCTATGCAGAATGTAGGCACCCTATATATAGAAAGGATCAAACCAGGGATATTTGAGGGAGCAGGCTAGCAGGCGGGGGCCATGACTTACCCTCCTTGCCCTCAAAGACCCAAATATTCATCACCAGTGGACTCAATAAGCTTTGGGGAAAGCATTTTGCTTGTTTCAGACCAGGATTTATATACAGTGGTACCTTGTTTTACAAACTTAATCCGTTCCAGAAGTCAGTTCTTAAACCAAAGTGTTCTTAAAGCCAAGGCACGCTTTCCAATAGCAGCGGTGAACCCAACCCATCTATTCCAAACCCTGTTCAGCTCCGTCATGTGCCCTAGGGCCCAGTCCCCCAAAACCTCTGCTCGCATGCACAGCTCAGCTGGCAGCAGCACCTTCCAGAGTCTCCTGAATGGAGTTTGGGAAAGGGTAACTTTGGGACGCGGGTGGCGCTGTGGGTTAAACCACTGAGCCTTGGGCTTGTCAATCAGAAGGTCGGCGTTTCGAATCCCCACGACGGGGTGAGCTCCCGTTGCTCGGTCCCTGCTCCTGCCAACCTAGCAGTTCGAAAGCACATCAAGTGCAAGTAGATCAATAGGTAGCACTCCGGCGGGAAGGTAAACGGCGTTTCCGTGCGCTGCTCTGGTCCGCCAGAAGTGGCTTAGTCATCCTGGCCACATGACCCAGAAGCTATACGCTGGCTCCCTCGGCCAATAATGCGAGATGAGCGCTGCAACCCCAGAGTCGACTGCGACTGGACCTAATGGTCAGGGGCAGGGGCATAGCAAGGGGGCGGGGGGGCGGGCCGCCCCGAATGCCACCCTGGGGAGGGTGACAATTTGGGTGTTTTTAAAATAAAATAATTATATATATATATATATATATATATATATATATATATGGCTATTTTCGGCAATGCTGGGGTGGAGCCGCAGGGGCGGCCAGCGAGGAGTGGTGTCACCCCCCCCCCTCGCTGGCCACCCCTGCAGTGCCGAAAATAGCCCCCCCCCCATCCAGCGGCTTTTCCCGCCGCTGGCTTGCAGAGCCGGGGAATGGAAAGGGGCGGGCCAGCGAGGAGGAGTGACACCCCTCCTCGCTGGCACGACCCTCTCCCTGCCCGGTGCCCGGCAGCGGGGGAAAATCGCTTTAAAGAAAGGAAAAGCCAAGGCAAGTAGGTTGCTTGCCTTGGCTTTGCTCTTTTTTAAAGCGCTTTTCTCCCCGCTGCTGGGGCGGGCAGCAAGGAGGAGGCGGTGGAGGGGTGTCACCCCCTCACTGCCCGCCTCTCCCCTGCAGGTGGCTCCACCCGGGAACGGCTGCTTGCCTTGGCTTTGCTCTTTTTTAAACCGCTCACCCCCCTGCCGGGGCGGAGCCGCAGTGACGTTGCATCATGACGTCACAACGCGACGTCACAACGCCCCGCCCCCAGGGGTGCCTCCTCCGGAGGCTTCCTCCGCCCCTGATCAGGGGTCCCTTTACCTTTACCTTAACTTTTGCCAGCAAGGCTTCCTGTGGTTTAGGACCCTCTGCCTGTAGCTCTTGCGTTCCATCCCAAAGACTTGCATTCTGCTTCCAAGCAGAGGCCCCCAAAGGAAGAAGAAGAGTTTGGATTTGATATCCCGCTTTATCCCTACCCGAAGGAGTCTCCAAGCGGCTCACATTCTCCTTTCCCTTCCTCCCCCACAACAAACCCTCTGGGAGGTGAGTGGGGCTGAGAGACTTCAGAGGAGTGTGACTAGCCCAAGGTCACCCAGCAGCTGCATGTGGAGGAGAGGAGACGCGAACCTGGTTCCCCAGATTATGAGGCCACCGCTCTCAGCCACTACACCACACTGGTTTACAACCTTTCTGTGTGTTTCATTTCTCCCTTGCAGAGGGTTATTTCATCTACCAAGAAGCCAGCAACCTCCTTCCATTTGACACCACCACCCTGGAGAGTCAGGAGCTTGTGGTCTCCGGGGAAATATGCATTGATTTCTGGTATCACATGTTTGGCTCAGAGGATTCAAATGAGCTGAAAGTTGTCATCTTGACCGAGGAGGACGAATTCACGCTGTGGCATCGAAAGGGGGGTCAGAGCTCGGACTGGCTGCATGGATACATATCTGTGCATTTCTTGAGAGAGAGGGACACCCAGGTAAGACATAGGAAAGCACTCTGCGCTTTATGCATGTTTGGGGAGCATGAAGAGTAGGAGGAAAGCAGAATGTTGTTTGCATGTTCATCAAGTACATTACAGTGGTACCTCGACTTACAAGCAACTCGACTTACGTATTTTTCGAGTTACGAATGACTTCCGGAAGAAAAAAAATGGCCGCCGCAACCAAATTTTTCGACTTCCGAAAGGAAGTCGCGGCCGCTTTAATAGGATTTTTTTGACTTACGAATGTTTTCAACTTACGAAAATCGCGTCGGAACGCATTATCTTCGTAAGTCGAATTGCCTTTCTCTGTAGTGATATAGAACGGGGTTGAGTAGTGTGGGGTTCTCATAGGCCAGTGATGGCTAACCTTGACACTCCAGATGTTTTGGAACTACAACTCCCATCATCCCTAGATAACAGGACCAGTGGTCAGGGATGATGGGAGTTGTAGTTCCAAAACATCTGGAGTGTCAAGGTTAGCCACCACTGTATAGGCAGACCCTCTGGGCCTGATCCAGGAAGACCCTTCTTGCATTCCCAAGGTAGAGCAGGAACAACTCGTAGATATTTGTGTGTGCGTCTCCACCCCCATCGTTCTACTCAGACACGGAGGTCCAGATCCGAGGGCCTTCTGGCGGTTCCCTCCCTGGGAGAAGCCAAGTTACAGGGAACTAGGCAGAGGGCCTTCTTGGTGGTGGTGCCCGCCCTGTGGAACGCCCTCCCACCAGATGTCAACGAGAACAACAACTACCAGACTTTTAGAAGACATTTGAAGGCAGCCCTGTTTAGGGAAGCTTTTAATGTTTAATAGACTATTGTACCGGTATTTTAATATTCTGTTGGAGGCTGCCCAGAGTGTCTGGGGAAGCCCAGCCAGATGGGCGGGGTATAAATAAATTATTATTATTAGTATTATTATTATTATTAGAAGTAGATTGGCAAGATCCTCTGTCTCCATATTGCCGGAACAACAGCAACAAAATAACCTTCTTTCCCTAAATTACATGGCAGAAATTATTTATTTGGACAATTTATATATACCACTTATATTTAAACAAAGTATAAGTTTTCAATGGAACGTGGATAAACAGCAAATATTTATTTTTAAGCGCCAGAGAGTTTCCGCATTCTGCAAAGCATCAACTTACACATTGCTAGAAAAATTAGCTACAAAGTTGCAAGAACAATTAACAGTAATCCACTAAACAAAATAAAAATCAGGAAATAAAATGTTACAATTGAAAATCAACAGAAAAGAACTCCACATTTTTAAATAGCATGATTGACAATTAGACAAAGAAAATAATAGAATCGTTGAATCATAGTTGGAGGGGACCCCAAGGGTCATCCAGTCCACCCCGCTGCAATGCAGGCATCTCAGCTAAAGCATCCATGACAGATGGCCACCCAACCTCTGCTTAAAAACCTCCACGGAAGGAGAGCCCACCACTTTCTGATGGAGTTTCTCCCACTGCTGAACAGCTCTTCCTATCACAAAGTTCTTCCTGACGTTCAGCTGGACTCTCCTTTCTTGTAACCTGAAGCCATGGGTTCGAGTCCTACCCAGCCACAGCTGTCTCTCTGGGCAATGGCGCTTTGTCTGTGTTGCTTTCACTCTCCTTCACTAGGTGGGCTTTGTGGTGACCCGAGGGTGGACGGAATACGGTGACACGGCTCTGGACAATGTGGCTGTCAGGAGTGGGCCTTGCGGTAAGGAAGCCTTCCCTCCGGGTTTCAATCCTAACAACTGGAATCATTTCATGACGTTTGCCTCACAGCAAGGAGTTGGTGCTTAGTGGTGGGCTTGTGACAGCCGCAGCAAGGCTGTGTTTTTGCAAAACAGAAGCAGGAGATCAAAGTGCCCTGATTATATCAGGACATTCCTGGAAGTTACCCCACGTCCTCATGAAAAAGAAATCCCTTTCAGGAGAACACAGGGTTCCTCTGTCTATGCCAGGGGTCAGCAACCTTTTCCAGCCGTGGGCTGGTCCACCGTCCCTCAGACCATGTGGTGGGCCGGACTATATTTTTTGGGGGGGAATGAACAAATTCCTATGCCCCACAAATAACCCAGAGATGCATTTTAAATAAAAGGACACATTCTACTCATGTAAAAACACGCTGATTCCCAGTCCGTCCGCGGGTTGGATTGAGACGGCAATAGGGCCAGATCCGGCCCACGGGCCTTAGGTTGCCTACCCCTGGTCTATGCCTTTGTGGATCAACTATAGCAGGATAAAGGGAGATTCGGAGGAAATGAGTAGCCAGTCCTGTGGCTCCACCAGCACTTAAATTTAGTGGAAGTAAAAGCTCAGTACAGTGGTACCTTGGTTCTCAAACTTAATCCAAAACCAAGGCGCGCTTTCCCATTGAAAGCAATGCAAAACGGATGAAGACTTTTAAAAACAACCCCTAAAACAGCAATTTGATATGAATTTTACTCTCTCAAAAGACCATTGATCCATAAAATGAAAGCAGTAATCAATGTACTGTACTATAAAATAAATAAGACAGTATTGTAGATGATGAAAATTAAAATTATTATTATTTTCTTACCTGCACTGCATTGTTTGGATGGGGGGAGGGGCTTCTATCCATTTCCGCAGTCACACAATCAATCAATCAGTAGCTGAACTGGGTTCCACACAGTCACGAAAACATATTAACCAACAAAGCCTCAAAAACCAAAAGCGCAAAATAAACAGTGAAAACAAAAGTGCCAAACTTAATCTGTTCCGGAAGTCCGTTTGACTTCTGAAATGTTCGAAAACCAAGGCGCGGCTTCTGATTGGTGCAGGCGCCCCGGAAACAATAGCCGACAGCCACATCAGACATTCGGCTTCCGGAAAACATTGGAAAACCGGAATACTTACTTCCAGGTTTTCAGCGTTTGAGAACCAAGGTACCACTGTATTCCAAATACATTTGTAAAGGCGTTTGAGGAAACCGAATTCACACATTGGTTACAACAGAGCATGCAGCCAGTTCCTGGAATAGCTGCAGCAACACCTTAATGCAACAAGATATCCCTTGACCTTTTACAAATTAGCCTCTAGTAAAGAGGGGACACAGGTGGTGCTGTGGTCTAAACCACTGAGCCTAGGGCTTGCCGATCAGAAGGTCGGCGGTTTGAATCCCCACGATGGTTCCAGCTCCTGCCCACCTAGCAGTTCGAAGGCACATCAAAGTGCAAGTAGATAAATAGGTACCGCTCCAGCAGGAAGGTAAATGGTGTTTCCGTGCGCTGCTCTGGTTTCGCCAGAAGTGGCTTATGACCTGGAAAAACTGTCTGCGGATAAACGTTGGCTCCCTCGGCCTGTAAAGCGAGATGAGCGCCGCAACCCCAGAGTCATTCGCGACTGGACTTAACTGTCAGGGGTCCATTACCTTTTTAAAGGCTAATTTAAAGCTAATTCACAAAGACCTGCTCAAGTCTATCTCAACTAGGGATGTAAGAAGGCAGCAATTTCTATTCCATTCTGGGTTTATTGTGATTGTCACTGTTTCTATTCCACCACTGTTTAGCTTGTACTAAAACCTATGTTGTTCCTCTAACTCTCCGCTATGGTTGAAACATATGTAATTATGTAATCAATTACACGATTTATGTTATTGATTACATTATTTGCATTTCAAGGGAAGGGGAACATCAGAAGCAACATGGAAAATAATGTAATTATTTGCATAATGTTTGCCAACTGAAAAAACAACAATAGCAAATGCTACTTGTATTCACTCGGGTGATTTCTGTTCCTGACCTTGGATGATCATGCAAAGCGCAGAAATTTCTGCTGGCATTTCCATTTCCAAGAGAATTCTCCAAAATCTGCCACCTCAGCTCACCTGTGACTTTGCAACTCTAACAAGATACCCAAATACCAACATCTCTTTTGATCAATTTTCACATGGGCCTTAAATCAGTTTGTAACTGTGGGTCATAGAATGGGACTCTACGAAATAAGCTGACGGACATAATAACTGGCAAATCATCTGGACCAGGTCAGTTTCTTCAACTCTCATTACATAATAATTTTCTTTATTCCTCCAGATGTCTCCACTTCTACGACTCCTCCTACAACAATCCCAAAACCAAGTGAGCCAGAGATTTGGGGGAAATGTGTGCAATTATTAATTCAAATATGGTCAGAAGGAACAGGCCTAAACCCTAGTTTAACTAGTCAATAGCCAAGCCTAGTCTCAGTGTGAGTCTGGAAAGACCTGGGTTGGAATATCTACTCAGCTATGAAGCTGATTAGATGGTCCTGTGACCATCACGCTCCACTTTGAACCCAACTAGCCTCAAAGGCCTGCTTTGAGGATAGGAGGAAGGTCAGGTTGAAGAAACCTGGACAATACCCTGTACTCCCTGGGTGAGAAACAACTGAAACAACTGAAACAAAGATCTGGAGTGCCAGAGACCGAATAACTGGGTGTTAGTACAACAGGGGATGAGTTAAGACAGGGCTCAGCAAACTTTTCAGCAGGGGGCTGGTCCACTGTCCCTCAGACCTTGTGGGGGGGCCATCCTATATTTTTTTGGGGGGGGGAACGAATTCCTGTGCCCCACAAATAACCCAGAGATGCATTTTAAATAAAAGGGCACATTCTACTCATGTAAAAACACGCTGATTCCCAGACCATCCGCAGGCCGGATTGAGAAGGCGACTGGGTCTTAGGTTGCCGACCCATGAGTTAAGAGAACAATGCAACAACGAGGGGCCTTTTGCTTGCTTCCCAGTTTGTCAGATCCTTCTGTTTAGTGTGATTTCTCCCGTTACATGTCGATGTGGCCTTTCCATTAACAATACGTTAAGAGAACTAGGTAGCCAGTGGGGACTTATCACCTGGTGACCACATACCCCTCATCTGTCCCAGTTGGGGACACCTCATGTTTTTATGGCAGAGCACAGCAGCCATTTGGGGTACCATGCTCTCGTGTGATTTGGGGCTGCATTCCTGCCCTCCCAAAAGGACTTTCCCGGAGCTGTGGTCTTGTGCAGCACCCCAAAACACATGTTTTGGGGCACCATGCCTTTAAAAAAGCACTTTCTGGGACTGTGATCTCACATGAGCCATGTGACCTGGAAGATGGTGTCCCGGCTTCTCCCTGTGTTGCGTTGGAGTGAGCCTATCTCAACCCATCTTGGGAACATAGGAATCTGCCTCCTACTGAGTCAGACCCTTTGTCCATCTACCTCAGTATTGTCTGCACTGACTGACAGCAACTCTCACCCAACCCTACTTGGAGATGCTGGGGACTGATGCTGGGATCTACTGCACACAATGCTCTGCCACTGAGCGATGGCCATTCTCCACCTTTCATTATCACACATCAGTTGAGGTTTTGGAAATGCACAAATTGAAGTGATCAATTAATCAGTAGAAAGGCGGGTGACTGATCAGCTCAAAGACACATCCCTAAGTTGACACTGTCCTTCATTCTTCAGCTCCTCACTTCACCACCCCGCTGTGGACAATCACGCCAACTCATGCACCAGGTATGGGGACACGATGGGAACCTAGAGATTGAGCCCACGGCGGGAAGCACTAAGATAGAAGCAGCTCTCTGCCCTGGTAGAAACCCCACATCTCCCCTACTTGTCTTGCTCAGGGAGGGACCACCTGTTCCCTTAGAAGATGGCAATCTTCCTTGCCTGGCTGGCTCTAACAGGGAGCAGCTACCTCGTCCCAGCTGGGTCCATGCAGTCTGGGCACACAGGTCAGGGAGGAGGACAAGGGACCATCAGCTGGAGGGGAGAGAGAAGGTGGCAGATGCACAGAACGAAGTGGGCTTCCCCCCAGAGTTTTCATCGGATAACCCACCAGCATCCAGTGGAACAGAAGTGGCCACCTAGTTGCAGGAAGAGTATCACATAAACTGCATTTGCCCACTTCATCCAGCAATTCCACCCCTCCCCAGTCCCATGAGACTGGGCCTTCCATGGATGCCCACAAACCCTTCTCTTTCTTGCTTCGCCAGATCCCTCGCTTCACTGTGATTTCTCTTGCTCCTTTGACGTGGACTTCTGCTCCTGGAGACAGCTGCCCTCGGACATGTTTGACTGGAAGCGGCACAAAGGCCCAACATCCTCACCAGACACGGGACCGCCCTCTGACCACACTTCAGGAGGTGAGGGGCAGACCAGCACCACTGCAGGAAGCCTTCCGGGGGGCCACTGGCTCCTGACCCTCTCAGAGAAATCTCAGAGCCTCCCAAAGACAGCTGCAGGCAGAACGCTTTCGATGCTGGATGTTTGCTGTGTTATTATTAAGTTGGAAGCCACCCAGAGAGGCTGGGCTAACTGATGGGCAGAGTATCAATAATAAAATTATTATTATTATTATTATTATTATTATTATTATTATGCCTTAGACTTTTTAGATTACAGTAGTGGCAGCCCTGGAATCTGGGCACCTTATTCAACATACAGTGACGGCAAACTGCCAAACGAGGGTGCAATTCCCTGCTGCAGTAGACTGCAGGAATGTCCAACAGGTCTATCGGGATCTACTGGTAGATCCCCGGGAGGTTTTGGTAGATTGCGGTCAATCGCTGGGTTCCTTTCCTTAGCATTTGTAAAATAGAATCCGGCCCTGCCCCCTTGCCCCGCCCTCCATTGTTTCACGATCTGCAGAACGGAAGACGGAGTTTACTCAAAACAAAATAAAAGAATTCCTTCCAGTAGCACCTTAGAGACCAACTCAGTTTGTTCTTGGTATGAGCTTTCGTGTGCATGCACACTTCTTCAGATACACTGAGACAGAAGTCACCAGACCCTTATATGTAGTGAAAGGGTGGGGAGGGGTATTACTCAGTGAGGCTGTTTGTTTCCCCAGTGATCTGTTGGTGAGTGGCTGTTCCTCTTCCTCCCCAAAAATCCCCCAAAATGGGGCTTTCCTCCTCCCAAAAAGAAGCTCAAAAACTGAAATATACTCAGAGTCCTGCAGTGATTTCATGCTCTTTATTGCAGCTTGTAGAACAGTGATCGAATTCCCCCCCCCAAACCTCAGGGTTTTATATACATTATTTACACAATGAGTCCTGTCTGATTTGCTGATTCTGCTTTAGGGCTTTACTTCTCCCTAAAACAAGCTCAACAACTTTGACCTGAACCCCCACAAAACAAGGGTAGATCACTGCCAGTTTTTAGTTGCAGGTAGGTAGCCGTGTTGGTCTGCCGTAGTCGAAACAAAATAAAAAAATTCCTTCCAGTAGCACCTTAGAGACCAACTAAGTTTGTTCTTGGTACGAGCTTTCGTGTGCATGCATACTCCTGGTGTATCTGAAGAAGTGGGCATGCACACGAAAGCTCATACCAAGAACAAACATAGTTGGTCTCTAAGGTGCTACTGGAAGGAATTTTTTATTTTGTTTTGCCAGTTTTTAATTCTGTAGGTAGATCACAGTCTCTTGGGAGTTGGCCACCCCTGCACTAGAGCATCATCATCTCTGCCAATGGCCCAAAGGTGGCATTGCAGTTGCCAACTCTCCAGTGACCGGACAATATAGGGACCTGTCCATTTCACACATCACTCTCTTTTCCAGGCGGCTATTTCATTTACCTGCAAGGAAATGCTGTCAGCCCAGGGGATGCAACCCACCTGGCCAGCCCCGTCTGCACTTCTCGCAGCCCTCGCTGCTTCTCCTTCTGGTATCACATGTATGGCGTGGCACAAACAATGGCGCTGCGAGTTTATGTGGGGTTTAAAGGTGCAGCACCTCGGCTGATCTGGACCCGAACTGGGAACAAAGGCAACCAATGGCACAGAGGGGAAGTCAGCCTGGCTCCCAGAGAAGAAATGCAGGTAACAGAAACCCTCGCAGGTGAGGCACCTGCAGGTGTGGCCAGCAGCACCTGAGCCTTGGCTGGCCATGAAACTGACCAGAGATTCTTTTTCTTCCTAGATAGTCCTGGAAGGCAAGCGAGGAGAAGACTTCCGCAGTGATGTGGCTGTGGATGACATCTCCATGGAAGAGGGATATTGTCCAGGTAAGATCCCACCCCACCCCACAACCGAAGCTTCTCAGTGGAGCTGCTTTTGGATGGGAACAGGGAGAGCATCAATGGAACATTCAGTTTTGCTGAAGTGGTATTTTTTGTTTTTAATGATCCTGCAGTATTTGTGTGTGAGAGAGAAACAAACTTGGCTTTTTAATTTTGGGTGTTTAATGTTTATAGCGGGGATGCGGGTGGCGCTGTGGTCTAAACCACTGAGCCTCTTGGGCTTGCCTATCAGAAGGTCGGCGGTTCGAATCCCCACGACGGGGTGAGCTCCCGTTGCTCGGTCCCTGCTCCTGCCAACCTAGCAGTTCGAAAGCACGTCAAAGTGCAAGTAGATAAATAGATACCGCTCCGGCGGGAAGGTAAACGGCATTTTTGTGCACTGCTCTGGTTTTGGTGTTCTATTGCGCCAGAAGTGGCGTAGTCCTGCTGGCCACATGACCCGGAACATGACCCTGCAGACAAACGCCGGCTCCCTCGGCCTGTAAAGCGAGATGAGCCCTGCAACCCCAGAGTGGTTTGCAACTGGACTTAACTGTCAGGGGTCCTTTACCTTTTTAATGTTTATAGAACAGATTTTTTATATTTGTCAACTGCTTGGGAGGCTATATTGGCAATAAAAAATATAGATCATAATAAATGCTGCCCCTACACATTGGGAAACTAAGTGTTTTGTGTCTGCCTATGTGCAATGTGTGTCTCTCTTTGGGCACTCTTAGTAAGGACATTCTCCCCTGAACCCCAGACTAGCCTGAGATTTATTCTTAAGGAACAAATGCAATTTCTCATCATAGGACATACACCAGCCCCACCCACCCCGGTCACCACCAGGAGACCAGCCACGCTGATCGCAGGTGAGAATAAAGAGGGTTATGGAAATGGATTATGTGGGGCAGGGTGTGGGGCTGATGCATCTCTAGTCCGAACATATTTGGAAAATAAGTGGTATAGACTAAGCAGCAAGGCATCTAAAAGCATTGTTTATACCTTTGTATCAGTCATTCTACTTTTTTATCCTGAGTCCCCCAATTACACAGGATGTAAATAAATAATAAATTCAATTTTCATCATACTAGGAGCATCTGCAAAAACCTCTACAGCCCCCAACAAAATGAGACCAGCTCCTCCTACCACATGTGGGTTTTCTAGAGTCAAGATCTCCGCAATTTCACTGTGCGGCTATTTCTGGCATGTCAGTTCTCTGCTTCATTTTCTGAGGTTTCCTCTGGATCCTACATTGGATTCAAGTACACACGGGTGGCGCTGTGGGTTAAACCACAGAGCCTAGGGCTTGCCGATCAGAAGGTCAGTGGTTCGAATCCCCACGACGGGGTGAGCTCCCGTGGCTCGGTCCCTGCTCCTGCCAACCTAGCAGTTCGAAAGCACGTCAAAGTGCAAGTAGATAAATAGGTACCACTCTGGCGGGAAGGTAAAGGGCGTTTCCGTGCGCTGCTCTGGTTCGCCAGAAGCGGCTTAGTCCTGCTGGCCACATGACCCGGAAGCTGTACGCCGGCTCCCTCGGCCAATAAAGCGAGATGAGCACCGCAACCCCAGAGTCGGTCACGACTAGACCTAACGGTCAGGGGTCCCTTTACCTTTACTGCTTGCAAAGGGGAGTGAAATCACGGAGGACTGGTGAGCCGCAGGAGTGGACTAGGAGCTGGTCTTCCACATTGAATTCTTCTCCTTCTGCACTCTGCATTTTGGCAGCCGTTGCTCTGGAAGCCCAGGGAGGGAGGTCAGGGTTTCCAGAGGCATAAGGCTGGATTGCAGGAATTGGTTGGGCAACACAGTGTTCAATTCCACCCTAAACTACACACCTTGAACTGGACTTTTTCTACACAAAAGCTTTCTTTCTGTCTCTGTGGCTCCTCTTGGCCCTCCTACTTTCTGCTCCAGATTGCATGGGAGGAAAGATGAGATGAAAGCACCTATTCCATTTCTCATTATAGTGGAAACATCGGCAACAACTTTCCTTCGAACATCCGCCACCAGCACCGCAATCAGGCCAGCCTCTCCGACCACAGGTGAGTTCTCCAGAGTCAGGGCACTCGGTCATTTGCTGCCTGTGTGTTGTTGGCATTTCAGTTCTTTGCTGCCTTTTCTGAGATTTCCCCTGGCCATGAGACAGAACGTTTAAAGGGAAGAATCCATTCCCGTTCTCATCACGGCAGAAATATCGGCAGCAGCCTCACTTCGCAGCTCCCCCACTAGCACCACAATCGGCTGGACATGAGATTGGGAGTGCAATCATGGGGGACTGGTGAGCCACAAGAGTAGACCACCCAAAACAGTGAATTCCAGCCTCAATTTAGCATTCTTGATGTCTGGCTGCTTTAGGTCCACGTATCTCCTGGCCCAGATAGCATGGGACGCAAGCTAAGATGAAACGATTAATTCCAGCTCTCTTTATTGCAGAAACACCGGCGGCAGCCTCTCATCGCAGCCCCTCCGCCAGCACCACGATCAGACCAGCCCCTCCTACCACACGTGAGTTTTCATGAGTCGAGATACCCATGAATTTGCTCCGCAAGTGTTGCTGCCATTTTGGTTCTCTGCTTCATTTTCTGAGGATTCCTCTGAATATTAGATTGGGAGGGCAATCACAGAGGACTGGTGAGTTTTAGAAGTGGCCCCAGAGTTGCTCTTCTGCACTGAATTCTGCTGTTGCTGCTGTCTGGCTATTGGCAGGCGTTATGTGGAAGTTTAGGGGGTGAGGGCACGGTTGGCATTGGCACAGGGTTGGATTGGGGGTCTCAGATGTACTCTGGGGCTAAGGAACCCAATTGTGCATTCCTGGTCTTAAATTGCAGTTCCACTGACCTTCCGATTCCCAAATCCCTCTGGAAGGAAACCTTAAGAGATTGGCTTTTCCTTAACAATGCAGGAATCAGCAAGAGCTTTTATTTATAACATGGCGGACCACCTTAAGAAATCCTTCCGTCTCATCTGAGGTTTTGGTAAAGTGCAAACTGTACTGATTAATCGTTGGAAAGGCAGGCAATTAATCAACACAAAGATGCATCACTTAATTGGCTTTTTCCTTCACCCTCTTCTTGGCTCAATGGCTTCCTCACCAAAGAGGGAACAATCTCTGTGGTTTGCAATCTGCCACTGACGTTCACGTCAGGAGACCTGTCAGCAGAAGCCATGAGGGTACTTAAGTCTGTCCCTCCTGTGCTCACCAAACCCCCTGTGTGCTTCCTGATGCTGGCAGGGGTTGTGGTGGTCAGCAGAACACCCAGAGTACCACATGGGAAAAGGAAAGGGGAGATGGTTTCATCCAGCAAATTGCAGCGCTTCCCCAGGTGGAACTTGCATCACATCACAGCTTTGAATTCCACCCTAAACTAAGTATCTTAACCTTGAGTTTTTCTATGGAAACCGTTCTGGAAGCCACTCTGTGGCTGCTTTTAGTGCTTCTTCTTTCTGCTCTAGACAGCATGGGAGATGAGGTTGCATTAAAGAATCTATTCCGTTTCTCTTCATTGCAGAAACATTGTCAACCACCTCACTTCGCACCTCTAACACCACGATCAGAAGAGCCCCTCCTACCCCAGGTGAGTTTTCTAGAGTCAAGGTCACCACCATTTCAGTTCTCTGCTACATTTTCTGAGATTTCCTCTGGATACTAGATTGGATTCAAGTACTGCTTGCTAAGGGGAGGCAACCACGGCAGACCGGTGAGCATTAGGAGTGGACTTGGAGCTCGTCTTCAGCATTGAATTCTTCTCCTTCTGAACTCTGCATTTTGGCAGGTGTTGCTCCGGAAGCATTGGCATACAGTTGGATTGTGTTCCTCAGCTGTGCCCTGGTGGATGAGGACAAGGGGAGAAGGAAACTGTCAGGTTCTCTTATCGGTTGTTCAATAGAACTGCCAAAGCCATTTGTCTTTAAGTCTTTTTATTCAGTGCCAAGTTATTTACAGTGCAGAGCTCAGTCTTATCATGTCTGCTCAGTCACTAGCAGAATCCGGAAGTGCCTCCCTCCTGTTTTGGCGCCAACACCAAAGTTTCGGCATCCTAAATTGCCGCCTTCTCCTCCTACGTGATATATGCGTCGGAACTGACGCTTCCCCCCTCCGCGCGAGTCTGCTGGGTGGTGCCAGGTCGCCCACTATCTCTTTGGACACCTGGCACTCCCTGGCTCCCAGCCACTAACTGCTCCTCCCTCGAGACAGGACTGCCAGATTCACTTGAAGATGAATCTGTTGTTAACACAGGTTGCATCTCTCTATAAACGCTCAGAGCTGGACTGGCAGGGGCAGGCAGATCCCTGACAGAAACCAATAGTGTATTTCTGGTAATGAACTGCAGCCCCACTGACCGTGGAGTCCTCCTGTCCTCCAATTGCCATACTGGACAGCCCGCCCTCCAAGCATCCACCTCAACCTTTCTCCTTGCTTTGCCAGAGCCTTCCCATGATTTGTCTTGCTCCTTCGACAAGGACTTCTGCTCCTGGAGACAGATGGACTCCAACGTTTTTAACTGGACGTGGCACAAAGGTCCGACACACTCAGCAGATACTGGACCGTCCTCCGACCACACCACAGGAGGTGAGGAAGATCAAACCTCGCCTTCCAGGAGACCACTTTGGCCTGGACTGGCACCTGGAGCTCTCAATGAAATGAGGCAGCCAGCCTTTCCCCCAAGGAGTGCTGCCCTTGGCACCTCCTTCTACATGCCCTGATGGCAAACTGCCCAAAGAAGGTGCTGTTCCTTCTGCACAGGATCTCCCTCAGTGTGGATGACCCAAGCATGGCGTTGCATCCAGCAACTCCCCAGGGACCCCCAGGTGAAGCAGGGGCCCATATCTTACACGTGTGGTTCTTTCCCCCCCAGAGAGCTATTTCGTCTACCTGCAAGGCCACGTTGCCAAAGAAGGGGATGCAACACGCCTGGCCAGTCCTTTCTATACCTTCAGCAGGCCCCGCTGCTTCTCTTTCTGGTATCACATGTACGGTGCGGCCAAAAGAATGGCCCTGCGATTCTATTTGGCATTTGAGAGCGGATCCCGTGAGCTGATCTGGTCGCAGTCTGGGAACAAAGGGGACCAGTGGCACAGAGGCGAAGTCAGCATGCCTCAAGGGAAGAAAGCGCAGGTAATGGAGACCCTAGCAGGTGACGCCACCTGAGCCTTGTCTGGCCATGACGCTGATTGGAGATGCCTTTTCTCCCTAGATAATCATGGAAGGCGAGCGGGGGGAAGACGTCCGCAGTGACGTGGCCGTGGATGACTTCTCCATGAAAGAGGGAGATTGCCCAGGTAAGAGCGGCCGGTCAATGCTGTGTCTAGATCAGGGGTAGGCAACCTGTGAGGTGGATGTGTGTCCTCCTCAAGAGTAAGCACGCCTTGGGCGGGTTTACTAAACTAACGGTTTTATTTACAAGTCCATTCAACAATCATCACAGTTCATCATCCGACTCCGTTGTGTCAGATCCCCCGAATAAAGACTTTCGATTTTCGCCCCAACATAAGAGCTTGGCAAAACCCCAGCGCCGCCTCTTGCTCCTCCTCTTCCGCTTTCTAACCCTATCCGTCGCGGCGCTGGCCCCTTCTCTTTCACTCTCATCTTCCCTGGAAGTTGCTGTCGAGGCACTGCCATGGTCCTCGAGCCCCTGCTCCCCTTCCGTCTCCATTTCCTCCTCTAACCTCATTGGCTCTCCCAGACCCTCCGTTCCAGGTGACAGCACAGGCGGCGACAGCCCCTCGCTTTCACTTCTCCACACCTCCTTCCCTATCTCCGGTGACAGCCTTGGAGCCGCCTCCTCCTCTTCCCACTCTTGCAACACCTCCTCCGGTGTCCGATGGTGGCTGCTTGGCTCCTCTGCCCCTTCCGCCACCCCTCCTGACTCGGGCCAGTCCCTGACATCCATCCCCCCTTCGAAGCCCCCCTTCCCTCCCTGAGGCGGCTCGTCGGGAGTGTCCCAAAAGTATCCCAGGTCTCCTGCGTGATCCCATTCTCCTCCTTCCACTTCCTCTGCCATTTCCGGTGGAGAGCGGGGTCCCAGAAATACCGTGGTGTCTGCGCTGGTCGACGACGATGAGGATGAGCACCCCGCTTCCCATTCGTCTCTACTCCAGGGAGGGGGATACCACCTGGATCCCTGCCACTCCTCATCCCGACCACTATTCTCCTCACTAGATGATGGGAATCCCCCGAATTCCCCTTCCTCCGAATCCGTGGATTGAAACACCTCTCGCAATTGCCACTCATATGGCTTCGGCTTGTTTGGGTACAATTCGTGGAATTCCCATACTAAATGCTCCCTAGTGATCTGCTCCGCTGGAATCCACGCATTCTCCGATGCTGGTTCTCCTTCCCACGCCACTAAGTACTGCAGCTCCTCCCCCCGCCACCTGGAGTCCAGGATTGCCGTGGCTTCATTGAACTGTTCCGCATCTATTAACGGCATTTCCTGCGACCCCTGCTGGTACCCCTGTTGATACCTGTGTGGTTCTCTGAACTTGGACAGGAGCGACCTGTGAAACACCGGGTGTATTCTCATGGAATCCGGCAGTTGTAACCTGAAAGCCACGGGGTTGATCTGCTCCACCACTTCAAAGGGGCCAAGCTTGCATTGCCGCAGCTTCTTGCACCTGCCTGGCATGGGTAGTCCCTGTGTGGACAACCAAACCCTATCTCCCACTTGGATGGTCTCCCCCTCCCTGCGGTGCTGGTCTGCTGCCCTCTTGTAAGCTGCTTTCGCCCTTTCCAAGTTGTCTTGGAGCAACTGGTGCAAAGCTTGCAACTCCTCTGCAAATTGCTCTGCAGCTGGCACGTCCCCCCCTTCCCATGTGCCCTCCCCCCCTGGGAAGGCTCTTGGGTGATTACCATAATTAGCCTGAAAAGGGGACATGCCTGCGGAGACATGCTGCGAGTTGTTATACGAAAACTCAGCAAGCGAGAGCCTATCACTCCAATCGTTGGGCTGCTGAGAGGCATAACAACGCAGGTATTGCTGCAAAACTGAGTTCACACGTTCTGCCTGCCCGTTGGATTGGGGATGCCGTGCGGAGGACAAATTCACCTGCACCTGCAAGATCTGCATGAGCTTGCGCCAAAAGCGGGAGGTAAATTGAACTCCACGATCTGAAATCACCCTCTCTGGCAACCCATGCAGCCTGAAAACATGCTGCACAAACAGCTTGGCCGTTTCCTCAGCCGATACCACCTTGGGGCAGGCTATGAAATGCGCCACCTTGGTCAGGAGGTCGACTACTACAAGCACCGCAGTTTTCCCTCTAGATGGAGGGAGATCGGTGATAAAGTCCAGGGAAACCGCCTCCCAGGGCTTACTGGGGGTGGGGAGGGGCTCCAGCAACCCAGCAGGTCGGTCCCTTTCCCCTTTGGCTCTTTGGCAGACCTCACACCCCCTGACGTATTCCTTGACTTCCTGCCTGACCTTGGGGCACCAAAACTCCCTTGTGACCAGCAACGTGGTCTTGAACTGCCCAAAGTGCCCTGCGGTGGGGTTGTCATGCAGCTGCCTGAGTATTCTGGCCCGCATCTCCTCCCCTGGAACATACAGTGCCCCTTTGAATAACAGCAATCCCTCCTTTTCCTCGAACCCTTTCGCCCTGGGCGCCCCTTCCCTGATTTCCCTCAGTTTGTTCTGAGCAAAGTCATCGGCCTGCGTGAGGCGCACGAGTTCTTCCCGACCCCCCAAAATCGCCCCACACCGCCATTGTTCAGGCTTGAAGATCGCTCTGGCCACCGGAGGCCCTTCTTCTTCTAGGTACTCAGGTTTCCTGGACAAGGCGTCCGCTCTGACGTTTTGGTCACCTGGAATGTACTGGATGTGAAAATTAAAGTCCGCGAAGAACTCTGCCCATCGCATCTGTCTCTGGTTGAGTATTCTGGCCGTGCGCCAGGTTCTTGTGGTCCGTGTAGACCTGGATTTGTTGCTGCGCGCCCACCAAGAAGTGGTGCCAATGCTTGAAAGCCGCTACCACTGCCAACAGCTCCCTGTCCCAGATCGCGTAGCGAGCTTCTGCAGGACTCAGCTTCCTGGAGTAAAACGCGCAAGGCCTCCATTCCAGTGTCGCGTCTTGCTGGAGCAGAACCGCTGCAATGGCCCGATTCGACGCATCCGTTTCTATCCTGATGGGTCTGGCGGGGTCTACGTGCAGCATCTGTCTCTCCGACGCAAAGGCTGCTTTGAGGGCGTCAAAGGCGCGCTGAGCCTCCTCTGTCCACCGGAACTTCTTCTTCCCCCGCAAGCAGTCTGTGATGGGGGCCGTCATGTGAGCGAAGTCCGGTAGAAACTTTCTATAGAAATTTGCGAAACCGATGAATCTTTGCACGTCCTTCTTGGTTTTGGGGCTCTCCCATTTCAGAATTGCCTCTACCTTGTCCATGTCCATGGCTATGCCCTTATCCGAGAGACGATAGCCCAGAAAGTCCACCTCCGTGGCATGAAACTGGCACTTCTCCAGCTTAACACATAGCTGGTGCTGTTGGAGCCTGCGTAGTACTTCCGTGACGTGCGTCACGTGTTCCTCCAGGTTTTGCGAGTATACTAAGATGTCATCAAGATACACGACTGCGTGTCTGAACAGCAGGGGTCCCAACACGTGATGCATGAATGCCTGGAAGCACTGGCTGCCTGCCTGCAGTCCAAAAGGCATGACCAGGTATTCATAGGCTCCAAGAGGTGTGTACATGGTGGTTTTCCACTCATCCCCCTCTCTGATCCTGATGAGGTTGTATGCCCTCTTAGGTCCAGCTTAGTGAAAATCCTGCCCTTGCGTACTGCTGCCAACAGATCATCAATTCTAGGCATGGGGTAGGAGATGGGCAAGGTCAATGAGTTTAGGATCCTGAAATCACATATCAATCTTTTCTCCTGTGTATTCTTCTTGGCCACCCAAAACACGGGACTGCCCCCCACTGCCTTGCTCTCCCGGATGAAACCCCTGGCCAGGTTTTTGTCAATGAAGTCCTGCAAGTCCGCCATCTCCTGCTCTGACATTGTGTAGAGCTTGCCTGGGGGCAGCTGCGCTCCTGGTATCAGGTTAATTTGACAATCGTAGGGGCGGTGGGGGGGCAGTTTGTCTGCTGCCGTCTTGCTGAACACCTGCTGGAACTGTGCATACTGCTCAGGTAGTGTCACCTCCCCTGCCTGCAACACTGCTACTGCTTCCTGCTGTGGGGTGTATAACTGCTGCAAACAATGTTCCATGCAGTACGTAGATCCAAACGTTAGAGAGCGCTGACCCCAGCTTATGATGGGATCGTGTCGATTCAGCCATCCCATGCCCAAAATGATGGGCGGACCTGCCAAGGTGGTGACGTGGAAGGCCACTACCTCAGAGTGCCTTCCTATTTGCATTCTCATGGGGGTGTGCTGTGGGTGACGGCCCCCCCTTTCAATTCTCTACCATCGATGGTGGTGACCTGAAGGGGGAAATCCACCTGCAGGAGATGAATCTGATGCTGAAGAGCAAAATCCCTATCAAAGAAGTCCGTGCTCGCCCCGCTGTCAATCAAAGCCGGAATTTGCATAGAACAGCCATTGGGCAACTCCAGAGTAACTTCCATCACGATCCCAGGCTTCGGTGCGTTGGGGAGGGAACGTGAGGGTTGGGCGGGAGGGATTGATGGGGGCGTGTCGTTGTGGGGACGCTTTATTGCTGGTCCGCCTGGCCGCTGGTCCCCTTGCTCTGCTGCTAGGCACTTTCGTTTCCCGCCATCGGAGCTTCTTCTGCCCCCTCCCTCAAGACCGTTCCAGCCATCCCCTGCCACAGCCTCTTTTGATCACAATTTTTGGCTAAGTGTCCACTCTTTTGGCATACATAACACTTTTTGGCTCCCTTCCCGCCCTGAGCGTCACTGCCCTTAACTGCCGTTGCATTTGAAAAAGGGCGCGCGTGGGCTCCTCCTATCTCCATCGGCGTTTCCTGTTGGGGGTGTGAGAGAGCGCCAGAGGGTCTTTCCGCAGGAGGAGGGAACCGAAAGTTGATCCACCTCCCTTGCTTGCCCTCCCGCTTCATTTTGTCTCGCAGTTCCAAACGCACCCCAATCGCCATGGCCGCTTGCATTAAACTGTCTAAGTCGTCAAGGGGCCCCGATTTTGCCAGCCCATCCTGAACTTCATCCGACAGTCCCATTTTGAACAATGCAAGCATCGGGGCGGATTTCAAGTCCCACCCCAAACGGTGTGCAAGCAGCAAAAATTGGGCTTGGTATTCTCTAACAGTCATGTTTCCTTGCCTTAACGTCAAAAGCTGCCTTGCCTCGATCTCCCGCTGAGACCGGCTTGTGTAAACAATGTCCATTCCTTCAAAGAAGGCTTTGATGTTCTGGAGGGCAGGATTCTTGGCCAAAATTAAGGGGCGCACCCAATCTTTCGCAGCGCCCTCAAAATGCGAAATCACAAAGCCCACTTGCTCAGCTTCATTCTTAAATTCTTCCTGATGCAGTTCTAAGGCATACATCATGTCCGTTTTGAAGCCTAAGTAATCCTCTGGCCGGCCATGGAATCTGCCCCCCATGGAAGTTATTCTCCTCCCTCCCGCGGTCCCTCTCCCTTGCCCGGCATGAAGCCTCGCCTCCTGGAGCTGAGCTTGAGCAATCTCGTACCTTCTTTCCAGCTCTCTCGCTCTAGCTTCCCAGTTGGTCACTCCTCCGCCAGCCGCTGGACCAGAGGCTGCCGCTTCATCTTCCGAAGCGCTCATCTTGGCACCTTTTCACTCCTTGAGGAGGTTACGTTGATTCGGGGGATGCTGTGAGGTGGATGTGTGTCCTCCTCAAGAGTAAGCACGCCTTGGGCGGGTTTACTAAACTAACGGTTTTATTTACAAGTCCATTATACAATCATCACAGTTCATCATCCGACTCCGTTGTGTCAGATCCCCCGAATAAAGACTTTCGATTTTCGCCCCAACATAAGAGCTTGGCAAAACCCCAGCGCCGCCTCTTGCTCCTCCTCTTCCGCTTTCTAACCCTATCCGTCGCGGCGCTGGCCCCTTCTCTTTCACTCTCATCTTCCCTGGAAGTTGCTGTCGAGGCACTGCCATGGTCCTCGAGCCCCTGCTCCCCTTCCGTCTCCATTTCCTCCTCTAACCTCATTGGCTCTCCCAGACCCTCCGTTCCAGGTGACAGCACAGGCGGCGACAGCCCCTCGCTTTCACTTCTCCACACCTCCTTCCCTATCTCCGGCCTTGGAGCCGCCTCCTCCTCTTCCCACTCTTGCAACACCTCCTCCGGTGTCCGATGGTGGCTGCTTGGCTCCTCTGCCCCTTCCGCCACCCCTCCTGACTCGGGCCAGTCCCTGACACAACCTAAGGCCCATGGGCCCACGGGGTCATTTAACCAGCCCACGAGCCGCCCACGAACCGAGCTGCCCGCTCGGCGAGTCCCCGTGCACTGCGCTAAGCAGGCGGAGCGCAGGGACTCGCTTCCACGGCGCCAGAAATCGCATCTGCGCAGACACAGATGCCGGAAATTGCGGGCACGCACATTCATGCACACGCGCAATCTGGCCCAGGGAGGGATCTCCGCTGGAGTGAACCAGCCCAGACGAGGTAAACCTTGCTGACCTCTGGTCTAGATGGAAGAGCAGAGCATCAGCAGAGCCCTGAATATTCCCGGTATGGCTTGTTTTTTTGGCAATGCTATGCTCTATGACTATGTGCATTAGAAACATCCAAGCCGTTATAATACATGTTTCATGTTTATATGCTAATATTTGCCTAATTGGTTTTTGATAGTAGGCTATTTTGATATTCAGCAATACAGTGGTACCTCTGGTTACGTACTTAATTGGTTCCAGATGTCCGTTCTTAACCTGAAAATGTTCTCAACCTGAAGCACCACTTTAGCTAATGGAGCCTCCCGCTGCCGCTGTGCCGCCGCTGCCCAATTTCTGTTCTCATCCTTAAGCAAAGTTCTTAACCCAAGGTAATATTTCTGGGTTAGCAGAGTCTGTAACCTGAAGCGTCTGTAACCCGAGGTACCACTGTATATACATTAACGAATCCTGCTCATGATGTTAATTGTCAGTTCTTCAGAGCCCACCTTGGGTTGTGTCACAGGGTCAATCTGCCAAACGTGCCTCCTCTTCAGTCCCAGCAAGGACTCCCAGGTGTCGGAAGATCAGCCAGGCAGAAGGCTGCCTGTCTGGGACCCAGAACGAGGCTTCAGGCACTGGCTCCCCCTGGAGTCTCCTGCATAACTGGCTTCAACACCTTTGGAAACTAACCATTTTGGTCTGACACGTTTTCCATTTCCAATTCTCAACATAGGACCAACACCAGCACCTCACACACCTCTCCCCATCACCACCACCACCAGCAGCAGCACAGCCCCTCCAGACACAGGTGAGCTTCCCTGGAATAAAGATCCCCTTGATTTTCCCGTGTGACTTTTGCTGGCATTTCAGTTCTCTGCTTCATTTTCTAATGTTCCCTCTGGATACGAACCTGGATTCTAGTGTTGCTTGTTAAGGGGAGTGCAGAGCACTGGTGAGTGTCAGGAGTGGTTTTGGAGATGGTCTCCCACACTGAAATCCTCTCCTGCTGCATTCTGCATTTTTTGAAGACGTTGCCCTGGAAGCCCACAGAAGGAGGGCAGGGTTAGCAGTGGTAATTGGCTGCATTTGGGGAATCGGGGGGCCTCTAGGACACGGGGAGAAGGTACCAAAGCCTACATTTCAGGTTATGAATCTCTCCTCTGCTGACCTTGGATTCGTCCAGTTCCCAAAGTATTAGATATGCTATTTCCTTAACTGTGGGTCTAGAGAACATTGCCATAATCAACGAGAGCTTTTGCTTATAACCTGGTTGGTCCATCTTAACACATCCTTCCATATTTCTCTTCACTGAAGATTGGTGAGATGCTGAAACATCTGTTAAGATAATTATGCCCATCACATGAAAAGCCAAAGCTCTCACTCATCCTTGGACGTTATTCTCCAAACGCATTGCTGATGCTGCAGGGACCAGACTGCCCTTCCCTCCTCACGTTCTGGGCTTCCTGTGACCCTCTTGGGACAGTGGATCTGCAGTGGCCATCCAGTTGCAGGAAGAGCAACACACAGACTGCATGGGACCCACCGCATGCAACTATTGTCCCTTCTGGAATGAGCCTTCCAAGGATGCGTGTCCACCTTTGTCATTCTCACTTTGTCAGATTTTCCCATTCACTCTGATTTCTCTTGCTCCTCTTATGTGTACTTTGGCTGCTGTGGCCCACAACAAACCAAGGGATTGGCAGTGCCCATTCAGTTCCAAGAAGGATGACTTCTAGTATGGCATAGCTGTCGACCCTCCCTTTTTTGGTGGGAAACTCCCTTATTCCAATGCCGTTTCCCGCTGCTATCACGGATTGTTGAGATCCCTTAAATTTCCCGGATTTCCAAGGAAGCAGCTCCTCTCCCTCCCTGCCGGCCAGGGAGGCTCCTCAGCTGCGTTGCTCGGCTGCCAATAAGGAGTCTGAGACCGACTGGGGCGGAGCTTGCATGCCTTGTGTAGCCAGACCCTCACGCCCAACCAGACAGACAGCCTGCCTGCCATCTACGCCAGTGTTTCCCAACCTAATCTAGGCAACGGCACACTTATTTCATTAAAAAAATCTCGCGGCACACCGCTCCTCCCCCACCCGGCTGCGCCGGGTCTCCTGACCCAGAGTTACCTCTGGGATCAGCTGTAGCGCGGCGTCCTTTCTCCCGCCCATCAGCTGGGGCACCAGGTCGGGATTCTCCCGCGAGGCTTCTGTTGCTGCTGCTGCAGCAGCAGCCAAGGGAGCAGCGCCGCCCTGGCTTCCGCTTCACCGCCACGGTCCTGTGCAGCCCTGGGCTGCAGGTCCCTTTTTCCGCGGCACATCAGCCGGTGTCTCGCGGCACACCAGTGTGCCGCGGCACACCGGTTGGGAAACGCTGATCTACGCGCTCGCTCTTTCGCTCTCCCGTTTGCACACAGCCTCTGGAGCGCAGGGTGGCGAGGCTACTTGGTGCCATTGCACCGTCCTCACGGCAGCCCTTATTTTCAAATCCGAAAGATTGAAAAAATCCCTTCTTTTCAAATCCAAAAGTTGACAGCTATGTATGGGCATCTGCATACAGAAGCTGGACTGACACTTCCAGGGAGGCACATCAACCTTTCTCCTCTTGTTTTTTCCAGAGCCTTCTGTTCAGTGCAAGTTCTCTTGCTCCTTTGATGGGGGCCTCTGCTCCTGGACACAGTCAATTTTCGACAGCTTTGACTGGGTGCGGCACAAAGGCCCAACAGCCTCCCCCGGCACAGGCCCATCTTCTGACCACACCTCTGGAGGTGAGGGAGGGATCAAAGTGTCTCCAGGGCAGGGAAGAAGGGCATAGAATCCTAGAGTTGGAAGAGACCCCAAGGGCCATCCAGTCCAACCCCCTGCCAAGCAGGAAACACCATCAAAGCATTCCTGACAGGTGGCTGTCAAACCTCTGCTTAAAGACCTCCAAAGAAGGAGGTGGCAGATAGGAGACGCTCACATTCTCCATGAAATCCAGGAGCCAACCAGCCTCAGGCACCCCAGAGCCTTCCACCAAGGATTGCAGATGCAGCAGTGGAAGCGCAAACTTTCTCCTCCAAGCATTGGTGGTAACCTGCCAGATGAGGCACAATTCCCTGAGATGCGGGTGGCGCTGTGGTCTAAACCACTGAGCCTCTTGGGCTTGCCGATCGGAAGGTCGGTGGATCAAATCCCTGCAACAGAGTGAGCTCCCGTTGCTCTGTCCCAGCTCCTGTCTACCTAGCAGTTCAAAAGCACACCAGTGCAAGTAGATAAATAGGTACTGCTGTGGCAGGAAGGTAAACGGCCTTTCCATGCGCTCTGGTTTCTATCACGGTGTCCTGTTGTGCCAGAAGCAGTTTAGTCCTGCTGGCCACATGACCTGGAAAGCTGTCTGTGGACAAACGCCAGCTCCCTCAGCCTGAAAGCGAGATGAGCGCCACAACCCCATAGTCTCCTTTGACTGGACTTAACTGTCCAGGGGTCCTTGACCCTTACCTTTACTATTGCCTGTTTTCTGTGGCGATCCAGCGCCACCACTTCAGAAGCCCTAAGGCACTGCAGCTACCAGCTCACCAGGGATCAGGTGATGTAAGGATTCATCACATTCTCATGTGCTTCTCTTTCTCAGAGGGCTACTACATCTACCTGGAAGGTAACCAAACCAACCCACAAGAGGTGGCACACCTGGTCAGCTCAACGTGCACCCCCACCAAACCACACTGCCTCTTCTTCTGGTATCACATGTATGGCACATCCCAAAAAATGGCGCTGCGCATTTATGTGGTAACGGAGAATGGAACACCTAAGGTGATCTGGTCTCAGACTGGGAACAAAGGCGACCAGTGGCGCAGAGGTGAAGTCACTGTACCTCAGGGAAGAAGTATGCAGGTAATGCAACCGCAGGTGTGGCCAGCAGCACCTGAGTCTGGTCCACCCATGAAGCTGACTAGAGATGCTTCTTCTTCCTAGATGCTCCTGGAAGGGGTGTGGGGGGAAAACTCCCAGAGTGTCGTGGCTGTGGATGACTTCTCGATAGAAGCGGGAGATTGCCCAGGTAAGACTCCCCAGTGTGTTCCAGTTTGGCTGCACCTTATTGGACTAGTGTGGGTTGTTTTAGTGGCGATGGGTGGCAGGAGGAAGAGGACAGAAACATCCCTGGCTTTCTATGTCAGCACATTATTATTATTATTATTATTATTATTATTATTATTATTATAAAGCTCACGCTGGGTTGTGAAGCATGACCCTGAGATGATGCAAGACCAGCTGCACACCAGCCTGAGCATGGACGGGGAACGCAAAGAGGTTTAGGGGAGCGCCTTCCACATCAGGCTAAAGATGTACACATCCCCCTTTCTCCTTCTTGCTCTGTCAGCTTCCTCCATTCGATGCGATTTCTCTTGCTCTTTTGACGTGGACTTCTGCTCCTGGAAACAGTTGTCCTCCAACGTCTTTAACTGGACGCGGCACCAAGGCCCCACGCCCTCCTTAAACACTGGACCACCCTCCGACCACACTTCAGGAGGTGAGGAGGGACGAGAGCATCACCACTGTGGGAAGCAAGAAAACCTTGCGCCCTCTTAGACCTTCCAGAGGCTTCCACCAGGGATGGCAGGTGCAGCAGGGGAAGCTTGAATCCTGCTCTCCTTGTAATAATAGCAACCTACCAGATGAGGTCACAGAGCCTAGGGCTTGCTGATCAGAAGGTCGGCAGTTCGAATCCCCGCGACAGGGTGAGCTCCCATTGCTCAGTCCCTGCTCCTGCCAACCTAGCAGCTCAAAAGCACGTCAAAGTGCAAGTAGATAAATAGGTACTGCTCCGGCGGGAAGGTAAATGGCGTTTCCGGGCGCTGCTCTGGTTCGCCAGAAGCGGCTTTGTCATGCTGGCCACATGACCTGGAAGCTGTAAGCCGGCTCCCTCAGTCAATAATGCGAGATGAGCTCCACAACCCCAGATTCATCCGCGACTGGACCTAATGGTCAGGGGTCCCTTTACCTTTACCAGATGAGGTCACTGGTGGTCTGTTTCCTGCTGCGCTGCAGCGCCACCACTGCGGAAGACCCACGGGTGGCATAGCAGCTGCTGACTCCCCAGCAATCAGACCATGTAGGGCTGTGTCTCTTTCACATGTGGATTTCTTTTTCAGAGGGCCATTTTATCTACCTGGACGGCAATGCTACCAACACAGGGGACATAACGCACCTGGTCAGCCCCATCTGTGACTCCTCCAGGCCCCATTGCCTCCGCTTTTGGTATCACATGTACGGGGCAGCTCAAACAATGGCACTGCGCATTCTAGTGGTCTCTGGTGGCGCCGCGCCTGTGCTGCTCTGGAGTCAAACCGGGAACAAAGGGGACCAGTGGCACAGAGGTGAAGTCAGTGTGGTTCATAGAGAAAACATGCAGGTAAGGGGGACATTGTCAGGTGAGGCATCTGCAGGTGTAACCAGCAGCACGGGAGCCTCGCCTGGGTATGATCCTGACTGAAGATGCTGCTTCTCCCTAGATAATCCTCGAAGGTATGCGGGGCGAAGACGTCCGCAGTGACATGGCTGTGGATGACCTCTCCTTGGAAGAGGGATTCTGCCCAGGTAAGACACCCTCCCCACACACCAAGTAAGGTTCCTCAGGGTGGCTCTGAGCTTAGCTGTACTAGAATGGCATGGTTGACTGGCAATCGGGGTGGCTAAAGGAACGAAGAATACCCGTGCCTTTTCATACCAGTGCTTCAGCACTCACCCTCGGTTGTAAAGCACGTCCTTGAGGTCATGCAAGACGAACAGCCCTGTGTAAGACTGAGCACAGGGCTGGCTTAAGCATATGCGGCACCAGGGTGCAAATATCCGTCTGGTGCCCCCCCCCCGGTTGCCCAGTCCCAGGATGGCGGAGCCGACCGGCTGCCTCAGCTGCCTCAGCGTCTCACTGGCTCACTCGCCCCCAAACTTGTGGCGCAGAGCCGCCCGCAGCAGAAGAGCCTGCCGCGGCGCTCCGATCAATGGGCAGGCTCTTCCCCGGCCCTGGACTCTTGGCCTGGCGTCCCTGGGAGCCCGGCGCCCAGGTGCCCCGCACCCCTAGCACCTATGGGTAAGACGGCCCTGACTGAGCATGAAGGGTGCACAAAGAATTTCGGGAATTGGCTTCTCCTGGTGGTCTGCTGCACCTTGAGCCTGGCCGTGTTTGTGTGTTCAACTGGGGTTTGCATATTTAAAGGCTCTGTTGCTGCTCTGAGTCATTCTTTCTTCCCTGAGCCTGCAGACAGCATGGCATGTAGCCTTGAATTAAGGAACCAGTGCTATTTCTCACAACAGGAGGAATTGCGACCTCATCCTCACGCAAGAGCACCACCAACAACGGTTGAACCACTGTGCTAACACTTGGGCTCACCTCTCTTCCTACTTAATGAACCTTGTAGCCAGTGAACATCGGCTGATCTTCAGAATGACCAGAATTCATGTATTTCTGATGAATTAATGATTTTCCACTGATGACTATTGGCAAGGAACCTTCAACCAAGTACAAAAACCACTAATCCGATAGCTGATTTACTCTTCAAGATACAAAAGAAGATGGTGGGGCCAAATTCACAGATAGAAAGCAAACTTTTCTAATTGTATTGTTAAAGAACTAATTGTTATAGCTGAATTTAATTGATTTTTTTTCTTTTTAAAATTAATTTATTTCCTTGGTTACTTCACTTATGAACACTTTAAATCTGGCACGATGAACTTTTCTTATTTTCCTTCTGACATATTTGAAAACTCTTTACACATTTAACGACTCACCCCTCAGCATAATCATTCCTAAACTGATTGTTACAGAGTGATAATTGTCCTGAGTGGTAGATTAACCCTCTGTTGGATTCATTCATACACAATTTACTTTGGGTATTAAAGAAAACGGAGGCATCATGTCTAATAACAGATAGAAACAGATTCTAAAGCTGGGGGGGGGGAGAATGGAATGGGGAAAAGAGAAAAACGGCTGTCTCATCTATAGTGGATATCAGTCTACAGTGGACAGGTTGAAAACTCTTGTTAGCTATGATTTTAAATAATTTGAAGACTAGATGTGGAAGAAGCCAAGGAAGGAGATTCAGTTCAACTCCGTTTTGCCTTCAGTTCTAGACCCACTTGGCTGGGATACACGGAAATCAGTGGGATTCTTTCCCTGTGGGATCTTGAAGCCTCTTCTTCTTCTTCATCATCTTCTATCTTGCGCCAGTCATGGTGTCTCTGCGTCACTACCTCACAGGGTTGTTGTGAGGGGAAACTGTGAGAGCGTCTTCCCCCGAATTCCTTGTGGGAAGGGTTGCGTGGTGACGTGGAAAGTGGTTTAAAATAGTAATAATAATCATTTTTCATTCATAACATTCCAACTAATCACCTATCAAATCTTGCCACATCATAATACTAATAATAAAGACAATTATACATTCCAAATTAATTTTTTTGAGGGGACTTCCCATGTTCTGGCTGGTTGGGAGAAATATTTTTTTACTTGTTCCTACTTTTTCTCTCTTGTTTTTCCCCCAATATCATATTTCCGATCTTAACTCATTGTGTTATCACTGGTATCGACTTTCAATTGTGTTTAACAAATCCATATTCTTTAGTTGGCCTCTGTTATTTTCTCCTACCGATAGAGAACCTACATAAGGACTCTATACGGGCTCTTGGGTACCCCATAAGGGAAAAATATTTTTCCTTATAACAAAACAAAATAAAAAATAAAAAAATTCCTTCCCGTAGCACCTTAGAGACCAATTCAGTTTGTTCTTGGTATGAGCTTTCGTGTGCATGCACACTTCTTCAGATACACTGAAACAGAAGTCACCAGACCCTTATATATAGTGAGAGAGTGGGGAGGGGTATTACTCAGAGGGGTGGTGGGAATGGGTGAAAGGTTGATAGCTGTGGTAAACCTGTTGACGACTGTTAATGGCTGCAATTAGTCTTACAGGAAAAAGCAAGGGGTGAGATGGCTAAAAATAGCTTTGTCATGTATAATGAGATAAGAATCCAATGTCTCTATTCAGACCAGGTCTCTCCATGGTTTTAAGTTTGGTAATGAGTTGCAATTCAGCAACTTCTCTTTCCAGTCTATTTCTGAAATTCCTTTGCAATAAGACAGCTACTTTGAGATCTTGTATAGAGTGTCCTGGGAGATTGAAGTGTTCTCCTACTGGTTTCTCTGTCTTTCAGCCGCTCTGAGCCCGGTCTTGGCTGGGAAGGGTGGGGTATAAATAAAAAATTATTATTATTATTTCCTTATATCAGTTGGCTTTGGCATTTTGTCCTGGAGAGTCAGAAATCACATCACACACCAGGTTCCTGTGGCTCAGGCAGGCCAAGGAGTGATATTCCTGAGGATTCAGCAAGTTTCACCTGGTTCCAGCCACAGTTTACACAAAACATTTGCACTGGGCAAACCATGACAATTAAGCCCAAGGAGGTTCCTCGATCTAGGAGAGGAATCCCTTCAGGAACTTCCGCGGATGGCTCTCTGTCTCTGTGGGGTCTTTCGGAGAGCCAAGATGGCTTTGGGATTGCTCTCCTGCACTACTCTAGACATGTGGTTCACATACTTATGTGTGTGTGTTTGCCTTGTGCAATTATCAACGTTTATTCTATATTTGAGACCATCGAATTCCATGGAGGAGGAGCAGCACGTTAAACACCAACTTTCTAACCGTGAGACAGAGAATTATTGCATCTAGGACCCCAGCCTTATGAGGAACGGTCGAGGGAGTCAGGTCGGGATAAGCCTGGAGAAGAGGAGACTGAGAGGCAAGACGAGAGCCAGCGTCTTCAGACGCCTCAAGAGCTGCCCCATGGAAGGTTTCCTGCTGCCCCAGAAGGCATGACCCGAACCCATGGCTTCAAGTTACAAAACGGGGGATTCCAACTCAACATCAGGAATCGGCTTCTGACAGTGATCGCTGTTTGACAGGGGAACGGATGGCCTTGGGAGATGGAGGACTCTCCTTCCTTGGAAGCTTTTAAGGAGAGGTTGGACGGCCATCTCTCAGAAGAAGAAGAAGAAGAGTTTGGGTTTGATATCCCGCTTTATCACTACCCGAAGGAGTCTCAAAGCGGCTCACATTCTCCTTTCCCTTCCTCCCCCACAACAAACACTCTGTGAGGTGAGTGGGGCTGAGAGACTTCAGAGAAGTGTGACTGGCCCAAGGTCACCCAGCAGCTGCATGTGGAGGAGCAGGGAAGCGAACCCGGTTCACCAGATTACGAGTCTACCACTCTTAAGCACTACACCACATTGGCTCTCAGGGATTCTGTCGCCGAGATTCTTGCCTTGCAGGGGGTTGGACTAGATGACTCTCAGGGTGGCTTCCAACCCGACAACTCAATGACGTTCATCTTAATACCAATGAAGTCTTCCCTCTCCTTCCCAAACCCCCAAACCTTTTCCTGCCCTCCATATACACACAGATGCACCAACTCTGTGGCACATTATCGCAAGTAGCAGAACTCCAAATAAATGGCTGGCAACGATCATAAAAGAAAAGAAAAAAAACCCACTTTATTCTCTTTGGGAAAGCAAAAATGCAGAGTTAGCTTTATTTTCCACACGGCGAACAGTGTTCCCTCACGTGTCCCTTCTGCTGGAGCAGCCTGGTTCCCATGGAAGAGGCTGGGATCCCTCCTTCCCTTGCGTGGGCACAGGGACCAAGCCCCAAATTTCCCCACTCAGGCAGAGCCAACAGCAAAATGCCCCCACTCCCCCCCCCCCGGCAGGGGACAAACCTCCTTGAGCTGGATAAGCAAAGGCAGGCTCTGTGCGCTTCTTGGGAACACAATCTCCCCTGCGTTTCTGTCAGCCTCTCTGCACACAAAAACGTCCCTTTGGGCAAGTCCTCCTGGGCCAGCCTGCGGCCTCCGCCAGCTAGTTCTCGCCCGTGTCGTCATAGATGGGGTTGACGTAAGCGCCCCTCTTGGGCTCTTCTGCAAAGTCCACCTGGCTGGTGGGGGGCCACTTGGCATCGTCCTCCAGCTGCCGCTGCAGCTTCCGGTACTGGCTGGAGGAGCGGAAGCGGAAGTGGGCCTTGATCAGCAGCCAGAGGCGGTGGTTCTGAAGGATGCCGTCCTGCAAAGAACATGGGAGCGTGAGCATCCAGCATCCTGTTCTCACCGTGGCCGACCAAATGCCCCCAAACAAAACCCGCAAGCAGGACCCGAGCGCAAGAGCATCTCTCTGCCTCCTGGGATTCCAAAGCATCCCACCTCCGATCCCAAAAGCATCTGGCGGCATCGGGGCTGCAGCGTTTTATGGGGGGAAAGTTGCCTCTTTGGCAGGGGTCAGCAAACTTACTGCGCCTTGGGCAGGTGTCTCCAGCGCCGACCGCGCAGCAGGCTGGAGGGCGCGCACCCATACGCATGCGCACACACTATTTCCGGCGCACTTCCGGGTCGGAGGAGCACCGGAAATAGCTTGTGCGCATGTGCACGGGCCTTCTCCGACCCGGATGTGCACCAGAAATAACGCTTGCGCTTGCGCACAAGCTATTTCCGGTGCTCCTCCAACCCGGAAGTGGGCAGCTGCGCCACGCAGCGCTGGTAAGAGCAGGTGGCGGCAGTGGGCGGCGGGGGTTGCTAGGCCCCAGATAAATGAGTCCCTCTGGCCGTATCCAGCCCCCAGGCCGTAGTTTGGAGACCCCTGCTCTTTGGGAATTCAGCGGCTAGTTTGCTCACCTTCTGAGGCTCGCCGTCATGTGCCTGCTCAGCAAGAGGAGTGGCCACACGAGAACAGGGCCTTTTCTGTGGTGGCTCCCCGCTTGCGGAATTCTCTCCCCAGGGAAGTTCACCTGGCACCTCCGTTACATATATTTAGGTGCCAGGCGAAAACGTTCCTCTTTAACCAGGTGTTGGGATGATAACATTCTATGCCCTTTAAAATGTGTTTGGGGTAGGGGGGTCTATTGGGGTTATTATTAGCAGGCATAGGCAAACTTGGCCCTCCAGCTGTTTTGGGACTACAACTCCCATCATCCCTGACCACTGGTCCTGTTAGCTAGGGATGATGGGAGTTGTAGTCCCAAAACAGCTGGAGGGCCAAGTTTTCCTATGCAAATCCTATGTTATTAGGATTAGGATTTTGTGTCTTCATTTTGTATTTGTATGTTGTAAACCGCCCTGTGATTTTCAGATGAAGGGCAGTATATCAATTTGATAAATAATAATCATCATCTATTGGTGAGCAGGAGGAGGATGCTGAGCCTGAGGGACCATTTTCCTGACCCTCTTTAACCCCCCAAAACCCCTCCACATCCCCTGAACCACCACCACCAGGTTCCCACAACCACTGGGAGTAGGTAGCGCTCTGCTGGAAGGGAAAACTCTGAGCCAGTTACTGGGGAAACGATAAGCCGAAGCTCAGAGGCTGAGCATCGGCCTTGCAACCGGAAGCTCCCAGGTTCAATCCCCGCTGGGACTGAGAGACCCCTGCCTCAAACCGTGGACAGCTGCTGCCAGTCAGTGTAGACAGCATTGAACTAGATGGGCCAGCAGCCAGCCTTGGTGCAAGACAGCTTCCTAAAAGCACGGACGCCTGCTCACCTCCACGAAGAACGAGACGGAGAACGAGACCATCAGCATCAGCAGCACGTAAACCCTCCAGATGGCTGGGGTGCAGAGAAGCTGCGAGAAAAGAGGTTGCAAGCTGGTTAAGCTTCCACAGCGCCTTCAGGTCAGCCTGCCAGGCACCTGCCCCCTCCTTCCACACCCCACACCCCACACCCCTTGAGCTTGGCCCAGGGCTCTGCGTTTTGTCCCAAGCGGAGGGCATGGCGCTCCAATCCGGTGCTGGCTGCCCATGTCCTCACGCTGAGGGGCGCTCCGGGTTCTCCTCGCACCCAGAACAAGTCTCCCACTGCCCCTTCCGGCTCACCTCCATTCGTATGTAGATGGGCTCCAGGTCAGCGAAGAAAAGGAAAAGGCAAACTCCGAGCTGGATGCACAGCAGGAAGGAGAAGATATCTGGGGAATCAAGAAGAGGGAGATGGGCTCCTTCCTTCCTTCCTTCCTTCCTCTTTTGCCTGGCCCATATTTTGATCGCATCATGTACCGATTAATTCCCCTGGGTCCAAGAACTGAACCCGTTGAATCGGACCTAGTCGGATGCACAGAAAATCTGAGCAGAAATCTTGCTCCGCTGAGCTTCAACTCAACAGGTAAGATCTGATTCTCACAAGGTCCAGCCATGGGAAAACAAGAAAAGCTCTCGGACCCGGGGGAAATAATTGGTACACAATGCAGTCAAAATGTGGATGAGCCCTCCCTCCCTCCCTCCCTTCAAGGGACAACTGCAGCATGCGTGCAAAAGCAGATAAACTCAAAGGCCTTACAGGGGTGTGATAAGGAGCAAAGGAACAAGGCATGGAAAGCTCTCTGAGCACTGCAGGAAAATGCTCCCTGGCCTATGCCCACAACCAGACCCCCGGCAAGGCTGGTTCTAGGGTCTCGAGGCTCACTGGGCTGGGTGGGGCAGAAGTCATCATGAATCGAAAAGGCAGAAAAGGACGCCAGGGTCTGCTGCCCCCGCCCCGTTAACTCACAGTTGGTGTAGATGGGCTTCCGGAAGGGTTTCCCCTTGGAGAAGACAAAGGCTACGATGATGCAGTTGATGGTGACCAGAGGCCAGAGGGTGGTGTCCTCATAGCTCAGGACGGAGTGCTCCGTGGCCGTGGCGTTGCTGGCCGTCCCGTTGCCTGGGTCGGACACAGGGTGGTCTGCAGTAGGGCACCCCCTGGAAGGAAGACCCCCCACCCACCCAGCGTTACTTCCTGTGCCTCATTGTCCTGGCCAGATGCAGGTCAGAATGAAGAGGCAGAAGCAGAGGCTGGCCAGGTTAACTCTTCATTCAAGGAGATGGCATGCAACTCGGCAACCCTTCCCAGCAGGTCTTGGCCCTAAGGAGAAGTTGCCAGGGCTGAAGGTCCCTGCCTTCCACCTAAGGCGCCTCCTCTTCCGGATGTTTCCCAAGCCGTCTCAAACTGCGTCTGCACACCTCTGGTCTCTGTTCTGCTTTTCTCCTTATTCTAGGAGACATGGGGAAGGGGAGCTGGTGGGAATGTTCAGGGTGGCAGGAGAGGATATATCCTTCCTAACTTGCGCTAGCAAGTTCCTTCACTTAGCAGTTTACATTCCCCTTTTTACATGCACAGCAGATAGCTGGTTGCAGGCTCGTGTGAGCCTCTCACTATTACACAATTCAGTCTTTCTTAGACTGAATTGTACGTTCCTGGTAAGTTCCCTTGAATCCCTCTCAAAAGAATAAAGATGCCACAATCTTATTCAAAGTCATTAAAAGACATTTACTTACATCAGTTCACAGTGTGATCCCTGAAGGCAGACTTAGTTACAAATATGTACATGTGGATCTACCCCATATGGGGGAATAATCCCAGTGCTTCTGCTAGCTGAGAGCTAGCAGGGCAGTCCTAGCTAAAAGTTGGTCAAACAAAGAAGGGAGTCAAAAGGAGAGGGAGATGCTGTGTGACTCGTCCTTTTGTTACCTGGACAGGTTAAGTCACACCCACCATATCACATGCAAAAGGAAGGATGCTCCAGTCAGGAGGAACAGGAAGTTTCGACTGGCCTGACCAAACATCCCCTTGCATGTCCACTCTAGGAAAACAAGGAATGTTGTACTTGATGCCTCTCATGGATCACATCTCACAGAGCTTGCCTCTCTGGATTCTGCAGCAGCCTCTTGAACCCGCTCCTCTGCTTCAGCCTCAGAGTCTGAACTGCCCCCGCCACAGGTTCTTCCTGCTCACTAAACTCTGTTGCCCCTTCGGCACGCAGCACCACCTCCCAAATCTTCATTTCAAAAGGATGAGGCATCTAACCTCCCCACAAACAGATCAGAAGGAGGGCTCCACCCAGAGTGGATCTTGTATGACTCCCCCATGAGCAAATCGGGGGGATCCTCCATGAGCAGAGGCAGCCTGGGGGAATTCCAAGGGAGATTTGGCCCCCCCACCCTCCCACTGCTGCCTCTGGGAAGAAGGGGAACCTCCACCCTTAGACACCGGCAAGAGGGAAAGCCTCTCCCTGGGAGGTGCGGTCTTTGGATGGGGGCCTCACCTGTGGCTGCGCAGGACAGAGTACCAGGGCTGCTGCTTCACATACAGGAAGGCGAAGACCTGGACGATGAGGGTGAAGAGGACGTTGAGGATGATGGAGAGCAGGAGCGGCGGGGAGAGGAGCTGCCCGGAGGGTCGGTAGGGGGCCAGCTTGGGGTAGGCGTGGGTCAGACTCACTGTGGGGAGGAAGACATGGCATGGAGAAAGCGAAGAAAGAAGGCTGCCCTTCCCTCTCTCCTAACACTATATATTTTTATTATTATTCATTTTTAATTACAATGATCCAAAAGAGCCATATTATCCCAATAGCAAATTACAATACAATTAAATAGCCAATTATTCAAACACCAAATTAAACACTGTTGGGGGACTTCTCATGTGCTGGATTTCAGGGTGCAAAGTTCTTATTTCTTTCTGCTTCCATAATCTTGATTATTCCAATTACAACAGCTCCGATCTTGGTCCTTTATTCTACAGCCACTGGTTTCATATTGCATATTTAATAAATTTTATATGTAATTGCATATTTAATAAATTTTATATGTAATTGCATATTTAATAAATTTTATTTCTGCAAGAGGAGTCTATGTCCTGTAAATTTCTTTGTGAGATGTTTGTTTCCGCTTTGTTTCTTCATTCTCCCTGTTGTAATCCAACAAATACGGCTCTCTGCTTCCACTTTTTCGCTCTCTCTCTCCTCTTCGCTGCTCACAAGGGCTGCATGTTTCCCTGCATCACACGCCATCTTGTCTGTCAAAGTCTAACAAAAGGTCTGGCGTCTGGCCATACAGAGGTGGAGCTAGCCACTCAGGGGGGGGGGTAGCCTCTCGCAGCGAGTGTCCCAGGGTGGTAACGCCTGGGGGTGGCGCGGCGATGTCACCCCCCTCAGGGATGACACCCGGAGTGGCCCGCCCCCACTGCCGCCATAGCCCAGGGCAGGTCTCCAGCTTATCTTTCTCATCCCACACTTAGCGGCTAGCAATCTGGCGTCCTGCCAAAGCTATGGTAGATCTTCAAAAGCCATAGCCCTCATTGTGATGGCTGTGCTGGGCCTCCACGGACAGGAGCAGCAATGCTTCCGAATCCCAGTTGCTGGAAAGCACAGGAAGAGAGAGCAGCTCTTGTCCTCAGGTGCCGCTTGCAGGATTCCCATCGGGGCTTCTGGCTGCCCACAGAGAGAAGAGGATGCTGGACTAGAGGGGCCATGGGCCTGATCCAGCAGCTTCTTGTGTCCTTAAAGACAACTTGCTCTTCTGCCCCCACATGCCGCCAGCAGAAGCATCGTAGAGGTAAGGTGGGTGGAGGTGAGGAAGGAGAGCTGGCCTGCAGGAGTCAGCCAGGAAGAACAGGCGGCTTTGCTGGAAGCAAGATGCTTGCTCCAGGGAGAGTTCTCAGGCAGGTGAAGCAGGCCCAGTCTGAGCTCAGACAGAGGCAGGCTTGGGGGCTGCCCCACAGCCGTGAAAAGCCCTTCTCCCTCCTAAGGTTCGCCAGCATTTGAACTTGAGCGCTGCTCATTCAGGTTGGGGTCAGCCAAATTCGGGCTCCCTTCAGCTCAAGAGGGAATTGGCGTGTTTCCCATCTGACTGGGCACCTTCCTTGTAGCAGCGGCCCCAGACCCCCAAGGGAACACGCCTGCTAAATACACGGCCCCAAAACACAGCGACCTGCTTACTTGTTAGGCACACGACTAAGGTGATGCAGACATCTTGAAGGAGGTACTGGAAATTCCCAAAGATCTGCAGTTGCTAAAAGTGGGGCAGAGAGAGAGAGAATGAGTTCATGGAGGGCTCTCAGTCCTGCCGCTTGTGGACAGATTGTTACCCAGATTGTTACGGAATTAACTCAGACCGAGAGGGAGAGTCTGCGGGGCTTTGCAGCAGCACCCAAAGATCTCTTGCTGGGACTGGATTCGCACACGGGTCCACGCTCCACTGCGGCAACATAACTTCCCTCTCTTACAGGATCCCAGGCGACAAACACATCGCTCCTTTAGGCGGAGGTTTTTTATAAAGATGAGAACCACTGTGGCTCAAGTGTCTGACTGTGACCTGGGGAGAGACCAGGGTTCAAATCCCTCACTCAGAAACGAAGCTTGCTGCAGGGGAGGAGGAGAATGCAGAAACCGCCTTGAGCTCCTTGGAGGAAATGTAATTAATAGTATTGCATTAGTATATTAATTAATTATAGTAATAAAAGAATAAAATACAGTCATACCTCTGGTTATGTTTGCTGCGGGTTGTGTTCGTCACAGGATACGAACGCACCGAACCCGGAAGTACTGGAACGGGTTACTTCCGGGTGCGGCGCTTCGTACATGCACAGAAGCGCAAAATAACGTCATGCGCAGAAGCGCCGAATCGCGTGGCTCACATGCGCAGATTTGGCGCTTCAGGTTGCGCTCTTTTCGTGTTGCGAACAGGCCTCCGGAACGGATCCTGTTCGCAACCAGAGGTACCACTGTAAAGGACTCTGTGCTTCTGTCGTAATGCCTTCATTTCTCTTCAACTGAAGCCATTGTCTCCCTCCAAGCTAGGACTACAGTTTAGGGTCATTCGGCCTTTGGATGAATCTACACCTGTCCATATTTACGTGCGTACGTACCCAATACAGCAGAGCAGTGCCGATGAACTGGCTCATCCCGTACAGGGTCAGGTATTTAATCACCGAGAAGGAGGCCACGAGGGCCGCGCGGCCTTCCCTGGGGAAGAGAAAGAGGCAGCTCAAGTGCAGAAGGACAACTCAGGGCCTGAAAGACTCGGCAAGCGGGCAGGTGTGCCAGGGCAAGTGCCAGGAGTGTGCCAGTCCCAGTGGGCAGCAGCACGGTAACCATGCGATACCTGCTGCAACACGGAGGCCGGGGCAGCAGGACAGAAGGAAGCGTTATAGGAATGTTAAGGTCTCAAATATAGAATAAATATTCATAAATGCACACACATCTAAATATATGAACCTTGTGTCTGAAATAGTATGGGAGAGCAATCCTGAAGCCATTTGGTTTCTTCCAATGACCTCAAATATTCCTCTGCAAATGGGGAAAGCCTTCCCATCGTCTTTTTGCTTACAAATCCTGCCTTAAGGGCGTATTTGTATATGAATAAGGTGAGCCTGTGAGCTGGATTCAGGAAACTAAAATATTAACCATCACCAAAGAATGGCCAGACTGCCCAGGTAGTACAATCAGTGACCACTGTCAGGTATCCTGGCAGGCAGGATTTCTGCTGGAGACCGCCTCCTTCTGTGATGATGTTTTTGGGGGGTGGTCTTGGGCCACAGGGTGGGCAGTTTCAAAAGTCTGTACAAGGTCTTGCGCACCATTGTTCTGGGTTCCTCCTCCCTCCTGCGTGTGGTGAATGAGGACCCTGTTGCAACCGTTTAATAAAGATCAGGCTTACTAGCCGCTTTGCTTCTCAATATTCTCTGCTTGGCTTCTGCTATTTTCTCCTACCGATAGGGAACCCTCTTAAGGACTCTAGATGGGCTCTTGGGTGCCCCATAAGGGAAAAGAAGCCGTTTTTCTTATAACAGAAGGAAGGAAGTGACGGAGGAGAGCCACACTGGATCCCCCGAGGCGCCTCCGGAGAGGTTTAGCATGGCGGGGACAAAGCCACGAAAGCGAAGGAGGCAAAACCCACCTGATCAGTTGTGGCACACACTCGATGTTCGGGATTTGGGAGGTGAAGGGTGAAGCCACGGAGGCCTCTTGCTGAGAGAGGGAGATCCCGGCGTGAGCCATCTTCAAGGCCTGAAAGAGCAGCAGCAACAACATCAGCCCCCGCCCCCATTCTACGTTTCCGAGCACAATTCAAAGTGTTGGTGCTGACCTTTAAAGCCCTAAATGGCTTTGGTCCAGTATACCTGAAGGAGCGTCTCCACCCCCATTGGTCAGCCCGGGCACAGATCCAGTGCCGAGGGCCTTCTGGCGGTTCCCTCCCTGCGAGAAGCAAAGCTACAGGGAACCAGGCAGAGGGCCTTCTCGGTGGTGGCACCCGCCCTGTGGAACGCCCTTCCTTCAGATGTCAAAGAGAACAACAACTACCAGACCTTTAGAAGACATCTGAAGGCAGCCCTGTTTAGGGAGGCTTTTAATGTTTAATAGATTGTTGTATTTTAATGTTCTGTTGAAAGCCGCCCAGAGTGGCTGGGGAAACCCAACCAGATGGGCGGGGTATAGATAATAAATTATTATTATTATTATTCTATCTCAGACAGAATAAAAAGAATTGTAGGAAGAGGAATTGCCTTTTCGTTTCCACTTAGGACCTGCCACGTCTGTGGGGAAAGGGATCCGGGTGGGTCACAAGCTAAATCTAATTACAAAATCTAATTACCTACCCCACAATCGTTGGCTCCATCTCCACACATCCCCACGTAGTAGCTAGGAGACAGGAGGGAACATCATTGGAAAGTTTAGTTTAGTTTTTTTGTTTTTTAAAAAAAGATGTTAAAAATCGCATTCACACAACGACCAGAAGCCTTCTTATTAGGGATAATGTCAACTGAACATCCGCAGCCAGAATTTTAATTGCAACGTATTGGAAAAACGAAACTATACCTACAAAATCAGAACGGCAAGTTAAACTATTAGAATCTGAAGAAGTATCTGAAGAAGTGTGCATGCACACGAAAGCTCATACCAAGAACAAACTTAGTTGGTCTCTAAGGTGCTACTGGAAGGAATTTGTTTATTTTGTTTCGACTATGGCAGACCAACACGGCTACCTACCTATTATTAGAATATCTGCAAATGGCATAAATGACAGGGAAGATAAGAGGGTATTCGATGCAAATAGTAAATCAAGAATGGATTATATTCAAGGAATATCTGAAAAATTACTGTGACAGCAAAAACCTCCTGGCAGATCTCGAATGTGTCTTGCAATGTACAGATAATATATGTAAATTTAATGTTTCTATTTAATTTTTATTTTTCTATTTTTTTATTAAAACGTTCTATGAAAATAATATAATAATGTGACACTGTGTAAAATATAACAAGTGTAATTTAGCTTTTTTTGAGAAATTCCATAAGTCTACTTTAGGTCTTTTTAAAATTTCTTGTATTCTTTTTTTAAAAAATTGTTATAGGGGACGAGATATAAATTGTAATATAGTATATTGTTGTATAATTTTGTGAAATACCGTCTTTCCCCCTTTTTAAGACACCGTCTTATATTTTTTTCTCTCAAAAAAACTCAGGGTGGCTTATTTTCGGGGATGTCTTATTTTTATTACGTCAGTATGGTACGGTACAGCCTCCCCCTGTGCGCTGAGCAGGCGGGGCAGAACTCCACAAGAGGCGCGTCCGTCCCCCCGCGCCTCTTGCTGGTTCGCTGGCTCCCTGCACACGCAGGAGGGGCTGAGGAGGCGACAGGAACAATGGCGGCACCATGGCTTACTTTTGGGGTACGTCTTACTTCTCACAAAGGTAAAAAAACCCTGCCATGGCTTACTTTATGACTACGTATTAAAAAAGGGGAAACAGGGTACCCTGTTTAAGGATGTACTTTTTGAATTTTTACAGTGACAAAGACTGCTAATGACCTTTAGGGAGCATTGGGATGGATAAACGGGCACTGCGTTAAGATTATTTGTGTTAAATGCCTTCTCTAACTCTGCGGTCTGTCTTTTTACAGGAAAGTTGCATTCTTTCCCTTTATTTCTCCTATTTCTCCCACGCATCTGTAGCAAGATGTCCCTTTCACGAAAGGGGAGGTGATGTTATGAGTAGGACGTAGAGGCCTGCCCCCCTCTCTCTTCCCAGAGAAAGCTCCTTCTCCCCATCCCTGCTCCCAGAATCACAACGGCAAGGAAGGGACCTACTCTAGCTTCTGAAATTCTTCCACAAGGCTGGACTTCTGCGCTGGAGACATCCTGGCAAACACCGTTGCGTTCAGAAGAATCTGTGGATAGAAAAAAACCACACCAAGGAAACATGGGATCATAGAATTGTCGTGTGTCCTGGAGGCGTCCAGGGAGGCCAGGGCAGAGGAGTCCATGGCGCAGGAGACATCTGGGAGCGCCAAAGAACGTTTGCGTCATGGACAGAAGATCAAGACGGTCCAGCACAAACCCACCCAGAAAGTGCAGAACGCTTATTGCTTCACAAGACACACACCTGGAGGCCCCTTCGCCCGAAGGAAGTCTCGCCTTGCAGGCTGGCTCCAAGGAAGCACCCTTAAGGATGCGTCCTGGTCTTGATGGGGGGTCCATTCCTCATTTCCTCCTCCCCACCAGCCCTAGGGACCACCCACCGCCCTCCCCACAGCGTACCTTGGGCAGGAGACTGCCAAAGTGTTTCACGAGGACGTGATAGGTCTCCCCGTTCAAGGCGAAGTGGAAGTCGTCTTTCCTGCTAGTGTCAGAGATGTCAATGGAGATGTCAGGAGTCTGCAAGTCAGGAATTACGCCCCGGTGACTTATTTCAGAATTTGCGCAATTGGAAGCATCTCAGCCAAACGGCGCCAGAGGCTTGGGGGCGCATCCACCCCACCCAGATTGAACCTACGCTTTCGTCTGTATTGGACGGCTCCTCTACCAGCTGCCAGGTGACGCACGCCCGGCTGGCCCCCTCTGGCTCCCTGGCTTCGACCAGGATCACTCGGCTGCCGAAGGAGAACATCCCACAGTTCTTGGCGACTGTGATGGCTGTCTGAAGATTGTCGCCTGGAAGCGAGGGGAAGGAAGGAAGTCTGTGGGGCTGTTTGCAGGGCTCCTTTGCCTCCCGCTGGGCCCCCTGGATCTCCAAAACCATGCCTGCCCTTCTGCACACCCAAAGGGACTTTGGGCTTCCGTGTATTGAAAAGCAGCGATCCTCTCCCTCCCATTGCCAGGAACTAACTGAAGGTCTCCCATTGAAAGCCCAAAGGCCACTGGGACTTCTCCAAATGAGCTTTGCACAGAGCACTCATCCTGACTTGCTCGCGCAAAGCTTCATGGAGCAGGTGTTCTGATATTTTTGGGAGGGCAGGTTATAGGACAATGAACGTTCATCCTGCCCTCATCCTGATTTGCTGATAGTGTGTTGACACGTCTCGCCATTAATCATCCATTCACCCCACATTTTTCAATGCCCTTCGTGATCACTTTCCAAACGGGAAGAAAAGTGTGTTTCTTTGCGCCTCTGGGCCAAGAGAGAGCTGTCCTCCGCTTAAAATGTGCACACCCGCCTCCCACAAAATACTGGCGGTCTGCAGGTGGCCGAAAACGCTTGAACCAACCCCCCCCCCTTTGGACCACCATCTTGTTTCTATTTGACACCATCCAGAACGGCTTAATCTGTTGGGAGAATCGAAAGCTCAAACGCTTTGTTTCTTGGGAAAGTTGTCAACTACATTGCAGTTCCAACCTGCCTCCACCCCCGCCTATGATTTTAGAGAGACTGAGCCCCATGTATTTTTGCATCGATCAAGGCCTGATCTCCCCCCCCCCCCAGTTAAAGCCTTTGGGAAACCCCAGCTAGGGAGAGCCCTTTACAAACGCACAAACGCACAACCAAGAGCCCCCCCCCAACCTACCTACCTGTGACCATGACGCTGCGGATGCGAGCAAAGCTGAGTTCTTCCAGGACAGGCAGGGTCTCGATCTTCAGCCGATTCTCCATGACCAGGAGACCCAAGAAGGTCAGGCCGGACTCCAGCTTGTCTCTGGGAGGCGAGAGGGGAGAGTGAGGGGCTTCTGAAGGGGCCCAGAGGAGCTGCTGGACCCAGAGAGGCCTGGGGGGGGCTGCTCTGGAGCAGGGCCTTGAGGTGCCCGCCCCCGCCGTCCCCCACTATGCCACTGGCTGCCACTGAGGCTCATCCACACTTATGTTATAAGAAAACTACTGCTCCCTGTCCCTTACGGGGAATCTAAGAGCCCACATAGAGTCCTTTTGTAGGTTCCCTATCGGTAGGAGAAAATAACAGAGGCCAAACAGAGAATATTGAGAAGCAAGGCAGCTAGTAAGCCTGATCTCTTGCAACTGGGTCCCCTGCTCACCCCACGCAGGGAGGGAGGGAGGGAGGGAGGAGAGGAACGCAGAACATTGGTGTGCAAGCCCTTATATAGACATTTGAACATTGCCTCCCCTGTAGCTCAAGACCACCCCCAAAAACATCATACATCCATCACTGAAGGGGTGGTCTACAGCAGAAAACCTGCCTGCCAGGATACCTGATAATGGTCACGGATTGCTTTTACCTGGGCAGTCTGGCCATTCTTTTGTGATGGTAACTACTCAGTTCCAGGGCTGTCTTAAACGTATGCGGTGCCAGGGTGCAAAGATCCGCGCCCCCCGCGCCCGGTTGCCCAGTCCCAGGTGTGCAGGAGGGCGGAGCCAGCTGGCCACCTCAGCGTCTCGCTGGCTCGGTCACCCCCGAACTCGCAGCACAGAACCGCCTGCAGCAGAAGAGCCTACTGCGGTGCTCCAACCAATGGGCGGGCTCTTCCCTGGACTCAACTCTCGGGCCCCGGACTCTTGGCTGACGCCGCTGAGAGCCCAGCGCCCGGGTGCCCCGCACCCCTAAGTGTCTGAGTGCTGATGGGGTCCCCCCCACACACCTCCTGGAGTTTTCCCTGCAAAAATCGGATATATAAAGCCCAATCGGTGCAAACATCATTTTGGGTTTTCTGCAGATTGCCGTTTGCACCAACCGACCTTCAAAGTGCAGTTTTTTTGCGGGGAAATCTCCAGAGTAGGAAGCAGGAGGCGGGCGTGCAGACACCGACCTTTCAATTGAAGACCCTGCCTGGAAAGCGCGGCAGAAAAGTAAGTCTGGATGAGCCGTGACATGGAAGGGAGATGACTGTTCTCTTGATAATGAATGATATAAATTGAGACCATGCCTGGTGGAGACGCGGGTAGCGCTGTGGGTTAAACCACTGAGCATCTTGGGGTTGCCGATCAGAAGGTCGGCGGTTCGAATCCCCGCGACGGGGCGAGCTCCCATTGCGCAGTTCGAAAGCACAGCAAAGTGCAAGTAGATAAATAGGTACCGCTCCGGCGGGAAGGTAAACGCCGTTTCCGTGCGCTGCTCTGGTTCGCCAGAAGCGGCTTAGTCATGCTGGCCACAGGACCCGGAAGCTGTACACCGCCTCCTTCGGCCAGTAACCTGAGATGAGCGCCGCAACCCCAGAGTCATCCGCGACTGGACCTAATGGTCAGGGGTCCCTTTACCTTTACCTGGTGGAGACAGGCCAGCATCATCCCCAGGGGCCCAACCTCAGCCTTACCTTTCCAAGTTGTCCAGGTTGACCCCCCTGTTCAGGTGGAGCTCCCTGTGAGCCAGCGCAATGACACGGAAGCCTTGAGATGTGTAGTACGTCAGCTCCTTGAGGAAGTTCTTTGGAACTGCCAGGGTGGGGGAGAGAGGGAGAAGAGAGACGCCAGTCAAAGAGCAGCAGAGGCGCCTAACCAAGGATGTGCTTGTTTATAATAATAATGATTTAATAATAATAATTTATTATTTATTCCCCACCCATCTGGCTGGGTTTCCCCAGCTACCCTGGGCGGTATCTACAAAATATTAAAAATGCAATCAAACATCAAACATTAAAAGCTTCCCTAAACAGGGCTGCCTTCAGATGTCTTCTAAAAGTCTGGTAGTTGTTGTTCTCTTTGACATCTAGTGGGAGGGTGTTCCACAGGGCGGGCGCCACCACCGAGAAGGCCCTCTGCCTGGTTCCCTGTAACCTCTTCTTCTTACGAGGAGGGAACCGCCAGAAGGCCCTCAGAGCTGGACGCTTAAGACAGCTCCCTTTGAAGTATGACCCAGCCATTTTGAGGAATATTAATTGTGCATTTGTACAAATGTGATTTTTTTTAAAAAAAGAAAAGCTTTAGGGTTTTATCTCACTGCACACTTAGGGGTTTCTAAGTAAATAAGATGAGCGGCGGGGAATTCTGGTGTTTCCAGAAGCCAAGTGCATTGGTGGCGCATGGAGATAATAATAATAATAATAATAATAATAATAATAATAATAATAATAATTTATTATTTGTACCCCGCCCATCTGTAGAGCACCAAGCACCATCCTATATCATAATTAACATCATTATTTATTACATTTATATACCGCCCTTTCATCTGAAGATCACAGGGCGGTTAGCGGTATAAATGGGTCCTGGCAAACCTGACTGAGCGGGATGCATCCAGAAGGGGGCATGAGAGCTGCTGTGCGCTTATGACTGGAAGTCTTTGGTGTTCCCTGCAATGTGTGGATGCTGGAGCGAGAGAGCAGGAAGGCCTCCTTCCCGCCCTGCCTCCTACAGGGAGGATGTGGATGTGGGTGGCGCTGGGGTCTAAACCACTGAGCCTCTTGGGCTTGCTGATCAGAAGGTTGGCGGTTCGAATCCCCGCAACGGAGTGAGCTCCTGTTGTTTGGTCCCTGCTCCTGCCAACCTAGCAGTTCGAAAGCACACCAGTGCAAGTAGATAAATGGGTACCACCTCTTTCCACCTGCCTTGCCCCCCCCCCCCGGCGTCCTCATAAGGGAGCTGTTCCTGGAGGAAGAACTGTGAGGGGAGAGGCCTCCTTCCACCTGCCTTGCCCCACCCTCTAGACTCTGCTTCTCAATGTGTATTGTATTATTTTATGTACTGTGGCTTGCCGTTGTCTTATTGATTATAGTTTAGATAATATTTATTGTAACTGTTGAGTGGATTTCTGTTTAACATTAATATGTTGATAGTATTATTTTATACTATTCTAATGATTGTTGACTGTTACTTTTTTGATGTAGGTTGCTTATTTTAAAGTTATGTTTTATTATCACATGTTTGTATTGCATTAGATTGTTATAAGATGTACATTTTCTGTTTCTTCAGCTTGTAAACCGCCTTGAGTATTGTAAGATAGAAAGACGGTATACAAATTAAAAATGATGATGATGATGTGGCAGGAAGGTAAACGGTGTTTCCGTGCGCTCTGGCTTCCGCCACGGAGTCCCGTTGCGCCAGAAGCGGCTTAGTCCTGCTGGCCACATGACCCGGAAAGCTGTCTGTGGGCAAACGCTGGCTCCCTCGGCCGGAAAGCGAGATGAGCACCACAACCCCAGAGTCACCTTTGACTGGACTTAACCATCCAGGGGTCCTTTTTCCCCCTTCCAGGAACATGGATCTCGGGGCCTTACCGGTGTTGGTTTTGCAAAAGCCGGCCACTGTCTCCGGGGCTCCCTTCATGTAGAGGTCGTAGACGTCCTTCCCAATCTCTTGCGTGATGACAGACATCCTCAGCAGAGAGGAGGAGAAGGGGAACTGGTGCAGGATCGCGATGCCTTCCAAGGGGACCTGGGAGGGGCGGGAACAGGAGGCTCTTAGTCGGAGGTCTCCCCGCAAGCGGGTGGCTTCTATTCAGCAGCACGACACTCAAGGCGTCTGCGTAGGGGCTGAACTAGGAGGCGTAATGAGGGCTAGAAACTTGACAAGCTAGATGGTGTGCAGAGGCGGGCACCTGGGATGATCAAGGGTGTGGATACGTAGTCTTAGGAGGAACGGCGTGCTTTTGCCTCGAAAACAGGAGACTGCAAGGTGACATGAGAGTCATCTTCTGTTATGTACGGAGCTGAATAGGATCCAGAATGCAGCAGTCTGATTGGTCCTAAAACAATAGGATCCAGAATGCAGCAGTCTGATTGGTCCGCAGGAGCCACCCAATCCAGCTCCAGGTGGAAGTGAATCCACAACCTGATTGGCCTACAGGAGTATCCCAGAATTAGCCAATCACGTCGGGCCCATTGTGTAAATAATGTATTTATAGCAGACGTTTTGGGGAAAACATCCATTTCCTTGCTACTAGGAGCTGAATAAAGAGCATGAAATTCACACTTGACTCCGAGTATACAGTGGTACCTCGCCTAACGAAGATAATGCGTTCCGACGCGATCGTCGTTAGGCGAAAAAATGCGTTCGGCGAATCCCCATAGGAACGCATTGGGGAAAAATTCGTTAGTCGAAGAAATCCTATTCAAAGCGGCCGCGACGTCTTTTCTTAAGTCGAAGAAATTCGTTACCGGCGGCCATTTTGTTTTGCCGGAAGTCATTCGTTAGGCGAAAAAGACGTTAGGCGAGTTATTTGTTAGGCGAGGTACCACTGTATTTCATCTTCCAATATCTAAAGGGCTGCCCCACGGAAGAGGGAGACAGTTTGCTTTCTGCTGGTCCAAATTGTAGGACCTGAACCAATGGATTCACATTGCAAGGATGAGAATCTGATTAAACACCAGAAGAACGTTCTGACCGTAAGCGCCGTTTGACAGTGGAACGGCCCTCCCTCGGAAGGTAGTGGGCTCTCCTTCATTGGAGGTTTTGAATCAGAACGTGGGGTGGGGGGCATCTGCTTGAGCTGAGATTCCTGCATTGCAGGGGGTTGGACTAGATGACCCCCCGAGGCCCCTTCCGACTCTACCATCCTACAGCTCTATGATTCTATACTACCTCCAGGATCATAGGTAGCCTGGATGGCCTGCTCTTGAATGCTCTCGCCGTCACTGTGAAGAACGTAGGCTGCATTGGCTCTCTAATGACCTGCGTGCGATGAAACAGAAGGGTCGATGGCTGCCGCGCAGGTGGAGGGACTATCCGCCCGAACCTGACTGAACACAGTGGAGGTTGCATTACCACACCCTCACATGCGGCAGCGGCGAAGAGAGCGGACTTCTCTGGGTTTGAGTTGAGTTGCTCTGACCCCACCAGAGTCCCGGATGGTTGCAGGAACTCTGCACGGCACTTTAAGGACAAAACTGCTCAGATTCGCACCCAGACACTTAGAAAGTCTGCACGAGTTTTAATCTGCTTTCCTGTGGGTTGAACTTTAAATTACTCCTGTACATTCTTTTAAAATGATAATCTTTTTTATTAACCGCTTTGAGGTTTTCCTACGCTGTAATTTTTATTACTGAAACAATAAATAAAGAAATATTACTGCATCCTGAGGGTGTGGAGAAGCTGCTTCAAGAAGGGTGGCCGAGCGCCAGCCCCCCTGGACCCTTGTCTGCCCCCCTTGACCCTTGCCTGCCCATCAGGGCTTAGGGGATGGGCTGGGTGGGTCCAAAGAGGAAGGAGAAGGATTGCCCGCCTTGAAGGAGATGGTGATGTGCCTCTTCCTTCAGAAGCCCTCCCTGGACCTGGAAGTATTAAATAATTCTCACCCGTTGGCTAATATCTCCCTTTAGGGCAAGGTGCTCAAGTGGTGGCAGGGGTGAGTTTCAGATGTTCTTGGAGGAGACTGAATATTTGGATCCAGTTCAGTCTGGCTTCAGGCCCAGCCATGACACTGAAGCTGCCTTGGTCACCCTGGCTGAGGGCATTTGTCGGGAGAGAGATGGGTGGTTGGGTGGGTGCATTTTTATTGATCTTGCAGTGACTTTCAGCCCCATGGACCAGCACATCCTTCTAGAGCATGGGTAGGCAAACTAAGGCCCGGGGGCCGGATCCAGCCCAATCGCCTTCTAAATCCGGTCCATGGATGGTCCGGGAATCAACGGTTTTTTACATGAGTAGAATGTGTCCTTTTATTTAAAATGCATCCCTGGGTTATTTGTGGGGCATAGGAATTCGTTCATTAAAAAAGGGGGTGAAGTCTGGCCCCCCACAAGGTCTGAGGGACAGTGGACCGGCCCCCTGCTGAAAAAGTTTGCTGACCCCTGTTCTAGAGCATCTCAAGAGGGCTGGGGAGACTGGACTTCAGCGGTTCTGCTTCTACCTCTAGAGCCCTGTCCAGAAAGTAGTCTGGGGAGGCTGGTCCCATGGGACGTGCCCTGTGGTGCCCTGTAAGGTTCCATCTTGCCCCCCCCCCCCGTTCTAGTGCCCCACTCTTGAACCTCTTTATGGAGCTGCTGGGAGGTTGGGAGGGAGGTGTGACGAGAGATGCTCCGCCAAGGCGGGGGCCGCTCAGGGGAAGGTGCGGCACTTACCTGGACGGCGTTACTGTCTGGCTTCACAATGGTGAGGCTCACTTGCGCGCTGCCTTTGCTCTCGTCCGGGCTGGACTCCTCCATTTTCTGTAAGAAGGAAGGAGGAGAACACACATTGTGACTGGAAGAGTCTCAAGGACTAGATTAGAGGGTCTGGATGGCAAGTCTTAAGAGGAATCGTTGAGGGGGCTGGAGATGCTTAGCCTGGCCACCTGTCTTTACATGCTTTGGCTGAGATTCCTCTCTTGCACAGGGTTAGACTAGAGGACCCTTGGGGGTCCCTTCCAACTCTACAATTCTAGGAGTCTATGAGAAGAGGAGACTGAGAGGAGGTCCATGTTTATGGAAGACAATCTTACTCAGCTATGAGTGATTGCCAAAGAAGAAGAAGAAGAAAGGTGAAGAGTCCTGCTGGATGAGACCAATGGGGGCCTATCAAGGGCAGTATCCATTTCACACAGTGGCCAACCAGATGCCTGGAGGAAATCTGCAAGCAGGATTCGAACACGAGATCAATGTTCTCCCCTCTCGTGGCTTCCAGAAGCATTGCTGCCTCTCGACCCCCTCCCCTAATCCTGCCAGCCCTTGTGGGGAACGGGTGAAGGCAAATGTCTTGCCCACAATCTCGTGCTGCAAATCTTTCAGCGTTGCCCCACTGTGCGCTCCCTCCAGGGGCTTTTGCCATGCGGCAGCGGAAGGACAGACACACCAATGGCTCAGAGCTTGAAAGATTGTGTTGCAAACGAACAGGAAAAACCACGTCCTGGAGCTAAGCCAGAGGGCCCCATTTTTGCCCTGCCTGTTGGGAGAGGGATGGACAAAGGTGACTGGCATGAGCCAAGGGGACGGGACCTCCCTGCTGGAGGTGGCATGAGGACAAGGCCTTCAGCCACGTGACCGTGCCACGGAGCAGGTCCCCGGTGCCAACAACGTGACTGCAAGGGTCAAGAGCCGGGAAGGGCAGCCTCAGAAATCAAGGCGGAGGGTGATGCAATGTTTGCCAAATTTCCTCCGACAATGGAGCAGCCGCTGTGTCCCTGCGCATTCAGGCAACGGCAGAGGAGCTTTGGCACGCTGCAGACTCCTTTCTGAGGAAGCCCTTGGCTTTGCACTGCAAACCACAACCGCTCTGCTCAGTGGAGTGTGTTTGCAAACCACTTTTGTTCCCAGGGCCTCCCTCAATCGCTCAGGGACACAGTCCAAGGGTCCTGGCAGCCCCCGGTGAGGGTGGCATTGATTTCGGCGAGGCATGCAGGCGGGAAGTGGACCAGGAGGAGCAGCAAAACACAGGGCGACTTGTGCATTCGCCACACTTTGCTAGGCTAGCAAGCCGGAGACCCTGGAAGAAAGCTCAGGTGAACAAGGGCTGTAGATTCTTAGGTGTTTCCAGTCCCTGCAGTCAACTCTTCCTCCAGGACGCTGTCCCTCCCGGGTGACCGTCAGAGGATAAGAGCCTGCTGGATCCAGCCAAAGGCCCACCTGAGCCATCATCCTGTTCTCACAGTGGCCATTTAGATGCCTCTGCAAGCTTCTTCTTCTTTGGCGATGCCTCGTAGCCAAGTAACATTGTCTTCCATAAACATGGTTTTAACCATGAGTCCGTAAGTGACTGTGGAGGCCAATTCTGGATCCACACATCCTTCCACAGTGGGGAAATTGGTTTCCAGGCAGGAGTTGATCATGGTGTGGATTTGCCAAGCATGCCTTCCTCTTAGCAAGTGGTGTAGTGGTTAAGAGCAGTAGACTCATAATCTGGTGAACCGGGTTCGCGTCTCCGCTCCTCCCCATGCAGCTACTGGGTGATCTTGGTCTAGTCACACTTCTCTGAAGTCTCTCAGCCCCACTCACCTCACAGAGTGTTTGTTGTGGGGGAGGAAGGGAAGGAGATTGTTAGCCTCTTGGAGACTCCTTTGGGTAGTGATAAAGCGGGATATCAAATCCAAACTCTTCTTCTCCCTTGCGTCCTGAGTTCGAGTGTCTTCAAAGCCCATGACACCTTTGGTAGAGGCTGTTCTCCAACTGGAGCGCTCGCAGGTCAGTGTTTCCCAGCTGTCGGTGTTTATACCGGTACTACATATTTTTAGATTTGCCTTGAGTGAGTCTTTAAACCTCTTTTGTTGACCAACACCATTACGCTTTCCATTTTAAAGTTCGGAATCATAGAATCCTAGAGTTGGAAGAGACCCCAAGGGCCATCCAGTCCAACCCCCTGCCAAGCAGGAAACACCATCAAAGCATTCCTGACAGGTGGCTGTCAAGCCTCTGCTTAAAGACCTCCAAAGAAGGAGACTCCACCACACTCCTTAGCAGCAAATTCCACTGCCAAACAGCTCTTACTGTCAGGAAGTTCTTCCTAATGTTCAGGTGGAATCTTCTTTCTTGTAGTTTGAATCCATTGCTCCGTGTCCGCTTCTCTGGAGCAGCAGAAAACAACCTTTCTCCCTCCTCTATATGACATCCTTTTATATATTTGAACATGGCTATCATATCACCCCTGAACCTTCTCTTCTCCAGGCTAAACATACCCAGCTCCCTAAGCCGTTCCTCATAAGGCATCGTTTCCAGGCCTTTGACCATTTTGGTTGCCCTCTTCTGGACACGTTCCAGCTTGTCAGTATCCTTCTTGAACTGGGGTGCCCAGAACTGGACACAGTATTCCAGGTGAGGTCTGACCAGAGCGGAATACAGTGGTACTATTACTTCCCTTGATCTAGATGCTCTACTCCTATTGATGCAGCCCAGAATTGCATTGGCTTTTTTAGCTGCTGCATCACACTGTTGACTCAAGTCAAGTTTGTGGTCTACCAAGACTCCTAGATCCTTTTAATAGAGTAGTTGCTTTCTCACAGTGGCCATTCAGATGCCTCTGCAAGCAGGATTTGAGCACAAAGCCCTCTCCCCTCCTGCAGTTTCCAGCAACAGGTATTCTGGACTACAGAAGGGACCGTGGTCCACACCAGCTCCTGTTCCCGATCTCTTTGCTGCTTGCTGATGGAGCAAGGGGCTGGGAAACGCACGAGGGGGAGCTGGGCTGAGCTCAGAGGAAGCTCCAGGGATCAGGAGGAAAGGGCCTTTTTCCAGAGGCTTTTTTATTAGGAATTTTAGGTGCAGAGATACCAAAGGAGCAGAAACGATTATTTATGTATGCAACGACTGGCCCAGAGATGGAAAGAAGACAAAGTCAAAGGGGGCCCATCGGGTCCAGCATCTGGTTCTCACAGTGGCCAATGCCTGTGTGGAACCCGCAAGCAGTGCCGGATTTCCAGATAAGCTAAACAAGCTATAGCCTAGGGCCCCACACCCTTGGGGGCCCAAAAAAATTTAAAGGGAAAAAAAACACTGGATGTACATTTCCAAAATATAAGATAAAAAGCAAATAAAATAAAACCTACATCCAGCAACCGTGTTTTGTGTTGCGGTGGCTCCTATGATGTAAGTCATGGCCCCCGCCTGCTAGCCTGCTCCCTCAAATATCACCGGTTTGCTCCTTTCTATATATAGGGTGCCCACATTCTGCATGGACTGGCTGCATGGCAACATATGCAAATGGCTTGAGATACCTATGAGGTCCATCAATTACCATCTAGCACAGGCATAGGCAAACTTGGCCCTCCAGATGTTTTGGGACTACAATTCCCATCATCCCTGACTACTGGTCCTGCTACCTAGGGATGATGGGAGTTGTAGTCCCAAAACATCTGGAGGGCCGAGTTTGCCTATGCCTGATATAGCATATATTCAACACAGAAAACAGCGACCATTTGTTGTAGACAAAGGAGAGCTGGACATATAAAGGGCCCCATTACCTTCAGGAGCTGAGGGCCTCCTCAAACCTCAATCCGGCCCTGCCAGGAAGCAGGAGTTGAGCACAAAAGGAACTCTCTGCTGCTGTGGTTTCCAGCAACTGGGATTCAGAACCATTGCAGCCTCAAACTGTGGAGGCTGAGCAGAGACATTCTGGCTAGTAGACCTCGATAGCCCTCTGCTCCAAGTTGGAAGCTGCCCAGAGTGACTGGGGCAGCCCAGTCAGATGGGTGGCATTCATTATTATTTGTTATGCACTGAGCTAAATAGGATCCAGAATGCAGCAGTCTGATTGGTCCTAGAACAATAGGATCCAGAATGCAGCAGACTGATTGGTCCTAGAACAATAGGATCCAGAATGCAGCAGTCTGATTGGTCCTAGAACAATAGGATCCAGAATGCAGCAGTCTGATTGGTCCTAGAACAATAGGATCCAGAATGCAGCAGACTGATTGGTCCGCAGAAGCCACCCAATCCAGCTCCAGGTGGAAGTGAATCCTGTTGTAGGAATTTCGGGGGGGGGGGCTTCCTTTTAAAACACCCCATTACACTATTTGAGACATGAACAGAGAGGGGTGTCTGAAACAGCACAGAAAGACAGGCCTCACACCATTTTGACTCCTGACACCATTGTGACCTAGATTCAGGAATTAGTGGTTATAATAACAAAAGAGTGGACTGCCCAGGAAATGCAATCAGATAAGACATTATCATATGAAGTGGCAGACAGGAGGTAATCAACTCAAGATTTCTGCTGGGCTGGAGACCGCCTTTTTCTATGATGTAGCTGTGATGTATCTGAGGGGTGGTCCTGCGTTACACCCCTTTTAGTGATGTATGTATGATGTATAGGGGGTTGGTCTTGAGGGGAAAGGGGGGGAATTTCAAAGTCTATATAGGAGCTTGCCCACCATTGTTCTGGGTCCTTTTCCTGCTCCTGTGTGAGAGGAAAGCACCCTGTTGCAACAGTGAAAATAAAGGCTTTGCTTCTCAATTTTTCTCTGGTTGGCCTCTGTTTTCACTCCTACCGATGGAGAACCTGCAGGGAACTTGCAAGGGCTCTTGTGTACCCCATAAGGGAATAAGGGCAGATTTTTCTACAACAGATGGTGACTCTGGTGGGACTCTCGGTTACCCGGACTCTGGGGGCAAGGAAGGATTGGTGCTCCAGTGCACACCAGGCCATTTGCCAGGAGGAGCAACCAATCTTCCATTGATCCCAGGGTCTGGAAATAACTGGAGTTCTAGCGAGGCTTTTTAACCAGAGGAAGCAAAGTTTTTTATCAGGCCGGCCTTAAAACAACCAGTTAAAAGATCCCAGGATCTCCAGGAAACAGCGCGTGCGTCGACGTGAGTATAAATAGGAAATTGGCTCAGGGTGGGTTTACCACAGCAACAGCTCACTGTACTATCTTCCTCCTAACTGCCTTAAACTATCCTCTGTCCCAAAGCTCAACGTCCCTCGGAGTCTGCCCAGGCAGAGAGCTTGTGGGTTCTGTTCTCCAACCCTTCCCTCCACCTGTCTCCAAAGCTCAAACTCCATCGGAGTGTGCCCAGAGAGAGAGCTTTGTGGGAACCCCCATTTCTGAAAACCTTTCCACGGGTGTAGCCGCAAACCGCCTCATGGAGACCTTAATTGGGCATGACCCATGAGAACGGGAACGCAAGGGCGCCCATTCCTATCCAACTTTTAATTTCCTCAGCCTTGATCTGGCATTGCAATACTGCAAGCGTTCAGTAGAGACTGACTTAGATTGTAAAAGGCAGGGTGTTGCTGTGACTCCAAAATTGTGGGTGGGTTAGTTTTCCTATCGGAGTGTGTCCATTCCCCACTCGGAGAGTGTCCATCCGTCCCTAGAGTGTCTAAACCCCTTTTCCTTATCGGAGAGTGTCCACCTTCCCAATCGGAGGAGTCCACTTACCAATCAGAGAGGTTGCCTACTTCCCAGATCGGAGATAGTGTCCAGTGAACTGAATACCCAGATAACCCAGATTCCCCAGACCCCAGATCGGAGATTGACCGGAGAAGCCTAGGTAGAAGAAATGGGTGCACCCCTATAAAAGAGACAAAGTTCCCAGGCCCCCGATGAGAAAGAAGCCCAAACTGGTGCTTATTTCCCATCTGGACTCTGGAAGACCCCTTCAATTTGTGTTTAAGAAACTTTGTGTCTGTGTTTAAAATTGGTTTGTGTTTAAAATTGGCTACAACTTCTCTTAACTGTGCACAGTGGGGGAAAGATGTGCTTCAAGTTTTCATGTAAGGGCTTGATCAACCCAAAACCATGGCAAATATTGAAAAGTGTGGAAGTGATGTGTATTTTTTTTAAGAGGCTACAGAAGGCCAATTTTTCTCCAGAGAGTAAGTGTTTGTGTATATTTGTTTTCCTGCAGAAAGGAGAAGCAGGACAAAAAAGGAAATGGGAGATTGGTAACTTTGAAAATGGTTCATTTAAACTTTGAATTTGTGATCTCACAGTGTTCAAGGTCTGTGAAAAGGAAGACTGTGCTCTGTACTTAATTTTTCCTGCTGCAAAGTTTTAAAAGTTAAGCACAAGATGCTTTTCAATATAAAATGCAGTATCTGGCTTAAAGTAAAAGGTCTTTGAGGAATCCTAAAACTGCTTTTAAAATGCTTTCCCACTCCTCTTTTTCTATCTGAGTTTTTTTTTTCTCTTTTTTTTTCTTTCCCATCTTACTTCTGTGCTTAAACAGGTAAATCTACTCCTGAGTAAGCTTTGTTTGGCAAAGGGGGGGCAATGTTTGCTAAAGGTACCCCCCCATCCCACTTTCCTATGTGTGGTCATTTTAATTCATTGGCTCACCAGGCCTTAGGAAAAATTGTTCAATTATTCTCTTTTTAGCCTTTCTAAAAATCACTTCTTTATCTAAGTTTTTACTATTTTTACTGTTTAAAGTTAAAGGACTCTCTGGGCCTTTGTTACTCATAAATAAGAGAGTGGGGATTTCCACTAAAGGCCAGAGGGGCAACAAAACAAAAAAGATAGCCCACATTTTAAAGAAATCTGTACCCCAAATCCTGTAGATAAAGGAGGCAAAATAGCTCCCAATTTATTCTGCCTGGGGTAGTATGTTTGATACAGTAAAAATGAGTCATTATTGCTGAGACTTCAAGTTGGCCAAACTTATATCTGGTTCGGTGGGAGGGTGGTCTGGATGTTGAAGTCCTATATAAAGTTTCAAGATTTATAAGCCTATTTCCTAAGCAGCAAGAAACAGGAAATAAAATGTGTCAGAAATTCCTTTAAACTGACCAAACCGAAATTTAATTTGACTAATTTATTGCTGATTTTGATAATAGCGTGAACTACTGGGTTTCTGTTTAAAATCTAACTTTATTCTTAAAAAATTCTACTCCTCACGCTTCTCTCCCTTCATTCAAATGGTAATTTAACCAACAGATACAATTCTTTCAAATGGTACAATAGATTTCTGAGTCATGAACTCTGTACATGCACAGAGGCTATGTCAACTTTACAAGAAAAGAAAAGGTTTTAACTAAGAGGTAACAAAGTCATCCTCTCCACTTGAAACTTAAATTCAACTTTATGTAAACCTTGGAACCATTGAGGAATTGAGGGAAAACACCTTTTGTGCCCTTTTGCTGTTTTCAGTTAAAATGTTGCCAAGTTCCAATTTTAACAATGCCAGATAAAATTCTATCTCAGAGGGGGAAGGAAGAGGAATGGGGAAACTGTTCTCTCCAGGTGACAGACAGAGCAACCAAGATTCCATTGTTCTATCTCAGTGGGCACTCAAGATGTGTTATCTCACATTTGCATTTCAACCCAAAGCATTTACCTCTGTTAATCCTTCCCTTCCCTCAATCTAACATGCAAGATTCTTCCACAGCTTTTAGCAGGATATTTGAGAAGCCTCAAACTACTTCCCTCATAAAGAAACATTTTTTCCCCTTTTTCTTTTCTTTTTATTTGGGATATTTAAAATTAAATTTGTGTGTTTTAGCATTTATTTATTTTTGGTTCCTTTTAAGTTTTTTTTCTCCATTATTTTACTATTTTTGGGGGGGAAAGTTCATTTAATGTTTAAATGTGCTTGGTAATATGTGATTCCCACAAAGGGGGGGGGCGACCCAATTTTGTGTTTAATTGTTTTATGTCTAATGTACTGTTGTAGGAATTTTAGATATTTTATTTATATATATATTAATTCTTATTAGTGTGCCAAGCAAAACAAGGCCTCATGTCTGAAAGACAGTCCTGAAAACCATTTGACCCCTGACACAATTTTGACTCCTAGCTGGCCAGGTATCAGATGGCCCAATTGACTTACAAAGGACAGTAGTTAAGTCTGCATTTGCCCTTCCCTGCCAAGGCAGGAAACCTTTTGTTCTCCAGAAATGCTTGTCTGGGAGGGGTCGAGGAGGGATGACCAGGTGTTCCTCTGCAAGGGAGTGAGAAAACCTTTCCATTGTCTCAGAAATAAACTAATCACAATCTCAAAAGGAATGGCCAGACTGCCCAGGAAGGGCAATCAGATAAGACTTTAACATATGAAGTGGCAGTCAGGAGGTAAACAACACACTCAGATTTCTGACTGGAGACGCCTTTTCTATGATGTAGCTGTGATGTATCAAGGGGGTGGTCCTGGGTTACACCCCTTTTCATGATGTATGTATGATGTATAGGGGGTTGGTCTTGAGCCAAGTGGGGGGGGAATTTCAAAGTCTATATAGGGGCTGGCACACCATTGTTCTGGGTTCTCCTCATCGTACCTGCTACGTGATGGGAAACCTCTGTTGCAACAGATTCAATAAATGGGAAGCTGTGCTTTGCTTTTGATAACTCTGGTGTGGACTCTGTCTGTGGCACGAAGGGAAAAGCTCTAAAATTCCAGCTCTTCCCAGGGAGAAAAATCCGGACTCCCCCTTGGGAAAACCGGACCCAACTTTATGCCTTTCCTAGTAAAATTTTGCTTACAACAGTACTGCTTAATTCTTATTGTTTAGACTAGTGGAGGAATTCTCATGCATTTTATGTTTTCTAATAGTCCCACATTTAGGTTAGACCAATTTATGACCACATTTCCCTGTCCAACTTTCTCTACACATTTAAATTTTACCAAGGAGAAACTTCAGGATCGATCCATGAAAGCCCAGATAACGGAAAACTGCATATGCTTTGATTTTGCAGGAATTATCCCTTATAGAATTAAATTTACCAATTTGAACAAAAACTGCCCTTTTATAAAATGGTTTAAACAGATTGGTTTGGAAAGTAACAACCATGGGCTAAATAAATTCTAATTTGGCTCAGTTCTGATTGGGCATGTATCCCAGGTGCAATGACCTTTCTTTGGTCCCCTTAGAACAACTGAGCAATTTTCCCATGAGTGCAAGACCAGCCTATAAAATAAAATCCCATAGGAAGGTTAGGCAAGGACATTTCTCTCATGACGTGTTCTAAGCCTGTCCAAATCTATGGCAAATACCAGGCAAGAATGGTCACGAGGAAAGCCCTCAGGGGATTCCCCAGGGATTGTTGCGGCTGTGGTATGGAGGTAAGACCAGAGGAAGCTAGATTTGTCACCTGGGAACATATAAATTGGCAAACAAAAAACACTGCACTTTTCAGTCACTTTCCTGCTGAGTGTAAAGCATAGACCACTATTGGGAAAAAGTTTATCCCAACGTCCTGGACTATCGCAAGTAATTTAGTAACAAAATGCAACATGTGTTATTTTTATGTCCTATGTCCAGCTATGTGCACTGCTACACTTAGGGGCCTGACTTGCAAGACTCCAGATTTACACAAAGGTATCCATTGCATTTCCCCCGCCATGATGACAACTCTCCACAGCCCCCACCTTTCCCTAAGTTGTCCCAATGTACTACTTGGGAGAAGGCGAATACGTGACCATGGATTGTGTGAGGCAATGATTGGTTGTTACACAACAATCTTGCCTCAGAGAGGGGGATTGTTGTAGGAATTTCGGGGGGGGGCTTCCTTTTAAAACACCCCATTACACTATTTGAGACATGAACAGAGAGGGGTGTCTGAAACAGCACAGAAAGACAGGCCTCACACCATTTTGACTCCTGACACCATTGTGACCTAGATTCAGGAATTAGTGGTTATAATAACAAAAGAGTGGACTGCCCAGGAAATGCAATCAGATAAGACATTATCATATGAAGTGGCAGACAGGAGGTAAACAACTCAAGATTTCTGCTGGGCTGGAGACCGCCTTTTTCTATGATGTAGCTGTGATGTATCTGAGGGGTGGTCCTGCGTTACACCCCTTTTAGTGATGTATGTATGATGTATAGGGGGTTGGTCTTGAGGGGAAAGGGGGGGAATTTCAAAGTCTATATAGGAGCTTGCCCACCATTGTTCTGGGTCCTTTTCCTGCTCCTGTGTGAGAGGAAAGCACCCTGTTGCAACAGTGAAAATAAAGGCTTTGCTTCTCAATTTTTCTCTGGTTGGCCTCTGTTTTCACTCCTACCGATGGAGAACCTGCAGGGAACTTGCAAGGGCTCTTGTGTACCCCATAAGGGAATAAGGGCAGATTTTTCTACAACAATCCACAACCTGATTGGCCTACAGGAGTATCCCAGAATTAGCCAATCACGTCGGGCCCATTGTGTAAATAATGTATTTATAGCAGACGTTTTGGGGAAACATCCATTCCTTGCTACTAGGAGCTGAATAAAGAGCATGAAATTCACACTTGACTCCAAGTATATTTCATTATTATTATTATTATTATTATTATTATTATTAGGTCCTGCCTGTGCCTCCCTGCCTTCCGAGTTCTTTCCTCCTCGGCAGCCCTGAGCACGAAAGTCGACTCACCCATTTGGTGCCCTCAAACATCTTGATGTCCAGTGGATCCCCTTGGATCTTCCCGTCCAAGACCAGCAGGGAGTGGCAGGTGGCCATGGCTTTGCAGATGGGCCCCCACGGCAGCGGGCAGCCGCTGGAGAAGCTGTGCACAGCCTGGAAGCTGGGAGGAAAAGCAGAGAATGAGCCCCAGGGTCCCTCTCGCCGGAGGAAGGAAGAGGCATGGGGGCCGATTAGCCGCTCTGGCCACAAATTGGCCACCAAACTCTCCACCGAAACATGGCAGGCGTTGCTGGGTCTCCAGGCTCTGCTGCCCAACTGGACAAGAGGAGTCTCAAAGGGTGGAAGCAGGAACCCGTCTTTGGGTCTAAGGCGAAGGGCTGGCCCACAGCAGAGTTCACTGCACTGTTGCAGCTCTTTGAAAGGCTATTTCATCTGCCTTGTCCGCAAGACGGCTCCCTCAGAGAGAGGGTGTCTTCCCGCCCCTTGTAAATGAGGATTGCCCAATCAGGGGATAATCCAATACATTTGTTAATTTATTTGTTTCATAAAATTTGTACATTGTTTTATTGCAGGGGTGGCCAACTCCCAAGAGACTGCGATCAACTCACAGAGTTAAAAACTGGCAGTGATCTACCCCCTTTTTGCGGGTTCAGGTCAAAATTGATTTTTCAGGGAGGAGGTGAAATGTTGAGTTTTTAGGGGAGCCACAGTTGTTCAGCTTCTTTGGGGGGAGCCAATGATCTACCAGTGATCTACCGCAGACGTCCAGTGATCTACCGGTAGATCACAATCTATGTGTTGGACATGCCTGTTTTACTGCAAAACACAAGAACAGCAAGCCCTCAAAGTGGTTTATGAAAAGATAAGACTGGAGGTCAGGGGCGAGGGAAAGGGAGCAGTAAAAATGAAGTTTAGTCCACCGCCAGGTCAAGGAAGGAAGGGTGCAGAATGTCTGCTTTCCCCACAGATCTGGAGCCACATTTCCCTGAATCAGAGGCTCAGAAATGCTGGTGTGCTTTGAAGCTGTTGTTTCAGCATTTTAACGTTTTGTATGTTTTGAAGTATTGTAATTTTTTCCTGTTTTCATGGAAGGGGGCCCCAAGGGTCATCTAGTCCAACCCAAGAGCCCTTTCCCCTCCTGCGGTTTCCGGCAACCGATACGCAGAAGCCTTCCTGCCTCCAACTGTGCTACCCGACCAGAAACCTTTCCATCTCTCTCTTTCTCGCTGGTCCTGCATCCTGCTGGCTTCCTAAATCCGCCTTTCAGTCATTGCTCACCTGTCCTCACCTGTCCTGACTCGACAAACAATCGGCCCTTGTTGGAAACTGTCAACATAATCTCCTTAATCCTTTCGTTCCAGTAGCCAAACACACAGTGGCTCCTTCAGCACAATGCTGAACACGGCACTGGGCCAAGGAAGAGGAGGAGGAGGAGGAGGAGGAGGAGGAGGAGGAGGAGGAGGAGGAGGAGGGGAGGAGGAGGAGGAGGAGGAGGAGGAGGAGGAGGAGGAGGAGGAGGAGGAAAAGGAGAAGGAGAAAGCAACTGTACCCAAAGAAATATTATTGTGCTGCTGGACTAGATGGGCCGTTGGCACCTTAATCTTCTGTACTTAAGAAGTGAAAGACTTCTGAATTGAATCTGCTGCTGTCCTCAAATCAGGTGCTGCCAAGAGAACTAAATCTTCAACTTAAAAAAATTCCTTCCAGTAGCACCTTAGAGACCAACTAAGTTTGTGAGCTTTCGTGTGCATGCACTTCTTCAGATACACTGAAACAGAAGTCACCAGACCCTTATATATAGTGAGAGGGTGGGAGGGGTATTACTCAGAAGGGTGGTCAGAATGGGTGATTGGCTGATAGGTGTGGTGGAAAAAGCAAAGGGTGAGATGGATAAAAATAGCTTTGTCATGTATAATGAGATAAGAATCCAATGTCTCTATTCAGACCAGGTCTCTCCATGGTTTTAAGTTTGGTAATAAGTTGTAATTCAGCAACTTCTCTTTCCAGTCTTATTTCCAAATTTCATTCCTCTCACTAAATATAAGGGTCTGGTGACTTCTGTTTCAGTGTATCTGAAGAAGTGTGCATGCACACGAAAGCTCATACCAAGAACAAACTTAGTTGGTCTCTAAGGTGCTACTGGAAGGAATTTTTTTATTTTGTTTCAACTATGGCAGACCAACACGGCTACCTACCTGTACCGGTAACTAAATCTGCAACTGTTTGCTGCTGGTGGAGTCTCCAAAGGAGCAGGGCTGGCTTGCTCGATTTCCCTGAAGCCTCTCTTTGACAGCAGGAAGATTGACAGCAGCAAACCCCCCACCCTCCCCTTCCTCTGGGGCTGGAGCCAAGCAGAGGCTGCACCTTGTGCCTGAGGCTTTGCAACAGGCAGGCCCCCTTGGCTGGGTCCTGCTTGTTAATTAATCTCTCCATATTCAGGTTTACTTAAAAGGAATTTTCTGGCAACCCCGGGGAGTTGGACCAGATGATCCTTGAGATACAACAACCACAGCTTCCCTATGCGACAGACGCTACCATTCTCGGATTCCCAAAGCCCGGGTCCGCTTTGCGGCCAAGGCGGCTTACCTCCTCTTTTGGCAGGGGACGGCGCCCCAGAGATCCAGGCCATCCTCTGTCAGCGTGCCAGTCTAGGTTGGGGAAAACAGACAGAGGGCATCCCTAGTCAGAAGGCGGCGGCCCCGATGCTCCGCTCAAGTGCTGCAGAGACAACTCATGCACAGATCTCCTTGCGGGTGGGTGAAGGTGAGCGGTGCACCCACAAAGCAGGGAGGGGGGGCAGAGAGACACGGGAAGGCCCCTGGGGGAAACGGGAAGATCTCCGTGGGGCACAGAGCTTCCTTCTCCCTTGCCCAGTGGAAGCCCAGCACCTGGGTGCCGCTGAGCCTTGATGAAAAACCTCCTGAGGACTAGAAACATCCCAGGAATGAAAGTACTGGAGGCACGAAGCATCCTTGGCACACACAGGGCGCCTCGGGGGGGGGGGGTTCCAGGAGAGAGTTATTCTTGTGTTGCAAATGGGGAGGAGAGAGAGGCTGCCCAGCTCCCACTTCAGCTCAAAACCCCCACCCCACATCCCAGACCCTGACTCCCCTGACTGGCACCAGTGGCTCTTCAGGGCTGAGGCAGGGAGTCTCTCCCAGCCCCATGCAGGGGAGAGAATTGAACCTGGGATCTTTGCATTGCAAGGCGAAGCCTCTCCCACTAAGCCATGGTCCTTCCTGGGGCCTGAGGGATAAATTCTGAACAACCCATCACCGGTGAGGACAGAGTCACGTACCCAAGAGGGTGCCAGACCCCAAAACTGCTAATGCTTGAAGGTTAAGAATGAGAAACAACTCCTGATAAGGAACAAGAAGGGCTCTGCATGTACATTCTTTTTTTAAAAGGGTTGAGAAAGTGTTTCCAAGGACTGGTTGGATGAGAGGTGGTGGGGTGGCAGAAGGCGGTTGGGGAGAGGATGAAACAGCCAAAGTGATGTATATTTTTCCTATAAAGTTTGCAGGGTTTCGGTTTGATGAGGCCTTAAGCTACTGAGGGTAATGAGGCCTTTTCAATGTCCAGCTGCTGTTTTTTATGTTGAATATATGCTAGATTGCAGGGGTGGCCAACTCCCAAGAGACTGCGATCTACTCACAGAGTTAAAAACTGGCAGTGATCTACCTCCTTTTTGGGGGTTCAGGTCAAAGTTGTTGAGCTTTTTTTAGGGGAGCCACAGTTGTTCAGCTTCTTTGGGGGGAGCCGATGATCTACCAGTGATCCACCTCAGACGTCCAGTGATCTACCAGTAGATCACGATCTACCTGTTGGACATGCCTGCAATATTGTAATTGATGGACCTAATAGGTATCTCAAGCCATTTGCACTTGTTGCCATGCAACCGGTCTATGCAGAATGTGGGCACCCTATATATAGAAAGGAGCAAACCAGGGATATTTGAGGGAGCAGGCCAGCAGGTGGGGGCCATGACTTACACCATAGGAGCCGACACAACACAAAACACTGCTGCTGGATGTAGGTTTTATTTTATTTGTTTTTTATCTTATATTTTGGAAATGTACATCCAGGTTTTTTCCCTTTAAATTTGGGGGATCAAAAGAGAGTGGGGCCCTAAGCTAGAGCTTGTTTAGCTTATATGTAAACCCAGCACTGGTCCCAGGGCTAAGTGTACTCTCTGGGCTCTACCCTGCAATGCATTAGCGAAAGCAGTGCCTGAAACCCAAATTCCTGCATTACCAGAACCAAAGGATTCAAACTGCAAGGAAAGAGATTCCAAGTTGACATGAGGAAGGTGATGGTCTCTCAAGCAGACTTGGGGTGTCCCCTCCGTCAGGGATTCTTGTCAGGGGTTGAGGCAGATGGCCTTGGGGTCCCTTCCAACTCTCTATGATAAAGCCTGGCCGATTTGGAATTTGAACCCCCCCCCCCGGGAATTCCCCAGAGACGGCACCTTGTCGAAGCAGACCAGGTTGATCTGCCCGCAGATGTTGATCCTCTGAGGGCTGATGCAGAAGATCTTCCTCTTCTTCAGCCTCCTCTGGGCGTAGACGATGCCGGTGGTCAAGGCGGCCGGAATGGCCGGAGGGACTGCGACCGTCATGAGGAGGAGCGCCATGGTCACCGTGTCCGACCCGGGTTGCTGGGGGGGGGGCGAGGAAAGGGCACAAACACACACCGGACAGATGTGGTCAGCGGGTCGCCTTAAGCGCAAGAGGGCAGGGAGGGAGGGGGCTTGGTATAATGCAGCGAAGAACTGCCCTCCCTCCCTCACAGTCCTTCTGCTGATGGAAGACCATGCACCTCTCCCTTAAGGGGCTCCATCCAAGCCCCCCGCCCAGCCCCATTTATTTATTTATTGCATTCACACACACCCTTTTCCTCCAGGGTATTCAAGGAGGCTCTCCTCCTCCTCCTCCTCCTCCTCCAACAACCCTGTGAGGTGGGTCAGGCGGAGAGAAGGTCACAACCAGTGAGCGCCACGGCCCAATGGGGGATTTGGATCCTGGCCCAGCACTCTAACCACTACACCATGCTGCCTCTCCGAGACTCACCTTGCGGCTCACGTACACTCCGATGGTGTAGATCAACCCCAGGATGCCGATGAGGGCCAGGCCCACGATGAAGCGGAAGGCCTCTCGGTAGAGGCGGAAGTTCAGGGGCTTTGGGTAGAGGATGGACCTCACCAGGTCTCCCTTGGCGGTGTTGAAACCTGCAGCAAAACGTGGCACGGGCGACACTCGAACGCAGAACACAGACTCGGCCCAAGGAGTTCCCCCCATGCCTTGCTCTGTCTTCCAGATATTGGAAGAGAGCGCTAATCCTCTTGCGTGATAACCAGCCCCAGGGAGATCCCACAGAATGGGCTGTGGGGGGCCAGGCATGCATCTCCTGCCATAATAATAATAATAATAATAATAATAATAATAATAATTTACTATTTATACCCCACCCATCTGGCTGGGTTTCCCCAACCACCCTGGGCAACTTACAGCATATCTAAAAACATAATTCAAACATTAAAAACCTCCCAATACTTCAGATGTCTTCTAAAAGTTGTGTCATTTTTTTATCTCCTTGACATCTGATGGGAGGGCATTTCACAGGGCGGGTGCCACTACCGAGAAGGCCCTCTGCCTGGTTCCCTGTAACCTCGCTTCTCGCAGGGAGGGAACCGCCAGAAGGCCCTCGGAGCTGGACCTCAGTGTCCGGGCAGAACGATGGGGGTGGAGACGCTGGCAGCCCCTAGGCCAAAAGAAGCCCATGGAAAGGGTCCTCTCTCGTTCCTGGATGCCAATGAACCCCCTTCTTGCTCCACAGAGGGGATTGAATATTCCCGATGATAAAGGTTGCGCTTATCTCTGAGCTGCCCAAGACACAGTTACACTTTTCGGGGCACCTTCTCAGCCCGTGAGTTCCGCAGGCCTGGAGAAGAGGCTCTTTGACACACCCTGCAGGTCTGCATTCCACCACCCCCACCACCCTGCCCTGTATGCTATTATTAGGATTCGAAAGCAAAGTGCTTCCTCTTGGCACCAGGTGAGTCAAGCTCAATTTCGGATTTTGCATGCATTCATCACATGCGCCATCAACTTTCAAGAAAGGAGAGTCGCACTGCACATCAGGAAGAGTGCCATAGTTTAACACCCCCACCCCGTCACCTGCAAGACCTAGGCCACGACCTTTCGGGCAATCCTGAAGCCATTTTGACTCTCCCAAATTGACCTCAATTATTTCTCTGCAAGGAGGAAGGAAATGGGAAAAGCTTTCCAGTTGTCATTGGACTGCAGGGGGGGCTTACACCTCCCTTTTCAAATACAGCCTGGCAAGGATCTGTGAAGCTGAGCACACTATCAATATGAGTAAGAGATTCAGGAGCTAAGGATTTACCATCTCCAAGGAACGGCCAGGCTACCCAGAAAAGGCAATCAGATTATCAGGTATCCTGGCGGACAGGAGAGAAGAAACACACTCCAATTTCTGCTGGGGACCACCTCTTTCTGGGATGTATGTGATGTTTTGGGGAGTGGTCTTGAGCTACTAGGGACCCAGGTGGCGCTGTGGGTTAAACCACAGAGCCTAGGGCTTGCTGATCAGAAGGTCGGCGGTTCGAATCCCTGCGACGGGGTGAGCTCCCGTTGCTCGGTCCCTGCTCCTGCCAACCTAGCAGTTCGAAAGCACGTCAAAGTGCAAGTAGATCAATAGGTCCCGCTCTGGCGGGAAGGTAAACAGCGTTTCCATGCGCTGCTCTGGTTTGCCAGAAGCGGCTTTGTCATGCTGGCCACATGACCTGGAAGCTGGACGCCGGCTCTCGGCCAATAAAGCGAGATGAGCGCCACAACCCCAGAGTCGGACACGACTGGACCTAATGGTCAGGGGTCCCTTTACCTTTACCTTGAGCTACAGGGTGGGCAATTTAAAAAGTCTATATAAGGCCTTGCACACCATTGTTCTGGGTTCCTCCTCCCTCCTGCGTGTGGGGGGAGCGGGGGACCCCGTTGCAACAGTTTAATAAAGATCAGGCTTACTAGCCGCTTTGCTTCTCAATATTCTCTGGTTGGCCTCTGTTATTTTCTCCTGCCGATAGAGAACCCACTTCAGAACTTTATACGGGCTCCTGGGTATCCCATAATGGAAAAGGAGCAGTTTTTTTCCACGCAACAGCTGCTTGACTCACCTGTCTGCAGCACGACAGCCCTGACGGGGCCTTTTCCCGCTCGCTTGGTCTGGATGACCTCTGTGCCGCAGAAGAGGACGTGTCGGCGGTAGTCTTCCACGCTGTGGACTTTCCAGGGCTTGCTGTTGTCCGTTTGGGGCAAGGGGGTCTTCGTCACGGGAACGCTTTCGCCTGCAAACACAGCCCAAATCCCACCCGCTCAGTGGACATCGCCACAGAATCATGGCATCGTGGAGTTGGAAGGGACCCCCAAGAGTCATCTAGTCCAACCCCCTGGAAGGCTGCCTCCCTCAAAGTCCCTTCATCCCCAGAGCGGGGCAGAAGGAGGGCATGAGAGAAGGGGAGAAAGGGAGGCCAGGACATTTCTAGGTACCTGTGAGCATCCCCTCGTTGACCACACAGCTTCCTTCTATAAGGATGGCATCGCAGGGCAGAGAAAACGTCTGGCTTTCCAAGAGAAGGACATCTCCTGGGACCAGCTGGCAGGATTCCACCTTGCAGCTCCCTGCAGGAAAAGGGGCTCTGTTAAAAGTGCCGGGACAAACAGCAACAGCAACCGCTCAGACACACAGATTTAAAGCTCTGAGCTGTGTCTAAAAGTCTGGATAGAACCTTATGCTTGTCCCTATTGAAATTCATTTCAGGGGCAAAGACAGGGTGTAGTAATAATAATAATAATAATAATAATAATAATAATAATAATATTCTTATTCTTATTCTTATTCTTATTTGCTGGTTTGGGCCCAGTTTTCCAATCTGTTTTTGGATTTAATGGAACCAAGGAGGGTGGGGTGACCCCAGGGCCGGATTTAGGTTTGATGAGGCCCTAAGATACTGAAGGTAATGGGGCCCTTTCTATGTCCAGCTATCCTTTGTCAACAACAAATTGTCACTGTTTTTTATGTTGAATATGTCCTATATGGTCATTTATGGACCTCATAGGCATCTAAAGCCATTTGCACATCACAAATAGGAGCCTGCACAACACAAAACACGGTTGCTGGACGTAGGTTTTATTTTACAGTGGTACCTCGGTTTAAGCACAGTCCTTACGAACGATTCAGTTTACAAACTCTGCAAAACCGGAAGTACAGTGGTACCTCGACTTACGTATTTTTCGAGTTACGAATGACTTCTGGAAGGAAAAAAATGGCCGCCACAACCAAATTTTTCGACTTCCTAAAGGAAGTTGCAGCCGCTTTAATAGGATTTTTTCGACTTACAAATTTTTGAATAGGATTTTTTCGGCTTACGAATTTTTTTCGCTCCATGCATTCCTATGGGGATTCGACTTACGAATGTTTTCGACTTACGAAAATCGCGCCGGAATGCATTATCTTCATAAGTCGAGGTACCACTGTAGTGTCTCGGTTTGCAAACTTTACCTCAGTCTAAGAACGGAAGCCGAACGGTGGAAGGGCACCGGCGGCAGGAGGCTCATTCGGGAAAGCGCGCCTCGGTTTAAGAACGGTTTCGGTTTAAGAACGGACTTCCGGAACAGATTAATTTCGTAAACCGAGGAACCACTGTATTTGTTTTTTATCTTATTTTTTGGAAATATACATCCAGTTTTTTACCCTTTAAATTTTTCGGGGGCCCCCAAGGGAGTGGGGCCCTAAGCTATAGCTTGTTTAGCTTCTAGGTAAATCCGGTAGTCCTTTCAAGGTCTCCAGGAGCACCTTGCCTTGAGGCTGCCCAGTGTGGGGAGATGGGGAAGGAGAGGCTGTGGGGCAGGAGAAGAAGGCAGCTGTCTCAGGACACACACACACACACACACACACACCTTCGTTCTTGGTCCAGGCCATGACTTCCACCTTGTTGTGCTCCTTCACCAGGTTGTGCAACTTGATTGATTGCTGTGGAAAGAGGAGACTTAGGCGCTGAGCGTGTCTGAGCAGGGATGGCCGGTCTGGGGGGGGGCCCTTCCAGCCGGCTCCTCTTTGGTGGGTAAGATTCAATCCCATGCAAAAGGAGAGCCTGCTGGATCAGGCTAAAGGGGGCCCATCTAGTCCAGCATCCTGTTCTCACAGGGGCCAACCAGGTGACTGAGGGGAACCTTGTGGCAGGGAGTTCCACAGTTTGACTATGCGCTGTGTGAAGCAGGATTTCTTTTTTTAATGTCCTGAATCTTCCAACTTTCCCATGGGTTCTAGCATTAGGAGAGAGGGAGGAAAACTTTTCTCTTTCCATTTTCTCTCATGCAACTTCCGTCAGCCCTGGCACAATATGGCTAAGGGGGTCTGCAGGGGGTCAGCAGGACAGGGAAAGCTGCTCAGAGGTTAAAGCAAACAGAGGCAGCTGAGCATCCCTTTCCCCCATCCCTCCCCCAAACAGAATTACAGCATCGTAGAGTGGGAAGGGACCCCTAAGGGTCTTCTAGTCCACCCCCTGCAATGCAGGAACCGCAGCAAAAAAAAGATCAGTGTAAAAGAGGGGCAGTAAAAGCCAGACAGAAAAGCTGGTCAAATAAACCAAAGGCTGAGCAGAAGAGGGGCCTCTGAGCCAGCGCTGCCCAAACCTTTTTCAAAGAGGGCCAGATTTGATGAAGTGAACATGCGTGAGGGCCGACCAAAGTGGTTGAGCTTTTTTTAGGATTTAACTCCAAAGTTGTTCAGCTTTTTTAAGGATTTGACCCAGACATATACTGCCATGGGGGCCGGATTATTAAATCGCCACGTGGATCGCCAGCACGCACGTTCTTTCCCTCTCCCTCCCTCTCCCTCACACGGCAGCGGCGGTGCCTCCTCCCTCCCTCCTCCTGGCTTCTCCCCGACCTGCCTAGAGGAGGAAGGGCACTGGGCTTTGTTGGTGCCAGCAGCAGCAGCGCTCGAGCGGCCGCCATTTTAAGCAGCCCCTCCCTGGAGCCCTTTTATGCACCGCTCATCATCCCTCCGCCACTGCCAGCCCCTGCCGCTCGTAATAATACCCTGTTTCCCCTTTTTTAATATGTAGTCATAAAGTAAGCCATGGCAGGGTTTTTTTACCTTTGTGAGAAGTAAGACGTACCCCAAAAGTAAGTCGTGGTGCCGCCACAGGGGGAGGCTGTACCATACCATACTGACGTAATAAAAATAAGACATCCCCCCGAAAATAAGCCACCCTGTGTTTTTTTGAGGGGGGGGAATTATAAGACGGTGTCTTAAAAAGGGGGAAAGACGGTAATAATAATAATAATAATAATAATAATAATAATAATAATAATATATTGTTTATACCCCGCCCATCTGGCTGGGGTTCCCCAGACACTCTGGGCAGCTCCCAACAGAATGTTAAAATACAATAATCTATTCAACATTAAAAGCTTCCCTAAACAAGACTGCCTTCAGATGTCTTCTAGTTGTTGTTCTCTTTGACATCTGGTGGGAGGGCGTTCCACAGGGTGGGTGCCACCACCGAGAAGGCCCTCTGCCTGGTTCCCTGTAACTTGGCTTCTTGCAGTGAGGGAACCGCCAGAAGGCCCTCGGCGCTGGACCCCGGTGTCCGGGCAGAACGATGGGGGTGGAGACACAGGTAAGCAGCCACCAGGGCTCATGGTGCTCTTGCATCATTTATTTATTTTTTCAAAATATAGTCCGGCCCCCCACAAGGTCTGAGGGACAGTGGACCGGCCCCCTGCTGAAAAGGTTTGCTGACCCCTGCTCTAAAGCTAAGGTTACCCGCCGTCCCCGTTTCCCGGAAACAGTCCCCAGATTTACAAATCAGTCCCCTGACAAAATCCATCCAGTGCGACTGAAGTGGAAAAGTGTCCCCGGATTCCTGGAAAATGAACTCTAAGCTCCCTTCCGGAAAGCCAAGAAGGGGGCAAGCGCTTGTCGCTCAACCCCGTTGATCCCAGACAGGAGAAACTGCAAAGGACAGCAAAGTTTCACTTGGGCGAGAGAACAGCCCTGCAGAAAATGCCCCTGGGCATGTGCGGAGCACATTTCCCTACCCGCTAAAGAGATGCTGCCTAACCCACTCTCTGCAGCTTGGATTAGAGCAGGGGTCAGCAAACTTTTGCAGCAGGGGGCCGGTCCACTGTCCAACAGACCTTGTGGGGGGCCGGACTATATTTTGGAGGGGGGGAAATGAATGAATTCCTATGCCCCACAAATAACCCAGAGATGCATTTCAAATAAAAGGACATATTCTACTCATGTAAAAACACGCTGATTCCCGGACCGTCCATGGGCCGGATTTAGAAGGTGATTGGGCAGGATCCGGCCCCCTGGCCTTAGGTTGCCAACCCATGAATTAGAGGGTGGTGCCCTGCAGCGTGAGAGAGGGCGAGGTCTTCCGGGAGGCTTAAGGCACTCCCATCCCCAAACATTGTTTGCTTAGAATTAAAGCTCCAAACAAATCTGACAGATTAAAGGCAGCCCTGAGTTCCAAGCTTTCAAGTTCCGGGTCCGAGTGCCCCCCCCTTTTTTTGTCCCAGAGCTTTCCCTGCAAAAACTCACTCTTTAAAACTGAAGCGTAACAAATGGCCATTGGGGTTTTCCGCAGACTGCCGTTTGCTCCAATTTGGCTTTAAAGAGCAGGTTTTTGTTGGGAAATCTCTGGAGCAAACACACACACACACACACACACACACACACACACACACACACACAAATATCACTTGGGCATGGAGCTTTAACTGGAAAGAGCGGTGGAAAGCTACGTTTGGAGAAGCCCTGACCAGGGCAAAAGGAGCGGCAGACTCACCTGTCGGAGGTCGTACACCGTGAGGGCGATAGAGATGACGGACAGGATGATGATGGCAACGGAGTACTCAATGTATCCCTGGACCAGCCAGAGGGTCAGCGTGAAGGTTTGGAAGATGTAAAAAGGGTTCAGGATCTGCAGAGAGAACAAGGGCCAGAGAACATCAGTCTGCCTGCCTGCCTATCTCTGACCGATGAGCATCCCAGGACTCCATGCTGGGCCTCTTGCCAACTAGAGAGGCAGTGTGGCGCAGGGGTTAGAGTGCTGGACTAGGACCTGGGAGAGACCAGGGTTCGAATCCCCGCTATACGGCCTCGGCCAAGTAGACCTGAAGGAGCGTCTCCACCCCCATCGTTCTGCCTGGACACTGAGGTCCAGCTCCGAGGGCCTTCTGGTGGTTCCCTCCCTGCGAGAAGTGAGGTTACGGGGAACCAGGCAGAGGGTCTTCTCGGTAGTGGCACCCGCCCTGTGGAACGGCCTCCCACCAGATGTCAAAGAAATAAACAACTATCTGACATTTAGAAGACATCTGAAGGAAGCCCTGTTTAGGGAGGTTTTTAATGCCTGATGTTTTAATGTACTGGTAATTTTAATCTTTTGTTGGAAGCTGCCCAGAGTGGCTGGGGAAACCCAGCCAGTTGGGCAGGGTAGAAATAATAAATGATGATGATGATGATGATGATGATGATCAGGGGTCAGCAACGTGCGGCCCATGGGCCGGATGCGGCCCATGAAGATAATTTTACCAGCCCATGAGCCGCCCCTGAACCGAGCCGCCCACTCGGCAAGTCCCCTGCGCGCTGCGCTAAACCAGCGCAGCGCGTCACAGGGACTTGCCGAGCAGCACCGGAAACTGCGTCTGCGCACGCGCAGATACTAGAAATCGTGTCTGCACATGTCCAGACGCTGAAAATCGCTTCTGCGCAGGCGCAATTTTCAGCATCTGGACATGTGCAGAAGCAATTTCTGGCGCCACGGACATGCTCAGACGCGATTTCCGGCGTCGCGCTATGCCAGTCTGACCCACGGACAATCTCCGTGGAAGTGATCCGGCCCATGGCCAGTAAACCTTGCCGACCCCTGATGATGATGCTGAAGCTCACTGGGCGTGACCTCGGGGAGCAGTCGCTGCCTTCTCTAAGCCTAGCCTACCTCACAGGGTTGTTGTGAGGGCACAAGAGCCATGAGCACCACCTTGAGCTCCTTGGAGGAAAAAGTGCAACAAATAAATAGGTCTCTCCAAGGTAAAACAAGGAGCTTTTGCACAGCCTCGCCACCCATCCACCCTGACACGGTGATGGCTGCTGCCTCGTTCCCTGAGATCTTCGGAGGAAGAGTGGCATATAAATTTAACAGATAACCACAATAAAAAGGGACCCCGTTACCTCTTTAAAGAGCAATTTCCAGATGGGGCGGACTTCAATTTCAATGGTGTTGGGTCCGCAAACCAACTTCCTGAGAAAGATAGGAGAATAATAATAATATAATAATTTATTACAGTGCTCCCTCGACTTACGAGTGACCCGACTTCCGTATTTTTCGAGTTACGAGGGATCAAAGCGGCCACGCGCCTACGAATTTTTTCGACTTCCGAAAGGAAGTCGCGGCCGTTTTATTTTTATTTTTTTGCCAAATCATTTTTATTAAATTTTCCAATCATAAAAAAAAAATCAGTATCAATAAATCCATATAGTCCAATTAGTTTCCAAATAAATTGCCGAATTTTTATCCCTTTTTCTTTTTTCATTTTTGACTTCCCTTGCTTCAGACAATTAGGATTTTACTCATTTTGTTAAGTCCATTGCCTTCCGTAATCCTGATCATCCATTTCCTTTCTGTTGTTATCCGTCCTTTTTTTTTTATTTTCCTTCACGCCACTGAATACTTTCGCAAGTGAGATAAAACAGCCAAAAACTATCATGACTGTGTGGGTTTTGTGTCCATACTTCCTTCCACCCCCCTGGCCCCTTGCCTCTCGACTTCAAATCCAATAATCCCATCTCGACAATCGCCATCTTGAACTTGACTTCGATGAATCCATATAGTGCGTTTTGCTTAAAAAAATTTATCATTCCGGCTGCTTCAAAAGTCTTTCCAAGGGTGGGGGCCTGTCAGTATATAAGTCCGTAAATTTTGCAGTAATTATGGCATTCCCATCCTCTCTGACCTTGATTCGCAGCCAGATTCTGTCTCAGTCGACCTCTAATTAAGCTACGTCATAAATCACTCCGGCAGTTTCCAGAAATCGGCTGGGTCTCTCACCGAGTGAAAAAGGAGAGGCAGGGGTGTGACCAGGAGTTTATTATATCATAAGTTCCCACACGTTTATTTTCAATCTCACTTGAATCAGAGTAATAGTAAATAGTAAAAAGTAAAAACGTCTCTTCAAGGGGGATAGGACAAAAAGCCCCCCCTTTCGTTCCGTTTCACATACCGATAGAATGTTGCAGTCTTCTCTCTCCTTGTTCTCTCTTATCTTTTCAGTGGCTGGGTTGTTAAGCAAAATGCTCTTCTCCTCCTTGTCTGAAGCAAGTCCAAAACATTACCGAATTTTTCACTTAAGTTCTGGAAATCGTGCACGAGGAAGGTAGCCTCCAGGAGTTCCAACCCCCACGGGTGCTTCGACCCTGGCCCCCCCGCTCCCCCCGAAGGGTCGGAACGGGTTAAGGGGCATCTGCGGGCCAGCGGCCCCTCCCGTCAGCCTGGGAGGGTTAGGGAGGCTGCATACTCCCATAGCAGCCGCCAAATTACGTGTGGGGGTCATGAGTGATGTTATAAGTCAGCCATTCCTTCGACGAGCAGATTGGAAGTCCAGTTGCGGCCGTTTTAGATAGGGTTTCCTCGACTTACGAAGTTTAGATGCAGGTTTTTTCGACGTACGAATTTTTTCTCCCAATGCATTCCTATGGGGACTCGACTTACGATTTTTTCGACCTACGGCGGTCCCTTCGGAACGCATTAACTTTGTAAGTCGAGGGACCACTGTATTTGTACCCTGCCCATCTGGCTGGGTACAAATAATAATGGAGGAGACCCCCGTTAAGATCTGAGGAACAGGAATTATTTATGTACGCAACAACAGCGGCAAGAATTATATTAGGCCAAGCTTGGAAGAGAGAAGAAATACAAACGAAAGGACAATGGCAAGGGAGACTTATGGCAGCGTTTCCCAACCGGTGTGCCGCGAGACACCGGCTGATGTGCCGCGGAAAAAGGGACCTGCAGCCCAGGGCTGCACAGGACCGTGGCGGCGGCAATGCTGGAGCCCGGCGGCAAAGCGGAAGCCAGGGTGGAGCTGCTCCCTTGGCTGCTGCTGCAGCAGCAGCAACAGAAGCCTTGCGGGAGAATCTCGACCTGGTGCCCCAGCTGATGGGCGGGAGAAAGGACGCCGCGCTACAGCTGATCCCAGAGGTAACTCTGGGTCAGGAGACCCGGCACAGCCGGGTGGGGGAGGAGCGGTGTGCCGCGAGATTTTTTTAATGAAACAAGTGTGCCGTTGCCTAGATTAGGTTGGGAAACACTGACTTATGGAATATGCAGAACTGGCAAAATGAACAGATAAATTACATGAAAAGGATAAGAAAGACTTTAAAAGAGAATGGGAACCATTTAAAACATATATGAAGAAGCAACATAAAGAATTGGACTCACTGGCAGGGTTTGAATAAACAAATACAACTGTATATAACGAAAAGTAAGATTATATGCATTGGGGAAATTTTGGGAAACAAGACGCAGGGCGAGTAATATGGAAATAAAACAAAATGGGAATATGAGGGAAGTCCAGGGGAGGAAGGGGGAGATATGGAAAATTGTTAGAGGAATATTGTTAGAGGATGTATACATGGAAAAACCAATAAAAACATTTTTTTAAAAAGACCTAAGGAACAAGCAGCCCAGACCTACAAGGCAAGGCAGGGATTTGGCGGGGGGGGGGGTGTTGCTCCTCTTTCCCTCACATGATCCAATCTCAAGAACATAAGAAGAGGCTGCTGGATCAGGCCAGGGGCCCATCGAGTCCAGCATCCTGTTCTCACAGGGGCCAACCAGGTGCCCCAAAGGGAAACCCACAAGCAGGATTCGAACACAAGAGCAGAACTCTCCCCTCCTGAGGTTTCCAGCGACTGGGATTCAGAAGCATCTCTGCCTCCGACTGGGGAGCCAGAGCAGAACCATCCTGGCCAGGAGACCATCGATAGTCCTCTCTTAATCCTCTTTTACAGCCACCCAAGTTGTTGGTCCCCTACAGAAAATCATCTCCTAAGCTCCTTTCCCCCTGGATAGTGCCAGAGGTGTGGAGAATCATAGAATCCTAGAGTTGGAAGAGACCCCAAGGGCCATCCAGTCCAACCCCCTGCCAAGCAGGAAACACCATCAAAGCATTCCTGACAGGTGGCTGTCAAGCCTCTGCTTAAAGACCTCCAAAGAAGGAGACTCCACCACACTCCTTGGCAGCAAACTCCACTGTCAAACAGCTCTTACTGTCAGGAAGTTCTTCCTAATGTTTAGGTGGAATCTTCTTTAAGAAGCGATGGAAAGGAAAGGAATGGAAAGGAAAGGAAAGGAGATTAATAATAATAATAATAATAATAATAATAATAATAATAATAATAATTTATAATTTATACCCCTGCCCATCTGGCTGTGTTTCCCCCAGTCAAGATACCAACGAAAGAAGAATGGCAAGTTAAACTTATGGCATATGCAGAAATGGCGAAACTCACAGGAAGACTCAGAGACAAAGACAACAGAGACTTTAAAAAAGACTGGGAATCGTTCGTGCTGTACTTACAGAAATATTGTAAAGAAATGGACTCACTAGCAGGGTTTGAGTAAAACACTGACAATGAAGAAAGCAAGTGTAAAGGTCAAGGAACGACAATACGGAAATTAATTAAATGTAAGAAGCAACTGGAAGAAAATTTGGGATGGAAATGATCAGAATGTAAGAGCATTCAGCTCAAAGAGGAAAAATCGGAGACAATTTAAGCAGAAGTAGCAAATTGTTAAAGAACCAGAAAGGGAAGTTGAGGGAAGTCACGGGGGGGGGGGGAGTTTTGTTTTGTTCTGTTTTCTTTTATAGGATAAATGTGTTGAATATTAAATTGTAAAATGTAATAAAAATGTATTACAAAAAGAGAGAGAAGGGATTCAATGGATTCCTGCTTTGCAGCAGCCCTGACTGCCCCGTGGACCACACCTGAGTGCCTTCTCCTTCCTCGTCAGCCCATCTCCAAATTTCTGATGGATGTCGTAGCAAGTGTTGCTGTCCTCCAGCGACCTGAGAAGGAGACAAGGCAGAAAGGTCAAAGGGCATTTCCGCCAGGGCCCCCACCCCACCCCTCAGAGTCTCCTGCCGTTAAGTTAAAAACTCACCCAACTCTCAGGAACTGCTTTTCTGCGAGGCTCCAGACGTAACGGATTTTCTGTACATGGATGTACCTCACCTGTTAGAACAATGCATGGTTGCAGTTATTTATTTAGAAGCATCTGTAAAATGAATGGATTGGGGGGGGGGACGGAAATGGGAACAAATGACAATAAATATATTATTATTATTATTATTATTATTATTATTATTATTATTAAATTAACTTATTTATGAAATGAGACCTATAAATACCTATAAATTAATATGTACAAATACATATCAAGCATATATATCATCAGATTTCTTGGGAAATGGGTATTTTTCATAATGTTTCGGAATTATAAGTTTCATGGTATGCTGTCTTTGTGAATATTTCTTTGGTTTACTTTATTGAATCTAAATTTAAAAATTAAAAAGCTGTAGCTTCAATGCTAGGGATTAGTGCCCCCCCTTCCCCATGTAGCCAGGGAGGTGTTTTTTTGTGGGGGGGCTCCAGGAGGATTCCTGTGCAGTTCCCAAGCAGCTCCCACGATGCTCAATGGCTCTGAATGTGCCCCACTTGCCCATTGAAGCATCCCAGCCCATAAGTAGAAAACGGACCTCTCTGCTGTGCCCCAGATAACTATGCCGGTCGGGAAGGGACGAGAATGGTGCCCTTGCCCCACTCCGCAAGCTTGCCATCTTTGCCAGGGCTTTGCACAGAGTCCAGTGTGCTCTGACAGTGACCTTGCATGGTAAGGGCTTGGAGACCTAGAAGTCAGGAAATTTGCCCCAGGGAACAATTTTCAGGAAATCCTTTTGGGGTCCAGAGGGCCGATCGGCATCACCCCTCTCTAGCCTCTGCCAGACACAGTATAGAATTTGACACATCACTTGGGAAGACAGGCGAACAAATGCCCGTGTCCTGGAAGAAGCAAAGGTCACCAGTGTTGAAGCCATGATTCTTCAACATCAACTTCGTTGGACTGGTCATGTTGGGTGGATGCCTGATGATCGTCTTCCATAGCAACTACTCTATTCCCAACTTAAAAATGGAAAGCGTAATGCTAGTGGTCAACAAAAGAGGTTTAAAGATCTCAAGGCAAATCTTTAAAAATGTAGCATAAACACCGACAACTGGGAAACTCTGGCCTGCGAGCGCTCCAGTTGGAGAACAGCCTTTGCTGAAGGTGTCATGGGCTTTGAAGACACTTGAACTCAGAACGCAAGGGAGAAACGTGCTAAGAGGAAGGCATGCTGGGCAAATCCACACCGTGATCAACTCCCGCCTGGGAACCAATGTCTCCCCTGTGGAAAGACGTGTGGATCCAGAATTGGCCTCCATAGTCACTTACGGACTCACTGTTAAAACCGTGTTCATGGAAGACAATCTTACTCGGCTACGAGGAATCGCCAAAGCAGCAGAAGACAATTTCCTCCGATCTAGAAAGGAAGGGGCAGGGAAGGCGGGGATAGAAAGAAGCCCCTTTTCGGTGCCCATCCCTCATTTGCCGGCTTGTGCCAAGGAAAGCTCACCGTCATTCCAGGCTTCATGATGGCCTTGCTGATGATGGAATCCTGGTCTGCGCCAAAAAGGAGGTGGTCTAGCTTTTCACTGTCCAAGACACTCTGCAAATCAAGGTGGATCACCTTCTTCCTGGTATATTTCTGAAACTCGTCCTAGGGGAGGGAAAACACAGCGTGAATCCTGTTGGGAGTTCACAATCCGGTTAAAGCAGGACAAATAACGCAGCTATTGATACAAGCCACACTCAACTTTTCCACACTCAACTTTCAAGGCTGAGGTCCGCACTTTAGCCTTCTATGTCCAAGCGTGGAGGGGTGTTTTGCCCTGGAATTTCCCCCCCAAAAAACCCACTTCAAAGGCACGCTTGGCAAATCCACACCGTGATCGACTCCTGCCTGGGAACCCATGTTCCCACTGTGGAAGGACAGGTGGATCCAGAATTGGCCTCCACAGTCACTTACGGACTCATTGGTAAAAGCGTGTTTATGGAAGAGAATCCTACTTGGCTACGAGGGATCGCCAAGGAAAGAAGGAAAACCTCCCTTATCCCGTCCTCTTTTAAAGCCCTCCGAACTGGTGGTCGTCCCTGCCTCCTGCAGCAGTGAGTTCCGCAGGTTAACCAATTCTCGAGTTACTGCCCAGCGAGATGTGGGAGACTCAGCCTGCAGGAAGCTCCGCGATGCCCTGCCTGGCTGCAACCTCCGGGGATGAGAACTTGAGGAAGCTGCTTTGGAGATGCAACAGGTACCCACCGTTGTCCGCAAGAGCACGACGTCGGCCTCTTTCAAGTCGCAGGGCACGCAGTTGGCCCACACGTCCCACTCGGGCTTCCAGTAGAAGAGGAGGAGGAGGACTCCGCAAGACAGGAGGTACCCAGCGATGCACAGGGCCCTCCGGCACCCCTTAGTCTTGTAGCCAAATATATCCTGGGGGTGGGAGAAAGATTGGTGTATATCAGTATACATGCCCCCGCTTCATCAGAACTGCAGGTGGAGGAAATGGACAGAGAGAAGTGTTTCTCCCTCTCGCATACTCAGTGCCGGATTTACAGATAAGCGAAACAAGCTATAGCTTAGGGTCCCACTCGCTTGGGGGCCCCCAAAAAAATTAAAGGGAAAAAAGCTTGATGTACATTTCCAAAATATAAGATAAAAAAACAAACAAATAATAATAATAATTTTATTATTATTATAAAAAAATAAAATAAAACCTACATACAGCAACAGTCTTTTGTGTTGTGCAGGCTCCTAGTATGTAAGTCATGGCCCCCGCCTGCTGGCCTGCTCCCTCAAATATCACTGCTTTGCTCCTTTCTATATATAGGGTGCCTGCATTCTGCATGGACTGGTATATACTTCTTCTTAATTGTATTTCAGTTCAACAGTTACTTTGATAAAGATACATATTTTGTTATGTGCAAATGGCTAGAGATACCTATGAGGTCCATCAATTACCCATATAGTAATTTACAAAGGTTTTCCCCCCTTCCTTCCTTCCTTCCTTCCTTCCTTCCTTCTGAATTTTTGGGGCCTTTTGGCAACACAAAGGAAAGGCATTATTCACACGCAAAATGTAACTGAATCCCAAACTGGGAAAATTTAAAATAAGGCGTCATTCTTAACAGACTTCCTTGAAAATTACATCCATCAAAACAATAGGATTTCAAAGAAAATGTGCTTATTCCTATCTTTATTTATTATTTATTTATTTATTTATTTATTTATTAAATTTGTATGCCACCCTTCATCCGAAGATAACACAAGGCAGGTCATTTAGGGTGGAAGCGTTAAAGGGAAATACACCCATAACATGAGGGTCGAAGTTCCTCCTGCTGCCCCTGGGATAACTATTATTATTGTTGTTGTTGTTGTTTATTATTTCTACCCCGCCCATTGGGCTGGGTTTCCCCAGCCACTCTGAGTGGCTTCCCACAAAATATTAAAACTACATTAAAACATCAGTCATTAAAAACTTCCCTAAACGTACGCAGCCTGGGAGTCATTTTAGACTCACAGCTGTCCATGGAAGCCCAGATTAATTCTGTGTCCTGGGCATCTATCTGTCTACCAGCTCCATCTGGTACACAGGATGAGACCCTCCCTGCCCGCAGACTGTCTCGCCAGAGTGGTGCATGCTCTGGTTATCTCCCGCTTGGACTACTGCAATGCGCTCTACGTGGGGCTACCTTTGAAGGTGACCTGGAAACTACAACTAATCCAGAATGCGGCAGCTAGACTGGGGACTGGGAGTGGCCGCCGGGACCACATAACACCGGTCTACACTGGCTCCCAGTACGTTTCCGAGCACAATTCAAAGTGTTGGTGCTGACCTTTAAAGCCCTAAACGGCCTCGGTCCTGTATACCTGAAGGAGCATCTCCACCCCCATCGTTCAGCCCGGACACTGAGATCCAGCGCCGAGGGCCTTCTGGCGGTTCCCTCACTGCGAGAAGCAAAGCTACAGGGAACCAGGCAGAGGGCCTTCTCGGTGGTGGCGCCCGCCCTGTGGAACGCCCTCCCACCAGATTTCAAAGAGATAAATAACTACCTGACATTTAGAAAACACCTGAAGGCAGCCCTGTTTAGGGAAGTTTTTAATGTGTGATATTTTAATGTATTTTAGTGTTTGTTGGAAGCCGCCCAGAGTGGCTGGGGGGACCCGGCCAGATGGGCAGGATACAAATAATAAATTATTATTATTATTATTATTATTATTATTATTATTAACAGGGCTGCCTTCAGATGTCTTGTAAATGTCAGAAGGGATGGATGCCTTCTGATTTTCCCCAACGCTGCATTTATTTATTTGCTAATATTGCTAATATTTCTATCCTGCTTACACTGACAGAAATCTCAAAGGGGTATACAAATGGGCGGGGGGGGGGGCGATATTAAAACAGAGAAACCGTTGCAGAGATGCCTGCGTTTGTATTCCTGGTGCCACCCAAACTCAAAACAGGGACAAATGAAACGAGCCAACAATCCACCAGGAGTGGAAACTTGAACTTAAGGACAATAACTGGCACAACAATTAGCTGCAATCATAGGAAAACCTGTGTAGGATAATCTGCCCAATTCAGATCTGAAGAGGGCTCCACACACAGGCAAGAAATTCCTTCATGGTGTCTCACTAGCCGGCGTTTGACTGGTTTTGAATTTGTTTCCAGTTATGCTTTCTATATTTCATGCTGTCTTTGCAATTACAGAGGCACCAAAAATCCCCCCACTGCAAAAAGGGGGGAAATAATAATAATAATAATAATAATTAATACTTTATATTATAATTCTTATAATAAATTATTACTACTACAACAATAATACTGTAAAAATAATAATAATAATAATAATAATAATAATAATAATAATTTATTTATACCCTGCCCATCTGGCTGGGTTTCCCCAGCTTCTCTGGGCAGCACCCAACAGAATATTAAACAGCATAAAACTTCAAACATTAAAAACAGGGAAGGAAGAAAAAGAAATCAGGAAGAGCCCTTTTAAAATGTGTGGTTTTTGGGGGGGGGTTGTTGTTATTGGGTGGTCGTTTTCTGTTTCGATTATGTATTTTGTGGTTTTCTACTTTGATTTTATTCTGCAAAGCGCCCTGGGACCTCTTGGATAGGGCGGTAGATGAATCCAATTTTAAAAAACTGTTTTTAAAACAACTGGAGGCGCGAGGCCATGCGCTCCCTCAAAGGAGCTGGGGCAACCCAGTTGGATGAGTGGCATATAAATGATAAAATTATTATTAATAATAATATTAATAATAATTTATTATTTATACCCCACCCATCTGGCTGGGTTTCCCCAGCCACTCTGGGCAGCTTCCAACAAAATATTAAAATAAAATAATCCATCAAACATTAAAAGCTTCCCTAATGCCTTCAGATATTATTATTATTATTATTATTATTATTATTATTATTATTATTATTATTCCTTCCTGCCCACCCCATGCAGCCACTGCCAAAGCGCCCCCCCCGGCACCCCCTGCTTCCTAGGCCTGTTGGCTCCCCAATCCCAGCCTCTGCCCCCCGTGTCTCCCCCTCCCCCTGGGGGGGTCCCTCTTGCCTACCCCCGGTGGCACGCACTTGGGGGCACCTGGGCAGCCTCTCGGGGTCCGAGGGGGCCGAGCCGCTGTTGCTGGAGCTGATGCTCAGGAGGCGGCCATGGGAGCTGGAGCTGCAAACCGACGGCGACCGCTTCCTCCCCCAGGGCCAGGACGGCAGCCAGGAGAGCCCGCTCGGGCTGGGCTCCACGGTGCCAGCGGCCAGGCCCCACGGCCAGCCGGGGAGGGAGGCGGAGGCGGCCCTCGGCCAGGAGGAGCCGCCGGGGCAGGAGCCGAGCCAGGCAGGGAGGCCGGGACCAGGGAAGGATGCTCGGAGCGAGGACCGGCCCAGCCATCGCCCGCATCCCCATCGCCACGACAACTCGGGCTTCTTATATCGGCACCTGGATTGTGGCTGGGTCGGGCCAAGGCCTCGAGAGATGCAGGGAAGGGGCCCGGCGAGCCTCCCGGGGGTTATAAGGAAAACCTGCTCCTTTTTCCTCCTGGCAGGCATGTCTAAAGTCCGGTTCAGGGGCCCAATCCGGCCCCGACGGTTGGTCTAAACCGGCTCCTGCGGCAGTTTATTTTCTTCAATCCTAAGAAAAGCTCCACAACTTTGGTTGGCCCTTCACGGCCCTTCATTTCATCAAATCTGACCCTCTTTGAAAAAGGTTTGGACACCGCTGCTTTATGGGGTACCCAAGAGCCCGTCTAGAGTCCTGAAGCGGGTTCCCTATCGGTAGGAGAAAATAACAGAGGCCAAGCAGAGAATATGGAGAAGCAAAGCGGCTCGTAAGCCTGATCTTTATTGAACTGTTGCAACAGGGTCCTCAGCCGCCGCCCCCCCCACAAAGGAGGGAGGAGGAACCCAGAACAATGGCCGCTTTGATCCCTCGTAACTCGAAAAACTCGTAAGTTGGGTCATTCGTAAGTCGAGGGATCACTGTAATGTTTAATAGATTACTGCAGGCATGTCCAACAGGTAGATCGTGGCCCTCTGCAGTAGATCACTGGTAGAGCAGTGACTCCCCCCAAAGAAGCCGAACAACTGTGGCTCCCCTAAAAAAAGCTCAACACGGCTAAACGACTCAACAACAGCAAGCCCCTACAGTCCAAAGACCATTGGAAAGCTTTTTCCATTTCCTTCTTCCTTGCAGAGAAATATTTGAGGTCAACTTGGGAGAGTCAAAATGGCTTCAGGGTTGTTCTCCTGTACTATTTCAGACACATGGCTTATATACTTATATTTGCCTTGTACATTTATGAACACTTATTATACATTTATAAGACCTTAGAATTCCTATAACACTGGGGAGAGCAGCCCACAGGCGGAGGGGGGCCACCGCAGAAAAGGCCTCTCCCTCGGGGAAGAGGCTGTCCTCGAGGGCAACCGTTGCCCCCCAGGACGACCACATGGCTATTGAGACCCCTTCCGCTCCCTGGCTGCCCCCACGGGGACTCCCTTTCTTGAAGGCCACGGCTTTAGTCAGAGGACTCGAGGCTTTTCAGTTAGCCTCTCCCTTGTCTTTTGCTTACCTGTCTTTAGGGCATCTTTATGTATGAATAGGGTGAGCCTGTGACCTGCATTCAGGAATTAAAGTATTTACCATCACAAAAGTTACTGCCCAAGTAAGCAATCAGTGACCATTGTCAGGTATCCTGGCAGACAAGATTTTTGTTGTAGACCACCTCCTTCTGTGACGTATGTATGATGTTTTGGGGGGTGGTCTTGAGCTACAGAGTGGGCAATTTCAAAGTCTATATAAGGGCTTGCGCACCATTGTTCAGGGTTCCTCATCCCTCCTGTGTGGGGTGAGTAGAAACCCTGTTGCAACCGTTTAATTAAAGATCAGGCTTCCTAGCCGCTTTGCTTCTGAATATTATCTGCTTGGCCTCTGTTATTTTCTCCTACCCACAGAGAACATATTGAAGGACTCTGTACGGGCTCTTGGATACCCATAAGGGAAAAGGAGCGTGTTTTGTTTACATTCCTCTGCCTTCAGATATCAGCAGGTGATTAAATGCTCACCTGGACCTGCTATAATTTTTATTTTTATTTTAAAAACAACCCTTCCTGGTTCCTGCATACCAAGCTCCCGTTAAAGGCCAGGAGCAAGCTAGGCTGGTACGGCTGCATTTTGCCAACAGCCTTCTCCTGCCTGTGTGTCAGGATCTTTATCTCTTGCAATAGCCTGCCCTGGCGGTGGAGCACCTGCGGGTTCATCCCTCAGCCCTCTCCACTTTAAAAAACGAAATGGCCATTTATTCCAGCAAAGACCCGTGTTCCAGGGAATAAGGCCTCTCTGCAAAAGCTATGCTTGCTTGATGCGCACAAAGCGTTGTGTGGAGGTTTGCATTTGCAGAATGGCTTTTTTTTGCAGAGAACAGGAGCAGGTACAGAAGCTAAAGCTGGGGGGGGGGGGAGAAGGTGGAGTCTTTGTTAAGATGGAGTCTGATGTTAATGGACAACTCATCCCTGGGAGTCTGGGTCTGTCTCAGAAGCCGCCAGCAGGTTGGGGAAGGGACTTGCCCCCCCTCTCTCTGGGACCAGACAGAGAATAGTTCTGGACTGGACTAACGAGTAAGAACCTAAAGAAAACTGGACTGCATTGCTAGTTGTTTAAGAGCAATGGGTTGGCTTGTATTTACAACATTTTTGTAACAAGTTTAAAGCCGGCAAAAAAGGCTCCCAGATGAATCAAAATAAGAACTCCTGCAAATACAGTGGTACCTCGGTTTTTGAACATAATCCGTTCCGGAAGACTGTTCGAATTCGGAAAGTTCGGAAGCTGAAAACTCAATAGCCGACCGTCTCAGGATCTTAGAATCATAGAATCCTAGAGTTGGAAGAGACCACAAGGGCCATCCAGTCCAACCCCCTGCCAAGCAGGAAACACCATCAAAGCATTCTTGACAGGTGGCTGTCAAGCCTCTGCTTAAAGACCTCCAAAGAAGGAGACTCCACCACACTCCTTGGCAGCAAATTCCACTGTCAAACAGCTCTTACTGTCAGGAAGTTCTTCCTAATGTTTAGGTGGAATCTTCTTTCTTGTAGTTTGACTCCATTGCTCCGTGTCCGCTTCTCTGGAGCAGCAGAAAACAACCTTTCTCCCTCCTCTATATGACATCCTTTTATATATTTGAACATGGCTATCATATCACCCCTGAACCTTCTCTTCTCCAGGCTAAACATACCCAGCTCCCTAAGCCGTTCCTCATAAGGCATCGTTTCCAGGCCTTTGACCATTTTGGTTGCCCTCCTCTGGACACGTTCCAGCTTGTCAGTCTCCTTCTTGAACTGTGGTGCCCAGTGTTTTTTTTAAGGTATGGTTCATGCATTGCAGGGGGTTGGGCTAGATGGCCCTTGGGGACCCCTTCCAATTCTACAATTTCACTGCTGTAGTTAAACTTACAGACCGTTCCCCCCTCTCAATGGGGTGTTACTGAGCTCAGTTTGGGGGACCGGGGGAAGCTGCCCAAATGGTGAAGCTGGTCACCCCAGAAGCCGTGGAACTGAATGGAAGAAAACGTTGGTCAGGAAACTCTGGCTCATGGCAGGAGCAGCTCTGAATCTCTGTCTGGAGGGCAGACGTGTTTTTCCATCCAGAGTGTAAGAAGCAGAAATGCGGGCAAAGCCTTCGGCTGCAGGGATACAGTGCTAATTAAGTTGCAGGCTGTTCCTCTACGAGTTAGGCTGGATCATCTCCTGCTATTTGCATATCCTGTTCCTTGCTTTTCTCTTCCCCAAGACTCACTCATGTAGAATATAAAAAAATTCCTTCCAGTAGCACACCTTGTTCTTGGTCTGAGCTTTCGTGTGCATGCACCCTTCTTCAGATACACTGAAACAGAAGTCACCAGGCCCTTATATATAGTGAGAGGGTGGGGAGGGGTATTACTCAGAAGGGGGGTGGGAATGGGTGATGGGCTGATAGGTGTGGTGGAAAAAGCAAAGGGTGAGATGGATAAAAATAGCTTTGTCATGTATAATGAGGTAAGAACCCAATGTCTCTATTCAGACCAGGTCTCTCCATGGTTTTAAGCTTGGTAATAAGTTGCAATTCAGCAACTTCTCTTTCCAGTCTATTTCTGAAATTCTTTTGTAATAAGAAATAGACTGGTTTATATCTCATTCCATAAGATGCACCGCATTCACTGGTCTTCTGCACCCCAAAAGGCCTCGTTTTGGTGGCCAGAGGCTGGAGGCACCTGAGGAAGACCTTCCCTGGTGCCCTCAACTCACGGTGGTGGAAGGGGAATGCACCCAGTGGACTTGTTGGATCTCCCTAGAGGATCCCAGGCTCAGGCAGTAATACCTGGCTTTGATCAGCAGCCGCGTCTGGAATTTAGCCCAGAAAGTGCCAAGCCGTGGAGTCCATGAAGGACGAGAGCTGCCTGCTCCCAGCTCCTGGCACCAGACAAAAATAGCGCTGGCACGTTGTGGACCAGCTGAAGTTCCCAGAGTGCATCCGAGGGCAGCCCCACATGACGTGCATTACAGTAGTCTAGTCGAGAAGCAGCCACAGCATGCGCAACCGGGGCAAAAGCCTTTGGCGCAGATGGTATCCTCAACAGGCAATCTTGCACGTTTCTGCTCCAAGGGAAGCCCCATCGTGTTCAGTGGCCCTTACTCCCAGGTAAGGTAACCATGGAGCCTAAAGCTGAATGCACATCCAACCACAGCTGCCCCTCAAACATCCAAAAATAACAGCGCCAAGATCAGGAACGCTCCCCCAATGCTAGCCTGCTCTTTAATTGGGGGCCGGGCAGTGGACTCTCCTTCACTGGGGAGTTTGAGGCAGACTTTGGGTGCCCATCTGTCTGGGATTCTTAAGCTGGCATTTCTGCATTGCAGGGAGTCCGACTAGATGGCCCTTGGGGATCCTTTCCAACTCTACAATTCTGTGATTCCATGTGACCTCATCAGAGGCATTTACCCTAAACCCCCAGGAAGCATCTGTCCAGAATTAAAGCCGGCTGAACAATCCGTCTCAGGAGCCTGCATCTTCTCTGGATCAAGATCAAATTCCTTCTCCCTCATCCAGTCCATCGCTGAGGTTAAGAAGTGGCCCGAGATGGTCTCCTCTCTACCACACCCAAGGCAGGAAGAATCACAGAACTGTAGAATCGGAAGGGACCCCCAGGATCATCTAGTCCAACCCGCTGCAATGCAGGGATCTCAGCTAAAGCAGCCCTGACAGGCGTCCGTCTAACCTGAGCTGGATGTCTCATACAGAGTGAGCCCTGTCACCCCAGCACAGTCTCTGTGGTAGCTCTTAAAGAACAGAGTGGGGAAGTCAAGACAAGACCCACAGGGCAGGGGAGGCGTTGCCCAGAACCTCCTTCTACGCCCTCCCTGCAAGGTAGGAGTGAGACCACCACAATGCTGAGTCACCCCAAACCCTACTCCGTACCCAGGCAGGCTGTCCAGTGGGACACTGTGGTGGATGGTACCGAAAGCTCCTGAGAGATCTAGGGAAACCAACATATGCTTCTTGGTATAGATCCCAGGAGGGTGACCCAGGCAGGGCCCAGATCAAAATGGATCTGACAGTTCTGCATTTCATCCGGAACCCCCTGGAGCTGAGGACCCGCTTCCTGCTCAACCCACCTGGATAGTCTCCTAAACAGAAGCCCTGCATGCTGCAACCTTTTGCTGCAGTCCCCCTTTTCATTCTCGGCAGGCGCCAGCCGACTCGCCTGGCCCGAATCCATCCTTTTTAAAGACCTCCGAGGGCACCCCCACCTGGGCATTCCTGCCAAGGCCTTGAAATGCACAGGGAGGAAAGAGCAAGCCGTCCAACGTCCGTCCCCCCCCCCCGGCCCATCCCCTCGGCTGTGTGCTCAGGTGCGCTTTCCAGGGGCCACCCTGTGGGCCAGCCTTGGGCTAGGAGGAGCAAGACTTCTTCTGGAGCCAAGAGCAGGAAGGAATTCCTGAGATTCCTGGAAACGCAGCTGATTTGGGGAGCCAGGAAGCTCAATTCTCCGCCGCCTCTTACCAGCTCATCCTCCTTTCCCTGGTTGAGGAGTTGACGGTGGTCCTGCAAATGGTTTCCCCCCATCAAACTTGGCAGCTGTCAAGCAGTCCAGGGTGTCCTGTCCTCTCCCCCAAGGATGGCAGCAGCAACAGGAGCTCCGGCTGATCTGAACTCGGGGCAGGAGCAGTCGCTGTCTCCATGGTGTTGCCGCCTGCCTTTAAGAGCACACGCCTTCTTTTAGCCAAACCTGCAGCGGGGAAAAACCTGTTCCAGCCCTCTCTCTCTCTCTCTCTCTCTCTCTCTCCCTCCCTCCCTCCCTCCCTCCCTCCGGTGTTATGCAAGACCCTGCAGGAGACACCTGAGGAGGGATGCCCTCTCCAGGTGCCCGGGTGCCCTTTGACCCTTCGCGTCCACTGGCTCTGCCCCAGGCAGAAATCCCAGCCTGGAGGTGCCTGGCATGCAGAAGGCCCCCCCCCCCCCGCTCGCTGGACTCCTGTCGTCCAGCTCTTTGCAAGCCCCTGTCTCACCCTCACTCACCCCTTCCAGCCGAAGCATCCCAGGGCCAGATCTTGGAAGGAGAAGAGTAGAGAGACGTGGACTGCAGGTACTGTGCATTTGAAGCACATCCCTCCCCCCAAAAGAAGAAAAGCCACGGAACAGTAGTTTCCCAGAGCTGCAACTCCCAGCACCCTTAACAAACTACAGTTCCCAGGATACTTGGGGGAAAGGGCATGGGCGTAGCCAGGGGGGGGCAGACGGGGGCAATTGCCCCCCCCTAGAAGGCAGCTGCCCCCCATAGCTGCCACCACCACCACCCCGTCTGTCTCCTGGGTCTGGCTGCTACCGTTGCTGAGTGCTGCTTGTTTGCTGAGACTGAGCGAAGAGGGAGTTTGCTGGGTAAAAACGCCTGGAGAGGAGACGTTGAGATCTCCTTGATTCCCCCCCCCCCCCCGAAGTTTCCTTATCAGTCTCCATTTGAGACTGCTTGATAAGAAGCAGGCTACTCTGTGAACTATTAACGCCTAATCCCAGTTGATCATCGCTAGGTTTTGGTCCCTAAAACTGCCTCCTGCCCCTCCCCCTCGTCCCACCTTTCATTGTATGATCTCTGGAAGGGAAGAACGAGCTTTGTCTGCTGCTGTTTTGATCCACAGCGATCTTTTTGTGAGTGACTTTACCCCTTTGTCTTTTGCCTTTAACCCCCCCCAGCCTTTTTTTAACCCCCCAAAAACGTGTTTGCTTGGGTGATTTTTCAAATCTTTCGTGTGCTGAAGAAGTGTGCATGCACATGAAAGCTCATACCAAGAACAAACTTATTTGGTCTCTAGGGTGCTACTGGAAGGATTTTTATTTATTTATTTATTTTGTTTTGACTATGGCAGACCAACACGGCTATCTACCTGTAACTTGCTTGCAAGTAATTAAAGTAAATTATAAGCTATTTAGCCATAAAGTGTTAGTGTTCTGATATGCTGCTGCATGGAAGAGGTGTGAGTTGCCATGTCTCCTTGCTTTCAGATTCTTATAAAGCGGTTGAGAAGTAAAGGAATATTAAAGAGATGCCAACTTATGTGACCAACACCTGTGCAGACTGCACCTGTGAAACTTATATTATTGTTCCTAGTAATTTCACTGCTTGAGTTCTGAAATTGTCAAAACCTCATAGGAAAAGCCTGTATGGATAAAGATTGGTTTAATTATCCTAACAGGAGTTATAATTTTTTTACTGTTTGATATTTTGTTTTGAGGTGGAATGTGCTGCTGCTTGTGAGACCAAAAATATTTTTTTGGGTGGGTGGGGGCCTGCTTTAAATAAGAGTTACCTTAAAAGGCTAACAAATTTAGTATGGTGTAAGCCAGTGGTGTCCAAACTTTTCAAAGAGGGCCAGATTTGATGAAGCGAAGGGCCGTGAGGGCTGACCAAAGTTGTTAACCATTTTTTTTAGGGTTGAAGTTGTTGAGGTTTTTTTTAAGGATTTTACCCCAGGAAATAACTGCCACAGGGGCTGGATTAAACCAACTGGTGGGCCGAATTAGGCCCCCGAAATGGATTTTGGACATGCCTGGCTGAAATATCAATTCAATGGAGCTGAATAAATAAATAGCTGCTGTGGTGTTTTTTTGTTTTGTTTTTTATTTTGGTAAACCACTTTGCAGGTTTTTAAAAATAATTTTATTAAATAAATAGACAATACAGTAGTACCTCTGGTTACGTACTTAATCCGTTCTGGAGGTCCGTTCTTAACCTAAGGTACCACTTTAGCTAATGGGGCCTCCCCCTGCCGCTGTGCCGCCAGAGCAGAATTTCTGTTCTTATCCTGAAGCAAAGTTCTTAACCTGAAGCGTTATTTCTGGGTTAGCGGAGTATGTAACCTGATGCGTATGTAACCCGAGGTACCACTGTAAATATAAAGAAAATAACACAAGCCAAAACAGTCCATCCTGTAGATTTAAGTATCTGTCCATAGTCACCTACTTGTTATCAGAGTCCCAGAATCCACATTCGTTTGTAAGAAAATATGAAATAATGTAAAACCTTTTTTGCAGGCAAAAAACAACAACACACAATGTTGAGGGGGGGGATGACAAGAAATTTCCGCACCGGGTACCACCTGACCTTCCTACGGCTCTGTGCCGAGCGGAGCGCGGCGCCCGGGGGAGCTTTGGAGTGAAAGGCGCCGCCGCGCATAAAGTTGCCCTTGCGCCTGCCCAGGCTTGCCCAGGGAAAAGGCTTCCCAGGGATCGGGAGAGATGCGCCCCTATTTTGGGGGGTGAGGCTGCGCCACTGTTGTTTTTTTTAGGGGGTCCGTTTCCTTCGCCTTTGGAAACACCTGCACCGACTCCTCGGGGATTGAAACGAAAGTTTTGAACAAGTTTTCTTCAAACCCAATAAAAATGATATTAGCATAAGACATGTAACTAGAATAAAAATTAAAATTAAAAATTAAAAAAAATCAAGCAAATAATTGTAATAACTAACGTAATAAAGCACTGCTATAATTATATATAATTTTCTTAAAATTTTGGTTTCATTCGCCTTTTCCATGCTGAAATGTCACAACCTGAACGACCATGGCTTGCCCCCCCCTAGTTTTGATCCTGGCTACGCCCCTGGGAAAGGGGTCATTTGAGAGGGAGGGATATAATATTTTTTAATATTTTTTATGATCGACATCTGACAGCCTTTTACATGTGTTTTGGGGGGTTATTGGTTTGTTCTTGTTTTTATAATGTATTTTGTATTTTAGCTGGTATTTTTATGTTGTGAACCTCCCTGAGGTCTATGAGTAAAGAACGGTATACAAATTTTAATAATAATAATAATAATAATAATAATAATAATAATAATAATTTTGTAAATGTTTTTATTTTTCCAGTATAACAATAAGCACAACCTCTGGGAGGGATATAAATTGAATAAATACTGGTAAGGGGGGGGGAAGGTGCTCTGAATGTATGGGGTGCCCTCAGCCTGGATCAGCTTCATGTTTCCAGTTCCATGTTTCCGGGGGCCAAGTGTTCTGCTGCTTGCATGAGTTTGCAAAAGAAGGGGAGGTTGTTAAGGACCCTGACAGACCATAATATGTTACCAAAGAGCTCTCGGTGGTTCACAAGTCGTCCTGGCCTGGAAAGCAGGATGTGGTGTGACAGACAGAACCGCAGAGACAAGACATCGCAGAAAAGGGTGGGGTGATAATAGACACCCATTTTCTTTGATAAACGAAAGAGGCTGCCCCTGCTCCTTCCTGCCACCTCCTGCCTTTGCAAAGCTCTCGTCCAGGTTGGCTAATAGTCCCAGAAGTGGTGAAAGACTGGGCGAAATCCCAGGCTCAGACCCCCCACCCTCAGCCTTCCTCCAGGACCTCCTGCAGAGGGGCTCTTCCAGGACTCCACAGGAAGGGCAAAGAACATAAGGAGAGCCCTGCAGGATCAGGCCCGTGGACCATCTAGTCCAGCCTCCTGCTCTCACAGGGGCCAACCAGGTGCTCCAAATAGGGAAACCTGCAAGCAGGATTCGGGCCCGGGACCCAACACCACTCCTGTGGTCTCTAGCAACTGGGATTCAGAGCAGAGCCATCCTGGCCAGTAGCCATCATGAATTTGTCTCATCTTCTTTCCAAGCCATCCAAGTCCTCCTGCGGCAGGGAGTTCCATAGTTTAACTCTGTGCTGCGTGGAGAAGCCCTTCCTTTTAGCATGTCCGTTGCCCTTTTATGAACCTTTCCCAACTCCGCAATGTCCTTTTTGAGGTGAGGTGACCAGGATTGGACACAAAGGCTTTTCCTGCTTTCTGCCAAACGAGCGGGCAGCCCAGCTCCACACGACTCCCGTCCTTTGCCCTCGCCTGCCAGGGTGCCCGTCCCATGCCCACAAGAGCGATGCCACCTGCCCGCCCACCTCACTCTCTGTCTCCTTGTCTTCTTTTAAGATCTGTGTGCTCATGAAAACGGAGGCCAAGGTGGAGCTGCCCTCGCACTGCTAATCCCTTTGAGCACCTGAGATCTGATCTCCCTGTGAGGATCGGCTTACTTTCAAGGAGGTCCAGGCCAAGCTGGCTGTCGTGGGCCAGGGATCATTAAGGGTGGGAACGCAGGGCTGCCAAGCAGGGCTGGGCTGCGGGAGGGAGATGTCGACACCTGGGAATGTTGAGGGTGAGGAGTTACCAGCGAAGTGCAGATTAGGCAATTGGCACTCATCCCCTGTGACTCACCTGGGCCTCACCTGAGCGGGGAGAGAAAACAGGTCTGGTGCCAGCATGAATTGCCCGCCATTCACCCTAAACCAATTGGGGCAAGTCACAACAATGAATAAACAACAACAATCAGTCCTTCCTGATTCCAGTCCAGGAAAGGAGGCGGCTTTTGGGAAGAGTTTGCCTGGCAATCCTTCTTCCTCCTGCTGTGAACTTACGACTTGCGCTGCATCCCGTGATGGAAGGAAGCAGCTTCTCATCAGTTCGGATCCTTTGAGCCCTACAAGCTCCTGTGTGGCAAGATGGGGCAGCCCCTGTCCCCGCCTCCTCTTTCACGCCCGTCCCTCCACCCAGAGCCCAGGTCAGGCTTGCTGCCTGCTTTGGGCAAGTGTGTGAATCAGGAATTGGCAACCCTGCTTGCCCTCTGGGTAGCCGGGCGCCTCTTTCCTGCCAGCCAGCAGAGGGGGAGCTGGAGCCCAGGATGTATGAGAAACAACCCGGAAGATAGGCTGGCATGTCTTGGAGTTCTCCTCATCTCCTAGCCCTGCCCCAAACCTAACTTATTGATCTGTGGGTGTTCACTTTAAGGAAGGAAAGCCTGGATGTTTGACCACAGATGTTGCTAATTAAGATCAAAAGGCAGGCATTTGGGATGGGAGAGGGAGCCTGGTCCCAGACCCAGAGTTAGGGTGCTGGGAGTCGATTTGTGTGTCCTCGCTACCCGTTTGAGGGGCTCCTGGGAGCAGACTGGGGGCATGTTGATTTGGGTATGTATGTTGTCCTTTCTTCAATAATGTCCTGATATCCCTGAAAAGAACCCCTGCATTTGGCAGAACCCAGGAACAGGTGAGGGATCACAAACTCTCTATCCCTGGTAGGAATATTCCGCTTGCTCCCCCTAATAGGATTAGGGGCTTGAGGATGACAGTAAGAGCTGTTCGGCAGTGGAATTTGCTGCCAAGGAGTGTGGTGGAGTCTCCTTCTTTGGAGGTCTTTAAGCAGAGGCTTGACAGCCACCTGCCAGGAATGCTCTGATGGTGTTTCCTGCTTGGCAGGGGGTTGGACTGGATGGCCCTTGGGGTCTCTTCCAACTCTATGATTCTATGATTCCTCCTCCCTTCCTGCCCTGAGGCGCTTGAGTGTAGGCGGGACTATGCCAGACTGGTCAAACTGGTAGGGCTGGTGGAGATTACCTCGAAGGGCCTGCAGCCTGGCAAGAGCCCTTTGCTTTCTCTCCTGGAAGGAGAGGGGCTTTGGGGGAGAGAAGGGGACGGAGATGCTTCCTCCCAGCTGCAGAACATGCTCAGCCTCTGCGTGTGCAAAATGCAAAACACGCAGGTCCAACTGGGATGGGCGCAGGGTCAGGCCGAGAGATGGCGGGCGCATGGGGGGGGGGTTGGCTCTCTGTGAGCATCTTACCGGGCTGGGGGATCCCTTGGAAGCCTGATGAGGAGCAGGGAATATGAGGCTTCTGTTGGAGTTAGGCCAAGCAAAAGGTGAAGAGTTAAGGCAGCAGAGAGCATTGTTGGCTGCTCGCTCTCCACCTTAGAGCAGATTTATGCCATGAGGTGCCACAGAAAGGCACTGGACATAGTAAAAGATCCATCGCATCCTGGTCACCGTCTCTTTGAACTTTTGCCATCGGGACGGAGATACAGGACGATGACAACAAGAACAAGCCGTCTTAGAAACAGCTTCTTCTCCACAGTGATCTCGGCCTTGAATGGGAAGCCTGGACTTTGAAGTCATCTAATCTTACTTGTTATGTTTTATTGTATGGTTTTAATCAGTGTTTTTGTAGTTGTTTTGTCTTTGCGTGGAGTGCCCTATCTGGGTGGATGGAGCAGCCAAGTAATTTCATTGTCCCCAAAGGGGACAATGACAATAAAAATATATTCTATTCTATTCTATTCTATTCTATTCTATTCTATTCTATTCTATTCTATTCTATTCTATTCTATTCTATTCTATTTCTTGCTTCAGAAAGTAAGAAGACCCATGCTGGATTGGGTCCGTAGCTACAGGGGGGCTAGCCAAGATTTTTGCCCTGGGTGAAGCCTCCAGAGGAGTGCCATTGAGGCTCCCAGCATGTGTGTGTGTGCGTGTGTGCAAATGCATGCAGGGAGTGCCAACGTGGGTCTTTGGCCCAGGAGAAATAAAGTCTAGCTTTGCCCCTATCCAATAACAATAATTATTTATACCCCGCCCATCTGGCTGGGTTTCCCCAGCCACTCTGGGCAGCTTCCAACAGAATATTCAAAACAGAATCAAACATAAAAGCTTCCCTAAACAGGGCTGCCTTCAAATGTCTTCTAAAAGTCAGATAGTTGCTTCTTTCCTTGACATCTGATGGGAGGGCGTTCCACAGGGCAGGTGCCACTACCGAGAAGGCCCTCTGCCTGGTTCCCTGTAACCCCACTTCTTGCAATGGGGGAACTGCCAGAAGGCCCTTGGAGCTAGATCTCAGTGTCTGGGCTGAACGGTGGGGATGGAGACGCTCCTTCAGGTATACTGGGCTGAGGCTGTTTAGGGCTTTAAAGGGCAGCACCAACACTTTGAATTGTGCTCGGAAACGTACTGGGAGCCAGTGTAGGTCTTACAACACTGGTGTTATGGGGTCTCAGTGGCCGCTCCCAGTAACCAGTCTAGGTGCCGCGTTCTGGATTAGTTGTAGTTTCCGGGTGACCTTCTAAGGTAGCCCCACGTAGAGCGCATTGCAGTAGTCCAAGCGGGAGATAACCAGAGCATGCGCCACTCTGGTGAGACAGTCTGCGGACAGGTAGGGTCTAAGCCTGCATACCAGATGGAGCTGGTAGACAGCTGCCCTAGACACAGAATTAACCTGTGCCTCCATGGACAGCTGTGAGTCCAGAATGACTCCCAGGCTGCGCACCTGGTCCTTCAGGGGCACAGTTGCCCCATTCAGGACCAGGGTGTTCCCCACACCCACCCACCCTCTCTCCCCCAATAGGACTCTGCAAGCCAGATTTGAGCACAAGAGCAACACTCTCCCCTCTTGTGGTTTCCAGCAACTGGGATTCAGAAGCATCACTGCCTGCAACTGCGGAGACAGAGCAGAGCTCTCTCCTCCTCCATGACCTTGTCCAATCCTCTTGGGAAGCGCTCCTGCCTCTCTCTGTGAATAAACCACCTGTCCCAAGGCACCAGGAACCCTCCCATGACCTCACACCAAAGGAAACGCAACCTGCCTTCCTGACGCTCCCCTGGATTCTCGTCACAAGCAGAGAATTGGGAAATACGGCACAAACAGCATCCCTGCCATTTTCTGAGTGTTTTCTGGGGACCAAACTCTGGTTTCTATGTTGCCATACCTTGTGTGCTCCTCAGGGAAAGATTTCTGTCATTATTTTGCACGTGGCTATCAAGGCGCCAATGGATTAATAGAAAAGGAACCTTTCTCTCTCCACACATTTACTCTAAACAGTTCTTGGGCAATGATGAATGTTCCCCATCTCTTCAAGGGAAGCAAAGGGTGCCGCGCGCCCAGTTGGTTTCCTCTATGCAAATTCTCTCTCTTCCTCCGCTTGCCTGCCAATCAGGGTGTGAAATGCGCAAGCCGATTAACTGGCCTAATTAATAGGCTTGTGTTTTCCAGCTCCACTTTCCCAGAGCTTTGGAACTCAACCTCAAAGCTGGCAGAGAAGTGCTGCTGCTCCTTCTTCCTCTCCTTCCTGGGCAACTGAGAAGCAGTGAGCCGCCTGCGCATTTCTCCTCTAGGTTCTCTCCCCCCCCCCCCGCCCACCCCCTCCACCCTGTACCTCTGCTGCAGCCCCCTTGTGCTTCTAAAAGCATGGAGTCACCTTCTTCTTCTTCTTCTTTGGCGATCCCTTGTAGCCAAGTAAGATTGTCTTCCATGAACACTGTTTTAACAGTGAGTCCATAAATGGCTGCGGAGGCCAATTCTGGACCCACACGTCCTTCCACAGGGGAGACATTGGTTCCCAGGCGGGAGTTGATCACTGTGTGGATTTGCCAGGCGTGCCTTCCTCTTAGCACGTTTCTCCCTTGCGTCCTGAGTTCAAGTGTCTTCTTTCTTTTTTCTTTCCTTTTTTAAAAATAATTTTTATTAAATTTCCAAAATAACCAAATTAAACACACATATGCATACAAACAGGGACCCAGGTGGCGCTGTGGGTTAAACCACAGAGCCTAGGGCTTGCCGATCAGAAGGTTGGCGGTTCGAATCCCTGCAACGGGGTGAGCTCCCGTTGCTTGGTCCCAGCTCCTGCCCACCTAGCAGTTCGAAAGCACGTCAAAGTGCAAGTAGATAAATAGGAACTGCTCTGGCGGGAAGGTAAACGGCATTTCCATGCGCTGCTCTGGTTTACCAGAAGCGGCTTAGTCATGCTGGCCACATGACCTGGAAGCTGTACGCCGGCTCTCGGCCAATAAAGCGAAATGAGCACCGCAACCCCAGAGTTGGACACGACTGGACCTAATGCTCAGGGGTCCCTTTACCTTTGTTTATGCATACAAATCCACACACATCCTCACTCCGCCAAGCTGAGACTTCCCTCCATCACAACAACAGGTTTTCTAGTCCAATCTAATCCCACAGCAGAGTTCGAGAGTCTTCAAAGTCCATGACACCTTTGGTCAAGGCTGTTCTCCAACTGGAGCGCTCGCAGGCCAGTGTTTCCCAGTTGTCGGTGTTTATGCTACATTTTTTTAGATTTGCTTTGAGAGAATCTTTAAACCTCTTTTGTTGACCACCAGCATTACGCTTTCCATTTTTAAGTTCATAATAGAGTAGTCTCTTTGGAAGACGATCGTCAGGCATCCGCACAACATGACCAGTCCAACAACATTGAAGAATCATTGCTTCGACACGGGTGATATTTGCTTCTTCCAGATCAAGGGAAGGAATAGTACCACTGTATTCCGCTCTGGTCAGACCTCACCTGGAATACTGTGTCCAGTTCTGGGCACCACAGTTCAAGAAGGATACTGACAAGCTGGAACGTGTCCAGAGGAGGGCAACCAAAATGGTCAAAGGCCTGGAAACGATGCCTTATGAGGAACGGCTTATGGAGCTGGGTATGTTTAGCCTGGAGAAGAGAAGGTTAAGGGGTGATATGATAGCCATGCTCAAATATATAAAAGGATGTCATATAGAGGAGGGAGAAAGGTTGTTTTCTGCTGCTCCAGAGAAGCGGACACGGAGCAATGGATTCAAACTACAAGAAAGAAGATTCCACCTAAACATTAGGAAGAACTTCCTGACAGTAAGAGCTGTTCAACAGTGGAATTTGCTGCCAAGGAGTGTGGTGGAATCTCCTTCTTTGGAGGTCTTTAAGCAGAGGCTTGACAGCCACCTGTCAGGAATGCTTTGATGGTGTTTCCTGCTTGGCAGGGGGTTGGACTGGATGGCCCTTGGGGTCTCTTCCAACTCTAGGATTCTATGATTCTATGACACTGATATTAGTTTGCCTGTCTTCCCAAGTGATGTGTAAAATTTTTCGGAGACACTGTTGATGGAATCTTTCTAGGAGTTGGAGATGGCGTTGATAAGTGGTCCATGTTTCACAAGACACAGTAAGATTGGTAGTACAATAGCTCTGTAAACAAGCATTTTGGTTTCCCTGCGAAGATCCCCGTCCTCAGACACTCTGCACTTCAACCGGGAGAAAGTCACACTTGCGGAGCTCAGGCGATTTTGGCATCAATGTCGGCCCTTGTGGAAAGATAACTGCCCAGGTAGGAGAAGTTGTGCTTCTAAAAGCATGGCGTCTTAGTGGGAAGGGACCCCCAAGGCTCATCTAGTCCATCCCCCTGCAATGAAGGGGTCACAGCTAAAGAAGACCTGGCAGAACCCGACAGGAACTGAGCCAAGAGTGAGAAGGCTGGCTGTGAGGCTGCAGGTGGGGAGGGCAGCATCTCCACCTTGGGGGGCTGGCAGAGGGGGTGGGGCACAGGCAGCATGCAACCTGCTTGTGACCCCAATTCTGTGCAGAAGACTGCTGGGTGTGCATCCGGGGTCCACATCGTACGCCGTCCAGAGTGGGACTGGCATGTATTTCTGAGCCAGACATCAGGGCCACCTGCGGGCTGCTCAGGAAGAATTGGGGCCTCTCTCGCACACGGACAGGAACATGCTGCATTCCTAATTTGAGCTCTCATGTCTCTCAATGTTCCTCCCTAGAAGGAATAAAACCTTGCACTTCTGCGGCCGCAGCAGGACAGAGGGAAAGCCTCCTAAGCTAAAGGTAGCTGCTGGGGAGGAAGTCCTACAGAAGACCGTGAGGCCGGCAGAGGATCAATTACATGGCCAAAGCCTTGATCAGTGTTGGGGGGTCCTCTGCATTGGGTTCGCATTGAGCCAGGCCCTCCCAGGCAGCCGCTGCCAAAGGACGTGGAGGAACAGCGCCCTCTTCAGGCCTAGGCTATATAGCAGCACGGAACGAGGAAAATTCCACCTGCTTGCCCTCCAGCAGCCCTCCTGGTTGCTCTCGAGTAGACACAGCAGAGACAGAGCAGCTGGGTGTTCCTGGTTCAGGTTCTTGGAAATGATATGCAGTTGAAAAAGAAAATTAAGGAACCGGGGGTGGGGAAGAAGTCGTGGGATTCTGAGAATCCCATTTCATGGATTTGATATTGTTTTTATTTACACTTTTCTTTGTTGTAGTTACTATGTTTGTTGTTGTTTGTCTTTCCTTTCTGTTATGTGTGTGTGTGTGTGTATAGCGTTTCTTGCTCCGTCCGAGCGGCTTCCCTGCATTGCTGCAAGTGCTTCCCTGCCTCTTGTAGGCTCTGCACCCCCTAACTAGCACCCCCTTCACCCCGTAAGACCAGAAGGAGAGCTTTGCAGCAGCAGGGCCAGGCCCAAGCAGGGGATTGCATCCGGTCCAGGATCCTGTCCTCACAGCAGCCAACCAGCAACTCTCCTTGCCACTCCTAGCAACAGGGATTCAGAGGTAGGCTGCTCCTGGTCGTGGAGGTTCTGCTGTCTCAGTCTATCTCCGTACACAGAGCTCCACTGGATCAGGTCTGGGGCTCATGTGGTGCAGCAACCTCTTCTCCCAGTGGACAACCAGGTGTGCCTCAAATGGACATCGCAAGTAGATCTCCCCCCCTGCGAGTCCCAGGAAGTGGCTTCATTCAGAGACTCATCCATGAGTCCCCCCGGCTCTCATGGGCTGATTCCAAGGGTGCTTCCAGACAGTCGTCAGGCTGAGAGTGAGAGTGAACTGCGAAGGAAGAACTTCAGGCTGTGCTTATGCAACAAACTCGCCTTTTTATTTTTTAGAAAAATCAAGGTTTGTTAGGGGCGACAGGAGAGTGCTCTGGAACAGGGCAGGCTTGAAGTGATGCAGGATCAACTGGATCATTTCTCTGCCTGCTTTGCCGCCTCCACCACAGGCAGAGAAGCAGCGCTGGCATCAGCGCCCATTTTGGGCAAGATCGCGAGAGAACCGGCACGCTCCGCAAGATCTCGTGCCATTTCAGACCAGATTCTGGCACCGCTTCTGTGCTGGTGGCGGAGGTGGCAGGCCGCCCGGCCACGCATGGGGCTGCCACCTCAAGGGGTTCTGCTGCCCGAGGCGGCCGCCGGAGTCTGCCTAATGGCAGAGCTGGCTCTGGCCCCCCAAGCTTTGTCCAAACAGCAGCAGCCAAGGCCCTGCGCCTCTCCGTCGGCCAAGGAATCCTGCCCTCTGGGCTGTCCCTTGCCACTGCTAATGGCACCCGCAGACGTGGCAACCTCTTTTCAGACACTCGGCCCGCGGACAGGCTCTTCGTGGCTCACAAACGCCGGGTTGCCGTAGGCCGCCCCAAAGCCAGCCACGCGAACCACGTCGGAGCTTGCGGAGTCGGTTCGGTTGAGGGGCGGCCAAGAGGGGTCCCTCTCCAGGGCCCTCCGCAGCTTCTTGTAATGGCTCCTGGACTGGTACCCAGAGACTCTCTTCAGAAGCGCCCACAAGGCTCTGTTCTCGATGATGGCCTCCTGCACGAGAGAAGCGGGGATCAGGCCCTTGTGCCGGAATAAGGCAGAGCAAGCAGAACGGAAGCCTCAGGAGGCTCCATATTCATATAATAATAATAATAATAATTTTTGTGTGGGAATGGAGTGATTGCTTTTGCTTTTGTTATTGAGTCATGTGTTTTGTGTTTTCATCTTGCATGTTTATGCTGTAAACCGGCCTGTGTCCTTCGGACGAAAGGCCGTTAGCATAAAGCTGATAGATATAGATAGATAGATAGATAGATAGATAGATAGATAGATAGATAGATAGATAGATAGATAAAATTTATCCATAGCCTGCCTTCCCCCCAGCCCAGGAATCAAGGCAGCTTCTGCAGATAAAACAGAAAGAGCCAAAAACTGAGACGACAATGAAAACGTAACTGAACACGAGCAGAATTAAAATACAGTGGTACCTTGGTACTCGAACAACTTGGCTCCCGAACGCCGCAAACCTGGAAGTAAGTCAAAACAAAATAAAAAATAAAAAAATTCCTTCCAGTAGCACCTTAGAGACCAACTAAGTTTGTTCTTGGTATGAGCTTTCGTGTGCATGCACACTTCTTCAGATACCTGCATGCACACGAAAGCTCATACCAAGAACAAACTTAGTTGGTCTCTAAGGTGCTACTGGAAGGAATTTTTTTATTTTTTATTTTGTTTTGACTGTGGCAGACCAACACGGCTACCTACCTGTAACTGGAAGTAAGTGTTCTGGTTTGCGAATGTTTTTTGGAAGCCTAATATCTGATGCAGCTTCCGCAGCTTCCAATTGAGGGCAGGAAGCTCCTGCAGCCAATCGGAAGCCGTGCCTTGGTTTTCCAACCGTTTTGGGAGTCGAACGGACTCCCGGAACGGATTAAGTTCGAGAACCAAGGTACCACTGTATGGATTTCAAAGAGATCTGTTCAAAACCCAGGCAGCCACGATAACTGCAGTTGGGAAGAAACCTCCTTGCCGTTCTTGGGGTTCAGCAGGGACAACCCCCATATTGTGGGATGTGGAACACATAGCAGTCAAGTACAACATTCCTAGAGTGGACATGCAAGGGGATGCTTGGTTCAGCCAGTAGAAAAACTTCCTGTTTCCTCCTGGGCTGGGACAGACAGACTTTCTCTGCATGTGACCAGAGATGGGCGTGACCTTACCTGTCCAGGTAACACAAAAGGGCAAGGCACAAAGCCCCCCTCCCCGACTCCATTCCTCGTAGAAGCAACATCTCTTCAGCTAGAGATGCCCTGTTGGCTTCCAGCCAACAGAACACAAAGGAACTATCCCCTTATGCGATAGTTACAAAAGTATATACACATGGACTCTAAGTCTAATTTCAGGGATCCATCTGTGAACTGACTAAATGTGAGTAAACTTTTGTACTTTTTACACAAGACTGTGTCGTGTCTATTCTTTTTTTAAAAAAATAATGCAAATTGATACATTTCAGCTTATTTCCGTACAGGACAATATATTACTTATCTCACAATTTTACCCCTTCTCCCACCACCAATTCCCCCTTCCCCTTCGTATATAATACCTTCTAACTCGATTGGTTATTTTTCACCCCATTTACTTCCCTCCGACTCCAACTTGACTTCCTTCTAATATCTATATTACAATATTCTTGCATTCCAAATCTCTCCATAATCATATTATTCTCTTTTCCTTTACTAAATTTTTATGTTTATATTTTGTATCATAAACTTCATATTATTTAATCTAGGCATACTAGCATATCTCATGTCTATTCTTTTTAAGGGGGAGTTAAGGAGTTTACCAAGAGGGACGCGGGTGGCGCTGTGGGTTAAACCATAGAGCCTAGGGCTTGCTGATCAGAAGGTTGGCAGTTCAAATCCCCGCAACGGGGTGAGCTCCCGTTGCTCGGTCCCAGCTCCTGCCAACCTAGCAGTTCAAAAGCATGTCAAAGCATGAGTAGGTAAATAGGAACCGCTCTGGTGGGAAGGTAAACGGCGTTTCCGTGCGCTGCTCTGCTTCGCTAGAAGCGGCTTAGTCATGCTGGCCACATGACCCGGAAGCTGTACGCCGGCTTCCTCAGCCAATACGAGAGGAGCGCCACAATCCCAGAGTCGGTCACGACTGGACCTCATGGTCAGGGGTCCCTTTACCTTTAAAGGGTTTACCAGGAATCTTATATTGAGAGGCTAAAACTAGCCTGCAACAAGCTAACCGCTGAGCATTTTAAAAGGGGAATGTTAGATATCTAAATAAAGGAACTTGCCAGCGCAAGTTAGGAAGGATATTATTCAACAATATATCCTCTCTTGCCTCCCTGAACATTCCTGTTGTAGCATGAGTTAATGATTTCAGCAAGTGATTTCAGCTTTCTGACATAGCAGGCTTCTTCATGTAACAACTCTTTATTCAGGCAAACAAGACTGAGGGAACTGAGGGTAGGGAAGCTGCATTTATAGGGACAGAAGACTGACTAGGAAAAGATACATTTTGGAGGGAACAATCTCAAGCAATCACACAGCCCAGAGTGGCTGGGGAAACTCGGCCAAATGGGCGGGGTATAAATAATAAATTATTATTATAAATTATTATTGGTGGGAACCTGTTATTGGTAGTAACTGTTCCTTCTGGGACAGGAAGGCAGTTACTTTACCCTAATGTGATTACAGACAATAGTAATACAGATATGAGAACACTCGAAATCAATACACAACAATTCCCACACGTATCCCAAGAGGAGGAGGAAAGGCCTGGGCTCCCCCCTTCCCCCCCAGCAGCCCTTTGAGGTGGCCTTGAGCAGCCCTGGTGGGGGAAGCCGATGGACCCAACTCACCTCGACCACCAGGGAGACGGCGAAGGTGAGCAGCAGCAGACCCAGCAGGGACAGCCTCCAAAGGAAGGGAGTGCAGACAAGCTGGGGGGGGGGGCATGGAGGCAGAAGCAGGTCAGAGACATGGGAGGATGGAGGAGGAGAAGGCACATCCGTGGGGGGGGGGCACTGCCAGCCATGTCCCCTGCCAGGCATGCCCAGTCCAAAGACCCCCTTTCCATGCCCACTTTGCAGTCCCCCCCCACCTGCCTCTGGGATGCTCTATTTGACTCCAGTGACCAAGTCCTGGGCAGAGTTGCGTCCGTTGCTGTTATCAATTATTTCGATTTAATTTCATGTATTGCACTTATATACTGCCTTTCACCCCAAGGGCTCAAGGGGGTGGGCATGGCTCCCCCCCCCACAACAGCCCTGTGAGGTAGGGCCAGGCTGAGAGGCAGGGACTGGCCCAAGTGAGAGCTTGATGTGCGAGCGGGGAGGGGGGATTCGAACCTGGGTCTCTCCCAGGTACCTAGCCCAGCACACTAACTGCTAAGCCACACCAGCTCTCGTTAGCATGAGTGTTATAAAGATACGATTCTTCGTTTTTATGCTTGTTGTTAACCAATATCTATAAATCGCCTTCTCCACGTGTCTCAAGGCAATTTACAAAGGCATCGTAAAAACAGTTAAAAACTAGTGTTTTTAATAACAGTGCAAAACATAATGGAACGCAATTTCGCTTGCTTTTAACTCTTAAGGCAGAGGGAAAACTTCTGTTATGAGGCCACCTAGTGGCTGCCTTTGCACACTGCAGGTTGTTGAGCTGGCTTGGGGGCCACCACCTGCCCTGAATCTGGCCCTCGATCCACTCAGAGGTGGAGCTAATGATTAATTGTGCTGTTTTTAAAACCCCAGTTAAACATACGTCTGGGATGACAGAAAGGGAAGGAGATGCCCAGGGGATCAGATCCTGCGGTGGGGGGGGGGGGTGTTTGCTACTTTTTTTTTTTTTTTTTAACCTTTCTTTCTTTCATAAATTTTATACACTGCTGGACTTAAAAGGGGAAAAAACACTCTCAAAGTGGTTTATTAAAAAAAGGAAAAAATATTCCCAAAAATTCACAGTGCTTTAAAACGCGTGAAAAGTTAAAATGCAAACCAGGTTAAAATTCTAAATAGCTTCCTAAGCATCTGGGCAGGAGGATTATTTTACGGGGGTGGGGGGTGGGGGTGTTAGGCAGGGCCCCTCCCACATAGGAACCTTATAAGCTGCCTCAAAGAGGGCTCTGCCCACAGTGGCTCTGCAGGGCTTTGGGCAGGGGTCTCATGCCAGGCCTACTGGGAGACCCCCAGAGGGGCAGCGGGAGGGGGGGGCAAGGGATGAGCTGCGGCACTTGGGGCGGGGGGGGGGCATTTCTACTCACATCCATCGTGGCATAGAGACCGTCGATGTGGGCAAAGAGGAAGAAGAGGCAGGTGCCCAGCTGCGCCGCCAGGGCCAGGACGAAGACATCTGGAAGGAAAAGGCGGCTTGGGGTGAACCCTTCGGGGAGGGAGGGGGCACAGAGCCATGGAACTGGAGAGTCGAGGGGGTCCCCAAGGGTCACCTAGCCCAAGCCCCTGCAATGCAGTTGAGAGAGTGCCTCCGGGAGCAGCCTTGTTTTCTGGGTGGGATCTGAACGGAGGGATTTGAAGACCAGGAAGGAGAATCCAGATACAGATTAGGAAGAGCTTTCCAGAAGGAAGAGCCATTACACAGTGGAAGGGTCTCCCTCGGAGGTGGCAGACTCTCCTTCCTTGGAGGTTTTTAAGCAGAGGTTGGGTGGCCCTCGGTCATGGATGCTTCGGCTGAGATTCCTGCGTTGCAGGGGGTTGGACTGGATGACCCCTGTGGTCCCTTTCAACACTGCGGTTCTGTGGTTCTGCTGTTCACTGGGTCTTTTTAAACAGAGGCTGGATGGCCCTCTGTCACAGATGCTTCCATTGCAATTCCTGCGTTGCAGGGGGCTGGAAGAGAGGACCCCACGGAGTCCCTTTCAACTCTTCAATTCCATGATTCATGGTTTAGATCAGGAGTAGGCAACGCAGGTGGCGCTGTGGGTTAAACCACAGAGCCTAGAGCTTACTGATCAGAAGGTCGGCGGTTCGAATCCCCGCAACGGGGTGAGCTTCCGTTGCTCGGTCCCTGCTCCTGCCAACCTAGCAGTTCGAAAGCACGTCAAAGTGCAAGTAGATAAATAGGAACCGCTCTGGCGGGAAGGTAAACGGCATTTCCGTGCGCTGCTCTGGTTCACCAGAAGCGGCTTAGTCATGCTGGCCACATGACCCAGAAGCTGTACGCCGGCTCCCTCGATCAATAAAGCAAGATGAGCACCGCAATCCCAGACTGGACCTAATGGTCAGGGGTCCCTTTACCTTTACCTTAGGCAACCTAAAGCCTGTGGGCCAGATGCGGCCCAATCACCTTCTCAATCCGGCCCACGGACGGTCTGGGAATCAGCCCTCAGCACCTTCTGACGCGGCACAGGATCTGGCCTTTGCGTCCATCCCAGGGCACCTCTGGTTTTGTGTGTGTGTGTGTGTGTTTGTGTGTGTGTGTTTTAAATTAATCTTTATTGGTTTAAAACAGGGGTAGGCAACCTAAGGCCCATGGGCTGGATTCAGCCCAATCACCTTCTCAATCTGGCCCACATACGGTCTGGGAATCAGCGTGTTTTTACATGAGTAGAATGTGTGCTTTTATTTGAAATGCATCTCTGGGTTATTTGTGGGGCATAGGAATTCGTTCATTTCCCCACCCCAAAATATAGTCCAGCCCACCACATGGTCTGAGGGACGGTGGACTGGCCCATGGCTGAAAAAGGTTGCTGACCCCTGGTTTAGAGTCCTAACCGAACATGCCAAAATAAAAATGGACGGAGTTGTCCAGAGGCCGACCCAAAGGGAGAGGACTTGCGATGCTTCTGGAAGGCGGGGAGGGTCTGGATGCAGCCCACCTCCGACTCTCGGGAGGGAGGGGAGGTAGGCCCTCCGATGGGGATTCTGGCTCTTGCGCTCTCCGTGGGGCCACTTCTCTCCCCGCCCGCAGCCCCACCAGCCGGCCTCGTTCCTCTTACAATTTCTGTACACGGGTTGCCTGAAGGGCTTCCCCTTGGAGAAGACCAGAGCCACCAGGAGGCAGTTGAAGGTGGAGAGGAGCCACACGGTGGTGTTTTCGTAGCTCTTGTAGCCGTTGTCCACATCGGCCTCCATCCGGTTGTTGGGCGAGGCAGGAAACTCGGCGTCACTTTGGTTCCTGGGAGAGCAAGCGCTGAAAAGGACCCCAGGGGATGGAGTCAGGGACGCCGCAGCCTCTGGCCGCGAAGCCAGCTTTCTCCGCCCCACCTCCCCCCCAGGAGGGTCCCCCAGCCCATCTCCAGGCAGGATCAAGGCCTCCCTACCTGCGGAGGTCTCGGGTGGAGTACCAGGGCTGCTTCTGCACCAGGACGAAGCCGCAGCCCTGCATGGCCAGGCTCAAGAGGAGGTTCAGCACCAGGGAGAGCAGCAGAGGCGGGGAGGTGAGCCGGGCGGGGGGCCGGTGAGGAGCCAGCTTGGGGTGGGCATGATTCAGGCTCACTGCAAAGAGAGAGGCGGGCGATGGGGGAACGTCCCTGGGGCAGCCAGAAAGGCCAGAGGGGCTGGCATCCTAACCGGCGCCCGCTAGGAAGGAAGAGCTTACTTGTCATGCCCACGAGAGTGCTGATGGCCAGGTCTTGGAACAAAAACTGGTAATTCCCAAAGGAGTTCAGTTGCTGAAAGAGAAGAGGAGCAGGAGGGAGCTGGGTTGAGGTTCCAGGGCCCAGGCACCCTGTCAGGTTCGCTAACGGTTGCTCATGAGTAAAGACCAAGTCCGTCTTGCCTTTCAACTATTTTATTGTGCACAGTATGTACAGTGCGGAGCTATCCTAAAACACGACCATCTAGTCACTAGCAGAATCCGGAAGTGCCCCCCTCCTGTTGTGGCGCCAACACCAGAGTCTCGGCACCCTCAAGTGCCACCTCCTTTCTCCCCTGACCCTTCTGCGTAAAGCAGGCGCCAGAAACGGTGTCTCCCCCTCGGAGTGGGTCTGCTGAGCGGTGCTAGGTCTCTCTGCATCATCCTGGAGACCTCTTCCCACCTGGCTCCTCCCTGGTGACTCCCCCCCCCCCCAGGGTGGAGCTGGCAGACTCACTGGGAGATGTGTCCATCGACAACAGAGGCTGAGGCTGCCTCTGACTGGCAGGGGAGGGCACGTCCCTGACATCCCCCCCAACGCCCGGCCCACAACTGCACACCAAACGGAGCCACGGGGCCCCTTCTACCGGTATGCTGGCTAGAAAGGGGCCCTGGAGCCAGAGGGCAGCACCCAAACCAATGGATTTCAGTTGTGAGGAAGGACATTTTGACTCGACATCGGGAAGAACTTCCGGAGGGTAAGAGCTGTGGCACAGACTCCCTCGGAAAGTGGTAGAACTCCTTGGTTTGGAGTGCGGCCGCTCCCTTGCCCTCAGGACGAGGCATGGAGGACACCCGCCCATCGGAGAGATTCCCCCCTTCCCCGTGTCCTCCCTTCCCCTGGCCCCATACCCAGTAGAGGAGCAGGACTCCGAGGTATTGGATGGTGCTGTAGAGAGCCATGTATTTGAACATGCAGAAGGAGGTGACGAGGGCAGAGCGGCCTTGCCTGCGGGGAGGAGAGGGAGAAGGGTTGGTAAAGAGGGCCTTGAGAGGCCTGCGTTGCAGCGGGGTTGGACTAGAGGACCTTTGGGATCCCCTCCAACTTTACAGTTCTATGACTTAGACAACTGGGAACCAAGCAAAGGAGGAGAGTGGGGCTTCTTGGGAGGTTTCAAGCCCCCTGTGCCAACCTGCGCCAGCGCAGCACCCCCACTCTGCGTTCCCAGGGGGAGAGATGGCCCCACCTCCCCCACAGGTCTCCTGGGGCTCACCTGATCAGCTCTGGGACGCACTCGATGTTGGGGGTCTTGGAGGTGAAGGGAGACGCCACAGAGGCCTCCTGCTCAGAGAGGGAGATGCCGGCATGGGCCACTTTCAGGGCCTGGAAGAAGAAGAAGAGTTTGGATTTGATATCCCGCTTTAGCACTATGCAAAGGAGTCTCAAAGCAGCTAACATTCTCCTTTTCCTTCCTCCCCCACAACAAACACTCTGTGAGGTGAGTGGGGCTGAGAGACTTCAGAGAAGTGGGACTAGCCCAAGGTCACCCAGCAGATGCATGTGGAGGAAAGGAGACACGAACCCGGTTCACCAGATTACAAGTCCACCGCTCTTAACTACTACACCACACTGACTCTCTGTTACTGAAAGGCAATAGCAGCCCAGTCTCAGGACTTGGGACAAGGAACGGCATGCTTGCTGTGCAGGAACACCAGGGCGACCGAAATGCTCTGAGATGCCACCACCAAGACCCCAAACACTCACCCACCCACACACACACACCCCTGGGCTGGAACCCCTCGAAGCAGTTGGCAATACTCTGAGGCTGCCGTGGGGGAAGGAACTGTGCGGCAGGGCGGGGAGTTTATTTTAGTTAGCTCAGTTGGTAAAGCATGGGACTCTTAATCTCAGGGCTGTGGGTTCAAGACCCGCGTTGGCTAAAAGATTCCTGCCTTGCAGGGGGTTGGACTGGATGACCCTCAGGGTCCCTTCCAACTCAATGATTCTATGATTCTTGGTTGTAAAAATAAAAATGAAAACAGCAACAAACCACAAAGCAAAAAAAAGACAACGCAAGTAAAATTATCAATAAGATAATTATGGTTATATAATGGATAAGGGTAAAAGATGCAGTAAATTTAATGGAACCGAGGGAGGGAGGGCGGTCTAAGGGTTCGAAAGAACTCCAAACTTTATGGTTTGAAATGGTTTTGTTTTAGATGTATACAATTTTTCAAAAACTTAAAATAATAATAATATAAGACTTCTGAAAAGTCAAAATAGCAGCAGACCAACAACAGATTAAATCTTGCACTGATTTTCCCAGCACCTGAACAGGCTTGTCTAAGCAAGAGTGCTTTAAGTGGGCACCCAAAAGTGAATTGCAGAAGCGCCTGGCGGATATCCATCGGCAGGAAGTTCCAAAGTGCAGGCTGCCCTCAAAGAGGAGGGCAGAGCAGCAGGTCCATGGGCATCCCTGGGCAAAACAGGCCTTTGCAGCCCAGGAGGGAGAAAGGGACTGGGAGCTCCAGCTGCAGGTTCTGCTGAGGAGCAGCCCATGGGCACGGAGGTGGCCCCCGCTCTCAGCCTTGCTCAGGAGGACCAATTGCAGGTGACATTTGCCAGCGGCTCTGGTCCGCCCTGCACCTAGAATCATAGAATCCTAGAGTTGGAAGAGACCACAAGGGCCATCCAGTCCAACCCCCTGCCAAGCAGGAAACACCATCAAAGCATTCCTGACAGGTGGCTGTCAAGCCTCTGCTTAAAGACCTCCAAAGAAGGAGACTCCACCACACTCCTTGGCAGCAAATTCCACTGTCAAACAGCTTTTACTGTCAGGAAGTTCTTCCTAATGTTTAGGTGGAATCTTCTTTCTTGTAGTTTGAATCCATTGCTCCGTGTCCGCTTCTCTGGAGCAGCAGAAAACAACCTTTCTCCCTCCTCTATATGACATCCTTTGATATATTTGAACATGGCTATCATATCACCCCTGAACCTTCTCTTCTCCAGGCTAAACATACCCAGCTCCCTAAGCCGTTCCTCAGAAGGCATCGTTTCCAGGCCTTTGACCATTTTGGTTGCCCTCCTCTGGACACGTTCCAGCTTGTCAGTATCCTTCTTGAACTGTGGTGCCCAGAACTGGACACAGTATTCCAGGTGAGGTCTGACCAGAGCGGAATACAGTGGTACGATTACTTCCCTTGATCTAGATGCTATACTCCTATTGATGCAGCCCAGAATTGCATTGGCTTTTTGAGGCCTGGAAGAGGCTGGCCCCTCCCCGGAGATGATGGAAGGTTTCGAAATATAGTTCAGTACTGACCCCGCAGTCGTTGGCACCGTCTCCGCACATGCCCACGAAGTAGCTGGGAAAGGAAAAGGGAGAAAGTCACACAAAGACACACAAACACACCCAGAAAGGGCTCACCCAGACTTCCTTTTGCATCGTCTTTCTCGGCACAGCCTTTGTGCTTTAAAGCTCCGCGTCTGAGCAGAGTGTTTAGGGTTTTATTTTTTTATTTTTTGCCCTGGGAAACCCGCCATCAGAGCAAACGGCAACGGGGTTTTCGGCAGATGGACATTTGCTCCGATTCAGCGGTAAAACGGTTTTTTTTGCGGAGGACAGAAACCAACCCAAGCCAAACACAGAGCTTTAAAGCCTGTTGCTGGAAAGCGCAGTGCAAAAGGAAAGTCTGGGTGAGCCCAAAATCACGCGGGTCGGGCAAGTCGTTGGCACAACTTCTGCCTCCTGAGCAGAGAGTGGGAAACTCTAGCAGGAATGTTGGCACAGAAGCCCATTAACAGTTGCTAATGTTTCCAGGCACTTGTACAAAAATCAGGAAAGCCAACCAGATGGTATAGATACAGATTTAATTCCAGCAATGTTTAATTGTCTTTTAATTATTCTTCCCCCCCTATGTTTTTAGCTTCTCTTATTTTTATCTGTAAGCTGCCTGGAGTAAATATATAATATATAATAGAATAGAATAGAATACATAATGATCTAGAGCAGCCTCATCGCATTCCCTTTGCTGCAGCCAGGTGGCAATAATAGCTCAAGAAATGTTCTAAGTTTTCTAGAGATGGCAGATCGTGGCTTAAATTCTGGAGGTTTTGAAGGGCACCTTAAGGTGGTTCTCCAACTCCATGTTTTATTCTCACAACAACCCTGTGAGGTAGGCTGGACCGAGAGTGGGCGACCAGGCCACCTCCCACCCGGTGGGCTTCAGGGCTGAATGGGGGTTTGGACCCTGGCATTTCTCAGCGCTCTAACCACTGTGCCATGCTGCCTCCCCACCCCTACTGTGTGTCTCCTGAACTGGGGCTCACTCACTCCATCTTCTGCAGCTCCTGCACCAGGCTGGCCTTCTGAGGCGGAGACATCCGAGCAAACACCGTCCCGTCCAGGAGAAGCTGCGGGGAGAAAGAGGGCGCGGAGCACAGGTCCACTCTCAGGGGCAGGCTGGAGAAGGAGTCGGGCGCAGCAGCTTGTGCCAGCACCCAGGCCTGGCTAGATCCGACCAGCCTCCTTGGAAGCACGGCATGGAGCGCAGGGTGCTGCCTTGTTCCAAGTCAGATCATTGGGCCATATTGCCCGCTCAACTGGCAGCAGCGGCTCTCCCAGCCCTACCTGGAGATGCTGCCGGAGAGGACAGAACCAGGGGCCTTCTGCATGCCAAACAGGCGCTCTATCTGTCTGAATGTGCTTCGCTCCCCCCCCCAACAGGCGCCCCAGGGGTCCCAACTCACCTTTGGGAGCAAGTTGCTGAAGTGCTGACTGAGGACCTCATAGGTCCTCCCATCCAGGCAGAAGTGGTACGTGTCCCTTCCAGGATCAGGCCCTCTTCCTCCTCCCCCTTCCAGGTCTCTCTCCTGCAAAAGAGGAGGAAGGAAAATGGCAACTCCTCCTTCTGGCCTCAGACCAGGATCCCACCCGGCAGAGGCAGGTCACCCAGAATACATGGAATTAGCATATATGACCGGGGGGGGGGGGTGTATGAACAATATCTAAAAGAACAGCGTCCCCTATAAAAACTTTAGAATGCTTCAAATAACTCTCGAATTGAAATAAGGTAAAAAGAATACAAACAAGATTTAGTATAGATCAAATCCATTGGGAAATCAGAGGCAAGGAATCGAGGAAGCAAAGGACCCAGATCCAGGAAGGCGGAAGTTGATGATGGAAATATTTGTGTGCATTTGGGAAGCAGTGTTACATACTTTTGTACTGTATATTTTTCCCCCTTTTGTATAATTTTGTCATGTCTTTTTTTCCTTCTTTGCTCTTTTTTATAAACTTTCATTGTGTGTATGTGCTGATTTTAAACCAGGGGGCAGCAACGTTTTTCAGCCGTGGGCCGGTCCACCGTCCCTCAAACCATGTGGGGGGCCGGACTATATTGGGGGGGGGATGAACGAATTCCTATGCCCCACAAATTACCCAGAGATGCATTTTAAATAAAAGGACACATTCTACTCATGTAAAAACACGCTGATTCCCAGATCGTATGTGGGCCAGATTGAGAAGGTGATTGGGCCGGATCAGGCCCACGGGCCTTAGGTTGCCTACCCCTCTTTTAAACCAATAAAGATTAATTTAAAAACACACACAAACCCCCCCCCAAAAAAAACCAGAGGTGCCCTGGGACGGACGCAAAGGCCAGACCCGGGGGCTCTGTGCCGCGTCAGAAGGTGCTGAGGGCAGGCAAGGCACCCCTGGAGCAAGGCTGGCCTTGGGACGTGCCCTCTTTCGCCTGGCATGCTTTGCACAGTCATCTGCTCTGCCAGCCCCACCCAAGATCCAGAAGCGGGGAGAAGGAACCCCCTCCAGGCCCTCCCCCCAAGGCCAAAGGGAGCCCCCCTCCGGACCCTCACCTCGGACTGGCTGTCGCCCTGGTCTTCTTTGCTCTCCTCCAGGAGCTTCCAGCTGACGGAGGGCGAGGGGAGCCCAGCCTGGCCACTTGCCTCCACAAGGATCACTCGGCTGCCCAGAGGAATCATGCCGGCATTTCGGGCGACGGTGATCGCAGTCTGAATGTTGTCGCCTGGAAAGTCAAGACAGGGGCATCACCCCCTGAGGGTTGGGATCTTGAGGTCCAGAGGGGGCACTCTGCACAAATTCTTCGGCTCTGCCAAGAGGAACAGGCTGCTCTCCTTCAGACTAAACGCCAGGAAGAACTTTCTGGCGGCAGGAAGAATTTTCAAATGTTTATTATGTTTTATACGCGTTGGAAGCCGCCCAGAGTGGCTGGGGCAACCCAGTCAGATGGGCGAGGTACAAATATTATTATTATTATTATTATTATTATAGCCGTTTGACAATGGAATGGGCTCCCTCGGAAGGTGGCAGGCTTTTAGACAGAGGTTGGATGGCCATCTGCCAGGGGGCTGGACTAGAGGACCCCTCCCAAATATACCATTCTATGATGGTGGGCAGTCCGACAGAGAGAAGACAATGACAAGGGATGGACTGGAGAGAGGCAAGCTGCGTATTCTTGCCCCAAGCTGAAGTGTCCCAGGTTGATTGGCCCACGTTATGGGTTCAAGGCCCTGCACAGCTGTGGAGCTTGAGGGGCGGCCTTGGGGTTGCTATGGGAATAAATGGAACGAGGGGTGTAAAGCACTTTGCACGCTGATTGGTGCTGGGGGGAAAGGACAGATATTCCCCGCCGCCTCTGGAGAGCTCTTACAGCTCAGGGGCCTTTGGAACTGGGACAGCGAACTCAGCACCAGAGGCGTAGCCAGCCCAGGTGGTACCCAGGGCAGAATATTTTTTGTCACCCCCACCACCACTTTGCCAGGGCACTGGCAGAGCTGCACCCAGTGGCATAGCAAGTCACCCCCACCCACACCCCAAAAATGATGGTGCCACTTTGCGAGGTGTGGGGTTTTGTATGTGTGTGTCTATTATCTCTTTTTTTTCCAATAAAGTAAACATTTTATTTAAACAAAAATAAAAAAATAAAGAAGTGTCACCCCCCTCTGATGGTGCCACTTTGTGAGGTGTGGGGGTTGTGTGTGTGTGTGTCTATTATCTCTTTTTTCCAATAAAGTTTAAAAAAAAATTAAAAATTTAAAAAAAATTTTTTTTAAAAAAAAAGTGTCACCCCCCCTCTGGGGTGGAACCCTGGGCGGCCCGCCCCCATCGCCCCCCCTTGCTACGCCCCTGCTCAGCACCGAAGGGATTCTTTCTCTGGCTTCCAGCACCCAGGCAGGAACCTCTTGGCCCCAACCAGCTCTCCCACCTGTGACCATCACGCTCCGGATGTGAGCGGCGCTAAGCTCCTCCAGGACGGGCCTCGTCTCGCTTTTCAGCCGGTTCTCCAGGATCAGGAGCCCCAGGAAGGTCAGGCCAGACTCCACCTGCTCCCTTGGGTGGAAGAAGCAGGCGGGTCAGAGCTGCAGAGATCCAGCTGGCCGCATCCTGAAGCGGCCAACCTGGCAGGGAGCAGAATGAGGCTCCCCTTGAACTAGGAGAGGAGGAGAATGCGAGAGGCCTCTGGCCAATGCTGGACCTGCGAGGCCCTTGGTCTGATCCTGCGGCAGAGCTCTTCTTGGGAGCCCTCCTGGATCAGGCCAGGGAGGGCTGCCCAGTCCGGCATTCTGCTCCCCACCGTGGGCAACCAGCTGCCTCCAGGGACCTCACCGCAGCAGCCATCCAACCTCTGCAGAAGTGGGCAGCCAAGATGACCAAGGAAGGAGATTCGGATGGTAAACAGAGAGGGGAACGGACCTCCCGGAGATGGCGGAGGGCTCTCCTTCCATGGAGGCTTTGAGTCAGAGGGTGGAGGGCTGCCTGTCTGCCAGGGTTTCTTGAGTTGAGATTCTTGCATCGCAGGCTTTTGAACTAGATGACCCTCAGGGTCCCTTCCGAGCCTGCAGTTTTAGGACTCCATGAGTTTTCAAGGCCCAAGAATCCAAATGTCTCCAAATGTGGAAATGGCAAGAGAGTGGGAACCAACCAACCGCATGGGTTTTGCTGTCTTAAAAAACAGGCAGCATCTCCAGCCTCGGAGGCGAGTTCTAACTCCTCAGGTGCTTCTACGGAGTCTGGGCTTTGCTTTCCGGGACCCGGGACTTTCTCCCAACTTCCTCTGGGTTTGGCTAGTTTTTAGAATGACCTCAAGCAGAGAGCCTTGGTCAGCACCCAGGGAATCCTGGACATATATCCATCTGTTGTTCCCCGTCGTCCTTGCAAAAGCCTTCCTTCCTTCCTTCTCCCTCTTTCTTTCACTCTTTCTCACCCCTTCCTTCTCTCTCTCTCTCTCTCTCTCTCTCTCTCTCTCTCTCACACACACACACACACACACACACACACACACAGGCTGTCTCTTTTACCTTGTCAGAAAAGCCACTTCCATTTCTGTCCGCAGACTTTTTTGGGCCAGCCCAATGACTCTGAAGCCCCGAGAGGTGTAGTGCTGGAGTTTGCTGGTGAAGGCGTCAGGCACTGGGGACGCAAGGACAGAAAGAGAGTCTGCTAGAGGTGCCCCCTCCAGCCCCGGGCCCTCACAGGCAGTGCCGGATTTACGTATAAGCTAAACAAGCTCTAGCTTAGGGCCCCACTCTCTTGGGGGGCCCCAGAAAATGTAAAGGAAAAAACAACAGGATGTACATTTCCAAAATATAAGATAAAAAACAAATAGAATAAAATCTACATCCAGCAACCGTGTTTTGTGTTGTGTCGGCTCCTATGATGTAAGTCATGGGCCCCGCCTGCTAGCCTGCTCCCTCAAATATCCCTGGTCTTCCCCTTTCTAGATATACCGTAGGGTGCCTCCATTCTGCATGGACTGGTTGCATGGCAACATGCACAGACGGCTTGAGATACCTACTTGGTCAGGGGTAGGCAACCTAAGGCCCGTGGGCCAGATGTGGCCCAATCGCCTTCTAAATCCGGCCCACGGGCGGTCCAGGAATCAGCGTGTTTTTCCATGAGTAGAATGTGTCCTTTTATTTAAAATGCATCTCTGGGTTATTTGTGGGGAATAGGAATTCATTCATTCCCCCCCCCCAAAAAAAATATAGTCCGGCCCATGGCTAAAAAAGGTTGCTGACCCCTGTACTGGGTCCTGAAATTACCATCTAGCATATATTCTACACGAAAAACAGTGACCATTTGTTGTTGACAAAGGACAGCTGGACATATAAAGGGCCCCGTTACCTTCAGGAGCTGAGGGCCTCATCCAAAACACATCACAGGGGCCGACCAGGAACCCCAGAGGGAAACCTGTGAGCAGGATCCAAGCCCCAGAGCACATCTCTTTCCAGCAACTGAGATTCAGAAGCATCGCTGCCTCCAACGGGGGAGGCAGAGCCAAGCCATAGGCGGTTGCACAGAACTGGGGGGTCGCCCAGGGAAGGGACCCCAAGCCTTTCCTGAGAGACCCTTCAGCCCATGTGCAGAGTGCTTGAGGCCAGAGCCTCTCCATTCCTCCATTTCTGCCTGCTGAGAAGGAAGAGCATCCCGGGACAGACATTAAAAAGCAAGATATTAAGCTTTTCCAATATGCAGTGACTGCGGCGAGAATGTTAATAGCACAGAAATGGAAGCAAGAACAAACACCGACAATAGAAGAATGGAGAATGAAATTATTGGACTATGCAGAAATGGACAAAATGACGGGGAGAATCCGAGAATAGCGGGACCAGAAGTTCATCAAAGACTGGACTAAATATACAGACTACCTAAAGGAAAATACTGAACTGAATACGTTGGTAGGACTACAAGAGGCATTGTAGATTAAAGAAGAAATATTGTTGTTAAATGTGAATTTATAGTGATAAGTTTTGAGTGAGATGTACGAAAGCAACGGTAGATATAAGAAATATAAGTCGAAATATAGAAATCATAAAGTCGCTTGGAAGGACTGAAGGAAGTCAAGGCTGTAAAAAGCCAAAAAGGTATAAGATGTGAAAAAGTATGTGTTTGTTACTATTGCAAAAATGCTATGAAAATAATAAAAATGAGAAGGAAGAGCATCCCTCCAGGGCAGGGCAGGATCGTGGTTCAGGGCAGGTCCCCACACTTGGCTAGCCAAGTCCCAGTCCTGAGAGGCCTCGAGAAGGTTCTCCGCAAAGACCATCCCCCCAAAAAATGGCATGGGGGGGGGAGAAGGGGGCAGTGCCTGCAAAGCTGTCGGTCACCTGTCTCTGGCCGGCAGAAGCTGACCACTCTCTCGGGCGCCCCCTTCATGAAGACGTGCCGCTCCCCACCAAACTCCTGGGCGACGACAGACATCCTCTGCAGGGCTGAAGAGAACGGGAACTGGCGTAAGATGGCCATGCCGCCCTCGGCAGCACCCTAGGGAGACAGGCAAGAGGAACAGGGCACCGAGTGCAGCGAGGAGGGAGGGGGGCTGCTGGCCAGGGGTCCCAGGTGCCCTGGAGCAACCGCAGGGGGCACGACTTGGATCGGGGCCGTGGCACTGCGGGAGGAGGGAGTTATTCAACCCCCCCACCCCACCCACAAAGAGCGTTTTCCCGATTATAATCACACACCCCAAAGCCCCCCTGACAGCCACTGAACCTGGAGAGCAAGGGCAGTGGTTCAAGTGCTGGACTTGGGTTCGAATCCTTGCTCCGCCCAGAAGCTCACTGGGGGACCTTGGGCCAGTCACTGTCTCAAAGAGATTCATTAATCCCAGATGAATGCAGAAGGGGAGAGAGACGGACTTCTGGGTGAGCAAGTGACACGGCCTGATCTGCCTGGCCCCCTCCTGACTCTTCCTGTCCAAGGTGAGTGACAGACACCTGGGCTTACCTGTTGGGCCTTGGCTCCCGGCCTGACTATCATGGCACCTGCCCATTCTCCATCTTCATTGCTGGAATCCTCAATTTCCTGTTTATTCAAATTAAAAGCAGAAGCAGAAGAGCTTTCAGATCCCAGTTGGATTAATGCAGCTTGAACTCATCTAAAAGTTAACTAGCAGATTTCAAAGAATGAACTAATCAGTCTGGGAACTTCAGGAGGGGAGATCCTTTATCCCTCACATTGATCCTTTCATATTTAATTCACCAAATTTGTATGCCGCTTGGTTGTGAAAAGATAACAACACATCAAAGTGGTTTGCAAAGAGAATGAAACAATGAAAAATGATAAGTAAAAACAACTGTTTAGAACATTCAAAAGATCAAATCAGCAGCAAACAATAAAAAACAGGTCAAAACATACATTCACATTCCCCTTGTCTGGGTGGCCTTGCCTGAACAAAAACCTTTTGAGCAGGTGCCAAAAAAAAGGTACGGGGAGGGGGGAAGAATCCTAGAACTGTAGAGTTGGAAGGGACCCCGAGGGTCATCCAGTCTGACCCCTGCAATGCAGGAATCTTTCGTCCAGAACTGGAGCAGGACCAAGGAATAACATCAACTCCTGATAACCAGAACACGGGAAGTCATCCAAAAATATTTAATTCGGAACTGAATAATTGGCTCTTTTGATTGTAGCATGATTTGGTATTGTATTAATGTGGCCTGCATTGGATTGTTATTAATGAAAAATTAATAAAAAGTATTTATTTTTTAAAAAGGAATCTTTTGTCCAACGTGGGACTCAAACCCACGACCCTGAGATTAAGAGTCTCATGCTCTTCCGACTGAGCTATCTGAAAAGCAGTCTCTACCAAGAGAGATTCCTGTGCCATTGAAGGGGAGAGCAGGGCCGAGGGATTCTCTCCTGAAGGAACCACTGAGTGCAAAGGGCTTTCCCACTGGCCTGGCCTGCCAAGCGGAGCTCCCCCTGCCCCCCCCCCAGCGCTGGCAAAAAAAACAACAACCCCGGGAGCCCCGAGCATCTGCACAGCAAAGAGAGAGCCTCACCCAGCCAGTTGCCTCGAACATCTTCAGATCCAGCGGATCTCCCTGGATCTTCCCGCCCAGGAGCACCAAGGAGTGGCAGCTGGCCATGGCTCCGCACGCCAGGCCCCAGGGCAGCGGGGGGCCGGAGGAGAAGCAGTGGGGGCCCTGGAAGCTGGGGGGAGAGAGGAGAGCAGGCGGCATGAGGCAAGCAGGGGACGGGCGGCCCAGGTGTGTTTCTGAGCCTGCGAAAGGTCTCCAAGTCAAGAATCACAGAACCGTAGAGCTGGGTGGGACCCCCAGGGGTCATCCAGTCCAACCCCCCACAACGCAGGAACCGCAGCATATTTATTAGTCATTCTAAACCACCCTGGAAACTTTGGGCTGAAGAGCCGCATGGAAATATGAGACGACGACAAGCAACACGTCAGCTAGTAATACACTGACATTTCAGTCTCTGTATTGTATTTGAATGTAATGGATTTCATTTTATATTTTTGCCAGCGGCTGGAGAATTATCACTGAAACAGTTCATTATCCTGTAAGAACTGTCCAGTCTGCTGCTGTGCTCGGAGCCCCTATTGTGATACTGGCTGTGGAAAGGCCTTCTGCCTCCATTGCATTGATCTTCGACAGTGACTTACCCCTCCTCTGCCATTCCTGTTCATGGAACATTTATTTAATTCCTATTAGTTTGTGACTCCACGCACATATTATACGTCTTAGGTTTATGAATTTTGAAACAGTATACAGTGGGCCCTCCAGATACGAATTAAATTAGTTCCGGGGGTCCGTCCGCAACCCGAAAGGTCCGTAGGTAGAGGCACTGCTTCTGCGCAAGTGCGCGGCGCAATTGAGCGCTTCTGCACACGCACGCGGCACGCTTCTGCGCATGCACAACGAAACCCGGAAGTATACACTTCTGGATTTGCCGAGTTCGTAACCCGAAAGTTTCATCTCCAGAGCAGTACGTAACTAGAGGGTCCACTGTAGTGTTATAAAATATATTGTCAGTATATTATTAGCCGATGCGTTTCTTGTCGCTGTTCAGAGTGTTCTGTTTTGCAACACAGGGGATTTTTTGGGGTGGAACTACGAGACAGGCAGGTACCTCTTTCCTCTGGCCAGGACCATCCCCCAGAGATCCAGTCCATCTTCGGTTAACGTGCCAGTCTGGGGAGGGGCAGGAGAATTGGTCAGAGGGTGCCAGGGTGGCAGGCAAGGAAAGAACAAGGCATTGCCAGACCTGATGCTGGAGGAGGAGGAGGAAGAGCCACAGGGGAAAGCGCAGCTGGCCTGAGGACCTTCCTGGGGGGGTCAGGGGCATCATCCACAGAGCACATCTGATCCCAAGGTGGAAGCTCAGCATGGAGGTAACCTCACCCCAGGGGCGTAGCAATGTGCGGATGTACTGTAAATCTAGGACCCAGGTGGCGCTGTGGGTTAAACCACTGAGCCTAGGGCTTTCCGATCAGAAGGTCGGTGGTTCGAATCCCCGTGATGGGGTGAGCTCCCGTTGCTCGGTCCCTGCTCCTGCCAACCTAGCAGTTCGAAAGCACGTCAAAGTGCAAGTAGATAAATAGGTACCGCTCTGGCGGGAAGGTAAAGGGCGTTTCCGTGCGCTGCTCTGGTTCGCCAGAAGCGGCTTAGTCATGCTGGCCACATGACCCGGAAGCTGTACGCTGGCTCCCTTGGCCAGTAAAGCGAGATGAGCACCGCAACCCCAGAGTCGGACACGACTGGACCTAATGGTCAGGAGTCCCTTTACCTTTACCTTTTTACTGTAAATCTGGCACTGCCCTGGGAGAGATATTCTCCTCCAGGAGCAGAAGCACTGCAGATCTGAAGACCAGTTGGAATTCAGATTTGCTTCCCCAAAGCATCTGACTGGACGCTGGACAGAAGAAGGGTGTTGCACTCAGCTGGGGGGGGCCACACTTGGACTGCTTGTGAACAACCTGCGGCTTCCTGCAAGAGCCTTGAAGATCCCCGAAATCCTCCAGGCCAAGGGGGCTTCCTCTCCCTGCTGACTCCTGCCAGCCCCCCAGCCGGGCTCCCCCTCCCTGCGCACCTTGTCGAAGCAGATGAGGTTCAGCTGCCCGCACACGTTGATCCTCTGGGGGCTGATGCAGAAGATCCCTTTTTTCTTCAGCCGCCTCTGGGTGTAAATGATCCCCGTGGTCAGCGCGGCTGGCAGGGCGGGAGGGACCGCAATGGTGATCACGTCCAGCGCCTTCTTCACCACCTCGCCAGCCTCCTCCTGACTCGGGGAAGGGAGCAGAATTAGCACCCAGAGCAGCAGGGCAGGTTGTAAAGGCCAGGTGAAATCCATGGCTCTTACCAGCTACAATGGCTATGCTCTGCGTCTACGGCAGTAATAATAATAATAATAATAATAATAATAATAATGGTAACAAAAACCAACCAACCAAAAAACATTCCTAATGATACCAACCAAGAAAGCAGCCCCCAAGTAGAGGGTTCAAAATTCAGGGGCCCCCAGTAGACACTGGCAGTAACACTGCTATATATACTGTATATACCGTATATATACACCCCGGTGTGTGGGTGGGTGGGTGTGTATCTGTTTTACAATTTAAAATACTCATTTTACATCCTTAAGATAGCAATGACTTCCCTTCTTCTCTTTCCATCGTTCATTTTACATACCATAAATCCCTGCATATTTTACAAAAACTATACCGATCAGTATTCCATTGTTGCATCCATCAAAACTTATTTACACTGTTGAATTTATCTTAGCGCTGCCAGCGTTTTCAGCTATACACACTTATTTCCCATATATTCAATAAACGTTTTCCAGTCTTCTCTAAACGTACATTCTCCTTGTTCCCTTATTCTATATGTTAAGTCTGCGAGTTCTGCATATTCTTTCAGTTTAAGTTGCCGCACTTGTTTAGTTCAGAACCTTGCTCAATTTCCAAAACACAGGCTGCCGTGGTAGCATGTATAAATAACCTTTTTTGACACCTGGCAATTTACCAGTAAGTCTGAGTTGTCCCTAACAGAAAGAACTCTGGGTTTTGGGGGGGGGGGGAAGTACTTTTAAACATTTTTTTCGATTCATTATGGATCGTTTCCCAATACTCTTTTACCCTTTGACAAGTCCACCACCCTGTTTAGGGGAACAAGGGCCACGTGTTTTCCTGTCAACAAATACAAGGAACAGAGGGAAAAGGGAAATGGCCACATGGGCAGAAGTTGGGATGTGTTTGGTAAAATAAAAGTCTCCTGCCTTCATTTTAACAGGAGATTCTTATGAACTTTTAGGCATCTCAGAGAAACCAGCAATGTGGTGCTGCCAGAAAAGTACTAAAACCAGAATGTCAAAACGGCCACGATGCAAAATGCTCATCTGTCACATCTAGAGGAAGATGATGGACTTTGCAGAACTGGCGAGGCTGACGGGGAAAATCCGAAACCAGCATGATCAAGCATTCCAAAAGGATTGCAGTAAATTTATACGACATCTGAAAGATTATTGTAAGCAATTAACAGCACTAGCAGGGGGGTCTGAAGACTTGTAATGAGAAATTTATTTAAATTTTGAGCCATTTCGTAATGAGTGTAATTAGAACTGGAAAACCTATAGAATGCAATGATATTATAAAGGTTAATTTTGAAAGCCATGAGGTGGAAGGGAAGGAAGTCGACAGGCTCAAAAGAGCCAGGAAGGTAAAGTAGATAATAATGATGTGAATGTATAATATTAAATGGAAAATATTATACATCTGTGCAAAGAGTGGCTCCCCAGTTTCCAAAGAGAGGGGTGTCTGAGTGGGGTTCCCCCTCCCCCAGAGGCATAGGAAGGTCAGGTGGCACCCGATGCGGAAAATTTCTTGTCACCCCCATACACACACACTTTGATTATTTTTTTTATTTTGTTTTTTGCCTGCAAAAATGGTTTTACGTTATTTCATATTTTCTTACAAAGGAATAATAATAAGTAGTAATAATAATAATAATTTTTTATTTATATCCTGCCCTCCCCGGCCGAAGTCGCACTCAGGGTGGCTATCATCAGATACATAACATTGGTATAAAATCAAACAATAATTAAATGACCTCCTAAAAACATGTCAAAATCAAATTAAAGTCTAATGAGATGGCTTTCCGCAGGGTTAGGGTTGGGAACAGTAAGTGCTCCACTGAATTGAAATTTCAGCCTTCACGACACAGGAAAACGGCCAAGTCAACAGCTATTTTCGTGGAGGAGGGTCAAGATATTAAGTGATATGCATGAAATTTCATATATAGCTATATAATCCCTAGTGTAGTAAGATACGACCTTTGGAGCAGGCATTTTCCAAAAAAAAAAGAAGTTTTTTATGAACCACCCTAGTAGGGCAGTAATTGTTCCTCGATAATTTGTCACCCCACTCCATGATGGAACCTGGGGCAGGTCGCCCCCCACTTCCTACGCCCCTGCCCTGGAAGATCCCACGGAAGATCCACTTTCTGGGCACCAACCACTCACCCCATTAAGGACAAAGACGCAGACGGCATAGACCATCCCGATGGCCGCGATCCCAATGAGGCACATGAGGAACCGGATGCCATCCCTGTAGAGGCGGAAATTCAGGGGCTTCGGGTACAGAATGGACCTCACCAGGTCGCCTTTCGCTGTGTTGAAACCTGGGAAGGCAGAGCAGCAAAAGCTGAGAAGAGCCTGGGCTGGATGAGGCCAGTGGCCCACCCCGTCCAGCACCCTGCTCAGTCTCACAGTCTTCTCAGTGGGAAAAACCTGAAAGCAGGATCTGAGCACAAAAACAACTCTTCCTGCCTTTGTTTTCCGGCAACGGAGATTTGTGGGATGTGATCCATGAGAGGCATCAAGTCCAGCATTCCTTGAAATGCTAGAGAAGACATGCGGGGGAATGTCTGGTCCAGCCACTCGAAAACTTCCTGTTCCTCCTGACTGGAGCATCCTTCCTTTTGCATGTGACAGAAGGTGGGCGTGGCCTTACCTGTCCAGGTAACAAAAGGACGAGTCACGCAGCACACCTCTCTCTCTTTTGACTTCCTTCTTCGTTTGACCAGCTTTTAGCTAGGACTGCTCTGCTAGCTCTCAGCTAGCAGAAGCACAGGGGTTATTCCCCCATATGGGGTAGATCCACATGTACATATTTGTAACTAAGTCTGCCTTCAGGAATCCAGCTGTGAACTGATGTGAGTAAACTGCTTTTATTGACTTTGAATAAGATTGTGGCGTCTTTATTCTTTTAAGAGGGATTCAAGGGAACTTACCAGGAACGTACAATTCAGTCTAAGACAGACTGAATTGTGTAATAGTGAGAGGCTCACACGAGCCTGCAACCAGCTATCTGCTGTGCATGTTAAAAGGGGAATGTAACTCTGCTAAGTGAAGGAACTTGCTAGCACAAGTTAGGAAGGATATTAATAAACAATATATCCTCTCCTGCCACCCTGACCATTCCCACAGGATTCAGAAGCATGGCTGTCTCATATAATAATGTGATGCAATGTAATAATATCTGGGGGCAAACCAACAGCCATCCTGGCTAGTCTTCTCTTCCTCCATGAATTTGCACAATCATTTTCTAAAGCCATGGAGATGAGTGGCCGTTGCTGCCTCCTGTGGGAGGGAGTTCCACAGATTAACTAGAGCACCCAAAATGCAAACAGCAAAAGGGGAGCCTCAACGCCCCACAGCTCTGAGTTACAAGTCCCGAAATGTGGGGCTGGGCTGAGGGTGGGGAGTTTGGGGGTGCAGCTCCAGAAGTGAGGGTTCAGGGCAGAAGATGAGAAGCGGAATAAGGAGATAGTGGAGGCTGGGTTTCTCTGAATGGTTAATTGATGTACGATTTTATTTTTTTTTAATACGGTTTTTGCTCTATGCCTTTATAAATATTTGCATATATGCATATAAATATTTTTGTAGATGAACGAAAGAAATAAACCTTGGCAAGATGTCTTCCCTTTGACTCCTCCTGTATGGATTGGGCTAGGAAGACTTATGAGGGCAGAATCCCACCTTCTCTCTCTTTGCAGACCCAAACACCAGGACTCCACCATGTGCTCAGGCGAAGGGGAGGGGTACATGGGGTGACAATGATGCCAAGGTGCCTTGCAAAGGTGAAGGGAGAATGTCCACGGGGGGGGGGGGTCGGTCATGTTAGGGCCCCTGGTGCACTCCCCGTTCAGATCTGGTGCCTGGACTGGGCCAACCCAGAGGCCTCTCTCCACTGACCTTAGGGACAGAGGAGAGAGGGAACGAGATGGCTGTGAGCCCCCCCCCCCATCAGGGATTCCTGAGCTGTGATTCCTGCATTGCTGGGGGTTGGGTTGGATGACCTTTGGGGGATCCCTCCCAACTCTACAGTTCTACAATCCAGGAGGTGACAGGGTGACCCCCCCCCCGGCCTCCACACGCGGCCGTGCTCCCGGTCAATGCTGTCACCCACCGGTCCGCAGAACGACGGCTCTCACTGGACCCTTGGCCTGGATGACTTCCGTCCCGCAGAAAAGAAGGTGTCTCCGGGAATCCTCAGCACAGCTCTCTCGCCAAGGCTGGGCGCTGCCCCGGTCGTCCCCGGACAAGCAGGTCTTTGTGACTGGAATACTCTCTCCTGGAGGAGAGCAGACTTGCATTAAAGGGGCAATGGGTTGGACTAGAGGACCTCTGGGAATCCCTTCCCAGTTCTAGGATTCTGTGCACGGCCGGATTGACGTATAAGCTAAACAAGCTCTAGCTTAGGGTCCCACTCTCTTGGGGGCCCCCAAAAAAATTAAAGGAAAAAACACTGGCATGTACATTTCCAAAATATAAGATAACAAACAAATAAAATAAAACCTACATACAGGAAGCGTGTTTTGTGTTGTGTTGGCTCCTATGATGTACCGGTAAGTCATGGCCCCCGCCTGCTAGCCTGCTCCCTCAAATATCCCTGGTTTGCTCCTTTCTATATATAGGGTGCCCACATTCTGCTATTTATAATTATTTGTAGTTTGCATCATATATTTACACCTCTTATTATTTCATGTTATAGCAAGTTTCTAGAGACTAGATGGTGAGTCTTTATAAATTGTGTTTCCAAAGGAACTTTTGTTTTTGCCAAATGCCAGCGTGTTTGCATTATTAAGTTTGTTATGAATCAAAAATCATTTTAAGTTAGAGCTTAATAATTATTTCACCATTAATAGACTTCTTCTTAATTGTATTTCAGTTCAACCATTACTTTGATAAAATACATATTTTGCTGTGTGCAAATGGCTTTAGATACCTCTGAGGTCCATCAATTACCATCTAGAATCATAGAATCCTAGAGTTGGAAGAGACCCCAAGGGCCATCCAGTCCAACCCCCTGCCAAGCAGGAACACCATCAAAGCATTATTGACAGATGGCTGTCAAGCCTCTGCTTAAAGACCTCCAAAGAAGGAGACTCCACCACACTCCTTGGCAGCAAATTCCACTGTCGAACAGCTCTTACTGTCAGGAAGTTCTTCCTAATGTTTAGGTGGAATCTTCTTTCTTGTAGTTTGAATCCATTGCTCCGTGTCCGCTTCTCTGGAGCAGCAGAAAACAACCTTTCTCCCTCCTCTATATGACATCCTTTGATATATTTGAACATGGCTATCATATCACCCCTGAACCTTCTCTTCTCCAGGCTAAACATACCCAGCTCCCTAAGCCGTTCCTCATAAGGCATCGTTTCCAAGCCTTTGACCATTTTGGTTGCCCTCTTCTGGACACGTTCCAGCTTGTCAGTATCCTTCTTGAACTGTGGTGCCCAGAATATATCTAGCATATATTCAACACACACAAAAAGCGACAATCTGTTGTTGACAAAGGAGAGCTGGACATATAAAGGGCCCCATTACCTTCAGGAGCTGAGGGCCTCATCCAACCTCAATCCGGCCCTGATTCTGTGGCAGCTTCTGCCTCATCCTGCGCTGCCGAGTCTGGCTCCTGGCGCTTGGCTCTGGGGCTGCCACCTTCCCTGGGCACCTTCACCCAGGCAGGGCACCCGTGCCCCCTGGGAGCACCCCTCATCCGCACGAGGTGACACCCCACCCCCCTCCTCCTCACCTGTCAGCATGGCTTCGTTCACAACGCACTGGCCCTGGATCAGGACGGCGTCGCAGGGCAACAGACTCCTGCCCCCTCCCAAAACCAGGGTGTCTCCGGGCACCAGATGGCGAGACTCCACCTCTTGGACTCCTGGTTGGAGTGGAGAGAGAGGGGCAAAGGTTTCTCTGGAACATCAAGAGGAGAGGGAGCCCCTCTCCCCCCTCCCACCCTGCATTCACCCCAATTCTCTTGCGGGGCGATTGGACGTCTTCCTCTTCATTGTTTGTGCACCACACACTTTTCGGTGCATTCCTCCCAGGGGCGTAGCAACGGGGGGGTGGGCCGCCCCAGGTTCCACCCCGGGGGGGGGGTGACACTTTTTTAAAAAAATGATTTTTTTTTAAATTTTAACTTCATTGAAAAAAAGAGATAATAGACACACACACAACCCCCCACACCTCACAAAGTGGCACCATCAGAGGGGGGGGTGACACTTTTTATTTTTATTTTTTTTATTTTCTTACATTATTATTATTATTTTATTTATTTTAACTTTATTGGGGAAAAAGAGATAATAGACACACACACACACACACACACACACACACACACACGCACACACACACAAACCCCACACCTCGCAAAGTGGCACCATCAGAGGGGGGTGACACTTTTTATTTTATTTTTTTAAATTAAAGTGGTGGGGGTGACAAAAAAAATTCCGCCCCAGGTACCACCTGGGCTTGCTACGCCTCTGATTCCCTCATCACTTTCCCAGCTGGAAAAACCATTCCCCCCCCCCACCCTAAAGGGAGATTTCTTGTGCTAGAAGGACAAGAGCTTTATTCCACTTGAAGTTAATTTAGATGTCATATAACCCCCGCTTCCAAACAGCTGGGCTGGGTGCCAGCTCATTTCGGCACCCAATCCAAGGTGCTCCCGTTCATGTTTAAAGCCTTCAAGGGCTCAGACCTGGGTAATGGGGGATCAGAAATGCATATATGAGTCAAAGCAACACACAGAAATTCCTTTGCAGAAATGTGCGTTGGGCAAAATTGCATACTGAGGTCTGTATTCGGGGAAATTAGTGGCTGGGACCACTAATTATGTATCAATAATAATAAATTGTTGTTGTTGTCGTTGTTGTTGTTGTTATTCACTGATGAATTTTTATCAGGACTTTAACAAACAAAATTTGCAGACTGATGCAGAACTGAGAGAAACTGAGAGAAACCGAAAATGCCCCTCCCTGGTTTCACAGGAGGACTTTGTCTGCCAACTGTTATTTACCGCAGTCTTACTGTGCCAGTTTCACTCAACCCTCTTGGTGACTCAGGAAAGTCTGCCATGCCCCACACTTTCTAGATTCTGCCTGCACACACCCCACACGTTTAAAGCATATTCCGCACCACCACCACCCTGGGAATCCAGGGAACTCTAGTTTAACCCCCCCCCAATGAGCTACAATTCCCAGCACCCTTAGCCAACTAGCAGCTTCTGCTAACAGCCATGAGGCAGCTGCAAGGATTAGAACCCGCGTCCCCTGCCAACACGAGCTCCTTGCACAGGAAGGGCCAATGGATTTAAACAAAGAACCACTTAAGCATTTGGCACATCAGTACATTTCCTCTGGCATTTGGAATCTCAGGTTTTTCCACTTAAAATCAGGCAGTAGCAACTGGGCTTCTCCCTGGGCTTCAGATCAGGTCTCTGGTTCCATGGTTAATCATCTGGAGGAAATTGATCTTTTAGTGTAGCAGCACCTGTCCTAACTGAACAGTGGAGCCTCCATTGTCCTTCTTCCTTCTTCCTCTTTAGCGATCCCTCATAGCCAAGTAAGATTGTCTTCCATGAACACGGCCTTAACAATGAGTCCGTAAGTGACTGTGGAGGCCAATTCTGGATCCACACAGTGGGGACATTGGTTTCCGGGCGGGAGTTGATAATGGTGTGGATTTGCCAAGCGTGCCTTCCTCTTAGCACGTTTCTCCCTTGCATCCTGAGTTCGAGTGTCTTCAAAGCCCAGGACACCTTTGGTCAAGGCTGTTCTCCAACTGGAGCGCTCGCAGGCCAGTGTTTCCCAATTGTTGGTGTTAATCATTTTTTTTAGATTTGCCTTGAGAGAGTCTTCAACCCTCTTTTGTTGACCACCCGCATTATGCTTTCCATTTTTAAGTTGGGAATAGAGTAGTTGCTTTGGAAGATGACCATCAGGCATCCGCACAACATGACCAGTCCAACGAAGCTGATGTTGAAGAATCATGGCTTCAACACTGGTGATCTTTGCTTCTTCCAGTACTGATATTAGTTCGCCTGTCTTCCCAAGTGATGTGTAAAATTTTTCAAAGACACCGTTGCTGGAATCTTTCGAGGAGTTGGAGATGGTGTTTATAAGTGGTCCATGTTTCACAAGCATACAGTAAGGTTGGTAGTACAATAGCTTTGTAAACGAGCATTTTGGTTTCCCTGTGAATGTCCCGTCCTTTACTGACTTTACTCCATTGTCCTACCTGAACAAAGACAAAGGGTTCCTTTCCTGGGAGCTGAGCAAGTGGGCAAACAGAAACACCCATATCAATGGCCCCTGGCCATGATGCCTACATATTGCCAGGGTGGGGAGGGAAGGTGCGTTAAAATGTGGGATGTAATCCATTGGAGCAGTCAACCCCAAATTCCTTGTTTGCCTAGAGTGGACACCGACAGGGGGGTGTTGATCCAGCAAGTTGAACTTCTTGTTCCACCTGGTCTGGAGCATCCTCCCCCTGTGTGTGGCCAGGTAGGTGGGCGTGACCCTGGCAGACCCCACCAAAGGTCCAGGCATGCAGCCATCTCCCTCCTTCTTCCATTTCCTTCTCTTCCACTGCGCTGCTGGCTCTCAGTCACCAGGACATGGGCTCATTCCCATCTGGGATGGACTCAAACCCTCTTCTGTAACTCCAAGCTAAAGCCTGACTTCAGGGATCCAACTGGGAACTGAATGTGAGTAAACTTCGTATGACTTTTACAAGAAGCTTCTTATTCTTTTTAGGAAGGATGAAAGGGGTCTTACCAGAAATATACTCCAATCTGAACTAAGCCAGATTGGATTGCTTGAGTAAAGAGATTCAAACAAATCTACCAACTAGCTTCCTCCTATATATTCAGGGGTGGAGGGAGGGGGCTGCCCCGGGTGTCACCACTGAGGGGGGTGACAAAATGCCAGGCGGCACTCACTGTGGGGCCTGCAACGTGCCCAAGCCACATGTCTCTCCTGCCCAAACGGTCCGCCCACTGCCTCCCCCCCAGCTGTAGGGCGGCTGAGTGGGAGGAGGCAGGTAGACTCCGGAAGCCCCGCGATGCACCCCGTCCCTATGGGCAGCTCACCCTTCCCCTGGGCACACCGCCCCAGGTGCCTGAGCGGCTTCCTCCGCCACTGTATATATTGGGGAATGCACTCTGTTGTTGACTCACAAGCGTGAGAGAGGAAGGATAGTATTAAATCAATATATCCTCTCCTAGTATCTACAACATTCCCACATAAGACAGTTACCTTCCGCACCTCAGCCACGATTCCTGCCTTGCAGAGGGCTGGACTAGAGGACCCTTGAGGATCCCTTCCAACTCCTGGGCTGCAATGGAGGTGGAGGGAAGGCAGAGGAGGGAGGGGAAGAGGAGATCCGGACCTTCCCTGCCCAGAGCGATTCAACAGGCAGCAGGGAGACGGATCCTCACCTGTTTCCTTCCTGAGGACCTTGACCAGGACGCCATTATGGGATTCCACCAGCCGGTGCAGCTTCACGGATTGCTGCGGACATGGAAAGAAAAGAGGTCTCTGGGAAGCAGCCGGGAGCCGCCCAACGGCACCCGGCCCTCATTTCCCTGCTGCGCTTGCAGCCCTTCAGACAGGCAGCACCAGGAAAGGGAACAGGATTGGTATCCCAGCCAAGCAGTTTGCAGCCCATGCAGCAGCTATGGGGAAGTCAGCTCACTGCTTTGAAGGCATCCCTTTCGACTTCGCAGGATTCCAGCTGCAAAGTTGTCTTCACGCAATACAGAGTTAAACTGCGGAACTCCCTCCCACAGGAGGCAGAGACAGCCAGCAGCTTGGATGGCTTTCAATGAGGACTGGGCAAATTCATGAAGGGGGAGAGGGCCATGGATGGCTGCTGCCCACACTCCCTTCCCTGAAACCACAGGAGGGAAGAGTTCTGCTCTTGTGATCAGATCCTGCAGGGAGCAGGCTAGCAGGCAGGGCCATGACTTACATCATAGCAGCCGACACAACACAAAACACTGTTGCTGTATGTGGGTTTTATTTTATTTGTTTTTTATCTTATATTTTGGACATGTACATCCAGGGTTTTTTCCCCCTTTAATATTTTTTTGGGGGGCCCCAAGAGAGCTATAGCTTGTTTAGCTTATACATAATTCCGGCACCACCTGAGGTCGATGAGGCGCCCCCCCCCCCGCCCTTCCCTCCTGCTCACCTTCCTGAGGTCATACACGGTGAGAGAGATGGAGAGCAGAGACATGAGGATGATGGCCACAGAGTACTCAATGTATTCTTCCGCAAACCACAGACAGACGCTGAACAGCTGGAAGACGTAGAACGGGTTCAGCACCTGCCCAGCAACAGAAAAGAGAGAGGAGAGGAGGGGGGGGCTGGGTGAGGGTCACTCGCAGGCGGCTTTCTGCCACGACCCACCCCTTGTGCGCCTTGCCCCTGGATGTATTGGCGGCGCTCTCTTAGAGAGACCAAACCAGCCTAAGCGAAACCTTCTCTCTGGCCTGCAAGCATTTTCTCCGGATTTGCATTGCTTAAACTTTTTGTCAACGGCTTTGAGGGTTGTTGTTGTTGTTGTTGTTGTTGTTGTTGTTGTTGTTGTTTTGCAACCAAGCGGTAGATAAGTTTTATGAACTAAATAAAATCAAGAAATAGATGTGGGGCAACCAGAAACTAGGGTGCTTTTCAGAGGGCTGGGCTGGTGGTTTGGAGGTGAAGGAAATGGGGAGTCAGGATCATTGGGTGGGTGGGGGGCTGCAACTCCCCTCCTTCTCCCCCTCCCTGACCCCTGGCCATGCTGGCTTCTTCCTGGGGCTGATGGTAGATGGGCAACCTCTGGGGTGCCCCACTGAGGCTCAGCATCCCTGCCCCCTGAAAACTTGCTTTCCAGCCCCTTTGGTCCAACCATGACGCAGAAAAGCCCCCCCCCTGCCTCCCGTTTGGCCCAGCATGGGGGGCCCTAATTCCTCCCCGGAGGCCTCTTTGTAAGCCAGGCCTTCATGAGACCGACTTGGCTCTCGGTCAGTTCCAAAAACCTCCAAATTCCAAATGGCAATGGTGGCGGGACTGGCCGGGGGAGCGAGAGCAGGATGTTCTGCCGGGAGCCGGCTAAATCTCTTGTTGATTAAACGGCTAATCTGCCTCCCAAGACCTTGGCTTCCCGGCAGCGTCACCCTGGAGATGGGGAGAAGCCAGCGGTGCCCAACCTCCGGGAGCCAAGGAGGACCGCAAGGAAAGTGGCAGGAGGAGAGGATTGTTCTTGAGCTTCCTATTCACAGGCTTTGATGCCGTAAACTGTTCTGTGATGGGGAGGTGCAGTATATAAATTTAATAAAGAATAAATAAAGAGCATGACATTTTGTAAAGATTTATACACCACTAACCCTAACCCTCTCAAAGCGATTTATAGTGGTACCTTGGTTCTCAAAAGCCTTGGTTCCCAAACACCGAAAACCCAGAAGTAAGTGTTCCGGTTTTCAAACGTTTTTCAGAAGCTGAACGCCCGATGTGGCTGTCAGCTATTGTTTCCGGGGCGCCTGCACCAATCAGAAGCCGCGCCTTGGTTTTCGAACATTTCCGAAGTCGAACGGACTTCCGGAACGGATTAAGTTCGAGAGCCAAGGTACCACTGTATTTAGCGCTTTTGGTTTGGCAATTTATTTTGAGTTTTTGTTTTTGAGGCTTTTTCAGTTAATTTGTTTTTGTGACTATATGGAACCCAGTTCAGTTGATTGATTGTGTGACTGCGGAAATGGATAAAAGCCCCCCCCCCATCCAAACAATGACTTTAATATGTAACATTTTAATGTATTTTTATTTTTGTTGGAAACTGCCCAGAGTGGCTGGGGAGACCCAGCCAGGTGGGCAGGGTACAAATAAATAATAATAATAATAATAATTATTATTATTATTATTATTATTATTATTAGAGCAAGTAAGAAAAAATAATGTTAATTTTTATCATCTACAATACTGTCTTATTTATTTTATAGTCCAGTACATTGATTATTGCTTTCAGTTTATGGATCAATGGTCTTGTGAGAGAGTAAAATTCATGTTAAACTGCTGTTTTAAGTGTTGTTTTTAAAAGTCTGGAACGGATTAATCCATTTTGCATTACTTTCTATGGGAAAGCATGCCTTGATTTTGGAACACTTCGTTTTGGAACGGATGAAGTTTGGGAAACAAGGTACCACTGTACAAAAAGAAAGATAAGAGTATTTGCAGCAAGATAGATATTATAGAGAAACAGAGATGGCTGCCTCCCGGCAGGAAGAAACACCTCTTTGACCAGCAGCTTCCAGACGGGTGCGATCTCAACGTCGATGGAGTTGGGCCCACAGATGACCCTCCTGCGGATGAGCAAGGGAGAGAAAAGGGAGTCCATGGGATGGCCGGTCTACCGAGGGGCTCCTGAGGCACCTGCCGCCCCTTCCCACTCCAGAGAGGAGGAGGAGGAGGAGAGCATCTGGGGCCAAGGTGGAGGCAAACAGCAGGAGCTTTTAAGGGACAGAAAGGGGGCGGACGTCAGGAGGACAAGCCAGTGTGGTGTAGTGGTTAAGAGCAGTAGACTCGTAATCTGGTGAACCGGGTTCGATTCCCTGCTCCTCCACATGCATCTGCTGGGTGACCTTGGGCTAGTCACACTTCTTTGAAGTCTCTCAGCCTCACTCACCCCACAGAGGAAGGGAAAGGAGAATGTGAGCCGCTTGGAGACTCCTTCGGGGAGTGATAAAGCGGGATATCAAATCCAAACTCTTCTTCTTCTTCCACACCCCGTAAGGGACCTGGTTCGCCAGGGACATGACCCGGCTGTGCCCTTTTAGAGATGCCTGCTTGCAATCTTGTTGGTGGCACTTTGGAGAACGGACCTCCGTCGGGGTTCTCTGCTCCCTCCCCGGACTCTCTGGGGCTTCCATCTCAGAGGGACGGCATATGAGGGCCAAGGCCCTGGGACCGTAAGCGTTGGAAGGGACCACGAGGGTCATCATCTAGTAGTCCCACCCACCTGCAATGCAGGAATCTTTTTGTCCGGCATGGGACTCGAACCCACAACTCTGAGATTCGGAGTCTCGTGCTCTACCAACTGAGCTCGCCCTGTGTGGTGCTCCAGCCTGCCCTTCCGGAGACCCCCGCCGCTCCTGCCCAGGTCGGCTTTGAGCGGCTGATTTTAGAACAACCACAACTTCTTCAATATCTCTAACAGATGTATGCATGTCCCGATTGCTGCTTTGCAGGGGGCTGGACTAGATGAGCCCTGGGGATCCCGCCCAACTCTAGGATTCTGTGAAGCAAGTACCTGATGGCCTGCTCTGCGCTCGTCAGCCCAGACCCAAACTTGGCATGGATCTCTGCGCAGGTGTGTCTCTCCTCGAGGACCCTGCAAGAGAAGGAGACTGCCATAGCACCACAAGAGAGCCTTTGTTCCTGTCCAGCGCTCTGCAGGGTGCAAGGTGACTCACCCGACCTTCACGAACTGCTTGGCAGAAACGTCCCAGGCATATCGGATCTTCTGCACTTGCAGGCACCTCGCCTGGAAAACCAAACAATGGGCACGAGTGTTGAGGGAGGAAAGCTGCCCTCTCTCTTGGCTGCTCTCCCGGCTGAGAGAAGCTCCAAAGCTGCAGGTGGCTGAGGTGGGATTCGAACGGGGAGCTTCTGGGGCTGCAGGTGAGGCTCTGAGCCACCACCTGACCCTCGGCCCCAGCTAGCCTTCCTTGCAGGACCAAACTCCTCTGCTGAGACATTGTTCCTGGCAGAGTCCAGCCCTTTTCCACTTTCCGCTCAGAAGCCACGACTGATGCATTAGTTTTGCTGAAAGGATCTATTATTTCAGGGTGTTGGGATTCCACTGACTCCTTCTGAAACACATCCCTCCAAGAATGCCATCCTCCAAATCTTGCCAGCCAGCATTGGAGGGTGATGCATAAGAGCAGGGGTCGGCAACCTAAGGCCCGGGGGCCAGATCCGGCCCAATCGTCTTCTAAATCCGGCCCACGGACGGTCCGGGAATCAGCGTGTTTTTACATGAGTAGAATGTGTGCTTTTATTTAAAATGCATCTCTGGGTTATTTGTGGGGCCTGCCTGGTGTTTTTACATGAGTAGAATGTGTGCTACTACTACTACTACTACTACTACTACTATTATTATTATTATTATTTTGAAGCTGAATAGCAACAGGGAGTCAGTAGTGGGGATGGTGAGGCAAAAGACCCTGGGCCCAAGCACACATGCATATTCTATAAAGGTGCAAAGCCCTTTTTTCGCACCCTGTGAAACATAAATGCACAGTTTTTTAAAAAACTGGGCAATGGCCGCCCCCCGCGACTCCCAAGCCTCCCCCGATTAGTCAAAACAAAGGGGGAAGGGGCAGGGGTGTACCCAGGATCAAAACTAGGGGGGGGGGGCAAGCCATGGTCGTTCAGGTTTGCTTTGAACGGACGCTGATCATTTTTGCTTCTAGGGGGGGGCAGCTGCCCCCTGCCCCCCCGGGTACGCCCATGGGAAGGGGGCAGGAGATCTGTACTGCCGGACATCCCTGGTTTCCCTTTGGCAGTGGCGGCGGCAGTGAGCAGCTCCTGAAGCCAGCCAGAGCCAACTGCGCTACCAGGCTGGCTCCGGGGTGCTGAGGCTGCCGCTGCCATGTTTCCCGGGGACAGATTTGCAAATCCGGGGACTGTCCCCGGCAACCGGGGACGTCTGGTAACCCTAGGATAAGAGGGTCGGAGCTGGTGGAGCATTAATGCAGTAAAACAGAACAATAAATGACCCTGGCAGGGCGGCAGAAGTTGCGTTCTTCCCAGCCCCAGCCAGACCCCTCTGGGAAGCGCATGGCATCTCCTGGGATAATTCAGAGGTGCACTTGGCTACCCAGGATGAATGGAGGAGGCGAGAGCAGAGAGAGTGGGAGGAGCCTCTGGAGGGCAGAGCTGAGGGGAGGGGAGGAGCCAAGCAGGTTGCAGGGGAGGGACTGTATAGGGTTGCCATATGACAGAGTCGGGATTCAGCCGTCGGAAACAGTGTCCGGGTGGAAATCTCTGGAATGTCCAGGAAAAAGGTCAACAACTTTTGTGTCCGGATTTTCACTTTTCGAAATATGGCAAAGCTAGGGCCGTACCACTTGGTAGAGCACCTCCCAGAGGCAGCAGGATTCCCTAGGGGGCTATTATTATTATTATTATTATTATTATTATTATTATTATCATCATCATCATCATCATCATCATTATTATTAATTAAATTTATACCCGGAGGTCTCAGGACAGTTCACAGAAAAGATCACAATATATAAAACCAAAATAAGAACAATAACCCAATAACACCCCCCCCGCCCCCCAAGAGCCACATTTGGAAAAAGGGTATCAGATGTCAGTCAGGTCAACCCAAGACCTGGTTGGAGGCAAGGGGGCAGCAGGGGGCACCGGAGGTGGAAATGACCCTCAGACTTTGAAAAGCTGCTATCGCCTGATCAAGCTCATCAGCTTCATTGAATCAATTAAACTAAACCACTGGGGGGAGTATTGTTTTATTGTATCTGCTCTTTTATTGTATTGTGAAATTGCTCTGAGAAGCTTCCTAGGAGGCGATTCATAAATGAAATAAAGGAGCAATAATTGGGGGCCCCATGTGACGCCACCATCCAGCCCATCGGTTCTGGGTCCCCCCTTACTTTCAACTCTGGCCTCGCGATGACTTTGTTCAGCAGAGAGCCTTCGTCAGCAATGAGGGGGTGAGGGGGGTCCAGGCTCCCCAGGGCGGCCACAGAGAGCCAAACTACCTTCTTCCGGGTGTAGACGTGAAATTCGTCCTGGAGAAAAGAGAGCAGAAGCCCAAATGACGAGTCCTGGAACCGCAGCGCAGGTAATGAGGAGGACCTGGGTGGATCAAAGAGCCAGGATCCTGCCCTGCCTTGCCACAGGCTCGCATCTGAGGCCTCCCCAACCACTTACTGGGGGTGAGGCTGGCGCTTCTTGTGGCAAATGCACTTGAGGTTATTCCACAGGTCAGGCAAGTCAGATTTCCGCCTCAATTTACTCTCTACCCCTTTTGAGCAAACTCCCTGGGCCCAGATGTTTATTGGGCCTCTTATGTACGAGACAGGTAAGCACATGGCTGCCACGCCACCGCCACCCCCCAGCCCCGCAAGAAAGAACCCTCTCCTCCCTTGGCCAGACCCCACCGCGAGTCCTGCGTCCAGTTCTGGGCACCACATTTTAAGACAGATATGGACAAACTGGAAGTCTGAGAAGGGGGACCAGGATGATCTGGAAACTGAGCCTGATGAGGAACGGTTGAAGGAGCTGGAGAAGAGGAGACTGAGAGGACGTACGAGAGCCGTCTTCAGACACCTGAAGGGCTGTCCCATGGAGGAGGGAACAAGTTTGTGTTCTCCTGCTGCGGAGGGTAGGACTCGAACCCATGGCTTCAAGTTGCGAGACAGGAGAGGCCAACTCAACATTCGGAAAAAGCTTTCTGACAGTGAGAGCTGCTTGGCTGTGGACCAGTCTTCCTCAGAAGGTGGTGGACTCTCCTTCCTTGGAGGTTGGATGGCCATCTGTCAGGGATGCTTTAGCTGACATTCTTGCATTGTCAGGGGTTGGACTAGATGAACCTTGAGGGTCCCTTCCAACTCTACAATTCTGTGATTCGAAGGGTGCTGGGAATTGTAGCTCCGCAAGAGGGAAATGGCAATTCCCAGGATTACTTGAGGGGACCCGTGTGCTTTAAATTGATGGTGCCTACGCAGGGGTTTTGATTCAAATAGTTCAAGAAGCTTTCATAACCAACCAGCGGGAGCTGAGTTTGCAAAACACAGGGTTGAGAATAAGGCCCTGTCAATGCCTAGAGGACTGGTGGGTAGTAGAGACCCCAGGGGGGGATTATCTAGGGTGGCGCTGGAGGTCCCAATACCAATTCATTGCTCCCATTCTGAATTTTATGGTTTCATTAACTTCCTCAGAGGCTCGTGCCACCTGCTAATCTGAAGAATGCTTTTTATGGGGTGGAATAGGGCAGTGTGCACTGGGGATGAGTTTATGGAACCAGGGGACAGCCCCACCCCCCAAAAAACTGAGGACCCCTGACCAAGACCCTTGGGTTTTCCAAATTCCCACTGCCAACATTTCCAGAACAAAATCTCCTCCTACTGTGGTGCTGAGCAGGACGACGTCGGCCTCTTCCAAGTCGCAGGGCACGCAGTTTGCCCACACATCCCACTCGGGCTTCCAGTAGAAGAGGAGGAAGAGGCCCCCGCAGGACAGGACGTAGCCAGCGATGCACAGGGCCCTCCGGCAGGCTTCAGTTTTGTACCCAAACATCTCCTGCAGATGAAAGGGCACGAGAAGCATCATCGTAGGTCAAGAAACTCTGGCAGTGGGCAGGACATCCTCCCCCCCACCTTTCCTGAATCTCTGCCCACCCAAAACTCACCTGGCTGCATTGCGCTCTCTGCCTCCCAGATGCTAATCTCAGAACAGCCCACACCCTCCGAGGCCGGAGCTTGCATTCCCCAGGTCTAGACAGGCCACCGCCAAGAAGATTGAAATGTACGGGGCAAAGGGATTAAAGGCACAAGGTGGGCACAGGTGCCAGGCGCCGGGACATTTTGCGGAACGATGAGGAGCTTTGGGGATGGAATTTCCAGTCCTGTTTAGGCTTCTGATAGCGGCTGCTATCTTTGTCTTGGGCGTTCAAAGCATCTCCGCCCAACACCTCCACCTACAAGCTCCTTGAATGGAAAGCCTGAGGAGAGATTGCAAGGAGCCTCAGGGTTGGCGATTCCCGGGGGCTGAACTAGATGACCCCTTGGGCCCCTTTCCAACTCTGCCATCCCATGATTCCATTTCACATTTGATCTACCAACCTCGACATTTGTGCCTTGGGTAGGTGCTTCCCGTCCCCTCCAGGGTTCATATGCAATGTTTAATTGTAACCAACCCAAAGTCATAGGGATTTTGCAGGCTGTTGTTGTTCAGTCATTCAGTCGTGTCCGACTCTTCATGACCCCATGGACCAGAGCACGCCTATCCTTCACTGCCTCCCGCAGTTTGGCCAAACTCATGTTAGTAGCTTCAAGAACACTGTCTAACCATCTCATCCTCTGTCGTCCCCTTCTCCTTGTGCCCTCAAATCTTTCCCAACATCAGGGTCTTTTCCAGGGAGTCTTCTCTTCTCATGAGGTGGCCAAAGTCTTGGAGCCTCAACTTCAGGATCTGTCCTTCCAGTGAGCACTCAGGGCTGATTTCTTTAAGAATGGAGAGGTTTGATCTTCTTGCAGTCCATGGGACTCTCAAGAGTCTCCTCCAGCACCATAATTCAAAAGCATCAATTCTTCGGCGATCAGCCTTCTTTATGGTCCAGCTCTCACTTCCGTACATTACTACTGGGAAAACCATAGCTTTAACTATACGGACCTTTGTCAGCAAGGTGATGTCTCTGCTTTTTAAGATGCTGTCTAGGTTTGTTTTTGTAGGCTACACCTCCGGAAAAATCACACGAGCTCCTCTCTGATTTCTGTTCATTGACCATGTGTGCATGTGAGTGACTACACACACACACACACACACACACACACACACACACACACACAACCCTGACAACGCTAAGAAGGGAGCTTTGGAATAGAATGGTAAAGAGCAGGCAGATAAGAGGAAGAGCGTCTGTTTGGCATGTAGAAGGATCCAGGTTCAGTTCCTGATGGCATCTCCAGGTAGAGCTGCATCCCCATTTTCCTAACGGAGTGGTAGCCATTTGCCTATGTCAATAACAATCGGAGGAAGGTCAAATAAAAAATGCACAGAACCTGCATGAATCTGCTTCTTTGAGCAGGTGTCCTTCAGAGCTCTTGATGGAGGACATGGAGGAGGTTGAGAGACCACCCTGCCCCTGAAGCAGCTTGGGACACGGAACACAAGAGCATAAGAGAAGCCTGCAGGATCAGGCCAGCGGCCCATCCAGGCCAGCATCCTGTTCTCACAGTGGCCGACCTGATGGCCCAATGGGAGAACCACAAGCAGGATCCAGGCACAAGAGCAACCCTCGCTTTGGGCAGTTTCCAGCAACTGGCATTCAGAAGCACCCCTAGCCCTCTCCTCCTCCTCCATGAATTGGTCCAATCATCTTTTAAAGTTATCCCAGCTGGTGGCCTCTCTCTGTGGAGTCACAGCAAAGCCCTAGTGCAGTGATGGCTAACCTTGACACTCCAGATGTTTTGGGACTACAACTCCCATCATCCCTGACCACTGATCCTCTTAGCTAGGGATGATGGGAGTTGTAGTTCCAAAACATCTGAGGGGTGTCAAGGTTAGCCATCACTGCCCTAGTGGCTAGTAGCCTTCAACAGCCACGAATTTGCCTAATCCTCTTCTCTCTTCTCTTCGTAGCCGAGTAAGATTGTCTTCCATGAACACGGTCTTAACAATGAGTCCGTAAGTGACTGTGGAGGCCAATTCTGGATCCACACGTCTTTCCACAGGGGAGACATTGGTTCCCAGGCGGGAGTTGATCACGGTGTGGATTTGCCAAGCATGCCTTCCTCTTAGCACGTTTCTCACTTGCGTCCTGAGTTCGAGTGTCTTCAAAGCCCATGACACCTTTGGTAAAGGCTGTTCTCCGACTGGAGCGCTCGCAGGTCAGTGTTTCCCAGCTGTCGGTGTTTATACCGGTACTACATATTTTTAGATTTGCCTTGAGTGAGTCTTTAAACCTCTTTTGTTCATAAGACACCCAGGCTGGTGGCTATCCCTTCTTCCAGTGGGAGGGAGTTCCAGAGTTTCACTGTGTAGCACGAAGGAGCACTTTATCTGTCTTCCCCACCACCCCCACAAAAAGTTGAGACGGGAACCACAGAAAAATTGCCAATCCAGGCTCAGTATCTGCTCATGACTTGGCAAGTGACGGAGTTTTTGAGAGGCGGAGGCAAATGCCAGCGTGAAGGCGGCGAATCCCTGATACTCTGCGTGGCAGATACTCTTACTGCCCCCCCTTCCCCACCTGCAACAATCCTGCCACCCTCCAGCCGCAGCAGAGCAGCACCCCGTCCTTAACTTGGCCTGTTCTCCGTCTGGCCGCAAAGATGATTAAAACAACCAAAGGAAACAGTTACGTAATCTGCATCATTCCTTTGGCTCACAGCTTGTGGGCTAAGCACATGCCACGGATTGCTGGGTAATGCCAAACCCAGAAGGAAACAACTACCCAAAAACCCACAAACATTTTAAATCCAGTTACAGGTAGGTAGCCGTGTTGGTCTGTCATAGTCAAAACAAAATAAATATTAAAAACAAATTCCTCCCAGTAGCACCTTAGAGCAGTGTTCCCCAACCTTGGGCCTCCAACTGTTTTTGGACTACAACTCCCATCATCCCTTGCTAGCAAGACCAGTGGTCAGGGATGATGGGAATTGTAGTCTGAAAACAGCTGGAGGCCCAAGGTTGGGGAACACTGCCTTAGAGACCAACTGAGTTTGTTCTTGGTATGAGCTTTCGTGTGCATGCATCTGAAGAAGTATCTGAAGAAGTGTGCATGCACACGAAAGCTCATACCAAGAACAAACTTAGTTGGTCTCTAAGGTGCTACTGGAAGGAATTTTTTTTAATTATTATTTTATTTTAAATCCAGTTTTTGCACAAAACTGTGCGATCGATGGGTTGACAGAATGGCCGGCTGCTGCGGTTGCAGGAGACCCCGATGGCATGTCTTCAAGGAAAACCAAGTGGGAGTTTAACCCATGAAATGAGCCACGTCTGAAAGTGCAGCAGACACGGGGGGGTGGGGTGAGGTGGCCACCAGGGCCAGGGCTTTTTCGGTTCTGGCCCCGATATGGTGGAATGATCTGCCACAAGAAACGAGGGCCCTGCAAGAGTTAGCACCCTTTCGCAGGGCTTGTAAAACGGAGTTGTTCCGTGTGGCTTTTGGGGTAATTTGAGTGTAACTTTTAAAAAATTCAAAATTTTAAAGTTTTAAAGTGTATTTTATATCTGTATTTTTAATCTGTGTTTCTATATCTGTATTTTTAATCTGTGTTTTTATATCTGTATTTGATTGTTAGCCGCCCTGAGCCCGGTTTTGGCGGGGAAGGGCGGGATATAAATAAAAGTTTATTATTATTATTATTAAGGTTTTATGGCCGAGGGCCGTATTGACTCCTGGTCAATCCTCGGGGGGCCGGCATGCCAAGCAGGCATGGCAATAGCTGCACTTCCCAAAGACTTTCCCGTCGGCGCTTCTGCACCACTTTAAAATCTCTCTTTTCATTATTAAATTCAGCTTATGCCACTACCGCCATTAATTACAAAGCAGCTAGAGTATATCTAAGCTCTTGGCACACCCTAAAATATGTCAGTCCCTGCTCACAATCTAACAGACATGACACAAGAGGAAAAAAGAATCAGGAGGGAAGAGGAAAACAGGCACTGGGAGGACTTCTCCATACAGCACATAGTTAAACACATGGGAGATCCTATATCTGTTGTTGTTGTTGTTCAGTCGTTCAGTCGTGTCCGACTCTTCGTGACCCCCTGGACCAGAGCACGCCAGGCACGCCTATCCTTCACTGCCTCTCGCAGTTTGGCCAAACTCATGTTAGTAGCTTCGAGAACACTGTCCAACCATCTCATCCTCTGCTGTCCCCTTCTCCTTGTGCCCTCAACCTTTCCCAACATCAGGGTCTTTTCTAGGGAGTCTTCTCTTCTCATGAGGTGGCCAAAGTACTGGAGCCTTAACCTCAGGATCTGTCCTTCTAGTGAGCACTCAGGGCTGATTTCTTTAAGAATGGATAGGTTTGATCTTCTTGCAGCCCATGGGACTCCTCCAGCACCATAATTCAAAAGCATTACTACTGGGGAAACCATAGCTTTAACTATACGGACCTTTGTTGGCAAGGTGATGTCTTTGCTTTTTAAGATGCTGTCTAGGTTTGTCATTGCTTTTTTCCCAAGAAGCAGGCGTCTTCTAATTTCGTGACTGCTGTCACCATCTGCAGTGATCATGGAACTCAAGAAAGTGAAATCTCTCACTGCCTCCATTTCTTCCCCTTCTATTTGCCAGGAGGTGATGCGACCAGAGGCCATGATCTTAGTTTTTTTGATGTTGAGCTTCAGACCATATTTTGCGCTCTCCTCTTTCACCCTCATTAAAAGGTTCTTTAATTCCTCCTCACTTTCTGCCATCAAGGTTGTATCATCAGCATATCTGAGGCATATCTGAGGTTGTTGATAACCAATCAGTTATTCCATATCCCGTTCTAACTGTAGCTTCTTGTCCAACATAGAGATTTCTCAGGAGATGGATGAGGTGATCAGGCACTCCCATTTCTTTAAGAACTTGCCATAGTTTGCTGTGGTCGACACAGTCAAAAGCTTTTGCGTAGTCAATGAAGCAGAAGTAAATGTTTTTCTGGAACTCTCTAGCTTTCTCCATAATCCAGCGCATGTTTGCAATTTGGTCTCTGGTTCCTCTGCCCCTTCGAAATCCAGCTTGCACTTCTGGGAGTTCTCGGTCCACATACTGCTTAAGCCTGCCTTGTAGAATTTTTAGCAAAACCTTGCTAGCGTGTGAAATGAGCGCAATTGTGCGGTAGTTGGAGCATTCTTTGGCACTGCCCTTCTTTGGGATTGGGATGTAGACTGATCTTCTCCAATCCTCTGGCCACTGCTGAGTTTTCCAAACTTGCTGGCATATTGAGTGTAGCACCTTAACAGCATCATCTTTTAAAATTTTAAATAGTTCTGCTGGAATATCATCACCTCCACTAGCCTTGTTGTTAGCAAGGCTTTCTAAGGCCCATTTGACTTCACTCTCCAGGATGTCTGGCTCAAGGTCAGCAACCACACTACCTGGGGTGTACGAGACCTCCATATCTTTCTGGTATAATTCCTCTGTGTATTCTTGCCACCTCTTCTTGATGTCTTCTGCTTCTGTTAGGTCCTTTCCACTTTTGTCCTTAATTGTGGTAATCTTTGTACGAAATGTTCCTTTCATATCTCCAATTTTCTTGAACAGATCTCTGGTTTTTCCCATTCTGTTGTTTTCCTCTATTTCTTTGCGTTGCTCGTTTATCTGACCCATCCAGAATTCGGGAGTCTGCATGGCACAGTGAGGAGCTGTGGTGGCTTGAAGGTTTTTGTGACGGCCCTGGCATTTTCGGGGCACTTGGAAACTACGGTGTAACCTCTGGCCCATCTTGGCCTGCCAGCCTCTTACCCATTGGGCCTGCGAGGCTGTTTGGGGGCAAGCCATGCCCACCTGCCCCACACAGTGCCATGCAGGTAAGGGCAGGGCTTGGCACTGCTTCTAGAGCACTGGCAGGGCTGTCTTAAGCATATGCGGCGCCAGGGTGCAAAGATCCACCCAGCGCCCCCAGGTTGCCCAGTCCCAGGCGCGCAGGAGGGTGGAGCCAGCCGGCCGGCCGCCTCAGCATCTTGCTGGCTCAGTCACCCCCGAACTTGCGGCGCAGAACCATCCGCAGCAGAAGAGCCAGCCGCAGCGCTCCAACCAACGGGCGGGCTGTTCCCTGGACTCAACTCTTGGGCCCCGGACTCTCGGCCTGGCGCCCCTGAGAGCCCAGCGCCCGGGTGCCCCGCACCCCTAGCGCCTATGGGTAAGACTGCCCTGAGTACTGGGCAACGAGCTGGTCTTGGGGATCTTCTGGGGCGCTGCACAAAGCAGGAACCCAGCGCTAAGCAGGAAATGGGGTCTCTGCCATTTTCTTCTGTGTGTGCCAAGTCAGCGGCCAAGCCCTGCTCACTCTCCCTGCCCCAAAAGGACACTGCAGGGCTGGTGTTTTAAGGAGCAGGATTTATCCACCAGCGTTTTGGAAGCAAAGCCCGGCAGCTCCCAATCTCTCCCCTCTCTCTGTAGTCATGAAGCCCCCCGCATGGACAGATGGAAAGAGGAGGCAGGTGGAAACCAGGGAGGGTCTCTTTAACAGAGCTCCCACCACCACCAATCGCCTACTCTTCCATTTTGGCGAGGCCAGGCGCAGATTTTTTTGCTCTCCAAAGCCTTTTGAACTTTTGCAATCTAGCTTTGATCCTTTGGATCCAATGCTCTCCGTTGCTGTTCATCCTCTTTCCGCTTCCTTTTATGGTCTGTTTTTCACTGTTGTTGGAAACGCGACTTTCTCCCCAAAATCGGTGGAACTGGCTCAACAGGAGCAGCAGCGGGCGTCCCTGCGGTTGCCAGAGATGAGGATGTACGACTCACAAAATTACTTGATGTTACCGCTTTGGGGAAACAGCCGTCTGGGTGAGTCCTGCTGGTTCAGTCACTTGGAGTGACTCACCCCGGAGGCAGTTAGGGACGAAAGGGTTACAGTGCCTCTTTGCAAGCACGGCAGCCCTGAGAAGAATCGGGACCTCCGCTCCTGCTCTTTTCATTTGTCAAAACAGACTTTGTTTCTAAGGACACTTCATAGTCCACAGAGACGCAAGGCTCACGTGACCAGCCTCCTAGGACAGGATGCAACCCAGCGCATGATCCAGAGGTTTGTACCGGAGAATTGTAGAGTTGGGAGGGACCCTCAGGGGCCATCTAGTCCAACCCCCAGCAATGCAGGAAACATCCAACTGGAGCATCCATGACAGACAGACATCCGTCTGATTTCAGTGTGGATTCCTGCCCGCAGGTAAATTTGCCCAGGACCGCAGCCATAATCCCTCTGGGCAACTATTATTATCGTGTTGAAAGAGGTCTGGAGAAACTAACCCTTCGAAGGGACTGCTGCTGCTGCTGTGCAAGACAGGATACGGCCAGGAATGGGCAGCAGATGCTGTCTTGAGAGCTGCCCATGGGAAGCAGAACAGAGTTAGCACAGGACTGCTAAGTTAGAAACTTAGTCACCACGGGGAAAGGTTTAAGCCGAATGTGTTCCACATATTTCACATAATGTTCTGCGCCACCCCAATTTCTGAGCCGTGAGAGAATCCGGGGTTCAAGGCAATTTACCTGGGTTCAGATTCCTCGGAACAAAAGACCCCGCAGTGTCTTTAGGCTATCTGGTTTTATCTGCACACAGATACAACCTGAGCATAGGATGTAGTGGCCCCAACAGGAACATCCCAAGAGATCCGTTAGTCCCAGCTTTGGGTCCAGCGCAGAGCAAGCAAGTCTCTGTCTCCTGCTCCCAGCTCTGCTCACTCACAACGCTCTGGCTCTTGTTCTCCTACCTAGCAGACAGGTGAGGGGGGGAGGCCCCCTCCTTCAGTCCTAGCTCTTGCAACCTGGCTCCTTCTTTGGGGATGCTGATGAGGACATCCAGGAGGTCAACTAAGGCCACTGTCTTACAAAGAAATTGGCCTGACTAGTTCAGAAACTTCCTCCGAGAATCCACCGCCTTCCTCCACTGTCCAACGGCTCTTACTGTCAGAAGGTTCTTCCTGATGTTTAATCGGAACCTCCATTCCTGTAACCTGAAGCCCTGGGTTCAAGTCCTACCCTCCAGGGCAGGAGGAAACACTTATCGACAAAACAGCTGGCAAAAGACAGCTTTCCCCTTTCCGTTTCCAAGCTCCCATTGGCTGCCTGCTCGCTTCTGTTAGAGGGGGGCTCACAGAATGGTAGAGTTGGGAGGGACCACAAGGGTCATCTAGCCCAACCCCTCGCAACACCCCCAACCCGTTTGCACTTTTAGGGTCTGGGACTCACCATTTCAGCCTCTTCTCCCTCGTTGAGCAAAGCCTGGTGGTTCCCTCCATGTTTCCTCCCCATGGGAAGCTGCCTGCATTGGTCTCCCAAGGCCTCCAAGTAGAACCCGGACTCTGTCCAGGGTCACCGTCGCCGCTGCAAGCCTTGCCAGGACACCAGCGATGGGTCACCCCTTATATGCCAAGGAAGCTTGCTAGGGACACACCTTTCTGCAGACAGACAGCTCCGCCCCATGGCTTCAGGTAGGATCCACCTGGCCCTCCTCGCCCGTCCTGCTCTGGCATTCGCGACCGCCTGCCGGAAGATCCTTGGCCCGTTCCGAGAGAGCGCTGGAGGTGGGGAGACGGAGCCTGGCTGCATTCTTCTGCTGGGGACAGGCCAAAAAAGGGGAGTGCTTCGCCAGGAGAGATTATGGGATTTCTCTGAGCCGGGCAGCGTGTTTGTCAGAAGCAGAAAAGCAGGTCCTGATTGATCTCCGTCTCTCTTTCTGTACATATGAACTTTGCCACGTGCGGCCAAACTTTGGCAGGGCTCAGCGACCGAGGGAGAGAGCCACCCTCCTCAGCAGGAGAGGAAGAGGCAGCCTGAGAGAAGTTCATGCAATGATGCCTGATCTCCTAACCAGGCATAGGCAAACTCTGGCCCTCCAGATGTTTGGGACTACAATTCCCATCATCCCTAGCTAACAGGACCAGTGGTCAGGGATGATGGGAATTGTAGTCCCAAACATCTAGAGAGCCGGAGTTTGCCTATGCCTGCTCCTAACAGTAGAGCTCATGGACAACCCATGAAGTCGAATGGTGGAAGATTCACTCCTTCACACATGCAGAGTTAAATTGTGGATGTGGAACTCCCTGCCACAGGAGGCAGGGGTGGCCACCAACTTGGATGGCTTTAAAAGAGGATGAGATGAATTCATGGAGGAGAGAGATGTCTGTGGCTACTGGCCCCGATGGCTCTGCTCTGCCTCCATAGTCGGAGCAGCAATGCTTTGGAATCCCATTGCCTGGAATCCACAGGAGAGTTGCTCTCGCACTCAGAGCCTGCCTGAGAACGTGAGAAGAGCCTGCAGGATCAGGCCAAAGGAGCTCCATTCCGTCTAGCATCCGGTTCTCAGAGTGGCCAACCAGATGCCAGTGGGAAACTCAAAAGCAGGTGTGTGTGTGTGTGTGTGAATGATGGATTTATACATACTATATGCTGAAGGAACTTCCCTTCTGTGTGCTGTACTTCATAATTCGTATAAATCAATAGGGACAATTGTCAGGTTCTGCACTTAGGCAGGAAGAACCAGATGCACAAATATAGGATGGGGGGGGGGGACACCTGACTAACTAGCAGTACATGTGAAAGGATATTTGGGTCTTGGAGGACCACAAGGTTAACATGAGTCCACAGTGTGATGCAGCAGCAGAAAAAGCATATGCTATTCTAGGCTGCATCAACAAAAGTCTAGTGTCCTGATCAAGAGAAGTCATTGTGTCCCATAATAATAATAATAATAATAATAAAAATAATAATAACCACAATTTTATTATCAATAATAACAACAGCAATAATAATTTTATTATTAATTTTTATTATTATTATAACCACCACAATTTTATTATCAATAATAACAACAGCAATAATAATAATTTTGTTATTAATTTATTATTATTATTATTATTATTATTATTATTTCCCACTCTCTTCTGCCACATGGAAGACGCAGCATGCCCGTTTCCTCCTGGCTCCGAAGGGCAGCACTCGAACCCAGAGCTTCATTCAGCTTGCAAGGATCCCGACTTTCTAGCGGCGAGAGGCTCCGCCAGGGGAGGAGCATCAAGCGTCACGTGATCCTTCGGGGCGGGGCTTGCCTGCCCGCGCCCCGCCCTCCCCTGGCCTCTCCGCCGCGGCAACCCGCCATCGCCCCGCGGAGCCTCTCTCCCGCTTCGTGAGTCTAGGGCGAGGGGGCGGGGTGGTGTCGCCCTCAAAGCGCTCCGCCCGCCCCTTCCGCTTCCCGGGCGGCGGAACCTTGTGGCGCGCGCGCGGCGGCGTGTTTTGGGCGGCGCACCCCGCGGCGGGGCCGAGAGAGGAGACGCCGGGATGTGGAGGAGCAGCGGCCGCGCCGCCTGGTGAGACGGGGGGGGGGGGGCAGGAGGGGGCGGCCTCCCTCGCAGGGCTGTTGTGGGGGCGCCTCGAGAGAGAGAGAGAGGCCTCGGGCCCAACCTCTCGGCCGCCATGAAGCTCCCCGCCCGGGCGGCGACCTTGGGGGCCCCCACCCTCCCGCCAGGCCTCCCTCGCGGGGGGGGGGGTGAATGGTTCCCCTGAGGGGGCTGGAGATGCCTCCCGGGGCCTCCCGCTTGTTCTAGGTCTGACTTTCAGAAGACACCTCAAGGCAGCCCCGCTTAGGGAAGATGATATTATTATTATTATTATTATTATTATTATTATTATTATTATTTATTTATACATACATACATACATACATACCCCGCCCATCAGGCTGGGCCTCCCCAGCCACTCTGGGTGGCTTCCAACAAAATACAGTATTTTCCTGCGTATAAGACTCCTTTTTAACCCAGGAAAATCTTCTCCAAAGTCGGGGGTCATCTTATACGCCGGGTCGTATTTCTTATACGGCGAGTATATCCCAAACTCTATATTTTAACTGGAAAAGTTGGGGGTCGTCTTATACACCCAGTCGTCTTATACGCCGGAAAATACGGTATTAAAATACAATCATCCATCAAACGTTAAAAGCTTCCCTAAACAAAATAATATTTGGTTAATTATTGTGTTTAATATTTTGCTGCAAGCCGCCCAGAGGGGCTGGGGGAACCCAGCCAGGTGGACGGGGTGTAAATAATAAATTATTATTGATGATGATGGAGAATCATGGATAAGAATAATGACTTTATCATTTATACCCCGCCCATCGGGCTGCATGCACTTCCTATATGAAGGCTGGGTGTTTTTTGCTGCTGTTCTTTGTTGTTGTTCTTACGTTATGCATTTTGTGCTTTTACGGTGGAAACCTCCCTGTGATCTTCGGACGGAGGGCAGCATATAGAATGACCATGATAGAGCCATAGGATCAAGGAGTTGGAAGGGGCCCCTGGGGGTTCCTCGCAGCCACACCAGCGGATGCCTTCTGCCTATATAATAATAATAATAATAATAGTAATAATATTTATTATTCCCAGCGTTGAAACGTCTGCTTTCCTCGCACCTCTGCAGCAAGGAAGCAGCTGGTCCCAAGTTGCAGTGACATCTTTCTTTTTTTAGCCAATGCATGATTGAAAGGAACTTTTTGTGTTTCGGTGGCCATTGAATCGGGAGTTTTAGCCTTGCCCTTTGCTCCGTTCTCAATATGCGCCCCCACCCGCCTTGCGACCTGCTACTGAAAATCTTGTGCTACCTTTTGGGAGTCAGCAGCTGGTGGTTCAGGGACAGCTGGGGGGGGGCTCAGAATGGGATGCTGATGTGCAGGGTCTGTTTTGAGTAGTTCTGCGGGTGGGAGATTGGAATCTTGATTAAGGCTGGAACAGCGTTGAACGTGCAAATAAGCTCTTTGTCTTCTCCTTCAGCGTTGTCTGTCAAAACCTAGCAAATGGGACCTATGGAGCCAGAGGGAAGTCGCCGCTGCAGAAACTGCATCTCGTTTCCCGGAGTATTCATCATTCCCGCCATCCTCTTTCCAGATTTCAAAGGCTGCCATTACGGATCTCAGCGCAGCCATTCTCTGCTCTTAATCACCTTCCCTTGCGCAGCAGCAAACTCCTCATAAAGCATGGATCCCAGCCCCACAGGACCTTTTGGCTAGCCAGAGTGGCTTCCAGGCTTCTAAAGCTTCGCTATCTCATCTTAGGATCTGCTGTGGGCGGTGGCTACACAGCCAAAAAGGTACTTAGCTCTGCAGTAGTGACTGGTCTGCCTTCTGTATGGTGTGTTGGCATAGTGACTCTAGACTCAATGTCTGAAGAACCAAAGGTTTGGGGATGGACAGTACACAGTTGTTGATCGAAGGCAAGAGTGGGCAAGGAAGTTGCTTCATAGGAAGTAAGATCAGCTACCTTAGTGACAGACTCTGGCAGGAATTTTTTAAGTGCCTTCAGGCAGTGCCTTTTTCACAGGTGTAGTTGAGCAGTTTGGCTCAGTTGCTGACAGCCGTGCAATAACCCTTGGACTGTCAAGTGAAGTTGCCTGGGGTTGAGTAATAGAGGAACCCGTGGCCAGGTTGGAACCCCTGACCAGCCAAGATGGGCCCTGATCTAGGAAGTCATCTTGCAAGCAAAGTCAGGCAAATGGTGCAAAAGGACAATGAAAGAGTTACCAAATTCCTAGCTGATATACCTTTAGAGCCACGAGTGGACTAGGGTTGCCCCAGCCTTTGCTCCAACCCTCATCAAATTTCTACCAGCCCCTTTCTTTTCCTGGGGGCTCTCCTTGATCCAGGCCTCTAGACCAGTTTTCCCAAACTTGGGTCACCAGCTGTTTTTTGGACTACAACTCCCATCATCCCTAGCTAGCAGGAGCAGTGGACAGGGATGTTGGGAATTGTAGTTCAAAATCAACTGGAGACCTAAGCTTAGGAAACACTGCTCTTGACCATTTTGACTTTTCACCTGGGGTGAAGTGAAAAGATAGCTTTTCAAGATGGAGCTAGGTTTCTCTAGGATGGCTCTCTCTCTAAGTTTCTTCTTCCCTAATGATGGCGCCTAGAACTGATGGCAGGAAAGGGTACTCGTTCTTCCCTTTCCTGCATGTGAAGCATCGGTAGAAATGGAGAAATCCTCTGGAGTGTTGCTGCTGCTTTCTGGGTGGGGAAGCCCCCTTGCATGCTGCTCCAAGCTGTAGTGGCATCTCCTACTGAGATGTGCTGCAAGGAGCAACTTGATTTTGATGGTGGTGGAATCATGAGAGATGTGCAGAGGTTGAAGTTGGGAAGGAGGACGTTTTGTATTCTCTCTCCCAATTACTGGTACTCCCTGAAACTGGCAGAGCTCAGGATTAAAGCAGCTGCATAAGCAGATTATGGTTCTTATCACCAGGTGGTTATTGTGGCTGATGAGATGATTTGCAAATTATAGGGCAAAAGATCTTTCGAAGGCTATGAGCTGTCCTATTCTACTTGTGCGTCTGCCTCACTGTGCTGTCAGGGCTATTTCACCTATGAATTCTAGCTGCCTGTATTATGTTTCTTCTGCAACACAGCTCATAGTTACTCACAGTGCAGTAACTTTCTAGTGCAGTAACAAAGCACTAGAAATCTAAATAGCATTTCTGTCAGTGAAACAATATGGTTGTATTATGCACATTAACTTATCAGTAAAGCAAACACACTCCAGTCTACAATTCTTATGCAGTTCAATGCAAACACACAGTAATTTGCAAAGTAGTTTATTGGGGAGAGCTGCTGAGCGGACAGAACCCCTCTGGGAAGGAGATTCCTCACCAGGGGCAAAAAGACACAGCTCGGTTTGACGGGTTTTCTTCTCAGCAGCACAAGGAGCAGATGGATGTCTGCCCAAGGACTGGCAACCTCTAGGCAAATGCTGCTGCTGCTATAGTTTCAATCACGAGAAAGGCAGGGCTGGCCAGGTGGTCTTACTCAGCCTTGGGTGAGGAGGAGAAGCACTGATCATAAGTGATGAGCCAGTCAGCGAAATGGAGGTGTACCCTGCGAGGTCAGCACCCACCTGGGGCTCTTCGTTGGCCCTTGTCCTGATCAAAGGCATCTCCTGTCCGTTTTGCATGTGAAGTTCCCAGACTGAAAAAGGCAACTTGAAATAGGACCCGGTGCTGACAAATTACTTTTTAAAAACATAAATAAAGATAAAGGTAAAGGGACCCCTGACCATTTGGTCCAGTCGTGTCCGACTCTGGGGTTGCAGCGCTCATCTCGCTTTATTGGCCGAGAGCCGGCATACAGCTTCCGGGTCATGTGGCCAGCATGACAAAGCCGCTTCTGGTGAACCAGAGCAGCGCACGGAAACGCTGTTTACCTTCCCGCCAGAGCGGTTCCTATTTATCTACTTGCACTTTGATGTGCTTTCGAACTGCTAGATGGGCAGGAGCTGGGACCAAGCAACAGGAGCTCACCCCGTCGCAGGGATTCAAACTGGCGACCTTCTGATCAGCAAGCCCTAGGCTCTGTGGTTTAACCCACAGCGCCACCTGGGTCCCTAACATAAATGCAACCCATTAATTTGGATACACGTGACAAGACAGGGTATTCTGACTAAACATTAGGAAGAACTTTCTGTTTGAGAGTGGAATGGACTCCCTTGTAAGGTGGTGGATTCGCCTTCCTTGGAGGTTTTCAGACAGAGGTTGGGTGGCCATCTGTCAGGGATTATTGAGCTGCGAATCCTGCATTACAGGGGGTTGGACTAGATGACCGCAAGGGTCCCATTCCAATTCTGTTATTCAGTCAGAAGGCTGGAGGAAGGAATAGTCTTGTACACTGCAGACTTGCAGTTTTGTGCTACTCTTCGTAGTAGCTAATGCAAAAGTTTGTTGATGTCTTTCTTACTTCTAATTTAGACATATGAACAATGGAAGGATATGGTGCCTGATCTCAGCGAGTACAAGTGGATTATTCCTGACTTCATATGGGAACTTGATGAACACATTGACTTCGGTTGGTGCCAGCTTTTCATTTTTCCTCTAATGCCAAGTTGTTGCAGAACTTTGATAATCATTTATACAGAGGCACCTTAGAGACATACCAAGAACAAACTTAGTTGGTCTCTAAGGTGCTACTGGAAGGGGGGGGAAAATTATTTTGTTTTGACTATGACAGACCAACACGGCTATCTACGTGTAATTTATACAGAGGGACAGGCATCATTCCTTTCTCCTGGGGATTAAAAAAAATACATTTCAGAAATCCAAACGTTTTTATTGCATAATATTCTCTGATATTATTTATATATTATTTATTTTACTCTCTCCAAATCTCTGTGTGGCTCATACTAAAGGACACACTCCAGCAGTAAAACAAATCCCATCCAATTAAAAAAATTATTGTTTTTGTGATCCACTTTGAGGGGTTTTTTTTAACAATCAAGTGGTGTATTGTTAAATAGTAAAATAAGCACAGATGGCTTTACAAGTGTGCAATTGGGGGTGGGGGGAGGCCATAACAAAAGCAGATTGAGATGCCAGATGACCGTTTGTTTTGGAGCCTTGGCCTGGCATGGGAGGTGGGCTCCTTGCTGGGCTGGGAGTGGGGCCATTGTCTTAAGGCAAATTTTTAAAAATGTAGTAGAAACACCAACAATTGGGAAACACTGGCCTGCGAGCGCTCCAATTGGAGAACAGCCTTTACCAAAGGTGTCATGGGCTTTGAAGACACTCGAACTCGGGACAAAAGGGAAAAATGTGCTAAGAGGAAGGCATGCTTGGCAAGAAGAAGAAGAAGACATTGCTATAAATGCTTCCTAGACTGTGGTATCAGAGTCATGGAGTCAGCCTTTGCCAACAGGGCTGGACCTGCCTTAACTGCAGCACAGAACTGGTTCCCTTAAAATATTTGCAGTGCTGGCCCAGGAGAATTTATACTTCCCAGCCTGAGAAGACTTCCTCCTCCTCCTCCTGATGACTCGTTGCTTTCAGCCAGTTTCTTCCTGCTGATCTCCCCAGGATCTTGCTGCCCTCCTGCTCTGAAGCAGTTTGCTAGGAAACCAGAGTTTCCCCAGCAGTTAACACCCGGCTCCCAGGGTTTTTGGGTTTCAGCCTACTGTGTCACTGATAGGCATGCTTTCTGTTTTGCACGAGAAGTATAAGGAACTGGAATTTCTGATTCACTGCCATCTGCTTAGAAACAAGGCCATCCTTGCTGGTGCAGGGGGCAGACTAAGTCTGTAACTCCTTCAGGAACAAGATAATTCTTCCAGCTCTGTTGGCACAAATCCTAGATTTGGGTCCCTGGAGGTCTGGGTTCAACAGTGCGGCGCCTCTGAAGCCAACACCATCTCTCAGCTGCATTCATAAAATGAGTTGCAGCATCCTAACTCACAGAATACGTTAAAAATGGTGAGTTGCTTGCATCTGAATTGTTATATCTCAAAGCTGACTTTAATGTTGATAGGATTCTGACTTTTTGTGTTCAGAGGACTTCCTGTGTATTGGGAAGGTATGGTGTATCATTTATGAAACACATTTAGAAATCTTCTGCAGTAGAGCTTGCTAAAGTATATAAATAGGTAAAGGTAAAGGGACCCCTGACCAGTTGTGTCCGACTCTGGGGTTGCGGTGCTCATCTCGCTTTATTGGCCGAGAGCCGGCGTACAGCTTCCAGGTCATGTGGCCAGCATGACTAAGCCGCTTCTGGCGAACCAGAGCAGGACATGGAAACACCGTTTACCTTCCCGCCGGAGCGGGACCTATTTATCTACTTGCACTTTGCTGTGCTTTCGAACTGCTAGGTTGGCAAGAGCAGGGACCGAGCAACGGGAGCTCACCCCGTTGCAGGGATTCGAACCACTGACCTTCTGATCGGCAAGCCCTAGGCTCTGTGGTTTAACCCACAGCGCCACCTGGGTCCCTTAAAAAAGTATGTAAATATCCATTAAGAAATTCTGAACATAACTGTCCCGGTTAAAGTTAGTAATAATAATAATAACAATAATTATATAATTTATTTATACCCCGCCCATCTGGCTGGGTTTCCCCAGTCACTCCCCAGCTAGGGAGATGACAGGCTGTTCTTGTTACCTAAAACAACTCCAAGGGGGCTAACTTTCCCTTTGCTTTCCCTAGAAAAACTTACAAAAGCTCTTCCTGATCCAGAAGTCCTCGCTAAGCTGCTGCCAGATTTTGACAAGATTGGAGAGAGCCTCAGATCACTGTCCGGTTTCCTCACACCTGGTAAGGGAATTGTTCATCTGGCTGAGTTATACAAACCGGCCCTTTCTGGTGACTTAAACCGTGCTGGACTGAATGTTTGCTTTGCAGTGCCCAGTTCCCCCCTGGACAGTTTGGGCATTTATGTAAACGTGAGCATCTGAACATATTGCTCCTCTGGTTTAGTGATGGCTGCTGGACATTTTCAGGGCCCTGCAGTCCTTCCTCCCAGATTATCCCATCTGAAGCAGCAGTGTCCATCCGACTGAGCCTTTGCTAATGCTGAACAGGGCCCTGCCTCTGTCACCAACACCTTCTTGGTTTAGGGACTCAGAGGCTTCTGCCATTGTGGGGCTACAACTTGCCAGGAAACGGGCAGCGGCCTCTCGCTGTGACCTTTCAGCAGTATTTGCCCTCCCTGAGCAGATTGCTCTTTGCCCAGGGGAGTGGGATGAATGTCAGGGACGTACTTGGAAACTAATGACAAGTAGATGAGATCCTCCTATGTGCTTTCAGATTTTTTTAAGTAAAAAGTCTAATGTAATTTTCACTTCATTGTGAATCATTTTCAACCCACCTGCCTGTATCCGTTGGCCTGCCACGTTTGGTAAGTTTGCCATTCTGTCTGTCTGGCCCTCACAGTGTCTGAGACAGAAACGTCTCACATTCGCTTTGCCATTTGTTTGTATTTATAATTTTTATTTCCCCTTTTTTGCTGGTTTTCCACAGGTTACAATTTGATTAGTGAAGTCATAGGAGCTTCTGATCTACTTCTGTTATTAGGTGTGTAAAAAGCACTTTTTTTACCTGCCCCTTAACATTCCTCCCCATCTAAAAAAAATGCTAAATGCAATGCAAAGGGGGGGAAACCTGGCAAGTGTAGAAGGGCCTTCCTTCGGTTACAATGGGAGACTTTTAGGTTTCATGATTTGGGAATGCTGTGGAGCTGGTCTGCTACGCAAGGTGGCTGTTTCTCATAAAAGTTCTGTTTTTCAACTTGTGCAAACACTGTTCCTGAGGGAGAGCAGAAGAGCAGTGCTTCATGTGCATCCTTCATTTTAAAACTTTCAGTTGTTTGCATAAAGGAAAGCCTTTTGCTGCACCCAGTGACAGACTGGCAGTCCCTGCCCCTGCCATAGTGAGGGGCATGACTGACACCCCCACCCCCACCCACCCGCCCGCCTGCCTGAATGGTGAGCACTTCACACTAGCCTGGCAGTGAATTCCTGCTCCATCAGCAGAGATACTTCCTGTGAATATAGCTGAGGGTGGCTACGGTGACCTCCTCGTTCTCTCTGTTGTACTGTATATTCACTACAAACAAGCAAGCCTTGCTTTAGATCATGGGTAGGCAAACTAAGGCTGGATCCAGCCAATCGCCTTCTCAATCCGGCCCGCGGACGGTCTGGGAATCAGTGTGTTTACCTGAGTAGAATGTGTCCTTTTATTTAAAATGCATCTCTGGGTTATTTGTGGGGCATAGGAATTTGTTCACCCCCCCAAAAAAAATATAGTCCGGCCCCCCACAAGGTCTGAGGGACAGTGGACCGGCCCCCTGCTGACCCCTGCTTTAGATCTCTCCATATGTGTGTCTGGAGGTTCCTGTGTACCAGGGAGAGGAAGAACAGGCTTGCATTCAGAGACTTTGTTCTCTTCGTGACATGTGCCACGTGATGTGAGTCCTTCCTCTTTCTTCCCAGGTTCTCCAAGGGATACGGTATTCCGGGCTACGGAACAGGGATGTGAACCTGAGAAACAATACAAGAAGGTAAGCTTGGAAGGAGAACTGCTCACATATGTGGCAAACAAGCGTAAGGAAATTGCAGGCCAGGGGTAGGAAGTGTGTAGCTGGACTGCAACTCCTTTGCAACTCCCCGACACCATTGGCCCTGTGGCCACTGACCCTGACAGAAGTCAAAGTCCAGCAACTTCTGCAGGGCAACACGTTAGTCAAGTCAGAAATCAGTGGGACGCACCTGGGCGGACTTGGTGTATGGAGCAATTTCCAACCTTCGGTGTTTAAACCAAGACTTCCCACCTTTTCAAAGGGAGCCTCCCGGAGTTAAAAGAAATACTGCTTTCAGTTTCTAATTGGTCATATGCAGCCCAGCCAGAAATCCATTGACTTGTGTGTCTCATTTTCTAGCACACTCCATTCTCAGGTGGAGAGCCATCTTGTAGAAACACAGCAATAAAACTGACAAGGTGAAATGCCCAGCTAAAATACTAAGCATTGTGTACGCACCAAAATCAATCCCCACCTGCTTCACCCATGTTATTCAGTGCTGGCCAATGCAGGGCGGATCTTTCAGCGCTCCCAGAAAATGCTCAAGCTCAGGCAAGCTTCCAAAGGGAGGGATCTCTGCTGCCTTTGCTGTTTGGGCTTGATGCATAGGTGGAGTCACAGGGATGGCCTTGCTGGTCAGTCTTCATGACCCCAGTGGCATGGGGTGAAGGAGGCAGCCTCAAGGATATATGGAAGACTCCAGCAGTTTCAGCATTTACAGGTTACAGCAGCAACTTGAGCCATGATACAAGCATACGATAAGGCCTGCTGGATCAGACCAAAGGCTCATTTAGTCCAGATTTCTGTTCTTGCAGCAGCCAACCAGGGCAGCCTGCAAGCAAAACATTAGTGCCGTAGCCCCCTCGTAATTGAGGCGCAGAGGCTGTGACTGGCTCAAGGTCACCCAGTGAACTTCACGGCTGAGTGGGGATTTGAACCACCCTGGTCTCCCAGGTCCTGGTCCAGCCCTCTAACCACTGCACCCTGTGGGCTAGATCCTGGGAAGGTGAACGTGGCTGGTTCCACTCTTCCTAAAGGCCTATTAATGTGGAGTAGCCTGTTTGCTTTTGCATCATCCTCTCTTGTCAAATTAGCAAATAGCCCAAATACCTTTTCCTTAGTTCTGGGCTTGGGGGTTGCCTTGGTTACCCTTTCCCCACAGTGTCTTAGCACTGAACTGTCGGGGCAAGCAGAACTCTGTAGGAAAAGCAGGAGCAACGGGACTCGAATGTGTGTGCCGTTATATAATGCTTTCAGAAGGCAAAAGAAGCCAACCCATCCGCAGGCAGGCAGGCAGGCACACACAAAACCTGCACAGTCCTTTTTACAGGCTGCCTCTGCTGATATTCTGTGTGCCTGTGAGGAAGAGCAGGCCTGCTTTTGCTGATGAGACTTGGTTGCTGTGATGCTGGATTTTTAGTTGCTCTCCATTCATTCATAGGCATATGTTGGTCTTTTTATCTGGATTTTGTTTAGTTTTCGTCAGCTACTTTGAAGACCTTTTTAATGAAAATGTATCTAAATTTTCCTGGCATGGGATCTTAAAATGGCCACACCTCTGAAACAGATGGGTTACGCAAGCAACGTTAGTCAGTCGGAAAGGCTGCTTAGAAGAATTTACTCCGGCACAGCAGTCCATCAGAGAGTCAAATTTTCCATAAATTCAAGGGATGTGTCTGAGTGGCAGTTCCAGATGGAGGAGAGAGCAAAAATCCCTCTTCAGTTTCTACAGTCTCTTATGAAACCAGGTTACCTGCATAGATCCTTGCACAGGAAGAGCCTTGCAGCCACTGGATGAGGCCAGAGGGGGCCCGTCTAGTCCACCTTCCTGCTCTCATAGTGGCCAGCCAGGTGCCCAGGGCAGGATGCCCACAAGCAGGACCCGAGTGCAGCAGCAACGCTCTTCGCCCTTGTGATTCCCAGCAAGTGCCATTTAGAGCTGGGCAGCCTCCAGTATTGAAGGTAGTAAATGGTCATCGTGACTACTTGTCTTATCCAAGTAGTTGAGTAAAGGTAAAGGGACCCCTGACCATTAGGTCCAGTCGTGGACGACTCTGGGGTTGTGGTGCTCAATTCGCTTTACTGGCCGAGGGAGCCGGCATTTGTCCGCAGACAGTTTTTCCAGGTCATGTGGCCAGCATGACTAAGCCGCTTCTGGCGAACCAGAGCAGTGCACGGAAACGCCGTTTACCTTCCCGCTGGAGCGGTTCCTATTTATCTACTTGCACTTTGACGTGCTTTCGAACTGCTAGGTTGACAGGAGCAGGGACTGAACAATGGGAGCTCACCCCGTCGCGGGGATTCAAACTGCCGACCTTCTGATCGGTAAGCCCTAGGCTCTGGTTTAACCCACAGCGCCACCCGCGCCCTTAAATTTGCTGTTTGAGAGATTGTGGAGACGTTTGCTTCTTTCCAAGGGCAAAGGGAAATGGCGAGTGCTTCCTAGGGAAACTAAACTGTGTTTCATCCGGGTGGGAATGGCTGGGCCATAGCATGACACCAAGGATCATCTCATCCAACCCCCTGGAATGCAGGATTCACAGCTAGGAGCCCCAAGGGCACAGCTACCTTCTTCTGGATTGCACTCCTGATCTGTGGGGGAAACTGCCTGTGAGCTTGTGTTCCCTTGTGCTGTGTTCTCTCTTGGCCTTCTCTTGGGCCCTGCAGCTACAATAAGGAGGCCACCAGTACTTTGAAAGGCCTGAGAGATGGAGGTTTTTATTCTACCTTCTGTAGCCTCCTCCCCCTTTGCTTTTTTTTTCTTAGAAATTGTTTATTTGTTCCTGTGGCATCACCAGTTTTTCACATGTGAAACTGCATCATTTCTGTCTACGCACTACAACTGTTTGCACGGGTTAACTCTGTTGTAGTTTCCCAGTTTTCAGGAGAGCCTGATACTTTCCACTACAGAAGAAGAGAAAGCCAGGGAGAAATTTAGAAGAGACCTTGAGCAAGTATAGATTCCTCCTGGTACCATAAAGGTCTCTCACTAGTGTGATGCTTGCTGCACCCTTAAGCATTATGGGAATTTTCAGGAGTGGCCAACAGGATGGCAAAGACCTCCTGCAACCGTGAAGATTAAAAGTGTTCTTTCCAAAACAAATTTGAGCTGGACTCTGAGATGCTGTATATGGCTGCAGGCTGTTCATATATGGCTTAAAAAAAGAATAGCACATTCACCTCAATGGAACGCTTGCCTGGGTCTGTCCTGCCGCACGATCCCCAGCACTTCCCTTGGCATCTTGCTAGAGGCTGCTTAACTGACATGCATCCTTTGAACAAACAAACACGCAGCATTGACTCTGCCCACCCACCCAAGTCACGCTTGCTCTGATCCGCTTCCATTGAGTTTGTCCCTCCCCTTCTGCCCAGTGAAATGGAGGCTGTTCCAGGATTTCCTCCCGGTGCAGCTTGCCAGTGATGGAATTTGAGAAAAGGGCTATGCACGAAACAGTGTGAGGATGTGACATTTGGCTTCTTTTTCGTCAACAAGGGTGTCCTAATGGAAGGCAGGTTCTCGTTCAGAGCAGTCGCCAAGATACAGAGCCACTTAGTTGTAGGAGACTGCTAACACAACTGACCTTTTTTTTTGTAGTATAGCAAGGATCTGTGAACTTTGTTTCATAAGGCTTCGCGTTCCAGGCCTGTTGTGTTTGCAAAATGCATCTCCCCGGAGAGTGCATTTGGATTTCACGTGTACCTTCTTGTGTCTGTGCATGTGTGTGCTGTGTCCCCACTCTAAAGTAGTCTTCTAGCCCTGGGGCTGTTTGAGACCATTCAAAGCAATGAAATTATTACTACTGTTTTGCAATACTGGGTCAGTTGTTCAGTTGCATCTGTACACATTTGTGGCATAGCTGACTTGGTATGCTGATGCGTGTATTTCAGTTTCATGCTGAAGGCATGATCTTCCCAAGTAAGAAAAGATTCGCTTTCCTTGTTATTCCACAGCTTCTTGGCTTCTGAGGTTTTAAAAAGCTCTTCAGACAATCCCCATTTTCTTTTGCCTTAAGCAGCGCTGGGGACAAGGGGGGAGCTCAGTGGCAGAGCATCTGCTTTGCCTGAGGAAGCTCCCAGGTTTAATCTCTGGCATCTCCAATTATGGCTGGGTATCTCCTCTGGAGAGCTGCTGCCAGTCTGTGTAGACAATACTAAGCTTGATGGACCAGTGCTCAGAGTTGGCACAAGGCAGCTTCTTCCTCCATTCCAGTGACAGTTGTCCCTTCAGTTGTCTTGACAACACTGTTTAAAACATCTTTCTTGAACTCTGAGGGCCTCCCCAGACTGCTCTTTCATTGTGGGTGTTTGCAGCTGCACGTCATGGATGCAGTCATAGTGCATTTTTCGCAGCAAACTGCAGGACAGGCACCGATTGCAGCTGAAGCAGTATAACCTCCCTGAAAGCATCGTGAGCGTGAATCATCATGGATGCACAATAAAAAGGACGTCTGAAGGGGGCCCTAAATGCCCCTAGGTAGCAGCAGCTGTGGCGCCTGGATTTCTGTCCCTCTCTTGTTGTGTCTGAGCCCCCCCCACCTTTCCGTGCCCCTGCCTGCCTTTGTGTTGCACCCTTTGGTTTAACATTATCGCTCCCCTCACCTCCATATTTTTCTCCCTTCTCCTCCTCATTGTAAACTTGCGGCAGGGTCTTCTGGGCGAGCTCATTCTCTTGCAGCAGCAAATCCAGCAGCACGAAGAGGAGGCGCGCAGAGCCACAGACCAATTGGGCCCAGGCTCCTCCCAGCAGAAGCGAAAGGTGATGACCGAAAGGCACGGGGTGCTGGGCAATTCTTCTCTCACTCACTCCCCCCTCCCCCAAAATCGGTCCTAATCTCATCCAATCCATCCCGATCGGACGCTGTGATTTGATACCAGCCAATGAATCCTTGATTCGACTCTGGTTGTGGGCCCTGGCAGTGATCTTGCAGCACTTCATTGTCTGTGAAAGTTTTCTCCTAGCACTGTCTTTCAGCATGGCGATTTAATGTGATCAAAACTGATGTTCATCGTGGGAAAGATCTGCACCTAATTTTGATTCTGGAACCCACTAACTTGTTCTACTAACTTGTGTCTGAATATTCATAGCTGAAAGGGACACCGAGGGTCATCTAGCCCAACCTCGTGCAGGGTCGATAAAAATCAATGGGGTTTTTTTTAAAAAATAAAAATCGGATTTCTTTTTATTTTTAATCGAATTTTTAAAATAAAATGCTTTTGGAGGCAAAATCTTTCTAAAGATAGTTTTCTATTTAAGTTACATTATAGTCCAAAGGCTATTCATCAGGAAATATGGATTTGTTTTAAGTTTTTCATGTGTGCTAAAACTCAGTCTTAAGTTTTTTTTTAATTGTTTAACCACATCAGTTAACAAACATGGATACATATGCTTATAATGTTATTGTTTTAGTTAAATAAATTGTTCAAATTTTTATTGAAATGATTAATTTTCTCCTTCCAATAACGTACAGCAGAAAAGTTGTCCAAATATAGTTAACTTATTAAACCTCACAATAATTTCATAATTATCTGTCTATGTATTTCCAATAGTCTAACCAAATCAGTAATTTTTGATATAACTGAAAAAACTACTCTGAAAATTTATTATTCCAAAAATGAAACCTTCATCTTGTTGTAAATATTAAGATTATACCAGCAAGAATGAGTCTTTTTTTAATTATTATTTTTTTTTTGTATAAATCAAGTCTTACTGAGTAGTGATTTAAATCGTGATTTAAATCTTAATCCACCCTGCTCGTGCAGTGCAGGAATCACAGCTAGAGCATCCATGGCAGAGCGAGGGCTCACTGTCAAACAGCTCTATCAAGGGAGATGGTCCCCCCCCCCTCTCTCTCTCTGAATCCCCAGCCCTGGAAACAAAGGGGAGAGTGGATGCCTTTATGAGCCACCTGGAAGCACCTGGTTGGCCCCTGCTGGAAGTAAGAGAGACCCTTTTTGGTCCGATCCAGCACAGCTCTCCTCTTCGCACTCTTCTTGATCGTAATTTTGAAGAGGGAAATTGCTTAGGGCAGCTTTTAAATAGGGTCTGCCATGGGCTTTGCTGGTTTATATGACCGATGTTGGATGTAACTCCTCTGCTTGTGGGCGAGTTGACAGCTATCCATTCATGGTAGAGCGACTGCAGAGTTGAGCAATGGCCCCGTGAGACAGACCCCATTATAGACACAACACGCAGGTACACAGGACTTTTCACCAGGACCCCCTTGCATGCTATTTGGGGACCAAATCCTGTGAAGTCGAGGGGCAGCTGTAGAAATGGGGAACTGCTAGAAGCAGAAATGTCTTCAGAAACCAGGAGCGCCTGGGCTTGCTTGCGTTTGGATCAGGGCCTCAGAAGCCTCTTGTTCCACGCTGCCATATAGTGGCGTCTGCTCAGGCTTTTCCTGAAAGTTTTCCTGAGTTACTGAAAATGTGACAGCAGCCACAAGGCACAAAGAACGTGTACAAGCAGCGATGAAACGAGCAGGATCTTGCAGTTGGCCCCTGTGCTGGGTGCCATTCCTGCTCTTGGCTCCTGGTGCCCCCAGACACCTCTGCTTCCCTCCCCAACCTTCGCTATTTAGATAATAGATGACACGTCTGATGGGCGTGTCAGTGGCTGCTTTTTCCCTTGCTTTTCTAAAGGGCGGTCAACTGCCTCCATCCTGAGAATCTAAAAACGTGCATCTCCAGCCTCCCTTGGGCGCGTGTGCCTGCTTCTTTTATCACCTGCAGCGTTTGGCAAATAAGTTAGAATGGGAGGATTCCAGCTCCCTCTCCCAGAAATTGTCAAACAAAAGTCTGGGGTCCCTTCAGTGTAACACACACACACACCCCCAAGCGAAAGCTCCAGGGTCACAAGTAGGCAGCTCAATAAAAGGCAGTGTGAACCTCTGCTTTGTGTTCAGATTCCAGAGGGAAAAGGAGCTTCCCCCCCCCCCAAAGATCATTCATGCTCAGAGGTGTGCCCATGCATGTGTACGAGAGAGAGATTATATGAGAGCAAATTAAACGTGCAAGTTTTCACTAGGCAGTTCGTTTTCTCATGTACCTAACAAACACAGTTTTTGAACCTGGAAATCCACCCATTCCAAGTTTGTTTGAGTGTGCTCAGCCTATTAATTGCCAGTGGAAGCTGTTACGTTTTTTGTTTCTTCTTGGTCATTAAAACCGGACCTTTTACATGCTCAAAGTGTGGTTATAAGTTGGTTCCTGTTTCAAAGTAGGGCTTCTGGCTGCCCCTTGGGAGAATGGCCAACCCTTAGAGGCCTGCTGGCAAGTGCTGGCCTTCTTTGAGATACAGGTAGGTAGCCGTGTTGGTCTGCCATAGTCAAAACAAAATAAAAAATAAAAAAATTCCTTCCAGTAGCACCTTAGAGACCAACTAAGTTTGTTCTTGGTATGAGCTGAAGAAGTGTGCATGCACACGAAAGCTCATACCAAGAACAAACTTAGTTGGTCCCTAAGGTGCTACTGGAAGGAATTTTTTTTGTTTTTTATTTTGTTCTTCGAGATGAGTGGCTGGGCCTCCAGCCCATCTGGAGGGAAGCATGTCACTAGCCATGTCTAGCATCTCTTGGTGGGAGTCAGAGCCGCTCCCACCCATCTTCCTCTCTCCGTCCTCATGCGCTGGGTGGCAGTTGGGATGTTTCTGATCAGGCACTTTTCCATCTTGAGTTTCCTCTGGCGTCTCCAGTACAACAAAGTTTTTTGTGGCCTTGACTGCCATTTCTGGAGCCAGAGCAAAAACAGGACTCCCCTTTTTATAAAAACCAGCTCTAGAAATCTCTTTGCATATGTGGAGTAGAACAGAAGGCTTTGCCACACTGGAACAGTTCACCGCAAGACCCAGTTGACCCTGGGGCGTTAGTGGGCTGTGAAGTACATGAAGCAAAGCCTGGCAGCCATCAGAGGGGTCCTTCCCAAACTCCTGGGTCTTTACTTATCCTGGCACATGCCTCCCACCACTGGGCATCAGCACACGTACCAGACTCGCCGAGTTCCAAGGGGCTTAAGCAAATAACCCTGCGCTTGGTGGCATCTAGAATTACAATTTAATGAAGACTGCACATGAGGCTGCCTTGCCAAGTAACGTTCTGGGGTTGTAAGGTGATAGTAAGAAGTCTTGACTTTTCTTTTTAAAGGGGGGGGGGTGAGTGTACCAGCCATTATCTCAAGTTATGTGAATTAAAGAGATGCTTCTCTCTCCCCCACCTGAGTTTCTTTCTCTGTCGCTTGGACAAAGAAAACTTGATTGGATGGTTCTTGTGAAATAGATGGTGCTCAGTTCCACAAACCGCGAGGAGTAGGGGTTTTTTTGTCTCCTGAACATAAAATAAGCCCAAGACATTTATGCTTGTGACTCTTGCAGGTTTCTGACAAAGAAAGGGTAGATCAGCTGCAAGAAGAACTCCTGCGCACTCAGGTAGGGGAGCCTTGCCGGTGTTACGGCCAGAATTCACACGGGGGAAAGGAATTGGGTCTGACTCACTGCCAACTCATTAACTTCCAGAGCTTTGATGTCGACCAGGCTCCATATTGAAGGACGGGGGGGGGGGGGGCTATAATATTTAAAAGCGAAACAAACAAAAGGTGAACGGCGCGACTCTGTATTTGTGTCATTCATGGGGATGCGACCTGAGGAAAGACTCCAAGCTGCTCTCCTCCACGAGAAGAGGCGTTGCAGACTCCAAATGATGTTGTGCAAGTGTGCAAATTCCATTGTTCAAGTTGAAAAGACCTTCCCAAATCTTTCATTCCCCCCCCCCATTTGATTCTATCTTACATCACTGCCCAATTTTAATCCTGGTCTGTTTCTGCTGAATTCAGTCAGAATCCTTCCTTAAGTGACTGTGCTTATGATTTCAGCCAAGGATGCCATGCTTTCTGTTGAATTTCATCAGTTGATTCAGATTTGTTCTATTACATTTCGTCAGGTCAGAGTCCGTTAAGCAATTCATTTATTTGATGATGGTGATGTCACTATGCTGCTAGGGCAGATTTGGTTCAAGAGAGCAGGGCCCTGTTAGCACTGAGTCTCCTTTCCTTTGCCTTCATACTCCCCTCCTGACCCTGACCCCCCCACCCCCACCCCCAAGTTTTCAAAGTTACATTATTGTTTTGCAGTTGAAATATCAACGGATGCTTGAGCGTTTAGAGAAGGAGAACAAAGAGCTCAGGAAGATTGTCTTGCAGAAAGATGACAAAGGCATCCACCAGAGGAAGCTGAAGGTACCCCCCCCCCCGCATGCATCACCTGCACAAAACTTCGCCAGTTTTCCCAGCTCCGGGCCTTCTATTCGACAGTGGCATTTGCTGCCAAGGAGTGTGGTGGAGTCTCCTTCTTTGGAGGTCTTTAAGCAGAGGCTTGACAGCCACCTGTCAGGAATGCTTGGATGGTGTTTCCTGCTTGGCAGGGGGTTGGACTGGATGGCCCTTGTGCTCTCTTTCAACTCTAGGATTCTATTCCATCTTTGCTCATCTGTGCTTACGCCTTTCAGCAGTAATTTTGGTTAATAAAAAGAATAAAGCCATTCCCTTGAGTGATTGGTGCTCCTTCTTAAGGGAAATACCAGTTTGGCTTCTGTGCTGATGTCCTATCCTGGTTACAATATAAGACGCAGCCTGCCCTGCCATAATTGGTCTCATAGATTAGGCTGCAGGGATCGGAGAGCAAACAGTCACTTGTTTTTTGGTGCTGCCAGAAGCCTTTCTGATGCTTTGGGCACCGTTCAAGTTAGCTTGCTTTCTTTCTTTCTTTCTTTCTTTCTTTCATTCATTCATTCATTCTTTTGTTCTTTCTTAGAAATCTTTGATTGACATGTATTCTGAAGTCCTGGATACTCTGTCGGATTACGATGCCAGCTATAATACCCATGATCATTTACCTCGGGTAAGTGAGTGATCACTGTTCTGCCATTCAACACTTGCAATAAAGGCCGGCATAGCTTAATGCCCTTTAACAGTAGATAGGCAACGTTTTGCTTGATTTGGGGACATCTTAAGTAAAAACTAACTGGTTTCTACATTTTCTATAAGTAACTACAGTGGGGTCTTCTAAATTTATCTTTTGAAAAGCTTCCCCCCCCCCAACAACAACAAACAACTAAGGAAGCCAATTCCTGATATATAATCTGGAGTAGCCTGGTAAAAAGTGCACTTTCTCACGGGTTGAGGGTGCGTGGCGCATGAGTTTCGGTTAAAAGCTGGTGATTTGAATGTTTTCATTGAAGGTTGTAGTGGTTGGAGACCAGAGCGCTGGAAAAACCAGTGTGCTCGAGATGATCGCTCAAGCCCGGATCTTCCCTCGAGGCTCCGGAGAAATGATGACTCGTTCGCCCGTTAAGGTGAGGACGCTGAATTGGCAAGTGTTGGGGGCACAAAAGGCACCCGTCCCCCTCCTTTGTGTGGCTGTCAAATTTGCTCAGAGGGTTTTTGCTTCAATTGCTCTCTGCTGCTGTTTCTCCCCTTGGTCCATTAGGTCACCCTCAGCGAAGGCCCCCACCACATGGCCATGTTCAAGGACAGCTCTCGAGAGTTTGATCTGACCAAGGAGGAGGATGTAAGTTTGAAGAAATACCTTTTTGCAGCCCAGGAAATCGTTTGCATTGTACACCTGATCACTTTCATTGGGGGGCAAGACAGACGTGTGCCTTGAACGTTCCTTTCCCTGTTAAAATAAAGAAAATGGAACTGGACCCCTGTTGAAATGGTGCTGTGCCTTGTTTCTGGTTATGACCTCTGACTGTGCTTAAACAGCTTGCAGCCTTGAGAAATGAGATTGAGATCAGAATGAGGAAGAGCGTGAGTGACACCTGCACCGTCAGCACTGAGGTGAGGCCTGGCTGTTGACGTCCATCCCTGGGAACGGTCCCATGGCTCCCTTGGGTCCCCATCCAGAAATTGCTTGTGGGGCGCCCCGAGCATTGCTTCCTACGTAGTCTTTTTCTTTACAAAGGAAGCTCCCTGACATGGAAATCACTCTTCCTTGTTTCCTTCTGCAGACCATCTCCCTCAGCGTTAAGGGTCCTGGCCTGCAAAGGATGGTGCTGGTGGATTTGCCGGGCGTCATTAGCGTGAGTAGGCAATGCTTCTCCCCCTCTGATCCTCCCTGCTCCTTTGAGATGGGCTGCAGTGGGCTTTTCCCAGACTCCTGGGTCCACATGGGTTCTCAGTGGTGGCGCCTTCACTTTGGAATCGCCCACCTGACAACGCGGTGAACTGAATTTTGGTGCCGAGTGTAACATGTCTTTACAGGAAGGTTGGTGGGAGGTGGAAGTTTTTGCTATCTTTTATTGTGTTTAGTTTTGATATGATTTGTTTTATCATCTGTGCACTGCTTTCCCAGCCTTATTACTATTTGTGATATAATTAATAATAATTAATGAATTTATTATTTATAACCTGTCCATCTGGCTGGGTTTCCCCAGCCACTCTGGGCGGCTTCCAGAAGAATATTAAAATACAATGATTCATCAAATATTAAAAGCTTCCCTAAACAGGGCTGCCTTCAGATGTCTTCTAAAAGTCATATACCTGTAGTTGTTGTTTCCTTGACATCTCAAGGGAGGGCATTCCACAGGGCGGGCACCACTACCGAGAAGGCCCTCTGCCTGGTTCCCTGTAACTTCACTTCTCGTGTTGAAGGAACCGCCAGAAGGCCCTCGGAGCTGGACCTCAGTGTCCAGACTGGACGATGGGGATGGAGACGCTCCTTCAGGGATACAGGGCCGAGGCCATTTAGGGCTTTAAAGGTCAGCACCAACACTTTGAATTGTGCTTGGAAACGTCCTGGGAGCCAATGCAGGTCTCTCAGGACCGGTGTTATATGGTCTCGGCAGCCACTCCCAGTCACCAGTCTAGCTGCCGCATTCTGGATTAGTTGCAGTTTCCGGGTCACCTTCAAAGGTAGCCGTACATAGAGCGCATTGCAGTAGTCTAAGCGGGAGATAACTAGAGCATGCACCACTCTGGTGAGACAGTCTGCGGGCAGGGAGGTTCTCAGCCTGCGTACCAGATGGAGCTGGTAGACAGCTGTTCTGGACACAGAAAAACTGTAAACTATAGATTTGTTCTTTCATTATCATCAGCTGCCTGGTTGGCCCCAATTTCTCCTAATAACCACAGTGAGGTGGAAGAAAGCTTGGTTCATAATTATACGTAACACTTTCTCTCTCACATACATATCATAATGTTAGGGCTGCTCTTAGGGTCTTACCGCCTTCAAGAACTTGAGAGCAGTTCTGGAAATCAGCTGCTGAGAGACGCTGTGGAATCTCCTTCCAAGCATAGCTTTTTTGAAAGAGCTAGGCATGCACCTGCCAGGGACATCTGATCCATCTGCTTCCTCCCAGTTCTTTGACCCCACCTGTTCCTCTTTTCCTGCCCTTCCTGATCTCTTTTCACAGACGGTGACATCAGGGATGGCCCCAGACACAAAGGAAACAATCTTCAGCATCAGCAAGTCCTACATGCAGAATCCTAACGCCATCATCCTTTGCATTCAAGGTAAAGGAGGAGGTCGGAGAGAAACTGGAATGTCCTGGTGCCTTGATTAATGAGTCCCTGTAACATCACCCGTCGTTCGCTCTGGTTCTTGGGAGACTTATTTGTGAGCACAGACCACGCCTGCTCCTTTGTGGTTGGGGTGGAGGGCAGGGCAGGGCAGAGGGATGGAATTATCTGGCCTCTTCTTCTTTTTTCTGGCTTTGGGACACTTTTAATCAGTTGTGCTTTCTGGGGCCCTGAGTTGAGCCACTAGGCATGTTCTGGGTTTAGCTCTTACCTTCAATTGAGTTTAGTGAGCCAGCGTGGTGTAGTGGTTAAGAGCAGTGGACTCGTAATCTGGTGAACCGGGTTCGCGTCTCCGCTCCTCCACATGCAGCTGCTGGGTGACCTTGGGCTAGTCACACTTCTTTGAAGTCTCTCAGCCCCACTCACCTCACAGAGGGTTTGTTGTGGGGGAGGAAGGGAAAGGAGAATGTGAGCCGCTTTGAGACTCCTTCGGGTAGTGATGAAGCGGGATATCAAATCCAAACTCTTTAGATTCATATAGGTAGCTGTGTTGGTCTGACACAGTCAAAATAAATTTAAAATTTTTCCAGTAGCACTTAAAGGTAAAGGTAAAGGGACACCTGACCATTAGGTCCAGTCATAACCGACTCTGGGGTTGCAGCACTCATCTCACATTATTGGCCGAGGAAGACGGTGTGCAGCTTCCAGGTCATGTGGCCAGCATGACTAAGCCACTTCTGGCGAACCAGAGCAGCGCACGGAAACGCCGTTTACCTTCCCGCCGGAGCGGTACCTATTTATCTACTTGCAGTTTGACGTGCTTTCGAACTGCTAGGTTGGCAGGAGCAGGGACCGAGCAACGGGAGCTCACCCCGTCGCGGGGATTCGAAACTGCTGACCAAGGCTCAGTGGTTTACACCACAGCGCCACCCACGTCCCATAGTCTCTAAGGTGCTACTGGACAATTTTATTTATTTATTTCGACTTCAAATGAGTTGTTCAGCTCCTGCCTCGTTGCTGAAAACGTTTTGCATGTTCTGTGCGGTTATGGCCAATCTGCTTCGTTTCCAGATGGGTCTGTGGACGCCGAGCGCAGCATCGTCACCGACTTGGTCAGCCAAATGGACCCTCAGGGCAGGAGGACAATCTTTGTTCTGACAAAAGTGGACCTCGCCGAGAAAAACGTGGCCAGTCCAAGCAGGGTGAGGAAGAGGAGGGTGTGGAGGAATGGTTTTGTCCAGCAGAAGCTGACGGGGCCTCCAGGGTGGGCAAGAGGAGAAACTTCTGCTGGAAGATCACAAAGGGACTTCTTATTTTGACAACTTGATTGCCAGAGCTGTTGGGAGTCGTTCGATGGCTTCTGTTCTCAAATGTGTCAGGTTTGCTCTGCAGGCACTCTGTGACTCTGATTTTTGCTTCCGGATTGATTTGATTGATCAAAAATATTTATAGAAAGGGACTCCAAGGGTCATCTAGTCAAAACTTCTGCAAAGCAGGAATCACAGCTAAAGAACCCGTGAGAGATGGCCATCCGGCCTCTGTTGAAAAACCTTAAGTGAAGGGGAGTCCATTTCACTATTGAGCCAGTGTGGTGTAGTGGTTAAGAGCAGTAGACTCGTAATCTGGTGAACCGGGTTTGCGTCTCCGCTCCTCCCCATGCAGCTGCTGGGTGACCTTGGGCTAGTCCCACTTCTCTGAAGTCTCTCAGCCCCACTCACCTCACAGAGTGTTTGTTGGGGGGGGGGGAGGAAAGGAAAGGAGAATGTGAGCCACTTTGAGACTCCTTCGGGTAGGGATAAAGCGGGATATCAAAGCCAAACTCCTCTTCTTCTTCTTAATGTCAGAAAGTTCTTCTTAATGATTAGTTGGCATCTCCTCTCTAGTCATGTTATAATGCTTAATACACAAAATCCCAAAGTGGTTTGCATAAAATCATATAACAATTAAAAGTTACTTGTATATCACACGTAGAACACACCACAGCAGTGATGCACGAGCCAGAAAGGGCCCATGTAGACAGATGAGTCTCCGGGAGGTGTTTAAAATCCGCTTCTCTTTCTTCTGCATGGGCTGAGCGGGGGGGGGGGCAGTCCCAGAGGGTTGGGGCCACAACTGAGAAGGCCGGGGTTTTTGTCCAGGCTTTTCTCTGACTGCGGCACCAGGAAAGCTTGCTTTCTGAAGTCCGCAAACTTTTGTGGGCTCCCCCAACCCCCCAGGAGTGTGTATGTGGAACTGTTTCTTTCTTTTTCTTTGATCAAAGCAGTTATAGCTTATGAGAAAAGTTGCTGCCTGGGAGCTAGTCCAACATTTAAACGTTTTCGGGTTTTTTGTGTGTAAGAGTGTTATAATTGCTCCTTTAAAAAAAGAGCCTACTCCTTATTTTTAAAGCACCCTGCAGATAGTTAAAGCATGCATCAGCTCTGGGCTGTTGCAGAGGGTTTTTAAAGCCCCAGAACTTGAATCAGGGCTGGCTTTCATGGGCTTTTGTCAGACTAAGACGCTCCCCCCCCCCCGGCCGCTCTTTCCTATTTTGTATCTTGTTTCACTGTTACTGAGTAAAGGGAAGCTGAGAATTCCTGCGAGATCAGCTTTGCTGCTTTCCCATTTCCACAGATCCAGCAGATCATCGAAGGCAAACTCTTCCCAATGAAGGCTCTTGGGTATTTTGCAGTCGTCACGGGAAAAGGTAATCCTAGCTTTGCATTGGGCAGCGGGTGGAGGCACGCGCAGTGCATATGCTGGACAGTGCTGAGTGTTTTTTCCCGCTCTCTCTCTCTCTCTCTCTCTCTCTCTCTCTCTCTCCCTCCCTCTCCCCCCCCCCCAAACCCGGCTGCCTCTAGGAAATAGCTGCGAAAGTATTGAATCCATTAAAGAGTATGAAGAGGAATTTTTCCAAAACTCCAAACTACTCAAGTATGCCAATATTTGTTCTTGTTATTGAAGTGCCTCTTGCTGGTTTTAATGCCCGTGGGCAGGACAGGCTTTAGGGGGCGGGATGTGTGAAACGTAGGCTGAAATGGTTTATCAAGAAGCAAAGTGGGAGCGCCTGAGGGGTTCCTTTGAACGGGCCATCCTGAAAGACTTTCCGACTCCCCACGACTCCCCTGCTGAGCGGCGGAAGCTTTCGTCACCCAAATGGGGGCCTTTCAGCCCTCAGAAATGTCAAGTGCAGGGTTAATCCTGTGCGAGAGCCCAGTGGAAATAGTCTGGGGAATAATCCAGAATCTCCCAACCTCTGATCTGGAGAAATGCAGTGGTTGTGTGCAACATTCCTGGAGGGATTTGGACCTGAAGATAATTCATAGGGAAACCTAACGCAGTTGTAGCCAAGCAATGGCTTTGTGTTAATGGAAAACGCTTTGTGTCTCGGAAAGCTGCCCCCTGGAGTCCAGGGACTCTTGGTAACACTGTGGGATATAGTGCAGAGAACTTCAGTAGAAATTGGGGTACTTGGCCTTTGCAGGAGCGCAAATGATTTCCATTAATGCAAAGCTACCATTGGGACGCAGGTGGCACTGTGGTCTAAACCACAGAGCCTAGGGCTTGCCGATCAGAAGGTCGGCGGTTCAAATCCCCACAACGGGGTGAGCTCCCGTTGCTCGGTCCCTGCTCCTGCCTACCTAGCAGTTCAAAAGCACGTCAAAGTGCAAGTAGATCAATAGGTACCGCTCCGGCGGGAAGGTAAACGGCGTTTCCATGCACTGCTCTGGTTCGCCAGAAGCGGCTGAGTCCTGCTGGCCACATGACCCGGAAGGTGTACTCTGGCTCCCTCGCCCAGTAAAGCGAGATGAGCGCCGCAACCCCACAGCCGTCCGTGACTGGACCTAACAGTCAAGGGTCCCTTTACCTTTACCATTGGATACAACCCCAGGTGAATGGACTCCCTTCCTTTCAAGTCCAGCCCTGTGCCAGGTCCTTCTGTGTCTGCTGCTCCCTAGTCCTTAGTCCTTGTGCTTTAGGGCTGGAGCTTCATTCCGGCTGAGAAGTTGGCATCCTACGACGGGGCAGTAGCACAGAATGTCTTCTACGCTCTGCCAGTCTTTCCGTTTGTTCTGGGCAAGGCTTCTCAAATTCACGCCCTGTGGTCAGCAGCCCTCCTCTCTCTGGACCGTACGGTGAGCCCCAGTTTGGAGCCAATGAGGGGGCATGGGGTAGGCATCATCCCCAGCTTTGCACAGTGAAACTGGGGGACTATATGCCCCTTCTCCATGCCTGGGAGCCACCCATTTGTGGATCCTTGTTTCTGATGTCTCACAAGGTCCTCCTTCCTGAATGAAATTATACAGTCTCTTGGCTCCAGAGGAAAACCATAGAATTGTAGAGTTGGACACCCAGGATCACTTAGTCGAACCCCCTGCAATGCAGGAATCACAACTAATACTACAGTCATACCTCATGTTGTGAATGCTGTGGGTTAAGTTTTTTCGGGTTGTGCTCATGCCGAACCTGGAAGTACCGGAACGGGTTACTTCCGGGTTTCGGCGTCGTGCAGGCACAGAAGCGCTGAATCACAACGTGCGCAGAAGCGGCGTTGTGTGTTGCGAACGTGCCTCCCACATGGATCACGTTTGCAACCCAAGCGTCCACTGTACTTCTACCGTACTACTACTAGTAAATGTATTATTTATACCCCACCCATCTGGCTGGATTTCCCCAGCTACTCTGGGAGGCTCCCCAGAGAATAATAATAATAATAGTAATAATAGTAATAAAAAATAATAAAAATTGTCCAGAAGCACCTTAGAGACCAACTCTGTTTTTTATTTTTTTTAATATATATGTCTACTGCATCAGACCAACACGGCTACCTACCTGAAATAATAATAATAATAATAATAATAATAATAAGATAAGACATCAAACATTAGTGAAATGGGACTGTGAAATGGGACTGTCGCCTCTGGTGTATTTTGAGGTGTGGACTCCAATGTGACTCTCCCCCCCCCCCAGCCCCACTACCAGTTTCCCCCTTTCCCCCTGCGTTTGCTTCTTTCATTTTTGTGTTCTCTTGCTCCTCAATCCGCCCCAGTGTTTGTGTCGCTGTTGTGTCCTTTGCAGGAACTGCATGCTGAAGGCCCACCAGGTGACCACGCGGAATCTCAGCCTTGCCGTCTCGGACTGTTTTTGGAAAATGGTGCGAGAGTCTGTGGAGCAGCAGGCGGACGCTTTCAAAGGTAACGGTTGCACTGGCAGATCTGTAGGAAGCCTTGGACTGAGGAGTCCCTCTCTTCTCAGGAGCCGGGCCTGTCCTGGTGTCTGATTCCCCTGAATATGGCGAGTATTGCTGGGCCCTCCTCAGGATTCTTACTCGAAACAGCTTTCTGGGCTTATCCAAAAAAAGTTGCAAAGTTAGTCTGTTGTTGTTTTAACTTTTTGAAAGTTTGGAATGGTTGTCATTTTTCCTTACTGACAATTTTATTGTTTTACCTATTCTGTAAACTGCTTTGAAGTTTGTGTATAAATTATATGCAGTCAATAGAAATTTGTGTTCTGCAAACATTTTAAGCCGCGCAGCAGTTTGCAAGTGACACACCGTTGACAGACAGGATCCATGTGTCGGAATGTGCTTGCCTCTCTGTATGAAGGCAAAACGTGTGCTGGGGGGGGGGGGGTTGGAATAATAATAATAATTTATTATTATTATTATTATTTATTTATACATACATACATACCCCCGCCCATCTGGCTGGGTTTCTCCAGCCACTCCGGGCAGCTTCCAACAGAATATTAAAATACAACAATCCAGCAAACATTAAAAGCTTTCCAAACAGGGCTGTCTTCAGAGGTCTTCTAAAAGTCTGGTACCGGTAGTTGTTTATTCCTTTGACATCTGGTGGTAGGGCATTCCACAGTGTGGGTGCCACCACTGAGCAGGCCCTCTGCCTAGTTCCCTGTAACTTGGCTTCTCGCAGGGAGGGAACTGCCAGAAGGCCCTCGGAGCTGGACCTCAGTGTCCGGGCAGAACAATGGGGGTGGAGACGCTCCTTCAGGTATACTGGACGTGTTTCCCAACCTGGTTCTTTGACATGCCATATGCATTGTTTGAGTTGGATGAAACATCGGGCGGGGGCATTGTTTCTGCATCCAGGGAGGAAATATATTGTCTACTAGAGCCCCACATAAGAAGGAAAGCTGGGTTGGATCTCCCCTGCAGAAGAGGATGGGTGGAAACTGACTTTCCAGCCCCCTTCTTTCCCTGGAAACCCCCCCCCCAGGCTCCCTTGAGGGGGAGGCGTGAAAATGGCGTGGAGGCACCTTCCGTATGCATGGGCTCCAGGCACAGAAAGGCCCCCCCCCTCATTTTCCACAATCGACGCAGCTCATTCAGTCGGGTCCCCATGGGAGCCTTTGTGGGGCAGGAGCTGCTGCAGAAAGGAGCAGGTGCAGGAGTTGGCTGCTGCTGCCCCCCCTCACTTTGGAGGGTGAATCTCTGGCTCCAGATAAACTAGCCACGGATTTGACCTCCCTTCCCCATAATTTCTCCCCATAGCAACCCGCTTTAATCTGGAGACTGAGTGGAAGAATAACTACCCCCGCTTGAGAGAACTTGACCGGGTAAGTCCATTTCCTGGCTGAGAGCCAGAGTGGGCCTTGGTCTCCGTCCTCGTTTCGGGGGAGCTTTGATGGGGGGGAGGGTTGGCCTGTGTTTTACCCAGACTGGGAGCCCCGTCTTGCTGGCACCTGTTGATCAGCACTCCTGCATAGCTGTTTGTGCTTTTGTCCTGGGATGCACATGGGCTGGTGGGGGCAGGAGGGAGGGGGGAGGACTGGACCTGGGAGGGGAATCGGGGCATCAGAACTGCTGCTTGAGGGGTCTGTGTTTGAAGGGGGCCCCTCAAGGACCCCCCAGTTAATTTCTTTGAAGGAGTGGCCTGCCCTTTGCCCATTCTTGGGCTCGATAGCCCCAGGGTCTGAATCCTCACAGCGTTTCCATGTCTGACTTATCGCAAGCGTCTCAATGGCCACAAATGCTTCTCGTTTTTCTGTCTAGAGTGAACTGTTCGAAAAAGCAAAGAATGAAATCCTCGATGAAGTCATAAGCTTGAGCCAGGTGACACCAAAGCACTGGTACAGTAATTAGTCGGAGATTTTTATTTTGCTTCTTCGTTCTGTGCTGGCTTTTCGGTTTATCGAGCAGGTTCTGTGAAGATTAAAATAGGCTGCCCTGCGTTCTCCGTGATCCTGTGATGATGCCACATACCTCAGAAAAGCCCATCTGGGATCCATCCACTCCTTTCTCCCTATAAAACACTTATTGGTTCTGCGTGTCTGACTTTGGCAGCCCCTGGCCATTCTGGGGGAGGACTGGCAAGTTTGCTGCTCTCTTAAGAGAAATCCTAGCGTCTGTTGTTGACTGTTTGGCCATGAATTATAGAAGCCAGCAGAGAGGGGAGAGTTTTTTCTAAATATAGGCAAAAGCAACTCTTTGCAGAAGGCCATAAATACTCTGCTCTTTACTTAAATGAAAACCAAAAAGGAAAGAGGCAGAGTCTGCACCCTGAAAAGTTGGACTTTATGAAAGGCCTCTATTCAGTATGGGAAGCTGTGTCTGTGTGCATCTTTTGCCCAGTTTGGCTTCCTTCGCCGGCCTTTAGGGCAAAGACCCAGCCAGGACCTGGGGATGGCTGCACGGCTATGTGTGCACGTGCAGCCCCTCTGGCAATTTCACAAGGAGGTGCTGCCTGCCCAGTGGCCCAGTCCTCCTTTGCAGCCTTCAGGGCTGGGGACCGCCAGAAAGTTGACCCTCTTGGATCCCGTTTCTCCCAGGTAGGCAGTTCCCTGTGGAGCGTTTTGTACAATGCCTTTTAGATCCTCTCCTGCCAGATCAGGCCAGGAGACTTTGATGGATGAACTGAAATGTGTCACGTTCCGGGAACAGCGTTGGCTGAACAGATTAATTTGCTTTGGGCCAGAGCTTGACGTAAACCATCATTTGGCCAACCACAATAGCAATCCATGCTTTTAGAGGGTTTTTTTTTGGGGGGGGGTCATTTTTCTTTAAATTCTTCAATTCCTTTTAAGTTCTCATAAATAACTCTTACAAGGTTTGAAAACCTGGCTGCCTGCTCTACTTTTAAAGAGCAGAGCAAGTCTGAACTCATCTGGGCTCACTTGGCAATTTTGAGTTTACCACAGAAGGGAGACACTCTCCGTAGCAATAAAGCAAAGGCTGGCGTTTTGCTGGCCTTACTAAGAAGCAACTGAAGGAGCAAAAAGGGTTTCCAGTGATCCTGCTGGATGATCCTCACAATCACAGGAGAGGAGTGCAGGGATCTGCTCCTGCCCAAGGCTTGGGTGCTGCTGCCAGTGTGGTGTAGTGGTTGAGAGCGGTAGACTCGTAATCTGGTGAACCGGGTTCGCGTCTCCGCTCCTCCACATGCAGCTGCTGGGTGACCTTGGGCTAGTCACACTTCTCTGAAGTCTCTCAGCCCCACTCACCTCACAGAGTGTTTGTTGTGGCGGCGGAAGGAAAGGAGAATGAGAGCCGCTTTGAGACTCCTTCGGGTAGTGAGAAAGCGGGAGATCAAATCCAAACTCCTCCTCTTCTTCTGCTGCTGCTGCTGCTGCTTGCCTTTGGAAGTAAGCTGCAGTCAAGCTGGTTTTCAGCAGGCTACGCTCTCATCCATTTGCTGCATGCAGTGGCGTCTCATGTGAGGGTACTGTAGGTTATGAGAAAGCTAGAGCAATAATCCGCCAACAAATTTGGGATGTGGAACTGCAATGTCACATGAGTGAGATGAATAAACACCCAGCAATAAAAGAGAATGGGAGAGGGTTCACCTCAGCAATATATCTGTCAAAATTACAAATACCTAAATACAGACAGTCGTTTACCCTCGCTAGATTCAACGTGCTGCCATCTGCCTTATTGCAGGGCAGATTCGAGGGTAAACCATACGCGGAACGAGTCTGCCCCTGTGGCTTGATGGAGATAGAAACTGTCTCTCATGTCTTGTTATGCTGTCATTTCTACGGGGATATATGTTCGGTACTTATCATCCCTGCTATACAAAAATCTCCAAATGGGTCCGAACTTCAGTATCTAAAATCCCTGGTAGAGGACAAGGATCCAGAGATCACGCTAAGGGTGGCCAAATTCTGTGTGACTGCCATAAAACTTAGGGAACAAGCTGTGCTACCATAATGACTAAGGCCTTAAATGACAATTTTAGGTTATATTTTAGTGATTCAGATTTAACTTATATATTTTTAACTGCTGCTATATCTGTATTGTCCCTGTTATACCCAACTGCAAATTCAAATGTATCCCTATCGTGTTTTATGACTTCCCTGATACTGTATGTGAGCTGGAACTGGTCTGTGACCGAAATTAATACATTCAATTCAATTCATGTGAGGGTTCAGGTCCAAGGGTTGTGTGCAGTGCTTTTTTTTCTGGGGGTACTCAAAGGTACGCAGTACCGACACCTCTTTTTCTAGATGTACTGGCAGATTTTTGTGTACTGGTTGTGCGTATACACAACAATGCCCATCCTCAGATCCCTAGAACCAAATTCCCGCTTGCAGAGCAATTAAAAAAACGCTCAGCCACACATATACTAGAACCAAATGAAGACACAAAAGCAAAAGAACGGACCTCAGCCCTGAGCAAGTCCAGAACTGCTGAAAGCTCTGAAACGTTGCAGCCTCTCCCGCTACTTGCTGGCCTCCCTTGTGGGGGCTTGGGGAGGAGGGAGTCTCTCCTGGGGAACCAACCTCTTTTTGCCACTGGGTCTCTCTCTGGGCCATCTGTGGGGATGCAAAGTGACCTCTGGCTGTCCCTGTCCCCCCTTAGGGAGGAGATCCTTCAGAAGACCTTGTGGGACAGGGTCTCGACGCACGTGATAGAGAACATCTACCTCCCCGCAGCACAAACCACAAACTCGGGCACCTTCAACACCACGGTGGACATCAAGCTGAAGCAGTGGACAGACAAGCAGCTGCCCAACAAGGCCGTGGAGGTGAGACCTTTTGAGGTTGACGTGTGCAAGCGGAGGGGTGCCTCGCCTGAGCCGCCTCCTCTGTCCCCGGAAAGAGACAGGTGCAACGGCACACGAAACAAGCCTGCTCTTTGGAGGAGGGCTGCCCGCCTCTTCACCCCCCCCCCCCCGGTTCTCATAGATCAGGCTTCCTCAATCTCGGCCCTCCAGATGTTTTGAGGCTACAATTCCCATCCCACCCTCTCCAGTTCAACCTTTCACTTCTCTCACAGAAGTGGCTCTGTCGGTTATCATTCCGTGTTGGGCATCTTCAGTGTCAGAGCACAGGCTGTTTTCCCCGCCCCCCTGTTATTGCACGGGGCATGTGAGTTGATGTGTTTGATGCGAGTCGGTTTCCGCATATCGTGTTAAATCTGCTGGCCTCGCACTTGCCTGAGCCCAGTGGTACCTCCAGCGTTGAGCCGCTTCTCAAGGCCGGACTCTGTTTCCAAATCTGCAGGTTGCCTGGGAGACCCTCCAGGAGGAGTTTGCTCGCTTCATGACAGAAGAGAACGACAAAGAGCACGACGACATCTTTGACAAACTGAAACAAGCTGTGAAGGATGAGAGCATCAAACGCCACAAGTGGAACGAGAAGGCAGAGGACAGCCTGGTGGGGCCTTAATCCTTTCCCTTACTATATTTCCGTGGCATCGGAGAAACAAATCCCTCTGTCTTTTGACGAGGCTTTGTTTGCGCTTTTCTGGTTTTAAAATGTTGTCTCTTTATGCACGGACGAAGGAGTCGCCAGAGCCTTTCTTTGGTTGGTGGGGCGTCCACTGGTGGTGTTTGCATCACTGCTTAGAAATTTGTTCATTGACTTGATTAATTAAATCCATATCATTACCTGGATAGACATGTGAAGGTCTGGGGGGGGGGGACAGAAATATTGGATGAAAACCCAGAAAAAGTGGAAAGGGGGAGAAATGTTTTTTCCTCGATTTTGTTGTTGTTCTTCTTTTCTGGCCTTCACATCTCTATACCCAAAATGCTACAGTGACGCTCAGCCAACCGTTAGAATGTCTTTTTTTTGGTATTCCGTCTAACTAAAGGAACAAATGTGAACGGGGGCTGGGGACACACAGGCCACCCCTCAACTCCTGATCTTCACACAGAAGCTGTGCGCATAGAGGTGCTCTCCCTCTTACATGTGTTTTGCCCTCATGGGGTCAAACAAAACACCGGAAGAAGGCTGAATACATTTCACTGTCCTTCATAACTCCAAGCGTGTCCTTCCCAGAAAGCTGGCGGCAAAGAGAGGGATCTGAAAGCAGATCACAGGGACTCCCTTTTTCCTGCAAGCATGTCGGCTCTTACAGCAGCCTTGCTTTGAGAATTCTTGAGAAACAAGCGTCTGAATTATCTGGTGCTTTTGCTGCACATGTGGAAGCTGGGTTGCTTTAAGGGGGAGAAAAAGCAGAGCCCGTTTGGTGACCTAACGGCTGCCCTGTGCTTTGGCAGAGAGTGATCCAGCACAATGCCCTGGAGGACCGCTCCATCTCGGACAAGCAGCAGTGGGACGCAGCCATTCAGTTCATGGAGGAGACCCTGCAAAGTCGCCTGAAAGACAGTGAGTGCTGCTCTCCCCTTGGCTGCCTTTCTCGGGAGCTGAGCTTTTGCTGCCAGCCGCCACCATCAAACCCTCCTGGTTGCCCCTTGGTCAGGTCACTGTTGTCTCATCTGCCTTGACCTGTCGTCCTCTTCCTGCAACCTCTCCTCCCTTTGCAGGCAGTCCAGAATGCTGCTTATTAAATCAGTGGTGGCTCACCATGGGAGGGAGAGAGAGAGAGAAAATCACAGTGTGGTGTTGTGTACTCAATGTTTTGCTCTTTGTGTTCTCATCCAGCTGAATCAGTCATTGAAGACATGGTGGGCCCAGATTGGAAGAAAAGGTGGATCAACTGGGTGAGGCGCACCAAAGAACAGGTAAAAAGCTGCCCAGGTGTTGCCCTGGGATTCTCTGGCTCAGCCCAGCTGCTATATATATATATGTATATTTATTTTGGCGGTCTGTAATAAAGTTAGCTGAAATGGAAAAGTCTGATCAAAACATGGGAGGAGAGAGAGCACTTGTTCTGCAATTCCTGGGTCTGCAGAGGTGTGCCCAGATCAAGGTGCTTTTCCGGAGAACCTGAGTGACCCCAAGGCCACACCTCTCAGGGGCAGCCTGCCACCTTGTCTCTCGTTGCAGTTGCACAAGGGCAGCCAGTGATTATTTGTGCTAATTTCCCCCAAGGTAGAAATACGTATTCCCTGTATGTGGAGTCTTGGTGCCATCGTAGTAACCAAAATGGGGGAGGGTGTTTAGATGAAGAGGCCCTAAGATCACCCCCCCCCCTTGATTATACAGTCTCAGCCTATTTAATTATTTTATTTATTTACTTAAAGTATTTCTATACCCTCTCCAGGGAAGGGCTCCTGGTGGCAGCTCTGCTGTTGTGAACACCCCCCCCCCCCGAGACTGACTCAAGTTAAGGCTTCCATGTTTCCGGAAGCCTTTGGAGGCCCTCGTCTTGGACCGACTTATTGGGTTGGCGGGGGGGGGGGGGGGTGAGTCAGGGGCAAGGAGGAGAGAAGCTGGAAACATTCTGTCCCTGCTTTTGTGCTTATAACTTTGCGCAACTTTTGTGCCTTGGCTAGCTGTTATCTTTTGGGAGACTTAAACATGCAAGGTGTACCGGAATCTTGCTTTCATTTTTCCTCACTCCGCTTAGCTAAGAGGGAGACTTTTTTTAAAAAAAGCAATTGCATTTCATTTGTTTTAAGACCATCCGCAACGAAACGAAAAATGAACTTGAGAAGATGATAAAATGCAACGAAGAGCACCCGGCTTACCTTGCAAACGACGAGGTCACAACCGTCCGGAAGAACCTGGAGGCCCGAGGGGTGGCCGTGGACCCCTGCTTGGTAAGGCAGCAGCAGAAGCGCTGCCAACTCCTTTCCATTCCAGTAACGGGGGAAAGCTGGGCTCTGGATATGGAAACCATAATCGGCTGTGAACAGTCCCAGCAAGGCTCGTTGTGGATGTTTGCTGTTCTGCCAAAATGGCTGGTTGCTCCCAGACATTCTTGGGGAGGTCAGAGTATGTGGAGGTGTGTTTGATGGTCGTAATAAGGGGAAAGGCTTAGCAGAAGTGCCATGTCTTCCTTCCTTTTCCCCCTCCCTCTGAGTGAGACGTTGGCATCAAAAGCTGGCAGTGCGTTTTCTTGGGCTACTGGGAGGGAGTGCAGTTCATAGCATGTTGGTTTTGGACATGGGGGATTCAAATTCTCTGCCCAGGATTTCCCACTTACTTCCACATTTCGGTAAGCAGCTTGAGCAAGGAACAGAGCAGTCAGACCAATTGGTCCATCCAGCTCAGTGTTGTCTGTGCTGACTTGACATCGACCCTCCAGTATTTCGGACAGGAGTCTGTCCTAGCCCTGTCTGGAGAGGCTGCCAGGGACTGGACCTGGGTCCTTCTGCAAGCCGAGCAACTGCTGCATCCCTGAGCTGTAGCCCTTTCCTAAATTCCCAGACTTGTTGTGAGGATGCAATTAGCTGAAGACTGAGTGGAGGAAGCTGAATCCTGTAGATCAGGGGTCGGCAAGGTTTACCTCGCCTGGGCCGGTTCACTCCCACAGAGATCACTCCATGGGCCGGATCGCGTCTGCGTAGACGTGATTTTCGGCGTCTGCACAGACGCGATTTCCGGCACCACGGAAGCGAGTCCCCGCTCCACGCTGCGCTGGTTTAGCACAGCACGCAGGGACTCGCTGAGCGGGGGGCTCGGTTCATGGGCCATTTAAACAACCCCCATGGGCCACAGGTTGCTGACCCCTGTGCTAGATGCTGCTTCAGACGTGATTCAGGAGAGCATGTTTCTTTCGCACTCTTTGTTTGCAGGAGCACTTTCCCCATAGGGAATAGGCGGCGGCTGGACAACCCCCAAACAGAGCCTGGTGCTTTTCCTCCTCCCCTTCATGGGAGGTGGTGCCCACATGAGCCAGCAGGCCCCTTCTGCTGACAGCCCGGCTTCTCAGCTGCTTGCGAAGGCTGAGCTTTCTTCTGAGCGCCACGCAACATCTGCCGGCCGGCACGTGCTCCGGGGCCGCCCGGATTTGGGCCAACGATAACCAGATGTTTCTCTCTCCCTTTGGTCCCAGATTAAAGACACCTGGCACCAGGTTTACAGGCGGCATTTCTTGAAGAAGGCCCTGGGCCACTGCAACCTCTGCCGCAGAGGCTTTTATTACTACCAGAGGCATTTTGTGGACTCTGAGGTAAGTGGAAGAACTTGCAGGTTACGAGCACTTAGGGAACAGCCGCTGCCCTCCCCTGGTGTCTGGCCAGGAAAGGCGAGGGTTCCACGCCCCCAGTCTCTCTCTCTCTCTCTCTCTCTCTCTCTCTCTCTCTCTCTCTCTCTCTCTCTCTCTCTCTCTCTGAATGATATTTTTGGAACACTCCACTAGGTGGTAGTCTTGGGATGAGCATCTGGTCCCTGCTGCCCCCACAACAAAGAGGGCTGGCTCTTTAGCTGAGATTGAGCGCCCCTACCCACCCACATATCTCCCGTGTAAGTGTCTGCTGTATTCTGCAGCGGTAGAGGGGTCAAGAAGCAGCCAAGGCAGAGCCTTGCTGTTTGGGAGAAGAAGAGGGAGGACTTCAAGGATTGGACTTTTAAATAGCATTTTGCACGCCAGAGAAGAAGAGGCTTTTGTCAGTGCCGATGAACTGGAGTTCTTGCAGACACTTGGCCTTTTCCTTTCTGCTGCTCCTTTGCTCTTGCCCTTTTTCACGGCATCTCTGGTTCTGATCCAGTGTGTGCCCTCCCACTGTTTCCACGACTCCCTTGTGAACTTGTAGAGTTGGAAGGTGCCCCCAAAGGTCATCTCGTCCCACCCCTGGCCCCCAGCCCCCTGCAGTGCAGGAATTGCAGGTGAAGGGTCCCTGGCAGATGGCCACCCTTGATGGTCTAGCAGGGCGATACTTCGCAGCCTTCGTTTCCCCCTCAGTCATATGGACATAGAAAATGCTGAGCCACCAGCTGGCTGAAGCAGGACATTTTGCACTTGATGCCAGTTTGTGGTGTTAGATAGGATCCTGCATTCCACTGGCTGTAAGCAAGGCACTTGCTGAGGCTGCTTACAGACACTGCAGCTCTTTCCTCTTTTCCTACTGAAAATCAAAGGGGCCTTGGTAAATGTTACCAGGCTTGAGGTCTCCACCAGCAGAAGCTTAGCTGCTGGGGTAGGTAAGGAGCATGAGGGTTAGGGCCACCTTCAGGGCAGCCCCTGGGCCATGAGATGCCCTCTGCCCTGAGAGATCCAGGGAGATTATGCCCCTCTGTGCCTTATGGGTGCCCCTTTGAATGCTTCAAGGGACTCGGGTGGCGCTGTGGCCAAACCACTGAGCCTAGGGCTTGCCGATCAGAAGGTCGGCAGTTCAAATCCCCGCGACAGGGTGAGCTCCCGTTGCTCAGTCCCAGCTCCTGCCAGCCTAGCAGTTCGAAAGTATGCCAGGGCAAGTAGATAAATAGGTACTGCTGCGGCGGGAAGGTAAACGGCATTTCTGTGTGCTGCTCTGGTTTCGCCAGAAGCGGCTTAGTTATGCTGGCCACATGACCCGGAAAAACTATCTGCGGACAAATGCTGGCTCCCTCGGCCTGTAAAGCGAGATGAGCGCCGCAACCCCAGAGTCGTCCGCGACTGGACTTAACTGTCAGGGGTCCTTTACCTTTTTTTAATGCTTCACAGCTAAGCTGTGCTTCCTTGAATAACCAATGCCTGTTTCCCCGTTACCAAGGTTTCAGTGCCCTTTGTCTACTGTTGGATTTGCTTGTTCATATTTTATTTAAAAAAAACATTTATATGCCACTTTTCTTTTTTAAAAACTGTCTATACAGCTTCACATTCTGAAAATGCATTTGGAAAGCCATTCCAGTGTAGCACCGTAAAAGAGTGATACGCCTTGCACTGACAGCTGGGTGTGGGCAGCCAGCATCACTGATCAGCTGCTGTGTTTTGTCTCTGGGATGACTGCCCAAGGATTGTTTTCGGATGCTTTAGGTGGTCGTGCAATAAGCACAAAAAGGTTTGAGCATGTAACAAGCACAGAAAGGTATACCCAGCCAGCATTGCTGGCTGCTGCTGGGCCAAATTGCAGGTGCCGGTTTTCGCCTGTCAAACCTTTTTTTGGCTTGGATTGAGAAGAAATGATGAATGAAGCCACAGGAGATGCCATTTGGCCTAGTGGGTGCTTTGCTGCTTCCCTGATGCTCCCTTGTTCCTCACCGTGTGATTCCAGCTCGAGTGCAACGATGTGGTCCTGTTCTGGCGGATTCAGCGGATGCTGAGCATCACGGCCAACACCTTGAGGCAGCAGCTGACCAACACGGAAGGTGAGAGGCCTGCGGAGGCTGCCCTGCTGGGCCACTCGCCCCAGCCTGGTTGGGCCGGCCACATGCTGCAAGCTCATCCGTAGTTTGGTGGGAGCCTGGCTTGATGCTGGCAGTGCCATGGGCCTCCTGGGCTCCGGCTGGACAGGCAATTTTGGCCCTGTCCAAAGGCTCCTTTTCTTCCCCATCAACGTTTTTTGTTTTGGGAAGTTTTTAATGTTTGGTGATGATGTTTTGTTTTCCTGCGCATTTTTGTTGGAAGCCGCCCAGAGTGGCTGGTGCAACTTAGTCGGATGGGTGGGATTTAAGAAATGTCATTGTTATTATCATTATCATTATTATTATTATTATTATTATTATCATTATCATTATTTAAACAATACCAAGCATAAGGTTTGTCAATACAGTCAAGCTGGTAGGAATCACGATGGAGACTGAAAGTAAGCAGCGGGGGAAATTATATCAGGTCCACCATACAGTGGTACCTTGGTTTATGAACTTAATCCGTTCCGGAAGTCCGTTCTTAAACCAAAGCGTTCTTAAACCAAGGCGTGCTTTCCCATAGCAGCGGGGGACTCAATTTACAAATGGAACACACTCAACAGGAAGCGGAACATGTTCTGCTTCCAAGGCAAAGTTCACAAACCAAAACACCGGGTTTGCAGCACACTTAATCCAAGTTGTTCATAAACTAAGCTGTTCTTAAACCAAGGTACCAGTGCATACATTAGCAGTTTGAAAGCATGTCAAGTGCAAGTAGATAAATAGGTACCGCTCTGGCGGGAAGGTAAACGGCATTTCCGTACGCTGCTCTGGTTCGCTAGAAGCGACTTAGTCCTGCTGGCCACATGACCAGGAAGCTGTACACCGGCTCCCTCAGTCAGTAAAGCAAGATGAGCGCCGCAACCCCAGAGTCGTCTGCGACTGGACCTAACGGTCAGGGGTACCTTTACCTTTACCAGTGTATATTACTTAAATGGATCACTTTTTTTTTTTTGAAGCTGTATTGAAAAACAAAAGCATAGTCAATAAGGAGCTGAAAAGACATGTGACTCAAAATTATATTTTTCCTAAGTCCATTGAGGCCCACGGAAGAGACTGGTGCAGTGGTTCGTTACTGACGTGTAAAATGAAGTCTCCAATGCTCTTTTTTGAGTATCCACTGTCTGTGGCTCAGCTGGTTTGGTTGAGGTCAAATCCAGGAAGACGGCAGGGATGGCCCATGGCAAGCCTTGAGGGAGCAGGGAGATCCTTAGCCCCCGATCTCTCGGATTACTCCTGGACCCGTTGCTGCACCTAAAGCAACAGCTTGGGTATCCTTCTGGAGAGGTTGGCACTGGGATGGGGGGGGGGGTGCTGTTTTTGCATCGTTCAGGCATGGCCTGTCCCTTCCAGCAGGTATTTCGCGTGAATGTAAGATTTCTTTGTTGCACTTGTATAGCGTTGTGCTTCTACTTGTGCAATGACAATAAAATTATCTTATCTTAGCTTATTTGTGTGGGATGTATAACACTGGTGCAGTCAATCACAACATTCCTAGAGTGTACACAAGGGGTCTTGGTCCTCCAGCTAGTTTCCTGTGCCTGGACTGAGATCATTTCCTTGTGTGACCAGAGGTGGGAGTGGCCTTACCTGTAGCACACAGGTCAGCTGCCATTCTCCTCCCTCTTCTCATCAGGACTTCGAGGATGCAACATCTCAAGAGATGCACTCTTGGCTTCCAGCCAAGAGGGCCCAGGTGGACCCTTCTCCCTTAAGGAGAGTGTCCACATGTACATACATTTAATCTAAGCTAGCCTGCCTTCTGAGACTTGTAAAAGCTTGGAATGTCTGTGAGTAAAACCTTTTTACTTTTAAAAGCATTGTGTCGTGTATTTTCTTTTAAGAGGGAAGCAGGGGAATTATGTGCCAGGATCTGCCTTGTTCTAGAAGTTCATAGGAACTTAATCGCCACGTTTTGCTGCGCTTTATTGGGGATGAGAAACTCTGCTAGTTTGGAGCTTGTTAGCACAAGCTGGGATAGGAAATATTAAACAATATTCCCTCATCCACATTCCCACTCATCTCCCACAATTTGTACAAGCACTCCCTCTACTATTATCCTCACCCCAACCCCAGATGTAGAAATACCTATATGAATATATTTTAAATCCCCGTTTCCCCCCCTAACAGTGAGGCGCCTGGAGAAGAACGTGAAAGAGGTGCTGGAGGATTTTGCTGAGGACTGCGAGAAGAAGACGAAGTTGCTCACGGGGAAAAGAGTCCAGCTGGCCGAGGACCTCAGTGAGTATCTCTCTGGCTCAGGAGCTGCAGTCCTGTGTGGGAAAGGCCCTTTGTTCTGGAAAATCTGCTCAGGGTTAGAGATCTGGCTGCTTCTTATTAGGCACATGCTTAAAAATCCAGAAAGTGCTTGGCCTGATATCACCCCCTGCTAACGGAACCACCTGATCCAAGCAAGGTTGCCCTGGGGTGCCTGCTCAGGGGAACACCGCCCCCCCACCCCTATATTTGTTCATTTCTCTGTTCCTTTATAAGTAAGCTGTCCTGTTGCATGCTAAGTGCCTTCTCGTTTCCTGGCCCACAACACCTCTGATCGGCCCCAACGGCTGTGACAGTTTCGGCCAGCAAGCTTTCGAGTTGGTTGCCCAGCCAGAAAAAAAACACGTAAAGGCATTTTGTGCACAGAAAATATGCCCTCTGGATCGGTCAGGGTTTCGCCTCCCTAGCTCTAGGAGCGAATGCTGTGCCTCTTTCCACAATGGCAGGAGCAGATCACATCTGGAAGGCGTTTTTTGCCGTTTCCTTTGTAGTGAGGGGGGGGCATAGTAATTTTCCACCAACCACAGCACCTCTGGCGGTAAAGGTGCAGATGATATTGTTGCCTGCATGACACACAGCAGCAATTGGGGAGGTTCTGCCTTGCCTGCCTCCTCCAGCACTTGTATTTTAATCTCCAGTTGGGAGTAATTGGAAACATTTGCCAGCCAGCAAGCGCCTCTCCTGTTTGGGTTTGCCACCAGATAATGATGATGATGATGATGATGATGATGATAATTTATTTATACCCCGCCCATCTGAATGGGTTCCCCCAGCCACTCTGGGCAGCTCCCCACATAATAATAATAATAATAATAATAATAATAATAATAATAATAAAGCGATAAAGCATCAGACATTAAAAACTTCCCTAAACAGGGCTGCCTTCAGATGTCTTCTAAATGTCATAAAGTTGTTTATTTCTTTGACATTTGATGGGAGGGTGTTCCACAGGATGGGCGCCACCACCGAGAAGGCTCTCTGCCTGGTTCCCTATAACATCACTTCTTGCAGTGAGGGAACCACCAGAAGGCCTTTGGAGTTGGACCTCAGTGTCCGGGCAGAACGATGGGGGTGGAGACGCTCCTTCAGGGATACTGGGCCAAGGCCGTTTAGGGCTTTAAAGGTCAGCACCAAAACTTTGAATTGTGCTCGGAAACGTACTGGGAGCCAATTTAGGTCTTTCAAGACCGGTGTTATGTGGTCTCGGCGGCCGCTCCCAGTCACCAGTCTAGCTGCCACATTCTGGATTAGTTGTAGTTTACGGGTCACCTTCCAAGGTAGCCCCACGTACAGTGCATTGCAGTAGTCCAAGTGGGAGATAACCAGAGCATGCACCACTCTGGCGAGACAGTCTGGGGGCAGGGAGGATCTCATCCTGCGTAGCAAATGGTGGACAGCTGCTCTGGACACAGAATTGACCTGCGCCTCCATGGACAGCTGTGAGTCCAAAATGACTCCCAGGCTGTGCACCTGGTCCTTCAGGGGCACAGTTACCCCATTCAGGACCAGGGAGTCCCCCACACCCGCCCACCCCCTGTCCCCCAAGAACAGTCCTTCTGTCTTGTCAGGATTCAACCTCAATCCGTTAGCCGCCATCCATCCTCCAACCGCCTCCAGGCACACACGCAGAAGTCTTGCTCTGTTGCGGAGGGACGTCAGCGCTGAATGCCGCTGGCTTGTCCGAGGGGCTTTGTCGTTGTTTGCATGAGGCTGAGATGCTCTTGGACGGCGTCTTCTGCTGTCCAGAGGCTGCCATGAAGCAGGCAGGTCCTCAGTGCCCAGTTTCACGTGAGCCTTTTGTTCTGGTCTTTCCTTCGGCCTGTGGAGCCTTCTGTGGTGAGCCGGGTACCCACTTCTTAGGGCGCTAATTCCCCCCTCTTACGTTGACGGCTGTTAAATCCCTGCTGGTGAAGAAATTCCTCAAAACAGCAAAGGAGCACAGATTATTAAAAATAATTTCCATACCACAGAACTAATCAAGGTGTTTTATTGGAGGATGAAAACTTCAAATATGATTTTTAGTAACTTAATAAATATACCGTGGCCTTCTGGAATGTCAGTAGTTTCTGTGCTAATATTGTTGGGTGAGGATCAAGTATGATGTTTTATGGCCACAGAACATCTGGGAAAGGTGGGGGCAAAGACGCTTGCATGCCGTAATATTCGCCCAAACATCCTGGCTTGTCTGTACTACTTACAGCCAATGAGTTACATAAGCATCTGCCCAGGAATTAGCTTTTAATGCGTTGGGTCCTGCTCAGCGCTCGCCTAGCCATGCCTTTGTCCTGCATAACACATTTGCAGGATGGAGACAGGAGCTTGCTGCCACCGAGAAAAATTGATTTCCAAGAACCAAACTAACCCTGTGCTAAATGCCTGACGGCATTTGGTTTTTAAAGAAATAAATTCCTTCCAGTAGCACCTTAGAAACCAACTAAGTTTGTGCTTGGTATGAGCTTTCGTGTGCATGCACACTTCTTCAGATACCATGCATTCTTCAGATGCCTGCACACGAAAGCTCATACCAAGAACAAACTTAGTTGGTCTCTAAGGTGCTACTGGAAAGAATTTTTTTTAATTTTATTTTGACTACGGCAGACCAACACGGCTACCTACCTGTAACTGGTTTTTAAAGAGTTAAGCCTCGCCCCCTACTCCATAGTGCTGGCTAAATTTGCCCTTCCAAAGCTGCCATTTGCCCTGGGAGGCTGAATGAAGCATCCCTCCAGGGGCAGGCCAGGTGGGGATTGATTTATTTCCTGTGTTTCTGTGCTGCCACATAACTAAGGTTTCCTAACCTGCATGTTGCAGTCCCAATCTTGATATTTCTGTCTGTCTGTCTCTCTCTCAGTGCATATTCTTTAAGTTGCCTCTTGGAAATTATTCTGGGAAAGGATCAGATTTCCCAAGACATGGAAGTAGCGAGGCTGTTTGCTTGGGTTTCTAAGTCACACTACCGGAATGGTCTCTCTCTCTCTCTCTCTCTCTCTCTCTCTCTCTCTCTCTCTCTCTCGTATTTCTCTCCCAGTGGCAGTGGGGGGAGAGCCCTGGTGGCAACTGGTTGAAAAGCCTCAATGTGCAGAATCTTGCCCAGCTTCAGTGGGGATTTCGCGATGCCAGGCAAACTTTCCAGCTCCTTTTTGTGTTTGCTTGAGCACAAAGCATTGGGTCAGGTGTGACTCTGCAGTAAACTGGAGGCATTTTCATTCCTGCTCCCGGAGAGACCCTTCGTAAAATGCCTCAAAAGGAGCAGTGCCTTTTCCCTGCTTCAGGGGGCAGCAGGTGGCTGCCTTGCGGAGGATCCCCATGAAAGAGGGAGGCGTGTTTGCTGGCATGCTGACCTCCTGCCTCTGTTTACCCTCCTTTGTCACTTGAGGTGGCTGCAGCATCTCCCAGGCAGCAGCAGCTGCCACCAGAGACAGGTTGTGCATTTCCAAGTTCCTTTCTCTGGGGCTTGCCTGGGCTTGCCACCGCCTTTCCCCCGGCTGCCGTGACCGTTTGTCTCTGGAGGAAATCTTCCTTGCAGCTGCATCACATGCCCAGGCTTCCCTCCTGGAGGGGGAGGACACAGCAAGCGGCTTGCCTTCACAGCCGTTGCCAAGCTGCCAAACCTTTGGGGGAGACTATCGAGAAAGTTTGGGCTGCTTTCCCTTGGACCAGTTTCCCCCTCAGTCCTTTCAGAGGGCTGAGGTGTGCTTCCCCCCACCCCTAATTTATTGCTTTTGTAATCTGAGCAGCAGTTTTAAGGTTAAACCAGGGTGGATAAAAATCAATGATTTTTTTAAAAAAATCAAAAAAATCGGATTTTTTTGATTTAAATCGGATTTTTTTGATTTAAATTGGATTTTTAAAATAAAATGCTTTTGGAGGAAAAATCTTTCTAAATATAGTCTTCTATTTAAGTTACATTGTAGTCCAAAGGCTATTCATCAGGAAATAAGGGTCTGTTTTAAGTTTATCAAGTGTGCTAAAACTCAGTCTAAGTTTTTTTTAAAATGTTTAACCACATCAGTTAACAAACATGGATACATATGCTATCATGTTATTGTTTTAGTTAAATAAATTGTTTAAATGGTTATTAAGGAAATGATTATTTTTCTCCTTCCAATAAAGTACAGCAGAAAAGTTGTCCAAATATAAACAGTTAACTTATTAAACCTTGCCATAATTTCATAATTATCTGTCTATGTATTTCTAGTAGTATAACCAAATCAGTAATTTTTGATATAACTGTAAAAACTACTCTGAAAATTTATTATTCCAAAAATGAAACCTTCATATGGTTGTAAATATTAAGATTATACCAGCAAGAATGAGTCTTTCTGTAAAAAAAAAAATTTAAATCAAGTCTTACTGACTAGTGATTTAAATCAAGCCTTACTGACTAGTGATTTAAATCGTGATTTAAATCGTGATTTAAATCAATTTGATTTAAATCAAATCCACCCTGGGTTAAACAGTGTTTCTTGATCATTTTCTGGAATAGCAACATTCAGATAATCAAGTGGGAATACTTTAGGTTCGAAGCGTATAGGATATCCGAACACAGTATTGCCAAATTAGCTAAGTACTGCAGACTGCCTGTTTTTCAGTAGCCAAGCCATGGGCTTGGAAAAAAAGTATGTCTATGTTAGTTATAATATGATAGTTATGATAACTATGATAGTTATGATATATGATAGCCATGTTCAAATATATAAAAGGATGTCATATAGAGGAGGGAGAAAGGTTGTTTTCTGCTGCTCCAGAGAAGCGGACACGGAGCAATGGATTCAAACTACAAGAAAGAAGATTCCACCTGAACATTAGAAAGAACTTCCTGACAGTAAGAGCTGTTTGACAGTGGAATTTGCTGCCAAGGAGTGTGGTGGAGTCTCCTTCTTTGGAGGTCTTCAAGCAGAGGCTTGACAGCCACCTGTCAGGAATGCTTTGATGGTGTTCCTGCTTGCCAGGGGGTTGGACTGGATGGCCCTTGGGGTCTCTTCCAACTCTAGGATTCTAGGATTCTAGTTTTTGTTATGTGAAGGATGCCGCAGACCCAGGGGGTGCACAGACCACCAATTGGGAGCCTCTGTCCCAAGGTATCAGAGCTCTTGGCCTCTCGCTGAGCTATTTCAAGAGGGCATTGATGGCAGAGTCCATCACAAAACACGTGCCAAGAATCCCTTTCATTAGTCTAGTTGGTTTCCTCTCATTCCTCTCAACTCTGCTTTCTCCTCATAGCCACAAATTTTGTATTGATTCTGGTATTAGTTTGGAAGTGGTGATGGTTTTGGGAGGAGTGTTTATCTGTCGATGCTGTGAAGAGGAAATGGTCTTCCGAAACATGTGGAATCTATTTTCGATCAAGGGACTGCTCTGGCTTCAGATTTTCTTAATCCCGGCTACATAGAATGGCCTGTGCTTGATGGTAAGGGGGGGGGTAGGAGAGGGAAAGCTGAGACGTGCTGGGGAGGGGGTGTCCAGGCCCCCGCAAGGCATTGTCAGTCCATGAAATGCTGGCACCTGGTCAGGTGTCGCAGGCGAGTTGAGACTTTGTTCTGCACAAAGGCCCCTTCCGACGGAGAGAGGCCTGGCCACACACAGGCGGGCGGGCGGGCGGGGGCTGCTAGCCAGGAGCTCTTCCCTTGCACTCGGACACAGCCCTTGAGATGGTTCTGGGAGGCTGCCCTTAGCTACAGCTTCCTGCCATGCAGACATCACCCCAGAGAAAGCTGCCTCATACTTACTCAGATTAATAATGATAATAATAATTTATTATTATTTATACCCCATCCATCTGGCTGGGTTTTCCCAGCCACTCTTGGCAGCTCCCAACACGATAAAACATCAAACATTAAAAACTTCCCTAAACAGGGCTGCCTTCAGATGTCTTCTAAAAGTCAGATAGTTGCTTATTTCCTTGACATACGATGGGACGGCGTTCCACAGGGCGGGTGCCACTACCGAGAAGGCCCTCTGCCTGGTTCCCTGTAACCTCACTTCTCGCAGGGAGGGAACCGCCAGAAGGCCCTCGGATCTGGACCTCAGTGTCTGGGCTGAACGATGGGGTGGAGACGCTCCTTCAGGTATACTGGGCTGAGGCCACTTAGGGCTTTCAAGGTCAGCACCAACACTTTGAATTGTGCTTGGAAACGTACTGGGAGCAAATGAAGGTCTTTCAGGACTGGTGTTATATAGTCTTGGCGGTCCCCAGCCGCATTCTAACAGTATGTCCAGCTCAGGATGGCAGCAGTGGCTCCCCAGGGTGTCAAGAAGGGGTCTCTCCTAGGAAACCAGCATGGGGGCAGCGGAGTATTGAATGGGAGAGCGCTAAGCTCACTGATGAAGCTGACCCACTTCACAGGGTTATTGGGAAGAGAAAGGGGCAGGAAGAGAATCCCAGGCGCTCTGGACGGTGTCTTGGGAGTCCTGTCTTTGTTCCTCCCCTGAAAGCCGGTGCGAAGTAGAGTTCCTTTTGCGATGCCATCATTGCAGGGGGTTAGCACAGCCCTTGGGGTCCCTTCCATTCTGTGATTCTCCTGCCCAGGACTCCCTTGCTTCTGTCTTCCCTCCGGGTCCCTAGAAAGGCTTCCTTGGTGCCAAGGGGATATTGGGGGTGGTATTGACAGAGGTGCATGCAGGTTCCTAGGTTAAATCAGCCTTCCTCTTCCACATTGTGCTACAGCACCAGCCAGCGCAGCTTTGGGATGGGAGTTGTAGTCTGAAGCACCCAGCGGGCACCCAGTGGGGGAGAGAGAGCTGCGTTGAAGCTGTGAGTGGGGGCTGATTTTTCGGCTGCAGGTTGAAGAGCCCACCTGTGCCTGGCCTTGTGCTGTCTTGGCCTAGTGGCTGTCTTGCTCTGTTCTCCCACTTCTGCAATTCAGGGGTTCCCAGGAAGGCCTCCCTTCAGCTGGGCAGCAACCGGCCTCCTTGCTCGCTGCTGACAATGCGCCCTTTGAGCGTGCTCCTCGCCGGCCGCGCACGCTTCCTCGGCCTTCCTTCGCCTCTCCTGCGAGCTTCCCCTTTGAATCCTGCGCAACAGCCTCCTCGGCGGCCGTGATTCATGGGGCGACTCTCCCTGAACTGCTATAAATCCCGCTCCAGCGCCTTCCGCTCGGCAGCCCTTTGTCTGGCGGTTTCGTGGCGCTAATGAGCTAATTGTTTAACAATCTCCCCGGATTCATTTGCCTGCCTCTGCGTCTTTGGGAAGCCGGGGCTGCCGGGGACCTTTTGACAAGCCAATCTTTCTCCGCGCTTGACAGCGGGGCGAGGGGAACAGCGCCGGCCTTTGTAGGCGGGCGAAGAAAGGAGGCCCTTTCCATCCGCCGGCCGTGCTGCTTCCGTCTTGACCCCTTTTCTCTGCGGGGAACACAAATGCGGCAGACAAGCGGAACCTCCCCTGTGTTTTCTTGACCCGCTGGCTGTCCATTCACTTCCCATCTGGTTTTGCAGCCTTAAAGAAACAGAGGGGGCCCCCCTCTTATTATAAATCTGTCTCCGCAAGTGATCGATGGAGATCTGTCTCTTTAAGGGCAGCCTGGGTGGCTTTCTCTTTAAAGTTTGGCTTTTTCCTGCGGTATGTGAGCAAGAGGAAACTGGTTCAAAAATGCGAGGCATTAATGTAAAGTGGTTTTTGAGAAAAGGAAGGGGGTGGGAAATGAAGTAGGGCGCGACCCGAGCTAAGATCACCCGGTTCAGGCAGCCTCCAGTCTCTCTGTGCGGCTGCACAAAGGCAGGACCGTTCTGGGCGCCTCGCCCCAAAAAGGATATTGTAGGGTTGGAAAGGTTCGGAAAAGGGCGGCCGAAATGATCCAGGGGGTGGAGAGACACCCCTGCAAAGAAAGGTTGCAGCATTTGGGGCTTTTCGGTTGAGAGAAAGGCAGGTAGCAGGTGACATGATGGAAGTTTGTACATTTGCACATGGCATAGAGAAAGTGGAGAGAGAAATGTTTTCCTCGCACTAGAACTTGTGCACCTGTAACTAAGCTGAACACGGAAAGATTCCAGATGGATAAAAGCTGTCCTCCTTCCCTCAACACAGAGTTAAACTGTGGAACTCCCTCCCGCAGGAGGCCGTGATGGGCACCTGCTCGGATGGTGTTTGTGGATGATGCCATGGTCTTTGGCTAGTTCAATGAAGTTGATGATGATGGTGACCTACCCAGGTGGCTTTCAAAGAGGATGAAACAAATTCATGGTGGAGGAGGAGAAGGGCTATTGATGGCTCCTCGCCAGGATGGCTCTGCCTCCACGGTCAGAGGTAGTGATGCTTCTGAGTGCCAGTTTCTGGAAACCACAGCAGGGGAGATCCGCTCGTGGGCATGAATCCTGCTTGCTGGGCATCTGGTTGGCCAATATGAGAGCAGGATGCTGGGCTTGGTGGGCCCCCTTGGGCCTCATCCTGCAGCCTCTTTGTATGGCATGTTCTTGCGTGATGCCGTCATGGGTGTCACTGTCTGGCAGCCCTCTGCTCAGCCCCTTGCCCACTTCCCCTGCTGGGGGAATCTGAAACCGGCAAAGGGCAGCACTGCAGAACTTGGGGGTTGAAGTAGCTCTAAGAACGGATGGTGCTGGGAGGTGGACTTTTCTTTATTTTTTCAACCCTCATTCCCTCCTGTTCCATCCTGTGCCCACAGTTACCAGCAAGCCTTGTCGTCCCCCTCCCTCCCTCCCTCCCCACTCTGTTTTCTGTGTATTCAGATCGTAATTACAGATCAATTAGTCTGTTTTTGAGCCCCTTTGGAGCCGGTATCAGAGGATTAATGCAAAGAAAATGAGTGGGGCTGTGGGTGTTGTTTCATGTGCAGATAAAGAGCATGAATGGCTCTCTTGAGGCCTCTGAATAGAGGATTTCTTCATTCTGTGTCAGCCGGGGGTTTGTGGGAGATTGGGAGAGGGGATTATGGGAATATTCATGACCCAGATCAGGGACCTCGGGATGAATTGGTGGAGGGAAACGCTCATCTTTTGAGCAAACACGAAGTAAATGGGGAGGAGAAGGGCCATTCACTGGGGCCTGCGTCATTGTTGCAAAGCTGCAGGCGGGTTGGCCGGCCCAGGGGCCGCTGTTTAACAGGTGTGGCGAGAATCGGGCTTTCCGTATCTCCGAAAGCATCAAAGGGAACGTTGTTTGTGCAGGAGCCATCGGAGCAACTTTGGGGCGGAGAGGTCAGGAGGAAGCAAGGCAGCGAGAGGGTGCTGAGCCCTGAGAGTTCGTGGAGGAAACAGAAGACGGTTTGGGGTGGGAAAGTTCCTGGAATCCTAGAATTGTAGAGTTGGAAGGGATCCCCAGGGTCATCCAGCCCAGCCCCCTGCATCTGAATTCATCGGTTCAGGTCCTCCTCTCTGGAGCAGCAGAAACCAAACTTGCTCCATTACATCGACGGACCGGAACCCGTGGCTTCAAGTTACAAGAGAAGAGGTTCTGCCTAACCTCAGAACTTCATAGAATCATAGAGCTGGAAGAGACCACAAGGGCCATCTAGTCCAACCCCCTGCCAAGCAGGAACACCATCAAAGCATTCCTGACAGGTGGCTGTCAAGCCTCTGCTTAAAGACCTCCAAAGAAGGAGACTCCACCACACTCCTTGGCAGCAAATTCCACTGTCGAACAGCTCTTACTGTCAGGAAGTTCTTCCTAATGTTGAGGTGGAATCTTCTTTCTTGTAGTTTGAATCCATTGCTCCGTGTCCGCTTCCCTGGAGCAGCAGAAAACAACCTTTCTCCCTCCTCTATATGACATCCTTTTATATATTGGAACATGGCTATCTTATCACCCCTTAACCTTCTCTTCTCCAGGCTAAACATACCCAGCTCCCTAAGCCGTTCCTCATAAGGCATCGTTTCCAGGCCTTTGACCATTTTGGTTGCCCTCCTCTGGACATGTTCCAGCTTGTCCAGAAGAGGGCAACCAAAATGGTCAAAGGCTTCCTGGCAATCACAGCTTTTCGACAGTGGATCGGTCTCCCTCGGGTGGTGGTGGACTCTCCTTCTCTGGAGGTTTTCAAGCAGAGGTTGGATGGCCATCTGTCAGGGATGCTCTAGCTGAGATTCCTGCATTGCAGGGGGTTGGGCTAGATGACTCTTGGGAGTCCCTTCCTGCTCTACGATTCTGCGGCTCTGTGATGTTCCATGAGACAGCCGTTCAGCAACAGAGGACGGCATAATGTTCTAAGTAGGCAAAGCCCCAAAGGGAGAAGGTTTTCCAGAGGCCAGGCGGGCACGTCCTCTAGAGTCTGCTCTGGCTTCTTTCTGCCTTCCAGGCCTCGTTTTTACTTTTGTCCCATAAAGTGGCCACGCAGACTTCTTCCTCCGAAAGAGCAAGCTCTTCTCTCCCCAGGACCCTCCATGCCCCCCGCTCCCATGAAGAGGGCTGCTCTCTCACCTGCCACGTAGCTCAGGGGCGGCTTTTCTTTTCTGGAGACACCCCCGAGTCCAGGCCGGTGGGGCAGGCTGGGCACCTGGGGGCTGGTCTGCTTGGGCAGAGATTGGATTCCCCTTTTGCCCGTTCTGCCCTTCCTCAAGCTTTGGGCAGCTCCTTGCTTTGAGTTTTCTGCCTCTGACGCCGTGGGAAGGGTGTTTTCGGGTCAGCTTTGCCACCAATTGTGCCTGCTGCTGACAGGTAAATAGATAAAACCTATAGACTGATAAGTGGCTGTAGCTGCAGCTCCTGCAACTGCTGGGCAGACTGCCAGATAAACTCTGGCCTTTTAAAAGAAAAAATGGTTGGGGGTGGGTGAGCGAAACAGGCCGGAGTCTGGATTATAACTTTTGCTAAAGCATCTTTAAATTCAGGGCACTTCTCTTGCTTGGATTTGATTTGGCTAGTTTGAACGGTGCCCCCACTTTGGAAAGGCTGGACCTCTGAATTGTGATTTTTATTTCGTCTTCTGGAATATTTCATGAGCTGGCCAAGGGGTAACTTTCTAAATGCTATTTAATCCTGCTTTGCTGAAGCAAAGTGAGCTGCGTGAGATCTAGGAATGAGCCTTATTTGGAGGAAACACACTGTGGCTTCCTCAATCAGCCCCTGCAAAGAACAAACCGTTCAGAAGCTTTTGCATCTGCGATTGTTCAATCTTTTACCTTTCTATGTCCCTCCACCCTTTCCTCTGAGGAGCTCATGGTAATAATGTAAGTGGCTGCACTCAGAGATTTCACAACTTCTAAACCTGAAATTATTTCTCAGCAACAACGCAGGCCATGTTTTAATTTTTAGGAAGTTTTGCCAAGGCTGGCCATCCAATTAATTCTGAGGCACACCTTAATACTAGATTAGCAAAGGTAAAGGGACCCCTGACCATTAGGTCCAGTCGTGTCCGACTCTGGGGTTGCGGCGCTCATCTCGCTTTATTGGCCGAGAGCCGGCGTACAGCTTCCGGGTCATGTGGCCAGCAGGACTAAGCCGCTTCTGGAAAACCAGAGCAGTGCACAGAAACGCCGTTTACCTTTCCGCCGGAGCAGTACCTATTTATCTACAGTGGTACCTCGCCCAGCGAATGACCCGCGCAACGTCATTTTCGCGGAACGAACGACTTCTGGGGGGGGGGGGAATGGCTGCCGCTAGCGAATTTCTTCGCCTAAAGAACAGGCGTCGCGGCCGCTTTAAATGGCGTTTTTTCGACGAACAAAGTTGGGAATAGGATTTCTTCGCCTAGCGCGTTTTTCCCCGATGCAGCCCTATGGGGGATTCGCCGAACGTCATTTTCGACTAGCGAAGATCGCGACGGAACGCATTATCTTCGCTAGGCGAGGTACCACTGTACTTGCACTTTGACATGCTTTCGAACTGCTAGGTGGGCAGGAGCAGGGACCGAGCAACGGGAGCTCACCCTGTCGCAGGGATTTGAACCGCCGACCTTCTGATCAGCAAGCCCTAGGCTCTGTGGTTTAACCCACAGCGCCACCTGGGTCCCTAATACTAGATTAGTCTGCAATAAAAGGTGGAAATTTAATTAATGCAGTTTAACTATGACATGTTAATGCAGTATTATTAATACAGCAATGCAGGCCTTAGTCTGACTGCTGGCACCTTCTCCTCTCCAGAGGAGGCACTTATGGGGCAGGGGAGGGATGGGGGCCCAGCCCCGCAGCCTTCCTCAGGGAGGCCAGGCCTGTTTTCACTTGGAGAGGAGGCATCTGTGCCTGGAGCCGCCCGTCCTGATAGCAGCATCTTAACTTTTCCAGAAAAGGTTCGGGAGATCCAGGAGAAACTTGACATCTTCATTGAAGCCCTCCATCAAGAAGAGAAGTAGCTGCTCTGCACAGGTAAGGAGCTCTGGGTGGCCACTAAGCAACTGCAGCGCTCGTGCGCTGCCCAAAATAGGCCTGTCTTGCTCTTGTTAATGCAGCCGGGAAGCAGGAAGCCCCCTTCGCCTTGCCAAGGGACTGCGTACCCCCATCTTTGCCTGGAAGGGCCCTCAAAGGTTGTTCAGTTAATCCTCCTGGTGCTTCACCCAAGTCTTACAGAATTGTAAGATGCTCTCCAAGGGTCCTCTCTGACAGATGGCCACCCAAGTCTGCTTAAAAACCTCCAGGGAAGGAGAGTCCACTGCCTTGCGAGGGAGCCTGTTCCACGGCTGAACAGTCCTTACCGTCCAAATGTTCTTCCTATATTAGTCGGAATCGCTTCTTGACCCCTCAGCCACCTTAACAAGCTTCCTAGCTGTCTGGAGATTTGGATCTGGGCCTCCCCATTCCAGCATGGCACACCCTGGAGGGGGGGCATTGTGCCCTGTGATGCACCGTGCTCTGGGCTGCTCTGAATGAATGAATCTTTATTTGAGTCAGCTATCGGCCATAGCAATAAAACAACAATACAACATCCAAAAAATAGTAATAAAACGTCAATTATATAAAATACATTTGGGGGTTTGGAATCAATAGTCAAATGGTGGGTCTTAGTCTGATTGCCCCAGCTAGAAACCTAGCAGCCTTTGCTGTCACCTGCTCGTCTTGATCTGCCAGGAGAAAGGACACGGTGGCAGTGGCTGGGCGACCCGGAACGGACAATAAAAGAGGGGTGATAATCTCATTCCGCAAGTCTTTATCAAGAGTGCAAACCAGAAGGGCATGCGCCACCAATTCGCGACTGCCATCTCCACAGGGCCATAAGCTTTTTTCATGTGGAATCTGTTGGAATCGTCCCTCAAGTGCAGCCGAGGGCAAGACATTGAATCTGGGCCGATCTCTCCCTCTTGCTCTTTTACCCTTCTGGGTTTCGCTTGAGGAATGGCGCCAGGGACCTGTCTCTTGATTGAGATACTTGGGATGGCAACAATGACCGGGGGGGGGTGTCCTCTGTCCAGTCTCTCTTTGCAAATTCAGTCCATTTGTCAAAACAAAATAAAAAATAAAAAAATGCCTTCCAGTCGCACCTTAGAGACCAACTAAGTTTGTTCTTGGTATGAGCTTTCGTGTGCATGCACACTTCTTCAGATACACTAGGAGTATGCATGCACACGAAAGCTCATACCAAGAACAAACTTAGTTGGTCTCTAAGGTGCGACTGGAAGGAATTTTTTTATTTTGTTTTGACTATGGCAGACCAACACGGCTACCTACCTGTAACTCAGTCCATTTGTTTTTGTGTTTCAGCAGAGCTGCTACAGGAAGACAGAGCCCCTCTTCTGGAACACACAAAGCACTAGAATCGGCCCCGCGGAGCCTCCTGGCCCCCCTCTCCTCCCTGTTGCACTTTTTAGGGGTGTCCCAGAACGTCTCCCAGGGAAAGGAGGCAACGAGAGGCCCTGGGTGCCACCTGGCCTTTGGGTGACGGTGGCAGTAATAATGACGAGGGAAGCAAACCTGGCAACGGAAATCTACACTTTCTGACCTCGCAATGATGCCTTGAGGGTGGGGTCCAGATTCTGCAAGTGCTCCCTCTCTCTCTTTTTCCAGGGAGGGGCCAGAAGTAGGGGGGTTTTCTTTCTGGGGTGGCAAGACCCCTTCCGCCGCCTCAAGTGGTTTTAGCCGGTCTGGGGCTCCTCTGCGTGGCGAACCCCAGGGGCTTGAAATAAAATTTTAGCCTTTGTACATACGCCGACAACACCTCCTACGTAATGTTTGTTTGTTTGTGTGACGCAGCGCATTGAGGGACCCTCCGAGCGAGAGCCCCTGCTTTTCACTGCTCTCCTGGGGAGCCAGATCTTGGCTGAGAGAAGCACTTGAGAGAAGCTGGGCACGGGGGAGTGACAGACAGCCTGGCGGGGGCTCCCAGGTCGTTTCCAAACAGGCCCCCGGGTGCCCATTCATGGGCATCAGGCTCAAAGAACGGCATCCTCCACTATCCATTTTACTGCAGTTTGGTCTGGGGGGGTGGGGGGGACTTTGTCCAGCTCCATTTCACTTTTGTTTCTTACGCTTGCTGAGAGGGACTCCTCCCTGAGTTTTCCACCAGCAGTGGCAGGTTCCAGATAACTCATTGCACACCAGCCGCTTTTGAGACACGTGGGATAAGCGCCTTAGAGAGGGCGTAAGCAGCTCCGAAGAGATTCACTTCTGGCCTGCGTGGCGGGGGGGGGGGGGGTCGACTCTGGAGGTAACTTCCAAGGACTCGCCCAGTTTGGGTTTTTTATGCTGCAGGGGGGCTTTGGTGGCTTTTGGGCCGGAGAGGGGGGCCTGCCGTGTGCTGGTCACGGCCCTCCACACAGAGCCCCTTAAACCCAGCCATCTCCTCTGTGCAGACACTCGTCACCCACCGTGAGCATCTCCAAGCATCCATTGTGGGATGACTGTCACTTTGCGCCAGCCCTAAATGCAGAAATGTACGTTACCGGGAACATTCCCTCTCCCGCTTTTCAAGGTGTCTTTCCAAACGTCCTCGTGCCCACTCTCTCTCCCCCCCCCCCAACATCTCGTGCCCCCTCCCTGTCCCCACATCTGCATTGTCTGCCTTTCCACTTCTCGGCGCAAGTGACTTGCTGGCAGGCTGCTTCCTTCGTTTTAAGTTTGTTCTCTCCCCTCGTCCTCCGGGGATACTGCCTTGCTGCACTTCGCAGGTGGGAGGTGGCTGTTGTTGTTTTTCCGGCAAAGGGGATACTGCCTTTGCTGGCCCCCCCCCTCCTCCGCATGGTATTCTGTGAAATCCAGAAACCAGATGGGCGAAGGGGGGGAGGCATCTGTTGCCAAGAACCCAAATGAGAGTGATGGGAGATGGGAGAGAGCAGTCCTCTTTCCTCCACTGTTACAAACAAGAGGAGATGGCATTCTGTGTTTGTGTGTGTAGCAAATGCTTTCAGCCGCACGCCAGAGATTCTTCTGTGCCCTCAATGACGCAAAAGCCTCTTCGCTGCTCTGGCCTTCCTAGAGGCAACTTCAGGATCCCAGAAGGGGGTCCTTCCCCAAAAGGGGTGCTGCACCAAGACCCGTCTCTTCCAGCCTCCCCACCCCCCGTCCTTTCTTCTGCCTGGTCCACTTTTCAGCTAGAAGCCTCTGTTGCCGACCTGACGTTTAGCATGTTGTATCCCGCGGAAGTTATTTATTGAATGCAGATGTCATTGAAGGAAAACAAAATAAAGAGAGGTTTTGAGCACTTAATTTCTTACTCTCTTGTTTATTTGCATGCCGCCCGTCTGCCCCAAGGGCTCAGGCGATGGGGCAGGACCCCCAGCTCAGCAGGAGAGCACCTGCTTTGCCCCCAGACAACCCCGGCTTCAGTTCCCCCGTGGCACCTCCAGGCAGGGCTGGGAACAGGCTTTCTGCCTGGAACCCCCAAGAACCCTTTCTGCCAGTCAGCCCTGACCAGGGGTGGGCAACGCGGTGCCCTTCAGACGTTGATGGGCTACAGCACCCATCTTCCCATGCTGTTGGCCATGCTGCCTGGACCCGAGTCGGGACGGAGAAAGTGCTTCATGCGGCGCATAGTTGAGCTATGGTCCTTGCTCCCACAGGAGGCAGAGAGCCAGTGTGGTGTAGTGGTTAAGAGCGGTAGACTCGTAATCTGGTGAACCGGGTTCGTGTCTCCTCTCCTCCACATGCAGCTGCTGGGTGACCTTGGGCTAGTCACACTTCTCTGAAGTCTCTCAGCCCCACTCACCTCACAGAGGGTTTGTTGTGGGGGAGGAAGGGAAAGGAGAATGTGAGCCGCTTGGAGACTCCTTCGGGGAGTGATAAAGCGGGAGATCAAATCCAAACTCTTCTTCCCACTCCTGCCTTGACCTTGCACCTTTCTCTCCTGCTTTGCCAGCAGCCACAGGTTGCTCATCCGTCACGAGGGAGCAGTGATGCCACCCTGATTCAAGAGGGAGATGCTCAGGGTTGGGATGTTAGAAAGGCTCTGTGGTCACAGGACCCCTCTCAGCGGTGGGGAGGGGGGGATCTCTTCGTGAATTCCAGAAGCGCAACAGCATTTGGCCTTTTCTTAAAACACTCATCTTTCAGCCCCTCAATTAGCCAAGATGGATTGCATTTGGTAAAACGGCAAAGTGCTGGATATTTCATACTGATCACTGAGTGCAAAGAAAATGGATTCCACCTCCACCCCCCTTTTAATTATCCCAAGCCAGCATATCAAGAAAAGGGCAGCCGACTACATTTTACTTGAAACTGTATTAAAACAAAATTACCCTAATTATCTTAAGATTTGCTTGAACAGAGAAATTATAGTGCATTACTCAGGAGTTTGTCCATCAATCCATCCTGTGAACTTGCAAAACCATGCAAAAAGAGTGGGGGTGGGGCTTGTTCATTCCAGGTGGATCTGAACCCCAGTTGCTCCTGTGCTCAAATCCTGCTTGCTGGTTGGCCACTTTGAGAACAGGATCCTGAGCTAGGCAGGGCGCAGGCCTGATCCGGCAGGCTCTTCTTATGGGCAAATGCATCCATTTCCCTTTGAGAGAAACTCAACCCAGTTTACCATGCCTTATTTTTCAAATAAGTCCTCGTGAAAACTGGCCAGCATTTTAGTGCAACGTTTATCCTGGCACATCTACTTTTCTATACGTTGCTTGCAAAACTTTGGAGAAGGGCGGCTTCCAAAGGATGGCCATGTTGCCACTTTGGAAAGTGCAAATCACCACAAGTCCAAAGGGAACCAACTTCCTTCTGCCTGTTCACACCTCCTTCCCGATTTCTCGGATGCAACATCGTTTCTCATAAACCAATGGAGAATGGTTAAACCACAGAACCTCTTGGCCTTGCTGATCAGAAGGTCAGCGGTTTGAATCCCTGTGACGGGGTGAGCCTCCGTTGCTCGGTCCCTGCTCCTGCCAACCTAGCAGTTCGAAAGCACGTCAAAGTGCAAGTAGATCAATAGGTACCGCTCCGGAGGGAAGGTAAACGGTGTTTCCGTGCGCTGCTCTGGTTCGCTTAGTCCTGCTGGCCACATGACCCGGAAGCTGTACGCCAGCTCCCTCGGCCAATAATGCGAGATGAGCGCCGCAACCCCAGAGTCGGACACGGCTGGACCTAATGTTCAGGGGTCCTTTTACCTTTAAAAGAAGAAGAAACTGCACACCAAGGGAGACGTTTTTGGCGCAGCGCTAAGAGAGAAGCATCATGTGCACAGAGAAAGAGAGGCCTGGAAGAGCCTTTGATGTGCAGATATGACACGTTTATTGCCCGCCTCTCCCCACAATGCCTCTTTTCTGTTTTCGTGTGAAAACCAACATCCTCCGTCCTGCTCCAATCCCATTAGCATTTGCAAAGGCCCTGCTCCATCGCTGGGGGGACGGGACGTGGTGCCCACCCACCCTTCCCGCAATGCGCTCGCCTTGTCTATTATGTGGGAGACACAAAGGAGGCCAGAGGCGGGCAGAGGCCTGTCCGATCTTGTCATGTCGCAGCCGTGCACCCCCCTCCCTCCCCTGAATGGGCTCTGAGGTAGGTAAATTAATTCCAGGGCGGGCGCTGGGCGTCGGATTCCTTTGTGACCCTGCTCCTGTACCATTTGTTTTGGGGCTTGTCGGAGGGTGAGGGACATCTCGGGCCCTTTTGTTTCCAATAATTTCCTGGCAGGTTGGGGAGTTAATGCAAGCCATGTCTGCACCCAGCCAAGCAGAAAGAAGCCCGGGTAGGAGGCGGGCGCACTTGGCGCTGCCGGGAAGAGCGGCTCCATGGAAGTGTCAGGTTGAAGGGGTGGGGTGGGGGACAAGCGGGAGCCCCCAGAGTGCCCTGCTCAGGTTTCGGCAAAGCACAAGGGCTTGCACACCTGTTCTGCAGCTGCCCGCGATTCTCCCTCTGCGATGAATGATGGCCTGTTTGCAGGCAGGGGCTGCAGGCGTCTCCTGCTCCCCCCGCTGAACTCCAGCCCTCTGGAAGGAGACTCACATCTGGGGCTGGCAGGGAGGGGGGGCGTGAGGATAAGGGCAAAGGGTGGAACAACCTGCCCCGTTGCAGCAGTAGATCCTTTGGAATGATGTGCGTGAGAAGAGAGCGCAAGATGGGTTTGGGAGAAGAAGCGTGGAGTTCGAAGGGAGGTCCAAGGGCTGTCTAGTCCAACCCACTGCAAAATGGCCATCCATCTGTCCCCTGATTAAAAACAGAGCTCAGATATCTAAATGGCTGCCAGGCTGGAGGTGGAGCAAGCTTGCTTTCTGCTGCTCAGGAGGGGAGGACCCCAACCACGGGGTTCAAATGGGCAGGGGGGGGGGAATATCCCAACTAAACATCAGGAAGAACTTTCTGGTGGTAAGAGCTGTTCAAAATTGGTACTCTCCTTCCTTGGAGATGGTTAAGCAGAGGTTGAACGGCCCTCCTGTGAAGGATTCTTTAGCTGAGATTCCTGCATTCCTGGGGTTTGGACTGGATGACCCTTGGGGTCCCTTCTATGAAACCTCCCAAGGAAGGAGAGTCCACTACCTTCTGAGGGAGTCCATTCGACTATTGAACTTTTCTCACTGTTCGTCCAAATGCTGAGTTGGAATCTCATTTATGGTCCTTCGAATCAAGCCTGTTCCGTCTTCCATGGGGCACAACTCTGCAGATATCTGAAGGTGGCTCTCTTATCACCTCTCGGTCTTCTCCTCTCCAGGCTAAACATACCCAACTCCCTCAACCCTTCTTCATAAGACTTGCTTTCCAGATCTCAGCCGCTGTTCTCTGCACAGAACAAGGTCCAGCCCCCCACACATCAGTTGAGGTTGGGGGAAATTGCAGAGTTGATCATGGTTGATTCAACTGCCAAATCATAACCCAACTCTCTGCCCTCCAGATCTTGCTTACCTGTCATTAACAGCTCCCAGTCCAGCCTTCGCCAACCTGGTGCCCTTCAGCTGTTTTGGACTAGCCACTACAGCACAGTCACTGGGCCTGATGGGAATTGCAGCCTGAAACATCTGGAGGGCGCCAGGTTGGCAAAGGCCACCGAGTTACAGGTGGCGCTGTGGGTTAAACCACAGAGCCTAGGGCTTGCCGATCAGAAGGTCAGCGGTTCGAATCCCTGCGACGGGGTGAGCTCCGTTGCTCGGTCCCAGCTCCTGCCCACCTAGCAGTTCGAAAGCACATCAAAGTGCAAGTAGATAAATAGGAACCGCTCTGGCGGGAAGGTAAACGGTGTTTCCGTGCGCTGCTCTGGCTCGCCAGAAGCGGCTTAGTCATGCTGGCCACATGACCCGGAAGCTGTACGCCGGCTCTCGGCCAATAAAGCAAGATGAGTGCCGCAACCCCAGAGTCGGACACGACTGGACCTAATGGTCAGGGGTCCCTTTACCTTTACTAGCCTAATTACCTGAACCGGGTCACCAGTGTGGGGCCCCTCTAGATGCTGCTGAACCCCCAGCTCCCATCATCATCCCTGACAACTGAGCCATAGTCACCAGAATCCACACAACGTCTGCAGGGCACCAGGTTGGCTACCCCAGGGCTGGATATCCCTGAGAGTTGGTGCAGAAATCCAGCCTGGCCTCATTCTGCTGTCCACACCGCTTCTTAGCAGCTGCGGAAATGGCAGTTCAGGTGAGTGTGGGCAGCTACTTTCTGAGCTCTTTGCTTCTATTGTTCAGCCAAGTGGCCACCCCACTTCTGCATCTGGGGGGCTGAACTTCTGTTCTCCTACCTTCCTTCGGCAGGTGGTCCCGATCCTCATCCCCATTGCATTCCAGGGAAGTCCAGGCCCCACCCATGTCCGTGGGCATCCCCGCCCCCTCCTCTTTATTTCTACTGGGTGGGCCCTCTGCAACTTCCCTCCCACGCTGCCGGCAGAGTCCCCGGCAGACGGCCACCCAGCCTCTGCTTAGAAACCTCTAGCGGACGAGTGAGACGCACCCTGCTAGGTGGGCTTATCGTCTGCCAGGGAGCAGGGGCTGTGGGAGTGAGCAACAGGGGCTGGCCTGTCCCTGGCTGGGGGGCAGAGCCCACTTAAGAATGCATGGAGAGCCTGGTCGGATCCAGCCTAAAGGATCCCATCTCAGCCAGCAGCCTGGTCTCACAGCAGCCGGCCAGATGCCCCAGGGGGAAACCTGCCAGCAGAATCCGTGCACCAGAGCAACAGCTCTCCCCTCCTGTGGTTTCCAGCAACTGGTATTTGGAAGCATTGGTGCCCCCCCCCCACTGTGGAGACAGAGCAGAACAGTGCCATAGCAATGGGGGGGGGAGCAGGGGCTAGCCAGGTTTTTTGCCCCGGGTGAAGCCTCCAGAGGAGCACCATTGAGGCTCCCAGCCTGTGTGTGTGTGTGTGTGGATGCAAATGTGCCAAACTGGGTCTTTGACCAGGGTGAAGAAAAGCCTGCTTTTGCCCCTGTAGCCATTGATGGCTCTCTCTCCCCCCCCCCACCACCACCCCCCACTTGTGGGGGGGACATGGGATGCTGCTCTGCCCCAAGAGGCTTTGGTCCATGAGCCTCTGGAAGAGATTACGGGAATATTCATGGCTCAGAGGATCAGTAGGTCACACACAGAGAAAGGGAGGGGGGTCCTCATCCTTTGGACAAACAGCCCAGAAAGGCAGGAAGCCACACACACACACACACACACACACACACACACACCCCAAATCCCAGGCAGCTTCATGGACTCTCCCTGTGTCTCTTCATCCCCAAAGAGCTTTGCCTGCGCCAACTGGGGGTCTGGTGATCTGACTCGGCTTTCTCAAGTGGGGGCTTAGTGGCCGGACGAGGCCTTTTGTGTGCCTGGAGGCTGGTGTCTGCTGGGATGCGAAGAGGCTCTGAGCACATCTGTGCAGGCAGAGGGGCCGGCAGGATCAGCCCAGGGACCCATCGAGTCCAGCCTCCTCTTCTCACAGTGGCCAGCCAGAGATGCCTGGGGGAAACCAGCCAGGAGCAATGCCATCCCCTCCGGTGCTCTCCAGAAACGGGGGTTCAGAAGCATCGCTCCCTCTGACCACTGCAGCTGAACAGAGCTGTGGTGGCTAGTAGCCCTCAGTTGCCCTCTCCTCCTCCATGAATTTGCCCAACCCTCTTTTACTGAGATCCAAGTTGGTGGCCATCACTACCTCATGTGGGAGGGAGTTCCATAGTTCAACTCTGTGCTGCGCATAGAAGGACTTTCATCTGTCCTGAATCTTCCAGCTTTCACAAGTTTTTCGTGTTAGGAGAGAGGGAGGAAAACTTTCCTCTGCCCACTTTCTCCCTGCCATGCCTAATTTTATAAACTCCTCCTATTCACCTTGCCTCTAAACTAAAAAGTCTGAAACGCTGCAACCTTCCGCTCCATCCCTCTGAGTAGAGATGCCAACAGGGATTCCTGGGACTGGTGCCCTGTCTGTCGATTGGGCAACCTCCATCCTCTCCTCCTGCATCCATTGACAATAATCGCTGCTTATGAGGACATAGTAACTTAGCCTGTCCTACCTCACAGGGCTGTTGCAAAACTAAAAGTGGGAGGGGAGGAAGATGGACACGGCCTCACGCATTAGCAACAGCCTTTATTAACCCATGCATCCTTTCTTTGCCCCAGAGTGTCCGACGTGTGTCGCTCAGGCACCCCTCCTCTGCTCTCCTGAATATGTTCATCTTGAGCTGGCCAAGCATGAGGTCCACACTCCGGGAAGCCCCAAACGCCTTCCATCCAGCGGCAAATATTGAACTAACATCTTGAGCTGGATAACCCCGTCCTGCCCCCCCCCCCCCCGAGCCAGCTTACAGGGTTGTTTCCCTTTGTCCCCCTGAAGTGCAACTTGGCGATGGATCCTGGAATAATGCTCTCTGTGTCAACACCCCGCAAGGGCCAGGCAGAGTCCCTGCTGTTTGCTCTCCCACTAGAACGTTTCCGCCGCCTCTGCAAAGCCAAACGCCAGCCCTGCGGCCTGCCATGGTTACGTCCCAGCAACCCAGAAACAAACTGCTCCTGGCAGCAAATGGGCGGGAAGATTCACTGTACGGGGAGGAGGCAAAGTCCTGCAGTCTGTCTTTTTTGTGCGTTTGAGAACCAACAAAAGGAGGAGGGGGAATATTTATCAGTAGCAACAGCGGTAGCATTTTTAGAGGTGCAATTCAGCAGCGAGGCCCAGTTGCTGGTGGTGGTGCAATGATCATGGGAATGTCAGTAGAAGTTGTCTGTGCTTTAGCAATGGGGAGGGGTTTCCTCGTAAGCAGTGCAAGGTCCCTCCTGGAGTGGGCGGCTTGAGCTGGGAGCCTCTCTGCCTGCTCCCTGGATCAGGGGACTTCCCTTGTCTGCGTTGCTGAAAGGGGATCAGGCAGGTAGGCAGCCCAGTGGTGAGCCAGTGTGGTGTAGTGGTTAAGAGCGGTGGACTCCTAATCTGGTGAACCGGGTTCGCGTCTCCACTCCTCCACATGCAGCTGCTGGGTGACCTTGGGCTAGTCCCACTTCTCTGAAGTCTCTCAGCCCCACTCACCTCACAGAGTGTTTGTTGTGGGGGAGGAAGGGAAAGGAGAATGTGAGCCGCTTGGAGACTCCTTCGGGGAGTGATAAAGCAGGAGATCAAATCCAAACTCCTCCTCCTCCTCTTCTTCGTCTTCGTCGTCTTCTTCTTCTTCTTTGGGTGCTAAGCAACCAGGATGGGGACAGGGTTTTGTTTTTTTGCATGGGAAAGCATGGGGAAATGGCTGGGGCCATTCTGTGGTCTCTGTGCCCCCCCCGGCCCACCCCCTTCTCTTTGGTCTCCAATCCTCTTCCATGGCCCGTCTCCATCTTCTCCCTGCTGGGCAACAAACCTTCTCCGCCTTGTGGCAAGGAGGCCTTGGGAATCAGGAGCCGGGGTGAGGTGGCGGCACCCCTCTTCCTGCCCTGGCAACCCCCACCGCCCCTCTTCCGGCCTGACTGCTCTCCCCCAGCCCTCATTGATCATGTGGGCACCCCCTTTTTGCAGCTAGTGACAAGCAGCCGTACGTATTTCCAATGAGTTGCCTCCATTGTCTCCCAGTTTCCTCCGACCACCAAAGCAGCTGCGGAGCCTTTGGGGCACCCCCAGGACAAAGCGCGTCTCGGGCTTTCAGGGGAGAACAAGGCCGGCTGTGTCCCTGTGAGGAGAAGGGTCCTCTTCTCCCCACAACAAAGCCACCCTCTTTTTTTATAAAAAAGGGGGCATTTGGGGGCATGAGGAGAGGATGAGTGGGCGCTCGAGGCAGGCACAGAAGAGCCTTTCTCTGCCCCAAAGGACCATGCGGATGCTGGCATCCTGCTCTCCTCCTTTGGGGTTCAGGATGGTGCCCTGAAGAAGGCCAAAGGAGATGGCTGGGAGGGGGGGAGGCCTCTGCAAGACCAGCAGGGCCATTTGGGGGCCGCATTGTCCTGAGGGGCACAGAATGGGCAGGTGGGAAGGTTTTGGGGCACCAGGGCTGGGCTACCCAGAGAGAAACAAGCCGTGCCACCGTGGGGGATGGCTGTGGAGGCTGATCCATGGCAGCTCCTGCCACAGAAAACGTCTAGAGGCTTTTAAAAACTATTTCCCCTTCAACATCTCAAAGACACACACACACTTTCCTGCCCCCCCCCCATATTTTATGCGTCCTTAAGGCCTTTCTGTCAATCTCCTATTCTCTGGCCAAGCACTCAGGCAATCCTAGCGATGAAACTGATTTGTAAATATGTTACTTGGGAAAAATACGAGAGAGACATTGCACATACTTTTGTGAATCAAGAAAATCTTTAATAAAAAACACAATAAAAAACTGGAGGCAGCGCAGAGTCATCCTGCCCAGCCGCTGTCCATAGTCTTCTCCTCTTCTATGAATTTGTCTAAGCTTCTTTTAAAGCCCTCCAGGCTGGGGGCCACTATCTCCTCCTGCAAGAGAGTGGTCCATAGTTTTAACTCTGCGCTGCATGAAGAAGTCCTCTCTGGTGGTCTCTGCTTTGAATCTCCCAGCATCCAGGTCTCCTCCATCCCTGCCTAAGCAGTCCAAGGGAGCCCACAGCCGAAGGCCGGCACAGCGGGAGGGAGAGCAAATGGGTCAGGGACCAGAAGCAGTTTCCACTTTTCCAGGATGACAGAATCCTAGAGATGAAAGGGGCCCCGAGGGTCATCTAGTCCAACCTCCTGCAATGCAGGAAGCACAGCTAAGGCATCCAAGACGACAGATGAGTTAGGGAAACAAGCTTTAAGAAACAGATAAAAGTTCCTGGAGCTTCAAAGAGGGTTCCAGAATTTTCTTTGTAGTGTGTAGGAGTGGCACTCTAGGCTTGATTGGAGTCAGCTGGAGGTGAAAATAAAAGGAGGGCGTTGCAAGCTGCAATTTCTGCACAAGGAAAGCACACACACACACGCTGACAACAAGGTTGGAAGTAAGACCATGTGTGCTGCTGATACGGTGAGCTTTGCTGTGTCAGGATTGTTAATTACTGGACTGCGATTATACCGTGCTGGAGAGATAAAGAATACTCAATAAACACATGAGACGTAACCGGCTGTACTCTTGCATAAATAAAGTATACTATTCACTGTATCATATTATAGATTTCAACGGAAATAACTCAAAGTTCAACGGAAAAAGCAGAAGACCCAGTAGATCAGTCCATTCTCTAATCAGTTCATGCATAAGGGCCATCCATGTACTGGTGTCTATTCCACCTGCGTCTGTTCATAAAGTCCAAACAAGCCACATGGAGGGTTGTTACAGTTCCACAGAATCCTTTCACAGAGTCTTTTTTTTGGGGGGGGGGGAGAAAATTGTTTTCATTTAAAATAAATTTACATCACAAAAGCTTACAAATCGAAATCCATATTATATATGATTCCTATAAGGTTTACATAAAAACAGTTCATTCCACGTATCTTTACTATTTGCTCTCCCCCCCTTTTTTTCTTTTCCCCTATCTTCCCCCCTCCCTTCCCACCCACCCCACCCCTGATCAGGGCTTCCTTCTTCATATCTTTAACCATGTACACAGTCTGTTCATATACGTGCTTGTATATTCCTTTCACAGAGTCTAAGACAAGGATTTCCGGAATATTGACCTTGTTTCGCCGTCCTGGGCTTCATCAGTTGTACAAGTTCTGGGTAATGCAAATAAATACAATGTCGTGATCTCATACATTTTTACAGAAAGAATAATATAAATACCATAAACAACTGTACATACCATCTGTGATGTAATAAGAGGGTCTTATGGCATAGTAGTAGCTGCGATAAACAGCAACTGTTACAATGAAGAGTTATATGAACAAGCACAATATTGATTTCAGGTACAGGTGTTGGCAATCCACAGATACAAAATTTCTTTCTTAAAGAGACCCATATGGCACAGCAGAAGTAAAACAAACTTAATCCATGCTCAGGTGTTATACATGTAAACATTAATGCAAACTCATACACAACTATAATCAATTTCCAGATCTAAAGTAATAGCAATCCACAGATACAACATTTCTTTCTTAAAGAGACCCATATGGCCCACAGAGGTGAAACAAACTTGGTCCATGCTCAGGTGTTCTGCATATAAACATTAGTACAAATTCATAAAAAGCAACTATAATCAATTGCAGTATTCAGTCCTGAGGGATATAAGGAATGAAGTAAGAAAATAAACCTAGTTTCTTTCTGCATGAGGATTTTTTTAGCTCGTTCTACAGGACCTAAATATGTCCAAATTACAAAAAATGTCAAGTCCTCATCCGGATGAGATGAGCATCTTCTACATTGTTCCTGATCCTCGATCGGTGCTCTGATATTCTTCCTTTGATAGGTCTGAGAGTATGACCTACATACAACAATCCACAGGGACATCTAATCACGTAAATTACATGTGGAGTAGCACATGTGGCAAATGCCTGTAAAACAAACTTAAAACCTTCTTTGTTGGTCAACTCTTTTACCTGCAGAGCATATTTACAGGAGATACAATAACCACATCTAAAAAAACCCACGTGGAGGACTGGTCAACATACATTGTGTGAGTGTGGATTTAAAATCCGTATGCAACAATATATCTTTTCATAACTTAGTGTGTCGTTTGGCAAAAAGGGGGATATTATCACACCCAGGGATGTCCTTAAGAATATGCCAATGACAACTAATAATTTTCTCAATTTTGAAAGTAATATGGTTGTATTCTAGGGAAGCGTAAATATGCGAAGATCTTATATTAACATGTGAACCAGATGTAAGAAGGGTCGACCTCTCTCTTAATTGTGCTTTTTGGATGGCAGTTGTTATTACAGAGTTTGGATAACCTCATAAAAAAGATGCAGAAAGCAGTTTTGAATGGGCTTTAAAATCTTGTGGGTCCGATGAATTGCGTTTTAATCTTAGAAACTGACCTAAGGGAAGGTTATCTCGGAGATGTTTGGGATGGTTAGATCTCTAATGTAACAAGGAGTTTCTATCTGTGCTTTTCTTATAAGGATGCACTTTAATTCTTGATTCATCCACAAAAATGTCTAGATCAAGGAAAGGTAAAAAATGTGGACTTGATGTATCCTCAGAAAACAAATATCAAATCATCTATATATTGGCCATAAAACAGGATGTGTTCACTGAATGGGTTATTATGAACAATGTGTTCTAAATCAAAACTTCTCATATATTGGCCACACTGGGAGCCCATTTGGAGCCCATGGCTACACCTTGTTTTTGAATAAAGTACTTTGAACCAAACCTGAAGAAATTATTAGATAGAACTAAATCTAGAATCTCCATTTAAAAATGCACTGGTGGAGAAGACCGATTGTGATCAACTAGCAGTTCTTGGATTTGAGATTTTACTGTATCCAGAGGTACATTGGTATATAGAGACGACACATCCCATGTAGCAATTATACTATGTGGAGTAACATGCAAATTTTCAATAATATGTTTCATATCCCTGATGTTAGACGGGGTTTCTTTAGTAAAGGGATGTAGAAATGTGTCAATGTCCTGTGATACTGTGAGTTTTGCTGTGTTGGGATTGTTAATTACTGGACTGAGATTATACCGTGCTGGAGAGATAAAGAAGGAATGTAAATAGCTTGCATATAAAAGTAACAGAAATTATTGTGCAACCAGTCAAGCAATGAAGAAGCTCTTGACTGTGAATTTGAGTATGACTCCTGTTCTTGTCCTGGTGAGCCAGCGTGGTGTAGTGGTTAAGAGCGGTAGACTCGTAATCTGGTGAACCGGGTTCGCATCTCCGCTCCTCCACATGCAGCTGCTGGGTGACCTTGGGCTAGTCCCACTTCTCTGAAGTCTCTCAGCCCCACTCACCCCACAGAGTGTTTGTTGTGGGGGAGGAAGGGAAAGGAGAATGTGAGCCACTTTGAGACTCCTTCGGGCATGGGCACACCCAGGGGGGGCAGAGGGGGCAGTTGCCCCCCCTAGAAGGCAGCTGCCCCCCCCAGAAGCAAAAATGATCAGCGTCTGTTCAAAGCAAACCTGAACGACCATGGCTTGCCCCCCCCCCCCCAGTTTTGATCCTGGGTACGCCCCTGCCTTCGGGTAGTGATAAAGCGGGATATCAAATCTAAACTCTTTCTCCTCTTCTCTGCCTCCGGGGAAAACTCTGCTACAAACAGTAAGAAGTGGTTTTACCTAGGTGCCACCACACAGGCAGAAAAGCGCAGCGGAAGCATGAGGGTGGTAAAATCTAATAAGGTGGCCATTCCACCTCTCCTTAAATACCTCCAAGGAAGGAGAGTCCCCCACCTTCCGAGGGAGTCCATTCCATCCTCAAACAGCTCTCATGGCCAGAAAGGTCTTCCTGGCATTTAGCTGGGATCTCCTCTCTTGTAACTTGTATCCGTTGTCTTGGTCCTCCCCTCTGGAGCAGAAGAAAACAGCCATCTTCCATGGGGCAGCCCTTGGGACAGCTGAAGGTGTCTATCCCATCTCCTCTCCGTCTCTACTCCAGCTCTCCTTCGAAGGCTTGGCTTCCAGACCCTGATTTCCAGCATGCGAGATCTCCGTGGCTGCTTGGAGGAGCTCTTTGGAGGGTCTGATCCTGCCTCCTCCTGGAGCCTGCCTGAGGCATTTACCACCCTTCAACGAGTCGATCTGGGCCCGGGAGCCTCTCCCGACACCCCCGGGGGCCCATTTTTCAGCATTTGCTGATGCCGGTAATTGAAAAGGCATGGCTTGCTCTCCCTGGCGGAAAAGGGCGACCCTGCAGCTGCCTGTCATTATCCGGGGGGTGGGGGGTGGGGGTGGCAGCCCTGCACAACTGCAAGGGCTCGTGGATCATTTTCTTCCCTCCCCCCCCCCACGCCCCAAACAGTTAATTGCTAAATAAACCAAGCCAGCTTTCAAGCTGATTAGGCCAGATTAATGGGCGGTGGGGTCTTTCGCTGCCCGCAACCATTCATCATGCTGAAGCGCCAGGCCTTTAACGACGCAGGTAAGCGGGCCCACCGAGGGCACCCCCCCAGACCCCCCCAGCCCATGGCCTCCAATTGCACTTAATTGCCCTTCGGAGTCCGTGACCTGGAAAAGCCCAGCGACAGCCCCCCATTAGCGCTGGCCAGCTTGCTGCTGCGGGGTCGCCTGTCGCCGGCTCCTGGGGAAGCCTTCTCAGCGGACTTCATTACCGAGATATATCGGGGTCAAGACAGAGTCCCCCCCCCCGGCCTTGCACCGCTGGCCCAGGTTGTTTCTCAGCCCAAACAGGTTGACGCAGCCTGCCTGCCTTTCATTGGGGTCCCTTCCGGCCTCCCCTCCCCCCCCCCGCACCCACCCACTGCCTGCAAGCTTTTAATCACACTTTTTGGAGAAAGGTGCTTGCACGTGTCTGAAAGCCAAGTCAGCCCATTCCTGGAGGTGTTAATTATAGCCCATTTGCAGCAATCTCAGCGTGACAGCGGCTGCCATTCTCCGCTGCCATTACTTATGAAAAGCCTTTTCATGGCTCTCTCTTGAAAGTCGCTGGAATAAAAACCTTAAGTGGGGCCCCTAATTAATATTAAGCTCAAAGGGGGGGGTGCTCTCTTCGAGGTGCAGAGTCACAGGAGCTGCTGTTGCTACTGCTGTGAATGGGGGGGGGGGGCGTTGAGGGGGCAGACGGGTGGCAGGCTGCCTTTCCAGCCCCGCGTGACACAGGCTGTCCACCGCATTTTGATCAGGCTTCCGTAGGAACCTGAGTGTTTCGTATGGAAGATGGAGCCGGCTTGTTTTCTCCTGCTCCGGAGCGTAGGACTCGAACCCATGGCTTCAGGTTGCAAGGAAGGAAATTCCGACTCAACATCAGGAAGAACTTCCTGACAGTAAGAGCTGTTTGGCAGCGGGACAAACAGAGGTTGGATGCAGGTGTGCGTGTGACGTCGCACATCTGTGTTGCGGTGGTGGGCACCCACAATCCCGAGGGCGAGGTGGCACCCCTGCTCCTAATTAATCCAAAGTTTCCTCCTTGTAGAGTTCAGCCCATTTTTCAAACTTCTGGAGATCAATAGTTTATTAATTGTCCTTAAACAGCCTCTGTGAATTGCTCCGATCTGTTTCTGTTCCTGCCCTGGGGGGGGGGGGAGAGTGGGTTTGAGAGTGGCATGACTGTCTGATTTCCTCTAATTTCTTTCTGTTCATTTTGTATAGTAAGATAGGGCTATCTGAAAAAGGGAAAGGGGGGGGGAATGCAAGGAAATCAGAAACCAAAGCGTCACCCCCTTTTCTCCTGTGGGAACAGAAACTGACACGGGGCAATTCAGACAAGCTCTTCAGGCAGGGCCGGCGTTTCCATTTAGGCGAACTAGGCAGTTGCCTAGAGCGCCAAAATGGAGGGGGCGCTGGCCAGCCTGCCCCCCGCCCCCGCCCGCCCGCCGCCTCCTCAACCAGCAGCGGAGCGAGCAGGTTGGGACGAAAACCGCGGTGGCAGGGGCACCGAAATGGAGGGGGCGCTGGCCAGCCTGCCCCTCGCCCCCCGCCGCCGCCCGGTGCCGCCCCAACCAGTGGCGAAAATAGCGGCGGCGCGGGGCGCCCGGTGGGCAGGGGGCAGGGCACCATACATCATGCGCAATGACGTAACGTGCCCTGCCCCCTCGCCTAGGGCGCCAAACCCCCTAGCACCGGTTCTGTCTTCAGGGTGTGGTGGGGAGCCTGCAGTGGGCCTAACAAAGGGGATTTCAGATTTCTGGGGATACCCAACTTACTCCAGAGGGGTGGGCTGGGGGTGTCTATCTGGGCTGGGGGGCCAGCTTTTGCAAACAGCATCCTTCCCTGGGAGGCTTCTGGCATTTTGTTCTAATTGAGGAGAGCGACTGCACTGAGGCCTCTCCCTGCCCTGAGCTCTGCCTTGCGAGGAACATAGATCTTCATTAGCTTCCCAGCTAGTGGCTCTCTTCCCTGATCCCAAGGGGGACGCGGTGACCTAAATTGCTGGATGTGAGAAAAGTGTTGGTGTGTCTTCCCCCTCCCTCCCTCCCTCGCTCTGCAAGAACAATGTCGGCTTTAACGCAAGTTGTAAGACTCTCACCGGCACACATTCGCACTCGGGGCTCTCAGGTAGGCCCTGGGGGTGGCTGTGAATGCCCAGGGGGCGGAGGAGGCACTGGCAACAACAATAACAGCTGGGCACAAAGATGCAGCCCAGGGTAAGAGCCTTCTTCAGCAAAAGCGCTTGCAGGCGCAGGTGCCAAATCGTTCTCAAATTCAACACTGAGCAAAGTGTTAGCAGATTAGAGAACTGGGCCAAGGCAAACAGGATGAATTTTAACAGGGAGAAATGTAAAGTACTACACTTGGGCAAAAAAAATGAAAGGCACAAATACAGGATGGGTGACACCTGGCTTGAGAGCAGTACATGTGAAAAGGATCTAGGAGTCTTGGTAGACCACAAACTTGACATGAGTCAACAGTGTGATGCAGCAGCTCAAAAAGCCAATGCAATTCTGGGCTGCATCAATAGGAGTATAGCATCTAGATCAAGGGAAGTAATAGTACCACTGTATTCCGCTCTGGTCAGACCCCACCTGGAATACTGTGTCCAATTCTGGGCACCACAGTTCAAGAAGGATACTGACAAGCTGGAACGTGTCCAGAAGAGGGCAACCAAAATGGTCAAAGGCCTGGAAACGATGCCTTATGAGGAACGGCTTAGGGAGCTGGGTATGTTTAGCCTGGAGAAGAGAAGGTTCAGGGGTGATAGGATAGCCATGTTCAAATATATCAAAGGATGTCATATAGAGGAGGGAGAAAGGTTGTTTTCTGCTGCTCCAGAGAAGCGGACACGGAGCAATGGATTCCAACTACAAGAAAGAAGATTCCACCTAAACATTAGGAAGAACTTCCTGACAGTAAGAGCTGTTGGACAGTGGAATTTGCTGCCAAGGAGTGTGGTGGAGTCTCCTTCTTTGGAGGTCTTTAAGCAGAGGCTTGACAGCCACCTGTCAAGAATGCTTTGATGGTGTTCCTGCTTGGCAGGGGGTTGGACTGGATGGCCCTTGGGGTCTCTTCCAACTCTAGGATTCTATGTTCGAGATTAAATCCTCAACTGCAAACCCACATTCTCCAAATTATATTTTCAGAGCAAATTATATTTTTCAGAGATGATGATTGCAGCTTGTTAATTAATGCTAAAGCCAAGCCCAGGAAAACACTTGCCAGGTGTTCTTAAGAAATCCACAACTTCCATAGAATTGTAGAGACGGAGGGGACCCCCAGGGGCCATCTAGTCCAACCCCTTGCAAGGCAGGAATCTCAGCTAAAGGGCAGATGGCCTCCAAGGGGAGCTTTGTCCAACTACTCCCCACCACCCACAATCTGGTGGATAAAATCTGTGAAGGATTTCTCCCTAAGAAAACGCGCTGTTTGTGGCCGGATCAGAACAAATGCCACTCAGTTTTTCTGCTGATTAATATGTGCTCTGATTCAGCAGTAAACAGAAGCAGGAGAAAAGAGGCAGGAAGAAAGAGAAACCTCGCCGATCCATGCCTAGAAAGCATGGGAAATCCTCTCCGACCCATCCTTTCAAGGCATGGGAAAAGTGGAACGATGGAGGAGCCCCTGGAAGAAGATTTGTCCCCAATGCTATTCAGCATCTCTAGGAAGCTTTGGGGAGGGAACAGTTTCAGAGCGAGGCGTCATTGCCACATTAGTGGATGCCAGCCTTGACCACCTCCAAAAACATCATACATACATCACAGAAGGAAGCGGAAATCCTGTCTGACAGGATACCTGATAATGGTCACTGATTGCACTACCTGGGCAGCCTGGCCATTCTTTTGTCATGGTAAAGGTAAAGGGACCCCTGACCATTCGGTCCAGTCGTGTCCGACTCTGGGGTTGCGGCGCTCATCTCGCTCTATAGGCCAAGAGCTGGTGTACAGCTTCCTGATCATGTGGCCAGCATGACTAAGCCGCTTATGGCGAACCAGAGCAGCGTACGGAAACGCCGTTTACCTTCCCGCCAGAGCGGTTCCTATTTATCTACTTGCACTTTGACTTGCTTTCGAACTGCTAGGTGGGCAGGAGCAGGGACCGAGCAACGGGAGCTCACGCCGTCGCAGGGATTTGAACCGCCGACCTTCTGATCAGCAAGCCCAAGAGGCTCTGTGGTTTAACCCACAGCGCCACCTGGGTAAATACTTTAATTCCTGAATCCAGGTCACAGGCTCACCCTATTCCTACACAAATACACCCTTAAGACACGTAAGCAAAAGACAAGGGGGAGGTTTTCCCATTTCCTTCCTCCTTGCAGAGAAACATTTGAGGTCAATTTGGGAGAGTCAAAATGGTTTCAGGATTGCTCTCCTGTACTATTCAGACAAGTGGTTTACATGTATGTGTTTGCCTTGTAAATTTATGAACATTTAATTTATATATTTGAGACTTTAAATTCTTCTAACAGCAGTGACACCTGGCCGATGAATCTGGCCTGCGAGAGCCTCCCCTCGGCCGCTTGCCTCCATCCTGCAGGAGGGCCCAGGAGCCGCTAAAGGGCTCTTTCTTGCACGTGTGGCTGCAGCCAGGGCCAGAGTTAATGGAGACCTTGTTTGGAGCTGCCGGAGCAGAAAGTGGCTTTGTTTGGGGAGACAAAAGGCTGGTTGCAGCCACCTACGAGGCCACGTTGGGGAGGCTGGCGGCCCTCGTGGGCTCTTGCAGGGGAAGGCAGAGGACGTGAAACCTCCTGGGACGTCTTGAGCCTCCCCCCTTCTTGCTCTTCTGTCCTAGCAGACTCCAGACCGGCTCCCCCTGGACACAGGTGGGGTGAAGAACAAGATGGGGGGCGTTCAGAAAAGGTGGTGGGGAGGTGGCCTGCTATACTCCTCTGAAGGACACACCCTCCAAGTGTCCCTATTTTCCAAGAATTGTCCCCCCACAGACAGACCCTGCGCTTGTCATCTGACGCAACAAGAGAACGGGTCTTTTCTGTGGTGGCTCCCTATTTGTGGAACACTCTCCCCTTGGGCTGCTCCATTACAAATCTTTAGGCACCAAGCAAAAACTTTCCTCTTCTTCCAGGCCTTGGGCTGATTCAACAATCTATGGCCTGAAAAACTGGAAGGAGGGTATGGTTTTTAATTGTTTTTTTTGTGTGTGTGTTTATATTTTTTAAAAAATAATTTTTATTTGATTTTAAAAAATATAAACTTATAACAAGTTCAATGAAAAATCCATATAATGAGATTACTCTGAATCTCGTGACTCCCTCCCATCCCCTCCATGTATGTCAATATTTAAATCTGCATATCAGTCTGTTATCCACTTTTTTATCCATATAAATTGTCCATAGTCTTTGTTACCTTACAAAATAAAAAAAATCCTTGCAGTAGCACCTTAGAGACCAACTAAGTTTGTTATTAGTATAAGCTTTTGTGTGCATGCACACTTCTTCAGATACACAGAAGTGTGCATGCACACGAAAGCTCATACCAAGAACAAACTTAGTTGGTCTCTAAGGTGCTACTGGAAGGAATTCTTTTATTTTGTTTCGACTACGGCTGACCAACACAGCTACCGTACTTACCTTACAAGTGAGATTAAAATCCTGCTAATGTTTTCTTCTGCTTACAATGGTCTCCTAAATACCGGTAAATCATAAACTTTCCCCACTCTTTTTAAAAGTTCTTGTCTTCTTGGTTCCTGAGCTTTCCAGTTCATTTTGCCATTTCAGCCTAGCCCATCAACTTGGTTTGCCATTCTTCCCTGGCCGGGATTGTTCCTTCCTTCCATTTCTGGGCTAATAACATCTGTGCTGCTGTTGTCACATACATGAAAAGTTTTTTTCTGGTCTTTTGGAATCTCAGTACCTATACTTTCTAATAAAAAAGCTCCTGGTTTCCTTTAACAAACGTTAAAATAACGTGTTTTCATATTGTTAAACTACCCTGTGATCCAGGCATAGGCAAACTGGGTCCTCCAGATGTTTTGGGACTACAATTCCCATCACCCCTGACCACTGGTCCTGCTAGCTAAGGATCATGGGAGTTGTAGGCCAAAAACAGCTGGAGGGCTGAGTTTGCCTATGCCTGCAGTGTGATTCTTAGATGAAAGGTAAAGGTAAAGGTAAAGGGACCCCTGACCATTAGTTCCAGTCGTGTCCAACTCTGGGGTTGCGGCGCTCATCTCGCTTTATTGGCTGAGAGTCGGCGTACAGCTTCCAGGTCATGTGGCCAGCAGGACTAAGCCGCTTCTGGCGAACCAGAGCAGCGCACGGAAACGCCGTTTACCTTCCCTCCGGAGCGGTACCTATTTATCTACTTGCACTTTGACGTGCTTTCGAACTGCTAGGTGGGCAGGAGCTGGGACCGAGCAACGGGAGCTCACTCCATTGCGGGGATTTGAACCGCCAACCTTCTGATCGGCAGGCCCTAGGCTCTGTGGTTTAACCCACAGCGCCCCCCGCGTCCCTACTAGATGAAAGGTGGCATATACATTTAATAAATCAATCGATAAAATTATATTTGCAGGGGCAGCTAAAGGCTTTTCTCTTGTGACAGTGGGCTTGTTTGCTAATGAGACATCTATCCTGGAGGCTTCAGCTGAGATCCCTGCATTGCAGGGGGTTAGACTAGATGACCCTTGGGATCCTTTCCAACTCTACAATTTTATTATTCTACGTTTCTATGAAACAATGAGCAAATATGCTAATGAGCCTGTTGGCCTGGGGTGTGTGTGTGTGTGTGGAACCAGTAGCCACAATGTTCCTTCCGTTTATTGCATTTTGCTTGAAAATATTTTCTCTTCCGTTTAGCTATTATGTTATATATATGCGGAGCAAAAGTTGTGTCTCCACCCTGAGCCATTGGCTCCGTTGTCCTGGACAGGTAAATCTTGGAATCACAGGACTGTCAAGTTGGAAGGGACCCCCGAGGGTCCTCTAGTCCAACCCCCTGAAATGCAGAATTGCAGGCAATTGAAATATGTCAAAATGAAATACTGAGCCGAGATTTTGAGTTCAATCTGTTCTCGGCAGTGGAATTTGTTTGCTGGTTTGAATGCAAGGGAAAGTCTTCATCTGCCTGCTTTTGCAGCTTGGCAGCTTAACTCTGCAGACATTTTTAGATGCCGAAATGATTGATTCTTTGCATGACTAAAACTGAGACAAGTTGCGTTATTAATTGATGCTGATGCTGTTCAGCAATTTTTCTGAACTTCTAGCAATTGTTGCGAATTGATCATATTTGTTGTGTCTCTCTTGTGTTTTGCCCTGACCTATGGGTTTGACAACAACATTTTATTTCATTTAAACCAACAATTATTTCCTGTGCCTATTATAAACGTAGAAAGCATAATCCATCGGGGATTCTGGCAGTTGCATCCCATTTATTCAGTTCATAAATGTATTGTGTGGTAGTTCATCCTTTTTAAAAGTTTAGGAAACAACCACAGTCCGGGCTTGGGGAAATTCCTTCTAGATGGACTGCTTCATTTACAAATCCTTCCTATACATACACGCATATGCATATAAACATACTGCAGATTAAGATGCTTATATTTACATGCATAGTCTAATCTGTTTTAGTTTTATGCCGGTTGATTACAATTCATTTGGCACTCATAAGTTTTTGAGCAGCCAGCGACCTAGTGCACTTCCAAAATGAACTTTGGACTTCCGAAAAGCTTTTGACAAGGTGCCTGCAGAGCTCCACCCCCACCCCCACCCCCACCCCCCTGGTCCCAAGGAAGATCTTAACTCTGTGGGGTGTGATACGTAAGTAGCAGTCAAGTACAACATTCCTTGTTTTCCTAGAGTGGACATGCAGGGGAATGTTTGGTCCAGCAGTCAAAAACTTCCTGTTCCCTCCTGACTAGGCCATACTTCCTTTGCATGTGACTAGAGGTGGGCATGACCTTACCTGTCCAGGTATCAAAAGGGCAAGGCACGCAGCACACCCTCTCTCTTTGACTTCCTCCGTCGTTGGAGCAGCTTCTCTTAGCTAGAAATGCTCTGTTGCCTCTCAGCCAACAGAGGACACTGGGATTATTCCCATATGGGATAGATCCACATGTATATATATGTAACTAAGTCTGCCTTCAGGGATCCCACTGGGAACTGATGATGTGAAAAGAGTAATAATAATAATTTATTATTTATACCCCGCCCATCTGGCTGGGTTTCCCCAGCCACTCTGGCGGCTTCCAACAGAATGTTAAAATACAGTAATCTATTAAACATGAAAAGCTTCCTAAACAGGGCTGCCTTCAGATGTCTTCTAAAAGTCTGGTAGTTGTTTCTCTCTTTAACATCTGGTGGGAGGGCGTTCCCCAGGGCGGGTGCCACTACCGAGAAGGCCCTCTGCCTGGTTCCCTGTAACCTCGCTTCTTGCAGCGAGGGAACCAGCAGAAGGCCCTTGGAGCTGGACCTCAGTGTCCGGGCAGAACGATGGGGGTGGAAATGCTCCTTCAGGTAGACTGAACCGAGGTCGTAAACTTATTTTATATACTTTACACAAGTTTGTGGCGTGTTCATTCTTTTAAGAGGGATATAAGGGAACTTACCAGGAACCTAATATTGAGAGGCTTAAACAAAGCCTGCGACCAGCTGTCTGCTGTGCGTTTAAAAGGGGAATGTAAACTCTGCTAAGTAAAGGAACTTGCCAGCGCAAGTTAGGAAGGATATTAATAAACAATATATCCTCTCCTGACTCCCTGAACATTCCCACAAATTCCCCCGTTCTTCCCTAGTGGCAATGCACACCTTGGGTGCTCATCTATCCTTGGCTGGCCCTGACTGAAGGCACCAGGTGAGCCTCCCTGGGAGAGACTTCTGCACATGGGGATCCCCTGCAAAAAAGGCCCCTGCTTGGGATGCCACCCTTGGACCTCTCATGGAGGAAGCACACCAAGAAGGGTCTCACAGGATGGTCTCAGGATCTGGGGCGGTTCACATAGAAGCTTTAGAATCATGGAGTGGGAAGGGACCTTGGATCACTGAGTCCAACCGGCTGTAATGCAGGAATATGCAGCTGTCCCATACAGGATCCAACTTTGGCACCTTGCCTTTATCAGCACCAGCTGGGCTACCCAGAAGGTAAGTGGTCCTTAAAAAATGATTCACAGATGGTATTTAACTCTGAGTAGGCTTTCTAAGCATCTTAAAAAGCAAAGACGTCACCTTGCCAACAAAGGTCCGTATAGTTAAAGCTATGCTTTTCCCAGTAGTAATGTACGGAAGTGAGAGCTGGACCATAAAGAAGGCTGATCGCCGAAGAATGGATGCTTTTGAATTCTGGTGCTGGAGGAGACTCTTGAGAGTCCCATGGACTGCAAGAAGATCAAACCTATCCATTGTGAAGGAAATCAGCCCTGAGTGCTCACTGGAAGGACAGATCCTGAAGCTGAGGCTCCAATACTTTGGCCATCATGAGAAGAGAAGACTCCCTGGAAAAGACCCTGATGTTGGGAAAGATGGAGGGCACAAGGAGAAGGGGACGACGGAGGACGAGATGGTGGGACAGTGTTCTCGAAGCTGCTAACATGAGTTTGGCCAAACTGCGAGAGGCAGTGAAGGATAGGCGTGCCTGGCGTGCTCTGGTCCATGGGGACACGACTGAACGACTGAACAACAACAACAAGGCTTTCTAAGATCTATAAGACTGAATCAGATAAGTGCTGGAGATGCAAAGAGGTGGAAAGAACATTCTTACATATGTGGTGGACTTGTAAAAGGGTAAAAGAGTATTGGGAAATGATCCATAATGAATTGAAAAAAATGTTTAAAAGTACTTTCCCAAAATCCTTTCTGTGGGGATCATTCAGACTGAAATTCCCAGGTGTCAAAAAAGGTTATTTATGTGTGCTACTACTGTGGCCTGTGTTTTGTTATCCCCAAAACGGAAAACAAGCAAGGTCCTAACCAAAGAAGAATGGCAACTTAAGTTGACTGAATATGGGCAGCTTGCAGACTTAACATATAGAATAGGAGAACAAGAAGAACACAAGTTTAGAGAAGATTGGAAAATGTATCTTCTTCTTTGGCAATCGCTCATAGCCGAATATGGGAAATAACTGTGTACAGCTGTAAACGCTGGCAGCATTGAGATAAATTCAACAGTAAATAAGTTTTGATGGATGCAATAATGGAATACTGGATGGTATAGGGTTTTTTTTTGTAAAATATGCAGGGATTTAAGTTATGTAAAATGAACCATGGAAAGAGAAGGAGGGTCGTCCTAGGTCCTTGGGGGTATTGCACTTTGAATTGGGCCCAGAAACTAATGGGGAGCCAGTGCACTTGTGAGCAACCCTGGCCCCTGGATTCTGCACCAGCTGAAGTTCCGAACCGTCTTCCGAGGCAGCCCTACGTCGAACGTGTTGCAGGAATCCAAGCTAGAGCTTACCAGAGCCAGATGGAGGTGCAGCTGGACCAGCAGCCGGTCAGTGTTAGGAGGCAACCACACTGGCGGCCCCTCGAATGGATCCATCGGCTCTCAGCATGGAAGGGCTCATTGCACTTTCTAGTCAAAACAAAATAAAAGATAAAAAAAATTCCTTCCAGTAGCACCTTAGAGACCAACTAAGTTTGTTCTTGGTATGAGCTTTCGTGTGCATGCACACCTCTTCAGATACCTTTCTAGGTACAGGTCTGGCCTTTCCAGGTCCAGATCCAAGCAGTCTGGGTTTTTCTGTCCTGCCACTTTCCCAGGAAAACCTGCTCCTTAGCACTGGTGGGGGGAAAGTCAATCTGCAGAATAACCGGGACAGGAGAGAAACTTGCTGGGACAGGCATTTGGAAAGGCCGGAGCTGAGACACAAAAGGAAGTGTGGGTGAGCCCTTGAGTCTTGGGGGGGGGGTCTCTCTGCTGGAGAAAATGCCCCCCTTGAGAAGCATCTCCAGCCCCCAGCCCCGCCCCGACCCTCCCGATGGAAGTCTGCCATTTAAGCAAATTGGAACAGACAAGCAGCTGTCAAACTTTAATTTCCAGGCTAAGTAATGGCAGAGAATCCATCATTTAATTATTCCCGACCCTAGAAACAAAATTTATTAGTACTTTCAGGTTTGGCACAGTCGGACTTAATGGGGCGTGTAATGCACTAATTTAGTGCCTCGTTAGCATAATCACAACCTCTGTATGCATCTACATTTCCTTGGTGGCGGGCTCTCACAAGACCCACAAAGAACCCGCGTAGCACATCTCCCCCGTTATTCATCTCTCCAGTGCTGGGAATCAATAGGCAGGATATTTCCCCCTCTCGCTCTCGGTGGAAATGCATAAAAACATCCATTGATCTTAATGAGGGGAATTAAAATGCAGCAGGCGCCCCTCCACCCGCTACCAAAGCAGTTCACTTTACTGTATTTCTGAATGGCATGATTCCTTTTTAAAAAATTAAAGCCACACCGAGTTTGGACTTGTGAGATGGAGGGAGGAGATAACCCTGCTTAGTTTCCACAAGGAAGCCCCACAAGACCTGGTTGGAGAAGACCATTCCAAAAGGTTTTTTTTTAAAATAGTCCCAAACTAATTCAAGAACCTGTAACTTGAGGGCACAAAGAACAGAAGAACCCGCCATCTAGGAGAGCACCCTGTTCTCACAGTTGTCACAGTCCAGCATCCTATTCCAACCAGATGTTGGAAGATTCAGGACAGAGAAAAGGAAGTCCTTCTTCATGCAGGGCATGTTTAAACTGTGGAACTCCCTGCCACAGGAAGCAGTGAGGGACACCAACTCAGAGGGCTTTAAAAGAGGACAAATTCGTGGAGGAGGAGAGGGCTTTTGAGGGCTCCTAGCCAGTATGGCAGGACCCAGGTGGCGCTGTGGGTTAAACCACAGAGCCTAGGGCTTGCCGATCAGAAGGTTGGCGGTTCGAATCCCTGCGATGGGGTGAGCTCCCGTTGCTCGGTCCCAGCTCCTACCAACCTAGCAGTTCGAAAGCACGTCAAAGTGCAAGGAGATAAATAGGTACTGCTCCAGTGGGAAGGTAAACGGCATTTCCGTGCGCTGCTCTGGTCCGCCAGAAGCGGCTTAGTCATGCTGGCCACATGACCTGGAAGCTGTACGCCGGCTCTCGGCCAATAAAGCGAGATGAGCGCTGCAAGCCCAGAGTCGGACACGACTGGACCTAATGGTCAGGGGTCCCTTTACCTTTACCTTTAGCCAGCATGGCTAGACTGTGTCTCCACTGTAAGTGGCAGCACTGCTTCTGAATATCGGTTGCTGGAAGTCGCAGGAGGGGAGAAGGCTGCTCTGGTGCGTGAATCCTGCTTTCGTATTTCCAGGAAGAGGCCACTGTGAGGACATGATCCTGGGGTGGATGGGCCACTGGCCTGATCCAGCTCCGATATGAAGCGCCCTGGGCGTGGCCTTGGGGGTCAGGCATCGCCTCTCAGCCTGACCCACCTTGCAAGGTTGCTGTGGGGAGGAAATGTGGGGGAAAGAGCCATAATTGGGTCCTCCAGACTGACGTTGTTTCGTGGGAGGAATTCAGGCACATACTGAAAATTTTGGTTTGCGCAATTAAAGCCGATGAAAGGGCAACAAAACCGCTTTGAAAAAGAAACTGCATTTTTGTGGTCCACCGTCTCCCAAGGGAGACCCTCCACTGTCAAACAGCTTTTGCCACCAGCAAATTCTCCCTGATCTCCTTTCTTGCTGTCCCCCCCCCCCCCCGGTTTGTGTTTAATATTTGTTTCATGGCTTGATTTACAAAATGAATAAATTACACGTGATGTTAGCCACCTTGAGCATTCATATGCAATGGAAAGATAACAGAATCGTAGGATTGTGGTCTTGGGACTCCAAGGGTCATCTGGTGGCCCAACCAGCCAGGATGGCTCTGCTCTGCTTCCAGAAGCAGCGATGCTTCTGAATCCCAGTAGCTGGAAACCCCAGGAGGAGAGAGTTGCTCTTGTGGGGGAATCCTGCTTGCGGAGACTAGACGGGTCACCAGCTTTCCTTGTGGCCTACAGAGGGCGCTCTTGAACCATGGGATGCAGACTGGGGGGATTCTGGGGCTGAGTCAGGGCTGAGTCCAGCTGGCTGCCCAGAGGGGGGGGACACCCAAGGCAGAAGCTTGGGCCTTGGAAGGCGGGGGCTGCTGCTCCTGCCTCGGAGGACAAGCCACGTCCATCATGGCTGGATGGCTGGGTGGAGCATGAGGGGGCTTTCCCAGGGGCACCCTTGGGGTGGGGGTGGATGATAAATAGCTTTCTTCTTCTTCTTCCTCTTCCTCCTCCTCCTGTATTGCAGGGGGTTGGACTAGATGACCCTTGGTGTTCCTTCCAATCCTACAGTTCTATGATTGGGATGTGGGTGGTGCTGTGGTCTAAACCACTGAGGCTCTTGAGCTTGCTGATCGAAAGGTTGGCGGTTCGAATCCCCGCGACGGGGTGAGCTCCCGCTGCTCGGTCCCTGCTCCTGCCAACCTAGCAGTTCGAAAGCACGTCAAAGTGCAAGTAGATAAATAGGTACCGCTCTGGCGGGAAGGTAAACGGCGTTTCCCTGCGCTCTGGTTTCCGTCACAGTGTCCCATTGCACCAGAAGTGGTTTAGTTCTGCTGGCCACATGACTCAGAAAATTGTCTGTGGACAAACACCGGCTCCCTCGGCCTGAAAGCGCCGCAACTCCATAGTCGCCTTTGACTGGACTTAACCGTCCAGGGGTCCTTGACCTTGACCTTTACAGTTCTATGACTCTTAGATCATTTCTTTCCCCAGAGCAGGAGGGATGGAAGCCCACTGCCTCTGACTCAGCTGCTCCCGTTTGGCCCCCCAGTTCCCAGATGGGCCACAGGAGGGAGGGCCTGAGGAGCCCTCCTTTGCCCCCCTGTGTGCTTCGGCTGTGGTTGCTGCTTCCTTCCACCCTGCTCTCCAGGAAGGTCAGTCTGCCTCTCTGCAACCCTTCTCAGGCGGGCAACAGCAGGGGCAGAGAGACCCACTAGAGGGCAGCGGAGCCCACGGAAGCTCAGCCTCCCAGCTGCCCAGGGCCAAAGCCCACCAGAGCCACTGGGCTTCTCCTCTGGCAACCGAGAAATCACCTGGATCTCCTCTGCTGAGCTGAGGGTGCCAGGGTTGAGTGGATGCTCAGAGTTCTCCTCTCCTCCTCTGGATCTCTGAAGGGAGGAGGGATCCTGTCAAGGATAGACGTGACCCTGTTCACTCTGTTTTCACTTCCCTCTATGCAGGGCTGTCTTTAGCAGATGTGCCAGGGTGCAAATATCCGCCCAGCGCCCCCAAATTACCACGGATAGTGTTGGGGTGGCCGTAGCTGCGCACTACCAGCCATCCGGGGGGGGGGGCAACTCTACCCCATGCTGCTGCGGGAGAGCGATCCCCGCAGAGGTTTGGGAGGGAAGCTGCGCGCCTGCCACCCTTATGGTTGGCGGGGCACAGCTGGCAGGCATGCTGGGAAGGGGGAGGCTGCAAGCAAAGCCGCTCAGCTCCCCCACTTGCTGGGGCGCCCCTGAGAGGCCGGCGCCCTGGTGCGACGCACCACTAAGCCCTATGGGAAAGACGGCTCTGCCTCTATGTATATCCTTTGGAAAGAGGGAAACTACCCCCCCCTCCAAGTCTCCTGTCTGCAAAATTCCTCATTTCTCCATGTCTTTTTTTTAATGGTGAAAGGGTTCTGTGCAAATTCCAATGGGTGGGGGGGTGGAGGCAGGAGGGGGCACCATTCATCACCATGTTCTTCATGGGGGCACCGGGAGGGGGGGTGCTCAAATGGAGGACATAAGAAGCGCCTGCTGGATGAGGCCACAGGGGCCCATCTGGTCCTGCATCCTGTTCTCACAGTAGGAAACCTCAAGCAGGATCCCAGCACAGGATTCCTCTCCCCTCCCAGCAACTGGGATTCAGAAGCATCGCTGCCTCGGACTGTGGAAGCAGGCCAGACCCATCTGGTCTGGGGTTTTTTTGGGGGGGGAGCTACAGACTATTCTTTCATAAAGCATCCTATTTTTAAAAGTTAGTTGTGTTTTTTAAAAGTCTTATGGGGCGCTCTCGCACGGGTCCAAGCACCTGACAGGAGCCCTCAGCCAACACCTGGCAAGACCACAGAGCTGGCGACAGCTTTGCCCGGTCAAAGGGCTTTCCCCACAGACCTGGGAAGCCATGGAGCCAGCAGCTCAGGTTGAGCAAAGCTGCAACACCCACAACCAGCAAAGGGATTAAGAGCAGCACCTAAATGTCCTTCCATTCTGGCAACACGAGACCATGAGGCAATAGGAGGTTTTTGCTGCAGGCAACAGAGGTGCTTTTAAAATTAAAAAAAAATCTCCATTGTTGTCCGTTCTGGACCTGTTGCAGCTAAAGGTGAGTGGCTGCCCGTCAGAGCTGGGGCAGATGGCAGGGGGAGGCTGCCCCCTCTCCTTATTTGCACCATTAAAGGAACCCCCCTTGGACCCGCTTGTCATTTGGTGATCAGTCCTTCTCAACGTAGGGTGGTCTTGTGTGCCGCCCCCTCCACCCACCCCTCAACATGGGGGCTGCCCAGCTGCTCTGACCCCCCCCCCATCCTCTGTCCACCTGGGCAGGGGCTGGCCATTGACTCCTGCCATCAACCACCTGGACTGGCCAAGAAGGGGCTTTCCGGGGGGGGGCAGCAGAGATGCCCTCGCAGCTGCTGAGAAGCCAAAGAGCACAGACACACACCTGGGCAGGCCAGGATCTGGGATCGGCGGATCCTGGGAGTAGCAGGTCCCTGGCACACAAATCAAACCAGGGAGGGAGGGAGAGTTTTTGCAGCTCCTTCTGCTGTGCTGTGGCTCCTTCCAGGTCTCCTGAAATCTTTTAAGACAATATTTAGGTTTCCTGTTGGCTTTGTTGCTTTGAACGTATGTTTTATATTTGATCTTCTTCCACTAAGTGTTATTTTGGAATGTTTCATTATAAACCGCTTTGAGGGTTGTTGTTTTCTTCAAAATTTAAAGTGCTGTCAAAATGAAACTAAGAAGAATAATTCCAGAGGAAAGGTTCTTGCCTTTGCCATTGCCCTGTGGTCCACAGAGGGACCTGTGGAGAGCATCAGAAGTGCTTGCAGGATCAGGTCCGTGGCCCATCTAGTCCAGCATCCTGTTCTCAAAAGGACCAACCAGATGCCCGATGGGAAGAAGCCCACAAGCAGGATTTGAACACAAGACCGACTTTCTCCTTCTGTGGCTTCCAGCAGCTGGGATTCAGAAGCACCGCTGATTCTGACTATGGAGGCAGAGCAGAGCCATCCTAACTAGGAGCCACTGATATTCCTCTCTTTCTCCTCCATGAATTTGTCTCTTTCAAAGCCATCCAAGTTGGTGGCCATCACTGCCTCCTGCAGGAGATAGTTCCACAGATTAACAATGTGCCACGCAAATAGGTCCTTTCTTTTATCTGTCCTGATAGTCTAACATTCTAGCGTTATGAGAAATGGAGGCATTTTGGGAGTTGAATTCTCCTCCTTCGCCACCCCATTGATGCTTCTGGAGGCCATACAGGGAGGGACTGAATAGGCAGATTTCATTCTTGGCCGTCTGGTTTTTTGAGGTCTTTTTTATAAAAAAATCCTGAAATCTCAGGGCATCCCTAGATGGGGCTGGGGGTGGTGACGGTTGAGGGAAGGAATGCGAAGTGCAGCAGTCCAATTTATGGGAGGAGAATTCCTTCCCCCAATCCCTCTTCCCTCCCCATCCCCATCCCATACTTCCATCAGAGGGAGGGGAGGGAGGGATGGCAGACCCCCTTCCACTGGACTGGAAGAGCACTAACCATATTGCAGCCCCCTCCCCCCTCCCGCTCCTCCTCAGGTGAATGGCCATCTGCCCGGTGTGGGAATGTTCAGGGTGGCAGGAGAGGGTATATTGTTCGTTAATATCCTTTCTAACTTGTGCTAGCAAGATCCTTTACTTAGCAGAGTTTACGTTCCCCTTTTTACACGCACAGCAGATAGCTGGTTGCAGGCTCGTGTGAGCCTCTCACTATTACACAATTCAGTCTGTCTTAGACTGAATTGTATGTTCCTGGTAAGATCCCTTGAATCCCTCTTAAAAGAATAAAGACGCCACAATCTTATTCAAAGTCAATAAAAGAAGTTTACTCACATCAGTTCACAGTTGGATTCCTGAAGGCAGACTTAGTTACAAATATGTACATGTGGGTCTACCCCATATGGGGGAATAATCCCAGTGCTTCTGCTAGCTGAGAGCTAGCAGAGCAGTCCTAGCTAAAAGCTGGTCAAGTGAAGAAGGAAGTCAAAAAAGAGAGAGGGAGTGCTGGGTGACTCGTCCTTTTGTTACCTGGACAGGTAAGGCCACGCCCACCTTCTATCACATGCAAAAGGAAGGATGCTCCAGCCAGGAGGAACAGGAAGTTTCGACTGGCTGGACCAAACATCCCCTTGCATGTCTTCTCTAGCATTACAAGGAATGCTGGACTTGACTGCTCCCAGTGGGTTACATCCCACACCAGGGACGTTTTAGCAGTGATTCCTGCATGCCAGGGGCTTGGGCTAGACGTCCCTCAGGGTCTCTTCCACCTCTACAATTTTAGTTCCTCCTCTCCCTATTCCTACAGAGTGGCTGCCTTCCCCCTCCCTCCCCCCCCCACAGTCCCCACCCCGGAGGGATCCAGTGACAGCCTACAACCTGCTGCAAAGCCAGCGGTAATGGAGACACAAGCTGAGAGGGAGCGAAGAAACCAGAAGCCTCTCCTGGCACCCAGGAAAATAATCCTCTCTTCTCCCACCCCCCCCCCACCCTGCCTCCTCCAGCACTCGACAGATCAGCAGGTGCAGAGGACATCTGTGCCACTTCATGGACATCTTCTCGGGGGGGGGGGGGAGGTTGTTGAAAAGGAAGAGGCTTTTGCGTGTTGCCTCCTTGGCTGGCACCCGGGAAATGCTGAACGTTAGAGATTCAGGTTAGAAGAAAGGGTTTTTTCCCTAGACCTGTGGAACTCCCTCCTGCAGGAGGCAATGACAGTCATCAACTTGCAGGTCTTTAAAAGAAAAAGTCAGGGAGGAGGAGAAGGCTGTTGATGGCTGTGTTTTGTCTCCGCAGTTGAAGGCAGCCCTGCTTCTGAATCCCAGTTGCTGGAAACCGCAGGAGGGGAGAGCGGCTCTCGCACTCAGATCCTGCTTGTGGGCTTCTTCCCATCGGGGAATCTGGTTGGTCCTTTTGAGAACAGGATGCTGGACTAGATGGGCCACGGACCTGATCCTGCAAGCACTTCTGATGCTCTCCACAGGTCCCTCTGTGGACCACAGGGCAATGGCAAAGGCAAGAACCTTTCCTCTGGAATTATTCTTCTTAGTTTCATTTTGACAGCACTTTAAATTTTGAAGAAAACAACAACCCTCAAAGTGGTTTATAATGAAAGCCAGGCTGGACTAGATTCATGTGGCTCCACTTCTGTTCTTAAGCCCCGGCTGCAATGCAGGAATCACAGCTAAATCTCTAAATACATGGCATGATGAAATGGGAGGAGACAGACAGACAGGAAGGAAGGAAGGAAGGAAGGAAGGAAGGGCATGAAAGAGACAGGGAAATTAAAGTCCTAGAATCACAGAACTTTAGAGTTAGAAGGCAGCTCTGGTGAGGAAAACAGGGGTGTTCTGGGTTCAAATCGGAAGCCAGGATGGCTTTCGTAATTCCAGGACTCTTCCTGGAAAATCAGATATGCCCCTGTGAGAACAGGAGGCAGGACTAGCTGGGCTCCCCTTGGGCCTCATCCTGCAGCCAGGCTCCTCTTAGCTTAAGAGAGAGTGGAACCTCCGGAGTCTGTCCGTGTTCTTGCTGCTGGAGGGCCTGGCGCTCTGGGAGCGGAAGGGGCAGGAGCCGCCAGGATCCAAAAATAATATTTGGCTGGCGGTGAGCTCGCCCAGCAGAGCCTTGGAAGAGGGCCCTGCTTTTCATGCGGGGTGTTAATGCGCCGGCTTCTCTGCTCCAGAGGTTCACAACACACACACACACACACACACACACACACACACACCGTTCTGGTGCACAGTTAACACAAAGATGGCTCTCCAACCTCCCTTTTTCCAGAGCTCAACCCTCTGGCTTCTGCACTCCTGCTTATGCTGACACGGCCAGTTTATGTCCATGTTGTTGTTCAGTCGTGTCCGACTCTTCGTGACCGCATGGACCAGAGCACGCCAGGCACGCCTATCCTTCACTGCCTCCCGCAGTTTGGCCAAACTCATGTTAGTAGCTTCGAGAACACTGTCCAACCATCTCGTCCTCTGTCGTCCCCTTCTCCTTGTGCCCTCCATCTTTCCCAACATCAGGGTCTTTTCTAGGGAGTCTTCTCTTCTCATGAGGTGGCCAAAGTCTTGGAGCCTCAGCTTCAGGATCTGTCCTTCCAGTGAGCACTCAGGGTTGATTTCTTTAAGAATGGATAGGTTTGATCTTCTTGCAGTCCATGGGACTCTCAAGAGTCTCCTCCAGCACCATAATTCAAAAGCATCAATTCTTCGGCGTTCAGCCTTCTTTATGGTCCAGCTCTCACTTCCGTACATTACTACTGGGAAAACCATAGCTTTAACTATACGGACCTTTGTTGGCAAGGTGATGTCTTTGCTTTTTAAGATGCTGTCTAGGTTTGTCATTGCTTTTCTCCCAAGAAGCAGGCGTCTTCTAATTTTGTGACTGCTGTCACCATCTGCAGTGATCATGGAGCCCAAGAAAGTAAAATCTCTCACTGCCTCCATTTCTTCCCCTTCTATTTGCCAGGAGGTGATGGGACCAGTGGCCATGATCTTAGTTTTTTTGATGTTGAGCTTCAGACCATATTTTTGGATGGCTTTAAAAGAGGATTATTAGACAAATTCATGGAGGAAGAAAAGCCTATGAACAGCCACTAGGCAGGATGTCCCTGCTCTGACTCTGCAGTCAGAGGCAGCAGTGCACAGGAGAGGAGAGTTACTCTTGTGTCTGAATCCTGCTTGTGGGTTCCCCACAGTCGGCTGTTCAGCTGTGAGAGCAGCTGGGCCACTGGCCTGATCTTGCCATTTCTCCTGATATTCTTATTTTCCTACCATCTCCCTTCTCCCCGTGGCTGTCCTGAAGCCACCGTCTCTTGAGAGGAAACCTGGATTAGTTTTTGAGAAGCATCAAGGGGAGGAGGCGGGGTGTGTGTGTTTTGTCGGTTGCTAGTTGAAGTGTAACATGCCTGGAGACCCCTCCTGTTTACTCTCTGCCCCCCACCCACCTTGAGCAGTTCCTGGAGAATATCTTCCCCATTCACTGGAGAGGCCCAGTGCAGCCCCCTGGATTTGGGGGTGGGGTGGGGGGAAGCTCTTGTCAATATTGACTCTCCGGAAGGCCCCACGGAGGAGATTTTGCAGGGGAGGGGGAAGGATTATCTTGTATCCTAGTTAGGGTTGGTCTGTTGGCACAAGGACCCTTTGAAGCCATTAAATATCCAGCAGGAATGGAGTCTGCGGAGGGAGGGAGATAATGAGATCCATTAATCACAGGCTCTTTTCTCTCTCACTTTAAGGGGGGGGGGCCGCACAGTGTTTACCAGGCAACACCCTTTTCTGACTGCCAGGCTTGCTTTAGCCACCCATTTCTTGAGACACCCCCCAAGCAGAGTGTCCATGTATATTTGCTCTGGTTTGGGTGTAAAGGGGGCTGCAGGAGTCTTGGGAGAGCCATTGACAGGACCCAAGGGCCCAGGAGCCCAAATGCTGGCTGGATGTGTTGAAACACAACTGGAAGATTTGTGCAACTGCACATCCTTCCACCAAGAAGAGCAGAAGAGCATCTGCTGGGTGAGCAGGATTTGAGCCCAGAAGCATCTCTCCCCTCCTGCCGTTTCTGGCAACTGAATTCCAGAAGCATTTCTGCCTCCAACTGTGGAGCCACGGACAGCCTCTCCTCCTCCATGAATCTATTGAATCCTCTTTTAAAGGCATCTAGGCTGGTGGCTGTCCCTGCTTCCTGAGGGAGGGAGTTCCAAAGTTTAACATCGTTTAATTTTCCTTTATCAGCCGGCTTTCAACTCCACTGGATGCCCGCGAGTTCTAGTGTTAGGAGAGGAGGAGAAGAGCTTCTCCTTTTCGCAAGACCACCTGGTGAGTTTTGCTGGATCAGGCCCATGGCCCATTTAGTCCAGCCTCCCGGCCTCTCAGTGGCCAACCAAGTGCCCCAGTGGGAAACCAGCAAGAAGGACCGCAGCACAAGAGCAACTCTCCCCTCTTGTGGTTTCCAACAACAGGAACTCAGAAACAAGCACAGCCGTCCTGGCTAGGGGCCATCAATGGCCCTCTGTCTCCCCCTCCATTCTGTCCTCTTTTAAAGCCATCCATAGATCTGGTGGGTACAAAGTGTGGACCATTGCCCAGCCCCCCCTTACCTCTGTGGCTTCCTACTCCTCTGTTGCCTTCTGCAGCTGTGTATTTGGTATATGAGGATTCTGATATCATGTTAATTTTGACATACCGTATTTGTCCATGTATTAGACGAAGTTTTTTGACTCAAAAATCATGTCAAAAAACTGGGACTGTCCTATACATGGATGGAGGGGGGAGCTGCATGCTGCCAGGCAGCTGGTTGGTGGGCACACAACTCCCCCCCCCATGCTGCTGCAGGAGGCACACGCCCTAGGGAGCGTTTCTGCAGTGGTGTGGGGAGGGGGACTGCGTGCCTGCCAACCAGCTGGTTTGTAGCCCGCGCTCTAGGGAGCGTTTCCCTCCCACAGTGGCATGGGGGGAGCAACTGCCCATTTTTCCAACCCCCAGCAACGGCCCTGTTGGGGTGATGGCGCACGTGCAATTTCCCCTTAAAAATGCTCAAGAACTTTGTGCCATCTCCCTTCATTTTCTTTCAATTTAGTCCCCCAAAATAGGGGGCGTCTTATACACGGAAAAATACGGTACTACCTGCCCTCCACCCGAAGGTTCCAAGACAGGTCACAACCATTTAAAATACAACAATTGGAACAGGCTACAGTCACAATGGTAGAGATCAAAATTAAAAAAATTCCTTCAGTAGCACCTTAGAGACCAGCTAAGTTTGTTCTTGGCATGAGCTTTCATGTGCATGTATCTGAAGAAGTGTTCATGTACACGAAAGCTCATACCAAGAACAAACTTAGTTGGTCTCTAAGGTGCTACTGGAAGGAATTTTTTTTATTTTGTTTCGACAATGGTAGGGATGGTCCTAAAATATACTTCTCAGGTGTCCAAGGCCCAAGCAAGAATCTTCAGCATTCGCTGGTCACTGAATAGTGAATAAACAAAAGTCCTTCTTCATGCAGCATATAGCTGAACTCTGGAACTGCCTCCCGCAGGAGGCATTGACAGCCACCAACTTGGGTAGCTTTGAAAGAGGATGGGACAAATCCATGGAGAAGGAGAGGACTATCGATGGCTCCTAGCCAGGACGGCTCTGCTCTGCCTCCACAGTCAGAATTATTATTTTTTTATTTTGTTTCCACAATCAGAGGCAGAAATGCTTCTGAATCCCAGTTGCTGGAAACTGCAGGAAGGGAGAGATGCTCTTGGGCTGGGGTCCTCCTTGCAGGTTTCCCATGGGGGCATCTGGTTGGCCACAGTGAGGACAGGAGGCTGGACTAGATGGGCCACTGGCCTCATCCAGCAGCCTCTTCGTATGTTCTTAAGGCGCCAGATGCAACTGTAGAGAGGGAGGGCTGTTACAGCCACAGAAAAGGTCATCTCTGAGGCTGCTGCTGCCCTGAACTTCTGGGCATTAGTCTGGCTGGTCCCCTTGTGGAATATGGCAAACTGGCATAGATGGAGAGTTGGCCTGACTTGGCAATGCCATTCCGACATTTTTATACAATTTGGCTGCCAAGCCGATGAGAAGACGAGAGGTTTCAGGGTGGCCTGGTCCTTCGCTGCTCTGGCAAATGCCACCTGTCAGCTGGTCTGGGCCGGTCCAGAGGTGTGCAAAGGAGGATTTGGAGGGGGTGCAAAGGGACAGAACAGGGGGAACAGGTTGCAGTGTGGGGAGGTCTCCTTGACTTGCCAAGGGCCTCCATCAAAGGCAGGCCGGGATCATATTTTCTTCCATCAAAAGGATGGAGCTCTCATCTCAAGTGACTTCCTTTTGAGCGGACAATGTCGACTGTTGCTCCCCAGACCCTGCGAAGGAGGCGAGAGCAGGGGTTGGGGAGGGATAAAGGGGGAGCAGCCCCCACTCCGCGCTCTCAATGGGGAGATCAAAGACGGAAGCCTTCCTTCCCGACTTCCCTTCCCAAATATTCTCAGCCTCCCTTCCTTTCTTCCTTTCTCTTTTGCTTCTGCAGCAGCCTTTCCATAATCAGGGACTTCAAACTCTTTTGTTTCTATTCAGGGCCCGAGATCAAACAGGCCGGACATCTGCGGGGCTTTAAAAATTATTTGATTTCCACCCCACCCCACCCCTCTCTACATTTGGAGAGGCAGAGAAGGGAAAACAAGGGCCGCAAGGGGGGAAAGAAACAGCGCCATTTTCGTTTCCTCTGACTTCCGACAATATCAAGGAATTCCTGCTTCTTGTCAGAAAGATCCTCTGGGGGTAGAGAGACCCAGGAGGTCATATAGGGAAGACCCCCCCCCCCTAGAACTTAACCTACTGCTGACATGAGCAATTCTGCTTTAGTTGGCTACTCTTAATTCCCCCCACAAGGAAGGAACTCCTAGAACAAGTTACTGGGAACCAGGCAGAGGGCCTTCTCGGTGGTGGCACCTGCCCTGTGGAACGCCCTCCCACCAGATGTCAAAGAGAACAACTACCAGGCTTTTAGAAGACATCTGAAGGCAGCCCTGTTTAGGGAAGCTTTTAATGTTTGATGGACTACTGTATTTTAATATTTTGTTGGAAGCCGCCCAGAGTGGTTGGGGAAACCCCCAGCCAGATGGGCGGGGTATAAATAATAAAGTATTATTATTACTATTATTACTATTATTATTATTATTATTATTATTATTATTATTATTATTAGCTCCCAAAGGCCACCAGCTCTCTGGCCAAGCTGAGCATCTAAGGGTGGCCAGGAAACAGGAGCTCAGCTTGGCTTGGAATAAGGGCAGAATCCCAAAGGCTCCTCTCGTCCAACTGCCTGCCATGCAGGAATCAGAGTTCATGAATCGCCATTACAGTGGTAACTTGGTTGTCAAACTAATCCATTCCAGGAATCCGTTCAACTCCCGGAACCGTTCGAAAACCAAGGTGTGGCTTCCGATTGGCTGCAGGAGCTTCCTGCACTCAATTGGAAGCCACGTCGGATATTCGGCTACCGAAAAGCGTCTGCGGGTCTGCGGCATTCAGGAGCCAAAACGTATGAGTACCAAGGTGTTCAACAACCAAGGTACCACTGTAATTTTTTTTGCATCTTTTTCCTTCTCTCCCCCCTTGTTAAATTCACAAATAAGAAAATATACTTTAAAATGTCCTCTCTACCAGGACTCAACTCTGCTAGTCACAGCGGCCAGGCTGTGGCTCCACAAAGCTTGCCTTGTGTACCTATATCCCTGCTTGAGATAGCAGAGCGACCCTTGGGAAAATCCCATTGCCTGTCCGGCGGAGCTCAGAGTCATTTGTCCTGCCAGCGCAGGTGCTCTTGGATTCGCAGAGGGAAAGGATCCCGCCCTCTTGGTTTTCCGCAGTGCAGAATGCAATGTCTTCTTTTCTAAACAGCTGGGCCAGGAGCATGCTCTGCCCCCTCCCCGGCCCCCCTCTTGCCTGCCGCGTCTGGGGTGTAGTGCAATGGCCCAGGAAAATCAACTGGACATTGCAGAGCAGCAGTGAGGCCTGGGATTTTGCTCTGCATCCCCTGGGGACCCTGGCATGGCCATCTCTGGCCCCCAAAACCTTCTGCTGATGAGGAACTCCTCTCTCCCCAACACCTTTACAAACTGTTCTTCCCAAGCAGGCCAAACTTGGGAATGAGGAGCCATATTTTCAGGGAGAAAACGAATAAGTTACTGCTTAACTAGAAAATTGCTCTGTTTGGTCTCCAGGGTGTTTCTCTGAGGGGTGTCTTTCAGCTGATAAAAACCAGATAAAGTCAGCGAGGGTCCTGAATGCGAATGATTTATGTTCCTTGCACACACAGCTTGCACCTGCCCTGGGAAAAGAAGGGGGGGCTTTAAACACCTTGTGCTTTATGGAGGCAAGAGGGAGCCCAGGGCGGGAGGGAGGGGGCTTATCTGTGCTGGAAAGAGAGGAAGATCCCCTTGCTCTGAAAGGGGCTGCAAACGCCATCTTCCCTCTCTTTGGAGCATAACATGCATAAGAACATCAGAAGAGCATCTGCTGGATCAGGCCAGGGGCTCATCTGGTCCAGCCTCCTGTTCTCACTGTGGCCGACCAGATGCCTGGGGGAAAGTACCGGTAGTGCGTAGGATCCGAGCCCCAGAGCCTCTTTTGAAGCCCTCCAGGTGGGTGGCCCTCACCACCTCCTGGGGCAGGGAGTTCCATAGTTTAACTGTGCACTGCGTGAAGAAGGACTTTTATTTTATTTGCCCATAATCTTCCAATGTTTAGCTTCATTGGCCTCCGTGAGTTCCAGTGTTATGAGAGAAAAAGGAAATCTCTTCTCTATCCACTCGATTTATTTCTCAATAAGGACCTGGATTAAGGAAGAGGCCAGTTTTCAGGTCTTAAGGACTTATCCACACTTACCGTTTGCCCCCCTCTTTCCAGGCACCTGTATGCACTTTGAAGCTCTGCATCTGAGCACTCTGAGTCCCCCCCCCCTTTTTTTTTTTTTTTTGCCTCTAAGCTTTCCCTGTGAAAACCAACTCTCTGGAGCTGAAATGCAACAAACAGCAACTGGGAATTTCCCCAGATTGCCCTTTGCTCCGATTCAGCAGCAGAGAGTGGGTTTTCGTGGGGGAAAGCTCTGGATAAGAAGAAGAAGAGTACAGGTATTCGGACATGGAGCTTTAAAGCATAAACTGTGCCGACAGTTTTATGGTGATGGCAAGGGGGTTGGGCTAGATGACCCCTGGGGACCCTTCTTCCATCCTTACAATTCTATGGTTCTGTGAAAGGCTCGATGAAGAGTTCTGGAGAGCTCAAAAGCTCACACATGGCTTTGTGACATTTCGGCCAAGCAAATGAAGGCGTTGCCCTAATGGGGATTTCTGGATTTTTCTTGTGAGCCGACACAGACATTTGCACCAACCCTGCACTCCTAAACGCCTGGCCGGAAGCTCAGATTTATTATGGTATAAACGTTCCTGGATTCAGATCCAGAGGAGGAGAAGTTGGTCTGGTTGTCCCACCAGATGTTCTCAGCATCCCTATGAGTGCTGGGAACATCTGGCTGGTTTCTGTAAGGAAGGCTCAGCATTTCCTGTGGTCAGGGGGCTTCATTCTTCAAGCTCTGGAGCAGCTTTCCTGGAACAGCCGTGGAAGCGACCAACAAAGTATCAGGGTTAAAGGGAGAGAATGAGAGAAATCCAGGAGGGTTCCTATTTGGTTGTCGGCAGAGAGTGAGCCAAGGGGAGGGATTCTTTTCCCCAAGGTCAGGAAGAGCTGCGTGCTGCTGCTGAGCAGAGTCAGGCCACGGGCCCATCTAGCCAAGAACAGGTCATGCTGAGAGGCCAAGGAAGGCTTAGAACCATAGAGTGGGGAGGGACCCCAGGGGTCATCCAGTCCAACCCCCTGCAATGCAGGAATCTCGGTTAAAGAACCGCTGCGAGGGTGGGTGTGGGCTGAACAAGAACCTTTCTTTGAACTGGACTATTTTGATGGCTTTAAGGACAACGAATATGGATATGGTTACCGGCATGAGTGATTAATAAGGACTGTTGTTGTTGTTGTTGTTCAGTCGTTCAGTCGTGTCCGACTCTTCGTGACCGCATGGACCAGAGCACGCCAGGCACGCCTATCCTTCACTGCCTCTCGCAGTTTGGTCAGACTCATGTTAGTAGCTTCGAGAACACTGTCCAACCATCTCGTCCTCTGTCGTCCCCTTCTCCTTGTGCCCTCAACCTTTCCCAACATCAGGGTCTTTTCTAGGGAGTCTTCTCTTCTCATGAGGTGGCCAAAGTACTGGAGCCTTAACCTCAGGATCTGTCCTTCTAGTGAGCACTCAGGGCTGATTTCTTTAAGAATGGATAGGTTTGATCTTCTTGCAGTCCATGGGACTCTCAAGACTCTCAAGACTACATTAATAAGGACTATTAATGTTAAATGATTAGCAAGAGGAGGAAAATATGGCTGAAAACTCTGAGACCAAAGGGAGGAAGGGGGGAATAATGGCAAGAACATAGGGAAAGAGAAGAAGTACCTGGATGCCTAGGTGTGAATTTAGGATTAATAAGTAAATTTACCTATGTACTTGACGATGATTTAAAAGATGTATGAATCTGTTAAAGAGGATTTCTTATGAATTCAACAGTGGGGGACTTGAGGAAGTCAATTGAAATATGAAATTGAGAAAATTAGAAATGCCTGGCCTACAAATTGGGCCAGGCCCAAGCAATGCTATTGAAAAACATTAGCAAGGTTAAATGTACAATGAATATGTATACTCCTGTGAGAGGGGGGGTGGATCTGGGCTTCCCACAGTGAGAGGAGGGAAGTATGAAAATTTAACCGTTATGTTATGTGCTTATAAAATTGTAAAAACCAATAAAAATGATTTAAAAATAAAAAATAAAAATAAAGAATCCCTGAGAGATGGCCGTCCAACCTCTGCTTAAAACCCTCCAAGGAAGGAGAGCCCACTGCAACCAGAGGGAGTCCGTTCCACTGTGGAACAGCTCTCACCCTCAAAATGTTCTCTCTGTGGTTGAGCCGGGACCTCCTTTCTTGCAACTTGGATCCTTTGGTTTGGCTTCTGTTCTCTGGAGCAGCAGAAAGTAAGATTGCTCCGTCTTCCAGATATTGGAAGAGAGCGCTAATCCTCTTGCGTGATAACCAGCCCCAGGGAGGCAGGTGGGGAGAGAGACCACAGAATGGGCTGTGGGGGGCCAGGCATGCATCTCCTGCAATAATAATAATAATAATAATAATAATAATAATAATAATAATTTAATTATTTATTATTTATACCCCACCCATCTGGCTGGGTTTCCCCAGCCACCCTGGGCAACTTACAGCATATCTAAAAACATAATTCAAACATTAAAAACCTCCCAATACAGGGCAGCCTTCAGATGTCTTCTAAAAGTTGTGTAATTTTTTTATCTCCTTGACATCTGATGGGAGGGCATTTCACAGGGCGGGCGCCACCACTGAGCAGGCCCTCTGCCTGGTTCCCTGTAACCTCGCTTCTCACAGGGAGGGAACTGCCAGAAGGCCCTCGGCGCTGGACCTCAGTGTCCGGGCTGGGGGGGGGGGGAATTCCCGTAATCGGAACCTCAGCCAATAAGGAAGGTGGTGCAGACGTCTCAGTCCATTTGGAAACCAGCTTTGTAAGGGAAATGGGTTGCATAAAGGGAAGCTAACGGAGCAGGATTTATTATTATGGGCAAAGATTTCCAAAATAAAAATCTGAAAACATCTTTCATGAATTTTGGGACAGTCCAGGGCATTGTGATCCCGCCAACACCCACAAAATCTCACTCGTTTTGCACCTGCTTCTATGAAGACATGAAAGAGCGAATTATGTGATATTTCATGATTGATTTTGCAAAAATGCAAACTTCATGCACATCCCTAATTGTGAGTGGCAGATCTATATAGTTGGAGGAGAGGATTGTAAACAGTGAGGTCAGAATTAAAGTGCAGGCGGTGATCAGGACCTCCTTAACAGGCGCTCTGTGTTCTCCTCGAGACTTGCCCCCTCCCCAAAGCTTTTGGCACCTGTGCCCCCCACCCAACCCACTTTTTACTGCCGGAACACAAATCCAGCCAAGGATCCAGCCTGTTTACCTTGGACATCCATGGGGGCAGCCTTGCTAAGGCACTTTCAGCTGGCAAAATGCTGAACGTGGGCAGAAAATTGAGGGGAGCGAGTTCTGTGTAGCAACAGAGATGGACAAATGGAGGCTTTGGGGATGGGAGAAGAGTTCTTCTGGGTTATGAAGCTACTATTTAGAAACAACTAAGTAGCTATGATTCTGGGCCCAAACTAAGAAACTGAATTTCAGCAGGGACAAATGTCAGGTTCTGCACTTAGGCAGGAAGAACCAGCTGCACACATATAAGACGGAGGACACCTGGCTTGAAAAGGATCTAGGGGTCTTGGTGGACCACAAGCTTAACAGGAGTCAACAGTGTGAAGCAACAGCAAAAAAAAGTGATGCTATTCTAGGCTGCATCTGCAGAAGTCTAGTGTCCAGATCAAGGGAAGTCATAGTCCCACTCTATTCCGCCTTGGTCAGACCCCCACCTGGAGTCCAGTGTCCAATTCTGGACAATTTAAGAAGGATGTTGACAAGCTGGAAGATGGGCAGAGGAGGGCAACCAAGATGATCAAGGGTCTGGAAACTAAGCCTTATGAGGAATGGTTGAAGGAGCTGGAGATGTTGAGCCTGGGAAAGAGGAGACTGAGAGGAGATATGAGAGCCATCTTCAAATATCTCAAGAGCTGTCTCATGGAGGAGGGAGGAAGCTTGTTTTCTGCTGCTCTGGAGGGTAGGACTTGAACCCATGGCTTCAAGTTTACAAGAAAGGAGATTCTGATTAAACACTAGGAAGAACTTCCTGATGCTAAGAGCTGTTTGACAGTGGGCTGGTCTCCCTCAGAAAGTGGTGGACTCTCCTTCCTTGGAAGTTTTTAAGCAGAGGTTGGATGGCCACCTGCCAAGGATGCTGTAGCCAGGGGCTCCCTAGTGGCACCAGCCTTCAGCCAAGGTGCGTTGTCCTGGCCGGGTCCCTGAAGCCCCCCTTCTGCTCTTGACAAGGGTCCTACTTCCCCACAGAGCCATCCTCTCAGCAGGGAGAGAAGGAAGAGCAGCAGTCGTGGTTTAACAGCTCTGGTGCCAGATTTTATGGCTGGGCTTTACTGGGAAAGAGAGATCCCTTGCCGTCTTCTTCCTCTTCCTCCTCCTCCTTCTCCTGCATGTCAGGAGCCCAGGAGAGACATGATGTCATGACTTCTTTAATAGGGCTGCCTGAGCTGGAAAATCTTCCCGGTGGTGTTTTTAAGGGGGCTGCTGAAGTCATTAATAGGCTCAAGATGCATGATTTACTGTGCCTCAACTAAGCCATATATCATGGGCGAAACAACCTTGAAAGACAAACATGGCGCCTCCTGGCAAAATGCGAACTTCGTTCCTTGTGGCCAGGATGAGGCTGCCAGATTTACGTAGTTCCTGGACCCTGAGGAAGCCCAGTGGTCCACCTGGGAGAGAAGAAGGCCTCCTGGATGGAGTGGTTCTCCTCTCTTCTGGACCCAGAGTTGGGCCTTTTCCAGGCCTGCCACCTGAGAGCCTTCTGAAAAGCTGCCAACGCCATCTCTAGGAAGCCGTGGTGCGACAGCATTTGGAATCTTGTGTACAGTTCTGGTAGCCTTGCCTCAAAATGGATATCGCAGAGTTGGGAAAGGTTCAGAAAGGGCCACCAGAATGATCCAGGGGAACCGTTGCAGCGTTTGGAACTTTTTAGTTTAGAGTAAAGGCAAGAGGTGACATGATAGAAATTTATAAAATGATGCCTGGCATGGAGAAAGTGGACTGGGGTGTGGGATGTGATACATAAGTAGCAGTCAAGTACAACATTCCTTGTATTCCTAGAGTGGACATGCGGGGGAATGTTTGGTCCAGCCAGTCGGAACTTCCTGTTTCATCCTGGGCTGGGACATACTTCCTTTGCGTGTGACTAGAGGTGGGTGTGACCTTACCTGTGCAGGTAACAAAAGCACAGGGCACGGAGCACACTCTCTCTCTTCTCTTTTTGACTTCCTCCATCGTTGGAGAACCTTTTTAGCTGGCTTCCAGCCAGCAGAAAACACTGGAATTATCCCCATATGGGATAGCTCCACATGTATATACTTTGTAACTAAGTCTGCCTTCAGGGATCCAACTGTAAACTGATGATGCTGTGAGTAAACTTATTTTATTGACTTTAAATAAGTTTGTGGCATGTTTATTCTTTTAGGAGGGATATAAGGGGACTTACCAGGAATCTGATATTGAGAGGCTTACACAAGCCTGCAACCAGCTACCTGCTTTGCATTTAAAAGGGGAATGTAAAACTCTGCTAAGTAAAGGAACTTGCTAGTGCAAGTTAGGAAGGATATTACCGTCTTTCCCCCTTTTTAAGACACCGTCTTATAATTTTTTTTCCTCAAAAAAACACAGGGTGGCTTATTTTCGGGGGGATGTCTTATTTTTATTACGTCAGTATGGTACGGTACAGCCTCCCCCTGTGGCGGCACCACGGCTTACTTTTGGGGTACGTCTTACTTCTCACAAAGGTAAATAATCCCTGCCATGGCTTACTTTATGACTACGTATTAAAAAAGGGGAAACAGGGTAATAAACAATATATCCTCTCCTGCCTCCCTGAACATTCCCACATGGAGAAAGTCTTTGTCCCTCTTTTGCAACATTAGAACTCAGGAACATTCAATGAAGCGGAATGTAGGAAAATTCAGGACAAAGAAAATAAAGAACCTCTTCACTCAGGACAGAGTTAAACTGTGGAACTCCCTCCTACAGGAGGCAGGGATGGCCACTAACCTAGATGGCTTTAAAAGAGGACTAGACAAATTCAGGGAGGAGAGGGCAGTCATTGGCTACTAGCCAGGATGGCTCTGCTCTGAATACCATTTTCTGGAAACCACAGAAGGGGAGAGGGCTCTTGTGGGTTCCCACAGGGATCTGGTTGAGAGATCAGGATGCTGGACTAGATGCTTTGACCTGATCTAGCAGCCTCTTCTTACGTTCTCCTGTCCTGGCGTGAGAGCCTTTGTCCCGGAGAGGCTGTGCCTGGGACCTTCTCCCTGCAAAGTCTCTGCCCTCCCTCGGATGTCTTCTGGGAAGTTCTCCTCCTGTGCAAAGATTGTGCCCCAGGTCTGGGATTTTGCCCTGGGGGTCAGACCAGTCTGTCTCCCACTTTGCCGCCCTCCAGGAAGGAAATGGGAGAAATGTGCCATTGCATGCCCAGCTGTGATCCTCAGGCTGTGCTCATAACCTCAGGTGCCCACTTTCGTGTGTGAAGCAAGGAAAAGTAGCGTGGGGAGACAAGTCTATGCCCCCCCCCCGCTCTGTCTGCACCGTCAGAATCATCCACCCTCCAAACAGGCCGCAAGAGCATAAGAAGAGCCCACCTTGTCCAGCACTTTGTTCTCAGATGCCCCAAGGAGAAATTCGCAAGAGAAATTGAGCGCAAGAGCAGCTCTCCCCTCCTGGTGCTTCCAGCAACTGGGATTCAGAAGCATTTCTGCCTCCAACTGTGAAGGCAGAGCCATCCTGGCTAGGAGCCATCCATTTGTCTCATCATCATCCTCTTTTAAAGCCATCTAGGTTGGCGGCTATCCCTGCCTCCTGCAGCAGGGAGTTCCACAGTTTAACTGTGCGGTGCCGGGAAGAAAGGCTTCCTTTGACCTGTCCTGAATCTTCCAACCCTCGGCTTGCCCAGAGTCAGAGTTCTTCAGCAGAGCTGCCATCTCTTTGGAGACTTGCCTTTTTGTCCATTGCATCAAGGGATAAGCTCACAGCAGCAGGCTCTGGCCGGGGGTGGCCTTTGGCTTCCTGGCCCCTCTTCACCCCGCTGCTGCTGCTGCGGCTACCTGAGCCGGGCGGCCTGTTGACCGAGAGGCTCTCCTTTCTCCCTGCAGATTGACACAGCTGCGCCCTGGGCAAACAGATCCTGAGCCCAGGGCCCCTTTTGTCTGCATTGATCTTTCAGATTAATGGGGGGGGGGGAGAATCGGCTCCAATATTGCTAAGCCTGGAAGGAGAATGGGGCCGGGGCTGTTTGCCAGCATTCTCTGCCCCCCGGAATCTGTGTGGGTGTTTGCTTCTCCCGGGGGTGGCATTCCTGGAGGCCAGGCCTCACAATGCTCGCCCCTCGGCTGCGCCCAGCAGTTAATTAGTGCAGTGGATAATGGGGGGATTCGCCCAGAGATTACAAGCGCTGATCCCTTTCTCCATCTCTGCGGACAGTCCGGGCACCTGGGAGATGCATCTAGCGAAGGGGCGGAGGAGGAGGAGGAGGAGGAGGAGGAGGAGGAGGAGGAGGAGGGGAAGCAGCAGGAAAGCTGATGGCACAGAACTGCCAGGGGTGGCTGGGCTCAGCCCCCTGGCCAAGGATTGGGGGGGCTAAAGGCAGGGGGTGCCCCACTTTTGAGAAGAACACTAATTGCAGCTTCTCATCCAATCTCAAGCCTCCAATTATTGTTTCTTTATTTACAGTAAGCCTGAAACTTACGCGCATTTAACTTGTATGCATCCAGCTTTAGAAACGTGGCAAAAGAATATTTAAAAAAGTAAAGAGGGTGGAAAGGGGGCTGAGTTCTTGGGGAAATGACTTGGACATTCCCACCCATCCCTGAACCAGGTGTGTTTTGACAATATGTGATTTGGCTTTAGGAACGATTCCTAGAACCAGCATCTTAAAAAGCAAAGACATCACCTTGCCAACAAAGGTCCGTATAGTTAAAGCTATGGTTTTCCCAGTAGTGATGTACGGAAGTGAGAGCTGGACCATAAAGAAGGCTGATCGCCGAAGAATTGATGCTTTTGAATTATGGTGCTGGAGGAGACTCTTGAGAGTCCCATGGACTGCAAGAAGATCAAACCTATCCATTCTTAAAGAAATCAGCCCTGAGTGCTCACTAGAAGGACAGATCCTGAAGTTGAGGCTCCAATACTTTGGCCACCTCATGAGAAGAGAAGACTCCCTAGAAAAGACCCTGATGTTGGGAAAGATTGAGGGCACAAGGAGAAGGGGACGACAGAGGATGAGATGGTTGGACAGTGTTCTCGAAGCTACTAACATGAGTCTGACCAAACTGCGAGAGGCAGTGAAGGATAGGCGTGCCTGGCGTGCTCTGGTCCAGGGGGTCACAAAGAGTCGGACACGACTGAACGACTGAACAACAACAACCTAGAACCTAACGCCCGTATACTGTATTTCACGATGATCACTTATGAGTAGGTATCTAAGAAGACCAGAGGAGGCTGTGCTTGTAGAATCACAGGCCACCTGTCAGGGATGCGATTCCTGCATGGCCAGGGGGTTGGGCTGGATGTCCTTTGGGGATCCCTTCCAACCCTGCAACTCTCTGCTTCTATGAATTCCTGAAAGGAAGGAAGGAGAGTCCTGGAGCTGGCCACCCCCTTGTAGCCCCAACAGTCCTCCCCTCTCCTTTTCAGCACCATCTGCTCCCCACCCACCCCCCAAAAAACCTCCCTCGCAACCCCTCCACCCCCAAGGACAAGATAAATGCTTGGGGCAGTCAACAGTGAACAACTTGTTAATGATTTTATAGCAGGTTAAATAAAATGGCCTGTATAAAACTACAGGAGACCTTCTATCGCCCAACACAGCTGTAAATGTGTATTAGCCCAAATGAAGCCTCGCTGAGGCTAGGGAAGAAAAGGGCATTGTTATCCCTCTGATGAAAAGGGGTTTTCTCCCTTTAGCTAATGAGTCTGGGCAAAGGGATGCGGGAGGGAACCCATTTGCCTCTAAATGGCTTTATGGCATTTGCAAAGCAGGGGGTATTTAAGGGAGGCATCTGTGAGGGGGGGGAGTAAATAGCTTTATTCTTGGGACTTCCCTGGCCCCTCTTCTTCCAAACAGGGTGGGGAGGGGGAGGCTGTTGAGGCGCCAAGGGGCTGGGGAACTTCGACTGAGACTGCTCTAAGAGGAAGGAGGACAGCAAAACAGGCCACAGACCAGCTTGGGCTGCACAGAATTAAATTATGACTATAGTCAGCTAAGCAATGGGATTCCCAACAGCAACTGGGATTCAGAAGCATTGCTGGCCTTTTCAAATAGCCAGCTTCTCCAGAAGATTGGGGGGGGGAGGCGGCGTGATGTCATACGACGTCCTGATGTCATGCATGCTATGTCACAAATAGCCAGGGGGTGGAGCTGAATGTCTTCTGAAAATTGAGGGTGGCCCAAACTCCTCAAAAAGTGCATTTGGGGTACCAAAACTGCCTGAGCCCCTAGGAGTTGACGTCTGGGCTCTGGCTTCGGAGGCACTGCCAAGCCAGCCCTCTGCTTCTCCCAAAATACTGAGCGCTCTGGACCCATGGTGTGACTCTGGAATAAGCAGAGATAATAATATCAATAATTTCATTATTTGTACCCCGCCTATCTAGTTGGGTTGCCCCAACCACTCTGGGCAGCTTCCAGCACATATAAAAACATAGCAAAACATCAACAGTTAAAAACTACCCAATACAGGGCTGCCTTCAGATGTCTTCTAAAAGTTGTGTAGTTCTTTATCTCCTTGACGTCTGATGGGAGGGCGTTCCACAGGGCAGGCGCCACCACCGAGAAGGCCCTCTGCCTGGTTCTCTGTCGGGTGGAGATGTTCCACGCCAAAGTCATCTAGGGCTTTAAAGGTCAGCACCAACACTTTGAATTGTGCTTGGAGAGGTAGTGGGAGCCAATGTAGGTCTTTCAAGACCGCTCTTACATGGTCCCAGCAGCCACTCCCAGTCCCCAATCTGGCAGCCACATTCTGGATTAGGTGTAGCTTCTGAGTCACCTTCCAAGGTAGCCCCACGGAGAGCACATTGCAGTAGTCCAAGCGGGAGATAACTAGAGCATGGACCACTCTGGCATGCAAAGAGATCTTTTCTGAAAACAGTCTTGAGGGGCTAGATCATACAGAGGACCTGGGGAGTTGGAAGCAAGGCCCCATCAGCTCTCCCTGGCACCTGGACCTGAATCCTGGGCTGCTGGGAGGAGAGACCTGCCATGGAGGCTTGTTTGCTTGCTTTGGGCCCCAGAGGAAAGCTCTCCGCCTCTGAACATCTTCCTATCTCCGATTGTAGAGCAGAGGAAACAATTGGGAAGGCATCCGGATTTGATTAGAGTCCTCAGAGAGGCCTTGAAGTCCCTGGGAGCGGTTAACGCACCGTGAAGTTTGCTTGCTGTTAGAACACATCTGGGAGGCACATTTTCTGGGCCTGCCCAGATGTGCGCACGGCTCAGCTCTTGCATTCCTGGCCTGTCGCGGCGTGTGCGTATCTTGCTGCGGCTGCTCTCAGAAATGCCCTTTCGGAAAGACTCGCCGGAGACCTCAGACAGGCCTCTGTGGAAAAGCTCCCCTTCAGGGGACAGGAGCTGGTCAAGCACAACATGTGGGGTTCGGGAGCAAGTGCGGAACTGCCCACCTCTCCTGCCCTCTTGGGTGCCTCTTCTGCCATTATTCCCACGGAGATGTTGGCATTCAGGTAACGGTCACTCGCAATCTCATTGCTGCAATGAGGAACATGTTGCCATGCATGGCTCTCCCCAAGGACACTCTGGCGAGCTCCATGCCACCCCCCATCAAAGCAGGGTTGGTTGAGGGTCCAGCTGCCGCCACATGTGTGGGATGTGATCCATGAGAGGCAGAAAAGTCCAACATTCCTTGCAATGCTAGAGAAGACATGCGGGGGAATGTTTGGTCCAGCCAATCGAAACTTCCTCTTCCTCCTGGCTGGAGCATCCTTCCTTTTGCATGTGATAGAACAGGGATCAGCAACCTAAGGCCCATGGGCCAGAAGCAGCCCATGGAGGTAATTTGACCGGCCCCCGAGCTGCCCCCGAATTGAGCTGCCCGCTTGCTCTTTGCGCTAAACCAGCGCAGCTCGGCACGGGGACTTGCTTCCTCGGCACCGGAAATCGTGTCGATGCAGATGCTGAAAATTGCGTCTGCATATGCACAGGCACCGAAAATCACGGGCGCACGGGCGATCCACCCCACTAAGGGATCTCCGCGGGACCGATCCAGCCCAGGAAAGATAAACCTTGCTGACCCCTGTGATAGAAGGTGGCTGTGACTTAACCTGTCCAGGTAACAAAAGGACGAGTCAGGCAGCACCTCCCTCTCTTTTTGACTTCCTTCATTGTTTGACCAGCTTTTAGCTAGGACTGCACTGCTAGCTCTCATCCTTGGAGCTCTTGTCACATACATAAATAGTCTCTTCTGCTCCTTCGGTATTTCATCACCTATAATTCCTAATAGAAAAGCTTCCGTTTTTTTCACATTTTTTTTCAACTCATCATATATCATTTCCCAGAAAGCTTTCGTTATTTTGCACATCCACCACATGTGGTAGAAAGTGCCTTCTTTTTCTTTACATTTCCAACATATATTTGTAGCAGTTCTATACATTTTTGCTAACCTCATGGGAGTTAAATACCAACGGCACATCATTTTCATATAGTTTTCTTTCAATGTACAGCATGCTGCAAATTTTAAACCTTCCCTCCATAACCTTTCCCAAGATGAATATTAACATACCATCGGACCCACACTTTCTGGGCACAAGGCAAGCAGAAGTGTGGGCGATTCTTGAGATGGGCTCCCTTTGGGCCTGATCCGGAGTGGGGTTCTTCTGATGCTCTCAAAAGGGTCCTCTTCCCAGAAGCAATTGTCTAGCTATTTAGTTCCCATGGCAACATATCTCACCAGCCTACTGAAGCCCTGGTACCACCACCCCCAGAGCAACCCATCTGACATCCCGACTTGCAGAGATCTGATAGGAAAGGCACGGAACAGCTTTGAAAGAGAGACAAGACAACCAATAAATGCAAATGATTAATAGGCTTCTGGGCTCCGTCTCCAGATACGCTCAAGCTTGGAGGGGAGCACCGTCTAAATTGGGGAGGGGGCTTCCAGTGTCTCCTGCTATAACCCACCGAGACCCGCACCTACCTCATGGAGCTGGGGGCTGGTTGCAGGAGGATTCCTGACACTGCGGGTGCCAGGAGAGGGTGCCCACATTTGGCACGGCAAAATGGCCTTGAATAATCCCCACATTGTTTCCGACACAAAACGGCTTTTCTTCGGCAACAAACAAGCAGGCCGTTGCATCGCAACTCTTTGATATTTATCATGGCTTTGGCCTGGAAAATGTGACGGGGGCGTCTATCCCTGCTGGCGGGAGGGCAGCCCACTTCCTCTGTGGCCAAGCATGCAAGCCCCAAAGGTCTTGGAGGTTATCTCCAGGTCTAGACAGAGGAGGCTCGCAGCAAGATCTCTTCAGCTCTGTGGGTTCTTTCTTTCTTAGCTGAGACCAGAGCACAGGACCCAGACCAATGGGTTCAAACAGCAGGAAAGGAGATTCCAACTAAGCTTTCTGACTGTTAAGAGCTGCTTGACAGTGGAACGGACTCCCCTTGAAGGCAGTGGACTCTCCTTCACTGGAGGTTTTTAGGCAGAGATTGGATGGCTTTCTGCCAGCGGTGTGCAAGTTGTGATCCTTGCACTGGAGGAGGAGGAGGAGGAGAAGAAGAAGAGGAGGAGGAGGAGGAGGAGGAGGAGGAGGAGGAGGAGGAGGAGTTTGGATTTGATATCCCACTTTATCACTACCCTACGGAGTCTCAAAGCGGCTCACATTCTCCTTTCCCTTCCTCCCCCACAACAAACACTCTGTGAGGTGAGTGGGGCTGAGAGACTTCAAAGAAGTGTGACTAGCCAAGGTCACCCAGCAGCTGCAGGTGGAGGAGAGGAGACACGAACCCGGTTCACCAGATTACGAGTCCACCGCTCTTAACCACTACACCACACTGGGGTTGGACTGATGATACCCAGGGTATTTTCCAGCTCCATGAGTCTATGATCCTATGATCAACAACAACAACACAATTACCTCACGTTTCTAAGCATATGGACAGGTTTGCCAACAAGAATGGTTTGGGCAGGTGCCGAAAAGACCGCAGTGAAGTCGCCTACTAGGTGTCAATAGGCGGGGAGTTCCAAAGTGGAGGCGCTGCCACGCTAAACAAGCGAGTTCTTACAAGTGCAGAATGGGTGTTCCGAGGCTCCTGTAGCCGTGCCAATTCCACCAGTCGAAGCGGTTGAGTGGGCACATGTGGGGCAAAGTGATCTCACAGGTAAACCGGCCCCAAGTTGTCTAGGGCTTTGTATACTCACAGGAACACCTTGAAACCTGGCCCGGTAGCAAATCGGCAGGTGGTGCAGACCTCTGAGCACAGGTGTTGTGTGCTGACAAGGCCTACCTTACGCCTCCTGCTGCGGCATTCTGGATCAAGCATGACCCGAGAAGCCCCAGATAATGCACATGGCAGTAATCCAGCCTGGAAGCAGCCATGGTGGTGGTGGTGAGCCCAGTACGTTTCCGAGCACAATTCAAAGTGTTGGTGCTAACCTTTAAAGCCCTAAACGGCCTCGGTCCTGTAAACCTGAAGGAGCATCTCCACCCCCATCGTTCTGCCCGGACACTGAGGTCCAGCGCCAAGGGCCTTCTGGCGGTTCCCTCCCTGTGAGAAGCGAAGTTACAGGGAACCAGGCAGAGGGCCTTCTTGGTGGTGGCACCCGCCCTTCCATCAGATGCCAAAGAGAAAAACAACTACCAGACTTTTAGAGGACATCTGAAGGCAGCCCTGTTTAGGGAAGCTTTCAATGTTTAATAGACTATTGCATTTTAATATTCTGTTGGAAGCCGCCCAGAGTGGCTGGGGAAGCCCAGCCAGATGGGCGGGGTATAAATAATAAATTGTTGTTGTTGTTGTTGTTGTTATCTAGGCAATTTACAAACATGCTATAAAAACAACTAGACATAGTTGTTAAAACAAAAAAGCCACAATGCAATGTCAGGCAAGCTGCACAAATCTCGCAGGTGACATCCTTTGGTACCCAAGGAGGTTCCAAGTTCCATGGTACCCCTGGCCTGCAAGCTTTCCAAGAACTGAGACAGGCTTTTTGGGGAGGTGAGGATCTGAGGACAGGAGTGGCATTCCCTCCTGAGCAAAACAAGCCCATTTGGCTTGCAAGCCATGCCTTCCCCCTGCACCCCAAAGAGATGTTAGCCAGAAGTCCCAGATGGTATCATTTAAAGGTTGCCTTTGAGCCTTTCAAGCCTTGTTTATTTGGGAGGGGGTTAAGGAGAAGCGGCCGCGCAGCCCCCTCTCTGATATTCTGATGTGGATTAAGAGAGATCTCCAGGCTGCTCTGGCAGAGAAATGATGGATGGCTTTCTGCCTTTGTGGGGCTGGCTGTAAACTCAGGAGGGAGGGCTTGGAAATTCTGACACGGGGTGTGGGAGGCTGTTTGCCTCGCTCAGGCCTTAAATCCTGCTGTCAGAGGAGTCTGCGGAACGGAATCCTCCAGCAATTAAGAACCAAGAAAAGAAAATCAATTCCAAACGGGAGACAATCGTAGCATTTACCACAAAATGGACAGCGGGGGCTCCTTGAGGATTCCCCCCTCCCCCCATCATTGCTGATATTGTTCGAGGTGTAATTGTGTGTCCTGTTGCTTGCTGCTCCTGGGTTTGTGGGTGCCATTGCAAAGGGGGGCTTGGTTTTACGTTTCTTAAAACATGGGACCCAGGTGGCGCTGGGGGTTAAACCACAGAGCCTAGGGCTTGCTGATCAGAAGGTCGGCGGTTCGAATCCCTGCGACAGGGTGAGCTCCCGTTGCTCGGTCCCAGCTCCTGCCCACCTAGCAGTTCGAAAGCACGTCAAAGTGCAAGTAGATAAATAGGTACCGCTCCGGCGGGAAAGTAAACGGCGTTTCCGTGCGCTGCTCTGGCTCGCCAGAAGCGGCTTAGTCATGCTGGCCACATGACCCAGAAGCTGTACGCCGGCTCCCTCGATCAATAAAGCAAGATGAGCACCGCAATCCCAGAGTCGGACACGACTGGACCTAATGGTCACATGGGTCCCCTTTACCTTTACCTAAAACATGGGCAGAGCTGCCTTCCAAAGAAAGCAAACAGACCGAACAGGACGGAAGCTAGGAACAGCCTTGTGTTTCGGCAAGAGGTCTCCCTCCTCTGCTGGTGGGATCACAGTCTGTGGAACCCAGTGCCAGGCTCTGAATTATTAGCAGCTGCCCTGGAGTGGAGGTGGGAGCAGCAGTTTGCCCAGCCCCCATCCACCTCCCCCTTTGGTCCTCCCTGCTGTCAGCTTCCATTGCACCACCTGGATTTGCCGGCATGCGGCTGAATCCTGCCCGCAAAACCGCGGCCCATCCAGAGGCATCCCGAGAGGAGGAAGCCGGGTGGACCTGCTGCTCTCGCACAGGGAAAAGGCGCTTCTGCTCCTTGGTGGAGGGAGGAAGGGGCCACTGCGCTGAGGAGGAGCAGGCTGTAAAAACTTAATGAGTTCAGAGGCAGACCTGCCCGATTCCGGTCCAGCTGCGTAACCAGGGAGATTCGGTCCAGCACGCCAGACGCTGACATCAGCCCCACGCCCTGTGCAAAAGGCAGCCTGTTTGATCTCCGAAACAAGATCTGGCTCCTCAGGGCTGCACATCCTGCTTCCTACAGATGTGAAAGCGTTTTCTTGATGGGCAGGAGAGCTCATTGGAACGGCTCTCGCTGAGCAGAGGAGTCGTCCAGCTGGCTCCCGTTTTCCAGAGGGATCCAGCCACTTTAGAGCAGCAGCAGGAGCAGGAGGGAGGGCCCTCGTAGAATCATAAGAGTTGGAAGGGACCTCCAAGGGTCATCCAGTCCAACCCCCTGCAATCCCAACTAAAGCATCCTTGGCAGATGGCCCTCCAACCTCTACTTGGAAACCTCTAAGGAAGGAGAGTCCACATCCTCCCAAGGGACTCTGTTCCACTCTCAAAGAGCTCTCTCTGTCAGAAGGTTCTTTCTGGTGTTTGGTTGGAGTCTCCTTTCTTGTAACTTGAAACCATTGGTTTGTATCCTACCCTCTGGAACAGGAGAGAACAAGCTTGTTCCCTCTTCCATGGGACAGCCCTTAAGACAGCTGGCTGTCCTATCTCCCCCTAGTCTCCTCTTTTCCACGCTAAACATACCTCTACTCATAAGTCTTGGCTTGCAGACCCTTGGTCATTTTGGTCGCCCTCCTCCTCTGCACACCTTCCAGCTTGTCAACATCCATCTTAAATTGTGGCATTCAGAACTGGACACAGGACTCTAGGTGGGGTCTGACTGGGAATCGCTGCTTCGGCAATCTGCTCCTTTCTACTGAGAAAATGAAGCTATGCTTCATGCAGTTCAACTATGGCACTCACTCCCACAGGAGGAAGTTGTGGCCTTCGACTTGGATGCCTTTGAAAGGGGATGGAGATGCTCTACTTCCATAGCTGGAGGTAGCCGTGCTTCTGAAACCGTAGGAGGGGAGAATCATAGAATCCTAGAGTTGGAAGAGACCCCAAGGGCCATCCAGTCCAACCCCCTGCCAAGCAGGAAACACCATCAAAGCATTCTTGACAGGTGGCTGTCAAGCCTCTGCTTAAAGACCTCCAAAGAAGGAGACTCCACCACACTCCTTGGCAGCAAATTCCACTGTCGAACAGCTCTTACTGTCAGGAAGTTCTTTCTAATGTTTAGGTGGAATCTTCTTTCTTGTAGTTTGAATCCATTGCTCCGTGTCCTCTTCTCAGGAGCAGCAGAAAACAACCTTTCTCCCTTAGTTTTGACATTGCAAAAACCAGACTCTAGTGCCCCAGTGGCACTGGAGGTGATACAAGACTTTGGGGAAGTAGCAGGATTTAAACTAAACAAAGCCAAAACCAAAGTTCTAGGGAAGAACCTGACACAAGGCGAAAAAGAAAATTTGGAGAAAGAAACAGGCCTGCAATTTACAAACAAAGTAAAATATCTGGGCATTAATATGAGAGCAAAAAATCAAAATTTGTATAAGGACAATTACGAAAAAGTATGGAATGAAATAAAGAAGAATCTAGAGATCTGGAACAATTTAAAATTATCCTTGATGGGCCGAATAGCAGTAATTAAGATGAATGTGCTGCCTAAACTATTATTTCTTTTCCAGGCAATTCCGATACTTGATAAGATGGAACCTTTCAAGAAGTGGCAGAAGACAATATCAAGATTTGTCTGGCAGGGGAAAAAACCTAGAATCAAATTCAAGATATTAACAGATGATAAGAAGAGAGGAGGGTTTTCCCTGCCGGAATTAAGTATCTATTTTGAAGCAGCAGCCTTCTGCTGGCTGAAAGATTGGTTCCTATTAGAAAACACAGATATATTAGACTTGGAAGGATATGACAACAAGTTCGGATGGCATGCATATTTGTGGTATGATAAGATAAAGGCCCATCAAGGATTTAAAAATCATATTATAAGAAAGGCTCTTTTTAGAGTCTGGATGAAATACAAGGATCTCCTTGAAAAGAAAACGCCCAGATGGCTGTCACCAGCAGAAGCAAAGGCCCATAAAAGACTCAATGCGGAAAAAAATTGGTTAAAATACTCCGAGATGTTAATATACGAAGAAGAGCAAGTCAGGTTGAAACCCTTCGAGCAATTGAGAGGAAGGATCCGAGATTGGTTACAATACCATCAGATTAATGAACTCTTTAAAATGGACAAAAAGATTGGCTTTCAAATAGAAAAGTCAAAATTGGAAACAGAACTGTTAGAACCAAAAACCAAGACCTTGTCAAGAATGTATAATCTACTGCTGGAATGGCATACGCAAGATGAGTTAGTCAAATCTGCAATGATAGATTGGGCAAAAGATGTGGGACATAACATCATGATGGCAGACTGGGAAAGACTTTGGAGAACAGGTATAAAATTTACTGCATGTACTTTGTTAAGAGAAAATATAATGAAAATGATTTATAGATGGTACTTGACCCCAGTGAAGATGCAAAAATCTATCATTTGCAGGACAATAAATGTTGGAAATGTGGCAATACGGAAGGAACATTTTATCATATGTGGTGGACCTGTCCGAGGTTGAAGGCCTTCTGGGAGATGATATATAATGAGCTAAAGAAGATGTTTAAAAACACATTTTTGAAAAAACCAGAGGCCTTCCTCCTTGGAATGGTTCACCAAGTTTTACCAAAAGAAGACCACACCTTGTTCATGTATGCCACAACAGCAGCAAGAATCCTTGTGGCAAAATATTGGAAGACAAAGGACTTACCGACATTGGAAGAATGGCAGACGAAGATGATGGATTATATGGAAACCGCTGAACTGACCGGGCGAATCCGCGACCAGAGGGACGATGTGGTGGAAAAAGAATGGAGAAAGTTTAAAGACTATCTCAAAAAACATTATAAAGTATAGAATAATAAACAAATAAAAATGTCAATGTATAAAATAAGTTTATAAAAGATATTAGAGTAAATAGTATGGTAGATATAAGGTAGAAAAGTGTTAAGAATTATTGAATACAAGTTTCTGTTTTTGATTCTTATATATTTTTTGATAGGAAATATAAGGAATTTGGAAGTCACTCTAGATTTAAATAATGTAATTAAAATAAGATAAAGGTAGAAGAATGATAAGATTTATTATTAAGAAATTGCTGGTAGATAATAGATAAAGAGAACTGACATAGAGGGACAGGATGGAGGAAGTCAGCAGAGAATGTTAAGGATATTAGATAAGAATATAAATTTGATGTGGTGTAGTGTTTTAGTTTAAGTTTAGTTTAAGTTTAGTGTATATGTTTGTGTATTGTAGACTGTTTGTGTATTGTTTTATGGTATGTTTGTTTATGTATATGTTTTAGAAAAAATAAAAAATATTATAAAAAAAAAAAGAAAACAACCTTTCTCCCTCCTCTATATGACATCCTTTTATATATTTGAACATGGCTATCATATCACCCCTTAACCTTCTCTTCTCCAGGCTAAACATACCCAGCTCCCTAAGCCATTCCTCATAAGGCATCGTTTCCAAGCCTTTGACCATTTTGGTTGCCCTCCTCTGGACACGTTCCAGCTTGTCAGTATCCTTCTTGAACTGTGGTGCCCAGAACTGGACACAGTATTCCAGGTGAGGTCTGACCAGAGCGGAATACAGTGGTACTATTCCTTCCCTTGATCTAGATGCTATACTCCTATTGATGCAGCCCAGAATTGCATTGGCTTTTTTAGCTGCTGCATCACACTGTTGATTCATGTCGAGTTTATGGTCTACCAAGACTCCTAGATCCTAGGAGAGTGGTCTTGTGCTTGACTCCTCTTTGTGGGTTTGCCAGAGCCATAAGAACCTAAGAGAAGTTTGCTGGGTGAGGCCAATGGCCCATCTAGTCCAGCATCCTGTTCTCACAGGCGCCAAGCAGATGCCCAAAAGGCAAACCCGCAGGCAGGATTCAAGAACAAGAGCCCTCTGCCCTCCAGCCACCCGTATTCAGAAGCATTCCTGCCTCTGACTCTAGAGGCGAGAGCATCTGCTTGGCCCCAGTTAGAGCAGGATGTTGGAGAAGGTGATCCCCATTTTCTTCTGAGCCAGCAAGCACTTAGGTTCTTATATAAAGGCAGGAGACAGTAAGTCATTCTCCGGGTTGCCCAGGCCCCCTCTGCCCCTAGGCAGGATAGGATCCCTGGGCATTTCTCATTAGAGAGGCAGACAAAGTATCTTTATCTTAATGGCTCCTTATCATCCTTTTGAAGAAGAGGCTCATTAAAAAAAAATGTTTTATTAAGAAAAGCAGGAGGGGGCCCCCGCTGGACACAATGGGGGCGACTTTGTTAATAAATCCCAACAGCTGCGGAAAGCTTGATGCAGCGAGGGCACCCAGACAGAAAATTAAAAAGCTAATAAAGTCCTCGGTGTGGGGCCCTCTTGGCATCAGCCGCCTTCCCTCCCCAAAACACCTAATGAAAGAGACATTCCAGGGGCAGCGGATCATCGGGAGGAAGCGGGCAGGGGTCAGTCAGGAAGAGCAGAGCCCTGGCTCAGAGTAGAGTCTGGAGGGGAGGGGAAGAGGGGGCGGGGGGGGCTCTCTCTCTCTCCCAGAAGCATCGAGGACAAGGATGCCAGTCCAGCAAGTTTGAGCACAGACTCCCCCGGAAAGTGGTGGCCTCTCCTCCTTTGTAGGTTGGATGGCCTCCTGTCATGGCTGCTTCAGTTGAATTCTTGCATTGCAGGGGGTTGGACTGGATGACCACGAGCTTGACAAGAGCCAAGAGTGTGATGCAGCAGCAAAAAAAGCAAATGCTATTCTAGGCTGCATCCGCAGAAGTCGAGTGTCCAGGTCAAGGGAAGTCAGAGTCCTGCTCTATTCTGCCTTGGTCAGACCACATCTGGACTGTTGTTGTTGTTCAGTTGTTCAGTCGTGTCCGACTCTTCGTGACCCCATGGACCAGAGCACGCCAGGCACTCCTGTCTTCCACTGCCTCCCACAGTTTGGTCAGACTCATGTTGGTAGCTTCGAGAACACTGTCCAACCATCTCAACCTCTGTTGTCCCCTTCTCCTTGTGCCCTCCATCTTTCCCAACATCAGGGTCTTTTCCAGGGAGTCTTCTCTTCTCATGAGGTGGCCAAAGTATTGGAGCCTCAGCTTCAGGATCTGTCCTTCCAGTGAGCACTCGGGGCTGATTTCCTTAATAATGGACAGGTTTGATCTTCTTGCAGTCCATGGGACTCTCAAGAGTCTCCTCCAACACCTGGACTACTGTGTGCAATTCTGGGCACCACAGTTGAAGAAGGATGTTGTCGAGCTGGAGGGTGTTGCAAAGAGGAGGGCGACCTCCAAGGTGATCCAGGGTCTGGAAGCTGACAAGATGGCTCTGCTCTCCCTCCGCAGTTGGAAGCAGCAGGTGCTTGTGAATGTCAGTTGCTGGAAAGCACAGGAGGGGAGGGGGTCCTCTTGGATTCTGCCTGGGGGTTTCCCATCATGGTTGGCCACAGCGAGAACAGGAGGCTGGACGAGATCCAGAGATCTCTTCTCATGTTCTTATGTTCTCAAAGGAATGCAAGGCTTGGAAGTGACCTTCGCAGGCAGACGGGTGACTCTGGCGGGGCGGGGGGACTGGGGGGAACGCCTCGGGTTTCCAGATCCTTCCTCCAAGGCTCAAAATTTGCCAGGAGCCCCTATAAGCAGCCACAGGGGTCACACAAAAACCCAAGAGAGGCAGCTCTACTCTACTCGAATCCTCAGGCGTTTACACAGAAGTAAGTCCCATGGAATCCAGAGGAAAAGCTTCCTGTTTATTTCCTTATTTGTCTTTGCACCCTTTTTCTCCCTCAGCCACCCAGAGATGCCATCCCATCCAAACTGGGAACGGCCACAATCCCGTCATCTTCCTCTCGCCCCGCTCCTGAGTAGACAAGAGAGACGCGCCGCGAGGTGGTTTGGCTCCAACCTGCCTGGGCATAAATTCCATTATTTGGATGTCAGATGAACAATTTGTTCCTGTAATGAGGTGCTTTAACCTGACTTCATATTCATTGTTCCGTCCCCCTTTGGTTTTACTGTAAGTGGCTGAACGTGCTTCTGACGCCTTGCCAAGGGCCCCATAAATTCTGACACGCCAAAGGCGGAAGAATGTTCTCTGCGGTTCAAGCAGCGCGCTGGAAGGGGGGCAGCTGCCATCGCTTCGGCAAATGGTTGCGCTCTTTAATGTGCTTCCAGATTTCGGGGCAGGAACGCACTCGGCTGGATCGATAAGGGAGAGAATGAGAGGAGCTTGCGCCCTTTGCCCAAGAAATATTTCCTGGAAGGAGGGATGGCGGGGGGGGGGGGGAAAGCTGCATATTTGGGGAGAAAATGCAGAGAACTATTCTGGGGAGCCCTTGAGCCAGAGTCCCCAGGCTTCTTGTGTACGATGCATGTTTTCCACAATGTCACGGAGGACATTAAATTGCCATCTCCCACCCACTTCAGAGCTGGGTTTGGGGACCCAAACTGATGGGATTGCACTGTTGGGTGGGGTGGGGACTCTGCTCCTGGACTTGGTTTTGCTGCTTTTACACACCCACACACTTGTAATAAATAATAATAATAATAATAATAATAATAATAATAATAATAATAATAATAATAATTTATTATTTATACCCCACCCATCTGACTGGGTTTCCCTAGCCACTCTGGGCGGCTTCCAACAGAATGTTAAAATACAATAATCTATTAAACATTAAAAGCTTCCCTAAACAGGGCTGCCTTCAGATGTCTTCTAAAAGTCTGGTAGTTGTTTTTCTCTTTGACATCTGGTGGGAGGGCGTTCCACAAGGCGGGTGCCACTACCGAGAAGGCCCTCTGCCTGGTTCCCTGTAGCTTTGCTTCTCGCAGCGAGGTAACTGCCAGGAGGCCCTCAGAGCTGGACCTCAGTGTCCGGGCTGAACGATGGGGGTGGAGACACTCCTTCAGGTATAACACCTTTTCTTCCAAAAAACTTAACATGGTGTACATGATTCTCCCCTCCACATTTTAGACTCACAACAACCCTGCGAGGTAGGTTAGGCTGAGTGGGAATTCGAATCCTGGTCTCCCAGCTCCTGGAGGGCTATCATGTGGAAGATGGAGCAATCTTCCTTCCTGCTGCTCCAGCACGTAGGACCTGGACCAACGGCTTCAAACGACTAGGAAGAGGATTCTGCCTAGACATCAGGAAGAACCTTCTGACAGATGGAGCTGTTTGATGGTGGAATGGGCAGACGCTGCTTCGTTGCAGGGTTATAAACAGAGGCTCTTGGGGATCCTTTAGCTGGGATTCCTGCATTGCAGGGGGTTGGACTAGATGGCCCTGGGAGTACCCCCTTCAAACTCTGCAATTCTATTATTCCAATTATTCTGCTTTTTAATTTCTGATCCCCCATGAAGATCATTGTGCGGACTTGGCCTGGCCACCCTGTCGCTCTCAGCCTTGATTTCCCCCTCAGGAAGATCACTTCCCAGGGGCAGAGGGGGGGTGTCGTGTTGAATGAAATAAGGAGGACTGCAAAAGATCATCATTCAGAAGGTCCCAAGTCCCCCTCCTCACCCACATCTCTACTAAAAGGTGGCACAGTTGGAAAAGACAAAACACCCACCCACCCTGAACAGCCACCGCCAGCCTGAGTAGACAATATAGGTCTAGACCAGCTCAGCATAAAGTAGCCTATTATCAATTAATCAATTAATCAATTTTATATATCCCCCTTCATCTGAAGATCACAGGACAGTTTACTATAAAAGATCCCCTACAATTCACAAGACCCATTTGCCAAGTTCCCTTCCAGTGGTTATGTTGTTGTTGTTGTTGTTTAGTCGTTTAGTCGTGTCCGACTCTTCATGACCCCATGGACCAGAGCACGCCAGGCCCTCCTGTCTTCACTGCCTCCCGCAGTTTGGTCAGACTCATGTTGGTAGCTTCGAGAACACTGTCCTACCATCTTGTCCTCTGTCGTCCCCTTCTCCTTGTGCCCTCCATCTTTCCCAACATCAGGGTCTTTTCTAGGGAGTCTTCTCTTCTCATGAGGTGGTCAAAGTACTGGAGCCTCAACTTCAGGATCTGTCCTTCCAGTGAGCACTCAGGGCTGATTTCCTTCAGAATGGATAGGTTTCATCTTCTTGCAGTCCATGGGACTCTCAAGAGTCTCCTCCAACACCATAATTCAAAAGCATCAATTCTTCGGCGATCAGCCTTCTTTATGGTCCAGCTCTCACTTCCGTACATCACTACTGGGAAAACCATAGCTTTAACTATACGGACCTTTGTTGGCAAGGTGATGTCTCTGCTTTTTAAGATACTGTCTAGGTTTGTCATTGCTTTTCTCCCAAGAAGCAGGCGTTTTTTTAATTTCATGACTGCTGTCACCATCTGAAGTGATCATGGAGCCCATGCGATTATACAGAAACTGAAAACACATCTGGTAAGACCCAACATTGCACCCACAGACTTCCCTGTCCCCTCCTCCCCCCGCAGCACCTCCAAATCTTAACCCAAAGGGTCTCCCAATACTCTGGGGCAAATGTTTGGGGTGCATGGAAGGCTGTTGGGGAGTGGAAAGAAAAGTGCCATTGCAGGAGTAGAAATTCATTCTCCTTCTGCACAGACACTACTAGATTTCACCCATATTTTGCATTTCTATCATGATACACTCAAATGTTTCTGATGTTCTCACCAGGAATAATGGGAATAAATACAAAACTGCGCCCTCCTTTGCAAACTGGCAGCCTGGGAGCAGTTTGCACACCTGGCCTGAGCTTTGTATTGTTCTGGCTTTGCCCTTTTTAAAAACAGCAACAATAACGCTGCCTTCTTTTGCAGTCAGCCTGGGACAAAAGGGCCGGGGCAGAAATTGTCCCAGGCAAGAATAGAAGGCGTGGAAGAAGGTCTCCTTTCAACAATGGCTTCCATTGTTCCTGAAACTTTCTGGCTCTCTGGGCTTTGCCAGGGAAAGCTGGAGAGGGGAGGAGGAGGTGGCCCTTGAGCAGGTGAGGACTGAAAGGGGGATGGACGGACCCCCTAGGAAGAAAGATGGCAGCATTTGGGACTTACTAGTTTAGAGGAAAGGAAGCTGAATGTCGGAAGATTCAAGACTTCCTCAGGCAGTGCAGGGTTAAACTGTGGAACACCCTGCCACAGGAGTCAGGGATGGCCACCAATTTAGAATCATAGAATCATAGAGTTGGAAGAGACCACAAGGGCCATCCAGTCCAACCCCCTGCCAAGCAGGAAACACCATCAAAGCATTCCTGACATGTGGCTGTCAAGCCTCTGCTTAAAGACCTCCAAAGAAGGAGACTCCACCACACTCCTTGGCAGCAAATCCCACTGTCAAACAGCTCTTACTGTCAGGAAATTTTTCCTAATGTTTAGGTGGAATCTTCTTTCTTGTAGTTTGAATCCATTGCTCCGTGTCCTCTTCTTAGGAGCAGCAGAAAACAACCTTTCTCCCTCCTCTATATGACATCCTTTTATATATTTGACCATGGCTATCATATCACCCCTTAACCTTCTCTTCTCCAGGCTAAACATACCCAGCTCCCTAAGCCGTTCCTCATAAGGCATCGTTTCCAAGCCTTTGACCATTTTGGTTGCCCTCTTCTGTACACGTTCCAGCTTGTCAGTATCCTTCTTGAACTGTGGTGCCCAGAACTGGACACAGTATTCCAGGTGGGGTCTGACCAGAGCGGAATACAGTGGTACTATTACTTCCCTTGATCTAGATGCTATACTCTTATTGATGCAGCCCAGAATTTGGAGGGCTTTGAAAGAGGATGGGACAAATTCATGGAGGAGAAAGAGAGGGATATCAGTGGGTCCTAGCCTAGCAATGAAGTCAGCAATGCTTCTGGGTACCAGCTGCCTGAAACCACAGGAGGGGAGATTTCCTCTTGGGCTCGGTTGCCGCTTGCTGGTTTCCCCTTGGGGCATCTGGTTGGCCACTTTGGAACAGGGTGCTGGATTAGATGGGCCATGGGCCTGATCCTGCAGGTGCTCTTCTGGTGTTCCTGTGAAAGGGAGAAGTTTTGGGAAGAAAGAGACAGCCCCAGCCAGAGAAGAATGGGAAATCAAGCTGATGGGGCTATGCCGAAATGGCGAAATTGACTGGGAAGCTCAGGAATCAAGAAGGCAAGAAATTTATACGGTAATGTATATACAAAATCATCGTAAACGGGTCAAAACATTAGCAGGATTTTAAACACACTTGGATGGTAACAGAACGTATAGATAACTTAGGAAGATGAAAAATTGGAGAAGGACTGCTATGTGGCTGAAAATAGAATTCAAAGGACCCATGGAAGGGATGGGGGAATGTCAGGAGATTCAGAGTAATCTCAGTATTTGGATTTTGTACTGTTTTATGTTGTATGTTTATATAATTGAAAATCAATAAAAATCATAGAATCATAGAGTTGGAAGAGACCCCAAGGGCCACCCAGTCCAACCCCCTGCCAAGCAGGAACACCATCAAAGCATTCTTGACAGATGGCTGTCAAGCCTCTGCTTAAAGACCTCCAAAGAAGGAGACTCCACCACACTCCTTGGCAGCAAATTCCACTGTCGAACAGCTCTTACTGTCAGGAAGTTCTTCCTAATGTTTAGGTGGAATCTTCTTTCTTGTAGTTTGAATCCATTGCTCCGTGTCCGCTTCTCTGGAGCAGCAGAAAACAACCTTTCTCCCTCCTCTATATGACATCCTTTGATATATTTGAACATGGCTATCATATCACCCCTTAACCTTCTCTTCTCCAGGCTAAACATACCCAGCTCCCTAAGCCGTTCCTCATAAGGCATCGTTTCCAGGCCTTTGACCATTTTGGTGGCCCTCCTCTGGACACGTTCCAGCTTGTCAGTATCCTTCTTGAACTGTGGTGCCCAGAACTGGACACAGTATGATTTTTTTAAAAAAGGGAGAGGTTTTTGTCTCTCTCTCCTAACACTAGAACCTCCCCTCTTCCTCGCCTCTTTCACTAAACTAAAATGTCCCAACCTTTCTTCATGGGGGGGGGGTCACTCCACCTCCTTTTGGGGGTGAAGCCTTGACTCCACTTCTCCCTTCCTGGGAGCCACCAGGCGGCCCAAGGGATCCAGCAGGGTTTGCTCTTCCTGTTGCTCTCTGCCACGGGCCACGCTCCTCCAGCGGCCTTTCTTGGCAGGCCTTGATCAAGCGCTGCGATAAATCCTTATGAAAATAAACATCGTCTGCTAGCCGGCCGGTGCTGAGCCGGGCGCTCAGTCGGTCGTTCCCACAGTGATTAAGATCTGGGCGGGATCCGGAGCTCGGAGAGTGACAGCAGCCGGCCGTGGCAGCTACAGCCTGCCTGGCTCCAGGCCCATCTCCGCCCGGCCCTCAAGGCCAGAGGGAAGCCGGCCAAGGAGGAGACATTCAGCCCGGCTGCTGGACCAGCGCCCAGGAGTCAGCGGAGGGCGGTTGGGCCTCTGCCTGCTGCACAAGGAAGGCAGGGCAGGGGCAGGGGGGGAGAGTCACAGAATCCCAGAACCATAGGGCTGGAAGGGACCCTCAAAGGTCATCCAGTCCAACCCCCTGCAACACAGGAATCACAACTATAGTATCCCTGACAGGTTCTTTTGAAAGATCTCCAATGAATCATAGAATCCTAGCAGCTAAGGGGCAAGTGGTTGAGATCAGATGTTTCTGTGTGTGTAGTTAGCGCAGGACCAGCTACCCCTCTGCCTGTTTGAGATTTCTCACAGGAATGCCACCGTTCCCAGTAGGGAGTCCCTAATGTGATGTTTCCCTGGTGGCAGAGGTATAGGAAGCCTTTCGGCCACCTGGGGTGGCGAACGGAGGTACCCGCTGGGGGCGGGGCGTCCTGACGTGCGTCGTGACGTCATGACGCACTGCGCATGCATGGAATCCTGCACATGCGCACTCCATCTGGGCTGACGCTGCTGCTTCCACGGCAGCCGGGTAAGCCGCCGAGTGATTCAGCGGCTTGTGGGGCTGCCGCGCACGGCAGCCCCATGACCCACCGATCGCGCTCGGTGGCTCACCCGGCCGCCGCAGAAGCAGCAGCGCCGGCCTGGATGGAGTGCGCATGTGCGACATTTCGCACATGCGCACTCCGTCCGGGCCGGCGCTGCTGCTCCCGTGGCAACCTTACGAGCCACCGCCGCACGGACGGGGTGCCGGGCGGCGGGGCTCAGCTTGGGGAGTGGCGGGAGGGGCCGCCAACTTGTCACCCCCCCCTCCCCGGAACCAGGGGTGCCCTGCCCCCTACGCCCCACCCTTGCTATGCTACTGCCTGGTGGGTGTTCTGGCCCCACCCTCCACTACCTTCCCCCAGGGAAACTGGTGTTTCTGGGCATTCACATTCTCAATTTACTTTTCTTGTTTTCCTCACTCTAAGCTCTCAGGGGCACAACCCCAAAGGTTGCCAGTCCATCCATGGGCACAGCAGGGGCTGCTGTGTTTGGGGGTTTTGTTTTTGGTGGGAGAGTGAGAGCAGACACCTGGCTTGCCAGCAATACATGGAGGAAAGGATCTCAGGATCTTAGTTGATCACAAGCTTCACATGAGTCAATAATGTGATGCAGCAGCAAAAAAGCTAATGCTGCTGTTGTTATTGTCCATGGAGTTTTCTTGGCTGGGATAGTGGAGTGGCTTGCCGGTTCCTTCTCCAGGTGGATCTCATTCAGTCTAAACTCTTGGCTATGACCTGTCCATCTTGGGTGGCCCTGCACAGCATAGCTCATAGCTTCTCTGAGTTATTCAAGCCCCTTCACCACAACAAGGCAATCAGCAGTGATGTATGGAAGAGAGAGCTGGACCATAAAAAAAGGCTGATCGCCGGAGAATTGGTGCTTTTGAATTATGGTGCTGGAGGAGACTCTTGAGAGTCCCATGGACTGCAAGAAGATCAAACCTCTCCATTCTGAAGGAAATCAACCCTGAGTGCTCACTGGAAGGACAGATCTTGAAGCTGAGGCTCCAAGACTTTGGCCACCTCATGAGAAGAGAAGACTCCCTGGAAAAGACTCTGGTGCTGGGAGAGATGGAGGGCACAAGGAGAAGGTGTTACGGCAAAATCCCAGGCACGAGTCCTCTCAGCAACCTGGCCCTTCGGACAGGAGGTCCGTGGTACTACGGAGATAAAGATGAGACCAACCAGCAACTGGAGCAAAGGACAAAGTCACTTTATTGCGCAACAGGTTCGAGTACCAGAGACTGAACCCCGAACAAAGGGTGGCAGAGACTTTTAAAACTTCCCGCTATAACCCAGAATACATTTTGAAATACATCACTACTAAAAGGGGTGGAGAGTAGGAGGGTACAGGAAAATTAACATATGGGTAAACAAGATTAGCATACAGGTGATGGGTCACAGGAACAGGTAAATGGTCTTTGGGTGAGTCTGCTATTCATCTAGGGTATCTGCTGGGGAAGAACAATGGGAAACATCTTGGAGGCTGTCTGGTACCATGGAAACCTGAAGATGGGTGCTTGAGAGGATTGCCCAGGTGTGGCATTTCCTGGGGCCCTGGGGAAGTGTGTACGTGATGTTCTGCTTAGGGGTTATGGAGGACCAGGGGTGACCAGCAGGGGGCAAGGCCAGCAGGAGTAGAAGGGCACAAACAGGGAGAAAATCCATGGAGGCTATGATTTTCTATGAATTTCTAGAGGTTTAAGGGCTCTGTGTGTGTTCAGAGTTCAACTTGATACAGATAGTATTAATAAACACTTGAAACGTGAGTTTTGCGAGGGTTTGTGTGTGTGCTTGTATTACAACTTGTGGGGAAACTAGAGAAAAGGAGGGGTGAGACCTGGGCGAAAGAGGGTCCCGCACTGGCTGCTGCTGTCTCTTGCGGCAAGCGGAGGGGAAAGACAGGAAGAAGGGGGGGTACCCCTCCTCAGCTACCCGTAACAAAGGGGACGACAGAGGATGAGATGGTGGGACAGTGTTCTCGAAGCCACCAACATGAGTCTGACCAAACTGCAGGAGACAGTGGAAGACAGGCGTGCCTGGCGTGCTCTGGTCCATGGGGTCATGAAGAGTCAGACACGACGAAACGACTAAACAACAACAACAATTCTAGGCTGCATCAACAGAAGTCGTGTCCAGATCGAGGGAAGTCATTGTACCACTGTATTCTGCCTTGGTCAGACCACACCTGGAATACTGTGTCCAGTTCTGGGTGCCACAATTTAAGAAGGATGTTGACAAGCTGGAAGGTGGGCAGAGGAGGGCAACCAAGATGATCAAGGGTCTGGAAACCAAGCCTAGTGAGGAACAGATGAAGGAGCTGGGTATGTTGAGCCTGGAAAAGAGGAGACTGAGAGGAGATAGGAGAGCTATCTTCAAATATCTCAAGGGCTGTCACATGGAAGAGGGAGCAAGCTTGTTTTCTCCTGCTCTGGAGGGTAGGACCAGAACCAATGGCTTCAAGTTACAAGAAAGGAGATTCTGACTAAACATCAGGAATAACTTTCTGTTTGATAGTGGAATGGACTCCCTTGGAAGGTGGTGGACTCTCCTTCCTTGGAGGTTTTACAGATGTTAGAGGGCCACCTGTCAGGGGTCTTGAGCTGTGATTCTGGCATTGCAGGAGGTTGGACTAGATGACTCTTGAGGGTCCCTTCCAACTCTACCATTCTATGACGTCCATGTGGCTTTTATAAAGCATTCATACCCAGGTCTTGCCCAAGACTGACATTTAGCCCTGCTGACATCCCGATAAAGAGGTCTTGTGCAAGATCTCTGTCACAAAAGCATTTAAAAACAATAATAATCCTGGCGTATGTACTGCGGTTACAGTCTCCAAGGTAATTAATCCCCAACCTGTATCGAGATCTGGAAAGAGTGACTCCTTGGAGCGGAGCTGTTGAAATTCCAGTGCGCCTCCCACACGGCTGCTGTTGGTGCTAAGAGGAAGAGCCGGCTCTCCTCTGGCAATGAAACCGGCTGGGCTGGACTCGGCTGAGGAGGAAATGGCAACAGGAGAGTGACAACGGAGGTCACCCACGGAAGCGTCACCACAAACACAACAAACCGCTCACCCCCAAAATGAAATAATGCCAGCAACGGAGGCATGCCGTATATATTATGAATCAGAGAATCCTAGAGTTGGAAGGGACTCCAAGGGTCAACAAGGGCAACCCACTGGGATGCAGGAATCGCAGCAAAAGTATCCTTGACAGGCGGCCACCCAAATTGTGGGTGATTTCTGCATAGCAGTTTTTCTGCTGAGACTCCAGGGATGTCCAACCAGTAGATCGTGGTCTACCGGTAGATCCCTGGCTGATCCTGGTAGATCGCGGGATCCATATCATGTACAGAAAGATACAGGGGGAAAGCTAGAGAACTCTGCAATCCTCCCCCCCCCCAAAGCTCAACAACTCTGGGTCAAGCCAATGGCCCATCTAGTCAGTGCAACATCCGCTTCTCCCATGGGCCCAACAGGTTTATTCCCCCCCCCAGGAGTTCAAAATACTTTATTTTTGTGGTGTACAGAATCTAAAAACCACCAAAGAACCTTTCATGCGTCCCTCCCAGCTGCTGGTGCTCCTTTTCCCTTACCCAAGAGCCCATATAGAGTCTTTTTGTAGGTTCTCTATCGGCAGGAGAAAATAACAGAGGCCAAGAGAGAATATTGAGAAGCAAAGCAGCTAGGAAGCCGGATCTTTATTAACTGTTGCAACAGGGTCCTCACTCACCCCATGCAGGGAGGGAGGAGGAGGACCCTGAGCCACGCACACAAACCCTTATATAGACATTTTGAAATTCCCTGCCCTGGAGCTCCAGACCACCCCTCCATACATCATACCTACATCACAGAAAAGGCGGTCTACAACAGAAATCTGAGTGCGTCATCTCTTCCTCCTGCAGAAGGAAGTTCCACAGTTTAGCGATGTGCTGCATGAAGAAGGACGGCATTGGGGTGACACTGAAGCAGCCAGGTGAAACCTGAGAGGTAAACCACAGGATGCAGGAAGCTAATATGTCTCAATAGCTGCATCTTTGTGGTACTCTGAACTGAACTGCCCTGCATCTATCTTCCTCCTCCTCCTCCTCCTCCAAAATGAACTTTCGTTTAACACCAGTCCAACTGAGAGACCAGTTCAGTTCTGGGCTTCTGAAAGGAGAGTCACTGGAGAAGGACTGTCCACCTGGAGGCCAGGCTTCTGAGAATCTTGGGGCTCATCATAGTTACTATAGAGTAGCTGGGGAAACCCAGCTAGATGGACAGGGTATGAATAACAAAAATATTATTATTACCCAGTAGCAATGGAAAGACACTCTGCACGTTCACCAAAACACCCTGTTTCCCCTGTGGTGCCCTGGAGAAATGCAGCCCTGGTTCTCCTTGGGCCGAATGGTGCCTGCTCTGTGTTCCTGGCCCCAGCAGATAAATATCCAGCAGATCAAGCTCTGTTTCAGCCAGAGAGTGGGGGGCACTGAGCAGGGATATCAAATCCACATTGCTTCCAGGGAGTCATTGCAAGGGACATCTCTGTTTACAGCAGCCACAGGAGATCTTGCAAAGAGGCCCAGCCGCTGCCACCTGCTTATCTCTCAGCCCAACTCCATGGCTGACTTTGTACCTTATCACTTCCACGGACAAGTGGGGGGGGGTCTTTGCTCTGGGTCTGCATCCTGCTGATGGAAGCTGCTGATAGAGGGCTCCTCCCTGGAGGAGCTTTCCTAGGAAACATCAACAGGGGCCTCCATCTCTGCTCCTGAAAAGTCCCAGGACCACGTTGAGTGGAGAGGGCTTTGGCGAAGGGAATAAAAGATTTGGCAACTGGCATTTTGTGGGGGTTTGGGGGAATGTGTGTGTGTATGAGAGAGAGAGAGAGAGAGAGAGAGAGAGAGAGAAGCAGGATGGGCAAATGGCTTGGTCCTCTCTGCTTTTAAGAAGAGCATCTGCTGGATCAGGCCCATGGCACACCTAGCTCAGCCTCTTGTTCTCCCTGTGACCAACCAGGTGTCCCCAAGGGACACCGGCAAGCAATATTTGAGCACAAGAACCCCCTCCCAGAAACTGATATTCAGATGCATTGCTGTCTGACCACGCAGGTGGACCATAGCCATTGTGGCTAGTAGCCATCAATAGCCTTTTAAAGCCCTCTGAGTTGGTGGTCATGCCTGTCTCCTGTGGGAGTGAGTTCCAAAGGTTAACTAGGTGCATTAGGCACAGTTAGTAGCGCACGTTTACCCAAGCTGGTAGGCTAGAAGGCCTTTACAAGATTTAAGAAAGGTCCGAAGTGTGGCTGAGCACCCATCAATGCCACAGGGCAATGCTTTGTTGTGCCACTGGAGTCTGCCCACGAATGGGAGCCAAGATGCGACCCTGCTGCTTCCCCCCCCCCCCGCCTTCATCTGGGCCCCACTTAGCTGGTCCATGGGGAATGTTAATGGACTGGGGAGTGGGGGAGGCAGACAGGGCAGCTCCATAAACACAGGGAGATCGGATAAAGGTGGAGTCGGGCAAAGCCCACCAGCCTCTTATCTCATCGGAAGAAGCCGCAGGCCTCAGAGCATCAGAAGAGCATCTGCTGGATCAGGCCCACGGCCCATCTCCTCCAGCATCCTGTTCTCACAGGAGCCAACCAGATGCCCAGGTTGGGGAACCCGGGAGCAAATCCCTTCTCTCCACCACGCTCCCCTTGGGGATTTGCACTGTGCGCCAAGGCTCTTCCTGAAATCCACACACCTGTGTAGAAACGCACACACTCAGCCCACAGGCAATCCTGCTTGACAATCCCTGAGCTCTGGCTCTTTGGCTGCCTCACCCCCCCCCCCATCTTCCTCAAGTGCACCCACAACAGCCAGTTTGGAAAGCTACAGGTCCTGTGAGTGGCAATTTCTATACTAGGATTAGCTGTGACTCCTGCATAAAACTCTACTGTTCTATGATTCCCAAATGCTCAGAGCTGACTGCAGAACTGCCTGAAGGTATTTGGCTGACTCTCTTTCCTGCTTTCTCCTAAATAGCCGTCCGTCCGTCCCCCCCAATCCGCCAAAGGCAGCTCCTTTCCTGGACAGTTAAAGGAGGATTCCAGTCAACGCTGCCTTGGGATGATTGATGCTCATGACTCATTTCAGTCCAGAGTGATCTGAAATCGTCTCGTTCGTGGCTGTGTTCATGCTCCCTTACTTGCTTGCTGTTGGGAGTCCCCCTGCACAGATTTGGGAGACCAGCCAGCCCATGCCTGGACCCTTGTTCATCCTCAGCATTCATGGAGCACCTGGGGCCACCAGGCAGGAGGCCCTGATGGATGGACCTTCTGCCATGCAGGGGGTTGGACTGGATGACCCTTGGGGTTCCTTCCAGCTCTAGGATTCTATGAATGAGAGCGGGGGGGGGGGGAGTGGTGAGGAGGCATTCCTGGGAATTTAGAGAGAGCCCATGAATGCCAGGGTCTGGGCATTCATGGGTTAGGACACTGGGAGGCTCCCTCATTATGTGTTTTTCACATTGATTGATTACGTGTACACGGTACACCCCACTTTTCCTCCAGGGAGCTCAAGGGGGCCTACATACGTCTCCTACCATTTTTATTCCCACAACAACCCTGAGAGGTAGGTTAGGCTGAGAGGTGGCGACCAAGGTTGCCCAGTGGGCTCCACAGCCGAGTGAGGGATTTGAACCCCAGAGGACAGGATCACACTTCAAAATGACCTTAGCAGATTAGAGAACTGGGCCAAGGCAAACAGGATGAATTTTAACAGGGAGAAATGTAAAGTACTACAGTTGGGCCAAAAAAATGAAAGGCACAAATACAGGATGGGTGACACCTGGCTTGAGAGCAGTACATGTGAAAAGGATCTAGGAGTCTTGGTAGACCATAAACTTGACATGAGTCTACAGTGTGATGCAGCAGCTAAAAAAGCCAATGCAATTCTGGGCTGCATCAATAGGAGTATAGCATCTAGATCAAGGGAAGTAATAGGACCACTGTATTCCACTCTGGTCAGACCTCACCTGGAATACTGTGTCCAGTTCTGGGCACCACAGTTCAATAAGGATACTGACAAGCTGGAACTCCAGAGGAGGGCAACCAAAATGGTCAAAGGCTTGGAAACGATGCCTTATGAGGAACGGCTTAGGGAGCTGGGTATGTTTAGCCTGGAGAAGAGAAGGTTAAGGGGTGATATGATAGCCATGTTCAAATATATAAAAGGATGTCATATAGAGGAGGGAGAAAGGTTGTTTTCTGCTGCTCCAGAGAAGCGGACACGGAGCAATGGATTCAAACTACAAGAAAGAAGATTCCACCTAAACATTAGGAAGAACTTCCTGACAGTAAGAGCTGTTCGACAGTGGAATTTGCTGCCAAGGAGTGTGGTGGAGTCTCCTTCTTTGGAGGTCTTTAAGCAGAGGCTTGACAGCCACCTGTCAAGAATGCTTTGATGGTGTTCCTGCTTGGCAGGGGGTTGGACTGGATGGCCCTTGGGGTCTCTTCCAAATCTATGATTCTATGATTCTAACCCTGGTCTCCCAGGTCCTAACCACTAAACCACACTGACTCTTATTACTGGAATCTGGACTGTAAGCTGTTTGGGGCAGAGACCCGGCTGTTGCTTCAGCTTCCCTGCAAAGTGCGTCCAGCATTTAGGGATGTAAAAAGCCAATAGAAATATGTCAGGGGGTGTCAGGGGCAGACCACCCCCAAGGGACTTCTTCGCTTGCAGCTGAGCTCTCTGCGGGGATCAACTCTGCAAGCTGAACAAAGATTGGAGTCTCTGCCTTAAGCAGAATACTTTGGGGATTTTTCACCTGGCAATTCTTATTTTATATAACATATTATATTTCCTTGATGTGTGTTAGAGTAGTTTTCCTCTGGATTTTCTGCCTCTGGTGCTAAAGCACTTTGAACATAAAAACATTATTATTATTATTAATTGAATTTATATATTGGGGGTCTCAGGGAGGTTCACAGAATAAAATCAAGATATATTATTAATTATTACTATTTTTCTACAAAAAGAGGTGCCAGAACTCGCCATGAACTCCCCTCTTGATCTCTTACAACTGAATTCCAACGAGTTCCAGCTGAAAAAAGGCCTGATTGTTATTATTATTTATTAAATTTATATACTGGCCTTCATCTAAAGGTGTCAGGGCAGTTCACAAGATAAAGACATAAGTAGATTCCTTCTTGATGAGGCCCATGGCCCATCTAGTCCTGCCTCCTGTTCTCACAAGGGCCAACCAGATGCCCCAAAGGGAAACCCGCAAACAGGATCTGATCTCTCCCTTCCTGTGGCTTACAGCAACTGGGATTCAGAAGCACTGCTGCCTCACGAAGGAGGGCAGAGCCCAACCACCCTGGCTAGAAGCCATCAAAACACACCTAATCCTCTTTTAAAACCATCCCAGTTGGTGGCCACCCCTGCCTCCTGTGGCAGGGAGTTCCACAGTTTAACTCTGTGCCTCGTGAAGAAGTCTTTCCTTTTCTCTGTCCTCCATCTTCCAGCATTCAGCTTCATTGCCGGAAGCATCTGCAGGCCTGACTTCCAGAGAGCCCTTGGGAGCGCCCGGCACCCATCCAGTCCAGGCTCAGGGTGCTGGGCACCAGCAGCCGCTCAGCTGGGAAGCCGAGCTTTGGAGCTGAGCTCCTTCCCTGGATGGGTCCCGCCAGCTGCTTGGTGACCTCCCCGCTGGCTTGAGGCAAGCGTGCCGGGCGGCTCCTGGGACGAGTTCCTTGGCCGCCTTGAGACAGCAGGTGCCTCGAACCCGAGACGGGCCATCGGGGGCTCAGGGCTGCCGTGGTCATCTCAGCAATTTGCTCGGTAAGCAGGGATCAGCGGCAAGACGATACCCTGGGCAGCGTCAACGCAGACTGGATTAGCAGCTGAGGGCAAGGCATTCCCCTGGCTTTGACCCGCTCCAGGCAGGGTGTCTGTTTCTAGGGGGCCAGCCCCACGGGACGGGGACTCGGTCCTTTGGAGACCCCGGCATCTTGCCGAGGCTGTGAGCCAGTCTCCCAGTGCTGCAGTCAGGGCCTCTGGTCCACCAAGGGAGCATGGAATCCTAGAACTGTAGAGGGTCATCTAGCCCAACCCCCTGCAAGGCAGGAATCTCAGCATGTGTGAACCAGAGCCATTCTGGAGTGGGGGTGAGGGATGGGGGACAAATCTTCTCCCAAGTGCTGCTGGGTGGGTAATGAGGAAGGGAGGGAGGGAGGGAGGAAGGAAGGAAGGATTAAATCTGGAGAAATTAAATTAATTTGACTTGATCTAGACGATTTTTGGGGTGGGACGTAATGAATTAGGGGCACAGAAGGGGAATTGAATTGCTTTTGAGCAGGTTCTGCTGGGGATTTAGTTGGGGTTAAACAAATGGAAGAGGAACCAATATTATTTCTTTTTAAAAAAGAATTATCTGTGGATAATTGGATAGGGAAATACAGGTAGCTGCTTGGCGTTCTGTGACATTTGAAACCTACACTTGGATCTATGGATATACTTTAGCAAATGCAAATTGTATGCAAATGCATGCCTCAGTGCCCCCCACTGGACGTTTGTCACTGTGACCCTTAAAAAAAAAACAAAGGGAGAGGCGGCTCCTCCAATCCTGGGGGGCAGTTTGCAGCCGCTTTATTCTGCAAAGGATCTGACAAGACGTGCCAACGCACACCTAAGCACCGGGCAAAGGCCCTTTCCATGCCAGGGTCCTTCCCTCTAGCACACAGGTGTCAAGGATAAGGCCCGCGGGCCAAATGCGGCCCGCGAGACCTCGTCATGTGGCCCGTGAGCCCGCGCTGATTGGCGGTGGGCAATCCCCCGCACCATTTTTGCCTTGCCGGGAGAACCCGGCAAGGTGTTTTTTTTTTTCCCGGGCCGTTTTGGCCCAGCGCGGCTTTTTGCCGCCTCGGGGGTGCCCCGTGCGGCTTTCTGCCGCGTCGGGGAAGCCCCCCGCACCATTTTTGCCTTGCCGGGTGTCCCCCGTCGCCACCGACGCTTGCAAAAGCCTGCTTTTGCAAGTCGGTGGAGAGGGGGAGGGAGACGTTGCACGGAGCGGAGAAGGGGCGGCGCGCGCCACCCCTTCCCCGCTCTGTGAAGCATCTCCGCTGTCCCCCGTCGCCACCAACGCTTGCAAAAGCCTGCTTTTGCAAGTCGGTGGCGAGGGGGAGGGAGACGTTGCACGGAGCGGAGAAGGGGCGACGCACGGCCACCCCTTCTCTCTCTCTCTCTCTCTCTCTCTCTCTCTCTCTCTCTCTCTCTCTCTCTCTCACTCACCCCTTCTGTCTTTCTTTGTCTGTGTCTTTCTTTCCTTCCTTCCTTCCTTCCTTCCTTCCTTCCTTCCTTCCTTCTCTCTGACCCCTTCCTTCCTTCTCCCTCTTTCTTTCACTCTCTCTCTCACCCCTTCTGTCTGTCTTTCTTTCTTTCTGTCTGTCTGTCCTTCCTTCCTTCCTTCCTTCCTTCCTTCCTTCCTTCCTTCCTTCCTTCCTTCTCTCTGACCCCTTCCTTCCTTCTCCCTCTTTCTTTCACTCTCTCTCTCACCCCTTCTGTCTGTCTTTCTTTCTTTCTGTCTGTCTGTCCTTCCTTCCTTCCTTCCTTCCTTCCTTCCTTCCTTCCTTCCTTCCTTCCTTCCTTCCTTCCCTCTCTCTCTCTCTCTCTCCTTGCTTCCTTCCTTCTCTCTCTCTCTCTCTCTCTCTCTCTCTCTCTCTCTCTCATCCCTTTCTTCCTTCTCCCTCTTTCTTTCACTCTCTCTCACCCGCCAACCCCGTTCGCCAAAGCAGGCTTGTTTTTGCGATCGGGGTTGGCGGGGAAGAACCAGCAGCATCCCTCCGCCACCCCTCCCAGCCTTTTAGAGGAGGAAAACCAGAAAAAAATATTTTTTCCACACAGTGGAGAGGGGGAGGGCGGCCCTTTGAGGGTCACCGGCCCTTTGAGGGTGACCAAACTGCTGATGCGGCCCCCGATGAATTTGAGTTTGACACCCCTGCTCTAGCATCTTCACTTCCTGCATGGAGGAGCTTTCAAGGAAGCCCCACTGGCCCCCTGGATTCTGCAGCAATGCAGCTGCCCCACCCTAATGACCTGGTGGTCTCTCTGGTGCAAAAGGAAAACCAGTCCTGGGTTGGGGCTCTGTAAGCAGAACACCTGCATTGCAGGCAGACAGGGGCATAGTGGGGGGGGGCACAGGGGTGGGGTGCCCAAGTCACAAAATTCTTAGACGCACAAAAATTTCAGGACCAGGGCTGCCTCCGTCCAGCTGCACGTTTCCGTTCCTGGGCGCCATTGAAACTGGCATCTCCATGCGAACCAGGAAGTGAGCTCTCCAAACAATGGAACGACTCGTCTTTTCTTATCTCTGCGGCTGCAATCTCCTGGGTGGTGCAGGCGCCATTAGACAGTTGAATGCTCATGCGCACTCCGTCCGTTTCCCTCCACCCCACCCACCTCCGCACGGCCCCGGGCACTGGCAACCCATGCTACGCCACTGCATGCAGAAGGCTCCAGGTTAAATCTAGAGCACAGGTGTCAAGGATAAGGCCCGCGGGCCAAATGCGGCCCGCGAGACCTCGTCATGTGGCCCGTGAGCCCGCGCTGATTGGCGGTGGGGCAATCCCCCGCACCATTTTTGCCTTGCCGGGAGAACCCGGCAAGGTGTTTTTTTTTTCCCGGGCCGTTTTGGCCCAGCGCGGCTTTTTGCCGCCTCGGGGGTGCCCCGTGCGGCTTTCTGCCGCGTCGGGGAAGCCCCCCGCACCATTTTTGCCTTGCCGGGTGTCCCCCGTCGCCACCGACGCTTGCAAAAGCCTGCTTTTGCAAGTCGGTGGAGAGGGGGAGGGAGACGTTGCACGGAGCGGAGAAGGGGCGGCGCGCGCCACCCCTTCCCCGCTCTGTGAAGCATCTCCGCTGTCCCCCGTCGCCACCAACGCTTGCAAAAGCCTGCTTTTGCAAGTCGGTGGCGAGGGGGAAGGAGACGTTGCACGGAGCGGAGAAGGGGCGACGCACGGCCACCCCTTCTCTCTCTCTCTCTCTCTCTCTCTCTCTCTCTCTCTCACTCACCCTTCTGTCTTTCTTTCTGTCTGTGTCTTTCTTTCCTTCCTTCCTTCCTTCCTTCCTTCCTTCCTTCCTTCCTTCCTTCCTTCCTTCCTTCCTTCCTTCCTTCCTTCTCTCTGACCCCTTCCTTCCTTCTCCCTCTTTCTTTCACTCTCTCTCTCACCCCTTCTGTCTGTCTTTCTTTCTTTCTGTCTGTCTGTCCTTCCTTCCTTCCTTCCTTCCTTCCTTCCTTCCTTCTCTCTGACCCCTTCCTTCCTTCTCCCTCTTTCTTTCACTCTCTCTCTCACCCCTTCTGTCTGTCTTTCTTTTCTTTCTGTCTGTCTGTCCTTCCTTCCTTCCTTCCTTCCTTCCTTCCTTCCTTCCTTCCTTCCTTCCTTCCTTCCTTCCTTCCCTCTCTCTCTCTCTCTCTCCTTGCTTCCTTCCTTCTCTCTCTCTCTCTCTCTCTCTCTCTCTCTCTCTCTCCTCTCTCTCTCTCTCTCTCTCTCTCTCTCTCTCATCCCTTTCTTCCCTTCTCCCTCTTTCTTTCACTCTCTCTCACCCCCCGCCAACCCCGTTCGCCAAAGCAGGCTTGTTTTTGCGATCGGGGTTGGCGGGGAAGAACCAGCAGCATCCCTCCGCCACCCCTCCCAGCCTTTTAGAGGAGGAAAACCAGAAAAAAATATTTTTTCCACACAGTGGAGAGGGGGAGGGCGGCCCTTTGAGGGTCACCGGCCCTTTGAGGGTGACCAAACTGCTGATGCGGCCCCCGATGAATTTGAGTTTGACACCCCTGATCTAGAGAGTCACAGAGTTTCAAGGGACCGTGAGGGTCATCTAGACCAACCCCCTGCAATGCAGGACTCTTTTGCCCAACACAGGTCTCTAACCCCCAACCTTGAGATTGTGTCTCTTGTCCTGCTGATTGAGCTATCCCAGGATCCCTGGCAGTGTCTCCAGAAAAGAGTGGGAATCTCTGCTTCCTGAAACCCCTCCGTCTAGGCAAGTGGTTTCCAAAGGGAGCTTCTTCCGGGGGGGGGGGATTCCTGGGGGGGGGGGAAATACAAGGCAAGAGGGCAGCAGGGGGTTGCTGGAGGTGTAAATGACTATCAGACTTTGAAAAGCTGTATTGCTGGATCAATTCTATTTTGTGGAATTAATTAAACTAAGTAGTCTTATTCCTGCACTGCAGGGGTGTTGGGCTAGACTAGAGGACCCTTTGGCTCCCTCCCAATTCCGCAATTCCGGGATTGTATGGATTTTGAATAAATGCGCAATTATTGTTACCGTTCTGAATCAGTGGGTCCTGCAAACCACTGTTCTGAATAATGCTTTTTATAGGTGGGGGAGTTTATGGAACCCAAGGGGTGCCCCCCACAAAAACCCTTGGGAGACCCTGTTCTAGCCACCCCTCAGGTGGGGGGGGGGGCCAGGGCTCCGACTCAGAATAAGGCAAAAACCTCCTCTGCTCCTCTCCAGGCTTCCTGCCTCTTGCCTCCCATTTGGCTGGAGGATGGAAGGAAGAGTCCCTCCTTCTGCCCCTGCCCCCTGTGGGGCTTGCATGGGTGCGGGGGGGGGGGGGGAGGCAGGAGGGGAGCTCCTCTTCCCTCGCCCAGGAATGAATGTGCTGCCTCTGCCGGTGGGGGCAGAAACCTGATAGGCAGGAAGGGAAGGCTTATAGCTTTCTGTGTGCCCCTGAGTGGTGAGGAGGCCCTGGCAAGGATGCTCCAGGGATAGAAAGGGCGCCATGTGGGCACCCCCTCCTGCCTGCTGCAAGGCAGGCAGCTGCTCCAGGGTTGGAAATGCCACACTTCTCCTCGGCACCCTCAAGAGCGCTGGGGGCACGTCTGGCCGGAAAGGGAGCGTGCCGGGGGCGGGGGGTGGCCGTCTGCCTCGGCCGCTTCCCACCAACCTGTCTCCTGAGCACAGCTGCAGGCTGTCACATCTCCAGGCCCAAATATAGGAAGGAAGGGCGTCTGTTGCAGAGCATGCAAGGGAGAGCTAGCACCACTGGGCTACACTTCGACCGACACTGGCTCTGCGCCCGAAAAGCACATGAGAAGAGGCCGCAGGATCAGGCCAAAGGCAGAAACCTGCAAGCAGGATCTGAGAAAAGGAGCAATTCTCCTCCTGCGGTTTCCTGCCTCCAACTGTAAAGGCAGAACAAAGCCATCTTGGATAGTAGTAGTAGTAGTAATAATAATAATAATAATAATAATATCCAGGCTGCTGTGTGCCAAACTCCATCCAGGATTTGGGATTTGGGCCTTTCTTAGCCAGAGACCTGCAGCCAGCATCCCTGGGCTGCTTCATCCCCCGGGAGTCTCCAACCCCTGGCCTGGCTTGAAGGCAACGCGTGACCCAAGAGTTCCCCAGAGGCTCATCCATCGATTCACAGGTCACCAGAGCAGGTCACAAATAAACAGGCTATTCATTAATAATGTGGGACTGGCAGGCGGCGGAGGGGGGAGAGTCACATGAGGGGCTGCTAGGTTCCCTTTGGCTCTCCATGGGGCTGACATTCCCTCTCCTGGCAGGCCTCTTAAGAGGGGACCTGGAAGGAAAGAGAGGGAGGAAAAGGTGGGAAGGAAAGGAGGAGGCCATGGGGAGGCCAGGACTGGTCTGTCAGAGAGAACCCTGTTCCCCATCCTAGGAAAAGCCACATGCTCCGTTTGGCAGAGTGTTTGCTGGGCCTCTATGTGGGACGTCTATCTTGGCTCAAGTCTTTCCTTTGCCAGAGGCTTCTTTTATGTCCTGGGCTGAGCCATCATCTCCTGTTATAAAGGAAAATCTGCCCTTATTCCCTTATGGGATACACAAGAGCCCTTCTAGAGTCCTTAGTAGGTTCTCCATCGGTAGGAGGAAATAACAGGCCAAGCAGAGAATATTGAGAAGCAAAGCAGCTGGTAAGCCTGGTCTTTATTATTAAAAACTGTTGCAACAGGGTGCTCCCCTCACACACAGGAAATTGGAGGAGAGACCCAGAGCCAAGCGTGCAAGCCCTTATATAGACATTTTAAATTCCCCCCCTCGAACTCAAGACCACCCCTCCATACATCACACATACATCACAGAAGGGGTGTAGCCCAAGACCCCCCCCCGATACATCATGGTTACATCATGAAAGGGGAGGTCCGGTGGCAGTAATCCAAGCATCCTGGACCCTCCCCATGTCTCCTCTTGCCCTCCACCAAACACCCATCAAGTGAAACAAAAGAGATATTTACATTTCCCTGTTTCCCAGCCAAGTTAATCACACCCTTTGGTCTTCATCTGGGTTTTGTTATTTCTGGAATGGCTACCTGTCTGGCACTCAGGTATCAGGATGCCAGGAGTTATCACTTTAATTCCTGAGACAATGGGAAGGTTCCCTCACCTCCCCTCCTTGCAGAGAAATACTTTTTTTTTTTTATAAAATTTTTATTGGTTTTACAATATTTGTCTGGCCCCGATTCAGGCCAGCTCACTTGTACTACAACCAGTAACATATGACTTCCTCACGTCCACTCCATTGTTTTCATCTGTTTGCATAAAACAATTTTTAACAGGTTCCTAATTTCATAATCAAATAATTATATTTCTAATATCACTCTACCATCTTCTCACATCCTAGCACACTTATGTATCTTCATTTGCATCCCTCTTGCCTCCCCCGGTCCCTGGGTACACAGCTTTAATTTGTAATATTAACTCCACTTATCATTCTTGTCATATTTAAAATAAAATAAAAAATACTTATCCTTCATTATACTTAATACATCCTTCATAGTGACACTTTATCAGTCCAAAACGTGTCCATGGTCAAAGCCTAGAGTCCAAAAACCAAATAGTACTTTAACTGTACTCATCCTATACCTGCCGGCTCCGAGGCCCAGAACCAGAGTGAGTCCTGCAAGGTGTCCTCCCAAGCGGCATCCTCCAAAATCTGTGGCCAGCCTTTCCATTGCATGTTCAGATCATCTCGGCTTGTCTTCCGCTGCTTATCATGGGATTTTGGTTTGCTGACCTTGCAGAGAAATACTTGGTCAGCTGGGAGTCAAAATGGTGTCAGGCCTGTCTTCCTGTGCTGCTTCAGACATGTGGCCTTATTTGCTTGGTACACTTATGAACATTTAATATATGTATATAAAACCGTTCAAGTTGGATGTTTGTTAACAATCGCCTTTCTCCGTAACCCCTTGATCGATTCCATTCAAATTTGGACACAACGTTCCATGCCCATATGGGAGTGATCATGTGTACTTACATTGCACAAATACCACACCTTTCCCAGGTAAAAAGTTGATTTTGTGCAAAAAATAGCGCCCTCCAGTGGACGTTAAACAGCACAGCACAAGGACAAAGAACCTCATAGACTAAAATAGTAGTAATAAACAGTTGTAGAAATGAAGACAAAAACAGGAGGGGCAAACGGAGTACACATAGACTGAACTTCAACGAGATAAGGTGTAAGTAAACATACACTTTCTCTTTCATACTGTATCTTACTTTTGCATTTCACCTAATCAGCCACAGCAAGGCGTGGCCGGGTCAGCTAGTATATATATATACTAGTATATTAAGCCCGTTTAAAAAACGGGTGCTAGCCGGAGCCGGAGCATATACTCTCACTCACCACGTGCTCCTACCCCATACCCCTATCCCACCCCACCCCTCCTGCCCCATATCCTCCCAGACTAAGCAGCCTCTCCTGCCCCATGGCCCCTCAACATCCCATGCACTCCAGCCCCATATCCCGAACACTCACCAGCCCCTCCTGCCCCATGCCGCTTTCCTTTCTCACTCTCCAGCCCCTCCTGGCCCACAGTCCCATTTCTGCATGTGTGGGCCCCTCCCCTTCTCCTCCTGCCTTTCTTGCCTCACCTCCATGCCCCCTTCCCCTCCTCTTGCACCTTCCTCACAGAGCTCCCCCCCCCGGCCGCCCTCTCGAGCAGGGCGCCCCCTCCCCCTCCGAACACTGCCCTCCGGCCCCGCCCCCTCCGCCTCGCGTCACTCATTTTCTCAGTCGCGCGCCAAACGGCCCCGCCTCCGTCTCCTCCTCAGGTGCGCGAGGCCAACCCCCGCTCCCCGGCCTCAGAGGCCTGACGCCCGCCGGCAACTTCTCCAGTCCAGCGAGCGCGGCCAAGAGCGGCAATGGTGGCGGCAGCAGCAGCCCCCGCCAGGCACCTCCTCCATCCTCCTCGGCCCGTCCCTCCTTCCTTCCCCTCAGGGAGGTAAAACCTGGTATAGAGGGAAGAGCGGGACTGGGAGCGAGGAGAGCGCTATTACGCATGTGCACCTCTGTTTGCTCTTGCCCTCCTGCCGAAGGCTGTGTGCGCTGGGAGGGGAGAGAAGGCGGGCCGGCGGTCGGGACCCTCGGCCCAGCCCCGACCTCCGCATCACGGGTAGTGGCGCGAGAGAGAGACCCCCGACACCGCTCCGCACGACCCGCTGTTCCCGCTGCCGCCGCTACCCTGGAGGCGAAGGCTGCGTGCGCTGGGCGGCCAGCTCCGTGCGAGGCGGCGGCACTGACCCAAATGACGCTGCGCCTGTGCACGGCCGTCCTCTCGGACACGCCCCCCTCTCCGCCCGCTCCAATCCCTGGCTGCCCGAAGTCTCTGCGTCCTCCAATCCCTGTGTCAGTGGGGCGCACACGCAGTTGCGAATTCCACTGACACACGGAAAGTACGCACGGACACAGGCACTTTATTATATCCTCACCTTCCCAAATCAGCCACTCTCTTTCTGAGGGGAGAGAGGGGTGTTCAGGTGTGTGATGGAAGCGACCATGAATTGGAATCCTTTTGAAAATAGTCGAGCCTGACAGTTCCTGAGGCCGAACGTTCAGCCATCTAACTCCCCTCCTCTCCAGTGCTTTTGCCAAGCAATCGGAGGCTGCGTGTCAGGGAGTCTTGATAACAAACGAGTGTGGTTAATTGGAAAGAAGATTTATTGCAAAAAACCAAACAAACAGAGTTCAACTGGAGCTGCAAGTGCAGCCTTCCGTCCATAAATCAAAGATGTCCCTACTAAGGATGCTTCTTCCGGAGGAGCCAAAAGCAGCCCGGCCCCCTCTTGTGACATGTTCTGTCTTGAAGACCCCCTATATGCCTAGACCTTGGACTAAGGGGGTCAGCTCCCTCCCCTTCCTCATTTCTGGACAATGAACTTCCATGGTCGTTCCCGCGCTCTGGGCTACGACCGATTTTAGTCTCTGTAGTTGGAACTTCACTGATTGGTTGAAAAACTGCTGGATGGCTGCCATCAAAGCTGTTATCAGTCGGCATTCCTAAGGGTTGGGGAGCGGACTCTCGGCTATGCTCATCCAGTCTTGCCTTTAACCCTTTCTTTTCCTGTCTGCTTTTTCCAGCTGTCTGTAAATCTTCCCTGGGAGCTGGAGCATTCATGACACTGTGCCTACATCCAGCCTGCCTTTGCTTCTCCCATTTCATTCCTCTTCTGGTTCTCAGAGATCTGGTGGGAGGGGAGCTTGTCGCAGCAGCAGGAGGAAAGACACCATTGACTCTTCACCAGCCAGACTCCTCTCTGCCTCCCTCCTCCCCTTCTTCAGCTTCTGCCTCTAAGTCTGCACTGCTCTCTGCCACAGCCTCTCCCTGCTCACTAAGCCCTGTTCCCTCTTCAGCTTCTGACACCTCCTCTCCCCAGTCGCTTCCCTCTTCTCCCTCTGACTACTGATCGTTCTCCCACCATCGCTTCCCAGGCTGTGGGCCTTCTTCTCTTGATGGTTCCCCAGCTGGTTTCCCCACCACCACCACCATTCCTCTGTGTCCAACCAGCTCATGACAGGAGAGTCAGAGCCGCCCCCGGACTGGGCACAAGCAAGAGGGCAGCCTGAGCTTGGCGGGGTGGTGCCCCATCTGCCCCGACAGACCAGCCTCCCCTGGGCCTGGCCTGACACCCCCTTTTGCTCAGCACCAGAAACAGGCCTCCCCCTTTTGGGTTGCGGGCTCCACTTTCCTTGGGGAGGGAGTCGTTGTCTTCCATCCTTGGGCACAAAGGAAAAGGTAGGGGAGGGGTGCTGAGAAGCAGAGCTGGGGCTTCTCTAAGCGGGCTTGTGAACAGTAGAGGGATCCCTTGGGAGGGGGGCAGCTGTGGGATGTAATCCACTGAGAGCAGCCAAGTACAACATTCCTTGTTTTCCTAGAGTGGACATGCAAGGGAATGTTTGGTCCAACCAGTTGAAACTTCCTGTTCCTCCTGGCCTGGAGCATCCTTCCTCGCATGTGACTAGTGGGTGGGCGTGACCTTTCCAGACCTGGTCAAAGGACAAGTCATGCTGCCACTCTCTCTCTTTTCCATCTTCCTTTCGTCCTGTGAACTGCTGGACTGCTAGCCTGCAGTCACTAGGTAAATCTCCCTTATGGGGTAAACCTGTTTTTATACGTTTGTAACTTTAAACTTAAAGCCTACCTTCAGGGATCACACTGTGCTCTGCCTGATCATGAGTAAACTTTCTTTTTATTGCTTATGAATAAGACTGCGGTGTCTTTATTCTTTTAGGAAGGATTCAAGGGGTCTTACCAGGAAAATATTAGAACACATTTCAATCTGGACAAGCCAGATTGAATTGCATATTGTCTTAAGAAACTCACACGACTTTGCAACTAGTTTTCTGCTGTGTAAAGGGGAATGCCTCAACATCAAAAAAACTAAGATCATGGCCACTGGTCCCATCGCCTCCTGGCAAATAGAAGAGGAAGAAATGGAGGCAGTGACAGATTTTACTTTCTTGGGTTCCATGATCACTTCAGATGGTGACAGCAGTCACAAAATTAAAAGACACCTGCTTCTTGGGAGAAAAGCGATGACAAACCTAGACAGCATCTTAAAAAGCAGAGACATCACCTTGCTGACAAAGGTCCGTATAGTTAAAGCTATGGTTTTCCCAGTAGTGATGTATGGAAGTGAGAGCTGGACCATAAAGAAGGCTGATTGCCAAAGAATTGATGCTTTTGAATTCTGGTACTGGAGGAGACTCTTGAGAGTCCCATGGACTGCAAGAAGATCAAACCTCTCCATCCTTAAAGAAATCAGCCCTGAGTGCTCACTGGAAGGACAGATCCTGAAGCTGAGGCTCCAAGACTTTGGCCACCTCATGAGAAGAGAAGACTCCCTGGAAAAGACCCTGATGTTGGGGAAGATGGAGGGCACAAGGAGAAGGGGACGACAGAGGATGAGATGGGTGGACAGTGTTCTCAAAGCTACCAACATGAGTCTGACCAAACTGCAGGAGGCAGTGGAAGACAGGAGTGCCTGGCGGGCTCTCTGGTCGATGGGGTCACGAAGAGTCGGACATGACTAAATGACTAAACAACAACAACAACAGGCAGATAGATAGATAGATAGATAGATAGATAGATAGATAGATGATAGATAGATAGATAGATAGATAGATAGATAGATAGATAGGCAGTGGACGACAGGAGTGCCTGGCGTGCTCTGGTCCATGGGGTCACGAAGAGTTGGACACGACTAAACAACTAAACAACAACAAAAGGGGAATGCACTCTGCTAAGTGAAGGAACTTGCTAGCGCAAGTTAGGAAGGATATTAATAAACAATATATCCTCTCCTGCCACCCTGAGCATTCCCACAGTCTAGAATTCTCTGATGTCATCAGAAGAGTAAGCCGTTTTTTCAGTTAGGTCCGTTATGAACTGCAGAGGATGCGTAGCTTTGGGAGCCTCTTGGGGAGATGGAAGTGTTCAAAGGACTGGATCCATGAAGGAGAGCTACTTGCTCTGAGATGGGGGAACCTTCAGGCAAAGGCCAGAAGTGAAGAGATACAGCAGTAGGATGCCAGGTTTTTTGGCTCCCCACTTTCCTCTAAGGTGTAACATCGGAGGTCCTGCGGGAGGAAAGAGCATCTTAGAGTCAGGGGCCAGTCTGGGCCAAAGCCCCCACTGCAGAGTCCCTGGCATCCCTTTATCATCTCCGATGCCATCAGGACACTTACGTTAAGCAGGAGGAGGAGGAGGAGGTGCGAGGCGTTGGGGGTCTCTGTCAGAGCAGATGATGGAAGTGCCACTTCCCTTCCTGTGGCAGAGACCCATGTTCAAGGCAGCAGGTCCACGGAGGGCAAGGAGGGAAAGAGAGAAGAGATTTGGGGTCCTGGGTGCAATTGTGGAAGTGTGTGAGGAAGAAGAAAGAGCCATGTCAAGAGAAGTTAAAATCAACAACAGATCTTCCTGTCCAGCTCCTTTCCTTCCTCCAGGAGTGCCTCAAATGTCCTGGGGACTATTGCACTGCAGAGGTCGGAGGAGACGTTAGTCCTCATGACACTGGAGAAGAGATGGAGGGGAGAGGCTTAGATGCTGCCTCATCTGAGTCCCCCTTGCCCCCTCCTGCCTGCTCTTCCCACCCTGAGCTTCTCTCCACCACAACCACGTCCGTTCAAAAGACACAACTCACCTCAGTTGGAAAAGGGCCTCCAGGGCCAAGTTAAAGTCATCCTGGATGTCCTGGAAGAGAGCAGAGGAGAAAAGTCAGGAAGACGGCCCCAACCCCAAACTCCTAGCTTGGCTTGCCCATCCGTGACCTCCCTGCGGGGGTCCCTCACACAACCAGGATGGCCTCTGCAGCCAGATGCTTGGAGGTCTGAATGGTCCTGAAGCCTCTCAGCGCAACTTCCTGGCTTCTCTCAATGACCTGGGACAAGGAAAGTCAAGAGAAGTCCAGACCAAGTTCATACCTCCCTGTCCTCCTTACTCTTTTCTTCTAGGATGGCCTGGAAAGTTGTGTGGACGATTGCGCTGCCCATGTCCGAAGTGGAGACCCCACCAGCAGACGCTGGAAGTGCCGCTTCAGTTCCTGTGGAAAAAGAAGAGAGAAGAGAGGTTGAATCCTGGCTGGAACTCTGCAAGAGCCTCGCAAAGACAAGTCCAGACAAAGGACAGACCTCTCTCTGCTGATCTTCTTCGGGAACACCAGGTGGGAAAGGCCTGCCAGGCAGGGAGCAGGTCCTGCAAGACTCCCAGCAAGAAGACCTGAGAGGTGAGTCTTGGGTACAGACCTGAAAGCAAACAAGGGACAAGGGAGTTCGCTGCCCCCAAGGTGTGGGGCTTACCAGCTCCGGCTGAACTACTGTCTTCTACAGAGGAAAGAAAAATCCCGGTCAGATGATACTACGAAAGCCACTCTGGATGGGTGCCTCTTCTCAGGACCATCCCGTGGATCTTTGCATCTCTACACTTCCTCTTTAGCCAAAGAAATGCCTTCTCCTTCTAACAAGGGAGTTTCATCAGTCAAAGCCGGCTGCTCTCCATCCTCTTTCTATTCCAGTTTTTTTTCTTCTTTTCACCAATTGGTTCTCATTCCTCTGACCAGGCTCTAGAATTCCACTTTGAGTTCCAGGAGCTGCAGATTCAGAAGTCTTCGCAAGTGGACGATAATTTGGTGGTCCTTCACGGTTTTGTAGAATTTCGATCCCTGATCTTTGTGACGCAGGAGAAAGCCTTACCTGCTGAGTGCATTGGGATGTTTGTGCCCATTTCATATGTTAGTTGTGCAAAAAATACATTTCCCCTCCTCCGGACCCTTGGCCCCAACAGTGCCCCCCCCCCAAAAAAGATGAAAAGAACCCAGAGATTGGTTTGAAAACCAACCAAATGAGACCAAACGGAGAAAAACCACCACCCTCCTTACCCAGAGGCCTCTCTCTGGTGTCCAGCGGAGCCCGAGGTCTGCACTGACTACAGATCTTCGATGATGATGTCATCTTGATGGAAGAGATGAACATGAGAGTCAGTCCGGGTGCTGCCCTCGCAGGCCAGGTGGGAAAGCAGGTCCTGTAGGACTCCCAGCAAGAAGACCTGAGAGGTGAGTCTTGGGTACAGACCTGAAAGCAAACAAGGGACAAGGGAGTTTGCTGGCTCCAATGTGTTACCTTCTTTGGGTCTCCGCCGGAAGCAGGCCAGGTCTGGCCGAACTACTGTCACCTGCAAAGAAAAATCCGGGTCAGATGATGCTACGAAATCCACCCTGAATGGGTGCAAGAGAGCACAGAAGCAGCCCCAAGCCAGGAAGGGCGGGGCTCCCTCTGCCTGGGGCCCAATCCCTTGTCCCAGAGGACCTCCCCGGGCCCTGCAGCCTCCTAGGCTGAGGAGGAACGGCAGCAGACGCAGCAGGAAAGCGGGCAGGAAAAGCCTCTGGCCTCATCCTGGCCCCCAGGGACACACAGCGCATCATCTGCGATAAAGGTCGCTGGGGGATGTGCTCTGGCGGGGATGGGAGCAACCAAAGAAATGAAGAGAAGAAGGCGAGGTGCTTACTCTGAGCTGGGGGAATCTCCGCGCCACGGCCAGCAGCAGAGAAATGCTGCTGGCCGCTAGTGTTTGAGCCTCCCCAGTTTCGCCAAGGGCGGATCCTCGGAGGTCCTGCGGGAGGAAAGAGCATCTCAGTTGGGGCCGGTTGGGGCCAAAGCAGCAGGGCAGGCTCAAGGGCCTGAGCCCCGAGCAAGTTGGGGGGAGCGCACAAGGGACATTGGGACAGTTACACTGAGCAGCTGGAGGAGGGTGCCTGGATTGGGGGCTTCCATCAGGAGACTGTGCCGCTTCAGTTCCTGCGGGGAAAGAGAGAAAAGAAGTTGAGTGCTGGGTTCGATTCTGCATGTGTGTGAAGAAGAAGAAGAAAGAGCTGTGCAAAGGGAAGTCCAGACCAAGGACAGACCTCTCTGTCCTCCTCCTATTGTGGGCCCCCAAGGACAGCCTCCAGGGTCCTGTGCAGGATGGCACTTAGCATCTCTCCACTAAACTTCGGCCTCATGATGCTGCAGAGATGAAGGGAAGGGGTTAGACGCTGCCCCCTCCCAGTCTCCCTTGCCCCCTTCTCCCTCCTGCCTGATCTTCCCCACCCGGAGCTCCCCCTGGAGTTCTGCCCCCCACCCACCCCCACAACCCCGTCCATCCCAAGGACCCCACTCACCTCAGCTGGAGGAGGGCCTCCAGGGCCAGGGGTCAAGGGGCGATCCCTGAAGTGCTCCAAGGGCCCCAAGATGTCCTGGAAGAGAACAGAGGAGAAAAGACAGCTCCGACCCCCAAGGCTGAGCTTGGCTTTCCTGGGGAATGGCAACCCCATGGCCTAAGCCAGCAGAGTCCTCCTCTCTGGGGGATGCACAGTCCCTTCCCGAAAGCCCCTCCCTCCCCACGGGGGTCCCTCACACCACTCATCACTCACCAGAATGGCTTGGGCCGGCTCCTGCCACTCTTTGTTCGTCCTTCAGCAGCTGAAATGCAAAAGTCAGACTGTCAGTCCCGGGGGGGGGGGGGGGGCTTTTCCGCATCCGAGAGTGCAGAGTGGGGGGCAAAGAGCCCGGGCAGATTTTAGGGGTCCAATCCATACATTTTTTTTCTCCAATACTCACCCCTGGGGAAGGGATGTGGAACCGCAGCAGAACTGCAAAGACAAGGACATGGGGACAGGTGAGTTCATCCCTGAGCCCCTGGCAAGGCTATTCCAAGAGTTTTCTCCTGGACTCCAAGTCCTACTAAACGGGTGGGACACCCCAGGCCTGGGGGGCCAATCCTGGCCTCCTTCTCCCAGAACATGGCTCCCCAGGGAAGGTGCCCCTCCCGCTGACAACTGCCTCCCCCAGCCATGTCCCCCCAGCCCAGCCCCCTGCTTCCTCCATTGGACCCCACAATACGGGTTGGCTGCTGGGGGAGGTTGGGTTTCCAGGCGCTGGCCCAGAGGGACCTTGGGTCAGATCCAGCCGTCTGGCTCTGTGCATCTTTTGACTAGCTGCCCCCCTAGCCCATTCCTGCCCCCTGTGTCCCAAAAAGGAGGGCCACTTGCTCACCTGGCACCACGGGCTGCTCCGGACCTTGCTGAGGGACCACCCTGTTGCAGCGTCTGAACAGGCGCCTTAAGCACCTGATCCCCTTGTCACCGTGGCAACCCCCCCCCCCACACACACACCTGGACCTGGGCCCACCTGCAGCTGGGCTGCATCTTCCTTTCACCTCCTCCTTCCTGCAGCCCCATTCCCAAAGGGAAACCATCCCCACATCCTTCCAGGCAGGCTAGGAGTCTCCATAGCGCAGGATTGGACCATCTGCTTTGCATGCAGGTCTTCTGTCCTGGGTGGCATCTCCGGGGGGGGGGGGGGCTGGGAATGTGTCGTCGTCTCCCCCATCCGAAACCCTGGAGAACTGCTGCCGATCAGTGCAGGTGATGCTGAGGTTGATGGGTCACCGGACTGACTGTGTCCAGGGCAGCTTCCTAGGAATATTCCTCTGAAGTTCTTTAGCTGAAGAGGAGCAAGCTAACTTCTGCACCAGACCGACCATCGATTCCTTTCTTTAGGAGACAATCAGGAAAAGTCCCTGTTTAATAGACAACAATGCAAGGGCAGAAATCCCAAATGGGAGAGGAAGCAGCATTCTTCCCTCCCGCTGCAAGAAAGCCATAGGCCAAGGGAACCCCCCCCCCCCCGTTGGACTAGATGACCCTCAGGGACCCTTCCAGCTCTACCATTCTATGGTGTCACCTGCAGCAGCCCCTCCAGATTTCCAAGGGGGCCGTTGGAGCACCTGAAGGTAGCAGCCCCTTCTTCTAAGTTCCTGCACATGCCTCGGCTCGCCCATTCAGGCTGTCCCCCCCTCCCCCGGGTATTCAGAGGTACACCCCCCCTGAATATGGAAGCTCTCCATTCATTTTGGTTTTTAATTTAGTGTATTTATATAAAAGGTGCTATAAGAATTCTAAGGTCTCAGATCTATAAAATACATGTTCATAAATGTACAAGGCAAAAACATACATGAGTACATATAAACCACGTGTCTGAAATGGTACAGGAGAGCAATCCTGAAGCCATTCTGATTCTCCCAATGACCTCAAATATTCCTCTGCAGTCAGGGAGGCAAATGGCAGGCTTCCCATTCTCTTTGTGCTTACAAATCCTGTCTGAAGGGTGTATTTGTGTATGAACGGGGTGAGCCTGTGACCCGCATTCAGGAACTAAAGTATTGACCATCACAAAAGAATGGCCAGGCTGCCCAGGTAAATGCAGTCAGTGACCATTATCAGGTATCTTGGCAGGCAGGATTTCTGCTGGTGACCGCCTCCTTCTGTGACGATGTTTTGGGGGGTGGGCAATTTCAAAAGTCTATATAAGGGCTTGTTCAGGGTTCCTCCTCCCTCCTGTGTGTGGTGAGTGGGGAAACTGTCGCAACAGTTCAATAAAGATCAGGCTTACTAGCCGCTTTGCTCCTCAATATTCTGTTATTTTCTCCTACCGATAGGGAACCTACTTAAGGACTCTAGACAGACTCTTGGATACCCCATAAGGGAAAAGGAGCAGGTTTTTTCCTATAACAAAGGTAAAGGTAAAAAGTAAAGGACCCCTGGACGGTTAAGTCCAGTCAAAGGCGACTATGGAGTTGCGGCTTTCAGGCCGAGGGAGCCAGCATTTGTCCAAAGACAGCTTTCCGGGTCATGTGGCAAGCAGGACTAAACCGCTTCTGGTGCAACGTAACACTGTGATGGAAGCCAGAGCGCATGGAAATGCCATTTACCTTCCCACCAAAGCGGTACCTATTTATCTACTTGCACTGGCGTGCTTTCAAACTTCTAGGTGGGCAGGAGCAATGGGAGCTCACCCCGTCCCGGGGATTTGAACTGCCAGCCTTCCGATCGGCAAGCCCAAGAGGCTCGGTGGTTTCGACCACAGCGCCACCCGCATTACCTTACCTTATATTGATATACCACCTTGATCTTCCAATGATCTCAAGGTGACTTACATGGTTTTCCTCCTCCCCATTTCCTCTTCACAACGACCTTGCAAGGTAGGTGAGGCACCCAGCGAGCTTCATGGCTGAGTGGGAATTTGAACCCAGAGGGCATCAGAGGAAGGAGGGAAGGAAAGAGGCCAGTGTTGCCCATGGCACCCCTGAGCATTCAAGGCACCCCAGGGTGCCACAGCACCCTGGTTGAAAACCACTGGCTTAGATAATTCTTGAACTGCAGATCTGGCCCAACCTCCTGCTACTGCGCCTCCAACCTTGCTCCTATATCCTACCATATATTCCGGCATATAAGACGACTCCCAACTTTTCCAGTTAAAATATAGAGTTTGGGATATACTTGCCGTATAAGAAATACGACCCGGCGTATAAGACGACCCCCGACTTTTGAGAAGATTTTCCTGGGTTAAAAAGTAGTCTTATACGCAGGAATATACTGTATATCATTTGCAGGGGGTTGGACTAGATGGCCCCTGGGGTCCCTTCCTGTGTAAAGGGGAATGTAAGTAAAGGATCTTGCTAGCGCAAGTTAGGAAGGATATTAATAAACAATATATCCTCTCCTGCCACCTTGAACATTCCCACAGCAGCGTCAACGTCACAGCCCCCACCAGCACCCAAGAGAGAGGGGGCATCAGCAGCCCTTTTGCCAGGGCACAGGCATTGCCCCCCCACCCCAGAATTAAAAGGCTCCCCCAGAGGGCTGACCTGCCAGGCAAGTCTTTAAGGGAAATTAAACTCTGCTTGCTGCTCCTAATGCAGCTTCGTGAACACTAACAATGGGTTGGGGATCAATAGAGAAAATTGGGGGGGGGGGACTCAAACTGCTTCTTCTTGGATAATTAAGAGCTACTTCTGGAACTGAACCAATATCCTAAGCAGAAGAGGAGGAAGAGGAGCAAGAACGGGAGGAGGAGGAAGAAGAAGTGGAAGAGAGTCCCTGTGGAAAGCCCCCCCCCTCAAAAAAATTATCCTTATTTGCAATATATATCATTGCAAAACAGTGATTGATATACAGCTGATTTTTTTGTTATTACAGCAGTCCCCACCCCCTCACCTAGAGAAACACCACCTGTCAATTTAAATTATTATTATTATTATTATTATTATTATTATTATTATACCCCGCCCATCTGGCGGCCTCTCTGGGCGGCTTAAGCCCTTGAAAGCTTTCTTCTGTCCCCTCTCGGTGAATTACCTGCCCGGAGCGGGTTTCGGGGCGCGGGGACGCGCGCTCCTGCTGGTGTCCGCCCCATTGCGGCTCGCCCTGCCTGCGCTCCTCGCCTGGCGCGTGGCGGCCGCCCTTTCCCACACTCTGCCGGCTGCGCGGCCAAGCCCCGCGGCTCGGCCTGTCAGCGTTACCGGGCTCGGCGGGCGGTAATTCCCGAAGAAAGCCGGCGCTTGAAGAGCTGGCAAGCCCGCATTTGCATGTCTGTTTTCCGAGGCCCTCGGAGAGGATTAAGCCCCCCCCCCTTCTCCGCTGCCCCGGAAAACATTCTTGGCATAACTCCATGAAAGAGGCTCCAGCCCCACATGGGCGGGGAGGCGGGAGAAAGTGCATCCTCCAGGCCCAGTCTTGGCTCTGGGGAGCCGGGAGGGACCCCCCCCCCCACACACACCTTTACCGGCCCTGGGAATAATAATAATAATAATTTATTATTTGTACCCCGCCCATCTGACCGGGTCCCCCCAGCCACTCTGGGCGGCCATACTAGAGGGGAGACATGCAACAGCCCTGGGGAGAACAATTCACAGAATGGTGGAGTTGGAAGGTACCCCAAGAATCATCTAATCCAAACTCTGACAGTGCAGGAATCATAGCTAAAAAGTCCCTGGCAGATGGCCACCCAGCCTCTGCTTAAAACCCTCCAAGGAAGGAGAGTCCACCACCTCCCATTTGCGCCCCTCTGAGGGCGGGACCTGCTCCAAGGACCCCTAATTCTGAGGTGCCCCTTCCCTCTCTCTGGTTGGCACATGTTCATTTGGGGTTTAGCCACACTTAGCTTTCCAGAGCTCTCCGCCGAAACCTGCTCTTTAAAGCTCAATTGGAGCAAATGTCCATCTGCAGAAAACACAAATGGACGTTTGCTCTGATTCAGCTGCAAAGAGCAGGTTTTCCTGGGGAAGGCTGGTGGGAGGGAGAACAAAACACACACACACACACACACACACACACACACACACACAGACCGCCCATGAAGCGTTAAGAGTGGGCCTGTGCCTGGAAAGAGGGGGACAAAAGTTGGTGCGTTGTGAAAGAGGGAGAAAAACATTTCTCGATCCACTTCCTCACGCCAGGCACAATTTTATGAATTATTCTCACAGTGGCCGAACAGAAGTCTCTCTTGGGAAGCCCCCAAGCAGTAATTCGTGAGCACAACAGCAGCAGCAGCAGCCGCTCTTCCTCCTGTGGTTCCCAGCAATTGGCATTCAGAGGTGGGCACAGCCAGCTGTTATGCCTAGTAGCCACCCTTTGTGGTTTCTCTAATTTTGATGCTCTCCAAGTCGGTGGCCGTCACTGTGTCCTGCAGCAGTGAGTTCCACAGGTTAACTGTGCTGCCTTATGCCACAGACAAACCAGGTCAGCCAGAGAGCACAAATTATTGTTGTTGTTTTGAAGGGTGCCATTTAATCCAGCCTGCCATTCTGGAGACTTGCACCCTGCTGGAGTGCCTGGCGACTCTGCAGGCAAGGCTGTTGTATGTGTGGGGGGGGGGGAGTGCCTGGCACAGCAGAGCCTGCCAGACTGGCCCCGTTCCGGAGTGTCAGAAACTGGAACACAATAATGAGCCCATGTGGTTCAGGGAAGGTTGAGATGAAAAGACCCGCTGACAGGCCTTGCAAACTGACACCCTGAGAACAGCTCCAGGCCTGAGGTCATTCTCGGCAGCACCAGGTAAGGGGGCGGTGAGAGGGGGGGGAGACGCCTCCTTGGGCCTCCTTTCATCCTTCACACTTGGCACTTTGTCTGCGCCTTGAGAGCCAGGAGTTGGTCACAGGAGAGGGGCTCCCAGGGTGGGGGGAAGGCGTTGGAGCCGGCTGCTTGGCCCCAGGAAAGGGACTTTCCTCTCCAGGGCAGGGGAAAGCGGTTCTCTCTCAACTCCACTAAGAGGAGCCGCCTGGATGAGGCCAAAGGGGCCTGGCACCCTGTTCTCACTGGAGCCAATCAGCTGGGGCCATTTTGCGAAACCCGCAGGCAGGATTCGAGCGCAAACACAGCACTCTCCCCTCCTGCAGTTTCCAGCAACAGATACTATTCAGAAGCACTGCTCAGTTGGCGAGAGCATGGTGCTGAGAACCCCAAGGTTGCAGGTTCGGTCCCTGTATGGGGCGGCTGCATATTCCTGCATTGCAGCGGGTTGGACTAGATGATCCTCAGGGTCCCTTCCAACTCGGCAATTCTAGGATTCTGGTGGCCCCCGAAAGCCCCCTCCTCCATGAACTTGCCTCCTCCTCCTCTTTTAAAGCCATCCTTGTTGGCCGGCCACTGCAAGAACAGGATGCTGAGCCAGGTGGGCCTTTGGCCTGATCCTGCAGCCTCTCCTCCCATCTTGGGGTTCTTGTTGCTCAATGCAAAGGGGGGTTCCAGAAGACACCCCAGCTTGCCTTCTATCCCTGTGCCATTGAGAGCGTGCTCACTTCTGGCTTATGTGTGTGGTACGGAAGCTGTACTACCCAGGACAGGATGGGGTTGTGCAGAGTTGTTAAGGCAGCAGAGAGCATTGTTGGCTGCTCGCTCTCCACCTTAGAGCAGATTTATGCCATGAGGTGCCACAGAAAGGCACTGGACATAGTGAAAGATCCATCGCATCCTGGTCACCGTCTCTTTGAACTTCTGCCATCGGGACGGAGATACAGGACGATGACAACAAGAACAAGCCGTCTTAGAAACAGCTTCTTCTCCAGAGCGATCGCAGCCTTGAATGGGAAGCCTGGACTTTGAAGTCATCTAATCTTACCTGTTATGTTTTATCATTGTATGGTTTTAATCAGTGTGTATGGTTTTAATCAGTGTTTTTGTAGTTGTTTTGTCTTTGTGTGGAGTGCCCTATCTGGGTGGATGGAGCAGCCAAGTAATTTCGTTGTCCCCGAAGGGGACAATGACAATAAAATATATTCTATTCTATTCTATTCTTTGTCTATGCAACACTTGGGAGCTCCCAGTGGGACTGAAAACGGAAGTGGCCCCATCACAAACCCACACACACACGCACACACACAGCCCCAGAGTGGTCAGGAATGCAATTCCGGCAGAAAGGAGGCTGACGCTGCTGGAGAGGGGGGGGGGAGGGGGGGGGAGACAAAATGACCCTGGGAATCCGTTTTTCCTCCAGGAAGGAAGGGCTAATCCTGTTTGGCTCAGAGGCCACCATGTCTGTCAGGAGTCTAAGTGCTGGCCCTCCTGGCTGAGCCCCAGCCGCCCATTCTTAAGTCTCCTGGGAAACATGGATGATGATGGAGCAAGGAGGAGGAGGAGGAGGAGGAGAGAGAGAGAGAGAGAGAGAGAGAGAGAGAGACGCCTGCAAAGGAAGAAGCCCCTTCTCTCCCCTTCCCTCTCTACATTAAAAAGAAGCAGCAGTGCCATCTCTGCATCTCGTATTCTGAGGGGAGGGGACTGCCGTGCCCAACCAAGGCATTTTATTGCTTGGGAGGGACCCCAAGGGTCATCCAGTCCAACCCCGTCCAAATCCAGTCCAAATCTCGGCTAAAGCATCCATGGCGGATGATACATCCCTTGCACCCTGGCAGACCCTAAAGATGGGTCTCACTGCACCCATCAGGCACCCATTCCTGCCTCCGCCTGAAGCCCACCCTGGGGCCCCCTCCATGAGCCAGGATGCTTCCCTCCCCACGGGGCTGTGTCTGTGATGGACTGGGGAGGGGAGGTTCCCAGGGAGGGCGTTTACAGTGTAGGGGCCGCATTCTCCTCTGGGCGACCTTTTTGGGGTCCTGTGCCAGTGGGGGGTGGGCCAGAGGCAGAATTGGGGGAGATGAGCAGGCTCCTTTGATGCCAAACTCCTTCTCTCTCCTCCTCCTCCACCAGCAGGAAGCGAGGGACTCTCAGAGTTCAAGGGGGCTTCCCAGCCAGGATGGTGCGGCTCGTCAGGGCTAGTGGGGGAGGGGTGCTGGGTGGCAAGGGCAGGTGTAGCTGGAGAGGCTCCCAAGGGCCAGGCAGAGAGGCATGGAGGGCCGCATTCAGCTCCTGCACCTGGGGTTCTCAACTCCTGGCCTAAGGCAAGAGGCCATCCCCTGAAATCATTCCCTCCAGGTGTTTGGACATCCTAAACAGCTGGAGGGCACAAGGTTGGGGAAGGCTGGTTGAAAGCCCCTCCCTTATACAGAATCAAAGTTAAATTTTGGGGAGAAAGACAGCCGACGGTGCCGGGCTCCCCTTCCTTAGTGGTTTTTAAAGATATCACTGTCAGGGATACTTTACCTGTGAGTCCTGCATTGCAGCGGGGGGGGGGGTTGTCTGAAGGACCTTAGGGGGTCCCTTCCAACTCTATAATTATTTGATTCTGTGATTTTAAGAGCTACCTTTTGGCATTGCCTAGTAACTATAGCCATACAATTAACAAAAGCCACACCTGCCTTTCTCAAAAAAATAAAATAAAAATCAAAGGATTGTGCTTTGGGTAAGCACTCTTAATACATCAGAACATTTAATTGGCAAGGAGGAGGCATCATGCTCACAAGCAAAGGTGCTTAACCCTGTGCTGCCTGCATGAGGAGCTGAGGAAGCCTCAAGGCTGGGGAGACTTTTGTCCCCATTCTCTCCTCTGGGGCTGGAACTGAGCCCAAGAGACGTGCTTGCCTGGCTTGTGTGAGCCGCGCCAGGGAGGAGGCCGCAGGTGAGGGGTTCCTCTTCCCCACCCCCACAGCTCCCCTCTTGCACCTTCATCCCCCTCAGCCTCCTTCCCTGGAGTTTTTATCCCCGCACAAATATTTGCGCTGTGCGAGTTCCTCCTCGGGACTCTTGATGCTCTTGTTCAAACCCAGACAGACCACATCAAACGCTCTCCGTGCTCCTTGCTCCGTCTTGGGTTAATCATTAATGCAGAGAACAGGAGCAGGTCAGGGAGCCGTTCCCCTGCGGCGGTGGCCCCGACCCTGGTCTGTTTGCCCACGACAGATCAGGAGCTCTGCCCCAAAGAGTCTCCTGTTGGGGGTGGGGAATGTGCAACGGCTGTAAGAAGCTGGGGTGAAAGCCCACGGCTGGCTGCAAGGGCCATAGGGGCTGAGGAAGCTGCCTTGGGCAGAGTCAAGCCCTTGGCCCATCTAGTGCATATTGCCTGCTCTGACTGGCAGAAGTGGCTCTCCAAGGTCTCAGGCAGGGAGTCTTCTACCAGTCCTGTCCAGAGATTTCCCTGAGCTGCGGCCTTTCCTCATCAAGCTGGCCCCAAATTGACCGATGAGCAACCCAGAGCAGGGGGCTCACAGGTTCTTTCCTCCATCAAACGGTGCAATGAGCCCCTGGACCTCTTTGCCTTCCAGATGCAGCTTTCTGCTCTTCGATAGGCATGAGCCTGGACCTTCTTCTCCCTGTGTTACTGGAGGATGAAGGAAAAGAACCTCATGAAAAGACTGACATTGGCTCCCACTACGTTTCCGAGCACAATTCAAAGTGTTGGTGCTGACCTTTAAAGCCTTAAAAGGCCTCGGTCCTGTATATCTGAAGGAGCGTCTCCACCCCCATCATTCTGCCTGGACGCTGAGGTCCAGCGCCAACGGCCTTCTGGCGGTTCCCTCGCTGCGAGAAGTGAGGTTACAGGGAACCAGGCAGAGGGCCTTCTCGGTAGTGGCACCCACCCTGTGGAACGCCCTCCCACCAGGTGTCAAAGAGAAAAACAACTACCAGACTTTTAGAAGACATCTGAAGGCAGCCCTGTTTAGGGAAGCTTTTAATGTTTAATACATTATTGTATTTTAATGTTCTGTTGGAAGCCGCCCAGAGTGGCTGGGGAAACCCTGCCAGATGGGCGGGGGTATAAATAATAAATTATTATTATTATTTATTATTATTATTATTATATTTGGGGCAGAAGAAAACACAATGGTTATATTCTTATTGTGTTTGTGTGTGTAATATCATGAATATTTATGGATTTAGGATCATTACAGATCATGGGTGACAAGTAAATGTACATTATGGACATTTTAAAACAATTGAGAGCATGCATATTGCTTTGATGGATCAAACCACGGCCCTGCAATCCAATATTCTATTTTCCCCTTAAAAAGGGTGTTCAACTGATCATAGCTTGAGAAGGGGAAGGATCTTGGCTCAGTCGCTGAGCACGTTTTTGCATGCAGACAGCGTCAGGTTCAGTCCCTGGGTAGAGCTGGGAATGCCTGCAGTCTGGAACCTTGGGCAGGTGCTGCCAGTTGGTGAGGACATTACTCAGCTAGATGTAGCAAAGGGTTTGACTCGGTAAAGGACAAATATTGATGGATTTAGGACCATTACAAGTATTAAAAAAATATGCAAAGGCACTCCAAACCTCAAAATTCAAAGTTTTGCATTCAGTTTTCAAAAATGTGGCCAGGTGTTGAATCATACAGAATTGCATTCTCCTATTTCTCCTGCTCACCTTCATTGTTTCTCTGGCACTTTTAAGAGCGTAGGAAGAGCCTCTGCTGGGTGAGGCCCATGGCCCATCTAGCCCAGCACCCTGTTCTTAGAGCAGCTGACCAGATGCCTTAAAAGGAAGTCTGCAAGCAGGATTGGAACACAAGAGCAACTCTCCCCTGCTGGGGTTTCCAGCAACTGGCATTCAGAAGCATCGCTGCCTCCGACTGCAGAGGCAGAGAAGGGACATCCATGGTGGACTTGTCATTGGAGGTTTTTCAACGGAGGCTGGATAGCGGCCTGTCATCTGACAGCTGTGCTTTCAACTCAACAGTTCTCTGTTTCTGTGCTGCTGTGGCTTCGGATAGTGTTGAGTTGATTCGATATTTGTATCCCACTTTCCCAGCAACAAATGCCGAGCTCAAAGCAGCTCAGAATAACCACAACAGCATTAAAATACACCAAACACTGCAGTCGCTATAATATCAAACACAACAGCTTAGAAAGCGAACAATGACAGCAAATTCACCAAAACAATTAATACTAGTCAAAAAAAGTCATTGTAACTCATAGCGTTACTTCCCTGCTGCAGCCTCCTTCCCTTGGGAAAAGAATCCCTGGAGATGATCTAGGGTTCATTTCGCCACTGAAATCCGGCCCCCAAAGCAGCCCCCCGTTTTGCCCAGCGAAGCCGGAGAGGCTCTTTCCCGGCAGGGCGGTTTGTGCCAGGCGCGCGGAGGTGGTGCCAAGGAAGTGCCGTGACTTTGGCTCCGGAGCACCTGAAGCCTGACTTATTAACTGGATGAAAAGAGGCTGAGGGCTTTGATGGCCCCGGAATTGCCTGGGATTGCAGCGCTTGCCTTGTTCCCACGTACTTTCCTCTCCAAAAGGCTTTGTCTTGGCACTCTGTGCTGTTGTGGGGCTTGGCTTTAACAGCCTCCAATAAAGATAGTGGCCAGAGAGAGAGAGAGAGAGAGAGAGAGAGAGAGAGAGAGAGAGAGAGAGAGAGAGAGAGAGAGAGGTTGCGGGACAGCGAAGGAGAAGCAGCTGGCTGGGCAAAGGGATTCCTGCAGCTCAGGGCAAACAGGGCTTTTTTGAGGTGGGGGTGGGGGTTCTTTTTAATATATATATAATTTTTATTAAATTTCTGTTTTACAATTTAGAACACTCATTTAAACATCCTTAAGATAAAAATGACCACCGTCCAGGGATCCTTTACCTTTACCTTTTGGTTCCTTCAACTCATTCCCAGTACCCCTCACCCTATAAAAAGCATTATTCAGAAGAACAGTTTGCACGACCCAACAAAATAGCACTATGAATTGCACATTTATTCAGAATGAAATCAAAACTGTTTAGTTCACTTAATTCAATAACACCGATGAGCTTGATCTGGAGACAGCCGGTTTTCAAACGCTGGTAGTCCTTTACGCCTTTGGTGCCCCCCCCCTGCCACCCCCTTGCCTCTTAGCAGCCCCTAGGGAATCCTACTGCCCACTTCCGGAAGCACTGATTTAGTTTATCATCATATTTATCTCACTGGGCGGGGGGGGGGGGCAGGCATACAGCTGTAACCCCACTATCATACAAAGGGGTGACTCCAGGAAACAGACGGGTCTGCCCAGCTCAGCAATGCTTAGGCCTTTCTGGAGGCTGGTTCTGGCACACAAACACTCTCTGCACATGTTCAGGGGCTATTCTACATCACAGACCTGATTGCTGTGAATCCAAAGAAGGTAAAGAGGAAGCAGTGGGTGCAGAAGGACCCACAGGATTCACTGGAGGTCGTCCCCCCCCAAAAGAGATGGATGACCAATTGCCAGGGTTTCTTTCCTACATTGCAGGAGGTTGGACTAGATGACCCTTGGGGTCCCTTCCAACTCTAGACTTCTGCAATTCTCTGATTCTGCCTGTTGATGAAAAGGGCTTAACCAAGAAACCCTTTCCCAAGGATACAAGGGAAGAAAAACAAAACCCTCCTGGCCTCTTGACTCCCTCGGGCTTAAAGGAAGAACAGTCGCTCTCTTTAGGCAGCCGTGCAAAAGCATGTTCACTCTTGAATGGAGAATGATTTTAAGTAAGTGGGAGGTGGGGCTGAGGTGGAGGAAGGAGGATGAGGCAGCAGGAAGAATTCAGCCTGGGACTGGATCTGTTCTTAGAAGTGTGGGATGTGACTGGCCAGCCGGTCTCTGCCCTGAAAACTTTTTTAAAAAAAAATATTTTTATTGGTTTTTTCACAATTTTATACATTTTAACTTAACCATTTCAAACATTAAAATAAAAGGTTCTTTTGAACCTTCGGACCTCCTTCCCTCCCTCCATGGGTTCCATATTTAAGATTAAATTTACTGCATCTTTTACTATTGTCCATCTCTTATATATCCATAATTACCATAATTAGTTCCACATTATAAGTGTCTTTACATCCCTGCCAAAGATTTTTAACTGTTTCCAGTGGTCTTTTAAATAAATTACAAATTTACTCCAGTCTTTAGAAAATACTTGATCTTCCTGGTTTCGGATCTTCCCCGTCAGTTTCGCCATCCCTGCATCCTCCATCAGTTTCATCTGCCATTCTTCTTTAGTTGGTACTTCTCCTTCCTTCCATCTCTGGGCTAGTAGCATTCTCGCTGCCTTCGTTGCATACATATCTCTTGATATCTCTTCACCGATTTTGTCCTGAAAACGTTTTGCTCTGATCACTGAGGACTAGCAGCTGCCAAGGGTTGCTCAGCCGTGTGAAAGGGCACTCTGTACACACTCAGGGTGCTGTTTTCTTTGTGTTGCGAGGCTGAGCCACAGTCTCCAAAACAGCTCCTGGGGGGGCGGTCCCTTCTTTTGGAAGGCTGGCCAGACAGAAGACCTTAAGAACAGAAGGAGAAGCCCTGAAGCAGCAGCCCAGCATCCCCTACTCTCAGTGGCCCAAAATTGACATTTAGTAAATCAAATGGATCATTCTACAATGCTCCGCACCCGTTGCATTTCCAGAGGGATGCTGTTCCACAGAGCAGCAGCAGCAGCAGTTTGTTTATAAACAGCTGGGATTCCTGCCTTGCAGGGGGTTGGGCTAGATGATCCTTGGGGTCCCTTCCAACACCGCAATGCTATCTACAGTAATAAAGTGCAAGTGTCTCTGCGTCCAGTCCCTGTGTCCGTCCCTGTGTCCTACTGCGCATGTGCCCCACAGACACAGGGATTGGAGCGCAGAGACTTCGGGCGGCCGGGATGTTGAAGCGGCGGGTGCGCGCTTGCGTGGACTTACTTCTAAGCGGCAGCGGCCGTTACAAGTGGCGGCTGAGTTGGCCTGCCGGGGCCTGGCTGGTGCCAGTGCCGCTGCCGCCGCGATGTGCCTCCTGCGCTGCCTGCTGAAGGGCCATTCGGCGCTGGCCGGGGCGCCCAAGTACATCGAGCACTTCAGCAAGTTCTCGCCGTCCCCGCTTTCCATGATGTTCTAGCGCCCGTTAATTTAACGGGCTTAAAGTCTACTAGTGATTCTATAATAAGGTAATCGTCCCTGTGTGTATTTTCCTGCCTTTTATTTTCTTCTGCACCGCTTACCTTTCTGCCCCGCTCCCAGTCCCAAGTATAATACCTGAAACTCAGGGTCGCTCTTCCGACGGAGGAGGCTGCAGCAGCTGACTGCTGATGCCATGACCAATCTGTCAGTCTTGCTGTTGTTTTCGAGTGGCGGGTGGCAGGCGATTCCTGCCGGCTCAGAGGCCTTCCCTGTGAAACCCAGATGGATTTTCCACTGGGCTTGCCTTCTCCAGCACCACATCCACCCTTAAGCTTCTTGCAACCACCCAGGCGGCCTTTTATCTGCTTCTCCATCTCGGAGCAGTTACCTTACGCCCTCCAGAAGCAAATAAAGCAATCAGGGTCCTTGTGACAGATCTGTGCCTCTCCACCCTGGAGACTTGGCAGAGTCATCTGGCTCTCCAAGAAGAGAACTTGGCAGGCTCTGCAAGCTGCCTGGGGGGGGGGGGCTTCTCCAAGAAAGGGGGGCTTCCAGGCCGTGATCAGCTAATGACCCTGGCAGCCCTTGGCATGGGGTTACCTGCAGGAGCAAGAGACCAGGGACCCCCATTCCCTCTTCCCTGTCCCCAGGCACCTACCTAAGGTGGGAAGCTGACTGGGGAGACCCTGGAGACCTTTTGTGAGGTGAGGGACAACTGGGGTTTCTGGACGCAGGTTCTGGAGTATGTGGTTCATGAGAACCTGCTGCTGCTGTTTAATTATTGTGCCTTTATAGCCTTTTCTTTAAAAAGTTCATATATGGCATATGGTTCTGCTCCTCCCCATTCTGTCCCCACAACAACCCTTCGAGGTAGGTTAGGCTGAGAGGCCTGTTGTTTTTGTCCATGTATAGTGAAAGCTATGGTTTTCCCAGTAGTGATGTATGGAAGTAAGAGCTGGACCATAAAGAAGGCTGATCGCTGAAGAATTGATGCTTTTGAATTATGGTGCTGGAGGAGACTCTTGAGAGTCCCATGGACTGCAAGAAGATCAAACCTCTCCATTCTGAAGGAAATCAGCCCTGAGTGGTTACTGGAAGGACAGATCCTGAAGCTGAGGCTCCAATACTTTGGCCACCTCATGAGAAGAGAAGACCCTAACCCTGGAAAAGACCCTGATGTTGGGAAAGATGGAGGGCACAAGGAGAAGGGGACGACAGAGGACGAGATGGTGGGACAGTGTTCTCGAAGCTACCAACATGAGTTTGACCAAACTGCGGGAGGCAGGGGAAGACAGGAGTGCCTGGCGTGCTCTGGTCCAGGGGGTCATGAAGAGGCGGACATGACTAAACAACTAAACAACAACAACAGGCCGAGAGTGGGGATTCTGAGTGGGGATTCGAACCCTGGTCTCTCCCTGCACTCTAACCGCTATGCCACATGGCAGCAACAAGGCTCAGCCTGGGAATAAGTTTGCATAAAGAGGAAAGCAAACCTCTCTGCCCCCACTTCCACATCACTCCAGGCCCTTGCCAGGCACCTCCTCAGGAGTCGGTTCCCTGCAAATGCTCAAAATCTAGGAAATGGGGAGGGGTCTTCAAATTTTCCCAGTGATGACTTCTGGGTATTTTAAAGGGATAACCTTTAAAACCCTCCGGAGGTTGTAGGCTCTCCTTCCTTGGAGATCTCTGCCAGGGGTCAGCAAACTTTTTCAGCAGGGGGCAGGCCAGTCCACTGTCCCTCCGACCTTGTGGGGGGCCGGACTATATTTTGGAGAAAAAAATATGAACGAATTCCTATTGAAATAAGAAAAATCACAAATAACCCAGAGATGCATTTTCAATAAAAGGACACATTCTACTCATGTAAAAGCATGCTGATTTCCGGACTGTCCGCAGGCTGGATTTAGAAGGTGATTGGGCCGGATCCAGCCCCCAGGGAGCACCCCATTCAAAAACCAGCTGGGGAAAAGACGGGGAGAGCCATTGAACAAAGCCAAAAGGAGCAGCTCCCCCCCCCCCCGCCAGGTTCCCACTTTGGCTGCCTCTGTGTGTGTGTGTGTGTGTGTGTGTGTGTGTGTGTGTGTGTGTGTGTTGCGTCTCAGGAGGTGTGGGGATGGGAACGCTCTGGCGGTGGGAGCTCTGCAAACATGTCTCTTCTTTCCTGGACTTTATTTTTCTCACGGTCTATGAAAAGGCGAGATCAGGTGATATGTGTGGGACTGGCCCCAGCCAGGTGCAGATCAGGTGGGGAAGGAGGAGGAAGCGGGTGGTGGACTTGTGCCGCTGCTGCTGCTGCCTCTGCTGTGCGCACTTGCAGCAAAGGAGAGAGAGAGAGAGAGAGAGAGAGAGAGAGAGAGAGAGAGAGAGAGAGAGAGAGAGAGAGAGAGAGAGAGAGAGAGAGAGAGCGCTTTTGATGAGAGCAGCCCAGTCCTTGGCAGGCGAGTGAGTCAGCCTAAAGCCGGCAGAGCAGACTGTGGGAATCCAAGTGTGAGAAAGTCAGTCAAGCGAAGGGGGGGGGGGGGAGGGAAAGAAGGGAAAGAAGGGGGGGTGAGACACCTCCTAGGCCTCCGGCAAAATACTCCACTTCCCCCCCCCCCCGCCTCCCTCCACAAAATGCCAGGGCTGGAGCCAGGTAGCAGGCAGAGCAGAGAGCGGCTGGCAAGGCCCAGCCAGGAGCCTCTTCCTACCCTTCCAAGGACGAGGCAGGCTTGGCCCCTGCAGCTTTGAAGGGCCACCTTTGCAGCTGCAAAGCAGAGGAGCCGCCCCGATGGCGAGGGGGAAACACTTGCCTCAGCCCAGCCCCTAACAGGACCCCCAAGGCTCCTGCTTCAGCCCCTACCTGGCTGGGAGCCCAGGGAGGCGAACCAGAGCGCCACAGGCAGGCTCTGGGTGGCAGCTGGCCAGAGAGGACGTGCCATGCCTGTTCCCAAGGAACAGAAGAGCCTGCCAGATCCTGGGCCAGTCCATCTCCCTCAGTGCAGCCAACACTGGTTGGCAGCAACAGCTCTGCAGGTTTCAGCCCTGCCTGGAGTTGCTGCCAGGGAATAGCTGCCAGGATCCCTGCATTGCAGGGGGTTGGGATAGATGACCGCTTGGAGTCCCTTCCTCCTCTCTGATTATATGATTGAACCTGCAGCCTTTGGCTCCTGAGTTAGGGCCCTTTCCCAGTCAGCTTCTGGGCAGAGGAGTGTGGTGGAGTCTCCTTCTTTGGAGGTCTTTAAGCAGAGGCTTGACAGCCATCTGTCAAGAATGCTTTGATGGTGTTTCTGCTTGGCAGGGGGTTGGACTGGATGGCCCTTGTGGTCTCTTCCAACTCTAGGATTCTATGATTCTGAGAGTTCAAAGGCCTGGTCTCTAAACGTCAGGGGAAGCCCTTCTCCAGGGGCACACACACCCCCAGCCCATGGTCAGGCAGAAGTTTGTCACGGAAGGCCCCACCAAATATAAGACTCCTGGCCCTGTTCAGCAGCTGCTCAAAACCTTTAGAATATCCGGACCCTTCAGCTGAATTGGAGGGTTGTTGTGATGTTTTAATGATATTGCTAAACACCTCAAGATCCTGCCGGCTTTTCTCATTGACTGTGTGGGTGCCAGGCCCCCACGGCCCCCTGGAGTTGGCTTCTGTGACAGGGAATGAATATGAAAGAAAGCAATTTATGTCTCTGAATGGAGCCATCATGACTGAGCAGTGAGAGTGGCCTCTTGCAGCCAAAGATGCATAGCTTAAAAGCAAAGGACTCTCTCTCTCTCTCTCTCTCTCTCTCTGTGTGTGTGTGTGTGTGTAAAAAGGCTGTGGAGATGCTCCTTGCATCAATGCTGCTGTGCTGTGCTGTAATGAGGCAGCCAAGGGGCCCCCACTGTCTCTCTCCCCACCCAAATTCTCATGACTGTCAAGCCAATTTCATGGGAAGGAAGCAACAGGATTACCCCCGGCAACTTGTAGGTGAGATTCCAAAGCTCCCTTCGGCTTCTACCATCAGGCAGCGAATCCTGTCCAGGAAAAGCCCCCCCCCCCCCCCCCCCGGCACGCCTGATGTGGGAGGAGGAAGCAGGGAAGCAGGCTCCGGAGACACCCCACCCCCACCCCAATTTCAGGGTGCCTGGGAAACCCTTCCAGAAATGGAGCCAAATTATTATCATCAATGATTATATAATCACAGTATTTATACCCTCTTTTCCCCCTGACAAGGACTCAAGGTGGCTTACAGATAAAAATAAGAACATCTAAAAACACAAGGGGGGGAAACACCACCGGGGAAAGGGCACAGCACCCTTTGAGTGCCCCAGGGCTGCCAGCACTGCCCCCTTTGCCCAGACCTTCATTGTGGCTCTTATTTCAGCTGTCCTGGAGCAAAGGAATTGCATGTCATCTCTGGCCAACAATTACAGGTGAAACTCGAAAAATTAGAATATCGTGGAAAGGGTCATTTCTTTCAGTAATTCAACTTAAAAGGTGAAACTAATATATGAGCTAGACTCATGCCATGCCATGCGAGATATGTCAAGCCTTTATTTGTTATAATTGTGATTATTATGGCGTACAGCTGATGAGAACCCCAAAGTAACAATTTCAACTTTGGGGTTTTATCAGCTGTACGCCATAATCATCACAATTATAACAAACAAAGGCTTGGCATATCTCGCTTTGCATGTCATGAGTCTAGCTCATATATTAAACTCCAGTAGCTAATCAAAACAATTGCTTACATAAATGGACTTTTCCACGATATTCTAATTTTTCGAGTTTCACCTGTATGTTCTAAATGCCCCCAAATCATGGGAGATGCAGCTGTGTGTGTGTGTGTGCGTGTACCTTGTGGGTCTTTTATCCCCTGCAAGAGAAAGCCCTCCCCAGCAAGCCAAAGGGCAGCCCTTTTGCTGGGGGTACCTGCTGGAGCTCTGAAACCTGCCGTCCAAATAAAACCCCTCTCTCAAAGCCTCCCTCTTCAGCAGCCACAGACCCCCTTGAAGAGGAGCTTCCTTCCATGGCTGCCCCCAGCCCAACCTCTTCCCCAGCCCCAGATGCTGAGCTTTCATTTTTAAAAAAGGCCTCTAGTCCTCCCAGAGAACTTTGGAACTCCCTGCCTAGGGAAGCTAGACGGGCTCCCTCCTTGCTGGCAGATGGGAACGGACTGTGTTTTGAGGAAAGGGCTGGCACTGTGGTATTTTTATTGTTGCTATTATCTGTATTTCTAATAGATCTTTTTAATACATTGTTTTAATTCTATTTGTGTTTAATAACTTTTTAATGATTATCTTTTCCATGACGACAACAACAACAACAACAAACAGCAACAACGTTATGAAACAAAACCTGCAGGCAGCCTCTAGGACAGTGATGGCTAACCTTGACACTCCAGATGTTTTGGGACTACAACTCCCATCATCCCTGACCACTGATCCTGTTAGCTGGGGATGATGGGAGTTGTAGTTCCAAAACATCTGGGGTGTCAAGGTTAGCCATCACTGCTCTAGGACGAGGTGGTTTCTGTGACCTGCGCCTGTGTACCTGTCAAGTGCTTCCCAGCTGATGAGTGAAGGGAGGACTGTGATTGATGGCTGAGCTGCTTGGACACCAGACGAGAGGGCTCTGATGGCAGTGCAAACATGCCCCAAAATACTGGGAGGTGGCCTATGATGAGCTCAAAAGCATTCTTAAAATCACATTTTTAAAATCTCCAGATTTTGCCCCCTCCCAACCCCGCAGGGTACAGGGGGCGCTGAGCCAGGCGGGCACCTCGAACATTTTGGGAGAGGGGGACACCTAGATGTGTCCCCTTCCCCGTTAGCCGAACCAGAACGAGGGTCCTCGCCTCGGCCAGGGCCGGGCAGCATTCTTCAGGGGTGGCGATGAGGAGGAGCACCCACCCGCGGCCTGCTCCGAGGCCGCATTCCTGCCCCCGCTCCCCGAAGGCTGGGTTTTCCCAGGCTCTGGGGCGTCGGCAGCAGCTGCTGCGGGCCGCCCGCCCGGCTTCCCTCCCCGACGGCTCCGTCCAAGCCGCGCGCCAAGAAGCGCACACCGCCCGCCGCTCAAGTCCCGGGGGGGGGGGGCAGGAAGAGGAGAGGGCGGCGGCCGCAATAAAACTTCCCGGCACGTGCTGGGCTCGGAGCTGACGCTGGCGAAGGCCCCGCTGCCCTTTACTCGCGAGGAGCGGTCGCTGTGCGTTTCTCTCCTCGCCGTCGGGATCCCCGCCCCGAAGAGGCGGCTGCGCTCCGGCTCGACGGCACCGTCGAGAGGTGCAGGGACGGGCAGGTGCACCTCCTCCCCAACCCCCACCCTGCATCCTGCGTTGGGGACGAGGTCGGGGAAAGCCTCGCCGCCCCACCTTCACACCAGCTAAGGGGGTTCCTCCCCCCACCCGCCAGCGACCCTCTCTCCGGCCCTGTCGGTGGGCGGCCGGGGGTCCTTAGCAGACCCCCATTTCACTGCCGCACAGGGTGTTCTCGGGGAATGCTCCTGCCGCCGGAGAGCGAGCCCCCGAGGCCGGGCTGCGAGGCGGAGCCCCAAGCCCGTCCAGTGTCCGGGCGCGCGGCGCCGCGAGGGTTAAAGCAAAGCGAGCGGCTCGTGATTGACAGGGCGGCCCCTGGTGCCCGGGGTGGCGGTGGCGGGGGGGGGGTGTCCGGGCGTGCGCCATTGGCCGCCGGGCGTTGCGCCTGGCGGCCAATGGGTGCGCGCCGTCCACGAGCGGGGCCGCGTGCCTCCGGCTCCCATTGGCTGAAAGTCACTGTGGGAAAGAAAGTTTGGGAAGTTTCACACGAGCCGTTCGCGTGCAGCGCAGCCTATAAATAGGCGCCGCCGGGCGGGGAGGCGGCCGGGATTGCGCCGCGCGGGGAGGCAGCAGCAGCAGCAGCGCCCGCCCGACGAGACGGAGAGCGCGCGCCAGGCAGCCGCCTGCAGGAGCAGGAACAGCAAGAGCCGCCGCCCGTGACCCGCCCTGCCCGCCCCGTCCCTCCGGGCTGCTCCACGGTGCGCGTCCCGGTTGCCAAGGCGGCTTGGGAAGCAGACGCCGCCGCCACCGGCTCCTTTTTGGACTCGCCACCACCCGGAGAGCTGCTCGCCTGGCGCTCTCGACGGCGCCCTCGACGGCCGCTGCCGCCTCTTCCCGCGACTCGAGAGGTTCGAGGCGGCGGCGGCGGCGGCGGCTTGCCCCGCCGGGCCTCTCCGGGGGCCAGGATGCCCGCCGACCTGATGGAGAAGAGTTCCTCGTCGCCCGTGGCCGCCACCCCGGCCAGCATCCACGCCACGCCCGACAAGCCCCGCACGGCCTCGGACCACCGGAAGGTAACAGCCGGCGGCGCGGGCGGGCGGGGGGCGTCGGGGGGCCGCTCTTCTCCCCTCCCCTCCCCGTCTCTCTCCTTCCCTCCTTCCTGAGGGTCTGACGGGCGCTTGTCTCTTGCAGTCGTCCAAGCCCATCATGGAGAAGCGGCGGCGCGCGCGGATCAACGAGAGCCTCGGGCAGCTCAAGACGCTCATTCTGGACGCGCTCAAGAAGGACGTAAGTGGCCCCGGAGAACCACGCATAGATCGGGAGGCGGGTCGGGGGGCATCGGCCTTCGCGGGAAAGGGTCTTGGAGCGCGGGCTCCCGAAGGCTGTGGCGGGGCAGGAAAGGCCAGGCGACCCCATTGAAGGAGCCGGCCATTCTGGAGGCAGAACGCCGCCCTCCCCGCCCGGGAAGGCTGCAGGACGTCATTCTCACAACAACCCTGTGAGGTGTGCCCTTCCCCCGCTTCAAAAAGCCAGGAGCCCCGTGGCCTTCCAGTGTCCAGAATCTTCCCATGTCCTTATTGCTATTTATTATTATTATTATTATTATTATTATTATTATTTATTTATTTTATTATTTATTATTGAATAGCAATCAATTAATTAAACGTTCTTTGTAAATTTATTAAGTACTATATATTAACACCCAGCCGATAAATCCCACCCTCACGATTAGTGGGGGTAACCTTGTGGACTTGATTGGGGGTGACCTGCTGCCAGCCCCCTTTTTCTGTGCCAGGGAAAATGCCGATCAGCGTCTGCTGCCCTTCTGGGACCTGGGGGTCTTCCTTCACTTTCCAGCTGAGATGCATCCCTCTTTCCCTCCTTTGCGCCCCCCCCCCAGCGTGTCGCCCCCTGGTGCTCACTCTTTCCCCCCCCCCCCCTTTTGCCTTGCAGAGCTCCCGGCACTCGAAGCTGGAGAAAGCGGACATATTAGAGATGACCGTGAAGCATTTGAGAAACCTGCAGCGAGCGCAGATGACGGGTGAGTGGCTGGCCGGGCTGTGTGCGCGCGAGAGCGCGTGTCCCCCTCCCTACCCCCCTTCCTCCCCCCTCTCCCTCCCTCCCTCCCTCCCTCTCCAGAGGTGATTTCTTCCAGACTTCCGCCTGCGGTTTTGAATGCCATTCAAGCTGTGTTTTACTGACTTGGCGAAGGCGGCCTTTCCCACGGTCTGGGTCTTATTTATAGCCACAACTCCAAGTTGTTACTGTTCCGGAAAAGAGGTGGGGAGAGAGAAGGGAGAGGGTGGCAGCTTGCAGGCAGAGGAAATGGGGACGGGATAATGAGAAGCAAAAGGGACACATCCTGCTGCTCCTGCTGTAGAAGTCAAGAGCCGCCCCCCCCTTCTCCTTCCTAAGGCTTCTCTTTGTTTAAAGCTGTGTGCAACCTTGGCAGGCAGCCTATGAACGGAGGGTGTTTCTCCACTGCAGAGATCTATGCCCTTGAATCATAGAATTTGAAGGGACCCCAAGCATCATCTAGACCAACCCCCTGCATCCCTGACCGGTGGCCACCTGGGAGTTTGTGTGTGTGTGGTATCACTGTTCAGCCCCTGCCACACTTTTTCTTGGCTGTGTCTCCTTCCCAAGGCAGAATGCTCTGGCCTCTGTGTGCCTCTACCTTTCTGACTGCTGCCTCTTTCCTTCCCTTCTCCTTCCAGCTGCGCTGAATACAGACCCCACCGTGCTGGGTAAATACCGGGCCGGATTCAACGAGTGCATGAACGAGGTGACCCGCTTCCTCTCCACCTGCGAGGGGGTGAACGCTGAGGTGCGAACCCGGCTGCTCGGACACCTGGCCAGTTGCATGAGCCAGATCAACGCCATGAACTATCCCGCCCCTCAGCCGTCCTCCGCTGTACTGCCACCGCCACCCCCTGGGGGCCAGCACGGCCCCTCTTTCGGGCAGCCCCTGGTGCAGATCCCAGCTGGCGCGGTGCCCCCTGCTGCCAGCGTCGTGCCTTGCAAGCTGGGCAACCCGGCCGGGGAAAGCGCCAAGGTGTACGGAGGCTTCCAGCTGGTGCCAGCCTCCGACGGGCAGTTCGCCTTCCTCATCCCCAGCACGGCCTTTGGGCCCCCGCACAGCAACGCCGTCATCCCCCTCTACGCTGACGGGGGCATGGGGTCAGGGTTGCCCCCCGCTGCCTCCGTCTCTCCCGCGTCTGGCGCCCCATCGCTTTCGGCAGATTCGGTGTGGAGGCCTTGGTGAAAGCAGGCGAGGGGGCTGGAGGCCTGCGCCCCCCTTCGGCCTCTGGACTTTGGGCCAGGACTTGGAGTGCCCCCACCCCTGTGGCCAGGGCTCTGGGTTCTCTTCCTCCAAGGGAGCCAGGGACCTCCTGGCTCTCTGGCTGTAAATAGCTGTCGACTGTTCGTATTGGATTGTGCCTTCATTTGTACCGTAGCAAATGCTCTCCTCTCCCTTTTCTTTTCCGTGGCTTTTCACGTGACCTGTGCAAGTGTGCTCACGCTTGTGAGAGAGTCCACATTTCCAAGTCCACCTCTTTCCCCCCCCCCTGCGACCCTTTTTGTCTCTGCCCGACTCTTTATTTTCAGTGACACCAAAGACCTGTTTGTTCTTAACAACGAGGGAAGCCTTTCCTTCCTTTTGGAAGTTATTTGATAAAAATAAAAAAGACATTGAGCATTGTGTGTGCTGCAATAGGTTGGTGTGGGTGCTGCTCTCTCCTTTGTGCAGCAGGCGGTGTGGTTGTGGGTGGGGGACAAGGGCAGGAGGCTGAGGGTGCAGAACCCTGAGCTGGGGCTCTCCTGACGGCCATGAGTTCGCCTGGCTGCTCAGAACGGGCCAAATCACATGGCCTGCAAACCTGATAAGCTCCTTGCCAGTTCCCTTTTATCTTCAAAAGTGACCACTGAATTTAATCCACACAGTAGCAAAAAGGAGGCAGGTCGTGATAAGGCCGCCTATCAATGCTATGTGAAAACAGACCTTTTCCTCCCGTTCTGAAGTGTCTTACATATGTACACACACAGATTTCCTCATTCTTCCCATGCAGCACACAAATGGCAGTATAGCCTTCGCTCACTGCTTGGCCCTAAAGGGACTGTGTCCTAGAGGGACTGTGCATCTCTGGTTCCATCTCTGCAGATTTGTGAGTCTCTGCCTGGGATCCTGGGACGCCCTTGTTGCTCTAGAGTGGATGGTGGATTCTAAGGCCTGCGCTCCATTGTATAAGGTGGGGAGGAGCACAGCAAGGCCCCTGAACCAGCCATGGGGAAGTGATGGCCTGCAGCCTGCAGATAAACACCTACTAGGGCCTGGGGTCCGTGGGGTCATGACTAAACGACAACAGGGCCTGGAGTTTGTGAAACCACCAAGACTCTGCCTTTTGCAGCTAGAACTAGGGGCTGTTTTAAGTCTTCAGCAGAAAAGGTCAGGGAGCTGGGTATATTGATTCTTTCCTAAGTAGCTTTGGCAAGTTCCTGGGTGGAAAGGGGAGCCAGCCCTGTCTGGTTGGCAGACACTGGCAAAATGTTGGCTAGACCATGGCACATTTGGTGGGTCCTAGAATTGTAGAGTTGGAAGGGACCCCGAGGGTCATCTGGTCCATCCCTTGCAATGCAGAAATCAAGGTCCACAGCTGGCTGAACATCTGCACCCCAAGCCTGGCATGCCCCTCTGATGATTCTGCACCATGGGGGGCATGGAGCCTCTGTCTTGGACCCTCTGCTGCTGCTGTTCAAATTTGCAGGTGGTACAAAGTTGGGAGGTTTGGCTGACACCCTGGGAGATCAACCCCAGATTGGGGGGGGGGGACCCGATCTTGTCCGGGTTGGAACCTATAACTGAAAGCAGCAAGATTGATTTCAACAGAGCAAGGTGAAAGCCTGCTTTTTTGTTGTTCAGTCGTTCAGTCGTGTCCGACTCTTCGTGACCCCATGGACCAGAGCACGCCAGGCACGCCTATCCTTCACTGCCTCTCGCAGTTTGGCCAAACTCATGTTAGTAGCTTCGAGAACACTGTCCAACCATCTCGTCCTCTGTCGTCCCCTTCTCCTTGTGCCCTCAATCTTTCCCAACATCAGGGTCTTTTCTAGGGAGTCTTCTCTTCTCATGAGGTGGCCAAAGTACTGGAGCCTCAACTTCAGGATCTGTCCTTCCAGTGAGCACTCAGGGCTGATTTCTTTAAGAATGGATAGGTTTGATCTTCTTGCAGTCCATGGGACTCTCAAGAGTCTCCTCCAGCACCATAATTCAAAAGCATCAATTCTTCAGCGATCAGCCTTCTTTATGGTCCAGCTCTCACTTCCGTACATTACTACTGGGAAAACCATAGCCTGCAGCTGACTGCAAAAGATCATAGGAGAAGGGAGGCCTACTTCAACGTAAGGTAATCCTAAAGGTAAAGGGACCCCTGACCATTCGGTCCAGTCCAGGACGACTCTGGGGTTGCCTCGCTCATCTCGCTTTACTGGCCAAGGGAGCTGACGTTTGTCTGCAGACAGTTTTTCCGGGTCATGTGGCCAGCATGACTAAGCCGCTTCTGGCGAACCAGAGCAGAGCACGGAAACGCCGTTTACCTTCCCGCCAGAGCGGTTCCTATTTATCTACTTGCACTTTGACTGCTTTCGAACTGCTAGGTGGGCAGGAGCTGGGACCGAGCAACGGGAGTTATCTGGCATAAAGTTCTTTCTCCAAGGAATGATGGGAACTTGTTTAGGCTGGAGAAGAGAAGGTGAACAGGAGCAGGGACTCTGTACTCCTCCCAATACCTGAGGGACTGGCAGGGGCAGACTGGCTCTCCTTTGCTCTCAGAGAAGGGAAGGGGTGAGGCTAGTGGGCATTGAGAGGGGCAGACTCTCAATGTGAGGAAATAGCAGCTTCTGGCTGAACATCTGAGCTGGGCCTGTGTCTGACCAGGGACAGAGGCTGCCTGCGGAGGTGGTGACCTCCCCTTCCTCATGGATCAGAGGCTTGAGGGACTGCTGTCCAGGATGCTGAGACAGGAGTCCATCAAATCATAGTAATGTAGAGTTGGAAGGGATCCTGAGGGTCATCTAGTCCAACCCCCTGCAATGCAGGAATCGCTCATCCCTGACATCCCACCTCTGCTTAAAAGACAAGGGTTTTTTGAATAAACAGAGATGGAGGTCGCTGGACTGATGCCTTAAGGGAGGTGGGGGAGACAGTGTGGAAACAGGTGGGGGGGAAAGGAAGCTCATCTGCAGGGGATCAGTTCAGACCTCTGCCCCCTCCCGAGGGGCGAGAAGTAGAGGCAGAAAGGGAAACCGGAGGGGTGGCCTGCTGACTTTTTAGACTCTGGCTTCACCCACTGCCCGGGTGTGGCCCGCGACAGGCTAGCTGCGAGGGAATGCGGCCCTTAGCAGCGAAAAGCGTTCCCCTGACTGAGGATCTCTTATGCAGCTGTCAGGCCCCGTTGCAATGCTCCCTTTTCGTGGGGGGGGGGGAAGCAACACACACTGATTTGCCCGGACCAAGAGCAACATTTTCCAGCAGGGGCCGTACCTCTTCCCCCACCCCATTCATCCTCGATACCCCCCCCCCTCCGGGCTACTGTGTGCTTCGCCCCACGGCTCTTGGCCCGCCCCACTTCCATGCAGCTCCGGACCTCCCAGGAAAGCAGGGGCAACCACCCCCACCCTAAGTCGTTTTGCACGCTCCTTTCCTCCGCCCCCGGGCCTGGCCGGGCGGCGATGATTTAACACCCGCCACATCTGGTTTGTGATCAGGCCTGGCGTTTCCTTTGCCCCCCCCCTAATGGATAAAACATGTGGAGAGGGGCGCTTGCCTTCGGAGCAGCAGCGGCGGCAGCAGCCCTCCCCCCTCCCCTTAGTCATGCCCCATTTGCAGGCGAGATGGGGGAGAGCCGGATAAAGGGCAGGCTTACGTTTCAGCACACCCCCCCCCGCGCCCCCGCCCTCCTTAATAACTCAGCCCGTGCTGAGAATTCCTCGCAAATCCCCCCCAACAAAGGCGGCCGAATTCCCGCTGGAGAGACCAGGTGCCTGCCTGCCTTGCGCTCAGGTGTTGAGGAAAGGAATGCGGCGGGGGGGAGAGGGGGGCTCCAGCCCCTGTCAGCACAGGCCCACAGGCCTCCCTCCTTGGAAAGGCCCCAGGCACCCAGGCAAAGGAGCCCCTCCTGTCAAGGGTGCATTTTTGGACAGTTTTGGGCCCCTGTTGCTGGCATCCGCCTGCCGCGAGAGACAATGGAGTCTGCCTCCAAGGGTGAAGCCAAACCGCTGCATTAGCAGCACCCAAGTGGCCACCCAGGGCCGCCAGCCTGGGTCATGTGCATGAAGGTCCTGGGCTGCCCAGTTGCGCCCCTGCATTGGCAGGCATTATGAAGAGGGGCCCGACCCGAGCTTGGAGGTCGCCCCCCTTTTATGTTCCATCATAGCAGACTGGATGGAAGCGGCTGAGGACTTCCTCCCATCTCACCACTGGCTCGGGGTAACCCAGGATTTGAACCCAGGTCTCTCCCAGGCCCTAGTCAGACACGCTAACCACTACGGCAAGCTCTGTTCTTGAGTCCTGGCCCGACTGGGGTCATGAAGCTGCCCGCCTCCTGCTGCCCACGTTTCCCGCTCACTTGGCTGAGAATCCGAGCGCCCAGAGCCCCTCCTGCCCCTCCTGCCCCCACCTCTAGGCTTCACTCTGCGACTCTGCGACCCCTTGGCCCGCCCGCCCGGCTGCCTCTGCCCTCCGGCCGCCTTCAGGCTAAGCGCTCCCGGGCTGGAGCGGCCTCGGCGCAGCTTTTGGTTCTGGGCTGCAGGCGGCCGGAGCTGTGCGCGCCTTCAGCCGAGGAGCCAGGGAGCCTCTCTGTGTGTCCCTGCGCCCGGCCGGCTGCTAAGTGCTCCGCATTGAACTCCGTCCCGGGCGAGGTCGTGAGAAAGGATTGACGGGCAGGCGGCCAAGGAGCGAGCGCCTCCCGCCACGCGAAGTCATGCCGGGCCGGCAGGCAGGCAGGCAGCCGGCTGACAGCGCTGGAGCCCCTGCCCAGCCGTCCAGGCGCCCCAGCCGCTGCCCAGAGCCCTAGAAGCCTACTATGGTAGAGTTTGAAGGGGCTCCCCCAGGGTCATCTAGCCCAACCCCCTGCAAGGCAGGAATCTCAGCTAAAGCATTCATGGCAGGTGGCCATCCAAGCCCTGCTTAAAAGCTCTCCAACAAATCACTGAGGTGTAGAGTTGGAAGGATCCCCAAGGGTCATCTAGGCTAACCCCTTGTAATGCCGGAATCACAGCTCAAGAATCCTGGACAGAGCCTCTGTTGAATACCTCAGGTGATGGAGAGTCCCCACCCCACTCTCAGAAAGTTATTCCTAATGATTCAGAAGATTCAGAAGGCCTGCTTTCCTTAGAGCTTCCACCTTGCAAGACTGGCCCAAGGCATTCTCCCTCCAAAGTCAAAGGACAAAGGAGTTCTTCTTCTTGGCTTTGAGGGTGCTGCTGGCCTCGCCTGTCTTTTTCATAGAATCCTAGAGTTGGAAGAGACCCCAAGGGCCATCCAGTCCAACCCCCTGCCAAGCAGGAAACACCATCCAAGCATTCCTGACAGGTGGCTGTCAAGCCTCTGCTTAAAGACCTCCAAAGAAGGAGACTCCACCACACTCCTTGGCAGGAAATTCACAGGGAAGGGATCCCTTGCCTTGGCCCTTGAGCTCACCAGAGCTGACTTTGGGGTTTGCCGGCTGGTTCTTTGTACCCAGCTGCACCGTGTGGCTGCAAAACCTTCCTGCGCTCAAAGGCTCTGACAGCCATTTTCTAGGGCAATAGATAATTTTCTGCATGCTTCACATTTTAAACTTAGATTTTGAGCGTTACCCCCTGCAATCTAAATCCAGCTTCTTTTGTATAAATCCCAATGTGTGAAGCAGTGACTGTGCCTCCTGTTTTTGTTCTTCTGGAAGCTCTCAATTTGAGAAACTTTCGCTGATCAGAATGTTATTTGGGGATGGATGGGTGAATCAGATGAGGAAGGTGGAGATTAATTATTTTTGCAAGTAAGCTCAAGCTAGGACCCTTTGCTGGATAATTTGTTCCCCATCAGTGCTTCCAAATTCCCTTTGCTTGCCCAGCTTGGAATTCCCTCTCTGCTCTGTGACTCCCCACCTATTTAGACATCTTTTTATCAGGCAGGCAATCTGCCAGAGTCCCCCACAGGGACTTATCTGCAGGATGTTTACAGAAGGAGGTTCAGGTTGGCTGGGAGAGGAAGAAGAGGGGGGGCAGGGATCTGGTTTCTACAAAGCAACTTGGAGGAGGCCAGTCAGGTTACCTGGCCTTTATCTCTTCACCACCAGATCCTTTCCCAGCTCAGCAAAACTGCCAGTCTTACCCCTGGAAACAAATTCACATCCATGCCACAACCATAGCCCCACACACCATCCCAGAGAAGAGATAGAAAGTCACTATGATGATTTCTTTCGTAGTCCAATGGAATTCAGAATTCCAGAAGCAAACTCACACAGAATGCTTTGGGGGGGGGGGCAGGTCCGTCCGGTTGCCCAGCCAAGTGGATGAGGGCCAGTGGCAGTGGAGAACAGTTTTTGAAAACTGAAGGGAGTTTAACTGGGTCTCGAAATCTGTAGCCTTTTTGGAGGATCACCAAGAGAACAGGATCACCACACACTCACCATCCCAAAACAATGGTGAATTGCGAGTTGGGGGAATTCCAGATCAAGAACAGTCAGCCGAGGGTCTCTCCACCCTCCTCAACCCTTAGAACACAGGTGTCAAGGATAAGGCCCGCGGGCCAAATGCGGCCCGCGAGACCTCGTCATGTGGCCCGTGAGCCCGCGCTGATTGGCGGTGGGCAATCCCCCGCACCATTTTTGCCTTGCCGGGAGAACCCGGCAAGGTGTTTTTTTTTTCCCGGGCCGTTTTGGCCCAGCGCGGCTTTTTGCCGCCTCGGGGGTGCCCCGTGCGGCTTTCTGCCGCGTCGGGGAAGCCCCCCCGCACCATTTTTGCCTTGCCGGGTGTCCCCCGTCGCCACCGACGCTTGCAAAAGCCTGCTTTTGCAAGTCGGTGGAGAGGGGGAGGGAGACGTTGCACGGAGCGGAGAAGGGGCGGCGCGCGCCACCCCTTCCCCGCTCTGTGAAGCATCTCTGCTGTCCCCCGTCGCCACCAACGCTTGCAAAAGCCTGCTTTTGCAAGTCGGTGGCGAGGGGGAGGGAGACGTTGCACGGAGCGGAGAAGGGGCGACGCACGGCCACCCCTTCTCTCTCTCTCTCTCTCTCTCTCTCTCTCTCTCTCTCTCTCTCTCACTCACTCACCCCTTCTGTCTTTCTTTCTGTCTGTGTCTTTCTTTCCTTCCTTTTTCCTTCCTTCCTTCCTTCCTTCCTTCCTTCCTTCCTTCCTTCCTTCTCTCTGACCCCTTCCTTCCTTCTCCCTCTTTCTTTCACTCTCTCTCTCACCCCTTCTGTCTGTCTTTCTTTCTTTCTGTCTGTCTGTCCTTCCTTCCTTCCTTCCTTCCTTCCTTCTCTCTGACCCCTTCCTTCCTTCTCCCTCTTTCTTTCACTCTCTCTCTCACCCCTTCTGTCTGTCTTTCTTTCTTTCTTTCTGTCTGTCTGTCCTTCCTTCCTTCCTTCCTTCCTTCCTTCCTTCCTTCCTTCCTTCCTTCCTTCCTTCCTTCCCTCTCTCTCTCTCTCTCTCCTTGCTTCCTTCCTTCTCTCTCTCTCTCTCTCTCTCTCCTCTCTCTCTCTCTCTCTCTCTCTCTCATCCCTTTCTTCCTTCTCCCTCTTTCTTTCACTCTCTCTCACCCGCCAACCCCGTTCGCCAAAGCAGGCTTGTTTTTGCGATCGGGGTTGGCGGGGAAGAACCAGCAGCATCCCTCCGCCACCGCTCCCAGCCTTTTAGAGGAGGAAAACCAGAAAAAAATATTTTTTCCACACAGTGGAGAGGGGGAGGGCGGCCCTTTGAGGGTCACCGGCCCTTTGAGGGTGACCAAACTGCTGATGCGGCCCCCGATGAATTTGAGTTTGACACCCCTGCCTTAGAAGGACAAAACCATCCAGACTGCAGATGGGGGGGCGGGTTTTGGAAAGCAGGTTGGCTCACTCAAGGGTCGGTTCACGTCTGTCTGTGGCTGGAAGGTTGGATCCTGTGCCGTCTCCCAACCATTTCACGGCACCCATGCTCAGCCTCTTTCAGAAACAGGAAGAGGCGTGGGCTTTGGAAGGCCCGGCACAGAGGCCTGAAACACCTTCTGAGCCACGCAGCTCCTGCTTCATTCCTCACGGCAGAGTGTCTGGGGGACTCATCACATTCTGGGGAGGCAGGCAGGGGGCCATCGTGGTGGCTCCGTTTGGGAGCGAAGCCTCAAATATGCGATGGAAGCAGCCCAGTCCTGGGGGTACTCAGAACAGGCACGGCAGATGCACCAAGAGAAGGCTCTGGCTGGCCCTCCAGGAAGTGTGCCAGGTTTGCGTGTCTTTGCCTATGGAACTCCCTCCCACAAGAGGCAGGGATGGCCACCCAACCTAGATGCTGGACTGGGCAAATTCATGGAGGAGAGGGCTATCGATGGCTACTAGCCAGGCTGGCTGCTCTGCTCTGCCTGCACAGTTGGAGGCAGCAACGCTTCTGAATCCTGGTTTCTGGAAGTCACAGGAGGGGAGAGTTGCTCTTGTGTTCAAATCCTGCTTGCCAGCTTCCCTTTGGGGCTTCTGGCCAGCCACTGTGAGAAGAGGGGTGCTGGACTGCATGGGCCCCTTTGGCCTGATCCAGCAGACTCTCCTTATGTTCTTACGAGGCAGGACAGAGAGAAAAATCTGATCGAGTTCCTGCTGGTTGTATACCAGGATGGCAACCATCTGAGATGCCTGCAGGACTCTGAATGGGCACCTTCTCAGCAGCAGCGCCACCCAGTGGGAGAAGGCCTGTAACTGCACAAGGGACCTGCTGTTGGAGCTTTTCTCCACCTGCTGGTGAATCTGAATGCAAACAGGGTCAGGGTCCCCTGGAGTCGTTTGCTCCGTGGGCCCTTCCTGTGGCAGCGGCACCCTGCCTTCTGCTTCAGGCAAAAACATGTCTTGATTCAGCCCCTCAGCTGGAAGACTGAGCAGTCTGCCCTTAGAACAGTCCCAAGAGGCAAGCAGCTTTTATACCCATTGCACAGATGGATAATGGAGGCTAAGAGAGGATGGCTTTTCTGGGGCCAAGGAAAGGGTCCGTGTTGTAGTTTCTGCAACAGTCTCCTCCCACATTAGGATTGCCCTGCAGTTTCCCCAAACTGGATGTTGCTTGGAGCCAAGGCTAAGAACTCAGTCAGAGCTGATACCAGTCCGTGCCAACAACACTGGGCTACGTGGACTACTGGTCTCACTTGTGATAAGCCGGCTTCTCTCTGCTCCTGAGCACCATCTCCACCTCAGCCCCCCTGGCACCATGTGCTCAGAGCCTGGCAAAAATTACCCTGAGCTCTCCAGCCTGGGAGCCAGTAGGGCAGGCAGAGGCGCTCTGTTTGCTGCTTCTCTGGAGGGGGTCAGGAGAGCACATGGAAGAGCTCCCCCCAAGGGTGCTGTGGAGACAAGAAGACAGGCAGTGTAGACCCTCCCCTTTGGGATTGGTGGACACAAGAGGCAAGCCACGATACACATCTTTTTGTTGGCATCCATCTTTCCTGCTGTGACTTAAAGAATTCTGCTTTTTGATGCATTTCTCCCCCAAAACTACCTTTGATCCAAATGGAGAAAAAGAGAAACCCTGTTGTAATGTGTGGACAGTCAGAAAAATACACCACCAGCAGCAACTACTTTTCAGTCTGGGAACATGGGAGAAGGGACACCCTAGAATCTTCTGAATTCCCAGAATGCCTCTGAATGTGTCATATTCCACTCCCACCCTTCCCAGTCCCTTCACAGATTCCTCTCTGACTCAGCCTCCTTCTGACCCAGGACTTGGCCTCTTCCTCCTTCCCCCTCTTTCCTCCTCCATTATTTTGACATGTGCTCCTCCCATCCCAGTGCTTTCTCCACCAACTAACCAGTTTGTTGGTGTATCCTCTGTTTCAGATTGTAAGCTCTTTGGATCAGGGACCTGCATCACAAACCCAAGCCCAGACTCCCTGTTGCTGCTTTTAAAGTCACCCTCCTCAGCCACAGTTTGACAGGCACCTCCCTCCCCTCTCTCCTCTTCCAAATATACAAAGAGAGGTTCCTCCGTCTAGCAGGAAACCCAGAAAAGCACTTCCAATTCACACCTTTTGTCTGACTTAATGGGTCAATTGAGAGGGATCCTGGCAGATCTCTTGTGTGTTGTGCCAAGCAGGGCTTCATCTCCACCCCCATTGGCTGAAACCTGCCTTGTCTCTCACCCCACCCCCACCTGGAATGCAGCATTAAAAGATGGGGGGTTCCATCCCCCTCTTTATCAGCCCAGATAAATGCTGTCCTCATCACTCATCAATGGGTTGGGAGCCAACGACTTTAGGCAGCCGTTGTTGTTGTTGTTGTTGTTGTTGTTGTTGTTGTTGTTGTTGTTGTTGTTTTAAAAAAGCAACCTCTCATTCCTGCATCTCCCTTTCACATCACTTGCTTGAAGCTGTAAGAAGTGATGCACTGAACACACAGTCTGCCCAACCCACTTGCAGAAGTGCCCAGCCATGTCATATTTTTGTAAGGTTAAGTCCAGCTGGTGATGATTGAGGAGCTTCAGGGGTCCTCCTTCTCTACTCATGAGGAATCCCCTTAGCTCTGCAGCAGGTCCTGCTGAGCACTAGAGAATAAATTGACCTGGTGGCAACTACTCCTGTGTAAATAACAAACTGGTCTGACCTCTCAGGTGGTCCTTCAGTCACATGCAGCAGGTGATCTTTCCAAAACAGCACACAAATAATCTCTTGAGCAATCAATCTGGGCACTTTTTCATTAATGGAAAAGTTGCTGATGGATTAACTCAGTGATGGGGGGGGCTGTGGACTACAACTCCCATCATCCCTGCCCATTGTCCATGTTGGCTGGGGTAGAGGGGTGCTGGGGTCCCAAAAATATTTGCAAGGCCGCACACAGGCTTCTCATCTTAGCTAACACTACCCTAGGCTGCATCCACAGAAGTCGAGTGTCCAGATCAAGGGAAGTCAAACTCCTGGAATACTGTGTCCAATTCTGGGCACCATAATTTAAGAAGGATGTTGACAAGCTGGAAGGTGGGCAGAGGAGGGAGACCAGGATGATTAAGGGTCTGGTAAACCAAGCCTGATGAGGAACAAAACAAAATAAACATTTAAAAAATTCCTTCCAGTAGCACCTTAGAGACCAACTAAGTTTGTTCTTGGTATGAGCTTTCGTGTGCATGCACACTTCTTCAGATGCACACGAAAGCTCATACCAAGAACAAACTTAGTTGGTCTCTAAGGTGCTACCATGGGCGTACCCGGGGGGGCAGAGGGGGCAGCTGCCCCCCCCAGAAGGCAGCCCTAGAAGCAAAAATGATCAGCGTCCATTCAAAGCAAACCTGAACGACCATGGCTTGCCCCCCCCCCCTAGTTTTGATCCTGGGTATGCCCCTGGGTGCTACTGGAAGGATTTTTTTTATTTTTTATTTTGTTTTGACCATGGCAGACCAACACGGCTACCTACCTGTGATGAGGAACAGTTGAGGGAATTGGGTTTGTGTAGCCCGGGAAAGAGGACCCTGAGATGTGATAGGACAGCCATCTTCGAATATCTGAAGGGCTGTCACATGGAAGATGGAGCAAGCTTGTTTTCTTCTGCTCTGGATGGTAGGACTCGAACCAATGGCTTCAAGTTACAAGAACTTGAGTCCAACTAAACATCAGGAAGAACTTCCTGATGGTAACAGCAGATCAACAGTGGAAGGGACTCCCTTGGAAGATGGTGGACTCTCCTTCCTTGGCGGTTATTAAACAGGGGTTCTTTAGCTGCGATTCCTGGGGCTGGGCTGCATGGCGCTTAGTGGTCTCTTCCAACCCTACAATTCTATGATTCTAAGATCTCTGGATTACCGTAATCTAACCAAGTAATCCTGAGGCTGGGTGGGGCAAGACAAGAGGCCCCCCTGGGTCAGGGCCGGCTGGCTGCAGTGGAGGCCGCCACACTGGGATACTCCTCAAGAGTCAAGGCTTCTGTTTATTCTAAAGGTCTCTAAAGGATTGCCTAATTTTCAGGTCTTGGATTTCCCATCAGCTAACAAACTCAAAGGTCCTTTGTTGGCTGATAATGCAACCAGGTGTTGCCAAAGGACTCAGCCTCATTTGCCCTTCCGCCCATCAGTGTATTTTATTTGCCTTCCAAGACCTCGGAATAGCACCACTCGCTGGGGATCCCAGGTGGGGAGGGTGTTGCTGCTCTTGCACTCGGGTCTTGCTGCTGCTGGACTGCTGCCCATTGGGACCTCCAGTTGGCCACTCTGGAGAACAAGAGGCTGGACTAGATGGGCCACTGGCCAGGGAACCTCTTCTTATGGAGCCTCCCTGTCCAGAGGCAGTCTATCGAGATTCCTAGGTTCTGAGTAGCATTTCACCCCTGTGAGAAGGTTGGACTGGATGGGCAGTTTTATGATCTTCCTCTTTCCTCCCATCTTCCATGATGGTCAATATGGCACCTTTGAAACAGAAATTGGTCCCCCACCTCCTCTGAGCAGCAGCTTCTGGTGCCTCCAGCACCCTTTGAGTGCCCCAGTGCTGACCCACAAACCAATTTGTCTCCCCAGTGGGCTTCCCTATCAGACCAGGCCTTCTTGGACCCCTCGTTGCTACTCCTGCTCCAGAGAAGCGAGGAGCTTGTGTGTGGGCCTTTGTGTTTGTAGCTGCCCTACTGGGTCCCTGGTGGGCAGAGCAGCGGAGTGGGGGGGGGACTGAGCCCCTAACAGCAGAAAAGGATGGGGTGGGCTGTGGGGGGTGGTCCTCTCCTCCCCATCTCTGCTCATAAATTTGGAGCAATAAATATCTCCTTATCTGGGAGTCCTCCCTCCCTCCCTGCTGGCTGCCAGACTGCTCTTATCTGGGGAGCTTTCCCAGTTGGCAGGTCATATTTTAAGCTGATAAAGAGAGGCAGGCAGAGATTAAATGGGCCCTTTTGGCGGTGCTGCTGAGAGATGGTTTCTCAGGCCATATTTCTCAACTCGCCACCTTCCCCCTCCTCCTCCTCTTCTGCCTCTTCTGGAGACCCATTGAGAGGCTGGCTGCTTCCTCCTCACCTGGTGCCTACATTGCACAGCACAAAGTTAAACTATGGAACTCCCTTCCCCAGGAGGAGGCACTGATGGCCTCCAATTTGGATGGCTTTTAAACAGGGATTAGACCAGGGCTTGGCAAGGCTTACCTTGCCTAGGCCGGTTCACTGCCGTGGAGCCCCCTCTGTGCGTGCCCGCGATTTCCGGCGTCCGCGTCTGCGCAGATGCGGTTTCCGGCACTGCTCAGTGAGTCCCCACGCCACGCCGCACCAGTTTAGCGCAGCATGCAGGGACTCACCGGGCAGGCGGCTCAGTTCGGGGGTAGCTCATGGGCTGGTAAAACAACCCCCGTGGGCCGCAGGTTGCCGACCCCTGGATTAGACAGATTCATGGAGGAGGCAAAGCCGAGCCTCTGTGGCTAGCAGCCATCCCTAGCCCTCTCCTCCTCCACAGATTTGTCTAATACACTCCTAAAACCTTCTAGGATGGTGACCATGACTGCCTCTTGTGGGAGGGAGTTCCACAGTTTAACTATTTACTGCATGAAGGAGGACTTTCTTTTCTCTGTAGTGAATCTTCAGTCATATGCTCGAGCCAGATAAGCACTCTGCACATTCTTAGAGGTAGGCTTGTATTTTGAAACCAACAGTCCCGTCCCCTTGGAAGGAAGGTACTCTGCATATGCTTAGAGGTTCCTTGCCCTTTGTAAACAAAACCCAGGAAAGTTGGAGGGGATGCCAACACACACACATTTTCAAGTGGGTTTGCTGCTCTCCTGCTGAATGTTTCTTTTGGAGAATGTAAGGAGGAAGAGGCTTCAGGCGACATGTGGATCAGACCAAAGAAGGCAGAGCCCAGCCCAGCCTCCGCTTCCCCCCCCCCATGGCCAGCCAGCTGCTTCCCTTGGGAGAGAAGCCCACAAGCAAGGCACGAGCATAAGGCCCTTAACAACGTGGGACCAGTTTCCCTGTGAGATTGCCCACTCAATGCTTCAATGGCAGAAATGGCACCACATCATATGCACTGTTCCGCATTTGTAAGCATTCGATCCCTTAGTGTGGCAGCACCTACCCTTTGGAACTCCCTGCCTCTTGATGTCAGGCAGGTGCCTTTTTCACTCTACTCTTTTCAGTGCCTACTAAAATCATTCTGGTTTAGAAAAGCCTCCTCAGATGTTTAGAAAGTTGGTGCAAGTTTTAATCTGTCCCCCCCCTTTCAAAATTAGTGTTCTTTTTGATCATTTTATTGTTTAATCGTTTTTTTAAAACCACTTTGAGGTTGTTGCTTTACAGTCAAGGCAGTGGAGGTTTAGGGTCAGAGTTTTCCTTCTCCCCGATGGGCTCCCTTCCCAGGTGGACGAGCCCCACCTGCCCCTCACTTCCCTCTACAGCACAGGCAGAAACTGCCTTCTTGACTGCTGGACCCCCTCTTGGTCTCATCCACTCCATCTGCCAGAGCCTGTCTTCACATGCAGCGGAAGCCCTTAACTCGCAGAGGGTTTGAGACCCATCAGCTCCCATCACCTGGTTTAGCCAGCCAGTCAAAGGCATTCCCAGGATTGGGGCCCTGTCCCCTGGGGACAGTTTCTACAGCCGCAGGGGAGAGCAGAATGCTAGACCAAAGGTGGACCAACTACCCGGAAAACAGCACAATGTGTCCCCCACCAGAGATACTACCCCACCAACACCCCCCACACCCCATAATAATGTGTTGCTTCTCTTGGTGGAGTTTGCTTGCAGCCCCCCTGACTGCTGGCCCTGACTGCTGTATCTATTGCCTCGGCGGCATTTGCTGTTGCTTGGGGAGGGGGGGGCTCCCCAAAATCCTCTCCAAAGAGTGCAGCCTGTGAGAGAGGAAAGGGCGGGGAGCCCCCGCATCACTTATTCATGGCGGATGAAACACGGCCCCCAGCGGCCCTTTTGAACGTGCCCGGCCTCCGCATTGTCCATGCTCCTTTTTCTTTGTGGCTCGGCCAGGCCAGCGCTGGGCCCTCATTGTGGCCAAACAGCAGGTCGCCCTGGCAGGCAAAACCCCTTTCCTCGCCCAGCCCCACGCTCCCTTTGTGCAGACCAACGGAGAGGCGCTTTGCTCGCTGCTCGGAAAGGTCACCCCCCTGCTGGGGCACCGTACCTGCGCCTTTGTGGCGGAGGCCTCGCCAAAGCGACATTTATTTCCAGATTACCGCCGCCTGCTTTTTCTGCAGCGAGAGCCCTTTAACCGTTGAGGCTCCAGGACGCAAAGCCAGGGAAAGGCCTCCGTGAGCAGGGAGAACGGAAGCTCTGCTCCGGCAGCTGAAGCCAGACCCAGCTCCACTGCTTCCACAGGGAACTTCCGAGGAGAGCCCTTCACAAAATCATGGGGTTGCAGAGTTCCGAGGGTCCCCCAAAGGTCGTCTAGTCCAACCCCCTGCAAAGCACGAATCTCAACTGAAGTACCCCATTGAAAGCAGAGGCAGCCTTGGAAACCTGCAAATGGCGGCTTCAGATCAGCGTCCCCAGAAGGACCTCAGGAATCCCCAATGCCTAATAGACCGAGTCAGACCATCTAGTTCAGTATTGTCTGCACAGGCCGGCAGCAGCTCAGACAGGGAGCCTCTCCCAGCCCCACCTGCAGACATCTGCAGGGATTGAACCTGGAGAGCATATCCTCTTCCCCTGTGAAGAACAAAGCAATGTCCAATATACTCCCAAATGGATGGCTACTAGCCATGGTGAGTTTCCTGCATTGCAGGGGTTGGACTAGATGACTCTTGGGGGTCCCTTTCAGCTCTATGATTCTATGACTATGCTCTGCCTCCAATGGTTTCCCATTGGGGCATCCCAGAGAGGGCCCATCTTAGCCCAACATCCTGTTCTCTCCACGGCCAACCGGATGCCTCTATTGGGAAATCCAAGCGCAAGAGCAACTTTTCCTTCCAGTGCCCCCCCCCCAGAACTGGTATTCAGAAGCATCACTGCCTCCAACTGAGGAGGGCAGAGCATAGCCATGATCCTGGCCAGTGGCCATCTATGGTCTTCTCTTGTCCTTTTCCAAAGCCATCCACTCTGGTGGCCTCCAGTGGGAGAGAGTTCCACAGCTTAACTCTGCATGGCGAGTTCCACCGTTCAGCCAGGCGCTGTGAGTTCTGCACTTCCATCATCCCTTGTGCGAGGAAATCCTTTCTTTTACTTTCTCTCCCTCTCCCTCCTCCCTGACCCAAATAGCCCTGCAGCCTCCATGGGGCTGAACAATAGGCGAGGCCCAAAGCGTGGCTGCTAGGACGTGCCTCACGGATGAACGGAAGGTGTCTGCAAAGATGGAGGTCAGAGAGGCTGGGGCAGCTCCGGCAGGAAGCCGCCTGGGGCTCTCTCCCAGCGTGAGAAGGCACGGAGGCTGCCGGCACTTTTCATCCTTCCACGCAGGAGTGCAGCCACTTCCTGCTGCGAGGAATTTGTCCTCCCCTTCCCCCCCCCTCCACGTGGGTGAGCAGCGGGGCCTGGCAGCCAGAGGACGATGGGATAACTTGATTAAGGCCGGGCGCCAATGACCGGGCACCGCGGAGCCCACCTCAAAGGGAGCGCTGCTCCTGGCCCTTAACCTCTCCTCGGGAGTTTGCAAATCGTCCATTAAGGCAGGAGCCCCCCTGGATGCAGACAAATCGGCTGCCGGCTCGCTCACATGCACATCCATCACACCCAGGAGGGCTTGGTGGCCTCGCTTTTAATGCGTGGAAATGTCTGCTCTGCAGGGAGGTCGGGCCAGAGTCGCCCACATGAAGGAGGCCTGCTCTTGGGTGCAGTTCACGCCTTTCGCGGTCGCTTCTCATTGCTGTGTGTTCATCACGACTCGTTTGTGCCATTTATACAAAAGCTAAAAGGATTTAGGAGAAAGATTTCTGCTCCTACGGAAGGAATGTCAGGTTAGCTTGGCCATGCGAAAGGGGTTCACAACTCCCGCCCCCATCAGAATTATTATTATTCTCCAACTTCCATTTTCATTACTTACCATTCAAAAAGAGCCTTGTTCTCATCTAGATCCAGAAAAGGTGACTGAGCTGGAGCAAAGGGCAGGCGCAAGTGGGCCACCCCAAGGAAGACCCTCTCTCCCCTTTCCAAGATGAAAAGGCTGTGGGGGGGAGGAGAGATGATGTACAGGACTTGGGAGGGGGCAGCACAGGGCAGGGGGGCAAGGAAGGAGCTTGCAGAGTCTGTGGGCTGGTGCATTTGTTGTTTTAATGAATTGCGACTTTATTGCACTTTGTATTCCACACTGGATTTGACAAAGAGAGGCAGTATGTAAATATTTCAAACCAATAAACATTTTTAGGGGGGCGGAATTGGTCACAACTTTGGTTTGGAAATATGAGAGCAACCCTGCGGGATCAGGCCCACCTAGTCCAGCATCCTGCTCTCCCAGAGGGCAACCGGATGCCTCTGAGGGATTCCCACAAGCAGCCCCACAGTCCCCCAGGGATGGCTCTGCTCTGCCCTTCCCAGTTGGAACCAGCGATGCTTCTGAACACCGGAGACTGGAAACCACAGGTGGGGAGGGGGCTTGGATCCTGCGTGCAGGTTTCCACAGGGATCTGGTTGGTCACTGTGAGAAGAGGATGCTGGACTAGATGGGCCATGGGCCTGATCCAGCAGGGATCCTCTTACGTTCTGAATCTCTCTGAGCACCATCAGCCTTGGGAACTGACTTGGGAGAACTTGCTCAGAACAACCTGAGGCTCAGAGCTCATCCAGACTTCCTTTTGTGCTGTGTTTCTAGGCAAAGGTCCAGCCTTTAATGCTGCTCCGTTTCTGAGAACCTTCCCCCCCCCCCGTCTTGCCCACGAAATTTCCCCATGAAAACCTGCTCTGTACCACTGAATCAGAGCAAAGAGCAAAAAGCATTTGGACACGGGACTTCGAAGCTCAGACCTGCGTCTAGAAAGTGCGGGGCAAAAGGTACGTGAGTGTGGATGAGTCCTCCGTTACGCCTGGTCCAAACCCCGCTTGCCACGGCTGCTTCCACCCAGTGCAACTGTCCTCTGGGTGCGAGAGGCTGAGGCGGCTCCTGTGAGCTCAGGGGAACAGGGAGGTAATAGAAGCAGCACCCAGCTGTGATTCTCAGCTGGGCCACGACTGCATGGCTGCCCCCGGTCAGAAGCCTCTGCTCTGAGAACTCACCCCCCCTTGCCAAAATCAGGTTCCAGTCACAAAACACCAGTCTGGGGCTGGAATGATTTACGGAGTTCAGCCAGGAGTGGAGTCAATTAAGGTCACATTTCTGTGTTGCTAAACAACAGGCCCCATTCTGAGTTCAGAGCGGAGGGCTGAAAAGACGCCAAAGCTCCCCCCCCCCTTTCGAACGGGCCTTTTGAGGCGGCTCAAAGAAGACAAAACAAAAGGCGGGTTCTGCGGTGTCTCTCTTCTCCCACCATTGTCCCCCCCCCCAGCACCTCCCTGGAAAGCAAAGGGGCTTCTAATGTGGCTGGGGAGGGTTTTTAATTGTCGCCTGCACACAATGTACCTCACTGAGGTTGCTGTCATTCCAAGGGTCTCCAGAACAGCGCGGGGGGGGGGGAGAATGCCCCTTGAGAAGCACCCAGAGCAGGGGCAGGACCCCACTGCCCTCAGGGTCTCCTTCTCCCCTCAAGGGACAAAATCCCCATCCACCAGTGGAAGAAGCCCCTCGCAATGCCAGCCTTGCAGGCCCAGCCCTACCATGTGGCAGACTAAGGCAGCTGCCTCAGGTGGCAAATTCTGAGGGGTGGGCATTGCTCTGCAGCCCCAGGAGAGCTTGCTGCCCTGGCATGGCTGGTGTACCAATGAGGCGACCTGAGGTGACCTGAGGCGACCCGCCTCGTGCGGCATGCTCCTCCCACCCCACCAGGGCATGGGTCCATATCTGTGGGTGGGAAGAAACATCCATGGCATATTTTGCCTCAGATGCCAAAAGATCAGAGGTTGGCCCTGCAACTCCACGTTCAGATGAGAACATAAGAAAGGCCTGCTGGATCAGGCCAATGAGCCTGCTAGTCCAGCATCCAGCATCCTGTTCTCACAGTGGCCAAGCAGATGCCCCAGTTGGTCAGACCCCTCCTGGAATCCTGTGTCCAGTTCTGGGCGCCACAATTTAAGAAGGATATTGATAAGCTGGAACGTGTGCAGAGGAGGGCGACCGAGATGATCAAAGGTCTGGAAACCAAGTTGAAAGAGCTGGTTATGTTTAGCCTGGAATAGAGGAGAGTGACAGGAGATATGAGAGCCCTCTTCAAATTCCTCAAGCGCTGTCCCATGGAAGAGGGAGCAAGCTTGTTTTCTCCTGCTCCAGAGGGGAGGACCCGAACCCATGGCTTCATGTTACAAGAAAGGAGATTCCAGCTGAACATCGGGAAGAACTTTCTGAGGGTAAGAGCTGTTTGACAGTGGAACAACGGTCTCCCTTGGAAGATGGTGGACTCTCCTTCCTTGGAGGTTTTTAAGCAGAAGTTGGATGGTTCGTAATAGACCCCACCAGATGGGAAATGTAGAACCCATTTCAATGGTCTTTCCCAAAGGGTCCCCCTTTGCCTCTACCAGAGGGCTCAGAGTAGCCCCCCTTAAAATTGTGGGTCCCTGCCAAGTGGCCCACCTTCCTGCCCTCTGTTCCGGATTGTGGCCATCTGCCAGGGATTCTCCTGCTGCAGTTCTACGATTCTATGATTCTTCTTTTGGAGGAAAGGTGCCATCCTGTTGCGAAGCTGGGAGACCTTAGCAGCAGTGATCCAGGAGCAGAGGAGGCCAAGGCTTAGATTCATAGAACTGTTTTGTCAGAGGGGACCCCAAGGGCCATCTAGTCCAACCCCCCACGTTGCAGGAATCCCAAGGAAAGCATCCCTGACAGATGGCCGTCCAACCTCTGCCTAAAACCTCCCAGGAAGGAGAGGGCTTAGCAGCAGCAGCAGCAGCAGCAAGTTCTCAGCTGTTCCTCCTGGGGCTCAGATGGAAATCTAATTGGGAGGGATGTGAAAGGCAGGCAGGCAGGCAGCTCCCTCCCTCCGAGGAGGTGAGAGAGGAGGCAGGCCAAGCTCTGCATCTGGAAGCTGTTACAAGGCAAAGGCAAGCTCTTTCCCAGGACTTCGCTTTGATGCTTCCGCCACTGTTGCGTCTTCTGCTCAGCACATGGCAGCCCTAAGCTGTTCTGGGCCTGGCAGGAGAAGCAAGGCCTTCCCTCCTCCCCCCTCCCTCTGCAGTGGCTGCCCTGCAGGCTCACCCAGGGGGCCACTGGAGGCGTCTCAGGGAGCCTGTGAAGACCACCTCAACGTTTCCTAAAAGATGCGGCTTTGCAGATCTGAGCCAAAGTCTGTCCACATGCAATACCTCCTGACTCGTTAAACTGTGGAACTCTCTGCTGCAGGTGGCAACCTGGATGGCTTTAAAAGAAGACCGGACAAATTCACAGAGAAGAAGAGGGCTATCGATGGCTCCTAGTCAGAATGGCTCCGTTCTGCCTCCACAGTCAGAGGCAGCGATGGAAGACACAGGAGAGGAGAGGGTTGCTCTTGTGTTCAAATCCTGCTTGCTGGTTTCCCTTTGGGGTATCTGGTTGGCCACTGTGAGAACAGGACGCTGGACTAGATGCCATTGGCCTGATCCAGCAGAGTCCTCTTATGATGTTATGATTCCCACCCCCCATGACGTGTGGAGTAGCCTTGACCCCAACACAGGTCAGAGCATTCACAGGACCACTTCAGGGCATGAAAACCCACTGGATAAACAGCCGACAGGAAAAGAGCAAGAGCTGCACCCCTGGCAGAGAGGCAGCGCAGCCCCTGAGACCCTGACAACTCCCTGAGAGGAGCATTGGATCTCGCCCAGAATCTCCCAGAGGCTGCGAGTTACACCTTTGCATTGCAAGAGGCCAAATCAGCCAACAACTGGGTTGTGGCACCCACAGCAAGGACAACCGACAGCCAGAATCGTGCTGTACAAAGCAGGAGTGGGGGGGGGGGTGTTTGTGTACACCTTTTTGGGTTATCTGTTTCCAGAGGTCTGGACAAAGCCAGGAAATGGAGTTAAAAAAAAACAAAACCCTGTGATAAGAGGTGCAGACAGACTACATTTTTTGTCACCAATATAACATGACTGATTGCCAGAAAGGGCACCTACACTGAATAGGAATTTGGTCACTGGGGGGCCTCTGCAGCAGCAGCAGACCACCCCCCTGGACCTTCACCCCAGAGCAGGAGAGATCTGAGCGGAAGGGACGGCCTGGCCTGACTCATTCCCATCCTCCTTACCTCGCCCTGCCTTGTCCTCAGTCCCCTCCGGCTCCTGTGCGGCCTGAAAGGATTAGAGACCTTCAAATGCCTCTCCAAGAGTTGCTCTGTTTTCACTTGCTGTGTACTTTTCAGCTTTATAGTGTTCCCAGCAATTCCGTAGAAGCAACTGTATCAGTGTGCAAAGAATTTTTGCTTTTATCTCCTGGTGTTTGTCCCCACAGCAAACATCTGAGAAGGGTTAGCCTGGGAGAGATGTTTTTGGGTGGCCACCCAGGGAGCTTCATCCCAACACCCAACACGCATGGCCACAGGCAGCCCATGGGTGCCACTGCGGGTGTGTCCCACCCTGGGCTCTCCAAGGAGCACATCGGGAAGACTGCGATGCCCGAAGCGGTGGCACCCGCCTACAGGAGGGTCAGGAACAGGGGGATGGAGGAGAAGCGGAGCAAATCCTTTGCATCAGGCTTCACCACAGGGAGGGAGGCAAAGGCTTGCGGTGCCAACACAGAGAAGCCCCAGGAAGCCCCGAAATGGCAGGCATGCCACATAAGACCTAGTCATGGGTGGAAGGAAGATGGTATCCAAAGGCAAATGGGTCCCACTTCTGGGTTTGCTGACTGCTGAACAACGGAGACATTTACTTATTTGTTTACTTATTGCATTCATATGCCGCCTTTTCCTCCAAGGAGCTCAAGGTGGTGGGCCTGGTTCTCCCCCCCCCCATTCTCCCCACACAACCCTGTGAGGCAGTTTAGGCTGAGAGGCGGTGGCTGTCCCAAGGACACCAAGTGGAGATTCGAACCCTGCTCTCCCAGGTCCTAGCCCAGTACTCGAACCTCTACACCAGGGGTCAGCAACCTTTTTCAGCCATGGGCCGGTCCACCGTCCCTCTGACCATGTGGTGGGCTGGACTATATTTTTTGGGGGGGGGGGAAATGAACAAATTCCTATGCCCCACAAATAACCCAGAGATGCATTTTAAATAAAAGGACACATTCTACTCAGGTAAATTCTTTCATGTTGATTCTCGGACCATCCGTGGGCCGGATTGAGAAGGCGATGGGGCCGGATATAGCCCCCAGGCCTTAGCTTGCCTACGCCTGCTCTACACCACCCTGACTCCAACATCTAAAGATGTGTGGCTCCCCCCCCCCCCGGCCAGGGATGTGCCTGTGGCTCAGCCTCTCCTCAGGCGGCTTCCAAGGTCCAGGGGTTTTGGCCCCCTGTGGCCCAACTGGCCCTCGGAGAAGCAGTCCCCAAATGGCCACAAAGCCCATTGGAGGGAGCCTATTCTGGGGGGAGGCGTCTCTGTTTCTCTGTTTCTCCAGCCCACTGGGCTGCTTTCGATGCCTTTGCTCCGTCATTTCCTTTTTCATTCCTCTCCTGTGAGATGGGGGATATAAAATATGTTATTGCAGGTGCTGGGGACAGCAGGGGTGGGGGGGGGGTGCAGGAGCGTCTGATGGACTCCTGGCTAATTAAGCCCCGAGGAACTATGTTCATTTTCTGCAAAAAAAATTCTTTTAATGCCAGGAGGGTCTGCGCTGTGCCACACTTTCCGAACACAAGCCCAGCTGCAGCCCCAGGCAGCACACGGGAGACTCTGTCCAACCTGACACTTGGAATGTGAACGCAGAAGTGACAGAACACGAGGAGAGCCTGCAGGATCAGGCCCAAGGCCCCTTTAGTGCAGCACCTTCTTCTCAAAGTAGCCAAGCTGTGTGAAACCCACAAGCATGACCTGAGTGCAAGAGCCACTCTCCCCTTCTGTGCTTCTAGCAGAGCCATCCCGGATAGAAGCCATCCTTAGGCCTCCACACGCTCCTGGGGTCCCTTCCAACTCTGCTGTTCTAGGATTCAAAGCTCTACCACATCACGGCCCATTCCAAAGTCTACCCCCCCACACACACTTAAAATGGGAAGTGTGAGCTGTGCAACTTCCCAATCTGCCCCCCCCCCCGCCCTGCCCTGCCTTGGCTACCACCTTCCCCTCCGAGCACACAAATCCGAAACACATGCTGTGGCCGCTCACTGCGCTGCGCCAAGGCTGGCTGTGCGCCAGCGGCTCTCACGCCTTGTCAGCTCCTCCTCGGTTTCCACAGCGGATGTTCCCTGGCTGGAGAACAGCTGGGCTGCAGTCCCAAGACATATGAGCAGGAGACTTGCGCTCTCTCTCTCTCTCTTTCACACACACACACACACACACACACACACACACACACACACACACACACCATCCTGGACCCCTTTCTCCCCCACCGCCTTTCCAGAGGGTGACACCTCTCTCTCTCTCTCTCTCTCTCTCTCTCTCTCTCTCTCTCTCTCTCTTCCTAAGAACATCAGAAGAGGCTGCAGGATCTGGCCAAGGGCCCATCCAGTCCAGCATTACAGGGGTGAACCAGATGCCTCTTCCAGGAAGCCCAAAAGCAGGATTTGAGAATATGAGCAAGCAGCCCCCTCTCCTCCTGTGCTGTTTTGCCACTGATATCAGGACCATTGCTGTCTCTGACTGTGGAGACAAAGCAGACCCGGCAGAGCTAATGGCCATCCATAGCCCTCTCCTCTTCCACAACTTTGCCAAATCCTCTTTTAAAGCCATTCAAATTGGTGATGACCATTGCCTCCTGGGGGAAGGAGTTCCATAGTCTGACTATGAACTGCATCAAGAAGAATAAAAAAAATTAAAAAATCCTTCCAGTAGCACCTTAGAGACCAACTAAGCTTGTTCTTGGTATGAGCTTTCGTACACACGAAAGCTCATACCAAGAACAAACTTAGAGGAAGGCTGTGCTCCTTGTCCATCTCCCAGGGAGAGAAGCCACCATGCTTGGCCCAGCTCAGCTCAACTTTCTTCTTGTTGTGGGAGGGGAGAGTTGTTCTTGGGTGTGAATCCTGCTTGCTGGTTCTCAACAGCCAGCTGTTCAGCCACTGTGAGAACAGTGGACTAGGTGGGCCATTGGTCTGATCCAGCTCTGGCTCTCCTCATGTTCTTATGTATACGTTCCTTCCTCCTGAGCCGCCGTCACCACCACACCCTTCCTCTTGCACCCTGTGCTCGGGGTCCAGTTCGACTGCATCTGGGAGAAGCCAAGCAGGAGGCTCCATCTGGTGAGCGGAGACATCAGAAGCCAACACACACACATGGGAGGGGGGGAGGGAGAGAGGGGGGAGGAGGAGGAGGAGGAGGAGGAGGAGGAGGAGAAGGAGGAGGAGGAGGAGGAGGAGCTGCAGCAGCGCATTCATAATCCTCCAAACAGAACTTGAACATTCCAGCTCCCAGGAGCTAGCAGGGAGGAAGCCACCAGACAGCCACATCTGGCCTCAGTTTGCTCCTGGCCGCCTTGCGGGGAGGAAGCCAAGCCCGGCAGCAGGCCAGGCTCTGAGGGCCTGTCCTCCTGCAGCCAGGAGCACATCTGGGCTCCTTGTGGCTGGCCAGAAGGTGTGAGATCCCAGGACAGCAGAATCTCCCTCGAGGTGGTTTCAAGAGATTCAGGCTGCGGTGGAAGGAGGCCCCCTTTAGCCACCATAGAAAACTCCTCCAGGAGTTCCCTCACTTTCAGGAAGTTTTTAATGCCTGGTGTTTTGCTGTGTTCTGTTGTCTCAGGGTGACTGGGGCAACCCAGTCAGATGTGTGGGGAGTCAATGGGAGGCGGTGGACTCTCAGCTTTTGGTGAGGAACATGAGAAGAGGTTGTGGGATCAGGCCGAAGGGGGTCCACCTGTTCTCGCAGGGGCCAGCCAAATGCTTATTGTGGGAAACGGGCAAGCAGAACCCAGTCCGGATGCATTGCTGGAGGCAGAGCCACTGAGAACCGGTTTTTCCTCCTCCACAAACCCATCTAAACCTCTGTTCAAGCCATCCAAGCTGTTGGCCAGCGTTGCCTCTGATGGGAGCAAATTCCACAGTTTAGCTGAGTGAAAAAGCACTTCCTTTTACCTGCTGTCAATCTTCCAACCTATAGCTTCATGGGAAGAAAAATCAGCAATTGAGGAAATCCTTCTTGGACGGAATAGATCTTTCTGGCTCCTTCCTTCCCAGCTGTTCTCAGTGGCTACAACCAGGAGCATCTCCTCGTTTGTCCAGGACGGCTCTTTCCCTCCCTCTTCTTACTGAAGTTCATTGTTGACTTTTCCATCAGGAAAGGAGCACGGAGAATTGAGCAAATTAAATTTCATCTGCAAACAGGTGGGTGTGAAATCGTAGCAGCCCCAGGCTGTGGGGCCGCCATACCCATAGAAGAACTCACAAGGGTGTGTGTATGTGCGGGGGGGTTACAAATTGCCTGACATGCTCACCGGAGCAACTGCTTCCCCCCCCTGTCCCCCATCCCACAAAACCAATATCGAGGGCCTCCCCCTCTTACTTGCCCTGTGGTTGCCTTGAGGATTTCCCTGTGAGCAAAAGAGCAGATTTGATTAAGCCAGAAGAACATAAAGTCACAAAAGGAGCTCCTCAGGGGGCCCCAATCCCTCCAGCCAGCTCATCTCGGCTTAATTCTCCGCTTGCTGGGCCTCCGCACTCTTTGAAGCTGGATTTCAGGACTCCCGGCCTGGGCAGGTGGGCATCCCTGTTGCCCTGGTGGTGGGTCATTGCAGCTCAGGTAATGAACAGGCTGCCCTGAGATGAAGGAAGACCAGTTGGCAAAACACACACAGGGGCTGGGATGGAGGCCCATGGCAATCATTTGCTTCCACTTGATACTTCAAATATTTGTGTCTCACAACCACACTCCATACATTCCCACCATTTGAATCATAGAACTGAAGAGTTAAAAGGGGGTCATTAGTCCAAGCCCTGAAATGCAGGAATCCCTGGCATTTGACCATCCAACCTCTGCTTAAAAACCTCCAAGGAAGGAGAGTCCAGCGGCAGAGGATATGCCCGTGCTGCCCAGGGTGGGCGCGGTGCGGAGGGTGCCCTTCCAGCTGCGGGATAGCTGCTCGGGTGCCCGGAGCGGTGGGCGCACTCTGCAGCCGGGGGCGGAGCAAGCCGCCCATGGTGGACATTCGGTACGCCACCCGCCCGCAACTCCCAAGCCTCCCCCAAGCTGTCAAAACAAAGGGCGTGGGGGAATGCCGCCAGCAAAGTGGCGCAGCTCCCCCCTCTTACCCCAGCGGCTCGTCTTAGGCTTGGGAGTCGCAGGTGGAAGGCATGCCAAATCTCACCCCCCTCAGTGAGGGCACTTGGGGCGACCGCCCTCACCGTCCCTCCTTCCTATGCCCCTGTCCACCACCTCTTGTGGGAGTCTGTTCCACTGTCAAACAACTCTTACTGTCAGAAAGTTCTTCCTGATGCTCAGTCAGAATCTCATCCTTGTAACTTGAAGCCGTTGGTTCGAGTCCTCCCCTCCGGAGCAGGAGAAAACAAGCTTGTTCCCTCTTCCATGTGAGAGCCCTAGAGATATTTCATAGAATCATAGAATCCTAGAGTTGGAAGAGACCCCAAGGGCCATCCAGTCCAACCCCCTGCCAAGCAGGAAACACCATCAAAGCATTCCTGACAGGTGGCTGTCAAGCCTCTGCTTAAAGACTTCCAAAGAAGGAGACTCCACCACACTCCTTGGCAGCAAATTCCACTGTCAAACAGCTCTTACTGTCAGGAAGTTCTTTCTAATGTTTAGGTGGAATCTTCTTTCTTGTAGTTTGAATCCATTGCTCCGTGCCCTCTTCTCAGGAGCAGCAGAAAACAACCTTTCTCCCTCCTCTATATGACATCCTTTTATATATTTGAACATGGCTATCATATCACCCCTTAACCTTCTCTTCTCCAGGCTAAACAAACCCAGCTCCCTAAGCCATTCCTCATAAGGCATCGTTTCCAGGCCTTTGACCATTTTGGTTGCCCTCTTCTGGACACGTTCCAGCTTGTCAGTATCCTTCTTGAACTGTGGTGCCCAGAACTGGACACAGTATTCCAGGTGAGGTCTGACCAGAGCGGAATACAGTGGTACTATTCCTTCCCTTGATCTAGATGCTATACTCCTATTGATGCAGCCCAGAATTGCATTGGCTTTTTTAGCTGCTGCATCACACTGTAGACTCATGTCAAGTTTATGGTCTACCAAGACTCCTAGATCCTTTTTACATGTACTGCTCTCAAGCCAGGTGTCACCCATCCTGTATTTGTGCCTTTCATTTTTTTGGCCCAAGTGCAGTACTTTACATTTCTCCCTGTTATATTTGAAGATGGCTCTCATATTTCCTCTCAGTCTCCTCTTTTCCAGGCTAACACATACCCAGCTCCTTCAAACACTCCTCATAAGGCTTGGTTTCCAGACCCTTGATCATCTTGGTCTCCCTTAATGGCGTAGCCGGGGAGGCAGGGAGACAGCAGCTCCCTAAATCAAGTAAATTAATAAAAACACTTAGCGAACTGAGGTTATGCCCCCTAACATAAAGCATGCCTCCCCCTAACCCAAATCCTGGCTACAACAAGGTCTTCCTCCTCTGCACAGCTTCCAGCTTGTCAACATCCTTCTCAAATTGTGGTGCCCAGAACTGGATGCCGGACTCCAGGTGATGCCTGGGGTGGGACTATGACTTCTCGTGATCTAAGGGCTCATCCACACTTCTGCTTGTCTCTTGTTTTTCCACCTGTGCTCAAGTGTTCCTTGTTGGCTTCCCATAATGGGTCTCTGGTCGGCCACTGTGAGGGCATAACGCTGAGCTAGACAGGCCATAGGCTCTTATTCTGTTGGAAGTGCAAGAGGAAAAGGGACCAGCTGTGAGCAACAGAGGCATCTGCAGAGGTGGCCTTTCATCCTGGAAACTTGGGCGGGTGATGTAGGAGCTCCCCCCCCCTTCCCAGTGTGAAAAACCAGTGGCTTAAGGACCCCCTTGGGGAGAGGCAGCCTCTGCATTAAAGCCAAGCCTGCCCCACCCTGAAATGGCTTTTAAAAAGAAACGGATGGGCCTGCCTCCATCGGAGTTCAAGATCAAAACAGAGAACTTTCACCTTTTGATGGCGCATGTTGGACAAAGTCTCCATTACACTCGCATTAGGTGCCCCTGTTTTGTAACAACACCCCCGGCAGTGGGGCTAAGCGGATTAGAGATATTGGCCTGCCCTTCTCTTTGCAAATGGGCTGTCAAAAGAAACTCTTGTTTCGCAGCCTTCCCTCTGAAGCCTGTGGCGTCCTTTCCTTCGGACGTGACAGGGTGCCCAGGGACCCTCCAGCTCTTTGGCCACTGCTCCCCCCCCCCCGCCTTCTGCTCCCAGTTCTTTAATAAAGCAGGATGGAGGGAGGGAGCATGATTAGCACTCGGTCCCGCAGTGCTGGGAAAGGCCAGGATCACCATCTTTTGGCTCTTCCCCTCCTGCCTTTTGGAAGGAGAATTGACTCCTTACAGCTGTGTCTGGTTTCTGCAGAAGCCCAGAGACGCACAGATGTTGGCATTTTCCCTGGGTTAAGACGTCTTCCAAAGCCCTTTCTTCGGGTTTGTTACTTCTTTATTATCCTGGGGGGGGGGGGTCTTCCCTTCTGAAGAAACCGGCCTGGGATAATGAAGAGAGCGGCCGTTGCCAGGCGCATGATGATCCGGGGCCTCCTTTCTCACCCTCCCCGGGACGAGGTCTCCTTTGTGGCGGAGCAGCAGGTAGCCGCGGCCGGCAAGGTCACTGCCCCGTCCAGCCCTGGGGGGCTCCCTTTGTGCCGCCTCCTCTCACTTGCTGCACATTTGTCCAGAGATGCGAAAGGTCAGCCGCATGCCGTGGCGCCATACCTGGGCCTTTGTCTCTGGAGCTGGAGAGATCTTACAGAAATAATTTGCTGGAAAGCAGTTGCTGGGGCTGGGGAAGGAGGGAAGGAGCTTTGCTTGTAACATCTGCATGGAGAGGGAGGGAGGGAGGGAAGCCGAGAGCCAAGAGCTCAGGAGGATCACGGTGCTGCTTCCCTCATTTCCGAGGTTGTTGCTCTGTCCAGGAGTTGGACCATGTGCAAACAGGAGGTGGGAGCAGCCAGGGGCTCTTCTCCTGACATTTCGAATTAGAATCATGGAATCATAGAGACGGAGGGTCCACCAAGGGTCATCTAGCCCAACCCCCTGCAATGCAGGAATCTCAGCTAAAGCATCCATGGCAGGTGGCCATCCAAGCTCTGCTTAAAAGGTAAAGGTAAAGGGACCCCTGACCATTAGGTCCAGTCGTGTCCGACTCTGGGGTTGCGGCGCTCATCTCGCTTTATTGGCCGAGAGCCGGCGTACAGCTTCCAGGTCATGGCAAACCAGAGCAGCGCACGGAAACGCCGTTTACCTTCCCGCCGGAGCGGTTCCAATTTATCTACTTGCACTTTGATGTGCTTTCGAACTGCTAGGTGGGCAAGAGCTGGGACTGAGCAACGGGAGCTCACCCCGTCATAGGGATTCGAACTGCCGACCTTCTGATCGGCAAGCCCTAGGCTCTGTGGTTTAACCCACAGCGCCACCTGGGTCCCTAAGCTCTGCTTAGAAACCTCCAATTGGTTCCGAGTTCTTTACCTGGGTTTTTCTGCATCCTCTGTTTGATGTGAAGGTCCAAGGACCATTGAAATGATGCCCCGAGATCTTAATAAACTGGCACCTCAAAAGAGTTCTGGGTCACCCAGTCTGAAATCTAGAGGCAGCTCCCCCCCCCTCCAGTAAAAAGCAGACCTGAGTCCCCCCTTCCTTGTTTTCTTTACCTTAAAGAAAATTGATCTGAGGATCTGATTAATGACCTCAGTGCTTTGCCACAATGGGATCCTTTGGTCCCAGATTAGCCAGTGTAAAGAGCTTCCTTCTTATCTATGTTGGATACCTGATAGTCCCCTCTTAGTGGATGTCTGGGGTGTTTTGCACCTGAGCCAGGAGAGAAAGCCCAGGTCTCTCCCCTGGAGTGAACTGTTAAGAGGGGGCCATTCTCCCCTAATTGGGCACTCAGGAAGCCCCCTTGCAGAGGGTGGCACAAGGGGAATGTGTGTCCGCAGACAGCATCCTGTTTTGGAGAGGCAAGAAGAAAAAGAATGAGTTAAACATTAGGAAAGTATTTGGAATCACCTTTTGGAGACAAAAGGGGCTCAGGTCTTGACCAGCACTGACATTAACCCCATGGAATCCTGTGGTCCTGCAGCTTTCCTGTTAATTGGCCACCCGAGGGATGCAAAGAAGCTCCCCCACCTTGGAAATTCATGTTTGTGGCTCCTGAATATCCCACACAACACGGCCCTCTGTCTGCAGGCTTCCTGTCCGTCCAAAAATGCTGCCCATCAGATTTTGCTACTCTTGGGCTAGGAGAGAAAGCTGCGCTCCAGCAATCATTCTGGACAACCGTTGCCTCGTTAACTCCTCCGCAGATGGGAAAGAAAATGCTCCAAGTAGCAAATTTCCGCGCGCAACCATGTTTGACAGCTATCCTATTTCATCCTTATTATCCAAATCTGCTGCGCATCAGATTTTGCCGCAGTTGGACGAGAGAAGGAAACCGTGGTCTGGTTGTTGGCTACCTCCGTTGGCTAGAGTGTGGCGCTGATGAGGCCGAGGCTGCAGGCGCACAAATCTCCATCTGGAACAGCTGCAATTGGAGGAGGTTATGATTCCACGAAATAAAAGGAAGTCCTTCCTCGTGCAGCGCTATGGAACTCCCTGCCACAGGAGGCAGGGATGGCCCCCAACCTGGATGGCTTGCAAAGAGAAGTAAGGAAATTCATGGAGAAGGAAAGAACCATTGATGGGTCCTAGCCAGGAGGGCCGTGCCCTCTCTTGAGGCAGCCATGAATCCCATTTGCTGGAAACCACAGGAGGAGAAAGGGCTCTTGTGCTCGGATCCTGCTTGTGGGATCAGAACAGGATGCTTGACTAGATAGGCCACTGGCCTGATCCAGGGGGCTCTCCTTATGTTCTTATGTGGGGGCCCTGGCAAGCAGCAGTTTGTCTCAAGTGCAGTTCTATTGCAGGAGACATGTGGATGAGGCCAGACTCTCAGCAGAATCCCTGTCAAATGGAGCAGTTTTGGCACGGCTAACCAAGCAGGCCACTGGGTCACAGAGAGACCCCTGATTACTACAGCCCACCACAAGCTCTGCCACCTGACCCCTCTCCCAGTGGGCCCCAGTAGGCACGACTGGGAACAATGATAGGCTGCAGGGCCGAATTGAGGTTTGATGAGGCCCTTAGCTACTGAAGGTAATGGGGCCCTTTATATGTCCAGCTGTCCTTTGTCAACAACAAATGGTCGCTGGTTTTTGTGTTGAATATATGCTAGATGGTCATTGATGGACCTCATAGGTATCTCAAGCCATTTGCACATGTTGCCATGCAGCCAGTCCATGCAGAATGTGGGCACCCTATATATAGAAAGGAGCAAACCAGTGATATTTGAGGGAGCAGGCGAGCAGGCGGGGGCCATGACTTACATCATAGGAGCCTACACAACACAAAAGACTGTTACTGGATGTAGGTTTTATTTTATTTGTTTGTTATCTTATATTTTGGAAATGTACATCCAGGTGTTTTTTTCCCTTTAAATTTTTGGGGGCCCCCAAGAGAATGGGGCCCTAAGCCATAGCTTGTTTAGCTTATACATAAATCCAGCACTGCGCCTGACCCATAACCAGAGAGAAAGTGCAGGGGCTGGGGCTGCGGGCAGCAAAGCATCCTCACTGCCATTGTGCTGCCTCCGCCTGGGAAGAGGCTTCCCCTTCAAAGGAGGGATGGTGCAGCCCATTCTCCAGCCGGGCTCCGAAAGCAGCATGGAGCTGGTCGCAGAGGGCTTCTCCCAGCGTGAGAGAGCAAGGAGGCCAGCAGAGGTTGCAGGTACTTTTCATCCTGCCATGCAGGAGAGCTGCCACTTCCCGCTGCTAGGAATTTGTCAGGGCATCTCTCCCCTGGAGGACGTGAGCAGCCAGGCCTGGACGCCCCGACAACGCGGGGATAACTTGATTAAGGCGATGGCAGGCCGGCAGGAGCTCTTGGCCCTTAACCCTCTCCAGGGGAACAGACACACTTTATGTGGCAATTAGCCACCCGTTTTCAGCCGCCCTCAGCCCAGACGCAGAGACCACGAGGGCTCTCTCGGAGTGGCACTGGCCAAGCAGCAAACCCAGAAAGGTCACAAGTAAAATCGTCCCTAGCAGGTCCTGCTTAGGGAATGTTGGTCTCCTCAGTCCTGTAAGAAAAGCACTCAGATTCATTGTCCTGGAGAGGTTTGCTTCTTCTGGATCCCTATTCATTGCTGATTTGCAAAGTCAACTCTGCCCTCTAACCCACAAAAGTGCATTTTCAATGTTAAAATGATGATTTTCAATGTTAACAGGATGCTTTTCAATGTTAAAATGATGATTTTAAAACAAGCCATTAACAAAAAGACACCTGCAATCAGTTAGGAATTGAAGCTGAGGTTAGGAGTTAACAACAAAGGAATCAAACAAAGTTGCCATCGCTCTGTTGCCTTCCTGATTTTTCTCCTCTGGGGCTCCGGCAAAGATGGGGAGTGGCTGCCTTGCCCTGTCAGCCCAGCCTTCCCCAACCTGGCGCCCTCCAGATGTTTGGACCACAGCTCCCATCAGCCTCTGCCAGCACAGCTGTATGAGGACCCTGGGCCTGACAAGTTGGAAAAGGCTGAGCTTGGCATTTTCTCTGGAATGGGCATCAGTCTGTCGGTTTTTATAGAGAATCCGAGCGGCGTCATAACACACACACCCCTCTTGGCATTCCAGGGTTTTCTGCACCATTCTCAGCCTCCTCCACACTTTCCTTTCCTCCACGTTTCCCAGGCATTGTCCAAGATTTAAAGCTCCATGTCTGAACACCCTTTTTCTTGCTCCGCAGCCTTCCCCATGAAAACCCGCTCTTTAAAGCTCAGTTGGAGCAAACAGCAATCCACAGAAAACCCGAATTGACGTTGTTTGACCCAATTGAGCACCAAAGAGCAGGTTTTCACAGGGCAGAAACAAAAAACCTCTCTGATGCAGAGCTTTGACGCACAGGCCTTTGCCTGGAGAGAGCAGGGCAAGAGGCAAGGGTCACTGAGTGGGATTGGGTGCTGGGGTGCTCTTAACAGGCTATTGCCCCTTGCTGAAAACCCCTTTTTTCCTCAAAGCCTTTGGAAACTGTCTTTTGTTTTCTCTCTCCTTTGTGTACTGCTGAGGAAGGGAGTGGAATGACAAGGAATCCGTTTGTGTGTCTGGATTGTACTTTATGGCATTTTACTGATTTCATTGTACTCCATGCACACTTCTATGGAAACCACCTTGGGGCCTGCGTGACATAAAATGGGTAAAAAGCCATCATTGCTCAGTGGGAGAGCCCCTGCCCTGCATGCAGAAAGTCCCAGGTTCAAGCAGCATCTGCAGGCAGGGCTGGGAATGCCTCTCCTCTGGGGAGCTGCTGCCAGTCAGTGCAGTAACAGGTCAATAGCATGCTTTAAAAAAATAACGCACCATTACAGCTAGAATCAACTGATGCTCTCCACAGCTGACATTCCTTAACACTTTTGAGGATGCCAGCAAGCAACTTAGGAATAAAGGAATACTAGATTTTCTCGAAGCTACTATGGTAACATGAGTTTGGCCAAACTGCAAGAGGCAGTGAAGGATAGGCGTGCCTGGCGTGCTCTGGTCCATGGGATCATGAAGAGTCGGACACGAATGAACGACTGAACAACAACAAACATTTTCCTCAACCACTGTGAGATTCTCAATTGCCCAAGCCTGGAGAGACTCGCAAGGGCTTGCATTGGAACTCTAGTATTAGAATGCAAGGATAGCAGCGACTGCAGAAAACAAGGCCCATAAAACCAAACTTTCCCATGGAAAAGAAAAACCAAACTCAATTTTTTGCAATGTGATGGTCCTTTACTTCTTATACCAATTAACCAATAAACTCCCACAAGTGACATTAGGCATTTGGTTATCTTAACCGTCTATTGCAAACTCTACATAATTTTATTCTGATACGTTGCCCAATGGCAATCGGAACTGTATCATTCTTTACATTTAGAAATATCACTGTTGAAACATGGCCGTGTTGTTGCTGTGGCAGGAGAGGGGGGAGATGTGGTGCTATTTTTCCTGTCTTTTAAAAAAATTATGGATGCATTTTTCCAAAATCATTTCTTAAAAAACCAGCTTATGCTGTGTAGACATTCCTGTTTCCTCTGCACCGCTGGTTTGGGGAGTGATTTCACGCATCTGCCGAGCGATGTCCCTGGCGGGGCATCCCAGGGCTTCCTCGCTTTATGACCCGAGGATCTCTTCTCCCCGCCATGGCCTCTGCCTCCAGGGGGCCGGGGGGGCGTTCCGCCCGCCCCAGCGTTAGGCCTCTTTGCCATTGTGCCCTTTCAGAGCTGCCTTGAAACAAGGGGAGGGACTTTCATGGCTCCTGGGGGGACAAATGCCGGACATTTTGCTCGGCTTCATTACAGAATCATCAGAGGTGCCTGAGCAACATTTCCCACTAGTCATCATAAATGGTTGGTTGGTTGGGGCGGAGGGCAAGCCTCTTTCAGATGCGTCCAAGTTGGTTGCCGTCACTGCCTCCTGCAGAAGCAAGTTCCGTAGTTGAACTCTGCGCTGCGTGAAGAAGGCTTTCCAGGTATTCATCCTGAATTTGCCAACATTCCACAAATGTCCACCAATTCTAGTGTTAGGAGAGAGGGAGGAAAACTTTCCTCTCCATGATGGCATGATGGCATAATTTTATAAACTCCTATCATGTCACTTCTCTCTGGGCTCGTCTACGCTTCCCCTTATCCCCCGTGCGCAGGAAGCGGAGGGTCTGGGCCGTTTTCTGCTTGTCCTGTGCTTCCAGGCCTGGGTCCTTGCCACTTTCCTCTGGAAAAACTGCTCTTTAGCATTCAATCTTTAGCAAAAATTTAGCATTCAAATGACAAACCTAGACAGCATCTTAAAAAGCAAAGACATCACCTTGCCAACAAAGGTCCGTATAGTTAAAGCTATGGTTTTCCCAGTAGTAATGTACGGAAGTGAGAGCTGGACCATCAAGAAGGCTGATCGCCGAAGAATTGATGCTTTTGAATTATGGTGCTGGAGGAGACTCTTGAGAGTCCCATGGACTGCAAGAAGATCAAACCTCTCCATTCTGAAGGAAATCAGCCTTGAGTGCTCACTGGAAGGACAGATCCTGAAGCTGAGGCTCCAATACTTTGGCCACCTCATGAGAAGAGAAGACTCCCTGGAAAAGACCCTGATGTTGGGAAAGGTTGAGGGCACAAGGAGAAGGGGACGACAGAGGATGAGATGGTTGGACAGTGTTCTCGAAGCTACTGACATGAGTTTGGCCAAACTGCGAGAGGCAGTGAAGGATAGGCGTGCCTGGCGTGCTCTGGTCCAGGGGGTCACGAAGAGTCGGACACGACTGAACGACTGAACAACAACAACAAGCATTCAATCGGAACAAACGGCAGTCTGCGAGAAGCCCAGTTGGCAGTTGTTCTGACTGAGAGCTAAACCGCAGGAGGAAAGCAGCAGGGCAAACAAAATTTGAGGAGTCCTTACTCACCTTTTCTCTAAAAAATCCCACCCACCTTTCCTCACCGGGGGGGGGGGGGTGTCATTCCATCTGCAGACCTCGGGGAATTTCCGCCCTCCCTTTTCAGGTGGGCGGGTTTGCGACACCGAGCAGGGGTCCCCTGGGCAGGAGCTGCCCACCTGGCTTGGGCTGCCCCCTTTGACACGCCCTCGGCCAGGTGGACAATGGGCAGCTGGTCGGGGGTGGGGTCAAGGGCTTGAAAAGGGTCTGAGCTCCTCAGCCCAGCCCTCTTTGGTTCTTTCCTTCGCAGGTTCACGATCCTGGTTCCTTCAACGGCTGGAGTCAGGTAAGTTTTTAGTTGATTTGGATGGTGGGGGGGGGGTGCGGGGCTTCCTTCCCCACCCTGGCTTCATGCAGGGCGCTCCGCTACGCCCGATTGGGCAGCGGGTGCCCTGGAAGACCGAGGCCGCCTGCCGGCCTCCCTGTATGGGTGTGGGGGAGGGCGCAGGGCTTCCCCCCCCCACCCTGGCTTAATGCAGGGCGCTCCGCTAGGCCCGACTGGGCAGCGGGCGCCCTGGAAGAACAAGGCCGCCTGCCGGCCTCCCTGGATGGGTGTGGGGGGGCGCGGGGCCTCCTCCCCCACCAGGGCTTACTGCAGGGCGCTCCGCTAGGCCCGATTGGGCAGCGGGCGCCCGGGAAGACCGAGGCCGCTTGCTGGCCTCCCTGGATGGGCGTGGGGGGGGGGCGCGGGCTGCCGGAGCCTCCCCCGATGTAGGCCGCAGTCGGCCTCTTCCTCGTGCGGCGGCGCGGGGGGGTCAGGGCCCCAGCCGCCGCCGCGGATCGCCGTGGGGGGCAGCCGGCTGGCCCTGGGAGGCCTGCCGGAGCCCCCCCCAATGTAGGCCGCAGCCGGCCTCTTACTTCGGGCGGCGGCGCGGGGGGGTCTGGACCCCCGCCGCCGCCGCGGATCGCCGTGGGGGGCAGCCGGCTGGCCCTGGGAGGCCTGCCAGAGCCCCCCCCCCAATGTAGGCCGCAGCCGGCTTTTTTTTTCCTTCGGGCGGCGGCGCGGGGGGGTCTGGACCCCCGCCGCCGCCGCGGATCGCCGTGGGGGGCAGCCGGCTGGCCCTGGGAGGCCTGCCGGAGCCCCCCAATGTAGGCCGCAGCCGGCCTCTTACTTCGGGCGGCGGCGCGGAGGGGTCTGGACCCCCGCCGCCGCCGCGGATCACCGTGGGGGGCAGCCGGCTGGCCCTGGGAGGCCTGCCAGAGCCCCCCCCCCAATGTAGGCCGCAGCCGGCCTTTTCCTTCGGGCGGCGGCGCGGGGGGGTCTGGACCCCCGCCGCCGCCGCGGATCGCCGTGGGGGGCAGCCGGCTGGCCCTGGGAGGCCTGCCGGAGCCCCCCCAATGTAGGCCGCAGCCGGCCTCTTACTTCGGGCGGCGGCGCGGAGGGGTCTGGACCCCCGCCGCCGCCGCGGATCGCCGTGGGGGGCAGCCGGCTGGCCCTGGGAGGCCTGCCGGAGCCCCCCCAATGTAGGCCGCAGTCGGCCTCTTCCTGGGGCGGCGGTGCGGGGGGGGTCTAGGCCCCCGCCGCCGCCGCGGATCGCCGTGGGGGGCAGCCGGCTGGCCCTGGGAGGCCTGCCGGAGCCCCCCCAATGTAGGCCGCAGCCGGCCTCTTACTTCGGGCGGCGGCGCGGGGGGGGTCTGGACCCCCGCCGCCGCCGCGGATCGCCGTGGGGGGCAGCCGGCTGGCCCTGGGAGGCCTGCCAGAGCCCCCCCCCAATGTAGGCCGCAGCCGGCCTTTTCCTTCGGGCGGCGGCGCGGGGGGGTCTGGGCCCCCGCCGCCGCCGCGGATCGCCGTGGGGGGCAGCCGGCTGGCCCTGGGAGGCCTGCAGGAGCCCCCCAATGTAGGCCGCAGTCGGCCTCTTCCTCGGGCGGCGGCGCGGGGGGGTCTAGGCTGGCCCTGGGAGGCCGGATGGAGCCCTCCCCCCCCCCGGTGTAGGCCGCAAGCGGCATCCTCTCCTGGGAGCCTCTGGTACAGGCCGCATAAGGCCTTTTTTCCCCGGCAGCAGTGCCCCCCCCCCCTCCCCTAGGCCTGAGAGGCCAGCAGGAGCTACAGGAGTAGGCCGCATGGTGGTCTTTGGGGAACATGGTGGCCTTGGCAGCAGGCTTTCACCCTGACAGGGCCCCACTATTGGGGCACCACCCTTCTGGGGGGGGGGATCCGGTTCCCACTGCCAGCATTCGTTTGCCATTCTCCATCTTCCGCGCCTGCGTTGGCTACAGGCCTTATGGTGGCTCCATTCATAGGGGGTCCGTGCTATATGTATGCGCAAGGATGCGAATTAACGTATTATATCTTTTATCACATTTTAGCGTGTTTGTGCAGTTAGGTTGGTTGGTTCTGTCACTTCACCCCCCCCATCTTCAATCTAACTCTAAACGTGCAGTAATTAGCTGCGCAGTAGCCTCATTAAACAAATCAATAGCTATAAAAATAAATAAATAATTTAAAAAAAAAAAATTAGTTAGGCCTTGCTGGTGCCTGTTTGGTTGCTCACTTCAAGTGCAAACATGTCACAAGCTAAAGGCACCCCGAGCATTGCGGTAAAAGCAGCTAACAGGATTAAAAAAAGGGCCTTATCATCGGGTAGGAAGGTCCCACCTATGAAGTTGGTAATAACTAGGAAACAAACGAGCGACAATAATGTTGATGGGCCCTCCACGTCTGATGCCAGGCCCTACAGGGCCAAGACAACAAAGGCTAAGCGCGCTTCCCCTGAGGAGCCCGCGTCGGGGAGTGATGATTCCTTGTCCAGCGTGGACCAGATCCAGGAGTTAGCCCGTCAGAACCGCATCCTGCACCGCCGTCTGGCTCAGGCTAAGCAGCGCTTGGATAGGTCCAAGTCCCCCCGTCGCCGCTCTCGTGAGGGCAGGCGCAGGCATAGGTCCCCTGTTTCAAGTTCCTCTGACAGTTCCTCCAGCCCTGATTCGCGCAGAACACGTCGCAGGAAGAAGAGGTCACGCAGATCACGGAAGCACGGGCGCAAGTCCCGGAGGGACACTTCGGATTCTTCTGATCCTTCAGGTACGTCCGACTCCTCCTCTAGCGAGTCGGAGGAACGTTGTAAAGGTTATTGGGTCACCTACAAGGCCCCGGGCCTTCCTAGTTGGATCTGGGAACGACGCACTTGGCGCCATCGTCGAGCCTTTGGGGTCAAGGAACTTGTTGGGGATGATGGGCTGGACAAAAAAGGGAGGGTGAAGGCATCCAATTTCAAGCGGACAGATCAGCCACCTGGCATAAAATTAAAAAAGAATATCCGCAACCGCATCCTAAATGGGGAATTTCTAGATATCTTTTCGCTGCTCTCCCCGACTGTTAACAGCACTGCCAAGTTTAAGCCAGAATCGCGTCGGAAAAAGGAGAAGGCAGTGGAAATTGAGAGGACCTTTGATAATTGGCTATTAGCTTACACAGCATATATAGGGCCGGTGGTTGCGGCTTACCCTGAGAGGGCGTGGCATCTGGTCAACTACCTAAACATTATTTTAAAAGCCAGGAAGATGGCTGGGGACGCGGCGGCTTTAGCTTATGATGAGGAATTTCGTGAGAGGGCTGCCGCAGATCCGAAGTCACGGTGGGACATCAAGGACAATGATATTTGGTCGGAAGTGGTGGCTCCTCATTTTGAGAAAAGGGTTTCAGGCGATAAATCAGGAAAACCACCCGCCAAAGTGCGGAGGGTGGCTCCCTCAGCCTGTTGGGAGTTTAATAATGGGTCATGTAACAGGGACAGATGCCGTTTTGACCATGTCTGTGAACGCTGTGGCGGTTCACACTCCCGCACCAAGTGTTTTCGGGTGAAGCCGCTTTTTCGTGGCTTTCGGAAGTCAGGATTGGGGAGTGGATCCAGGGACGACAAGGGAGGCTCGGGAGCCTCTGCCTCTGGCTCCCAGCAGAAGAAGGCCGCCGCTAAGTGATGAGGTTTTTTCCTCCCTAGCCCCAACCCCTGTTCACCTTTCAGCGATGTTACCTCTTTTACAAGCTTATCCCAACAGGTCTGCAGCCAAATACTTGGAGGCCGGGTTCCGCCACGGCTTCCGCATTCCTGTATCCAGTTCACCGGTATCCAGAACTCCTCCCAATCAAAAGTCGGTAAGGGAAATGCCCCTTGTAGCAATCAGCAAAATTGAAAAAGAGCGGCTTTTAGGCAGGGTGGCTGGACCTTTCCCCGCCCCCCCTTTCAAGAAGTTCATAGTCTCTCCACTTGGCATAGTCCCCAAAAAACGCCCTGGTGAGTACCGCATGATTCACAACCTGTCATATCCAAGGGGCGGGTCGGTAAATGATGCCATACCACGGGAGCATTGCTCTGTAAAATATGCATCTTTGGACGTGGCCATAAATATGATCAGGGATTTGGGTCCAGGGGCATTATTGGCAAAATGTGACATCGAATCAGCCTTTAGGTTGCTTCCGGTCCATCCTGAGGACTTTTGGCTGTTAGGTTTTAAATTCAGGGACAGTTGGTATTTTGATAAAGCAATGCCTATGGGTTGTTCGGTGGCCTGTGCGGCCTTTGAAACCTTTAGCACATTTATAGAATGGGCCATGAAAACAACGTCTGGTTCCGCATACGTGACTCATTATCTCGATGATTTTCTTCTCATGGGGGCCCCGGATTCCCCCAGCTGTGCCCAATCTTTAGCTACCTTCATGCGCCTGGCAGCAGACTTCGGCATACCTTTGGCCACCGACAAGACTGAGGGCCCTAGTACAATCCTCTGCTACTTGGGTATCGAACTGGACACCCGCCAGCAATTATCGCGCCTGCCGCTGTCCAAACTTGACACGTTAAAAGCTATGCTGGAAGCTATGCTGGTTGAGCGACTTGCGACAGGCACTTGTGGACTTGGTATTGGCAGAGTAGGGGTGTCGGTTCCTCAGTTGTGGGATTCTTGGCGGCGAGGCCCTTAGGGGCCTCGGGTGGCGGTTTTAGGCCTTGGCAAGGTAGCCTTTAGTCTATCATCTGGTTGGGTGGGATGCTGGCATGCTCCCAGCCCATGCGGCGGCGCGGCAGGGCCCGTTAAAGGGTACACCGGGAGTTTACGGCCTTGGAGCGGCGGCATGTAGGTCGAACTCCCGGACCGAGGCTGGTGGGAGGGCATGCTGTGTAAGTGTGCGCTTTGCAGTCCCCTCCCACTGCACCTCATCATCCTGCATATCCTCAGCCATGGGCTGAGAGGGTTACCTGCCAAGGCCTGTGCCAAGTTTCCCACTTCTGAAGTTTAATAAAGTTGTGGCCAATTTTAATCCCATACTCTGGTCTCATGTCTCTTTCTTGGGGAAAGGGGTGGGCACCACAGACAGGGTTTCGCGCGTGTGTACGCAAAAGATGCTCCTCCACCCACCTGCAGCCTCTACAGGTCCTTGCCTGCCTCCTGAGCCCCCCACCAGCCGTGGATGTGATGATGTGGTGCTAATGCTCCCCCCTGCCTCCGCCCCTCTCACCTGGGTTCAGCTCCACTTGCCAGAAGCCCCTTGAAGTGAGCAACCCCCTCCCCCCCCTGGGCTGGAGAGGCAGATGAAGGAGCTGCCAGGCATCAGCCCACCTGGCTCTGGTTACCTGCTCCTCTTGCCTCTTCTACCCACCCCCACCCCCCACGGCTTCTGCTTTTTCCAGATGTTGTTGGAGCTGAGGGTTCAGCAATGCAGGACCATTTTCTGCCGCCTGGTGGGGGCAGGTGAGTGTTGGGTCTCGGCCTCCAGCCCTTCCCAAGAACCTGGCAGCTGGACCTGAGCTCCCTCCCTGCGCCCTCCGCCCTGCCTCTGCCCACCTAGGAGACCTGCCCATCTCTTAGAGGCATTTGCCGATTGGGGGGCGGGGGCCGCAGTGCGGCAGCTCCAGGGACTGCTTCACAAATTGAATCCCAGGGTGAACGTCTAAGAGTGGACCTCTGGACATGTCGTGCACTTGCAGCCCTGGGTAGAGGAGGCATATGGAAACCAGCAAGCCAGAGCGACTCTGCTGGAAACTACAGGAGGAAAGGCTTTGCAGGGAGAACAGTGGACTCCCAAGCACACCAGGGCTTGCAACATTCACCCCTGCGGAGCGGGGCAGCCAGCATACATGGCTAGCTGGCGCCCTCTGCTGGCTCCTCGCTAAAAAAAATATTCATGTTTAGACAAGGTGCTTGGAAAGGGGATGTGAATTTTAATCTGCTTTAGTACAGTATTGTACATTTCCATACGTTTTAAAGTATTGTTGTAAATTTTCCTGGTGCTTATTTCTCTCTCTTTGGTATGCTGCTTTGAGGTTTCTGTCTGTCTGTCTGTCTGTCTGTTTGTTTCAGTTACAGGTAGATAGCCGTGTTGGTCTGTCATAGTCAAAGCAAAATAAAAAAATTCCTTCCAGTCGCACCTTAGAGACCAACTAAGTTTGCTCTAAGTATGAGCTTTCGTGTGCATGCACACTTCTTCAGATACACAGAGACAGAAGTCACCAGACCCTTATATATAGTGAGAGCAATGAAATTCGGAAATTAGACTGGAAAGAGAAGTTGCTGAATTACAACTTATTACCAAACTTAAAACCATGGAGATACCTGGTCTGAATAGAGACATTGGATTCTTATCTCATTATACATGATAAAGCTATTTTTATCCATCTCACCCCTTGCTTTTTCCACCACACCTATCAGCCAATCACCCATTCCCACCACCCTTCTGAGTAATACTCCTCCCCACCCTCTCTGGTGACTTCTGTTTCAGTGTATCTGAAGAAGTGTGCATGCACACGAAAGCTCATACCAAAAACAAACTTAGTTGGTCTCTAAGGTGCTACTGGAAGGAATTTTTTTGTCTGTTTGTTTGTTTGTCTGTTTGTTTGTTTGCATCTTAGACCTTATAATTCTCATAACAGGGTCCTTTCATTGCCCAGCCTGTTCTTGTGACTGTGCTCCTCGAGCAGGGACTGATTGTGCAGCTGGACCTCAAGGCGTTTCCCATGGGTGTGTTTTGAGGCCATAGACTAGCTGGGAGTCGTAGTTAAACTGTGGAACTCCCTCCTGCAGGAGACAGGAATGGCTTTCAAAGAGGATCGGGCAAATTCATGGAGCAGGAGAGGGCTGCCAGCCAGAATAGTTCTGCTCTGCTTCCCCAGCTGCAGGCAGCAATGCTCCTGAATGCCAGTTGCTGGAAACAGCAGGAGGAGAGAGACCTTCTTGCCCTTGGATCCTCCTTACCTGCTTCCCATTGGGGCCTCTGCTTGGCCACTGGGAGAACAGGATGCTGGACTAGAAGGGCCACTGGCCTCATCCCTGATCAGGCTCTTATGTTCCTAAACTGGAGTCTCTTCTCACCTCCTGCTCAGTTAATTCAAATCCGATTACAGTGTTTATTGCTTAGCTTGCAATGAGGGGCAAAAGGGTCATTATCTTGTCAAGCAGCCCATAATAATTCTAAGAAAGAGGCTTGGCTTAGGGACATTGTACTATTTAACAAACAAACAAACTTGTCCTTCAACAATATATTTATCCAGGGGTGGAATTGTCTTAACAACTACTGACACAGATTCCTACCCTGCAGGGGGTTGGACTAGATGACCCTCAGGGTCCCCTTCCAACTCGACAATTCCATGACTTTCTAACTCCAGAACTTTTGCTGGAAACAAGAGTAATCCTTCCCTCTACGGAATTCGCCCTCCGTCCACTGGGAGGCGCTGCCACACAGCTAAAGCCTCCAGGCAGGAGTCATTGGGAGAGAACTATTGAGACGTCCTTTGCTTATTCTCAGGGGTCTCCTTAAGGCAGGGCAGCCTGGAGATAACCCACCTCCTGCTGCAGTTGCTGTGACCTTTTCTCATGAACCCCTGGCATTTCTGGTTATTGCAAGGGAACATCACCAAGACCACAGAAAGTGACTGCATTTAAATGCTTTTAAAGTGCATGACTTCTTTTCAGTTTAATATTGAATTCAATAATAATAATAATAATAATAATAATAATAATAATAATGCAGCTAGACTGGTGACTGGGAGCGGCTGCCAAGACCACATAACACCGGTCCTGAGAGACCTGCATTGGCTCCCAGGATGTTTCCAAGAACAATTCAAAGTGTTGGTGCTGACCTTGAAAGCCCTAAACGGCCTCAAAGGCCCAGTATACCTGAAGGAGCGTCTCCACCCCCATCGGTCAGCCCGGACACTGAGGTCCAGCGCCGAGGGCCTTCTGGCGGTTCCCTCACTGCGAGAAGCCAAGTTACAGGGAACCAGGCAGAGGGCCTTCTCGGTGGTGGCACCCGCCCTGTGGAACGCCCTCCCGCCAGATGTCAAAGAGAACAACTACCAGACTTTTAGAGGACATCTGAAGGCAGCCCTGTTTAGGGAAGCTTTTATTGTTTGATGGATTACTGTATTTTAATATTTTGTTGGAAGCTGCCCAGAGTGGCTGGGGAAGCCTAGCCAGATGGGCGGGGTAGTAATAATAATAATAATAATAATAATAATAGGAACAGGCCCTTCAACCTTGCTGTGCATCGAGCCCCCACCTGCTGGGATTGCCTTGTTGCTCCTGCTTGGCAGGGGGTTGGACTGGATGGCCCTTCTGGTCTCTTCCAACTCTATGATTCTATGATTCTCCCCATGCTTTGCCAGCCTTGCATTAAATGACTGCCCCTAGCTGTGATTCCTGCATTGCAGAGGGCTGGACTAGATGACTCTTGGGGTCCCTTCCAACTCCACCATTCTAGGATTCTAACTACAATTTCTCCCCTCCCCTAGGGAGCCTGAGCTGTTCAATGGAAGTGCGTGGGGGGTGGGCAGCAAAAGCCCAGGCATATGGCCAGGAATCCTCTCCTGGCACACTCCAACTAGCAAAGGCTGTCAGCAGAGCCTGGCCCTGGGTGCAAATGCGCCTGGGAGAGAGCCACACTCAGCAGGACCTGCATCCCAGTACAAGCTCAGCTGAAACATCAGCTAGCAAAGCGAAGGTCTTGCCCCTGCCCAGCTCAAGGAAAGGCTGGGTCTTGATCCAGGTGATGCAATAATCCAATGTGCATCTGCTTTTCTTTATGTCAACTATTTATTCACTTACTCCATTTATATCACGCCTTTGCCTCCAAGGGGCTCAAAGGGGGCCAGGTCACCCCCAACAACCCTGTGAGGCAGGTTGGGCTGAGAGAAGGCAGGGACCTGGGAGAGATCAGGGTTCGAATCCCCACGCGGCCGTGAAGCTCACCTAGTGAGCTTCACGGCCGCGTGGGGATTCAAACCCTGATCTCTCCCAGGTCCCTGTCTGACACCCTTACCATTGGGCTGCTTAATTGCCATCACCCCTAAACAGCTGTGGTCAGACTTTAATAGATAGTCGTACCTAAGATAAGCCTACGATTTAAGCAATTTGTTACACTGGTGAGGACTCAGCTACATTAGGGGAAAAAACAACATGTTGAATGCCTTATATACATGCAACACCAGATGGCGCCAGAGAGCAAACTACAGTGGCACCTCGGGTTAAGTACTTAATTCGTTCCGGAGGTCCGTTCTTAACCTGAAGCACCACTTTAGCTAATGGGACCTCCTGCTGCCGCCGCGCCTCCAGAGCACGATTTCTGTTCTTAGCGGAGTTCTTAACTAACCTGAAGCGTACTTTACCCGAGGTACCACTGTATTTCTATGTGGTATTTACATAGCTTTTTCTTTTGTAATAATTTAATTTCTGACTTACTTATGGCATTTCCCCCCTGTGTGTAAATCCACCCCTAAAGCAAAGCAATGTCAGCCCCCCAACCCAAAATCTCTGCACACCCCTGCTGCTTGATTCCTGCATTGCAAGGGGTTGGGCTAGAGGACCGCTGGGGATCCCTTCCAACTCTACCAATCTAGGATCCATTGAAGGTTTCTAAACAGAGCTTGGAGGACCACCTGTCAGGGATTCTTCAGCTGCGATTCCTGCATTGCAGGGGCTTGAGCTAGATGACCCCCCTGGACTCCCTTGCAGCCCTACGATTCTAGCATCCTCGGAAGGTCTCTCCTGTGGCCAAACACCATCAAAGCTTCCTCCTTCTGGGCTTCACCTTCACCAGCTTGACGGGCACAGTTGGCGAGTCCACGGGCCGCGTGGCTCTGTGCAGGGCGTACACACACCTGGCCAAGGCAACGGTGCAGCAGATTTCAAGACACAGCATGGACAAATACATCATCGCAGACAGCTTGCAGTACTGGTAGTTGGAACTCAGCGAAGAGCCCCAGGCCTGGATTTTCTGGGACGGGGGCTGAGGGTGGCTGGCTGGACTCGGAGGAAGGGAAGCCCTGGCTGGCGTGGCAGCCTGGGAGCAAAAGATGCAGCTGGCAGCAGCTGGAGAGGTCGTCACCCAGCCAGTGGTGGGCAGCTGAGCCTGTGTCACAGCAGAGGTGGGGGGCGGGGGCGTCTCGGGAAGTGTAGTCGGGTCCAGCCTGGCTGTAGGTTCTGGAGACAAAGACCCGGACCTGCATCCGCCTGCAAGATTGGCATTGCCAAGGCACATTGTGGAAGCCACCACCAGAGAGAATGTCTCCCTAGGGGTGGTCTCAAGCGGTGAAGGTGTGGTGGCGACTGCCTTGCTGGTTGTCACAGGGAGCACAGGTGTGGTGGCCAATGTACCAGGGCTGCTTGTGGAGGCATCAGAAGTTGCGGTGGTTGTCCTGGTGAGGGTTGTGCAGATCTGAGCGGTTGTGGTGGCACCAGAAGGGGTGGTGTGTGACATCCCAGTTGTGGAGCCAGCTGTGGCAGCCGCAGTCCTGGCACTGGTCATTCCAGGGGCTGTGGTCTGAAGCTTTGTGGTCGTTGTGATCTGGATGGTTGTGGGTAGCAGGTGAGTGGTGGTGGTGGCTGTCTCTGGGCTTGTGGCCGGGGTCGTGATTGACACAGAGGTTGTGCTTGAGATCTCAGCGGTGGTGGCAATTTCAGGGCTTGTCTCGGCTGAGGTGGGACTTTGAGTGGTGATGGGGGAGATGTGAGGAGTTGTCATTGGAGCCCCCGTGCTGGTGCTGCTGGTGGTTTCAGAGGATGTCCCGCTGGTGGTCATGATCTGTGAGGTTTCAGTGAGACTCTCCTGGGTGGTGATTTGAGGAGTTGAGGTCAGAGCCTCTGTGGTTCTGAGGGTGGTGGCTGCCTTTGTGGTGGTGGCAGGCTCAGAAACGGTGGTGGTTGCAGCAACAGTGGCTTTTTGAGGAGGTGGGGGGAGTGTGGTGCTCATCCTTGTTGTGACAGGAGGAGGGAAAGTGGTTGTGGGCAGAGCGGTGCTTGAAATGGGCACAGTTGTTGGGCAAACCAGCTGATCTTCTGCCAAGGAACTGACCGCTTGGCCCAGCAGATCCTTGGGGCTTCCGCACGTGACCTTTGCGGCATCCTTCACTTTTTTGGGATTGCTGCTCATCCACCGGTGGAGGTAGAGAAGGAGGCAGTCACACCTCCACGGATTCTCCCCGAGATGCACGGAGGTGAGCTTCGTGAAGCTGTCAAACAGGCCCGGAGGGATGGTCTGAAGTTGGTTCAGGCGAAGCCTCAGGGTCTTCAGCCCCGGGAGGGAAGGTGGCAGGAGACCCTCCAGAGACGAGAGCTTGTTTGCCTCCACGTTGAGCTCTGAGAGTTTGTGGAGGCCTGTTAAAACCCCGAGAGGGAGGCCTGCCAGCTGGTTCTGGGACAAGGTGAGCTTTGTGAGCGCCGTGAGGTTGGCAAAGACCCCCGCTGGAAGAGCCTGCAAAGCGTTCTTGCTCAGGTCCAGCTGGGTGAGCAAAGGCATCTCCCCAAAGAGCCGGCCGGGGAGACCTTTCAGCCGGTTGGAAGCCAGGGTCAGCTGCTTCAGCTTCCCCAGTCCGAAGAAGGCCTCATCCGGGAGGGTCTCCAAGAGGTTGTGCTCCAGGAAAAGCTTCTCCAGGTTGGGCTTGTTCCTCAGCACCCTGGGAGGCAGCGTGCGGATCTTGTTCTTCTGTAGGGCGAGCTCCTTCAGGTCCTGCTGGCTGTCCAGGCTCCCCTCCGGGAGGTCTCCGATCTCGTTCTCGTACAGCCGGAGGGTCTTCAGCCGAGGAAGTTCCTTGAAGACGTCCTCTGGGATGGCAGCGATCTTGTTCTTGGCCAGGTGCAAAAAGGTCAGGTTGGAGAGCCCATCAAAGATGCCTTCGGGGAGAGAAGGGATCTCATTCAAGTGCAGGGCGATCTCCTCCAGGACCCCGAGATCCTCAAAGAGTCCTTTCTGGAGGCCCTTGATCTGAGAGTCCCGCAGATTCAGCTTCTGCAAGCGAGGAAGTGACCGGAAGATGCCCACAGGGAGGTCGCCCAGCTCTGCCCCCGTGATTTCCAGCTCCTCCAGTTTCTCCAAGTTATCAAAGGCCCCCACCTCTACAGTTTTGATCTTGTTGCTGATGAACAGGACTTTCTGCAGGCCGGGCATGTTCTGGAAGGCTCCGTCCTTGATCTGTGTTAGGCTGGTTTCCACAAAGATCATTTCTGTGATGATGGCGCTGGCGGTCTTTGGGATCTCCGTCACGTCCTTTAGTTTGGTGTAGACTTCCTGGTTGGCCGTGGGGCAGTCGTAGGCCTCTTTGCAGATGGGCGGGTTCTGGCCAATTCCAAAGGCCAGGCAGAGGAGGAGGCCAAAGGCCACTGTGGGCACCATGCTGGAAGAAAGCAAGAGATGTCCATTAGCCTTTTCACCAAGAGAGCGCACATCTGGCAAGCCTCCCTGCAGCTGGAGCGTCCTGATTCCCGGGGTCTGGTCCATCATGCTGTTTCCCTCACAGAGCTCATTCCAGGCAAAAGTGCCATCAGAAACGTAAGAAGAGGTCAGTGGCCCCTCAAGTTCAGAGTCCTCTTCTCACAGGGGCCACCAGATGCCCTGAGGGAGAGGGTCTAGTGGGTAGAGCTGGGTAGACCAGGCTTCAAATCCCCCACCTGGCCATAAAGCTCACTGGAGGTGACCTGGGTCGTGGGGTGGGGCAGCTGAAAATAAGGCCAATATATTTCACAAATTTAAGAGAAGTTGTGTCCTGGGATTTTTAGACTTGTCTACTTTTCTACTAGGGACACGGGTGGCGCTGTGGGTTAAACCACAAAGCCTAGGGCTTGCCGATCAGAAGGTCGGCGGTTCAAATCCCTGCGATGGGGTGAGCTCCCGTTGCTCGGTCCCAGCTCCTGCCTACCTAGCAGTTCGAAAGCACGTCAAAGTGCAAGTAGATAAATAGGTACCACTCTGGCGGGAAGGTCAACGGCGTTTCCGTGCGCTGCTCTGGTTCGCCAGAAGTGGCTTAGTCATGCTGGCCACATGACCCGGAAGCTGTCCCTTGGCCAGTAAAGCGAGATGAGCGCCGCAACCCCAGAGTCGTCCGCGACTGGACCTAATGGTCAGGGGTCTCTTTACCTTTTTACCCATGTACTATTTGAAACCAAAGGGGCACTTTGGTTACGAGATGTGATTCCCCCCCAGCTCTCCTATCCCACTATGGGGGTCAGTCACTGCCTCTCAGCCTAGCCTACCTCACAGGGTTGCTGGGAGGATTAAATGAGGAGACAGAAGAGGGCCAAGTAGACCACCGTGAGAAAAAGGAGGGATAGAAGGGCAACTTGTTAACCAAAAAGCCTGCAAGTGGGATTTCTCCCTCCTTTGTGAGGCTCTGACGGGAGAGGCAGAAGGCAGTCATTGTGGTTCAGAGCCACTGATGGCCAGATCCTGCAGGATTTGAGCCCACCCATCTCAACCAGCCGCTGAAAGATGAGGAGGAGGGTCTGGGAAGGCTGGAGGCAGCTGATCTAACTGGGGAGACCCGGCCCCCTGCCTCCGGGCCAAAGCCTTCTCCCATCCAGACCCCTGAGCCTCCATTCCCCCCACAACCAGCCTTCCGACACAAAAGGCAGGAAGAATCGTGGTTCAGCAGAGCAGGGAGGCAGCTGCATCTGAGAAATGGAGACATTGACTCACGGCTCTGTTATATTTTCCCTCCCAACCACTAGAAACAACGGCCGTTTTAAAATACTCAGGAGAAGCCGGATGCTCCAGACCACCCTTCCCCCCCCCAGCTGGGTCCTCCCTCTCCAAAGAGCACGGGCAGATGCCTTCCCTCTAATCTAGCTCCATATTGCCTGCACTGACTGGCAGCAGCTCTCCCAAATTTCAGCCAGGGGACGGAAACTTGCACGTTCTGAATGCAAAGCAGCTGCTCTAGCTTCACACAAGCACACAAAACACACACACACATGTGCACAGCAAGGGAGCTGACAGATGGAGAGCCATTATTTAGTTCACAAAATTTATACACTGCTTTTGTTTTCTTAAAAAAAACAGCAACCTCAAAACAGTTACAAAAAGATAAAACAAGAAAACCAGGCAGACATACAAAAAGTTAAAATGCTAAAACAGATTAACATTCATGCCAGCATTTCTAAACCGCAGGTGCCCAAAAGAGTGCAGCGAAGACACCTGCTTGATCTCAAGAGGCAGGGAGTTCCACAGTGCAAGTGCTGCCACACCAATAGGTCAAGATCTTGCAAATGCCGGACAGGGATTACGCGGCACCTGGAACAGTGCCGATTCCACCGATGGAGGCGGCCAAGTGGATGCAGGTGAGTTTGGGCAATCTTGCGGGTGATCCGGTGCCTCTGAACCTTTGAGCCCCCAAGGAGGAAGCCCTTCAAGGCAGCAAGAGGCGAGAGCAGAGCAGCAGCCTGGTGGGCAGAGAGATGGGCTGGAGAAGGGCAGGGAGGAAGCTCCTTCCAAGCCCCAGGGAGCCTTTCAGCACTTACCCTGATCGGTCGCCGGACATTTCGCTGAGCCGGGAGAGTCGTGCGAAGCGCCTGCAGCCTTATCTGAGGGAGGCATTCAGTGCCAGGGAGGCGAAGATCTGCCCTGTGCAGATGTTGGGCAGGTCTGCCTGGTGAGATAAAGGCTCCCAGGTCACCAATTTCTGTCGCAAAACTGGGCATCCGCCAAGTCCCCCTCTGGGACCATAGAATTGTAGAGTTAGATGGGACCCCCTCCAGCACAGGGGTTCTCCAAGGGGGGGCAGGAAAGGTGGGAAGGGGGCAAGAAGATTCAAGGACAACCCAAGAAACATTGAAGCATCTCAGTATAGTATAGCCTTTTCTAAATGCTCACAGACCAACCAATTATCTGTTCTAGGACCTTTCCGGGTATTGATGTCAAGCTCATCTGGGTCTTCCTTTCCCTCCTTTTGAAGATGAGGACAACATTTGCCCACCTCCAGTCTGTAGGGACCTCAGCTGTTCTCCAAGAATTCTCTGAGATTATAGACAAAGGCTCTGAAAATGCTCACTCTTGGTTGTTCTAAGGTTAATACAATCCATGAACGCTTTTAATTTGTAATTTTGTTGGCCCACTGTTATTCCATGAATTTTATTATTCATCCTTATATTTTGGGCCAGTACTTCTAATATTAATATAAATAATGAGGGGAAATGAGGCAACCTTACCACTTCCCTTTATATATCATACATTTTTCTGATATGTTGTTGTTTACAATTATACTGGCCGTCTGCTCATTATAAATGGATGTTGTACCTTTTATAAAGGTCTCACCAAACCAAATCCTTTCTAACAGTTTTATCATAAACAGCCAGGAGACCTTATCAAAGGCCTTTTCGGCATCCGCACATATTATTGCCGCCTGTTTCTCATTATGTACTTCTAGGTGCTCCAACACATTTATAACATTCCTGACATTTTCTTTCATATGTCTCCCAGGGAGGAATCACGCCTGGTTCCAGTTATTAAGGATCTTTTTCAATCTATTTGCCAATATCAACGTAAAGAGTTTATAATCATTATTCAATAATGATATTGGCCTATAATCCTTTGTTTCCAGTGGGTCCTTGTCTTCTTTTCCTATCTTGGGCTGCAGCTCCCTCCTTACATCATTTATTCTGTAATCACCAGGTTGGGCATCACTTTCCTTTTGGGGGAAGATGTGGAATGTATTATTACTAGTACAAACTGGAATGAACACCCAGGGGAATGTGGCTCCAGACAGGGAGGACTTCCTGTTCTACCTGCTCTGGAGCTTCCTCCCCCTGTGTGTCCAGGTAGATGGTCATGACCCTAGTTGACCCGATAAAAGGGCTAGTCATGCGACCATCTTCATCTTGGATTCTTGGACTCCCCTGGCTCTTAGCCAACGCATGGCTCAACCTTCACATAGGATGGAGCCCACAAGCAGAAAGTCTGAGATGTAGCTCACACTTCTTTGCACTGTAACCACAAGATTACTGCTGTGCACTGAATGGGAGTAAAACTTTATTCTTACTTTTCAAGAAGACTGTGTTGTATGATTATTATTTTAAGAAGGAAATAAAGGGGAAACTTACCAGGAACAATCCAGACTAAGCAAGCCAGACTGGATTGCTTAATTAAAGGATTCTAATGGATCATTAGGACACGGGTGGCGCTGTGGGTTAAACCACAGAGCCTAGGGCTTGCCAATCAGAAGGTCGGTGGTTCGAATCCCTGCGACAGGGTGAGCTCCGGTTGCTCGGTCCCTGCTCCTGCCAACCTAGCAGTTTGAAAGCACGTCAAAGTACAAGTAGATAAATAGGTACCGCTGCGGCGGGAAGGTAAATGGCATTTCCGTGCTCTGCTCTGGTTCGCCAGAAGCGGCTTAGTCATGCTGGCCACATGACCCGGAAGCTGTACGCCGGCTCCCTTGGCCAATAAAGCGAGATGAGCGCCGCAACCCCAGAGTCGGACACGACTGGACCTAATGGTCAGGGGTCCCTTTACCTTTACCTTTAACAGATTATCAGCTTGCTTCCAATAAGTTGCAAAGGGAATGTTTACTCTGTTGTTTACTCTCTAGCATGAGTGAGGAGGGATCATATCAAAACAATGTATCCTCTCCTACCTTCCTTAACATTCCCACAGAACTAGTTACAGGTAGGTAGCCGTGTTGGTCTGCCGTAGTCCTAACAAATAAGTATCTGAAAAAGTGTGCATGCACACGAACGCTCATACCAAGAACAAACTTAGTCTCTAAGGTGCTACTGGGAGGAATTTTTTTATTCCCACAGAAGACAGAGACAAAGGAGGTGTTGAGTAGTTCTGCCTTTTCTCTGTCCCCCAATAGCATTTCTCCGTCTTTCCCACACGGAGGACCTACCACTTGCTTGTTCTTTCTCTTACTTCGGACCTTGTTTATTATTCTGTTTGTAATCTGTTGGGAATCGCCCAGAGTAGCTGGGGTATAAATTATTATGATTATGATTATGATTATGATTATGATTATTAAAATATTTTGCTAGAGTTATAACCTATGCCCAATTACGAATGTGTGTTTACCCTTACCCCTTGCCCACAAGAAGTTCCCACACAAAAGGAAGGAAGGAAGTTTGGTTTATTATATGAAATGAAAGTGACAGAATATATAAATGCTGCTTCAGGGAGCAAAATTACAATTTAAACAGGCAGCAAATCCTACAAGACATACACCCCCAGCCCAGCCTGGGAAGCAGTGGATCCTTGCTTTCAGAATCCCCGACTGGGTCTCCTTTGGGATCCTGGGGCTACATGCAGATAAATCTACATAGACAAAGCCTGATTTGGGTCACAACGGCTTCTATTTCTGTTTCTGAAAGCTTCTGTAATGATACCAAACACGTTCTGACGACAGCCCTGCAGTGTAGGCCTCCCTGGTTCCCATGAGGACGCAGCACGGCTCAGGTGGGGCTGGAGCCATCTCTCTCCGGAGGGCCTCCCCCCCCTCTCCAAAGCCACACTGGCGGGGCAGGGGGTTCCGGCCTCAGGGGGCGCTGAGGATGCCGGCCTTCCGAGGGCGCTGCCACCGCCTCCCCTCCTGGCAGGGGCTCAATGCACACGGCTACCCGGACCCTCACGGCGCCGCAGCCCGAGTCCAGGCTCCAGTCCTTGCTGAATCGCTGCCCTGCCTCCTGCAGGCTCTGTCCTCGCGGGAGACTCAAGCTAAGCTGGTGGCAAGCGTCGCGGTCGCACGCCAGGTGGATGGCCCCTGCCGGATCCTGGTAGGTGCACGGAGGGCGGGCGCTGGGTTCCCCGGAGGTCTCCTCCATCCCCGGCTCCGCCCGGCACCGGGAAGGCGCGAGGCCCCGCCGACAGACCAGCTGTTCTTTCTGCACGGCCGGCAGGCTCAGCCCCTGCAGGGGAGCCGGGCTCCTGCACAAGGCCTGCGCGTTGATCAGGGGGTCCGTGTCCTGGAGCCAGTCTTTCAGGGGGGCCAGGTGGCAGTCGCACGTCCAGGGGTTGCCCTTCAGGGCCACGTTGCCCAGGATGACGTTGCCCTCGAAGACCCCCTCCGACAGGGTGGCCAGCTGGTTGTGGGAAAGGTCCAAGGCCTCCAGGGTGGTGAGGTGGGCAAAGACGTCCCTCGGCAAGGCGGTGAGGTTGTTGTGGCTCAGCTGCAGCCTGACAAGGGTGTTCAAGCCCCGGAACACCCCGGCGGGCAGGTGGGCGAGGCGGTTGCGTGACAGCACCAGGAACGCCAGGCTGCCCAGGTTGCAAAACAGCCCCTCCGGGATGCTCTGGAGACGGTTGCCCGCCAGGGAGAGCTCGGCGAGCTGAGGGGTGCCCTGGAAGAGCCCGTCGGGCAGCTCGGCCAAGCGGTTGCCGTCCAGGTAGAGGAAGGCGAGGTTGCGCTGGGCGGAGAAGACCGCGGCTGGCAGGCGCTCCAGGGCGTTGTGCTGGAGGTGCAGGCGCGTCAGGGCGGTCAGCGGGGCAAAGGTGCCCGGGGGCAGCTCTGCCAGGGCGTTCCCGTCCAAGAAGAGCTCCCGGAGCTCTCTCAGGGGGCCGAAGAGGCCGGCGGGGAGGCCAGCCAGGCGGTTGTCGCTCAGCTTCAGCACCCGCAGGGCCGAAAGCGGGCCGAAAACCTCCGCCAGCAGCTCCTCCGCGAGATGGTTTTGGGACAAGGTGAGGGTCTTCAGGGATGACAGCGGGCGGAAGACGTCCTGGGGCAGAGACTCGAGCTCATTCCCCTGGAGGTGGAGGGCTTGCAGGCGCGGCGTGTTGCTGAACAGCTCCGTCTCCAGGCTTTCGAGGGGGCTGAACTTGACGGAGAGGGTGCTGAGGTTCGTCAAGCCCAGGAAGGCCTCTCCGCTCAGGGCGGTCAGCTCGCTGGACGAGATCTCCAGCTCCCGGAGGTCCGGTAGCCCCTCGAAGGCCGCGCGTTCCAGAGACTGGAGGGGGCTGCCCAGGAAGGCGAGTTTGACGAGGCGGCGGCTGCCAGTTCTGTTGGCGAAAGCCCCGCTCTGAACCGAGACCAGGGGGGCTCCCACGAAGAAGAGCTGCGTGGCGCTGGCGGGGAGCCCCTCGGGGATGTCCTCCAGACCTTCATCCGAGCAGAAGACGGTCAGGTTCCCGAAGCACTGGCACAGAGCGGGGCAGGGAACCGTGGGGCCACCGGGCTGGGCCAAGGCCGAGAGGCAAAGCAGCAGGAAATGCCCGGCGGCCACCCATTTGCCCTGCGGGAGAGGAAGTCAAAGGAAGGCCAGTAAGTGTGGGAATGTTTAGGAAGGCAGGAGAGGCTATATTGTTCGACCACCGAGCGCAGAAGAGCACTGAGGCCAGGCTGGCCCCGGAGGCAAAACAGAAAATGCTGCCCACTGTGGAAGGACGTCCGGATCCAGAATTGGCCTCCACAGTCACTTACGGACTCGCTGTTAAAACCATGTTCATGGAATAATAATTTAATAATTTATTATTTGTACCCCGCCCATCTGGCTAGGTCCCCCTGGCCACTCTGGGCGGCCTCCAACAGATATTAAAATACATTAAAATATCACAGGTTTAAAAACTTCCCTAAACAGAAAGACCATCTTACTCGGGTACGAGGGATCGCCAAAGAAAGAAGTGGCAGCCCCTACCCTCTGGAACTCCCTGCCTCTTGATACCACACAGGCACCTTCTCTGGTCTCTTCTTAACACCTTTCTAAAAACATTCTTGTCTAAATACAAGTAGATAGCCGTGTTGGTCTGTCATAGTCAAAACAAAATAAAAAAATTCCTTCCAGTAGCACCTTAGAGACCAACTAAGTTTGTTCTTGGTATGAGCTTCCGTGTGCATGCACACTTCTTCAGATTCTTGTCTAAAAACATTCTTCAAGCCTGTCCAGATGCTTGAAAAGCTGGTGTGGATTTAAAGCTTTTTCAGTATTTTAACTTTTTATATGTTTTAAAACTATTCTTGTGAACTTTTCTTGATTTTATAGTTTTATCTTGAGGCTGTGGGTGTGGATGGTTTTTTTCTTTTTTACAGTTAAGAAGTGTAGACATTTTATGAAATTATGATGATGAATAATTTGCCTTGACTGCTAATCCGTGTCACTGACTGGGGGCTTGCCAGGGGTTGCCCCCTGTCTAGAAAGCATGGATCCAGACCGCACTCCTTTCCTTTCTTTAGCTCTGACTTTGAGTTCTATCACATATCCATATTCTCATCTAGGTGCTCCTTTTCTGCCCCCAGGAGGGGAACTTAGTTGCTGGGAAGAGGCCTGTGTCTTCCTACATACTGTATGTGAGAGACACTATTGGTGGGTTTTTTTTGCTGTAAGGGGAAAATCCACATTTCATTGTTAGGAAAGGCCTCTGATGCCACCCAGAGAATGAGGAGGGCATTTCATTTTTTTTAAAAAAAATGCCAGCAATGGACAATGGCACCAGGTCCCCCTGCCTTTCCTGTAAGCCAGTGGCTGGGGGGCTTCCCTCAGCCCACTCCCCCTGCCATAAGAAATCGGGGCACATGATGTGGGACCATCCTTGTGCAATGGCTGTGGGACACCAGCCTCTGCCTGACCTTTAAAGCACGTTCAAAGTGCATTCCACCCCCAACACACACACACACACACACACACACACACACACACACACCCACACACACACCATGGGAACAGTAGTTTAGCCCTCACAGAGCTACAATCCCCAGCACCCTTCGCAAACTACAGTTCCCAGGATCCTCTGACATGCTTCACATATCTGGTGCATGAACAGCATTAGATCGGATTCTCACTCCCTGCTGGCAGGGCTCAAATCTGAGCAGTCTCACCCAAATCACAGAACTGTAGAGTGGGAAGTGACCCCAAGGGTCCTCTAGCCCAGTTGCCCTGCCATGGAGGAATCACAGCTTCACAATCCCCAACAGGGGGCCACCCCAATTCTGCTTAAAAACCTCCACCACCAGGGCGACCTTTGAGGAGACCCATTGCCCTCCCCATGCCCAACAATGAGAGAACCCACTCAGCTGAGAGTCCAGACCCTCTTGCCCTGCCCACCCCATCCTCTGCTAAAAGGGGGGCTTGGTTTGCTCCTGTCCATGGGGGGGGGGGCTGGGCACTTACCCTCAGCGGATCCAGGCCCTCAGGCAGAGCCATGGTGCCGTCCTCCCTCCTCTGCCTCTCGCTCTGCGGTGTTTGCCAGCCAAGATGGGAAGTCACTGACCCGCCAAGTGGGACGGACCTGGCGGTCCCTGCTTATTGAAGGCCACGTCCTGGGTCCCTGCAGATTCCGGGCAATGGTCAGTGGCCTCAGAGGGGGCGGGGAGGGCACTGGCCTCTGGGCAAACAAGCAGCAGGAAGGAGTACTGCCTGCAGGTAGCAGAGGCACTGAGGGGAGGCCCGCCCTGACTCTGCCCTTGCTGAGAGAGGGTCCCTGCACCCCAGGGTTGGGCAAGCTGCCTCTCTCAAAAGGACCTCTCTAAAAGTATCTAAGGACAAGTTCATGGAGGAGAGAGAAGAGGGCTATCGATGGCTCCCAGCCAGGGTGGCTCTGCTCTGCCTTCACAGATAGAGGCAGCGATGCTTCTGAATCCCAGTTGCTGGAATCCACAGGAGCGGAGAGCGTTGCTCTTGTGTTCGAATCCTGCTGGGGAATCTGGTCAGCTGCTGTGAGAACCAAGCGGGGGAAGGAGGGGGTGCTGGAGGTGCAAAAACGAGACTTTTTTGCTGAATGAATTACGCTGAATACTTTTCATTGGATTTTGAATATATGTGCAATTAATTATCACGGCTTTGCATTTTATCGTGCGATTGTCTTCCTTAGCTGGTTGTGCAATCCTGCTATTCCGAAGAGGGCTTTTCAGGGTGTGTATGGGGGAATGGGGCACTGGCAACTGGACAGGGGTGGCCCCTAAAAGCAGTGGCGGAGCAAGCCGATTGGGCGCCTGGGGCAGCACGCATGCCCTGTGCCAAGAGGCAGGGCCAGCTGCCCGCAGGGGCAGGATACTTTGTGGGGCCTTTGAGGAGTCTGCCTGCCTCCCCCCACTCAGCCCCCTACAGCTGAGGGGGAGGTGGCGTGCGGACCGTTTGTGGTAGAGCGGAGCCTGCGGGCGCCCAAACCACTGTGTCACTCCCAGGAGAGACGCGTGGCTCGGGCCCCGCGGTGAGTGCCGCCCGGCTTTTTGTCACCCCCCTCAGTGGTGACACCCGGGGTGACCCACACCCACCGCACCCCCCTTGCCTAAAAGTTTGGGAACCACTTCTGGTGCCTTCAATCCTGGAGGGCAGCGAGGGGGAGAGGCTGAGCAGCTTCTGCTTCTGAGCAGGAAAGTTCCTAGCGGTTTTGCCTTCCTCTAAAGAGCAGCCCTTACAAAGGGCCTCTCTCGCCTTATCTGGTGCAGAAAATAAAAGGGAGAAGAGGGTCTCCACCCCGTGCTTAATCAGTATGTTTTTCGCTTTTGGGAGAACAGCAAATAACAGAGGAAGGTTTGATTTTGCAATATGTGGAGGCGGGCCTGGCATGGGGCAGAAACCACCGGAGTCATTCCTTGATTCCTTCCCTGCAAACAGTTCTGGGCTGCTCTTCAATTAAAACTACCCAGGGGTGTTTTGCCTTCAAAGGACCAGATGTGGGATGAGGGCAACCACCCGACAATACCTGGTATCTCAGGGAGCCAGAGATGCCATGCCTGCCTGGGCACCGAGGACAGTCACTCATTCACTCACCCCCCACCCACCCACCCCACGACACTCCTGCTGCCCCGTCCAGAGGACTCTCGGCTGGGCCCGTGGGCAGGAGAGTCAGCCCTGCTGCTGCCGCCTGCATGCTGAGCCCTCGACTTGGACCCCACGGCAGCCCCCTGAGTGCAGGAGGGATTTGTGCATTGGGGGCAGAAGTGTGGGGGAGATTCTCCACTGTTTGGCTCCAGAGAGTTCACAGCAACCACAGGTCGGAAGTCAAACCAGATGAGAAACAGTTTAACCTGGAGAAGTAGGAGCAAGGGACATGGGTGGCACTATGGTCTAAACCACTGAGCCTAGGGCTTGCGGATCAGAAGGTCGGCGGTTTGAATCCCTGCAACGGGGTGAGCTCCTGTTGCTCGGTCCCTGCTCTTGCCAACCTAGCAGTTCAAAAGTACGTCAAAGTGCAAGTAGATACATAGGTACCACTCTGGTGGGAAGGTAAACGGCGTTTCCGTGTGCTGCTCTGGTTCGCCAGAAGTGGCTTAGTCATGCTGGCCACATGACCCGGAAGCTGTATGCCGGCTCCCTCGGCCAATAATGCGAGATGAGCGCTGCAACCCCAGAGTCATCCATGACTGGACCTAACGGTCAGGGGTCCCTTTACCTTCACCCTTAGGTGACTTAGAGGCACCACAGAGTCATCTTCCAATATCTCAAGGGCTGTCCATGTAAGGTGGAGCAAGTTTGTTCTCTCCTGCTCCAGAGGGGAGGACCCAAAGCAACAAGAGAGGAGACTCAACATTGGGAAGAACTCGGGAGGTGGGGATTCTCCTTCCTTGGAGGTTTTTAAGCAAAGGTTTGGTGCTGGGTTTGGATGCTTTAGCTGAGTTTCCTGCGATGTAGGGGGTTGGACTGGATGTCCTTTGGGGGTCCCTTCCAACTCTACAATTCTACTATTCAATTCTGTGTGTGCTGGATGTGCTTTAAATGTATGGGGTAGATCCACTCTGAGATTTGGGTCGGGAGGGGGCAATTTAAGGACCCCGGACTTCACTGCTACCTGAGGAGCAGTTTATATACCGTGAGTTTCAGCCTGGAAATGCATACCAGCCTCAGCCCTGCCTCCAACCTGCAAAATTAACAGTGGCCTACATTGCAGGGCTGTTGTACCCAATTCACCACCGATGTCATGAAGCAGACCTAAAAATATCTTCCTAGCCTGAGAGTCACTGGGTGCAACATCCCCCCCCCCACTTCCCACACCAATCAGAGTGTTTGATTTCAGGGGAAGAGAAGTGCAGGGATCCCTCATCCCCACCCAAAGTTCACAAAACGTAGCCGGGGCTAGAACCGTAACCACATATGTTTTTTATTGAGCATTCCACAAACAGAGTGGCTTCGAAAGAGAGTTCTGTCTCCAAGGAATTTGACGCCCCCAAAGTGAATCCGTCCGGAGTGTTTTGTCTACAGAGAAAGGAGTGGTGGCCGTCTTCACAATGGCTGAATGCCCCAAAGAACCTGGGAAGCAAGATAGACTGCCTCTGGACTGGGAGGTTCCATAAGAACATCAGAAGAGCCGGTTGGAGCAGGCCAAAGCAGGTCCAGCATCCTGCCTTCACAGTGGCCAACCGGATGTCCCATGGGAAACCCGCGGCAGGATTCAAACTCGAGCCTAGGGAGATGCTGCGGGCCAGTGTTGCCAGCATTGAGCTAGATGGAGAGCAGCAGCCTGGCTTCTTTTGACCCCTGATTCTGCAGGGATCCCAGTCTGACTTCCCAGAAGGGGCCTCCCCTCCTCCTGCTGCAACCCCCACAAACCCCTGGGCTTCCCTGCCCCTGTCTCCCTAGGTACAGACCTGACAAGGGGCTGAGGACCCTCCCTCAGCAGAAGCAGCATGCAGCTCAGCCCACGAAAGGCAGGCCCAGGAGCCAGTCTCCTTCTCTCCTCTGGCAGGACTGAACCCTGAGTGGGTGCCACACGTTACATTTCATATATTTCATTGCATTTATATAGCACCTTTTCCTCCAAGGAGCTCTAGCGAGTGAGTGTGGTTCTCCTCCCAACAGCCCTGCAAGGCAGTCTAGGCTGAGAGGCAGAGACTGGCCCCCAAGGTGAGCATCACATGGCAGAGAGGGGATTCAAACCCTGGCCTCTCCCAGGTTCCTAGTCCAGCGCTCTAACCAGTGCACCACCGCTGCCTCTCCCAAAGGGCAGGAACAGCAAAGCTGCCCACATCCCCACCACCACCCAAAGAGCAACCCCGCTCTCCAGCCACGGAGGGTTGCCCACGTGACTGAACGTCCACGGGATGCAGAGCACCTGGCGGAGCAGGACAGACAAGGGCCTCATCCTGCCCAGCTAGCCTGGGGGGCTGCAAAGGCCACAGGGGGATGCACATGAGTGGATCTATGGGAAGAGCTTCCTTCATTGCAGTGGGTTGGGCTAGATGACCCTTGGGGCCTTCCAATTCTCTGACTCACCCACAGGCCCCTTGCTCTAGGAGGGCGTTTGTGTGAGCAGGTGGGTGGGTGGGTGCCTGCTGAGCCCGAGGGAGGGTGGCATGTCTGGGGAAAGGGATACAGAGCCCGGCATCTTCCCCCCGCCCCCGCTGCCCTCCCCCTTGACCCCATCCATCAGTCTGGTTGGCCAGCTCTCCCGAGCGCCCTTCTATGCCTTGGCGAGGTCCCGGCGGGCCTTCCTCCTGTACCCATAGACGGCCCCTGCCAGCAGCGCCCCCAGGAGCAAGGCAGAGCCCACCACCAGGCAGGTGACCACCACCCCCGTCTGGGTGCGTGTCAAGCCCCAGATGCCCCCCTCGGCTGGCGCAACGCCTGGGGTGAGCACCCTGGTGGCTGCCGTGGAGAACTCCTGCTCTGCCTCTGCGCTGCCACCTTCGTGGTCCAGGGGCAGCTGGGCATGCGTGGGCATCATCGTCTCTGGGCTGGTGTCCTGGTCAGGGACCTCCGCCTGGCCGGAGGTGGCCCTGGTCGGCCCCTCAGTGGCCTCTGGCTCTGGGCTCTGGGCCGGACCAAATTGCTCCTCCTCCAGCTGGGCAATGGGCTGACCCTGCAGGGGGGGAGGCCAGGCACAGACGGGGCGGCTGCCCCCGAGGCGGGCACCGTTCTCCCTCAGCCAGCGCCCGAGGGCCAGCAGGGCATCGTCGCAGCGCCAGGGGTTGTCGTGCATCTTGACCTCCCTCAGGCGGGGCAGCTGCTCAAAGATGCCCACCGGGAGGCTCTCCAGGGAGTTGTTCTGCAGCTGGAGGTTCACCAGGTGTGGCGTGCTACAGAAGAGGTGCTCCGGCAGGGAGACGAGGCGGTTGTTCTGCAGGGAGACGTTCTGCAGCTTGCCCAGGCCCCGGAGCGTCTCCCCGTCGAGGGTGCGGAGCTGGTTGGTGTGCAGCGAGATCTCCAGAAGCTCCCCCAGCCCCTCAAAGGCCAGCGGGGAGAGCGAGCGCAGGCGGTTCCTGCTCAGCACCAGCAGCTGCAGCTCAGTCAGGTTGGCAAAGACCCCAGCCGGCACCTCGGTCAGATGGTTGTCGTAGAGCCACAGCTCCTTCAGCCGCGGCATGGGGCCAAAAGTGGCCGGCAGGAGCTCCCGGAGCGCGTTGCCGAAGAGCGAGAGGCGGGAGAGCTCGGGAAGCTCCAGGAGCAGCCCCTGCGGGAGGGTCTCCAGGCGGTTGCTGGACAGGTGCAGCTTCTGCAGCCGGCGGTTGGCCAAGAGGAGCCCGTCGGGCAGGTGCCGGATCCGGTTCTGGTGCAAGCCCAGCTCCTGCAGATCCGGGAGGGCGGCGAAGGCACGGGGGGCCACCTCGGCCAGCTGGTTCTCGTAGAGGCGCAGCACCTGCAGGCGGCCCACGTGGGCGAAGAGGCCGGGCGGGAGGCGGGAGAGCCGGTTCTTGGCCAGGTTGAGCTTGAGGAGGGAGGGCAGGTGGTCAAAGGCCCCCGGAGGGACGGACGCCAGGCTGTTGCCGTGCAGCTGCAGTTCCTTGAGGGTGCCCAGGCGGCTGAAGTGGGCCGGGTGCAGGCGCAGGAGCTGGTTCCCCGAGAGCAGGAGCGACTCCAGTTTGTCGAGGCTGCGGAAGACGCCGGCGGGCAGCTCCTGGAGGCGGTTGCTGGAGAGGCTCAGGTAGCGGAGGGAGACCAGGCCCCGGAAGGTGTCCGGGTTCAGGCGTGCCAGGCTGTTCTTCTCCATGCGCAGGGCGATGAGCAGAGAGGCGTTGCTGAACGCCGACGCCCCCAGCTCCGTCAGCTGGGTGCCGATCACCTGCAGGCTCATGGCGTTGGCGGGCAGGGGGCCGGGCATGGCCGAGATGTGGGGGCCGGAGCACTCCACCTGCGCCGACAGGGAACAGGCGCACTCCTGGGGGCACTGAGCCCACGCCAGGGCGAGCGCCAGGCAGCCCACCAGCAGCAGAAGAGGGGCATGGCCTCTCGGATCCATGTGGCCTGCGGGCAAAAGACAGGGCAGGCGTTAAGAGCAGAAGGACGTAAGGCAGGGGTGCCCAAACTTTTTTCAAAGAGGGCCAGATTTGATGAAGGGAACATGCGTGAGGGCCGACCTTTTTCCCCGGTTTTACCCCAAAGTTTTTGAGCTTTTTTTAAGGCTTGAAGTTGTTGAGCTTTTGGGGGGATTTTCCCGCAACGTTGAGCTTTTTTTAGGAGTGACCTTTTTTTACGATTTGACACCAATACATAAGCTGCCGCAGGGGCCGGATAAAACCCAAAACGGCCCCCAAAACAGACTTTGGAAATGCCTGACGAGGCCAATGCAGGTCCATCTAGGACGGCTCTGTTGTCACAGTCAGAGGACCCAACTGGATTCAGATGAGAAATATGGGCCTCAAGGTCAACAGGACTGCACCATCGCTTGCAAACCCTTTAGCCCAGCAGCCCTCACCACATCTTGTGGCAGGTAGTTCCCCAGGATAAGCAGTGCCTTTTCTCCCCATAACGTCCCGATCAAGTCTTGGCGTGGCATTGTAAGCCCACTACCTCTCCAGCATGGCCCAGCTGCATCGGCCACCGCTCAGAAGAGCAGGCCCCTCCAGCTGCCCACACAGCAAGCAGGGCAGGGGGGGGCGGTGCTGGGGGGGTGTAGAGCATAGATTAATTCCTGCATTCGGTAGCAGTTAGAGCTGGCTCCAGCTCCCAAAACCCTTTGAAATGGGGAACTCAAACAGGCACTCTTGGCCAGCGGATGGAGGGGGGGCACCTCAGGAGTATTAATTCATGGAAAGAGCAGAGGACAGTGCAGAAAGGAGGTGGGGGGGTCCCCTAGCCCCTCTCCCTCTCTCCCCACACAAGAACTCCTGGACATCCAAGGAAGCTGAATGCCGAAAGATTCAGGACAGATGAAGGAAAGTCCCTTCTTCATGCAGTGCAGAGTTGATCTGTGGAACTCCCTGCCACTGGAGGCAGTGGTGGCTGCCAACTTGGATGGCTTTAAAAGAGGATTGGGCAAATTCATTGAGGAGGAGAGGGCTATGCTGACTGTGCCTGGGAAGCATGAAAGGAAGTTAAGTGTAAGCCCTCTGTGTAATAAATAAACAGATAAGGAAGCACAGAGATGCCAGCCCATTGCCAACAGGCATTGTCATAGAATCACAGAATCATGGGGCTGGAAGGGACCCCCAGGGGTCATCTAGTCCAACCCCCGCAAGGCAGGAATTGCAGCTACAGAATCCCTGACAGGTAGCCATTTGGCTCCTGCTTAAAAGCCTCCCATGGCGGAGAGTCCACCATTGTGGTGCCTTAGGGCAGAGTGGACCACCTCCATCCCCCCAGCACTGCTTCAGCCTTCCTTGGTGCCAGAGGCAATGATGTGCGATGTAATCCACTGAGAGCAGTCAAATACAACATTCCTTGTTTTCCTAGAGTGGACATGCAAGGGGATGTTGGTCCAGCCAGTGGAAACTTCCTGTTCCTCCTGGGCTGGAGCATCCTTCCTTTTGCATGTGATGGAAGATGGGTGTGACCTTACCTGTCCAGGTAACAAAAGGATGAGTCACGCAGCACACCTCCCTCTTTTTGACTCCCTTCTTCATTTGACCAGCTTCTAGCTAGGACTGCTTTGCTAGCTCTTAGCACTGGGATTATTCCCCCATGTGGGGTAGATCCACATGTACATATTTGTAACTAAGTCTGTCTTCAGGAATCCAATTGTGAACTGATGTGAGTAAACTTCTTTTATTGACTTTAAATAAGATTGTGGTGTCTTTATTCTTTTTAAGAGGGATTCAAGGGAACTTACCAGGAATATACAATTCAATACTGAATTGTATAAAATAGTGAGAGGCTTACACAAGCCTGCAACCAGCTGTCTGCTGTGCATGTAAAAGGGGAATGTAAACTCTGCTAAGTAAAGGAAGTTAGGAAGGATATTAATAAACAATATATCCTCTCCTGCCACCCTGAACATTCCCACAAATGATCCACCAGGAAGTCCAGTGGAGCTCAGCACTTCCAGGATGAGAAAATTACGAGGCTGCCTCCCTTGGTGGGGCCCGAATGTGCTCCTCATGTTCCCCAGAGTGCCTGGCGCGCTTGAGGGCTCAGAGCGGAATAATATTCGCTGGTGAGGCTCCTGGCTGGAAACTCTGAGCGAGGCTGGCGGTCAGAGCAGGCTTTGCGGCTGCAGTAATTGCACACAGACAAGGCACGCTCTGGAGGCGGCGCTGAGCGCTGAGTCTTGGCAAACATGAGGGCTGCTACTGCTCTGCATTCAGGGCCCAGGAGCTCCTCTTCGCTGGCCAGCACCAGCGCAGGATGCGGCCAGGGAGACCCCATCACAGGAGCACCAGCAGTAGCCAGCCAGCCCCGGGCCTGCAGGAGAGAGCTGGGAAGGGTAAAAATGGTGTACGGTTCTGGTTGCCTCACCTCAAAAAGGATATCACAGTCACGGGGAAGGTTCAGAAAAGAGCAGGCAAAATGATCAAGGGGATGAAGCCCCTGTGAAAAAAGATTGCCGCACCTGGGACTTTTAAAAAAGAAAAGGCGGAAAGAAGAGTTTTTCCTCAATGCTAGAATTCATGGGCAGCCAAGGAAGCCGAAAGATTCAGGACAGGTAAAAGGATGGGCTCCCTCACACAATGCCTAGTTAAACTGTGGAACTCCCTCCTGCAGGAGGCAGTGGTGGCTGCCAACCTAGATGGCTTTAAAAGAGGATTTGAGAAATTCATGGAGGAGGAGGAGGAGGCTGCCAAGGGCTCCAGGCCAGGGTGGCTGCGTTCTGGCTCCAGCGATGCTTCTGAATCCCAGTTGCTGGAAACCACAGGAGGGGAGAGTTGCTCTTGCAGGCTTTCCATTGAGGCACCCTACTCTGCAATTCTGCAAAGGGCTCGGGGGTGGGGGGGTGGCAGCCCTTTTCTCCTCATCACAGACTGTTTCAAGGCAGCCGCTCGTCAGAAGGAGGGGCTGCAAATTCGGCCAGGCCAGAGCCCACAGTTTTATATGGCCACCTGCCAGCTTGGAAAGAGAAACGTGCAGGATCCTCTTGGGCTCGCAGACAGCCTGGTGGGTGCAGCTGGTGCCACGGGGTGCATTGCAGTGGCCTGGGTGGGGCTGCTGCCGGTTGGTGTGGCCCCCACCCCACTTGCAGGCATCTGTGGCCCCAGCCCTTTCTCTCTGCCATGGGGCAGCTCAGCTGCAGTTTCCCCAAAGGGGCTGGAGCGCCAGGGACTCCCCTCCCTTCCTCTTCTGGACCTACGGTGTGTGGCAGTGTTTCTCAAACTTGGGTCCCCAGCTGTTGTTGGACTACAACCCCCATCATTCCTGACCACTAGCTAGGGATGATGGGAGTTGTAGTCCAACATTTGGAGACCCAAGTTGGAGAGAGAATGGAGGGGCGTCTTGGCCTGGATGTGTCCCCCCCCCCTCTGCACCTTGAAGCGCTTTCCAAGTGGTTAGAGAGGCATATGAATGGGAGAACCATTAAGACAGTGGTCCATCCTGTTCCCCCAATGGTCACCCATTCCTGCATGGCAAGGGGTTGAACTAGATGGCCCTTGGGGGTCCCTTCCAACTCTCCCATTCTAGGATTCTCTGCCACAAGCAGGATCTGAGCCCAAGAGCTTCCAGCAGTTGGTATTCAGAAGCAGGAGCCTGGCCCTTGTGGCTAGCAGCCAAGGTTAGCCTCCTCCTCCTCCACAAATCACAGAATGGTGGAGTTAGAAGGGCCCTCCAGCGTCATCTAGTCCAACCCCCTGCAATGCAACCCCTGGAACTTGTCTCATCCTCTTTTAAAACCATCTAGGTTGGTGGCCATCCCTGCCTCCTGTGGGAGGGAGTTCCACGGTTCAACTCTGTGCTTGCTTCTATCTATCCTGAATCTTCCAGCTTCCAGGGATGCCCAGGAGTTTCTTGCGTTATGAGGGACGGAGAAAAACTTCTCTCTATCCACTTCCTTCTTGCCAGGCAACGTTTTACAAACTTCCATGGTGATAGCTCAGTTGGTAGAGCTTGGGGCTCTTAATCTCAGGGTCGTGGGTTCGAGATTCCTGCATCGCAGGGGGTTGGACTAGATGACCTTGGTGATCCCTTCGAGCTCTACAATTCCACGATTCTGTTACCTCCTCTTTCGCTCACCTTTCCTGCAAACTCAACACCTCCGACCACTGCCCCCTTTCTTCCTCGGGGAGTTGCTCCATCCCCATTGCCCTCGTTTCTGAACCTTCTCCAACTCCACGGCATCCTGCCCGGGTGGGATCCTGCACGTCGCGCCTTGGGGTGGGTGAGCTCCCCAGAGCCAGAAGAAGGGGGCGGAAATGGGGGCGCTTGCTGCCGACTTCTCCTCCGCTGCTCCTCTGCCAGAGCAAACAGTGGCTTCGGGAGGAAGGAATCTCTGCAGAGTCAGCCCCCCCCCTCGCCCCCACAGGCTCCCTTTCCCTGGGACATCTGGAAACGGTTTTCCCTGCAGAACAGCCTTGTTTACAGAGAAGGGGCTTGCAAAGTGAGCCGAGCCCTCCCCGGGGAGGAAAACTTCAAAAGGCAGCAGCTCTCCCTCGGGAAGGGGGACTCGGAGCATCCCAGACATCGCAGAAGCAGCGCTTCAGACAGGAATTTCGCAGCTTGTAGAGCCCGAGGGGCGCCTCCGAGTATTCAAACACGCGGCTGCACCCGCTTAGAGCTCCGCTCTCTTCCAAAGTGGCGGATATTCGCGGCTCTTCGCGTCCCTTCCATTTGCCAGGCGCAGAGTGGGGAGGGGTCCCCAGGGGTCATCCAGCCCAACCCCCTGCGATGCAGGAGTCGCAGGCAGCTAAATCCAACACGTTCCATCTCGGGACAGCCCCCTTCCCCGCGTCCTCCTCCCACGGGGGCTGAGGAGGCAGCAGCTCTGACCTTACGGAGGGGAGGCGACACTTACCTGCTGATCGAGGGAAGGAGGAGGGAGGAGTCCGGCGGCAGAGGCTGAGCAGGATGCGCTCCCCGTGCCGGGCTGCTTCTCTGGCTCTCTGGCTCTCTCCTCCCTGTATTTAAACTCCCCAAACCAATGAATCAGCAAAGGGGCGAAGCGTCACAGGTTCCTGAATTCGCCTTTCTGCAACAGAAAGAGAAGGACGGAGGGAGGGAGGAGAGTGGGCGTCTGGGGGCTGGGAGGGAGGGAGGGAGGGAGGGGTTGAGGAGGGGGCTGCCGCCTCCTTGAGTCCCCCACCCCGCCTGCTGGGCTCTGGGACGCCGTCCTGGATCTCCTCCTCCCCGAGGGCTGCCTGCGCTCAAGAGCGAAGAGGGATGAAGTCGAGGGGACCGACTCAAGCCCAGCTCTCTCTCTCTCTCTCTCTCTCTCTCTCTCTCTCTCTGTGTGTGTGTGTGTGAAAGACAGAGAGGGGGGGGGAGGCAGCGAGGGGCCACCGGCCTGATCCGGCAGACTTTCCCCACCCAACTGAAATGGGCATCTGTGAACACATGCCACCCTCAAAGACATAAGGACAGGTGAAGAGGCTGCTGGATCAGGTATGGTGGAGAAAGCAAGGGGTGATGTATAATGAGGTAAGAATCCAATGTCTCTATTCAGACCAGGTCTCTCCATGGTTTTAAGTTTGGTAATAAGTTGTAATTCAGCAACTTCTCTTTCCAGTCTAATTTCCAAATTTCAATGCTTTTTCCTGTAAGACCAAATGCAGTCGTTACAAGTAGTCAACAGGTTTACCACACCTATCAGCCCATCACCCATTCCCACCACCCCTCTGAGTAATACCCCTCCCCACCCTCTCACTATATATAAGGGTCCGGTGACTTCTGTTTCAGTGTATCTGAAGAAGTGTGCATGCACATGAAAGCTCATACCAAGAACAAACTTAGTTGGTCTCTAAGGTGCTACTGGAAGGAATTTTTTTATTTTGTTTCGACTATGGCAGACCAACACGGCTACCTACCTGTAACCAGAGTTTGCTGGATCAGGCCAATGACCCACCTAGTCCAGCCTCCTGGTCTCATCCTGTGAGGAACCTGCAAGCAGGATTCCAACACAAGAGCATCTTTCCCCTCCTGTGGCTTCCAGCAACTGGTGTTCAGAAGCATCCCAGCCTCCAGCTGAAGGAAGATCCTGGTAGCCATCCATAGCCCTCTTCTTCTCCTCCTCCATTAACTTGTCCAATCTGTGGGATGTAGTATTACTAGAGCAGCCAAGTACAAGCTTTTCCTGTTGCCTAGAGTGGACACCCAGGGAATGTGGCTCCAGACAGGGAAGACTTCTGGTCCTCCCTGCTCCGGATCTTCCTCCCCCTGTGTGACACCAGCTGACCAGGTAACAGGACTGGCCACACAACCATCTCCCTCTCTTTTTTAAATGTATTTTTATTAAAGATTTCTTGGTTTACAAAAGTATGTCTCTTTTTTCAAGTTACATTTTCTACAGATCAGTTCCATTTGTTAACCATCTCCCTCTTGGACTCTCCTGGCTCTTAGCCAGCGCATGGCTCAACCTTCACATCGGATGGAGGCCACAAGCAGAAAGTCTGAGATGTAGCTCACACTTCTTTGCACGATAAGCACAAGATTCCTGCTGTGAACTGAATGTGAGTAAAACTCTATTCTTACTTTTAAAGAAGACTGTGTTGTGTTACTATTATTTTAAGAGGGAAATAAAAGGGGAAACTTACCAGCAACAATCCAGATTAGACAAGCCAGACCGGATGGCTTAATTAAAGGATTCTAATGGATATCAACTTGCTTCCGATAAGTTGCAAAGGGAATGTGCTCTGCGGTTTGCTCACTAGCGTGAGTGAGGAGGGATCATATCAAAACAATAGATCCTCTCCCACCTTCCTCAACATTACTACACAACCCTCTTTGAAAGTCATCTCAGTTGGTAATCATCACCACCTCCTGTGGCAGGGAGTTCCACAGTTTATCTATGTTCTGAGCACTCCGTTTTGCTAAGGGCTTGCTGTGCACTTGAGCACTAGAGGCTGGAGCTCCACCAGCCAGTTGAACTTTTGCTCCTAAAACTCATGGTGGCATTTCTTTCTCCCCCCTGTGAGAGGAAGCAGAGCATCTCCTTCCCCCTCCTCCTCCCTAAGGCCCAGCTGGTCCCCTTGCCCAGCCATTCTTCCTTCAGCCGAAGGGCCCAGTCTTCCCATCTGCATCTCTCACTCTCTCTCTCTGCCTCCATTGCCACAGCTGAATAAATAGTCGGGACATTTTTGCACTTGGGTTTTGCTTACAAGAGCAAATGTAGTATAAACCAGAGTGCGGATACAGGTGGCCTCGTTCTCCCCCTTCATCTTCGTGATGCGAGAGAGTTAAAATACAACCCTGCAGAGTTGGAAAGGACCCAAATGGTCATCTGGTCCGTCACCCCCCCCCCATGGGCTGGAGGAGAGAACAGCAGGGATGGGGGGGGGACAAATTGGAGGAATCAGCCCTGTTCCAACAAGCTGAAAGTGGGAGGCTGATCGCCAGGCTGTCCAAATCTGGAAGTGAGAGAGAGATACCCCGTCCCTCTCCCCTTCTCCCCCTGAATTCTGACAGCCAGCCCCACCCAAAAGACTGGCTTGCTCTCGCCAGCAAGGGGGTGTCCCTGAACCAGAGGAGGGCCTCGTCTCCCAACACGAGTCCCTGTGAACAAGCAAACTCCCCGTGGCTGCCAACTTCTGGTCCTCGAGAGCAGCAAGTCCTGGCTGACCCCTGGGGTGGATGTGCTGCTCTCTCTTCTTGGCAGCCGGGAAGAAAGGAGACGAGACTCCCAGAGACTCCCTGCTCCAATTCAGAGCCAATCTCTTTCTTGGGGTCACATTCCTCCAGCTTCTCAACACACACACACCCCAGACTTCCCTTCCCTTTCGAAATCAGCCCCCGGTGGCTTATTCATCACCGAGAGTGGAAACAAAAATAGAAAGCAGGCCGGAGCGTCGCTGGAGCTGTTTTGGCCTCATTAAACCCTCGAAGAGGCTGGCGCAACATGCGCTGACGTGGCACCGGGAGGAGATGGGGCAGCCAAGAGGCTGGAGAGGAGGATGATCCAGAGGCAGGAAGGAGGCCGGCCTGTTGGGGGGGGGAGCAGGAGGACAAGAAACACTCTTTGCACCACTTTGTGTCTTCCGGCTCCAGCGCAAGGCCTGGCAGCCGCAGCCCAACAGAAGCAGCATCGCCCCATTCCAGAAGAGGAGCCAGGCTGAAGGAGAGAGGGACTTGGGAAATGAGAAAAAGGAGGAGGGAAGGTCAGCCAGAGAAGCTCGAGGGGGGGGGCTTGGCATTCAGGGGCAAGCAGGGGGCAAAGGAAGGTGCTCCTCTGTGTCACTGGTCCTCAACCAGCAGGACCCCTCTGCCCCAAAGCGCCTTTTCTGCTCATGGAAGGTCACTCTAAATGAGTCTGGTGAGATGTGGGTTCTGCTTGCTGAGCCCCGTGAGGAAGGGCTGCTTCCTTCTCCCACCCCAAAGCCAACACCAGCCATCCAGCCCACCACAGGCGCTCCGGTCTTCATAATAATAATAATAATAATAATAATAATAATAATAATAATTTATACCCCATCCATATGGCTGGGTTTTCCCAATCACTCTGCGCAGCTCCCAACAGAATGTTAAAAATGCGATAAAACATCAAACATTAGAAACTACCCTAAACAGGGCTGCCTTCAGATGTCTTCTAAAAGTCAGATAGTTGTTTCTTTCCTCTACATCTGCTGGGAGGGCGTTCCACAGGGCGGGTGCCACCACCGAGAAGGCCCTCTGCCTGGTTCCCCGTAACTTTGTTTCTCGCAGTGATGGAACTGCCAGAAGGCCCTTGGAGCTGGACCTCAGTGTCCGGGTAGATCGATGGGGGTGGAGATGCTCCTTCAGGTATATAGATGCAAAGGTACTTGCCTACCTGCACGGCAAGGTGCACAGAGCCCATGGGGCTGATGGGTCAGTGAGAAAGAGGAAGAGAAGACACAAGGGGATGAGCATCCCTCTGGCCTTCCTCTCTGCTCGCACGGCTGTCAGGGACAGCAGCCTCCTTACAAGCTGAACATGCATTCCTGCCCCGATTTCCAGATGTTTCACTGGAGATGCTGCAAATCCACAGCAGGCGCAATGAATTTCATTTTGGCACAGGCTCCACAATAACGAGTTGAACAGACATACTTGGATGAGATCAGCAAGACCTACTTTTAGAAGTCACGGCAGGACGGGGAGGGAGAGGGGGGAGGCGGCATATTGTTTTATACCAGGACTTGCTTTGAACCTGGCAGCTTTGTTGTTGATCTGCTAGTGCCCTGGTCCACCCATTCGCACGTCTTACCAAAAAAATCAGCCTGCTACGCTTGAATATTTCACTGGAGGCCAATTGCATGAGTTCTGATAGCCTCGCTTTGTTTGGGAAACTTAGAATGGACCAGAATTAGCGGGCTTGTTCCAGAGAGTCAGAAATGAGATTTTTCAGAGACACCATTGATGGAATCTTTCAAGAAGTTGGAGATAGCGTTTGTAAGTGGTCCATGTTTCACAAGCATACAGTAAGGTTGTACAGTAGTACAATAGCTTTGTAAACAAGCATTTTGGAAGGAAAGAAGGAAAGAAATGGGATGGTGGAGAATGAATTAGCAGCACCACACCCAAACAAGTTGTGGCTTCTTCAGATCCCTAGAGGGCCCAGCATCCCTGGAAACAAAGGGGGTGTCAATGCTTTCTGTTTTGCCTTCCCCACCGACACCTCCTCCTTCTGGAGTATCCCACCGCCTTGAGGTGGATTCCCTTCCATGTCCCTGCCTGAGCTGCCTCCATACTTTTCCTCCTCCTCCTCCTCTGACAGTTCCTGCCATTCCCACTTCATCCCACTTGGTGCAACGGGGCCCATGGCATTAAAAGAGATAAATTCATGGTGTTATAAGAAAATAAGAAAAAACTGCTCCTTTTCCCTTATGGGGTACCCAAGAGCTGTATAGAGTCCTTATGTAGGTTCTCTATCGATAGGAGAAAATAACAGAGGCCAAGCAGAGAATATTGAGAAGCAAAGCAGCTAGGAAGCCTGATCTTTATTAAACTGTTGCAACAGGGTGCTCACCCGGCACACGAAGGAGGGAGGAAGAACCCAGAACAATGGTATGCAAGCCCTTATAAAGACTTTTGAAATTTCCACCCAAGACCACCCCCTAATACATCATACATACATCACAGAAGGGGCGGTCTACAGCAGAGTCCTGTCTGGCAGGAAACCTGTTGATGGGTTTACCTGAACAGCCTGGCCATTCTTTTGTGATGATCAATACATAATTCCTACAGGCACACCCTAGTCATGCCCAAATGTGCCCTTAAGGCAGGATTTGTGAGCACAGAGACAATGGTTTTCCCATTTCCATCCAAACTGCAGAGGAATATTTGAGGTCACGGAAAGAGTCAAAATGGCTTTAGGACTGTTTTCCTGTACTGTTGCAGACATGTGGTTTATATATATACCATATGTATGTGTTTGCCTGGTACATTTTTATTTTATAACTCAGACCTTATAATTCTCATAACAATGGCAGGCAAGGCTACCATTGGCTCCCAGTCATGAGGGGGACCTATGATCGGAAGCAGTAACTTGCATGGGGTTGCAGGTGGGGAGAGAGCTGCTCTTGTGCTGAAGCCCTGCTTGCTGCCCCCCCCCCCCGCCAAGAGGCACCTGAATAGCCACTGGAAGAACAGGATGCCGAGCTTGGGCCAAATCCAGCCAGCTCTTCTTAGGTTCTTCTAAAACGAGGGATGCCTTGTTCACCCAGTGATAGGAAAATCTGATTGTCTCATCCTGAATGTGAAAGGGGATTCTTCTCACTGAGTCTGACCCAGCAAATGAGCCGGATTACTCATCCTCTTTCTGGGGCATGTGCAGAGTTGCAGATGAGCTGAGCTACTCGATGACAGGCGCCATCAGTTCCTCCTGCCCACCTTGGATTTCCCCAGGCTTCTTCCTGGCTAAGCATGTTTACATCAGCAACCTTTCCATGCGACCCAAATCTCAGGATATGGGCTGTGTTGCAACAGGCTTTCCTGCAGCCCAGTCATTCCATTGAAGAGCTTCCTCCACAAATTCCCCTTCAATGAGCGGAGGAAGCGGCAAAGGTTGTTCCTGTGGCTGTTATCTGTCTTTGACAAGATGGAGAGGAGTGAGGGTCAGACGAGAGGGGAGTGGGTGGCCCTTATCTCTTGGCCCAGGTCTCTTCTCACACCCAGCGGACACGGGGCCTCCAGGGAATTCAGAAGCTGCAAAGCACCTCTTAGCCATCAGCCAAGCACGGCCAGGAACCTTAAAACCCTCCTCCTGAGTCTGGCCACCCCAAAGTCATTGTCTTCAGGAATAGAGATTCTGAATAACAGAAGGGGGGAGAGATCTCCCCACCTCACCCCAAACCCCACATGAGCCAAGTGATGCTAACTTTGGGACTTGTTGCTGCAGAGGAGAACCAGGCAGGCAAAGCAGAGTTGTTCTCCCAAGACAGCTCAAGGCTAGGTCAACTGGATGCCCCCACCATCATGCCCGAGGCCGTGGGTGTCATGCAAAGTGCATGGCCCTGGCAGCGAAATTTGTGGCTGCTTGGGCACCCGGGGTCCCAGAGAGCTGGCACCCATGCCATCATGTAAGAGGTCCATCAGAAGATCCATGGGGCAGCTGGTTTTGCACAAAGCCTTGAGGCAACAAAGAAGGAACTGAGCACCTTCCCTTCCCATCACCCTCCCATTCTGTCATTTTTATATTATCATTGTTTTCAAATTACCTCTTTTGTATCAAACCCTGCTAGTGAGTCCACTCCTTTACAATATTTCTCTAAATACAACATAATGGTTCACAGTCTTTTTTAAACTCTCTATTGTCTTTGTCTCTAATTTTTCCTGTTAGTTTCGCCATTTCCACATAGTCCATCAGTTTTTCTTGCCATTCTTCTTTAGTTGGTATCTTGTCGTCTTTCCATTTTGGGGCTAGTAATATCCTAGCCGCTGTTGTCGCATACATGCAGAGTTTCTTCTGTTCCCTTGGCAAGTCTTGTCCTCTAATGCCTAACAAAAACGCTTCTGGTCTTTTAACAAAGGTCATTTTAAACACTCTTTTCATTTCATTATAAAGCATTTCCCAATACCTTTTAATTATTTTGCAATTCCACCACATATGAAAGAATGTACCTTCTTTTTCTTTACACTTCCAACATTTGTTACAGCCTGTTCTATACATTTTTGCCATTTTTACAGGCATAATATACCACCGATACATCGTTTTCATATACCAGTAATTCTCTTTCAGCATTATGCAATCAGTGAATTTTAGGTTCACTTTCCATAATTTTCCCCAGTCTTCCATTTGTATGTTATGTCATAAATCTTGCACCCACCTAATCATTGCACATTTAACCTCTTCATCTTTGGGAAACCATCACCCTCCAATTCTGGATCTCCTGGGACTTCAATGCCCAGCAGGGCTGGATTCCATCCCAGGCCATGGCAGAACCGAGACCCAACTAAGGATGTTGATGGCTGAAAAGAGGGCTCTGCAGACTTTCTCGGGTTCTGCAGGAGGCAAATGGCTTTGGGGAGCTCGCCTTTCCAAATGCAATTATCTCCAGAACTTCTGCCGGAGCCTCAGCTACAGCACCGCTGCCCAACCGGCCGGCCGGCAGCCACGGTGGGTCAGGGCGAATAAACCAGGTGCCCACAGGGTCCCCTGAATGGCTTCTCTACATGCCAAGCTGGAGGCTGTAACATAGAATAGTTGACCCAGGGAATTGTAGAGTTGGAAGGGACCCCCAAGGGTCATCTAGCCCAACCCCCTGCAATTCAGGAATCACAGCTAAATAATTATCAACAGGTGGCCAGATAACCTCTGTTTAAAAACCTCCCACAAAGGAGAGTTCCCCCCCTTTCTCTATCTTCCATGTTCTTTCAACTATTGCGATGCCCAAGGAAGGACAACCCTCCCTGGGTGATGGTCTGTCTCTTTCAGGCCTTTCAAGAGCTGTCAAGAGCCCCCAGAGTATAAGGGTACCAGATTTTTTTCAATGAATCCAGGGATGGAATTTGTCCAGGGACAGATTTGCAAATCCGGAGACTGTCCCCGGAAACTGGGGCGGTCTAGTAACCCTACCCCAGAGAGACATTATAAGCTCAGAGACACCCCCCCCTTTCAAATGCTTTGTGTCCCAGCTAAGCACAACCCACCCCCACCCCCAGCTCCAAAGGACAAGGATGTCCCTGGCATTGGCTCCATAAATAAAGAGCCGCACTTTGCTCGCTCCCTTTTTGGGGGAAGGGGACAGCAGCCAGCCCTACCCTGCCCCCCAGGTGCAGATCACCTGAGATCACCAGAAGCAGGCCCTGGATAGTGAGGTTTCCATGGCTGCTGCTTGGCGCTTTGACACATTGTCACATCATTTCAGAAGCAATGTTCATCTAATTAGTGCTAAATTCTTCTTGTTCTTTTGCTGAAAATATTTGCACAACTTTAAGCCATCTGTTGGCTGCTTCCTGCCAGCCCACTTCCTTGAGGCTGTTCCTTCTGCCTGACCGGCTTCATCAACAGCTACAATTGGATAATTGGTGTGTGTGGGTGTGTGTGTCATGTGACCAAGTGGTAATGCAAATCTGCAATTGGTTGCTAGATCATGGGGGAGGCGGGAGTTAAGCCTGCCTGGAGGGAGCCTCAGACACTTATGCCTGTCCCTACCTCTACTTTCATAGAACCTTAGAGTTGGAAGGGACCCCCAAGGCTCATCTAGTCCAACCCCCAGGACTGCAGGAATCACAGCTAGAGAATCATCTGACCACCCTTAACAAACTATAGTTCCCAGAATTCTTGGTGGAGTGCTTTCAATTTAAGATGCAGCCACAGCCTGGGTGCTACATCTCTTGCAGGCTGGGCTCACCCTACCGGGCGGCGGGACACTTTTAAAGGCCTAATTTTGTGGCTGCGGGGCTTCCAGTGGCAAAGAAGAAATTTGGACCTTCAACCTGCATTGGGGGGGGGGGTTGGACCAGATGACCCCCGGGTCCCTCCCAACTCTACAATTCTATGATTCTATAACCTCCGTGCCAGATCTCCTTCGTGTGAGTTTTGGTGGCAGCTAATCCCCCCCCCCCCTGAGATTGGCCCATCTCAGCCCTTTTTGGAAACCGTGACCCTGGGGTGGCTGGGGCTTGGGGGCAGAACAAAGGTCATCCTGGAGGGTTTGCTGCATCACCCACAGACTGCCCCACCCTTGCAGCTAATATCTGCTGAAGCAGGAGCAGAAGGCAGCAATTCCTCATTTGACTACGCACTTCTCAGTGGGCGTTGGTGATTGACACAGGTCAAAGGGGGGTGCCAGCATGTGACAAACCATGCAAGGAGACGCCGCCACCACAATGATGGCGCAATCCAGGCACAGAGGGGAAGTGCTCAGATGCAATGATGCTCAACGGGCCGCCGTTTGCCAATGCAGCAACAGATTAATAATAATAATAATATATTATTTATACCCCGCTCAGCCACTCTGGGCAGCTCCCAGCAGATTAAAAACAGAATAAAACATCAAACATTAAAAACTTCCCTAAACAGGGCTGCCTTCAGATGTCTTTTAAAAGTCAGGTAGTTGTTGATTTCCTTGACATCTGATGGGAGGGCATTTCACAGGGCGGGTGCCACCACTAAGAAGGCCCTCTGCCTGGTTCCCCATAACTTCGTTTCTTGCAGTGATGGAACCACCAGAAGGCCCTCGGAGCTGGACCTCAGTGTCCGGGCTGAACAATGGGGGTGGAGACGCTCCTTCATTCATGGCTATATTTATCTCCCACCTGTCCTCTAAGGAGATGTTCTCACTTCTCCCCCTCCTCATTTAATCCCCACAACAACCCTGTGAGGTAGGTTAGGCTGAGAGGCAGGGACTGACCTGGGGTCACACCCAGTGAGCTTCAGGGCCAAGTGGGGATTCGAACCCCAGTCTCCCAGGTCCCAGCCTGCCCCTCTAACCTAGGGTTACCAGATTTTTTTCAAGGGACACTTTTTTCTTTTTAATTTCATGCTTTATTATTTTAGGAAAGGGTTGCCCAGACTTCTTGACCTTTTTTAGGGGGGGGGGCACCAGAGTTGTCTGGCACGCACCTCAAAACAAGGCAGGTGGAGAAGCCCATCTACAAACACCCCCAAAAAAGAGGGGGGAGAGAGAGAGAGATTGAGTAAAGGCGCTCGCTGGTCTTGGGAAAACATTAAAACACACACACAAGGCTCCACCTCTCTGTCTCGCAAAACGGCACAGCTCTTTTGTAGGCTTCTCCTGCTCTTCTTCACTGCCTCAGCGCCTCGCTCGCCCCCCCCCCAACTCAGGCACACAGAACCCGCAGCAGAAGAGCGCCACAGGCTCTTCTGCTGTGGGCGACTCTGTGTGAGTTCGGGGCGAGCATTGATCAAGGAAGCGAGCCAGAAGGAAGCCCTCTGGCTCGCACCTCGGTTTAAATAGCCCCACCACCACCACCAGCGCATTGGCTGGCTGGAACTTTGATGTGGCCGGGACCTCTAGTGCTGCTTGCTGCCATGGCACCCACCATGTTGCCTTGCCGGAAGTCCCCAGGCATAAATCCAGGGACATTAATTAAAATCCGGGGACATTTCTGGGACAGATTTTGTCTGGGGACAGATTGGTGAATCCGGGGACTGTCCCCAGGGATGTCTGGTAACCCTACTCTAAGCACACCACCACCACTGGCTCTTCCAGCCTCCCAGTGCCCCCCTCTCCCCCCCTCAGGGGACTGGGAAGGGAAACAGGGCTTGGCCAGGCGACCTTTGTTCTGCCGCCTGAGCTGGTGGAGAGAGCATGGGGAGCTGGCTTGTCCTGAGTCAGACCAATGGCCCACCTCCAGGAGAGGTGACATGGGAGCCCCCTTCAGGTAACTGGAGGGCTGCCCCACAGAAAAAGGAGCAAGCTTGTCTTCAGGACCTGAACCAATGGATTCAGATGGCAAGGAAGGGAAATTAGGAAAGACCTTTCTGGGGGCAAGAGCTGTTTGGCACCTTCCTTGGAGGTTTCTCAACCGAGGTTGGATGGCCGTCCATCCGAGACCCTTTAGCTTGATTCCTGCCTTGCGGAGGGTTGGACTAGATGACCTTTGGGGTGCCTTCAAACTCGACAGTTCTGTGATTCTTGCTCAGTGGCATATACACTGGCTGACAGTAGGTCTCCCGTATTTCAGGAAGGAGCGTCTCTCCTGGCCTTACCTGGTAATGCTGCCAAGGACTGGACCTGTGGCCTTCTGCATCCCAAGCATATGCTCTGAGAGTGAGCTACACGCCTCCCCAGGCTGCACCCCAACTGCTGTGCCTTGGGCTCTGAAACGCAGCTTTGAGAAGGGCCAGGCCAGCTCAGGGTGAGACACCCCCGCCCATCTCCGCAAGAGCATCTGTTCACCTGCCTCCCCTTGGGGGCTGCAGGTGGTGGCAGTGACTGGGGGGGCAGCCCCCATCCACCCTTCCCTACACACAGAAAGACCCTGTTCCCCTTCAGCAGAGACGGAGGTGGTCCGGGCACGTCAGGAACAGGAACATCTGGAGGTACTTAGGGGGGGGGTGGAAATAAACATTCTCCAGAGCAACTCTGTTCTGTGTCATGTTGCCAAGCCGTTGTTTGACCAAGGATGAAACTACGTGCTCTTCCAGCAACAGGGCCCTGCTTTGGAAGAACTTCCTACCCAGGAGCGCCCTGGAGTTGTGCAAAGCACAGACTGCCAGGAGAAAGAGAAGGAGAAGGAGAAGGAGGAGAGAGAAGGACTATTCCATGAGACTCGGGGGTCTGCCCACAGGGGATCCCCTCCAGCAGCGCTTGAGATCAGAGTGCCCTGGAGATGTCTTCAGCTGCCAGATTACTCGTGAGATTAGTAGCCAGGACCCTTCATAGAATCAAAGAATCACAGAGTGGCAGAGTGGGACCCTCACAGTGGAGGGAGTGGGGGCTGTTTAGCCTGGGGAAAACCAAGAGGTGACAGGAGACCTGAAGGGCTTCTACCTGGAAGGTGGAGCAGGCTTGCTTTCTGCTGCTCTACTAGAGGATGGGATCTGAACCAAGGAAGGAGATTCTGCAGGAACACCAGGAAGAACTTTCTGAGGGCAGGAGCTGGCCAACCGGGGAATGGAGTGCCTTAGGTGCTGGTGGACTCTTTCCTTGGAGGTTTTGAAGCAGAGGTTGGACAGCCATCTGCCAGGGATTCTCCAGCAGCATTTCCCTAAGTGCACTAGAAGAAGAAGAAGAGTTTGGATTTGATCTCCCGCTTTATCCCTACCCGAAGGAGTCTCAAAGCGGCTAACATCCTCCTTTCCCTTCCTCCGCCACAACAAACACTCTATGAGGTGAGTGGGGCTGAGAGACTTCAGAGAAGTGGGACTAGCCCAAGGTCACCCAGCAGCTGCATGTGGAGGAGCGGGTGTGGGATGTAAACACTAGAGCAGTCAAGTACAACAATGCTAGAAGGTATCTCAGTCCTCCAGCCACAACTTCCTGGTCACATGGATTGAGATATCTTCCTTTGCAAGCTAGAAGTGGGAGTGGCTTCACCTGGGAAGGTATTAGCAAAACCAACTGCCCAGCAGCCATTCTGTCTCTTTTCTACTCTCCTGCCTCTCATCTGGAAGGATGCGCAGTTGGCTTCCAGCCAACTGGGGCCTAGTGGATTTCTCTCCCACAATGGGGAGATTCCAATTGTAAATATCTTCACTAAGAATAAGCCTGCCTTCTTTGGGATTTGTCTTGAGCTGGATATATGTGAGTAAACATTTTATACCTTTTTATAGAAGACGTGTGTTGTGTCTTATTTAAGAGGGACAAAGGGGAAATATAGTGACAAACCAGGAAACTAGATTAAGTTGATTCTAGTGAATCAAAGCAACTTCTGCTGTGTGTATTTTAAAAGGGAATGTTACTCTGCTAGTTGAACTTGCAAGGGCAAGTTAGGATGAGATATATTAAATTATAAATCTCCATCCACGTTCCAAACATTCCAACAAAGGGTTATGGGCCCAGAGCTGCGTATTTTTGTGTATTTTTGAAGGATTGCATTGGATTGCATTTTTGAGTTGAGTAGGATTTTTCTGAGAGCATTTCCTGGTGAGACCGCATGGTCCTTTGTCCCATTGTCTAGAGAAAGGGGATTAAGCTACCCCTCCCCTCCCTCAGAGCTCACAAAAGACCCAAAAGGCAGTGAAGATTTATTTTGAGGCTTTTGCTTTTTGCTTTTTGAGATTTTTGAGATTTTGATTTTGAATTTGGACAAATTTTTGAATTTTGAAATTTTTCCAAATTTTGGATTTTAAGATGGCTAGTGCCAGTTTTTATAGTGAAGCAAAGCCAGGCTTAATGCTGCTAGATGAGGACAATTTTGTGCACTGGAAAACACGCTTAATGGCATATTTAGAAGCAAGGGATGTTTTGGATGCAATAGAGAAGCCAAAACCCCAAGGTACAGATGATGAAGCCTCAGCCAAGATTAAAGTCTGGAAAAGGCAGAACAGCGAGGCGAAGCACATAATTTTGAGTGGACTTCGCAATAAGCATCTATCATTAATAAATGGCAAAGATGATGCATCTCAGATCCTAAAAGATATTGAGCGCATGTATGGAGAATCTACAAAGAACTCCTACAGAACATTGATGGGCAAATTAACTAGACTGAGAATGAATTCAAAAGAAGAATTCACAGAGCATATTGATAAATTCACAGAAATTATTCAAAAGCTTGAACTTACTCCACAATCTTTTGATGAAGTAACAAAGGTATCATTTCTGTTAGCCTCTTTAGGGCCACATTTTGATGCATTTGTCAGTTTGATGGATCATAAAGAGAATCTAACTTTTAAGGAACTGACTAGTGAATTAAGAGAGGAATGCAGAAAGAGATCTGACTCCCCAGAAAGGAGCACTAGAAATAAAGGCAGCAATTATGTTTTTAAACAGCCTGCACAGTCCAGAGATGGACACAAGAAGGTCACATGTCACAATTGTAATAAAATTGGCCATATAGCCAGAAATTGTAGAGCGCCTAAAGCTAAAGAGAAAGATTCCCAAGCCTTTCAGCGTAAAGGAGAAAGAAAAGAGAAATTTGAGTGCAACATGCTGTTGAAAGAAAGGAGTTTAGCTGTCCAGAACAAAGAAAACACACACAATAAGTGGTTGTTGGACAGTGGATGCAGTTCGCACTATACGTTTAAAAGAGACTGTTTTAATGAATTAAATGATAAAGAGACTGAAATTGAGATTGCAGATGGAAATGTTTTAAAGTCCAAAGGTGAAGGTTCAATGCATTTGGAGTTCAATGTAAACAATGAATCTTTTAGGACCAGAATGTCCAATGTTGTGTATGTACCAGAACTGAGCTGCAATTTACTCAGTGTCTCTACTTTGGACAAGAAAGGTTTCAAGGTCACATTTGAGAATGGACAGTGCCGTGTAACTAAAAATGGTGAAGTGTACATTGAAGCAAAACTAATAAATGGTGTTTATGAGGTTAATCTTTCAGAGAATCAGTCTGCAAAAGTTACACGCTCGAGCCAGAAGGATGACGCGGATTTGACGCTGTGGCATAGAAGACTTGCACACAGAGATACCGCTATCATTAAGAGTCTACAAGGAAGTGATCTTGTCACAGGTTTGCAGGTAAAAGGGAGCAGCAACCAGGCTCCAATAAAATGCATAACTTGTGTTACTGAAAAGGCAGTAAAACCTTCTTTTACACGTTGCACAGAACAAAGGAGTACTAAAGTTCTGGATATCGTGCATTCAGATTTGTGTGGGCCACTCAGTGTTCCATCACTTGGACACAACAAATATATTTTGATTTTTCTTGATGATTTTTCAAGATATTGTGTGGCATATTTCATAAAAGATAAAAGTGAGACAGTAGAGATGTTCAAGAATTACATTGCCATGGTTAGGAACAAGTTCCAAAGAGCTCCAGGTGTCTTAATGTCTGACAATGGAGGAGAATACTGCTCACATGAGATGAAAGCCCTTATGGCAAAGGAAGGAATTACACATGTAACCACAGTTCCTTACACGCCACAACAGAACTCCATAGCTGAAAGGAAGTTCAGATCCATTATGGAAATGACAAGGTGTATGCTTAAGGAAGCATCCCTGCCTAGGAAGATGTGGGGAGATGCTGCTTACACAGCTGTCTATCTCCAGAACAGGTTGCCAACAAAGGCAACACAGCGCACACCATTTGAACTTTGGCATGGAAAGGTGCCTAGTCTGTCGCACATACGTGTGTTTGGCAGTGTGTGTTACTACCACGTGCCCAAGGAACAGAGGCACAAGCTTGACTCCAGAGCACAAGCAGGTATCTTAGTGGGATATGCTGCTGGAGGCAAAGGATACAGAGTAATGGACATACAGACAGGCAAAGTGAGTGCGCACCATGCAATTTATTTTGATGAACATGCAAAAGCAGACACAAAGAACACTGTTATTGGCTGCTCCAAGGAGTCAGAATGGACTCAAGAACTCATAAACTTTCCTGCTGAAACCCCACATGGTACTAATCTGCCTTCTAGTGTCATAGCACCCCCTACAGGCGACGCACCAGAAGACGCAGATGACCGGATCCCTGGTGGCTCCAGAGACGAAGAGGAGGACTCAGATGGGGACATGGAAGTGTTGGAAGGGAGTGAGGAAGCTGATGCGGTTCAGGAACCAGAACCAGAGGTCAGACGCTCATCCAGAACCAACAGAGGTGTCCCACCAGTACGACTGTCCTACCTTGCAGGGTCGGTGTCTCCACAGGAACCTTCCACATGGGAAGAGATTCAGAAGATGCCATCTGCGGAAGCCAGTCTCTGGAAGAAGGCCGCTCAGGAGGAGATGGATGCACTGCATCAGAACCAGACGTGGACCCTGACAGAGCTCCCTCCTGGTAAGAAGGCCATTGGGTGCAAGTGGGTGTTCAAGGTTAAGAAGGGGTCAGAAGGGGAAGTGGAACGCTACAAAGCAAGGCTAGTAGCACAAGGTTTTTCACAACGTTTTGGTGAAGATTACGACGAAGTTTTCGCACCAACCGTAAGATATAGTACCGTCCGAATGCTTTTGAGCATTGCAGCCTCTAAACGATTGGACGTGAAGCACATTGATGTCTGCACTGCGTTTTTACATGGGAGAATTTCAGAAGAAATATACATGAAACAACCTAAAGGTTTCACAAAACCAAATGAGACGCACCTCGTGTGTCGACTCCAGAAAGGAATCTATGGGCTTAAACAAGCGGCTAGAGCCTGGAATCAGAAATTGCACAGTATGCTTGTGCAACTTGGGTACAAGCAAGGAAACGCAGATAAGTGCTTGTACAGCAAGTCAAGTAATGGACAATATTCATACATATTGGCTTTTGTCGATGACTTGATTATTGCTACTGCAAATGATAGAGACTATACACAAATAGTAAAACACCTCAGCAAGGAGGTACAAGTAAAAGAACTTGGAGATGTCAAGTACTACTTAGGAATCCAAGTGGAAAGAGAAGAAGACGGCTCATTTCTTCTCAGCCAGAAGCAAAAGGTTCATGAACTGATTGAGTATTTGCAGATGCAAGACGCAAACCCGGTCGCAACGCCCATGGCTACAGACTTCTTGAAGAATCAGCAGGATTCGAAGCTGTTGCCAGATAACAGTCAATATAGGTCGGTAATTGGTAAACTTTTGTATATGGTTACCACATGTAGACCTGACTTAGCTAATGCTGTGGGGATTCTGAGCAGAAAAGTGAATTCTCCCACTGAGCATGATTTAGCGGGGCTGAAAAGGGTGGTTAGGTACCTGAAAGGTACAATAAATTGTAAATTAAAGTTGCCAGCTGTCAGAGACCCTAAGTTGGTTGGGTACACTGATGCAGATTGGGCCGGGGATAATGCTGACTACAAATCCACAAGTGGTCATGTTTTTATGTTTGGGGATGGACCTGTTGTGTGGGGCAGCTATAAACAGAGTTGTGTAGCTTTGTCTTCAACAGAGTCCGAATATGTTGCTGCTGCAGAAGCATGCAGAGAAATTGCCTGGCTGGATGAACTCATCAAAGACTTTGGACTGGTGAGAAGGGAACCTGTCAGCCTGCTAGAGGACAATCAAAGCTGCCTGAAGCTGACGCAGAGTGAAAAGTTCCTAGCCAGAACCAAACACATTGGGGTCAGGTACCACTACGTACGCCAGATGGTGCAAGATGGACTTGTGGAACTGTCTTATTGCTGCACCAAAGAGATGACTGCCGACATCTTGACAAAACCCTTGCCAAAAGAGAGTTTCCAGAATCTACGTGTCAAGCTGGGACTCTGGGTGGTTGAATAAAGTTGTTTATGTTTTGTATGTTGTATTTGCCTGAGAAGGGGTTTGTGGGATGTAAACACTAGAGCAGTCAAGTACAACAATGCTAGAAGGTATCTCAGTCCTCCAGCCACAACTTCCTGGTCACATGGATTGAGATATCTTCCTTTGCAAGCTAGAAGTGGGAGTGGCTTCACCTGGGAAGGTATTAGCAAAACCAACTGCCCAGCAGCCATTCTGTCTCTTTTCTACTCTCCTGCCTCTCATCTGGAAGGATGCGCAGTTGGCTTCCAGCCAACTGGGGCCTAGTGGATTTCTCTCCCACAATGGGGAGATTCCAATTGTAAATATCTTCACTAAGAATAAGCCTGCCTTCTTTGGGATTTGTCTTGAGCTGGATATATGTGAGTAAACATTTTATACCTTTTTATAGAAGACGTGTGTTGTGTCTTATTTAAGAGGGACAAAGGGGAAATATAGTGACAAACCAGGAAACTAGATTAAGTTGATTCTAGTGAATCAAAGCAACTTCTGCTGTGTGTATTTTAAAAGGGAATGTTACTCTGCTAGTTGAACTTGCAAGGGCAAGTTAGGATGAGATATATTAAATTATAAATCTCCATCCACGTTCCAAACATTCCAACAGCGGGGACGCGAACCAGGTTCACCAGATTACAAGTCTACCGCTCTTAACCACTACACCACACTGGCTCACTAGGTGCCCACTCATAAGACCCCTGCCAGGTGTTGCCCAGAGCTGTCAAGCAAAGCTATGACATCCACCTCTTTGGGGTCCATTTGCAGTGGAGGGGTCACACCAGCAAGAGGTCTTCACTCTCCTTCCAATCAGATGCCTGAAAGGGAAGCCCACAAGCAGAGTCCCAGGGGACAAGCAACTCTCCCCTCCTGTGGTTTCAGGCAACTGGCACCCAGAAGCACGGCTGCCTTCATTGCTGGGGAGGCACAGCAGAGCCACCCTGGCTAGCAGCCATCCAGAGCCCTCTTCTCCCCCATGAATTTGCCTAATCCTCTTTTAAAGCCACCCAGGTTGGTGGCCATCGCTGCCTCCTGTGGGAGGGAGTTCCACAGTTGAACTGCGTGACAAAGGACTTTCCTTTATCTGTTCTCTATTTTTGCTCAGGAAAAGCTCGTGCTCACAGCCAGCCCAGTGATGAGCAATCCTCTCGAGCTTCCTCTCTCTGTCTGAAAAGAGAGTTCTGGGGCAGCCTGGCCCTCGGCCAGCTGACCTGCCTGCTTCCCATCAGGACTCTCCCACGCCACGGAGCGCCTGGCTCCCTCCCAGCAGCCCCCCACCCCTGCATGGCTTTACGGCACCCTTTGGAGAGCCAGCTGCCTTCTGCATGAGAACAGCTGCTAAAATCAGCTGCACACTGCCTTGACCACACAGGCATGGCCAGCAGGGCTCCTCTGGATGCACAACGGGAGCCCATAGAACAGGATCAGGCCAGGCCAGGAAGCAACATCCGTATCTGGGGGGGGGGGGGTTCTCTCCTCTCCTGCACCATCCCATCATATGCCAGCTGGGCAGCCAGGTGAATCCTACTTCATAGCAGGCAACAGGGGCATGTTAGGAGAGTGCCGGACGGGCCACTTGATGCCACCCACAGCTCTCTTGGAATTGTAGATGGTAGCGCTGGAAGGGACCCCCAAGGGTCATCCAGTCCAATCCACTGCAGTGCAGGAGGCCAGATGACACTCATCACTGAGAATTCATTCTGATTTGTGTCCAGGGAGGTTAAAGAAGTGATGTCAAACAAAGGCTCATGCCATCCCTTTCCAGAGTTGTTTGCCATCAGTTCCCTTGCCACAAAAGGTTTGATGGAGGGGGAAACAGGGGGCATCTGCTGTACAAGGCTTTTAGAAGACATCTGAAGGCAGCCCTGTTTAGGGAAGCATTTAATGTTTGATGGACTACTGTATTTTAATATTTTGTTGGAAGCCGCCCAGAGTGGCTGGGGAAACCCAGCCAGATGGGCAGGGTATAAATAATAAATAACAACAACAACAACAATTAGCAAACAGGTGCATTTCAGGTACCTGAAGATCTTTCTTTCAAAACCTTTGAAGGGTCTCTTGGAAGGAAGAAGGGCAAGCTGCGAGATGCAAGTGATCAGCAAAAAACAAAAAGCCCAGCCGCCAGGTCTGCGGTTCTGGTTCCTGTTCCCAGCTGTTGGGTCCGGTTGGTGAGGGTGCCCAGTGAGAGTCATGGGTGCTAATTCTGGAGCAGCGTATCTAAGGACACAGTAGCCCTGCAATACTCCTCTTGGCTGAAAGGGGGAGCAGAGGAGCAGTCCTGGGGGCCAAATCCTGCCCTGAGAGGTCAATGGGTATAAATTAGCAGGACACTGGAATTTCCTACTTGCCTGATGCAATGCACGGTCGGAAGTGGATTCATCCCTGTTGGAATTAACTGAGGATGTTTGTAACTCTGCTGACGCGTCTGCCTGGGGAAAAGGAGCGGGGAACCCCAGGCTCCCTAGACTGCCCTTTAACCTGCGCTGACTTTCCTTCAGGATAAGCCAGTGGTTCCCAAACTTCTTTTGACCCCCGCCCCCTTGGCTCCGCCATAAACTCTTCCCTGGCACCCGCAGCCCTCACCTATAAAAAGCATTATTCAGAACAGCACTTTGCATGGCACCAAGATTCAAAGCAGAAACAATGAAGTGCACATTTATTCAAAGTCCAATGCATAGAATCGCAGAACTATAGAAAGGGATCCAAGGGTCATCCAGTCCAACCCCCTGCAATGCAGGAATAAAACTATTTAATTAATTCAACAAAACTGATCGGCTTGATTCAGTGATACCAGCTGTTCAAGGCCTGCTAGACATCTACACCTCCAGCGCCCCCCTGCCACCCCCTTGCCTTTAAGCACCCATCCCTCGGGGGGGGGGGGGCACTGGGCTAATCTGAGGCTCCGAAGGTTGCTGAGCACACTTCCTCCCTCTGGGTGATGCCAGGACCAAGTTATCCCAGCAGGGAAACATCCTCAGATTTTCAGCTCAGAGGGTTCAAGTTTCATTTAAGTGAACCTTCTTATAAATTGTTCTGGCCGAAGACCCAGCAATGAATACAAAGGAGGAATCACATCATGGGGGAAGTATCAGCCGTGAACCGCAGGATCCCATGTCGCCTCTCACTCTGGGCCAAAACTGGCCAAGTCCAGGCATGTTTTCCCTTTCCACGAAGGTTAGCTATGAAGCAGCTCTGGGAATAAATCCCCAGACGAAAGCCTGAACGTCTCACCCGGGCACAGTGGAAACAATGGGACCCCTCAGCCCAAGATGGGGCAGCAGCCACTCACTTGGTGGGGTTTAGAAGGGGTTGGATGAACCTAGGCAAGGGAGAGGGAGAAAAGAAACCTGGTCGTGGCTTCCGGCTGAGATGGCTACACCAGCACTCTGGGGTCCTCCCCGTCTTGATGACCCTTAGGCAGGGGGCCTAGTTCCAATCCTACAATTCTGACTCCAGAGCCTGGGGGGAAAGGCCCCCATGGCTCGCCTCCCAAGGACACCAGGTTGGCCATTTGTGGGAAAGGAGATGTGAGAGTTGACAAAAAGCGCTTTTTCAGCAAGGCTCTTTCTGCATTTCCCCTTCAGCCCAAGCATTGTCAAGAAGCTGGTCTTTGGCACAAGGTGGAAAGGAACCAACAAGTTCCCAAATTCTGCTGGGTGGGGTGAGGTAGACTATTCAGCCTGCCCCAAGTCCACAAATCTCCCCCCACCCTCCGTCAGCAACCCGCCAGGCCAAATCTGAAGGCTGGCTCCACTCAGCCGCCAACAGAGAAAGCCACAAAGGTCTTCTGAAAACTGCAGCATCGGCCAAGCATTCAGAAAACTGCCCGACTCTTGCTGCCAAAGGCTCAGCCCTCCAGAATGGGAGGGATGCACACATGCATTGCAGCCTTCGTGATCCAGGGATGAAGCATTGCATGAGCGTAAGAGCCGGCTGGATCAGGCCCATGGCCCGTCTAGTGCAACATCCTCTTCTCACAGTGGCCTGTGGGAAACCGGCAAGTCGGATCCGAGTGCAAAAGCCTCTTCTCCCCCGCAGCTTCCAGCAACTGGGATCCAGAAGCCTTGCCGCCTCCAGCCCATCTAGCTGTGGAGCAACAGAACTGCTAGCACATTTGCAGAGCAGCGTCTGGTATGCGATCCTGCCTTGTAGGGGGTTGGACTAGATGGCCCTGGGTGCCCCTTCCAAATGTGCAGTTCTGTGATGGCACAGTAGAGCCGCTGTGGTCAGCAGCCACCAAGAGCCCCCCCTCCATGAATTTGTTGGTGCCCACCACTCTCCCCTGCACAAGCCCCACTAACTGCTCGCTGAGGCTTTTGAGCAAACCTCAAACTTTGTGCTCTTTGGGTGTAATTTTCACAAGCACAAGATTCCTTTCCAGGCTGAGCAACAGCCAATCCAGTCTCCCCACCCCCACCACCACCCAGCTCAAGGCAGGCAAAGTTGGGTTTTTTATTTGTCCGCAATCACATCACTTGGCCCCTTTTGCAGTGACTTCATCGGCCGCGGCTCATTTCGCCTTCGCTCCCCTCCGGAAGATCCTCTGCAAGCTCCGGGTTGACCATTTCACAGGACTCCATCTCATTTCCCCAGAATGCAGCCATGCGACACCGTGGTCTCGTTTTTAAATTCTTAAGCCACCTGGCGCTTCAGCTTGCTGGAAAAGCCAGCCAACAGGTTTCTGCTGGAGGAGAACGGCTTGAGAGAGTCCTGGGTTACCTGAGAGTGGAGGAAAGTCCTTTTCCGTGGTGGGCAGGAAATGAAGGGGCAGGGGATGGAAAGGGCAAGCGAATCACAACTTTATTTCCAATAGCTTAAGTCACACGCACACAAAAGATGTTACAGGGCTACGACTATGTACAATGACACAAAATGCCTTTATTACAACCGGTACCATTATAAAAGCAGCACAAACAGACATTTCCTGGAGGAAGATGGCAGGCGCCCCTGGAACGAAAGGGCCGGTTTCTGGAACCTTCCGAGACCGCCGGGTCTCGTCCATCAACGGAACCTGAGGAATTGGCGGTGGGGCTGCGTCATCGACCCGAGAGTTTAGAAGTTCATTGGAAATGGGTTTTTTAAAAGCCTGACATTATGTGGCATAGAGCTCGCATGTCAGACGGAGCCATTAAATAAAACTTGTCATCTAATATACAAACATTTCATTTCGGAGCTGGGATTTTTGAGGGATAAAGTCATGGAGCTCTTCTAATGTCTCGAGGTCTGAGACAAGAGAAGAAGTCGTTTCGGAAGGAACTTGCAGCATTTAAAAGGATTCTTCATCTCTTTCACTCGGACCCTGTGCACACACAGTCCTGATAACTACAGTAGATTAACTCATCCAGTTAGGAGGGCAATCCTCATAAATGCTCTCTACTAAAAATAAATAAATTTAAAAATGAGTGCAATTTTGTTCAAAAGTTTCCAATGTGAAGATTGCAGTAAGAAATGGATTCTCCACTTTCGAATCAAGTGGCTTTTTTTGCATCGTATTCTACAGTAGAATTTTAGCACTGATAACCGGAAGGACACACGCACAAATACACACACACACACACACTCTTCAGGCTCCACCGTGAAGGCTGGAGCACCAGGGAGCCGCCCCCAGTCGCATGTGCAAGCCTGGACTGGGGAGAGATGTGCCCCATTGCTACCCCCAAGGACATACAGACACACGGAAGGGGCACCCAGAGATCCTATGATCGTATCATTAGCTATCTGGTAAGGGAAGAAGATAAAAGCTTTAAAAATAACCCTGAGGGATACCGATATATATCTATATATATCATTTTAAAATCTGGTTATTCTTCTCTTGAGCTAGTCCTTTAGATATGTGCATAAATAATAATAATTAAAATTAAATTTAAAATATTTCATTGGCCATATTTACAATCCTGACACAAAGAAGGACAAATTTAGACTTTAGGTCCACAAAACGCAAATAATTTAATAAGGAACTCAGATTCCAAGTTCGCGACGTGACCCTGGATTTTACTGCAGAAAGGCTAAACAACTTTCCGGAGTGTTGGAGGGCCTCCCCATTAAACCATCTTGTTCACCTGAATTCATAAGCTTTCGAGGAAGATTCAGCAAGAAAAGGAGTCCTCAATTTATTTATTTATTTTTTAAAAAAATTACCAACTCAGAATTTTGGCATGCAAGCTGGAATCAGGAGGCCAGAAGATGAACCTCTTTTTCAAGCTCACCCCAAGAGGAACCGTGGCGAAACGCCAGTCCAGATCTCAGGGAGGCCAAAAGCAAAGGCGCCCCAAACTCCCAGGCCAGATCACTTCTCACTACATTGACAAATCGCTCCCCACCCCCCCAGCCCCAAAGATTCTTAGTGAGACTTGGCTGCCCAGGACGGTCCCAGATTTTTGCTTCCCGGGGAAGCCCAGAGGGGAAGCAAGCCAGCAAGCGAGACTCCTTGAAACAGACCCCCGTCCCCTTCCCCTGGCCAGGACTCCTCCAGCAACACGCTCTCTCTCTGTCTCTCTCTCACACACAAAGGGAGCTACTGTACAGTCAGATGAAGTGCTGGCAAGTCACAGTCCCAAGGTCAAAAGATGCATAGCTTCATGGATCTCTTCCTTCTTTTTAAGCAAAATAACCGTGCATTTTGAACAGGGGAGAGAGAGAAAGTCGCTGCTGCTGCTGCAGGCTCTTCCCACGTTGCGCAAAGGCCCAGCCAACCTGCTCCAGGGAGAGGAGGAGGTTCGCACTCGCACCCCGTATCCCCACCACCCTCCAGGACGCAGCACCATGGTGGGAAGGACGCCCTGGCAGCTGGGGAGGGCGGCAGAGGTCAAAGGCCCCTGTAAGACATGGCAGCAGCAGCAGGAGGAGGAGGACTCTGGGGCCAGGAGCCTCCCGGACTCTGCTTCCAACAACACCCTTTTCTGTTGAGGTATAAAACGGCAGGAAACGGAGCCGGCTCAAGAGACGCTGTCCGCAGAGGGTCATTTCCCACTTGAAGGCTTTGCAAGTGCCCCCTCCCAATTCATGGGCTGCCTCCTCTGCAAGGCTCCTCTCTGCCATGGGCATCAGCAGCCCCAGGGCAGGATCAGAGCCCCTGGGCTTGAACTTCAAAAGCAAAGACACCCCCCCACACACACACACAGATGGGGTGGGTGCCCTACGGCCGGAGGGAGGCCCAGCCACAGAAGCCAAGGGGCCTCTGCCGATGGAGGCGAGGGGAGAGGGGGTCAGCCCTTGGCCCCCAGGAGCTTGGAGTAGCCGAATGATCCTTGCCCCCCCCCCCGAGCAACTCGGTGTGCGCGCACATGCGTGTGTAAACAGGCCGGAGACCTAACGCGGCCTCCGCAGATTTAAAGCACTTGGTGCTGACGGTGGAGGCTGGGAGCAGTTCTTTTTCCTGTTTTTCTCAAGAAAGAATATGGCTGAGCCAGCGGGGCAGATTCTTTGCCTCCTTCCTGCACGGAGCCTGTAGCGAAGCCGAGTCGGGCGCGGGGACTGCCGGGCCTTGGCACAGAGCAGAGGGGGCTTGGAAACTGACCGTGACGTCCGGCACCCTCTGCTGCGTGCAAGGCGGCCAGGTCAGGCTCTGCAGTGCATGGCAGACCAGTGGCATCCAGCACCAAGTTTGGCAAACCCCCACAGCACCCACCCACCCGTTCTGGTAAGGGCAACTCACCCCCTCCTTGCTGGGCTCTGAAAGTCCCACAGGCCAGCCTCTGGGGTGGAAGAAACCAGCGCTGTGCCAGGGCTGCCCTGAACCCAGATCCCCCCCGGGACGAGAGGAGCACAGCCGGAGCCCAGAACTGCCGGCGGAATGAGACTCGGAGAAGCAGTCTGGAAAAACACCCAACGTTTTGCATTGCTTGTGAAACGTTCTCTCTTGACGGGACGCTGAACTCCAGGGATGGAGGGGGGCGAAAGGGGGGGCGGCCCGAGGGCCCCCAACACGTGCTCCGCAGGCAGAAGTGTCTCCAGAGACGGCAAGAGGACGCGCCCCGCCAGGCCGCTGCTACGTGGCGGTGATGACCTGGCAGGTGCCGTTCTGGTGGGCCGGGGGGGCCTTGGCCTCCGTGGTGGTGCAGGGCCTGGGCGGCCACTCGGGGTCCACCAGCAGCTCCTGGGCCAAGTGAACGTATTTGGCTTTCGGGGGCTTCTTCCTCTTCCAGAAGCCCAGCAGAGAAGGGAGGGCGCAGCTGCAGCAGCACCCCAGGACCTCCTGGAGGGAGAGAGAGAGAGAGGGTGAGACACCACAGACAAGGGCAGAGGCCAGGTGCACCCCCCCACCTGACCAACAGTGCCCCATGGCATCAGTGCAATGCCGGGTGCCCCAGAAACATGTGCCTGAGGGAGCCACATGTCAGGGCTGGAGGTGGCAGGCACGAGGAAGCGCATCACTCTCTGTGCCCGCCTGGTGCCACCAAACACACGTTGCCCACCCTCAGCTCTCAGGCTGGCTGGCCCAGTCAGAATCCAGAACAGCAGCAGCTGTGCTCCAGCCTGACTCGGGCAGAGCTGCCTTGCTTCTGAGCCCAAGAGATCTTCCCCTCAATGGATCTCCTCCTGGTTCTCCTTGGGGCGGGAGATGGGCAGCCCCTGCCCTGAGCTTCCCCCCCACTTCACCATTAAAACCTGGGTTGGAAACGTTCCCTCCGTCAGGGTCTGCTCTCCTCAGCCTAACCTACCTCATAGGGTTGTTGTGATGAACGCATATACCATGCTGACCTTTCTGGGGGAAGGGGCAGGCGGCAGCAGAGACCCTGAAGAGAACCCCAACCCCCCAAACCTTGACCCTCATGCAAATTAACAGCCCCCCTTTCCCCTGCACCCCCTGGTCTTCAGTAAGCATCACAAGGAGGCTGTTTAAAGCCCCCCCCCACTCCTTTTAAAGGACACTGGCAAGACATCCACAGACCCCCAGACTTGCCCACCCTGATACACAGAGTTCAGACTGGCTCCCTCTTGCCTACACCAGCCTTTCTGGCCTTGGGTCCCCAGATGTTTGTGAACTACAGCCCCCATCGTCCCTGACCACGCTGGCCAGGAATGATGGGCGTTGTAGTCCGACCGCCTCTGGGGACCCGAGGGCGAGGAAGGCTGGTCTCCCGACTCCAAAGAGGGGTCTCTGCGGGCAAAGCAGGCGCTGTGCTACAACTCCCCCCAGCCAACGCAGCTGTGTCATGTCTGGGACTGGTGGGAGCTGGGCTGGCAAACTCTGTGGGCCCTCCCGCCCCGCCCCCCCCCAGCATACAAGCCCCCCCTGTCCCCAGCCGTGAGGGTGTCATGCGTGAACAAGGGAGAGTAAAGCACAGTGTTCCAACCTGTGATGGGTGGGAGGAAGAGGAGGAGGAAGAAGAGGAGGAGGAGGAGGAGCCTAGGCGGTTTTCCCCTTGCTTGTCTCGGTGGAAGACAACTTTCCAAAGGATGGTGTCAAGGAGGAAATTCTGTGGCGTGTTCCAGGGAAGGGGAAGAATCGAGAAGAGCAGCCATCATTGCAGGTTAGCGACAAGAAGGTCACAACAACAGCACAGTCGGGGCAGAAGAAAGCAGAACGGGGGCCTCTCTCTCTCTTGGGGCAGGATGAGCACACGCTCGGCTCTTTAGAAAGGGGGGGGTCTCTTGCACAGGCCTCGTGGAAAGAGGGAAGGGCATCAGAAGAGCCTGCTGGATCGGGCCCATGGCCCCCCTGGCCAAGTATCCTCTTCTCCCAGTGGCCAACCAGGTGGGAAACCTGCAAGCAGGATTTGAGCCCCAGAGCCACACTCTGCCCTCTGTGGTCTCCAGCAACTGGGATTCGCTATGGGGCAAACCCTCAAACTACCCTTTCAGTCCTGTTGGTCAGATCTGGACTGAGAAGGGGGTCCTCGTTTGCGCTTCTCCTGGGAGTCCGATTGGCCTGGTGTTTCCCGACAACTGTGCTGACAGAGATCAGGCAGAGATCTGTTCAATGCTTCTATCTGCCAGGGGCTTTCAACTCATCAGGGAGGGGCTGGCTGGCCGTTCCCAATCCCAGAGCGTGGGCGGAACTGGGGCTCAGGCAAAGCCGGGAGAGGGCACAGGGAAGAGCAGAAGAAATGGGGCGTGTGGGGCTGGGCCCTGTGGCAATGTCCTGTCACAACACACTAGATGTTTTGGGATCTGGAAGCCAAAGAGAGGTGGTGGCTGAAGGATTCAAAGTGCCCTGCTCCCCCCCCCCACTCCCCAAACCCCAGTGGAGGGCAGAATAATGGAACAAATAGGCGTACGTTATATACTTAAGACACCTCACAGGGTTCACCACCGACATCCGACATCCCACAACACTGGCACTGACAAAGGAGGGTCTGAAAGAAACGCCCCCCTCCCTTTGTGGGGCTTTGTGCAAATCAGAACCCTGACTGCTGGACTGAGATTTCAAGCAGCAAACACGCGGCCCTTTAAAGCCTCGAGAACACGCTCCACACCCTGCCAGGACTCACCTCCACCAGAAGGGAGACGAAGGCGTTGACGACAACGATGAGGAGAATCCGGAGTCGCCACGGATACGGCACGCAGACCAGCTGCAAAGCAGAAGACACACGCGTGTGCAAGCGTGAAAAGGGCGTGCAGAGGCTGCACACAATGCGAGACCCAACAATCCAGCTTCTGTGGGCCAGGCCAAATTTCTACCATCTACTCTTAAGTGTGGACTCAGGTGGGACTCAAACACTGCCTGAGATCACTCCAGAATCGCTTTGGATCTTTATAAAGATCTCTCACAGAAGTGAGCCGTTACATGGCAGTTCGTGACACAGTCGCTGGCGCATGAAGAAACTGGGCAGCCAGCAGGGACAGATGTCTTGGGGAGGGGAATTCGGGAAGGCCTCTGAGGAGCAGCCGGTCCCTCACTCACACAAAGGGGTTGATCTGATTTTGCAGGGAGAAGATATTCCTGATACAGGCGAAGTCTCAGGCAGTGCTGCTATTAAATCCTGTCAAAGATCCTATACCAATGGGGTTTCACTGCCCCACTCTGGGGAGTGACTGGGAGCTCCTTGCACTGCCCTGGGGGGGGGGCGCCTGGGACTGGCACCAGGGAATGGAAGGGCGGCCTCTTCTGGGCTTACCTCAAGGAACCAGTCGATGGACTGCAGGGGATGTAGCAGGATGAAAAGGATGAAGGCATACAGAACGGCCACAGAGATAACGAAGAGATCTGCAGGGGGGGGGAGAAGAGAGAGACACCTTTAAGCATGCAAAGCCCTGCAGTCTCGCTTGGCAAAACTATCTCCTTGTGCCATAATTTGGAGGCTGTGAGGTTGCATCTCCCGGAGCCCATTCCCAATCCTGACCCCCTCCTGAGCCAAGGAGCCCCCCTCTCCCTCCCTGCCCAACACCCACCAATGTAGAGAAGAGCCCCCTCCATGAGAGGTCTGGAGGGTGGCAACACGAGAACGGGCCTTTTCTGCCATGGCTCCCCACCTCCCAGGGAGGCCCGCCTGGCACCATCACTATTTACCTTTAGATGCCAGGAGGAAAAATTACTCTCTAACCAGGCCTTTAGTCTGTTATCTGTGGCCTTTTAGAAGTGGGTGGGATGTTCTTAATGTATTAGATTTCCTGCCACCCTTGCTTCTAATGTATCTATGTGGGGTCTTGGCTGGCTGGCTGGCTGGCAGTTGCTGTTGGTTGCCTTTGACAAGATAAAGCATCTATCCATTTTAATATACACAATATATGTGGGATGTATAACACTGGTGCAGTCAATCACAACATTCCTAGAATGTACACAAGGGGTCTCAGTCCTCCAGTTAGAGTTTCCTGTACCTGGACTGAGACCACTTCCTCTGTGTGACCAGAGGTGGGAGTGGCCTTACCTGTGCAGTTACTCAAAGTCATAGGTCAGCTGCCATTCTCTTTCTTCCTCATCGGATCTTCGAGCAAGCAACATCTCAAGAGAAGAGGGCCCAGATGGAGCCTCCTCCCTTAAGGAGAGTCTCCACATGTATATACATTTAATCTAAGCTAGCCTGCCTTTCTGAGACTTGTAGAACCTTGGAAATGTCTGTGAGTAAACCTTTTTACTTTTAAAGAGCACTGTGTCGTGTATTTACTTTTAAGGGGGAACCAGGGGAAAGATGCCAGGAATCTGCCTTGTTTTAGAAGTTCAAACGAACTTGATCGCCACATTTTGCTGCGTTTAATTGGGGATGAGAATCTCTGCTAGTTTGGAGCTTGTTAACACAAGCTGGGATAGGAAATATTAAACAATATTCCCTCATCCACATTCCCACTCATCTCCCACAATATATAAGTAAGAAGGGTCTTTTGACAGGCCCTTTAATAGCTCCTTTCTGTCCCTCTAACCCCATTTTTCTGCCCTCCTTCTGCAAGAAATTCCGCCAGCAGAGAGGCGAGAGCCCAAATGCGTCTCTCTCTACAGGGCAGGTGGCATCAGAGCATCCCACGGAGGGCGAGGGCGCCTGCAGGAAATGCCCCCCCTCCCATCCTGCTTGCCCACCAGCGCTGCTCTGGCTGGGGGCCCCTTCTGCCTCCCAGGCCAAACTCTGGCCCACGTACAGTTTTTGTAGCAAGGCTGTCTGAAGGGCCTCCCTTTGGAAAAGGCCACAGCGACAATGAGGTACTGGAAGCTGGAGATGAAGAAGATGGTCGTGTTCTCGTAGTTCCTGATGTTGTGCTCGTCGTGGAGGGTCTTGTTCTTGTGCTGAGAGGCGTTGGCAAAGGGACCCCTCGAAACATTGCAGGCGCTGCAAAAGCCAAGTGGGGGGGGGGAATTAGAGCACCTCTTCCGCCCCCAAGAAGGAGGGTTCAGCAAGGGGCCCCATCTCTCCGCTTACTGGGCACCTTCAAAGAGGATACGGGATTCCTTGCCCACAGAAGGCCAACACACACACACACACTCTGTCTGTCTGTCTGTCTGTCTATCTCAGTGATGGCTAACCTTGACACCCCAGATGTTTTGGAACTACAACTCCCATCATCCCTAGCTAACAGGATCAGTGGTCAGGGATGATGGGAGTTGTAGTCCCAAAACATCTGGAGTGTCAAGGTTAGCCATCACTGGTCTATCTCTTGGTGCTTCTCCAGCAAGAGGAGACAAGGCCAGCAGGGCCCAGAGAGCTGCCAGGTAAGCCCATCTCAAACTCACTCCTAAATGTCCTCAGAGAAGGGAAGTCTATTGTTTCAAGGGCTGCAATTAACTACATTAGATCAGTCAATTAAAAAAAACAAAACACCTTGGAGCAAGTAAAAAGATGCCCCAACTAGTTAAGACAAAAAACAAAACTAAAAAAGATTACTATTACTACAATTGCTACTTTTCCTATTTGCTGGACCCAGCATGTTGCTATTAGTACATAAAGCCCTTGACCTGGGACCAGTCTACCTGCGAGATCACCTGACCCCACCTGCACCCCCTCAATCGCTTCGCTGGGTGGAAGGTGGCTCTGCTCCAGGGGCCCCGTGATCCCCGCTCTTCATCTGGAAGAACTCAGATCATTTAGTGTGGCAGCAGCTGCCCTTTGGAACTACCTGCCGATGGAGATCAAGCAGGTGCCTCTGCTGGACTCTGAAGCATCTTGTTTAGACAAGCCTGTCCAGAGGCTTGGAAAGTTGGGGTCATTTTAATCTGTTTGAGTATTTTAAACGGTCTGACTTCACCTTCAGAGGCCCACTCCTCCAGTGTCTTCTGAGACAGACTACCATGGAGTTGTTAAAAAAAAAAAGTTTTAACTTTTGGTAAACCACTTTGAGGCTCCCCCCCCCCCCCGCCCCACAATCAAGTGGTGCATAAATTTTATGAAATAAGAAATAAACAAAATTAAGAGGCAGACACTTTTGAGATGAAACAAAATAAAAAATAAAAAAATTCCTTCCAGTAGCACCTTAGAGACCAACTAAGTTTGTTCTTGGTATGAGCTTTCGTGTGCATGCACACTTCTTCAGATACTTAGTTGGTCTCTAAGGTGCTACTGGAAGGAATTTTTTTATTTTTTATTTTGTTTTGACTATGGCAGACCAACACGGCTACCTACCTGTAACTTTTGAGATGGTTCCTCCTGGACCCCCCCCCCCCGCATCCTCCACCATCAAAAAGGACGTGGTCCGCAAAGGGCAGGTCTGTGGGTCCCACAGATTCCAAGGTGAAACTCCCCCCCCCCCGCCGTGGACCCAGGCGTAGCCCCCTGGGGCAACTTACTCTGAGTGAGGGGTCCAGGTCTCATGCCAGGGCTGCTGCCTGGCCCACAGGAAGCCCAGGGTCTGGAAGCCAAGGCAGATGAGGATCTGGGAAAGGACGGAGCAGAGGAGGGGAGCCGAGATGAGGCCGGAGGGCGGCCTCTGAGCCACAAGCTCCTTCCACGCAGGATTCAGGCTCACTGCAGAGAGAGAAGGAGCTGAGATCCAAAGGGAGAACCAGCACACATCCACCAAGCAAAGCTCTGCACCAAGCGATTTCCCTGGGAAGCTGTTTGTATACCAGGCAAACTCTGGAGCACAGAGCTGCTCGTTCTGCACAAGGCAACCTGCCAGGGGAGGCTGGAAAGGAGCTATGGTGACGTGTAGAAACTTGAATTTTGAAGCCCCCTTTCCCCCCTGAAACCACACACCAGAATTGGGCAAGGAGTCGGGATTCTGGGTTTGGGATCTACAGCTGCAAAACCGCTGGTTGCCTCCCCCTTTCTAAGGGTATCCTGGAGACCTGGTCACTCGTTTCCTGTGCATCAGCTTCCCAATGGATTCTGCAGGACTCACAACTCTGCAAGCTGCCAGGGCTGGTGAAGGAGAGAGGCCTGCCGGCCAAAGCTGGCCCAGAAAGGGAGGGCTGCCTTGGAGGAGGGTACTCACTGGTGAAGACCACCACCAGAATAATTCCCAGATCGATGAAGAGGAACTGGAAATCTCCCAGGTTGCTCTGGATCTGCAAAGAAACCGCAAGGGGGATTTCAGAGGGGATGGAAGCAGGTTTCTTTTATGCCCTGAAGGCCAGCTAAAGGGCGTCTTGGAAGCCCGGGGGCTCACGTCCCACCTCCGCAGGGAACCTGCTCAGAGGCCTTCTGCAAGGTGATTCCCCCTCAACCCATTTCACCACCTGCCATGAAGCATTTCTGGTTGAAACAGAGATGAGAGAGAAGCAAAGAATGTCACAGACTTTGCACAGGGAATGAGCCATTGGAAGGGGGGGGGGGGGGGAGAGATGGCTGTGAAACTCTCCCTCCTGTTCCTCACCTGTTCAGGGACTATCAGGTGAGAGCAGAGGAGGAAGGGGGTGGGAGCTCGTGCCTCGGAGCCAATCAGAGGGAGAGGAGGAGAGCTTCACAGACACACCCAATGTTGCGAAGCCCCACCACCCGGGGGGGGGGGATGGGGACTCAAATACTCACAGAATACAGCAGGGTGACACTGACGTACTGGATAATACTGTACAAAGCCATGAATTTGAACACACAGAAGGAGGTTATTAAAGCAGCCCGGCCTTCCCTGTGAAGACAAAGAAATCCACATGGCGAAATCCAGGCGAGTCAAGAACTGCACACCTGAGGCCAGGTAAGAGCTTAGGAAGAACCTCCTGATGGGAAGAAGAGCCGGTGGGCAGTGGAATGGACTCCCTGGCAAGGCGGGACTCTCCTTCGCTGGAGAGAAGCTGCCAAGGTTTCTTCAGCTGCACTGATATTCTTCTTAAACGGAGGTGCCCAGAACTGGACACAGGGCCCCCAGTGGGGCTTGACCACCCGTGGCTACTCTGTGCTGGGCTTGGGTAGCTGCTGCTGCCGCCCTTCAGGCTGGCAAGACCTGGCATCCCTCCGCAAAGGGAAACAACTTCCTCCACCAGGCCCTCCTCACCTCCCAGGGAGGGGGGCAGCTGTGCTGTGCCAGGGGCCCCCACGGAGCCCAGGGGGGACCCGAAAGACCCTCCAAGCAGCCCTTACCTGATCAGGCTTGGCACGCAGGAGATGCTGGGCGTCCGGGAGGTGAAGGGAGATGCCACAGAGGCCTCCAGCTCCGACAGGGAAATGCCACCGTGCGCCCTCTTCAGCGCCTGCCCAGTCGCAAAGGGAGCAGAAAGGAAAGGGTTAATTCTCCCGCTGCAGCGAATGAGCCGGCGGATGAGAATCGCGTGGAAACAGAAGAGGCTACTCACCCCGCAGTCGTTTGCCCCGTCGCCACACATGCCCACGTAGTAACTGCAGGAGCACAGAGAGGGAGAACGTGAGAAGGCAAGAGCAGTCTGCCTGACCAGCCAAAGGCAGCTCACCTGTTCTCACAACGGCCTCAAACCCACAAGAGCAACTCTCCCCTCGCTGGCTTCCCTCTCCATGAATTCGCCTCATCCTCTTATAATTCACCCAAGTTGGTGGCCATCCCTGCCTCCGGTGGGAGGGAGTTCCATAGTTTCACCATGCGTTGTGTGAAGATGCAAGGGAGAGCCAGGACCCCGCAGCATTTTGGCCCAAAGGCAAGCCTCCCGTGAGCCCCTTCTGCTGCCTGGTGTCTGGGCATCTGGGCTGAGGACCAGGACCAGGACCAGGGCCTGGAAATCCTGAGCTGCAGCAAGATGGTTTCAGGATGTTACTCCCAGCGGGAAGAGAAAGTCGTTCAACCCGGACACTGAGATCCAGCGCCGAGGGCCTTCTGGCGGTTCCCTCATTGCGAGAAGTGAGGTTACAGGGAACCAGACAGAGGGCCTTCTTGGTAGTGGCGCCCTCCCTGTGGAACGCCCTTCCAGTGGATGTCAAGGAAATAAGCAGCTATCCTATTTTTAAAAGACATCTGAAGGCAGCCCTGTTTAGGGAAGTTTTTAATATTTAATGCTGTATTGTTTTAATATTTGACTGGAAGCCACCCAGAGTGGCTGAGGAAACTCGGCCAGATGGGCGGGGTAAAAATAATAAATTATTATTATTATTATTATTATTATTATTATTATTATTATCAGAACAGGGCACATCCAGAGAAGCGCCTTTTCAAATCACGTTTACATGCAAGAAAGCAGACGAGAAGCTTCTGCCCAAATCACCGATGAAGAAGCAGCAGCGCTGCCTGGCATCGTTGGGTGAGGGGCAGCCAGGAGGAAGAGCGCTGGTGCCCCCTGGAGCGAGAAGGAGAGGCCTCCACGCTGGCAGTCGCGCTCCAGGCTCCCCCAAAGCCAGGCAAGGGGGGGCACGGTTGCTTGGGAAAGCCACTGCCAGAGCGCCAAGCCTTCTCTGCAACACAGGCTGGGACGCAAGGCCCCCAGACCCCCCTCTTCACAGCAAGGAGCCTTGACAGGGTTGGAGGGGGCCAAAAATGATCACATGATGCATGGCATTGAGAAAGGGGATAGAAACAAGTTTTCTCCCTCTCTCCAATGAAGCCAAATGATGGAGGATTCAGAATAATCTACGGAACTCACTTCCCCAGGAGGTGGCGATGGTTGCCAACCTCGATGGCGTCTGGAGGCATCTGGCTGGCCACTGAGAAAAGAGGATAGTGGACTAGCTGGGCCACCAGCCTCACCCAGGAGGCTCTCATTACGCTCTTAAGGAGTTGAGCTGAATGTGGCTTCGGACATCAGTTCCACAGCAAGTTCCAGCTCACAAAAATGTCATCTTAGGCTTTGGGTAATGATTCATTCAGTAGGAAACCGAAACTTGGATGCGTTTTCCTCGAGGGAAGGCTGTGCCCGTCAGAGGGCGCCAGAGGGCTTTGCATGGCATCAAGCACCACGTGCTGGTGGCGGGCAAGATGTTCAGCCTGAGCCTTCGGACCCGAGAAAGACCCCAGGGCCCTCTTCTTCGCAAGGAAAGCGGACTGAAGCTCATTGCGCTTGTCCAGGGGAGAGCAGCTCCATGCTTGTCTCCCACCCGCCCCCCAGAGGCAGGACCCCACAACTCAAGGGGCAGGCACTGTGGGGCAGATTCTAAAAGGTGGCCCTTTGGTGCCAAGAGGACCAGCCAGCCGGCACCCAAGCAGGCGGAAGCTTGATCCCCGGTTGGGAAGAGGTCAGGGGTGTGGCCTGGGCTGAGCCCTGGAGACTGGCTCCTGCCTCCCTGGCCCAGAGGGCAGGGGCAACACCCCTCACTCGGGGGCGTGGTTTCTCCCTGAAGAGCAACGGCTTCAGTTTTAAGAAGCTTTGGGGCTGCCGGAAGAGTCGGGTCGAAGCAGCAGCAAGAGGAGCAGCAGCAGCAGCAGCGTCAAAACTAGAGGGATACTTACTCTACGTTTTGCAAAGCCTCCACCAGCTGGGTTTTCTGGTCCGGTGCCATGCGGGCAAACACTGTGCCATGCAACACAAGCTGAAAAACAGGGGAGGGGGGCAGAGATCAAGCATTTCCACGGCAGGGACGCATTTCACTCTCTGGGAAACTCCTGCGATGCTTCTCGAAATATGGCGAACACCCTGGTGCCGCCAAAGGAGATCGCTGGGGAAAGTGCAGAGGAGAACCAAAACTATCCCAGGGAGGAAAGGGAAGCGTCTCCGTGTGGTGTAGAGGCTGGAGGGTCAGGCGAGGACCTGGGAGACCAAGGTTCAAATCCCCACTCGGCCGACCTTGGGGACCAGCCACTGCCTCTCAACCTAGCCCACCTCACAGGGTTGTTGTATTAATTTTTGTTTGGGGGGAGGAAGATCATGTGCCATATAAATAATAAAACAATTATTACTATTTCTGGAGGCAGTGCTGTATAGGGAAATTTTAATTGATGTTTTATTGTGCTTTTAATATTTTGTTGGGAGCCTCCCAAAGTGGGCAGCATATAAATAGTAAAAATATTTTTATTATTTCTTTCATTTCTACCCCACCCATTTTCCAAGGAGCTCAATGTGGTTTATTATTATTATTATTATTATTATTATTATTATTATTATTATTATTTATTTCCTCCTTGGGGGAAAAGGTGGGATAGAAATAAATAAATGAATGAATGAGGCCAATGAAATGGAGCTCGCAGGAGACTCAGGAGGGAGAAGAGGAATTTCCTACATGCCAAATGCATCATGGCCTTGCAGGTGGCTTAGTTGTGTGGCTATTTAAAGAGCGAGACAAACTGGGGGTGGGAGGTGGCTCTCAGTGGCTACTGGTCAACACGGCTATTCAGCGCCAAGCCACACAGGAGGCCTGGCAAGCGTGTTGTCGTGATGCAACCACTTCGCCTGGAAGCTTCCTGAAGATTTCTAGGAAAAGGGGCACATGGTGGAGACACGGGAACTTCAGTTTTTTATGCAGCAGGGTTAGCTTATTCTTAGCAGCTCCCAAACTTAAACTTTGCCTTTTAGTTAGGAAACATGAACTTGGTTAGCCTTCAGCTTCCGGTTACCCAGCCAAGAAGGCTGTCAGAGCAATCCTGAGCTCCACGCTACGTTGCAATCGGCAGAAACAGCAGCACAAAGTCATCATCATCATCATCATCATCATCTCATCTGTTTTTTCTATTTGAGACATCAGAAAAGTGGGGGGAGGGGAGCTGGGGAAATGCCCCGCCTGGTTGCCTGGGCACCATGAGAGAGTGAAACAGGATGTTCCAATAGACGTTTCAGGATTCCCCTCCCGCTCATCTCCTGGCATTTTGCCACGACTCTCGTCACCCCAAGAGCTGCTCCAGATACAGACCTTTGGGACGAGGTCCTGGAAGTGCTCCTGGATGACAGCAAAGGCCTTCCCGTTCATCGCAAAGTGGTACTTGGTCACGGGGGGGTCCTCGAATTTGACGGGGATATCCTGCGACAAAACAGTCATCAGCTCGCAGGCTCACCTGAGAAACAGCTGCCAATTTCCTCTGGCAAACAGTTCAGCAATGTTACGAGGACCACCTTCGGAAAAGGAAAAGCTGCAAGGGCCGAGGGCCGTCTTCAGAGAGCCCTTCCACCTTCGTCCTCCAGGCAGGAGGGAGAGTCTCTTCAGAGGGATGTGGAAAGCGCTGCCTGCCTGCCTCCCTTCCAAGGAGCCAAACCAGTGCCTTCCCCGCTCAGAATGCGCTCCAGCTGCCGTCAGTGCTGAATGCTGCAGAACCATTGCTGTCAGGAGGGAGCCTTGTCTGCAGAGAACCCCTGGGCTCAGAGATCTGACCTGGCTGCCCATTTGCAACCGGGCCAAGTTCACGGCATTACGATTAGCATCTAAGACCCATCACAACTTGGGACCATTCACCTATGAGATGGCCTCACCCCACATGCGCCCTTGACCGGCCTGACCCACAGAACTGGCAGCGCTACCGGGTCCCCTAATAATTAGTCTGCACTTGCAAGAAACTGATCCTTCAGAATGGCAGCTCCTACACTTTGGACATCAGGCGGATGCCTTCACGGGACTAAAAACATCCTTGCTTGGCCAAACCTACCCAGATACTTAGAAAGCTGATCACATTTTCATCCTGTTTTAATATTTTAACTTTCTGTACATCTTAAAGTACTGCTACATTTTTTTCTTGATCTTTTTGTATGTTGGTTTTTTGTAAACTGCTCTGAGGGGTTTTTTTTACAATCAAGCTGTGTTTAAATGTTGAGGAATAAATGAATGAGTGAATGAATAACGCTGGGCTCCAAGCAACCACAATATGGGTTGGGTGGGGGAGAGAACAGCAACTCCCCGTGACCGACAGAGTTCTGCTGTTACCTCTAAGTTAATGGTTGATGAGGAATCGGTGCCTTTGGCGAGGGCATCTGCATAATGCCAGTTGATCCTGGCGGTCTGGCCGTCTTTGGGAGGCAGGGCTTCAGCAATGATCACCTTTTCCTGAGGTAGAATCATCCCACAGTCCCTGGCCACAGAGATGGCCGTCAGCATGTTGTCACCTGCAGAGAAAAAGCCCTTCTGGATCAGCTGTTTCCTCGTTTCCGTTTGCAATCTCGAAGGATCACAAAATGGCAAAGTTGAAAGTGACCCCGGGGGTCGTCTAGCCCAACCGGCTGCAATGCAGGAATCACAGGAAAGGAACCGCTGACCGATGGCCGTCCAACCTCTGCTCTTCAGAAGGTTGCGCCATCCATCTCAGTGCAACACCTCTCTCTGGACTACAGTATCCTGCTCAGCGGCTGCAGAAGGACCCCCACCCACCCCACCTGCTTCTGCCTTTGTAGACAGAAGAAGATGGAGATGCTTGGGGAGGGGGGGCTAGGGGAGGGGGCCACCCCCAAAGGCACCCAGAGAGCTCAGCTACAGGGGGCAGTGCTGGAATACAAACTCCAGCAGCAAGAACATCGACAACAAAAACAGCGCAGAGCCCCTGGCCTGGCTGAGGCCCTGGCAGCCCAAAGTGGCTTCATAACAGCAGCTCACCAACCTGTCACCATGACTGTGCGGATATTGGCTTTGTGCAGAACTTCAAGCACAGCTGGGGTTTCTTTCTTGAGCTTATTCTGCATTATAATTAAGCCTAGGAAATCCATGTTGCCCTCAACAGCATCTCTGCAGCAAAACGGGGGGTGGGGAGAGGGGGGGAATGCAGACAAACACCATTAGGAAAACTACAGTTCCCTCCAGGGCCTGATGCACTGCAAGGAAAAAGTCACTCCGGGGACAATTTGCAAAGGGCCAACACATTACTCATGGCAGCAAAATCCTGCGCAGCCCACAAACGGCTCCAAAGGCTCTGTCCAAACTGAATTACCTTTTACATGCAATACAAAAGAAGACCTCTGGCAGAGACCTTTTCATGGAGCTAGACAAGGTGGACAGAACCAACACATCTCCCATTGTTTCTGGACAGGGTTCCACAGACCAGGGGAGGCGCATTGGAAAGGGGGACTCTGCCATGCTGGGCATTTCAAGGACAGACCTCCCCCCACGGGACCCAGAGGCCGAGGGAAAAGGAGGTCCCTTAAGGAACTTGCACAGGGACTCATATTCTAAACCCCAAAACCTTGAACTTGGCCTAGAAGCGGATGGGCCGCGGCTGCGAACCCCACAAGCAGGGATGGCTCCAGAGAAAGGCAGCCCCCTGGGGCGTGGGAGCCACAAGGGAAGGCCAAGGAAGCTGGCCAGGAGGTTCAAGAAAGACTTCCTTGCAGAAGGCACAAATCACTCCACACTAGCTTAGGCGTCTTTCAAAAACTGAACTAACTGGACAAATTGGTGGGAAACAGCTCTGTCGGTGCCTTTTTGGGATCAGAGGCTGTCCACGAGGTGCTTGGGAAGGTGTAACGGGGAAGAAGGGCCCAGGGCCAAGAGCCCAAAGGAACAGCGCTTGAAGAGGCCACCTGTGACCCACCGCAGGGCTAGGGAGTTGCGCGGCTTCAAAGTGGGCACCTGCCCCCCGCTCACTCCCGAGTCCCACCATCCCAGGGGTCCTGCCAGGCGGGACTGCGTTGCTCTGGGATGCCAACTTACCGGGCAACATTCTGGAGTCTGTGCCAGCTCAGTTTGGATTCCAGCCTCCTGTGAGCAAGGGCAATGACACGGAAGCCCTGCCTGGTGTACTCTTCCAACACCCTCTCAAAATCCACGGGCACTGAAAGGGGGTCAGAAGGAAAGGGGGTCAGAAGGAAAGGGGGTCAGAAGGAAAGGGGGTCAGAAGCAGCACCTTTCAAGTGCAGGTTTGGGGGGGGAGGAAGGAAGGAGCCCTCTCCCCCTTTACCTGTCTCTTGCTTGCACAGTCCGGCAACCACCTCCGGAGCCCCTTTGGTGTAGGCATCCATCCTCTTCCGCCCAAGGGCTCTGGCCACCACGCACATCCGTTGCAGAGCGGAGGAAAATGGAAACTGCCGCACGATGCCAATCTCGTAACTGGCCTAACCGAGTGAGAGGAAGGGGGGGGAGTCAGGGCCTGCTCAGAAGCACAAGGGTGGAGAGGAAGGGAGGGAGGGAGGGAGGGAGGGAGGGAGGGAGAGAGAGAGAAAGAGAGAGAGAGAGAGAGAGAACGAACACTCACCGAAAGTTCAAAGAGCTCCTGCAAAGGGGGCGGGAGGAGAGGGGACAGAAAAAATAAAATCATTACTATCTGCAAGGCGCCAACTGCTTTCCAGAAGAACGAGAAGGCAGCTTAGCTTCTCCAGCACTGGAGGCTCAAAGTCAGCTGCCCAATCAGCATTTTCCCAGTCCCCCCCCATCTCCCAACCATCGGCTGGTCAGTCGTGTGGCAACAGGCCGCAGCTCCCTGGCCAATGAAGGCCTCCCGCTCCAGGGTCCAGCCCCGCTTTGCGGGAGGAGGGGGCAAGGGGGGGGAAGCTCTGGGCGGAACTACCATTTCCTCGTCGGCTGCCGGTTTTGGGTCGGGAAGAAGCTGCTTGGGTGGCTGGACCACGGTGGGCATGATGCGGTTGTGGAGGGAGGTCTCCTCCTCCGTCGCTTCTTCAAGAATCTGAGGGAAGGAAGCGCACGTGTGACAGACACCCTCTTCCAACTGTGAGGAGCGTAAGAGAGGAGCCCAGCCGGATCAGGCCAAAGGAGCCCCACCCCCCAACCGCCTCCCGGCCAGCATCCTGTTCTCACAGCAGGTGCCTCTTCTGGGAATCCCACCGGTAGGGAGCCAAGAGCATCTCTCTCCCCCTGCAGGGGTTTCCAGCAACCGGGATTCAGAAGCACCGTGGAGGCAGAGCAGAGCCATCCTGGCTGGGAGCCACCAATCCCCTTCAATCCTCTTTTAAAGCCATCCCAAATTGGTGGCTCTGCGCTGCGTGAAGAACGTCCCATTTCCTCTTGCCAGATGGAACCATCCGCCACTTCCTCCCACTGTGCGCTGCCCTGGGGGTTCTCCTGACACGCCCCCTCCCAGCCAAGGTAGGTGGGGGAGTCCACCTCCTTAAGGTGAATCCCACCCTCTGACCTTTCAGGGGTGGAATCAACGGCTCGGGTGGCCCTGCTGCCTTGCAAAGCTTCCGGCATCCCAAGAAGCGGACTGCAAGGAGAACTGGCTGCATATTTATTCACTTTACTTACACCTTGCCCCTTAGCCACAGACCTCTTGATGCTTAAACCCCATGCCTCTTTTGCACCCGCAGAGTCTGAAACCCCAAACCAAACTGCAGGCAACAGGAGGCCTGCCAGCTCCTCACCCATCCAGTGGCTTCAAACATCTTCAAGTCAAGGGGATCTCCTGAAAGGACTCCTTCGATTTTGGTCAAGGAGTGACAGGTTGCCATGCAGGCGATGAAAGGCGACTTGACCAGGCTCTCGCTGCAAGCGCTTTGCTCTGGCAAGAGGAAGCTAGATGCCGAAAAAGAAGAAGATTGGGAAGGTAGCGTCATTCACAAGCCAGGGGAGCTGCTTCTGGGAAGGTCTGATTCTCTCCCTAGGCCTCCAGACTAGACCGAGAGAAAACCCAAATTCCACTCAGCAAAAAAGCTGGATAAAATCTATCTGAAACCAAGACAGAGCTTTGCAAGGGCACCAGCTGAACTTGAGACCACCAGAAGAGCCTGCGGGGTCAGGTCAAGGGGGGCCACATTCTCTTGCTTCCTGCTCTCACAGGGGCCAGACAGAAGCCCCCAAGGGAAAACCACCGGAAGGATTTAAGCGCAAGAGCAGCCCCCTCCCCTTCTGCAGCTTCCAGCAACTGAGAATTCAAACATTATAAAGGAGTTCGGTTGCCAGTATTTTTGGGGCTGCCACACCCTCAGTTCCAGACTCATCTCCAGTGCCCCGTACCCTATAAAAAGCTTTATTCAGAATAGTGTTTTGCAGGACCCTCTAAGGAAGATATGGACACCGTAAAATTCGTAACAGTAACAATTAATTGCACATTTATTCAAAATCCATCTAAAACTATTCAGTTCAATCAAGTCAACAAAACTGATGACCTTGATCTAGGGGTACCAGCTTTTCAAGGTCTGAGAGTCATTTACACCTCCAGCCGCCCCCTTGTCACCCCCTTTGGCCCCACTGGTTTAGATACAAGGGGCCGTGGGGGTGGGAAGAGGAGGCCTTTTCTGCAGTGGCTCCCCACTTGTCAGATGCTCTCCCCAGGGAGGGTAGCCGGGAGCCTTCCTTCCATATCTAGGAGCAAGGTGAACATGTTCATCTTCGCCCAGGCCTTGGGCTGGTTAAATAATCTATGGCTTTTTAATTGTGGGATTTTTTGGGGGGGGGGCTTGCTTTTTTGTTGTTACGTTACATGTTCTGTGTATTCCTTTGGTTTTTTATGTTGCAAACTGCCTTGTGTCCTGCAATTTCAAGGGATGGCTGCAAGCCCCTCCTAACAGGGGCAGCCCTGGCATCCTCTGATGGGCAGCCCTGGCACCTGGCAGAGCAGAGCAGGACCAGCTGAGGAGCCTGGGAGAGGAACTGAGGGCTTGCCAAGAGGAGAGCGCAGGAGGTCCCTTTTGGTTTGGCCTGGCAGCCCTATTTTACCAGGGGGGAAGCCCCCGGGGGGGGGGCGACATTCCACGGAAGCAGCTTACCGAGCGTTTTCAACCCTCTGGATTCCCCAGAGATCCAGGCCATCTTCCGTAAGGGTGCCTGTCTGTGGAGGGGAGAAGGAACACGTCAAAAGCAGAGCCAGAGATACTGAGCAAAGTCTTTGGCCACTGGCCTAAGTCCAGGGAGCGCCGTCTCCAAGGGGGCCCACAAAATGTGTCTAGAGGCACATGACTAACCCCAAAGGGCAGCAGGCCGACCTGGAAACCAGAAGGGAGCCCTGGAGGCTTCTGCAAATACTTCACCTTCCTCACACCTCAGTTGCAATTATTTTCGCAGCCCGTTGCAAGGCTGTGAAACTATTAGCCTTGGGGTTAGGGATAGGCTGTGAAACTATCCTCCCTTGGGGGGGGGGAGCCAGACAGATGGCCCCTTTGCCCCAGTCAAGTTGTGCTTAGAGCAGTGATGGCTAACCTTGACACTCCAGATGTTTTGGGACTACAACTCCCATCATCCCTGACCACTGATCCTGTTAGCTAGGGATGATGGGAGTTGTAGTTCCAAAACATCTGGGGTATCAAGGTTAGCCATCACTGGCTTAGAGGGATCACAATCTGCGCCCAGGGATCACCCTGTGCCAACAGCAGAAGCTACATTTCCAAGCGCTGGCCCTGTGCAACTACAGAAGGCCAAGAACAGGACTGCGGCAAAGGTCTTGCCGCCTGGCACTGGTGGGCAGTGAACGTGTCAGCATGGCAAGGCAAGGCAGGAAGGATCCGCCCTGTTGCCCCTCCCTCCCACCCCCAAAAGCAGCAGCGGGTGGGAGGGAGAGGAGCTCTGCAGAGCTGAAGGGAAAGCTTTCCTGGACATGGCCGCCCTCGCCCCAGGCAAGCTGCCCAGCTCTAAGCCCCTCAGAACACGCAAGTGCAAGTCATTAAAATGAATTAGTCTTCCGTAAGAAGAGCTGGAGGAATTCAAGCTCCCTGCAGGATTTGCTTTCCAAGGCCCATTCCCCCCAGTGAACGCTCCCTCATCTCCTGCCCCTCGGCTCGCTTTGTTGTTCTTTCCGAAATCAAAGGAGGTCTGTGATCAGTTCTGGAGGAAAAACAAATTTAGAAACCAAAAGCAAAGCATTCAGAGATTAGAGGGCCTGGCTGCTCCGGCTTTGTTTTGACCCTGCAGGGAAGTGGCGCAGGGTAGGGTCACCGGGCCCTAGAAAGAAACCAAAAAGTAAAAATAAAGCCATGCTTTTGTGGCTATAATAGCCTCAGAGGAGGAGTCATCAAAGAGTTTTACAAAAGCACTGAAAACCTTTTCCTCTAAGCTGCGCCACTTCAAACTCCGCTCTTCTTCCCCCCCCCCCCCCAGCAAAAAGGAAGATGGCTCTGTGGTCTTTCTGTCCTCGTCCCACTCTGCCTGCGCCCTCAAGCGGAACGAAGGACTGGGCTTAAAAGGGAAGAGGAGAAAGCCCAACACCTGCAGGCCCTGGGGAAAGGGGAGGGCTGTTTCTCAGTGACTGCATACGTGGCAACCCCCACAGCGGGGAAGCTGCGCTCGCGCGGCAGAGGGTCCATCTAGATGGCCCTCGGGGTCCCTTCCCACGCTGCCATTCTACATGCAATAGCTATTCAGGCTCTTATTGGCTGTTTCTATTGCTTAGGTTCCTCCCCTCCCCTGTCGCCTACGGCAGCCATCCCAGAGGAAGTCACAGGCCTGCAGGGCCTCTCCCCCAGCGCTGACTGCCGAGAGACCAGCAACTTCTCCTTCCTTCCTCCCATTCCAGCTGGGCACGGCAAGAGCCCTTTTCTGCCCACCAGCAGCTTCACAGAACACCCACCTCAGCGAAACCGGGCATATAGGGGCTGAGGGGGGAATCTGGGGCCTGGCCAAAGACATGCACTAAGGAATTCTTCACTGGGTGACGTCAGAATTCCCTGGCTACTTTCTGCACAGGCTTCCTAAAAGGTTATCAACACTCTCCTGATGCTTATGAAAAGATTTTCACATCCGTCGGGCAACGAAGCTGAAGAAACCATTCTAATCCCCGCCCAACACAAGTGCTTTCTCTGTGTGATTTGCTTCTTTGCAGGTATCTTACTGAATTAATCTCCTGCCCAGAACCTTCCCGAGGGGCGCTAGGCAAGGAGAAAACCATCAGGGTCCAACATTTGCCCCTCCCTGGACCTGGCCTCAGCTCAGGACAATGCACCCGTCTGCGTCATTCCGCACATCACGAGACCCCCCCCCTTGAAGTCTGGTGGCAGGAGGCTCTCAGAAGCCTCATCCTGAACTCAGCCCAGAATTTCTCAAGGAAAAAAGGGTTTGGCAAACGATCTGAACCTTGTCAAAGCACACGAGGTTCAGCTGGCCGCAAATGTTGATCCTCTGAGGGCTGATGCAGAAGATGCCAATTTTCCTCAGCCGCCGTTGTGCGTAAACGATCCCCGCCGTCATGGCGGCAGGAAGAGCGGGCGGCACCGTGATGGTGATGATGTCCAGAGACTCGATGATGATGATGTCGGCCGAGACCTGCAGGAGGAGAGGAGGAAGACGAGCGAGAGGGTCACTCACCGCTGGCTGCCCAGAGGCCAGGCTGCGTCCAGTTCAGCCAGCCCTTCCAACGCTTGCGCTGAGAGATTCCTGCAGCAGGTGCTCTGGGAACCAGCGACATGTTTCGCCAGAGGCATTTTCTGAGAAATGCTTTTGCGTTGTCTCTGGACACCTGCAGCCTGTTGATCTAGCTGCACCGTTCCACCCAGGCAAGACCTTGTACCAAGGGAACGAGGGGAACTGGGGGCTGGGACGGGGAGCATTCCTTTAAGCGCAGAATGTCCCAGAACCAGGCAGCTATGCAAACCTGGGAGAAGGCAGTTTTCCATGCTCCTGGGATGCAGGTTTTGCAACAAGCATTGCGCACACCGGAGGGGCTGTAGCACGGTACCGTGGTACCTTGGTTCTAAAATGTAATCCATTCCGGGAGTCCGTTCGACTCCCGAAACCATTCAAAAAGCAAGGCGCGGCTTCCGATTGGCTGCACTCAAGCAGAAGCTGCATCGGACGTTCCGCTTCCGAAAAACGTTCGCAAACTAGAACACTTCCGGGTTTGCAGCCTTTGGGAACCGATATGTTTGTTTGGGAACCAAGGTACCACTGTATTTCAAAAGGAAGCCCTACAAAACTAACAACTGACTATCTATGCTGAACACAACCAACTGGGAACTACGTGAGTCGGCAATTTCCTCAGGAGAGCTTTCCGGATTCGGTCCAGAAAGCCACACGGCAGGCAGGTGTGCTGCGTATGTGGCTGGGCAGGGGGAAAGAACAAGCTTCCCTTGGAGTTTGCCCAGATGCGTCTCTGCATAGGCAGAGAGATCGTGAAGGAGGAGGGGGCTGAAGCAACTGCCCCCCCCAGCCTGTGATGGATCTGGCAAGGAGACGAAAGGGGTGGGAATCCTCCTACCTTGTGCAGAATGCTGATGACAATGGTGTACAGGAAGCCGACCCCTGCCACCCCCACCAGGCAGAGCAGGAACATGTAGGCATCTCGGTAGAGCTTGAAATCCGTTGGCTTTGGATACAAGATAGAGCGGACCAGCTGCCCTTTGGAAGTGCTGAAGCCTAGAAGGAAGCAAGGGGACTTTGGGAGACAGCGTCGGAAGCGCAAACCTACAAGTCCCAGCAGCTGGAAAGCCAAGGCAGCATTTTGTTTAGGAGGCACCAAGACAGACCGCCTCTAGGCAGCAGAAGTCCCTGCACCAGCAGCGGCCCAGCCAGGACCGCTGCCTCCGCCGCTTGACAGAGGGGGCTCAGTTTTGTTTTGTTTTTGTTTAAATTTCTGTTATTTTTTATAACAGTTCTAAGTTATAAGAGTTCTAAGATGGCGGCGCGCATAGACGCAGCGGCTGCTCAGTGCTCTCCCTTATTTTTAAGTGTTTCGTATGGCTTTTACTGCTGTTACTCGTGTTGAGTACATTTTTGGTTGGGGAAACAATTGTTTAAATGAAAAATGAATTTATTTATTTTTAATTATATTATTATTATTACTAGTGGACTGTAAGCCCGTTAAATTAACGGGCGCTAGAACATATGTTTTTTAATTCTTAGGTCTAATGTTTAGGTTAGGTTAGGTTTTGTTTTTGTTCCTCCCTCCCTCCCTCCCTCTGTCCCTTTCTCTGTTCTTCCTTCCTCCCTCCCTCTATTTTTCCGTTCTTCCTTCCCTCTTTTAAAGCGCACCCCTCCATCCTCTTCTCGGCGCTCGGCAGCGCCAGCACCGGCTCCGGCCATTTCGCGCAGCGGCGGTGGCGCCTCCGGAGGGACCTGGGAGGAGGAGGAGGTAGGTGCTCCCCAAGGGGCTGGGTGGTGGTGGGGGGGGCTGCCTTCTCCAGGGGAAGCCCCGGGACCTATTTGCACCCCGCGGGAAACTGGCCCGGGGTTGAGGGGCGCCTCCCACCTCCCCCCCCCGCCGCCACAGCCTCCTCTGCCCCGAGACTTAGTGGAAACCTTTCCCTTCGCCGCCTCTGCCCCGGGACTTAGTGGCATCCCGGGATGAGGCCCCCCCCCCCGGTCTACTGGCACTGATTTGGGGATTTAGCCGCCTCCTGCCCAGCTGGCTCTGCCCCGGGACCTAGTGGGCACCCGGTATGAAGAAGCCCCCCACCCCCCACTGCGTAGGGACGGGCCTTGCTGGGCCGCCGCAGGCCGCAGGGAGGAGCCAGCTGGGGAGCCGAGCCTCCTTCCCGTGTGTCAGAGGCCTTCGCCCGAGCAGGAAGCGTGACCGCTGCAGCGAGTCTGGGGGTGGCGAGGGCCTGCATGGCTGAGGCAAGCCAGGGACTTTCCTGACAGGGACAACCCGGCGCTGGTGGGACGACAGGTAAATGCCTTGCTTTTGCCTATGAACTGTCCAGATCTAGCGCCGCGGCTTCCCTTCCAGTTCGAAACGTCTCTCGCTCAGGGAACAGCGGCGGGAGGAGCAGCAGCAGCAAGCAGCTTAACCGCCTGCTTGCCTGCTTTGCGCGTGCCCAGCGTTCGGCCGGCCCTGACTGGTGCGTGCGTCTCTGCGCTCCAATCCCTGTGTCCGTGGGGCACATGCGCAGTAGCGGAAACCCACGGATGGACGGACTGGACGCAGAGACACTTGCACTTTATATATATAGATTATTATTATTATTTAAATCCAATTTCGTTGTACTTGTACAATGACAATAAAGATAGAAAGAAAGAAAGAAGACAGGCCCTTCTGCAGGCAAAAGCCCACCTTCGAGGACAAACAAGTCACTCAGAACTGCAACGGAGGAGAAAGGGCTTCATTAATGGAGATGGGCAGATCTTCCAAAGGCGAGCGAGGGAGAAAGCAAGCGCCCTCTGGAGAGATCAGGCCAAAGGCCACAGCTCAGCGCCCCTGCTCTGCGTGCAAAAGGTCCCAGATTTGGTCCCGAAGAGCATCTGCAGGCAGGGGTGGAAGAGACCAGACCCTGCTGCCAGCTTTCATGGAGGAGAGGGCTGGGCTACCAGCCACTGTGGTCGGAGGCAGCGATGCTTCTGCAAACTGGTTGCAGGAGGGTAGAGGCCTCTTGGGCTCGGATCCTGCTTGCTGGAAGGCTGCTTTTGGTGTTTCCATAGAGGGAGGAGGATGTCAGAGGGACACCTCAGCCTCAGCACTGCACAAAGCTGCCAGCACCAGACTAGGTCGGATGCTGCAACTTGTCATGAGCCATCACAGCTTAACAAGAGAGAGAGAGAAATCCCAAAATCGATCCAATAAAGAGCTGGGCCCAGTGCCCAGGACGGCCTCCTACAGATGCTGCGCAGGATATTTGCGGAGATACCCAGGGGGACATTACGGAGGCTAAACACACATTTGCTGCCTGTGCAGAAGGCTTTGCCTCACCTGTCCTGACCACGATGGCTTTGACCAGCTCCCCGGAGTAGAAGCGGGTCTGGATGATGGTCGTGCCGCAGAACAAGGTGTGCCTCCGGTGCCCCTCGGGACTGTACACCTCGTCCGCCAGGCATTCCTTGGGCTCCTCAGCTGGGTTCGGCAGGTTGGTCTTTGTGACGGGAACGCTTTCGCCTTCAATGAGACGAGGGCACAGCTGACAGGGCGGAGATCCCAAGCCCCAGCAGCACCACCCAGTTCCCAGCTGCGGATCGAGGCCCTGCAGGGCCCGCCACCCTCCCCGTTACCTGTCAGCATGCTCTCGTTCACGATGCAGGTCCCGCTCAGGAGCACCGCGTCGCAAGGCATGATCATCCCGTTCAGAGGGACCACAATGACGTCCCCAGGCACCAGCTCCGTGGAAAGGATCTCCTCCACGCCTGGAAGCCAGGGAGAAGCAAAGGGTGAGATCCTGGCCCGGCAGCTGCTCTGGCTGCTCTTCTGCTCAGCCAAGGGCCCAGAGTGGCTCCAAGGGAGCTACTTGCTAGGAGAGCGACCCCTGGCCCATGGGAGATCCCTGGGACAGGGAGAGCTATCAAAGGTTGGAGTACAAGACACACCCCAGCTAGGAGAAGGGGCAGGGGGTGCCCATGCAAGAGAGACAGAGAGAGAGAGACTGTAGTCTGAAAGGAAAGTTGGAGGCCGAGGTTGGCTGCAGACTGAAAACCCCTTTGCAGGAGGGGGCACTGTGCAGAGCCTCTCCCTGGAAACCTGGGCTGGTGAGCAAGCAAGTATTACTCGGAATAGACCACCTGCTATTAACGGACCTAACTTAGTCCTGCTTATTCATTTCAATGGATTACCGGCAAGTAAAACTTAGCTGATTGCAGTCTTACTTACTTACTTACTTTGCCGCCCACCTTACTGGGTTGCCCCAGCCGCTCTGAGCAGCTTCCAAAAAATTGTAAAGCCACAGTAAAACATCACACATTAAAAACTTCCCTATACAGGGAGAATTGGGTCTGCTCTCTGCTGGACTCCACTGATGCTTCCTGGAGGGCCCACTATGGCCAGACCCCCACCCCCCACCCCTGGGCCCAGCCAGGACAGTCCCTGGGAGAGAAGTCCTGAGAGAACTTGCCCCTCCCCACAAGGAAGGCGGCAGATCCACTTTCCCTTTCAAATAAGCACCCCCCCCCCGACCTACCTTGGTTTGCTCTGCTGACCGACACCCGGATGACGCTGTGAGCAGCTACCAAGTCATGAAGCATCATGTATTGCTGGGGAGAGGATGGGGGGGGGGCATTAGTCAGCAGCACAAGCGCCAGGCCCAGCACAAGGGGCGCTAAGGAGATGGGCCAGTGACTCCCAGCTGCATCACTGCCCCCCACCCCACAAGCACTGAGCAAGAAAGCAGCCTGCAGGCGGCAGCAGCAGCAGCAGCAAGAAACGGGAGGCCTATCCGGGCAAGAGAGAGATTTGTGGCTGGCAGAAGTGCCAAGCAAGGAACAGGAGGTCAGCCTGTTCTGGAAGGGGCCAATGCAGTGGTGCCCCTTCCTCCATCTCTGACTGGTCCTGCCTCCTGAACCCCCGCCGGCCGGCCCACCTGTCAGCACTGCCCCCTGCCCTGGCCCTGAACCCCAGGAGTCGCTGGCTCAGTTTCCAGCCCCCTCGCCTCTGCCACACACTTGCCAGAGCCTTGCCAGCATTAGGCCAACCCAAACGTCACAGAGTGGCTTGCATCGAGTGGCCCCTGCCTCCTCCTCCCTCCCCCTGCTCCATTCTGGGACCCTCAAAAGCTCGCACCCTATTTCGCTTGCCCTAACAGAGGTATTGCCCAGCTATGGATTTTGGCATTTTTCTTAGGGCCAACATGGGTATCTTCACCATTTTTGTGTCTGCTGGAATCTAGTTCCGAATCTTCTCTCCTCCCAACCGTTGCCGCCCAAAGGACCCTGGGCGGCACCCAATGAAATAGCTCCATCAGCGAAAGGGCTTCCGCCTGCCCCATGGAACGTCTCCTCTTCCTCCCCTGCACACGGACTAAATCCCCCAACCTCCCAGAGCAGGACTGGGGCAGGCGTGGGTGGGTGGGGGTACACCAGGAAAGGAGTGGGGGGAGAACGTTCCACAGCACCCACCTATATCCTTGCACTGACAGATCTACTTTCCTGGATGCTGCCCTCTGGGAGGGCTGGGCAGAATTGGGCAAAGCCCCCTCTGCTCCTTAGTTCACCCCCAGCCAGCACTGTGAACCACCAGAGTCACACATCTTTCAGAAGACCAGGCTGCCCTCTGACCGCCCCCCCCCCCGCCCACCGCTAGTTGCCATGTGCAGCTGTCACAACACATGAAGAGATTTCAAGCTACGCCAGTTCGGCTCTGCAGGCTGCTGAGCATTTCCAGAGCCGCACCTTCAGCTGGGAGGAGAAGAGTCAACATCCGACTGCAACCCCACCCGTTGGGGGTCAAGTTACACTCAAGAGCAGCAAACCTTAAGAGGCCACAGAAGCGGAAGTTCGCCGCTGGGATGCCAGCCCTAGGGGAGTACCGAGGCAGCAGCTCACCTGCCCCAGGTAAGCAGCCAGGCAGGTGCTCAAAAACAGCCCTGGAACTCACCTTCCGGATGGTATACAGTGAGCTAACGACAGAGATCAGAGACATTATCACAATGGCTGCTGCATAGTAGTAATATTCATCTGTGCTCCACAAGATCACACTGAACAGCTGGAAAATGTAAAAAGGATTGAGGACCTGGGGGATCGGGAAGAGAGAGAGAGAAAACAAAACAAAGCAACGGATTATGCCTTTTGCACGAAGGAGCCGCCCTCCTCTCTGGTGCTGAAGGTCAAGAATTTCATGGCCTCCTATTCCATGCATTTTTAGAATTCAGACCCATCCTTGTCTGCGGGGGAGGGGTGAGCAGTGTGCCAGAAGAGCGCATGGCAAGGATTCAGAGCTCCCCTCCTCTCCAGGCAGGGCTGGCCAGCTCAGTGGGCGCAAATGGTGCCCTCGAGGACTTCACCCGAGAAGCCTCTGAGCTCCTTGGGCATCAGGTGGTGCTTCTCCCTTGAAAAGTACGTAGAACCGAAGAAGGAAGAGGGAAGAGGGAGACCCTCGCCCATTTCCTCTTTCAGCTCCATGGGCCTTTTCAGGTCCAGGCTAATTTGACTGGATCTGACTTTCACACACACCTCTGCGCACATGCAAAGATCAAAAGGCTGCGTTCAATGCGGCTGTTCCGCTGTTGCAATGGAACTTCCCCCTTGTCTCCCCTGCAGCCCCGTCAAAATCTGCTCCAGGGGGTCGAGGGTTCCTCTGGAGCAGATTCGGGGGCCACACAGGGACAGCAGGAGGAGAAGCGTTGTTGTGACCACCCTTCAAATGCATCCCCAACGGGGAGCCGATCCCTGAGGAGTGGAGGGTGGGGAAGTGGGCCCCACAAGCCACAGAGGGGGCACAGGAGTGGTCTAAGCAAGGGGCCAAGCAGCCTGGCACCCCCTGCTGGTTCCTATCTCTCAGAGGCCCCCAAGAGAGTTTCCACCTCGGTCAAATGGTGCCACTCCAACGCTGCCCATCCCCACCAGCTGCCCTGGGTCTTCCGTGGCATCAAGGCTTGGCGACTGCAGCACACAACCACCTGCCACTTGAATGCCCTGGCATAATGTCAGGCCTGTGCAAGAGAACAGCCTTGCAGTCTGCTTGGCTTTCCTCGAGAGGCTTGCGGCTCACGGAGAGCGGACGTGACACTTGCCAGTTGAGAAGGAAAGGGCCCACGTAAAGCACGGAAACAGACAGACAGACACACACACACACACACACACACACACCCAAAAGCAGACAGACTGCCACAATTGCTCCAACCTGTCTGGTGAAACCTAGAGCTGCACTTGCAAGTCTCCAGAACCAGAGGGGAAATCCAGGCAGGTTTCCCCTCCATAGCCTTTAACCCTTTCATGCACAGTTAATCCCCAGTCCATATCCCACAGAGCAGCAGGGGGGAGCCCCCTTCTCCCTCTCTCCTTCTCTCTCACAAACAAAGACACAGGCAATTCTTACCTCCTTAATCAAGAGTTTAAAAATGGAAGGCACTTTCACGGCGATTTCATTTACTCCATAGAATAATTTTCTGTATGAAAAACAGAAGCCAAATAAATAAAAATAATATTTCTAAAAAACGGAAGAGTTTTGCTTGCTAACGTGAACAGCAATCTATAAATTACTAAGAATTGGGCAGCAGCAGCAGCTGGTGGGAGAATGGTGAGAAGGCAGCTGGGTGTTTTGCAAAACCCAGCGACCTAGAATGGCTCCCCCAGCCCCAGCTGACGGGCAAGCAGGGAGGTCCCCAGGCCCAGGGGCTCAAGGCAAGGCAGGCCTTCCATCGGGGGCGGGGGAAGAGATTTAATTGCAAAGATTCCACACACACCCCTTTTGCACTTCAAAGTAGTGCACTGCCATACACAAAACCACTACTGAGAGCAACTGCACAATTTTCAAGAAATAGCTGCCTGAGAGGCCCCTGTACACCCCCCCCCAATAACTTTTCTGTTCGAGTGTACCTGTAATCTCGCATCCCCTTGGTCAGCCCTGCGCTGTGTTCATTATGGATTGCCGAACAGGAAGTGGAGTCATCCAGACCCCTAAAGAAAAGGGAGAATATCAAACAGAGCACGCATGCACACACACGTGCGCACACACGCACACGCACACGCACACGCACACACACACACACACACACACACACACACGTGTCACCAGCCAAAGGAAAGGGGCATGGAAAACAGTAGGTGGCTCTTACTTTATGTAGCTGAAGTTCTGCATGGCGTCACTCCAGAAATACTTCACGCTGTGGTGGGTGAAATAACGGATCTGGAAACGCATAAATACAAGGAGGCCGTCAGAGTGTGTGGCTTGACAGCGACTGTTCGCAAAAGCAAACTGAGCTGCTGACCGTTTGGAAAGTCAAATGAAAGAAATGTGCGCCGTCCCAGCTGCCCCACCCTGCCACTTTTATTGCTTAATAACCTAATTATGCCCACTGCACTGGCTCTCAAATCAGAAGTCCTCACACTCCTGTTGCCACAAACCTACCTGGGGCACCGGCTCATTGCTCCCCCTTGCAACGTGCTGGCATGCCAAGCGCTTTTGGGGATCCGAGCCCCGACTGAGAGGAGGTGAAGGGTGAGGCCTCTTCAGGGTCTGCTCCCGCACCAGAGTCCTCCCCAGGCTGCCTTTGTGCATAGCAGCCATTCCCAAGGAACCACCAGGCGGAGGCAAAGGCACATGGATAAATGCTGCCCATTGGAGGCTGCCATACAGAGGACGATCCCGCAACTCCAGTCCTTCCTACCTCCTGTAGGTGAGCCTGGGAACATCTGTTCAAATCATTTTCGCCCTCTTCAGCCAGGTTTATGTCAAAGTGACCGCTGCAGCCATTTGTCATCTTCTCCGATGTGTATTTTGGAGTCTGCAACAGATTGGGCCCCAAAGAAAGCACAATGCGCACCTTTGCACAAAACCATCTCTGGAATTCATCCTTTAAGAGGGAGAGGGAGAGAGAGAGAGAGAGAGGGGGGGGGGGGGAGAGGAGAGCGCTTTCAGAACAAAAGTCTCACAAGGAGATTCTGCGCCTTTGGATGATCTGACAAACATGGCTGGCAATTTGATATCTGCGAAGCAGGTGCTTAACAATACATGACTCTAGGCAGGTGTGTAAAGGGAGCCCCAGCCCAGAAGTGGGGGGCAGACGGCGCCTCTTGAGGGGGGCAGGATGACACCACTGGGCTAAGCAAAGGGGGGCACTTTCAGGAGATGACTGTCCTCAGGTGCTGAGACTTTACCAACACCCTACGATACAGACACAGGGACTCGCCTTTCTTTCCAAGTGTCTGCAAGACCTCTTGCTTCCAGCTTCCTCCCCGCCTTGTAGGGACCCAAACATGTACAGAAGGCAGAGGGACATTCGACGCATGTGCAACCTCTACATTTCTGTGATTTTATGAGATTCAAGAATGAGATACCATGTAGCAGCTTCTGCATAGAATTTACTTTCTGCTTTCTTCCCATCTCCCCCAGCAAAGTCTGCCCCTTCACCCTCTCCTCCTGAGCCTGCAAGGAGGGGCCAGGCCACTTTGGGTTTCTACAACACTCTAAAAACAGGTGACAATTCCAGGCTGTGAATACAGCCTGTGAAGGCACCACTTGGCCAGACTGCAGAACTGCACAAAGTTGGAGAGACATGCACTGGTCATTTCTGGGTGGTGGTCAGTCCCTAAGCTGAGGAAATCTCTGCACAGATCACATGTGAAGTCCAAAGCCCAGGGTCATTGGGGCTACTGAGAGCGGCTGCTCAAAAACACTCTTTTTAAGAGCAAGCCCGCTTGACCCCTCGGAAACTTCCACAAGAATTAAATAGTTCCTGCCAGTTTTTAAGGCAGAAACCAGGGAGATGACCCTCTGGATCAGACGCTCCTCCTGCCATGCAAAGAAAGCTTCGTGGGAGAAGCCTGTCCTGCCCAGACGCCACGGCCAGCTGGTCCTCCATGTCTCCCTGGGGACCATCTCCTGCCAAAGAAGGCGGCACTCACTGTTGTCCGCAGCAGAACCACTTTGCTGCCTCGGAGCGAAGTCCTCCTGCACGTCGCCTTCACCCGCCACTCAGGCATCCAGTAGAGGAGGAGGAGGAGGAAGCCGCCCGTGCACAGCACCCCCACAGCCACCAGGACCATCTTCCACCGGCAAAACGTGTAGCCGTAGATCTTCTGCAAGGAAGAAGGGGAACAAATCAGACCAAGGCAATGGCACAACCAGGGGGGTTCCTGGAGGTCGCTCACTTCACGGCAGGAGCTGCTGCCTTGGGCAGACCCAGGGGCAGACCCCTATCTATGCCAAGGAGGAAGGGCGACTGCGAGACACACGGACACCGTCTGCTGCCAGAGCTGCAGGTCCTATCAGACTCTTGCTGGCCATTGGAGAGCAGGACAAAGAAGCCACACATGTCACCCTGTCCGACTGCTGACCATGTCACATAAGAAAGGCACCCAGGGCGAGAGGAGGGCAGAAAAACAGCAGGGGATAAAATCAACAGCAAAATAGGACCAGGAACTTGTCCCTAGCGAGCTCTCTCCAGCCTACACACAAGTTCCAAAACAGAGTTACTGGGGGGGGGGCGCAACTGAGAACATTTTGGAAAAATCGCTTCTGGCAAGAGAAGGGAGTTTGCTTTTGTGCTCTAGTGCTGCTGATTCCCCAGGGCAAAAGGCCCTCAAGATTTCTCCACCAGCTGTGCTTCCAAGCGCCCACCTACTCACTCGCAAGCTCCAGTTTATGCGCTCAACCCCAGAAACCCACAGATGGTGAGCTTTCTGCCAAGGGCTGTGACACCAGGCCAGTGAAACACTTCTGCACATGATGCACAGGGCATAACTGCCAGGGAATTCTGTCAGGGGGCTGGATTAGATGACCCTTGGGGTTCCCTTCCAACTCTGCAATTCTGTGATTAAATCCCACATCTCTGGTTTGCTCTCCACCGCCAGAAAATCCAAGGACACTGGAAGCCATTGAGGAGGCCCAGAGCAGCTTCCAGACCCCTCCGCACAGCAAGAGGCCGTGACGGATGGCAGAACAGAGGGGGCTGTCTTGGCCTGGCTGTCTAGAGCCTCAGAAGAGGAGCCCTTTTTGCAGCGCAGGCCCACTTGAAACTTCTGGATCAGGCCCAGCTAAAATGAACCACACAGCCGGGGAACAGGACGAGATGACAACGCAAATGAATCCAACCCTCCTCTTCTCAACTTGCGCAGAATTTTTGCTGTCTGGAAGAGCTGAGGGCAGGGGAGTGGCAGGGAAGGGAGGCAAGCAGGCAGGCAGGTACTTGGCTGGCAGCCAAAGGCTTCTTTCCACTGTCACAGGCAGAGGAAACGGAAGCAGCGGGAGCCCACAGGAAGATGGAAAGAAACCGGGGCCAGAAATCTGTCCGGAGCAGCTGCAGAGAGGCTCTGTGAGCTCCAACAGCAACAAGGCCGACTCCACAGAGGGGTGGGAAAGGTGGGCAGTCCTGGCAAAGCAGACCCTCAATACCCACCAGAAGCCCCCATGGGCCTCAAGAGGGCGGCCTGGGAATCCCCCTGCCCACTTTCTCCACACCAGGCTTCATTTTATAAACTTGTGCCATGCCCCCTTCCTTTTCCTATGCCCCAAAGCCCAACGTGCTGTAAGCTTCCCCCTAGAGCAGCTGCTCCAGCCCCTCTCAGTTGCCCTGCTCAAAAGCTCTTCCTGCTCTACAGCTTCCTTGTTGAGGCGCAATGAATGGCACTCCAAAGGAGGCCGCACCACGGATGCGCACAACGGCACCACGACATTGGCAGACTGATTTCCGGTCCCTTTCCCTAAAGATCCTGAAGATGGAATCTGCTTTCCCACAGCTGCCGCAGCCGGGATTCACATGGCCACCCCTTTCCTGGCCAGCCACACGCAAGGCGTCATTCATTCATTTGTTTATTACAGTTATAAACCAGCTCAAAGGCACACCTAGGACAGCTTACTCAAGACATCATTTCTCACCTGTTCACAACACCACCACCAACAGGTTGCTTATACGCTGCCCATCTGACTGGGTTCCCTCCCTGGCCCTGTCATCGCCCCCCTCCCTGCTTGGCCAGATCCTTCAGATCCTAACACCAAAAGCAACTCTCCTTCAGGAGAGGAAAGAGGCAGGGGAAGTACTTCTGTGTGGGCAAAGCTGCTGCAAAGACCCCACACCAGGGGTCAGCAACCCTATGGGATCTGTGGGCACATTTGCAACCAAGGAAACTGTTATGGGCACAAACACACACATGCTACATCCTCCCCCCCCCATCAGCCAACAACCCCACCCGCCCCGAAATCACACACACCAAAAGCAGGCTAAAGTTGTCTATGGTGAAAAGAGGATTCTTTCTGTGGAGGGAGGGGCAAGGGTGGGACCCTGCGGGAATGGGAAGAAGAAAAGGAAGAGGAAGAGGAAGAGGAAGAAGAAGAAGAAGAAGTGTTTGGACTTGCTATCCCCCCTCCTTTCACTCCCCTTAAGGAGTCTCCAAGCGGCTCACATTCTCCTTTCCCTTCCTCCCCCACAACAACCCTCTGTGAGGTGAGTGGGGCTGAGAGACTTCAGAGAAGGGTGACTAGCCCAAGGTCACCCAGCAGATGCATGTGGAGGAGTGGAGGCGCGAACCCGGTTCACCAGATTATGAGTCCACCGCTCTTAACCACTACACCATAGCTTGGCAGCCAGTCTTCTGTGTAGGGGGCTCCTGGCATCTTCTCAGTCAAGGAAGAAAAACCCATCTATCCTCAGAGGTCCTGGGCTTGCAGACGGAGAAGCCTCACAAGGAAGACTCCAGAGAGCAAGGAAAGGCTCCGCTCCCTGCTTTAAAAGGAAGCAGGCTAAACTATCAAGCCAATTACCATCTCATCTCCTCGCCTTTGTTGACCAGCTTTTCCTCATTCTCCATGTTCAGCGTGACGGGATCAGACACCAGCGGACCTGCGCTGAGAAAGAAAGGGGAAAGAAGCCTTTAAGAAACATCTTGCCAAGATTTGCGGAGCCTGCAGCCACTGCTGGCACTTTCTCCAAGGACTCCCCCAGACCAAAGGACTCACGCCGAGAACAAGCACAGCTTCCCAAACTTTTCATGTTGGGGGCACACTTTTCAGACATGAATCATTTCACAACACAGTAATTCAGTTTTACAAGCTAACCGGAGGTTAAACCAACCCCTTTCCGGACCCGGGAGGAGCGCGGGGAGTGATTGTGCGACACACTGCAGCCAACATGTGTCGCAACGCACACTTTGAAAAGCTCTGGGCATAAGTCTGCTTAAGTGTCAGCTGCCAGCAGCAGCCCCAACCCAGAAGAAAAACCATGGCAGGCGAACTGGAGGTTTATAACTAGATCCCAATAGAACAGATGCAGCAGAATTTTAGCGTGAAACTCTAAGCGTACCTTCAATTGTGTGTGCTCTTGAAACGCTTTGCTCATGATACTTGCAAGCATTTCTTCAAATATATCTATATCTATATATCTTTATCTATCTATCTATCTATCTATCTATCTATCTATAGATATACCAAGAGGTGAAATGTTAGCCAGCGATGATTCCAACGTTTCCATGTGCCTCCTCCTGCTCCAACCCACCCAGAGCTGTTACACAAGAGGGGCCAGCATGTTCCTTCTTGACCCACACATGCCTTGACCACCCTGACTCTCCACATTGTAATACATTGGTTCTTCAGCTGAGGGTTTCACAGGACTTCGCCTGTTTCTTGTCACTGTGGATTCCAGCTCACATAGCAAATTCCCCATCAACACCTCATTTAATCTTTCCACCTTTCCATCTTTCCTACAACCTCTTCAATTATTTTCACATCTGTCCATAAACGCTGCCATCTTCGCAAGAACATCTGAAGAGCCCTGGGGCTGGATCAAGCCCATGGCCCACCTAGGCCAGCATCCTGTGTTCTAACCGTGCGCAAAACCTGCAAGCAAGACTGAGCCCAAGAGCCCTCTGCCCCCGGACTAGGGAGCCAGAGCACAGCCACCAGGGCTGGAAGCCTCAGTCAGCCTTATCCTCCATTCATTTGCCAAAACCTTTTTCAAGCCACCTGAGTCGGTGGTCCTGGGGGAGTGAATTCCAGAGTTTCGCTATGCGCTCCCATAACTAACCAGCTAACGCTAAGTAGCACAACACTTCCAGAAGAGCAGAAAGCTGTTCCCGGACAGAGGGGAATGAGGAGCCTGCAGGCAGGGCCTGCTGTATTTTAATTTTTTGTATAGGGTCTCCTAATCTCAGGCGCTTTATAAATAATAAAGTTATTAAGATCTTGAGACTGCCCTGAGAGACACTCAGCCAAATCCCTGTTCTCACTCCCCCCTCTGGAAACATCTCAAGAGCTCAGCTGGGCTCCACATATACTTGGGAGTGCAAGGGGGGGGGGAGAGACAGAGAGAGTGAGTGAGTGAGAGAGAGTTGCTTTCATACAGTTTTTCCACAATGCATGTTGAATTTCTATCTTACGAATATATATCAGAAATCCCTGGGATAACCACTTTCTGCTACACCACAAAACCAAGCTCAGAATATGTACAAAATGCTGCACCGGCCTGAGGCCACCCATACCTTCCTTTTTAGACTACAACTTCCTCTGCTGCGAAAGACAACAGTTTTCAGAATGTAACCTGGCAGAGCATCCACAAGCTTATCTAAACGGCAAAAAATGCCTCCATGGGAAATAACTGGCTTCCTGTGCTCACTTACCTGTGGCTGAGTGTTTTTAAGTGACCCAAGGTCCAGAGTTTAACTGTCGGCTTCAAAACAGTGAAGTTTCTTTGCAGGTGATGTTATAAAAGGGTGGCTGTATACTACAGTATGTTCTATAGCCAACATGGATTTTGCCTTTTGAAAGCGAAGTCATCTTGTAACCAGGCATTTGCCCTGGAATCAAAGGGTCACACGGTCCTCTCTCCCCACCAGATTAAATAGCTCTATAAATCTTGCTAACTGCCCTCAATTTATGAAAGGGTTTTTTGCACAGGATGCGTGCGATGCCGCCCTTTGGGCTCCAACACCCAGGCCAAGGCAAATGTCCCTCCCTCTGCTCTGCAAATCAAAGGCTTCAGATGCCTCATGAATCAAGAGCGACATCAAAGTTTGCAGCCAGACTCAGAGAAGAGCACCAGAATCAACCCATCCCATCCCTGGGTATCTCTGCCTTCCTGGGCAAACCTCACTGCGTCCATCTGCAGGACTCACAGAGGCAAAACTGCTCGTGGGGCTGGCAGGCGAACATCTCCGCTTCCGTTCACAAGTTGCCCGCGGCTCTTTGAACAGCCCCACCCTCAGAAGTTATTCAAGAGAATGAAAGCAAGGCCTCCCAACCAGACCCCCCCCCCGGCTGTCAAGTGTCCACCCACCAACTATTCTGCAAACGGCCACAGCTCGGCTACTCCTTTTCCAGCAGGGTTGAGGTGAGGCCACGGGACGTGGGAGCGGGGCTAGAAACTCAGATACCGTGTTTCCCCTATTTTAAGACACAGTCTTATATTTTTTTTCCCTCAAGAAAACGCACTATGGCTTATTTTGAGGGGATGTCTTATTTTTATTACGTAAGCCCAGCTCCGCCTTTTCCTTGGCGCCCTCCAGAACTGCGCCTATAACTATGGCTTATTTTTGGGGTATGGCTTATATTTTGCAAATGCGAAAAAAACCTGCTATGGCTTATTTTATGACTACGTCTTAAAATAGGGAGGAAAGGGTATATAATCCCCAAATGACCTTAAACCCAGGCTGCTGTCACCACAATGGAATGGTGAAGTTATTATTATTATTCATTTCATTTCTAAAGCAATTTCTATTTTAAAGAAGAAATCTCAAAGCGGTTTACAGCACATTAGAACATCAAACCGAACGATCCAAAATACAACCATTCCAAGCTACAAGGGAAATTTCTCGGCTCCCTCTCCAGGTGACTTTTGGCCTTCCGCAGTCGCCAAGCGGGCATCCAGAGACCTGCACCTGGGCACAGCAAATGGACCGACGCCAGTCAGAAGCCGTGCCTGGTGCCTGGCTCATTTCTAAGAGGAGGAAAGGCTTCTGAAGCAAAGGGGCACTGTGAGCCCAAGAGGAGCCCGCATCTCACGCGGATGCCAGCCGCTCCAGGAGGGCAGCAGTCACCAGGGCTGCAACCACACAAATGACAGGTAGCAGCAGACGTCAGAGCCTGCTGTGTCTCACCCGGCACCCTGCAGAGGTCACCCCCAAAGCCAGCCAGAGAGCAGCAGCTCCACTGCCTGGAGGACGGAGTGCTCTGGGCTGCAGCTCCATCAGCCCCAGCCAGCACAGCTGTTTGCAAAGGCTGTCAGAAGATTCAGGAACAAGAGAACGAAGAATAGGAGTTCACCTGACCCTTAAAAAAGGGAGACCCGGAAAAGGAAAGACAAAGCGCTTAAGAACACACAGAGGCTCCCACCTCAGGCCACACAAGGCCAACAGCACAACGTCCTCCTCCGGCGTAAGTGCCAATTGATCCTTATGACTCTAGAATGGCAAGAGGCGCCAGGGAGTGGAGGAGAGCCCCAAGGTTTGCAAAAGGAAAAAAATGTATTTTTAAGAACGCCCCCAAACAGCCAACAAAGGCGGAGTCGAGATTTCTGGCTGACTGTTGGATGGGAAACAAAAATGAAGGAATGGAATGAAGGCGGGCGCAGTTCACTGGCTGGCACAGGGAATAGGGGAATTCCATCAGGCAGCGTCTCTTTGCCAGCCCTGCTTTGTCCCGTAACAGAGAATGCCATTTGCCCAGATCAGGGGTAGGCAACCTTCGGCTCCCAGATGTTTTGGGACTACAACTCCCATCATCCCTAGCTAGCAGGACCAGTAGTCAGGGATGATGGGAATTGTAGTCCCAAAACATCTGGGAGCCGAAGGTTGCCTATGCCTGGCCCAGATCCACTCAAAGGTAAGAGAACCGACAAGCTCCCAGCAGAGCACAAGTGAGAAAGCAACGAGGAAGTTAGAAATCATCATCATCACCACCATCTGGTAGAGAAAATACTTGGAAATTAATAATACTTCAATCCCCTCCTGAAATAACGTTACACTTGCCTCATAAGCAACATGGCTTCACCGCTGAGTAGTATTAAATAGTGCACCAACTTTTGGCATTGCGAACTTGAAATGTTGAGGGGGAGAAACTAAAAGCAACACTTCCCTGCAAGCTTGAGCTCTGGAAGAAAGCAGCCCAGCCCCCCAAAACGAAGACAACCCCCCCCCATCTCTTGGACCTCAGCAACCTAGGAGCCGCTGTTGGCCAACAGACAGGCACTTTGCACAACAAGGCTGGAGAAACCTCACGAGGCCTTCAGGCTGCAGCAAGAACACACGCCCCCCCCCTTCACTGCAGCCCCCGAGTTTGTTCGTCCGGGTCTAGAAGACACAACACACACCTGTCTGCCTCTCCTGCCACCAGCAGGGCCCTTCCTCTCTTGGGAAGCATCCGGACAGCACCTGCCAGGGAGAAGATGGGCCAGAGGCAGGCAGGCAGGCAGGCTGCGCCTCGCTGGACCAGCAGGAAGAGGTGGTAAGAGCTGGCAGGACTGGCCTCGCTGGAGCAGCAGCTGCCCCAGGTCCTCCTCCTGCTGCTGCTTTTATCAGTGGGGCTTGCGTGAAGCCCTTCTTAACAGCCAGCCCCCTATCTACAAGGGAAGCCCCACCAATGAACTATTTTGTCTCAACCCTTAAATAAGAAAGTATGCAGAGGGCAGCTTCGGCTGCCTTATCAAGAGAGCTTTTGGCACCCCTCGCCCGCCCTGGAGGGTTGTTTGGAAAAAGAAAAAAGAAAAACATCCCCCCACAACAATTGCAAGGCGGGCTGGGGCTGGGGCGGAGGACGTGTCTGCGGCCCCCAGACGGACGGCGCAGCCCCCTCTATTCAAAGTGCCCTAATGGCCCGCGAGGGGCCAAGCCCCCGGCACAAGGCACATTCACCCCAATGTTATCTCCATCGCCAAAAGCATTGAGGATATTGTGCAGCCGACCAAACCCTTCCTCGCTCACACAATGGGCAGCTTTGTGCTCGGAACAGGAGTAAACACACAATGCAGGACACAAAAATGGTGAAACGGGCGCCAGCACTTCGCAGATGAAGTCAGCCCAACTGTCCGTTATCATTTGCTCTGTGGAATAAATCTGAAGGCCCCGCATGGTCAGTGCTGGAGAACCAACCGTCCTGGAAGAGGCCAAGAGTCAACTCATGACTTTCAGGAGAAAGAAGAGAGCCGTGAGGATTCCAGGGTCTCCATTTGTAATATCTCTAGAATTCTCAATGTTTCTAGACCTCGCTGCTATGGAGAGTCACATAAAGAGGGACGTTATACAAGCCCATTAAGAAATAAGAGTCTGGCTAGGGAGTCAGACACAAGGCGGCCCAACTGGTCCAGCGCTGCATCTCCCACCGCAACCAGCCAGAAGCCAAGGCCACAGCAAGGACACACGTCCGAACAACAGCTCCATCCTGCTCACACTCCCCAGAAAGCGGCTCTGGCACAGGGGGTCAGGTGGAGTCGCCAGAACTGGCCGTCATGGGTAGCCTCTTCCACCTTCATGAACTTGTCTAAACTTCTGCTAAAGTCGTTTTAAAGTTAGTGTCCATCATCACACTTCTTGGTAGTTCAGCTATGTGCTATATTTATTTACTTAAAACATTTCTAAATGGCTTAGTATCTCTAATGGGTATACAGCGTAAAAGGAGGAAGCTTCACCAATAAAACAAAAATACAACACAAAACCAGTAAAGAGGTTGTGCAAAAGCACACAGAAACAGGAATTCAGGGAATTCCTACAGATAAAAACATGGCCTGGAGGGAAAGAGCTGTCTCTGCAAGGCACTTGAAGCAATAGGGCAGAGGAAGGAAAAGGGGCAATAGCACAAAATGCCCGTTTTGGGGTCACCACCCTGTGACCTTTCGTGGGGTGCAGTACTGCAAGCAGACTCTCCCCAGGTGATCCAAGTGATCTTGCAGGTCCTATGCATGAATGAGTCCGTCCTTTTGAATCTCCCCACATTCAGCTTCACTGGATGACACACCAAGTGGGTTATTATAACACAAGAAGCAGACTTCTCCCCCCACCCACCCACCCAATTTTTACACCTGTCCTCCCCAGCTCACCACTAGCCTGAACCACTTCAGTTCCTCAGACTCCCTTCCTGCCAAAGCGAGTTCCCAACTGGGACCTGCCCTTTATCTTCTGCTGTGAAGACAGACACAGCTTTTCCACAATCTCCTTATCCTCCTTGAGCAACCAGTGGCTCCCTGGTCAGATCCCTTTCAGGTGGTCAACTCCATCGCCTGGTCAAGAGTCCAGCCCGGATTAACTCCATAAGCCCCTTTTCTGCTACTGCAGTCAGCCAGCCAGCCAAACAACTAGAACAGTTTGGGGATGAGTTGAAATAGGGCCTGGATCTTCTGTTCTGCTTTTCAACAGCTAGTTTGGCTCCAAGCTCCCTGAACACCACTAAAAGTTTAATCCGTGTGCAAGTCATGCTCCAACGCAATGCTCCGCTCACAGAAGTGATGCGGTGCCACCAAGGGAGATGGCCTTTCTGAAACACCCCATGGGGCCTGCTGCAGGATGCCATCCCTCCTTCACCCGGCTGGTGCCTCTCTCCTCCTCCTCCTCCTCCCTTTCTGCTATGCTATCTGTTGGCCCAAAAGGCTTCGTCCATCTCACTGCATGAGTAACTGATATTATTCTTCCTGCGGTTCTTCTCAGAAAAGAATGCCTCAGGAGGAACCAACGACTCCACCTCCACCCAGTGCTGGGGACAAACCCCCTGGGAAGACGTGTGGCCACCTGCACAAGCATCTGCCCAGGTCGTCAGGAGGCCTCGTGATACTGAGAGTGCAGGGAATGAGGGGAAAGGGTGATGGAGCTTTCCAGTTTAAGCAGATCATCCAATTGATGCCTATTCGGGATTTCTGCTTTGCCTGAAATGTCAAATATTGATGCTGTACAGTATATACAGAGAGGCTACTGAATTTCCACCCAAGCACATCTTTGGAAAGTTCCTAATAATTTATTATTATTCAGTAACTGAAATGGAAAGTTACTATTTGTACCTGCGAACAAAGATTAATTCCAGTGCCCTTTGCAAGAGGCTCCTGTGGACAGAAGGTGAAAAGCAGCTCATGCCTGGGGCAGGGGACCTCCCAGCGCCTTGGCCTCCTCCAACTGGAGCCTAGGTAGCCAAATTGGAGGTGCTGCTGCTGCCGCTCCCAGACTGGGCTTCCAGCCCCCATCCCACAATCCCTGACTCTCTGCCTTGCCTTGGTACAGACAAGCCCCCCACCTTCCACCCAAGAAACTACTTCTGCTGCTAGAATGGCTCAGTTGCTGAACAGCAAACAAAGCTTCACACTTTACTCCACTAACAAACCTGGTACAATAAGCATGACATCACTGCTCAGTGAATACCTGGAAATCTTGCAAGCATACCAGATCGGTTCAACAAAGCCCTCCTCTCAATGCCCATTTTATCACTTCCCATCTTGGGCTTTCTGGTATAATGCAGGCTTTTGTTTCAGAGTTTAGGCTTAAGGAAGACCATTGTATCTAGCAAGCACCAAACCAAAATGGTATTTACATTCGTAAAAAGTGGATTCTGTACATAAATATATGTTCTGTAGAGAAAAGCATGCCGCATTTGGTTGACCGAGCTGGATTTAAAAGCAAAGATTGTGACAATCCCAGGAACTGCTGGTGCCTAGATCTGCGATCCATTGGTCACGCGTTACGGCTGCAGTCCAACAGACACTTGGGAGCAAGTCCTGCTTGGACTTGGCAGGGCTCACTTCTAACTCACTTCTGACGGGCACATCGAGAAAAAGAAAAAACAACAACACAGATTTCAACTGGACCTTTTTTCGCACAATGACACACCCAAGGATGCAATTGCTCATGTGCAAAGGAGACCCTCTTTGCTTACCGCTGGAAGGGTTGACTCGACAGCCCCAGCAGGCCCGCAAAACCAAACAGTGTGTCCTCGCCATGTTTTCCCACGCAAATTACAACTACAGCATAATGCCCCTTTCTACTTACACACCAGGGAGCCACGGAAATGTCTTCTGCACCATCAGCTAGCCACATCTGACCAACAGGCGCACCAGCGCTTGCCTTGCTGACCTGTGCAACAGCCACCTTGCTGGACAGACCCAGGAGGTCCATCCTGCCCCAGATCCAACTCCAGAAAGCAGATGCCCTCAGAAGTTCTTATGCAGGCGTGTTGCCACGTCCTCTTCACCCACAACGATGTCTGGCAGGCATCACATCACGGCGTACACTAGGCCAGACGTCCCTTCTCTTCCACGAATCTGTCTGGTCCTTTTAAAAAAGAAAGTTGCTTGCGGTCCAGCGCTGTGAATGCTCCGCAGGAAGGCAACCCAAACTTTTGCTCTCAGCCCGCACTTTACCCCTGGTTATTCCTGGGCAGGTTCACCTCAAGGCCAAGCAGCACTTAGCGCTTGTGAGTCACAGAAATCCAGTAAACTTTGATCGGCTTCAGAAGTTATTTAATAACTTGACCCCCACCCTGAGAACTAGCAGGTCTTTTAGCAACAGGGGGGAAGTTCTCAGTGCCCCTGCTCCCAGTATGTCATCACTCCCTCTGCATTTTGCCATTCCTTGTAAATTTAACTCCCATAATGAGGAAAATCCCCAGGGAGTTTGGCAAGGATCTGCAAGCTCCCAGTAGAGCCCGTTGGACAGGATCCCAGCAGCCGCCCCTAACACGCACGTCTAATTGCTGCAAGTGCATTTTGGCAGAAAGCAGACGAAAAGGAAAGCCCTATGCCATCGTGCGTGTGCAGAGAAGGCTGGTGGGAGGGGGGAGCCAAGGGAAGGACGCTTCTCTTGTGGGGGACTCAAGAGCCCACCTAGACTAGCCATGTGCTCAGGAACACAATTCCCAAGATCCTGAAGCCTCTCTCCCCCTACCTCGGAAAGGGTTAAGGAAGAGATTCCGAAGCCTCTCGGAGCAGCTTTTTCCACAGCCGCTGCTTGGAGGGCTGGTGCTGATTATTCTGGCGCTGAGACAACCACCCAAGGCGTACATGCGAAGCTGCGAGGAATCTTGGTATTCTATCCAAACTGCACCTCCACTGACCGATACGTTTTATATATGTACAAAATCATTTATTTTGCCACCTTTTGGGGCAGGGCCTGCTGGAAGCAGCTCACAGTGTCATAAAGAGCAAAATAAACACAACGTAGTTCTGAAATCCCTTGCAAATCAACACAGGCAGCAACACTGACAATCTAGCTCAGTACTGCCTACACTGATTAAAGAGTTTGGATTTGATATCCCGCTTTATCCCTACCCGAAGGAGTCTCAAAGCGGCTCTCATTCTCCTTTCCCTTCCGCCGCCACAACAAACACTCTGTGAGGTGAGTGGGGCTGAGAGACTTCAGAGAAGGGTGACTAGCCCAAGGTCACCCAGCAGCTGCATGTGGTGGAGCGGGGAAGCGAACCCGGTTCACCAGATTACGAGTCTACTGCTCTTAACCACTACACCACACTGGCTCTCTAGGATTTCAGCCAGGGAGCCTTTTCCCAGCCCTGCCTGGGGATGCTTCCACTGGGGCCTGACCACTGGACCTTTCATGTGCAACGGTCCCCTTTGTGACCCACTGCAAACACTCTGATGCTTTTAGCCACTGGTGCTCCCACATCTCACCAACATGCAGTTTAATTGTGATTTCATTGGGCACACTCTGCATATTAAGATCTATGACAGGCATCCCCAAACTCGGCCCTCCCATCATCCCTAGCTAACAGGACCAGTGGTCAGGGATGATGGGAGTTGTAGTCCCAAAACATCTGGAGGGCTGAGTTAGGGGGTGCCTGATATGAGTTGCCAACATGGCAAGATCTAGGGAAAGATGCCGATCTGTGCCAGCCAAGTTGTGCGGTGTCCTATATCCTTCCGTGCCCTCTCTGGGGAAGCCCAGGGGGCAAACACACTAGGGCAGGCAGGGCTAACCCGCCAAACCCCACAAAAGGGTCTCGGCAAACATCCCCTCCAAAATCCTCTGTGCAGAAGAGACTCTCCGACGGTACCCCTCCCCGGTTCTCCATCTATCTATTTCTTCATTTTCCTGCGCAAAGCTGCAATCGCCTAAGAAAACCACGCCACGTTCAGCTGCACTTGAATGTGAGTACAGGGGATGATGATGGCAGGCATCTTCTGGTTGGGCCTCCGGCTACCTTTCCTCGCCTGCTCTGGCACAGAGGCCGAGAGCCCGGGGGGGGGGGAAGCCCGGGGGGCGCCTGTCCCTCCCGGGCCCCTTCCCCACGTGCTCCGCCACGCGCTCCCTTCCTGGGGCTTCGAGAGGCGCCCCGAGAAGACCGGCGTCGAGGGAAGAAAGCAGCGGCCTCGGCATGGGATCCCCAACTGGGGCCACGTGCGTGACGGGCTGCGGGGGGGACGGATCCCGGGAGGGGAGGGGGAAGCCCCCCAGGACCCCCTGAGACGCCTCCCCGCCCGCCTCCCTTCCCCTCTGCCCCCCTGCGCCGCCCCGGGACACCCACCTGCGGCCGAGGCGCCTCCACGTGTCAGCCGCTTCCCACGCGACGCCCGCCGCCGGCCAGGGTCCCCTCTGCGCAGGCGCCGCCGCGTCACTGCTGGGCCTCCGCCTCCTCGCTCCCCTTCGGCGACGGACGGAGGGACCGGCCGGGGGGGGGGGCTCGCCTCACCTCTCCGCCTGCGCCCCCGGCCGCCGGAAGCGCCTCAGCCCCGCCGCGCCGGATGGGACGTCGCCGAACCCCGCCTACTTCCGCTCGCCGGCCGGCTGGCGGGGAGGAGCTCGGCGCGCGGCAGCCTCTCGCTGTTGCCGGGCAACGCGGACGCCGGCCCCGCCCCGGAATGGCGGAGCCGGAAGGGACCCCCGGGGGTCATCCAGCCTGACCCTCTCCGCGAGGGGCGCGACATTTCTGATTATATGTATATCCTAAGAGTCCTCTGCTCTAGACCAGTGATGGCTAACCTTGACACCCCAGATGTTTTGGGACTACAACTCCCATCATCCCTGACCACTGATCCTGTTAGCTAGGGATGATGGGAGTTGTAGTTCCAAAACATCTGGGGTGTCAAGGTTAGCCACCACTGGTCTAGACTTAACTGTCAGGGGTCCTTTACCTTTATATATACACACACAGTGGCACCTTGTTTTGCGACCGGGATCCGTTCCGGAGCCCCGGCCACTAGCCGAAAAGGACGCAGGGCAAATCGCCATGTCTGCACACACGGAGCGGTTTGCGCTTCTGCGCATGCATGAGCGGCAAATCTGGACGTAACCCATTCTGGTACTTCCAGGTTTGCCGCAGACATTCGCCGGGATGGACGCTAGACCAGGTGCACGTTCACGGAGGTATTATTTAATTTCTATTTAATTTCTATTACATTTTCTTTAAAAAATAAGAAAATTGTCCAGTAGCACCGTAGAGACGAACTAAGTTTGTTCTGGGTATAAGCTTTCAGATGAAGAAGTGTGCATGCACACAAAAGCTTATACCCAGAACAAACTTAGTTCGTCTCTACGGTGCTACTGGACAATTTTCTTATTTTTTTATTCCTTTCGACACGGCCACCTACCTCAATTAAATTTTCTGTTTTACAATTTAAAGTACTCCTTTTGACATCATCGAGATGCCTCCACACTTCTCCACACAAACCAGGAGTGGCCTCTCTGGACAACAGGCAGACTCTCCCATGAAGGCTGCCGTCTCCTGAGTGAATCGGATGCTGTCCAGCAGTTGGGGGCGCATGTGCCCTGTCCGTTTGCCTCCCCGGGTGCTGGCAACCCACGCTATGCCACTGCCCCACAGGCTTTGACAAGTTGCTGCCGCCCCACTATTGGCCTAACGATGTCCTGGGGGGCTTGGAAGGGGGATGAGACAAACTCCCCGAGGAGGAAGAGGTGGCGGTTCTCAGCAGCCGCGAGGCGCAATCAACCTGCTGTGGGACAGTGCGTCCTCCATGCTCAGGAACAGCCTGTCCCTCCGCACGTCAGCCATGTGCAGGGGGTCCAGGGGCAAGTGCTGTGGCCCCGTCCGTCTTGCAGGCTCCCTGGAAGCATCCGGCGGGGGGCTGGAAGCGATAGGCTGCCCCGGCTGGGCGGACCTGCCTTGGCCTGATCCCACATGGGTTCCCTGTGCTCTCCAAACATGAAACTCCGTGTGCAGCATCTGGTGAAGATTTTGGACGCTCGGCGGGGTGGCGGGAATCTTGGAAACGGGACAATGGGCTGGGAGGGCCTGCTGTGGTCTGACCCAGAAGGACGGACTCTCCTTGTGCTAAGCGGGTCACATGAACAGGTCTTTGCATAAGCAGTGTTATGGATGGAGCAGATAAAAGGGATCACGGGATGCTTCCTTTCTCGCTGGAACAATGGCAACCACGGTCCGCGGAATCACAGAATAATGGACGCCAACCCGGGAGTCACGGAGCCCAGCCAGCTTCCCGCCAGTTACCAAACTCTTGTCTCCATGGCAGAGTCTTGCGGGGGGGGGGGGGGAATCTCTGGGCTTTAGGGGTGGGCTGGCAGTTCACCCAGCGGCAGATCTGCACCAACCCACCCAAAGGCCCACCCAGTCCCTTGCTCAGCCCCCACTATAAGAGCAGCCTGACTGCATCCTCATCGGGCACCCTGGGTTGTTATTTGGGGGGGCATCTTATGGGGGGGCACCAGTCTCAAAGGCTTTCCACCTTCTCCCACCATCGGCTCCTCCTCACTCAGTTCAGCCCCTCTGGACCAGGTTAGCTCTCGGATCTCTCCTTGGGGCAAAACAGAATCCGGCCTGCTGAATGGGAGCCACTTCCCGTTAATCAGATGTCCTTGGCGTCAGAAGGAGGGCATCGCCCCATCTGACAAGGGCCGCCTTTCTTTCTGCCAAGGCTCCTGGGGCAGGCAGGTCGAGAGCAGCTCCGTGAAAATAGCCCTTTGGTTCAGCAAGCCAATTCCGAGGGCAGCCAAGACAAAGCAGTCCGTCCCACTCCCACTCTCCACCTTCCAAGTTTGGAAAGAACCTTGGACCACACAGTCTCAACACACAAGAACTGGTGGACGTCCAATGAAGCTGGATGTCAGGAGATTCAGGGAGGATAAAAGACAGGACTTTTTCACACAGCACGGAGTTTAACTGTGGAACTCCCTTCCACCGGAGGCAATGATGTGCACCAACTGGGATGGCATTAAAAGAGGTTAGACAGATTCCTGGAGGAAGAGGGCTATTAGCCAGGATGGCTCTGCTCTGCCTGCCCGGTTGGAGGCAGCAAGGCTTCTGAAAACCAGTTGCTCTTGGGTTTGAATCCTGCTTGCTGAGCTCCCATAGACCCCTGTGAGAACAGGATGCTGGACTCCCTCCAGATTAGCTTCCGAGAACTGAGACCAGGGAGGGCACCAGCTGAAGATCAGGGGCTTCCTCTCCCAGGGAACCTGATGCCCAGCAAGAAGAGCCAACAGGCCCTCCTTTCTTCTCTTGTCCTGGGAATTGAGGCAAGGAGATAGGGATCATGTTTGCCTCTGGAGGCCTCCATTCAAACTTCACACTTGCCCAGAGAAATCCTGGCAGATCTGGGCATTTTCCGTTTCCCCCCAGCAAATGCTCCCTCCAGAAGCGATGCTGGGATCCGTAAAGCTACTATGAGCATAAGGCAAAGAGTGTTACTGTTGGTTGTGAGCTTAATTGTTTTAAGCTGTCTCGTGCATAGGAGAGGGTGATATCTTAATCTTTTAAATAAAGAATACTCAAATCCCTAAATCAGTCTGAGAGCAAAGAAGGTAATGTGCAATTAAAACTGTGTAGGGAATTGATGTGCAGGTTAAGCAGCGGTGGAGAATTAATTTGCCTATTGAGCTGCTTAAGGCTGGATCCCTCCCGGCTGGCCTGCAGCATTGCACCAGTTCCAGGGATGGACTCTTGTCCACTGGAGCAAGACCCCCCCCCTAGCCACTGCCTCCTCCTCCCACCACCCCAGAGGTCTTCAGGAGAGTCATGTTTTCTCTCTGGCCTCTTCCCTGGCATCCCTCCAGGGACCCTTTAAAAAGCCCTGGGAAGGATTCGCCCAAGGGCAACCCAAGTGCACAGTGAGTGCCACCCCCAGCCCCCTACAGGGCCTGGTTTCGATGGGGAGCTTCAATATTTACTCACATGGTTCTGGCCATGGAAGGGTTACAACCAGCAAATCCAGGGTTGTTGTTTTTCCCCCTTTTCCAGGACTGTTCTTCGCTTCCTCTCAAAGTCTTTCAGTGGCAAAGAGAAGTTGGACAAGCAACATCCTTGTTGCTGGGCTGCTAATTGATGTTCAACACTCTCTGTGAAGGGGCTCCTTGATGCCGTCTTTTTCTCACAGAGAAATAAAAAGGGACCTCAGAACACGAGAAAATCTCCCGCTGGAGCCACAAGTGGCGCTTCTGCACCCGACCTTTCAGAATTAAAGCAGGGCTGCATGCCAAGTGGGTGTTTTCTCCTGAAAGCGAGAAGCAAACTCGGCTTGCAGAGGAAGGTTGGGTGAAATAGCAGCTGGAGGAGGGAACCCCCGATTCCTCAGCTGCCTCTCCTGCAAAGTTGAGGCTGGTCGGCCTGAGGCGCATCCTCTCTCCCTTCCGCCTCCTGCTCTCTTCTGGAGCCCCAGTGGTGAGGAGGTCACCTTGGATCTCTTCCCCTCCGAGAACAGAGCGGCCTTTGTTTCTCCAACCCGTTAGCCAGCCTGCTCCCCTTCCTAGCCGAGAGTGTGCACTTCCAATAACAAGCAGCACCTTTCTTACTCTAAGCCAAGGCTCTGTGGAAATGTCTTTGCAATGAAGGCGACTCCAAGCAGGGACGCATCTCACTCCAGTTCCCCTGGGCTCCCCCCTGCGGGCTTTTCCGCCCTGTGTGCCCGGCCACCAACTGGGCTGCTCCCTGCGCAGTTTGGCCCCAAGAGGGAACGGGAGAAGGAGCCACAGCAAGCAGTGGGTTGGTTTTCTGTCAGTGCTGACGGACAGCTACTGCCACCCGTGGCACAGGGATGGAAGCTGTGGGGACACCAGCAGCAGCTTGGGTGCTGCCTGCCCGAAGGCTCCGGAGGACAAGGAGCAGCAGCAGCTGGATCAGGCCCACCGGCTGCCTCTGGGCCCCTTGCTGTAGGCATTCACGGCCGAGCGTGCCACTTCCCAGCCAGGGTAGGATGCCCTCTTTTCAGAGGTGAGAGTCAGGCCATGGCACCTAGGGGCTCTTCCACCGCCTTGCCCACCCACCATCATTTCTGGCCTCCTCCGCCACCTGCCAACAGACTGATCCAGGAACAGGCGAGAGACACATGCTCTGCCATTGCTCCTCTGCCAGGTGGGCTTCTCACTCCTAAGCGGCTCTCGGTTCAGGATCCGGGCTTGGGTGAGGAACTGCCTGCTGTGTCTCAGCAGAGACCTGGCCAAACAAGAAGCTGGAGGGAGGAGGCGGCAGAGCGAAGAAGCCAATGCCCTCAAGCCCTGGGCTTCCAAGGTGGCCTCCCTCTTGCCACAGCCTCCAGGGCCCCAGCTGACAAAGGCTGCGAGGCTCTTGCATCCAAAATGTATTTTTAATCCCTTTTAAAAATAAACCGTAGCCATTCATGTTTCACTCATTGATAACACACAGGTCCATGTATCCTTCAGAGCACGACAGTGCCAGTTTCTGCATTTAGCAAGTGCTGCGAGGGATCTGCCAGGACCTGGTGGATCCCTCCCCTTTGCCTGCCTTGCGCTAATGCAGGATCCACCAGAGTCATCTTCTCTTGCAGTGGAGCAAATTTCAGAGCTGGGGGACCTCTTGCCCCATAGCAGAGTAGTTGATGGGGGAACCAGCTGCTCGCAGGCAGGCAGGCAGAGTTGTAGTTCTTTCTCCAGATTCAACACTCTGCTGATTACTTTGGGTTAGGAGAATTGATCAAGTATTTTCCTCAGGTTGTCCCCAATGGACTTCAGGGACTCATCTATTCCTCCTCTCCTCTTGCTCACCCTGCTGCTTCCTTGCCTATTTGACTCAAGGATGTCACTGGAATCCCCCACCCCAGGAGCACGGCCTCAGGATCCCAACAGCCCAGCCCAGCCTCAAGTCCTCACTGGACTCTGCAAAGGGCAAAGACAAGAGGGGGGTGAGCATTGTCTCATGGAAAAGATTATCTGGCTCCCAGGCCTGTATCTTATCAGGAGGGAAACAAACCACCCCACTAAGGGGAGACAAAGGGGGAGACAAAAGGACTGCAGCACAGCATGTGACTTCTCAGCAGATGCCCCCCCCCCAAACTGCTCATTGTCCTGGGCCATGTGCATCCCCTCCCCTGGGCAGGAGCCATGTGGGCTCTCAGAGAGGGCAAACCAGGGACCCCTCCCTTGGCTCCCTCGGCCCCATTGTCCAGTGGGCAGACACCATGGCCTGAGGCCACAGGCCTTGGGGGTGGTGAGTTATCACCAGCCTTGCAGAGCTGATAAGACCCCTGTCAAGATGCAGCTGGGTACAGCAAGAGATCTTATCCTTCCATGCTGTCCAGCATCAAAAGGGCCCCTTCTGGATTGGGGAGCGGAGCAGGGCCCCTTCTGCCCTCCCCCTGCAAGAGCGGCTGGGTGACTTGTCCACCTCCCCATTTGCACACCCTGGTCCAGCTCTGTGCCCCACCCCCAAGCAAAGCTCTGTTTTGCCACTGCACAGGTGTGGAGCTCTGGCCCAGCCAGGCTCCCCTGGAACAAATCAGTTTCTGCCCATGCATACACCCCATTCAGGGGCAGAGCCCGGCTGGGGAGCCCCGGCTGGAAGAGGGAGGAAGTGGGGAGCGAGAGGGGCAGGTCTTCCTTGTGGATCCCCTAGATCTGCAGAAGGGGACATCAGAAACTTGTTCCCATCTCCAGTGGGAACATCCAAGAGTCCAGGTCAGCAAGGAGGCACAGAGGCCTGTTTTTCAAGAAACGCCCCAGCAAAGCAGCAGCAAAAAAGCTAATGCATTAGCGAGACTGCATCCACAGGCTTCTGGTATCCAGATCAAGGAAACTAATAGTCACACCCCATTCTGCAGGGTGAGGCCACACCTGGAATCCTGTGTCCAGTTCTGGGCACCACAATTTAAGAAGGATGTTGACAAGTTGGAAGGTGTGCAGAGGAGGGCAACCAAGGTGATCTAGGAACTGGGTATGGGAGATAGAAGAGTCATCTTCAAATCTCTCAAGAGCTGTCCCATGGAAGAGGGAGCAAGCTTGTTGTCTCCTGCTCCGGAGGGTAGGACTCGAACCCATGGCTTCAAGTTACAAGAAAGAAGAGTCCAACTAAACACTAGGAAGAACTTTCTGACAGTAAGAGGTCTTCAACTGTGAAACAGTCTCCCTCAGGAGGTGGTGGATTCTCCATCCTTGGAGGTGTTTAAGCCAAGGCTGGATGGCCACCTGCCATGGATGCTTTAGCTGAGACTCCTGCATTGCAGGGGGTTGGACTAGATGACCCTCGGGGTCCCTTCCAACTCTACAATTGTATGACTAGCAAAATGGATGCCACCCACCAAGCTGCTCTGTCCGTTTCAGTCCCCAGGCGAAGCACAACGCTAAGGTCCTGCTGAGCTGCAAGCAAAATCCTCCCCCATGGCCCCCCCCCCTGCGCCCCTTCTAGAGAGCCACCCACAGCTCCGCCACGGAGGCTGCCTTGCCTGGAGACGCTGGCTGGATTGTGCGCTCCCTTATCGCAATAGGAAAAGCCAATTCAGGAGGAGAACTTCCTCTCTCCAGAGAGGCTCCTGGCTGCTCCATTGTCCACTTGCCCTCGCTGCTGCTGCTGTTGCTCCTGCTGCCGGGAGGCGCTGGCCGGGACATCCATCTCCGCCGTGCGGACTGGAGGGGCTCTTATCAGCCCTGCCTCCCGGGAGGGCATCCGGCAGGGATCGATGGGCTTCTCGCCCGCCCAGCTGCTGTGGGTGCAGCAGAGGAGGAGGAGGAGGAAGGGAGCGGACCTCCAAAAAGAGCCCTGCAGCAGCAGCAGCAGCAGGAGAGGATGGGGCGAAGCAGGACCTCATCTAGTCCAGCCTCCAGTTACAGCGACCAGGCAAATGCTCCCAAGGTGGAAAGCCCAGAACTGGAACACAACGGGCTGCGATGGCCATTCCCAGAAGCAGGTCCACGTTGGCACATCGTGGAAGGAGCACAGAGTCATCCTGGTCACTGAGATTCTTGCACTGCAGGGGGTTGGACTAGATGACCCTTGGGACCCCTTCCAACGCTACCATTCTAGGATTCTATGAAATGAGCCCTGAAGCAGCTCTGGTCAAGTCCTCCTCCTGCTCTGGGTGTCTGTTAACAGCCATAAAGTGGGGGTGGGTCTGGAAGCTAACAGTTGAAGACCAAACCCCCCCCCCTCTTTTTACTCTAGATCGATTAACAGAAGTTAGCTTTGAGGCTCAATCGCAAAGCATTCCTGTAACACTGCAGATCTTTGTAGTTCTCTCCTGATTAATACCGACATAAAGGTGCCCCCGTGTGGTGAAAAAGGACAACCACAGATGCTTCCTAGTGGTTAAAATAGGCAGCCGCAGTTTTTGCAGCAGGAATGGAAGTCTGACTTAGGCAAAGAATTGCCCGCGAGTGAGAAATGGGAAGAGATTCCTCAGGTTGCTGTTAGATTGTTCTGTTTTTAAAAATGGAAGCATGTTTGCCCACAGAACGCCCCCCCCCCGGCACATGTTGAAAAGGGGGCAATGCTGCCCAGCCGCCCCATCTCCTTGGGCCCCCACCCTCTGCACTGCCCCTCCCTCGCTTGCAGAAAGGTGCTCCTTAAAGCTGCCCCCCAATAGTCTGGTGTGTGTGACACCCTGGGGAGGGGGACCCAGAATCAGCTCCCACCCAGACTGAACCTCCAGCTTCCCAGGACAAACCCCCTGCCAGTCTTGCTCCAGAAAACCCCCTGCTCATTTGAAAAATGCAATGCTCTTCCCCCTCTGATGGACCTCAGTAACCTGTCGTCACCACAACCACCCCACAAATTCCCACTAGGCTGGAAAGGGAAAGGAACTGCCAGCAGCAGCACCAGCAGCAGCTGCTGCCACAAGCCCTGATGCCCCTCCATGTCTCATGCCCATGCCAGGCAGCTAAGGCGAGGAGAGCTGGCCTGGCAGAACTTGCACAAGGCATTTTCCCCACAGCAAGGAAGGAAGGGGGCTTCCAAGGTGGGTTTGCGAGTCACGACAGGGCTGGCGAGGAAGAGAGGAAGCAAAGGGCCAGGTCTCTGCTCCTGCCCTCCTGGCCCCTGCTGCCCACAAATTCAAGCAGGGCGCCCAAGGTGCCCCCACTGCAGAAGCCTCAGCCTTCAGCCCCCTCTCCTGCCAGAGAAGGGCTTTGTCTGCTCGAGCTGTAGAGAGATGCATCGCTCCTCTTTCTTCGCTGCTGCCCAAAGCACCCATGATCCCAGAATTGCAGAGTTGGACCCCCAACGGTCATCTAGTCCAGCCCCTGCAACGTAGGAATCCCAGCTAAAGAATCCCTGACAGATAGATGGCCATCCAACGTCTGCTTTAAAACCTCCAAGGAAGGAGAGCCCACCCCCTCCTGAGAGAGACTGTTCCCCCGTTGAGCAGCTCTCACCATCAGAAATTTCTTCCGGGTGTTTAGTGGGAATTTCCTTTCATCTGTTGGCTCTGGAGATGCCCCTCTCCCAGGACTTGCCTCAAGGAGCTGCTTTGCCTGCCCCTGGGGAGGGCCCAAAACATCCTGGGGGGAAAGGCTGGGGCCCTTTTCACATGCCCAAAGCAAAGAACTTGAAGCCAGGCAGGGATGGGCAGTGCCCAGAAAGGAGCCCTTTCAGGCTGGCAAAGCGGAACCAGAGCTTCCCTCTGAGAAGCCTTGGAACGGCCGTTTGTCAAGGGTTCTGCGAGGGGATCTGGTGCCATTGGGCTGGCGGGGAGGATGTCAGAAAGTGCACCTGAATGGTCAGGACAGGACAGGGTGGCAACTTGATCTGCCGGCCACACTTGCAGAAAGACAATGATGGCAAAGGTAAGAAAAATTTATTGCCCCCAAGTGGAGAACGGCCTCCTGCTCCAGGCTTGGGCCACAAGGTGAAGTGGGAGCAAAGCAGCTCCTCCTCCTCTTCCAGGCGTTTTGACCAGAGAGCCTCCCAGGGCCAGAGCGCCTCTCCTTGGTCACGGCCCGCCAAGGGACAGTCACCTGCATGGTGGCGGGGTGAGTCCAGCCAGCAGGCTCAGCCACAGGGGCTGGGCGCCTCTTCTTGCCTCTCTTCTCTGGTGGAGGTGAGATCCTGCCCCAAGAGGCGCACAGAGTCAAGCCTCCAGGTGTTTGGTGACGCGGCGGATCTTCTCCTTCTTGTTCCTGTTGCCGTGCTTCTTCCAGGGTTTGCCTGGGGCGTCCTCGGCGCCGGTCACAGAAGAGGGGCCTCCCGCTCGGTTGCCCACGAGGCCCTGGCTGCCTCTGGTCAGGGCCCGGACGTTCTCCTGGGAGAAAGAGGCAGGTCGTGTCAAGAGGGAGCCTCCAGGTGTCATGGGGGGGGGGGCAAGCAAGGCCCACCTGGGGAGCCAAGAGGCCAAGTTGTGTGGGCAAAGAGAAAAGCAGGGGGCAGCCCCAGAAGCCAAGCAGGATTTGACCAGGTGCACTATACTTCACCCAAGCAGGCATCAGAGGAGCAGAGCGGGTGCCTGGTGTGCTCCCCCCCACCCCACCCCCGGTATCCATGCACACAGCCCCTGACCTGGTGGAAGAAGGCAGAGTCCACCACATTCTCGATCTGCTTTGCTCTGGGGGTCCTGCCAGGCAGCCCCCCGGCCTCACGCTGCCCAGCCTTGCTCTGCAAGGGGCATCTTTCGTGACGCAACTGGAAGTCCTGGGGGTCAGTTCCAGGAGGCGGGTGGCAATAGAGCAGCTTGCCCTGTGAGAAAAGAAGAGGGAGAAATGAAAGTCAAGACATGGAGAAGGTAAGGATTCCACACACACCCTCCCCATGACACATTTATTTACCGGTACTCAATTTCCAGCACGCACCCCTTCCTCCCTAAGCCGAGTGCTGCCCCCCTCAGGAGTCCCCAGCACTTACACTGACGTAGTCCTTCAGCACATAGCGGGCCGAGCGGGGCTGATCTGGCTGCCCATGATCCGTCATGAAGCCTCTCATGTCTTGGGCCAGGCGGAAGGAAGGGAGGAAAGAGACAAGGAACTTTTTAGCTTAGAGAAAAGGCAAGTATCAGGCGACATGATAGAAATCTATCAAATTAGGCCTGGCATGCAGAACACAGAGAGAGAAATGGTGTCCTCCCTCTCTCCTAACACTAGAACTCAGGGAGGGGCATCCCGTGAAACTGAAAGGAGCGTTCAGGACCGATAAAACAATCTCCGTCTTCACGCAGCGCAGAGTGAAACCCTGGAACTCCCTGCTGCAGGAGGCAGCGATGACCACCCACTTGGACAGCTTTACAAGAGGATTCGATGAATTCATGGAGGAGACGCCTATCGAAGGCTCCTAGTCACAGCTGTTCTGTGCCACGTCCACGGCTGAAGGCAGCCATTCTTCTGAATACCAGCTGCTGCTCTTGTGCTCCCGCTCATTGTGGGCATCTGGGTGGCCCCTGGGAGAAGAGGCTGATGGGTGAGACGGGTCCCCTTTGGCCTGATCCAGCTGCAGGCTCTTCTGATGTTTGTATGGAGAGGACAGGGCAGGCCGCCATAGAAATGAGTCGGAGCAACTCTGGCAGACGAAGGGCTCTTTGCGGCCAGGGGATTCTGTGCCAACGCCTACCTGCTGCTGAAAAGGGTTCTCTTCCACCAGCCCAATGCAGGTGGCTAAGACATCCCGTTGTTCTGTTTTAGGTTTTGTTGAGACAGCGCTATACAGAAGTTATTTTTCTAAATCCATAACCAAGTCAGCCCTTCCTGGGCGAAAGGAGGAGCAGCCCCTCGCAGGCTGGCAACTCACATCCGTAGGCCGTCAGCAGCTCCTCCGCCGTGGGCGGCCGATCGGGCGGCTCGTCCTCTCGAGGCCGGATGATGTTGATCCCGTAGGTGGCCTCCAGGGCTGGCCGGGGGATGCGCTGGCAGACGTGGGCCAGTGAAGGAGCAAGCGGTGGGGAGGGTGGAGAAGGGGGCCCCCCACCTCGGCAACTGCCCTCCTCCCCACCTCCCAAGACAGCTCCTCTCCTTGCAATTCAGGCGACCTCTCTCTGCCCTGCCCCTCTGCTGCATTTGGGGGGCAGCAATGCCCTATCTGTGTGGGGTGGAGCAGGTGCAGCTGCCCATCTCCTGCCCGTCTCCGTTTGAACAACTGCCCTTCCCGCCAAAGGCAACTGATGGGAACTCAAGGAAGCCCCCACCCCAATATAGCCAACTCCTGTCTGGGGCAGGGCTGAAGCTGAGGACCCCTGGTCAGCCTTGGCTGCTCCGCAGATGGAGAACTGACTGAGTTTATTCCCACCCCCCAGAAAAAAGGAAAGGATATGAGAGAGACGGGGGGGACGTGGTCCCTCATCTGGTCAATGGGCAAGATCCCGCTGCAGATCATTTCCGCCTTGGTGGAGACAAAGGAGGGCATCACCAGGCCAGGGCAGTCGCAGAGGCAGAGGGCCGGATCCACGTACAGCGTCTACAAGGAGGCGGGAACAAGAGGCACTCAGCTCTGGCTTCCCTCAGGTACCAGCCCCCCAGAGCCCAAGCTGCCTCCACTGAGCAGAGCAGGCAGCTATGGAGGTCCAGCGCCAAGCAGGCTGAGAGCAGCTGGGGCTGCCGGAAGCTCCTGGCCCTGCTCCCATGCTGCACTCTCCACTCCAGCTCCTGCTAAGCAAACACTGGAGGGTGCCCTGGCAGCAAGCAAGGAGAAGGGCAAGGCCAGGAGGAGACGCCGGCAGGGGCACAAGCGCAGGAGTCCAGGAAGACGGCAAGAGCAGAGACTCTGGGGCCCACCCCAACCCCACCCACTGCCCTCCCAACCTGCTGGGGCCTCCAAGTCTAGGGGGCCCATAGAAGATGGGGAGGCCTACGGGGCTGGTACCAAAGAGGGGGCTGTGGCAGTACCTGGAAGTGCTTGGTGTGACCCGGCGTGGCCGACACAGAGACCTTCTTCTTGCCCAGGATGGTGTTGATGGTCGAACTCTTCCCGACGTTGGGGTAGCCCACCTAGGGAAGAGGAAGGGAGGAAGCGGCTGGCACAGAGGCAGGCCTGGCGCACCGGCTCCTCCCTGCAGCCCTGCTCCAAGTCGGTCCCCCAACTCACCAGCCCAACGGTGACTTCGCCTTCCTTGACCTTCCTCCCAGAGTGAACCGTCCTCAGGATCTCCAGGAGCTCCTCCCTTTGCACTAAGCGGCTGCTGTTCCTGAGCGGCTGGCCCTGAGAGGGTCTCTCAGGGGAATCAGTCCCAACAGGGGCTCTGCTCTCCTCGTCTTCAGAGCAGGTCAGCCAGGCGTCCTCCTCCTCCTCCTCTTCCTCACAGTCCTCATAGACGTCGCTGTCGTCCTCTTCGCCGCTGCCGGGCTCTTTGTTCCCAGGAGGCCACGAGAGAGCGCTGTGTCCCCTTTCCACGTGGCAGCTTGAGGTCTGCATCTCCTCCTCGCTGGAATGGTCCTCGTCCAGGCCTGCTTCTGGCGCAGCTTCTGACCCCTGAGCAAATGGGACAGAATTCAGGGCAGGGGTCTCTGCCTGCAGGCTCAGCAGAACAGAGCCACCCCTGACACTGGTTTTCATTAACAAGTCTGGAATCGCACCTCTTGCAGCGGCAGCAAAAAAGTTGGCTATCAGAATTAAACCTTTAGAATGTAGAAGCAGGAAACACAGAATGGCTGTTCCCTGGAAGGTGGAGCTAGCTTGTTTCCTGCTGTTGTAGAGGGTGGGACCCGAATCAATGGATTCAAACAGCAAGAAAGGAGATTCCGACTCAACTTCAGGAAGAACTTTCTGGTGGCAAGAGCTGTTTGACAGTGGAACGGTCTCCCTTGGGAGGGGGTTGACTTTCCTCCCTTGGAGGTTTTTAAGCAGGACTTAGGTGTCCATCTGTCAGGGGTGCTCAGCTGAGATTCCTGCATTGCAGGGGGCTGGACAAGATGGTTCCTGGGATTCCTCTCTTCCAACTCTATGATTCTATGAAATACCAACTAATGTCTGCCTGATCACCTCCCTCTGGAGGCCAAAGGGAAATCCACAGGTACATGAAGCTCAACTTGCAAGGGAGAAGAACGGGAGGCTACAGAGCCACCTCCCCCATCCTGGTGCCCTCCAGATCTTCTGGATGCTGGGCTGGAGGGCGACTGTTACAGAACAGGCTCACTGCTTATACCCCATGGAGGTTAAAGTGGAAGGCTGAGCTTCTCTTGTGTTGCAGGATGTCTAGGTACCTTTCTAAGAGCCTGAGCACTTCTCTTCCACAGAAAGTGTTTTCATCCTGAGAGTATTTGCAAGGAAAGTACCCTGCGTGCCCAGGGGCAGGAAGGTTCTTTACAAAAAGGAGCATTCTGAAAACCCAAAGCACTGAGCGCTGCCCCTGTGGAAGCTGCTCCCTCCGCCCCGGCCGCCAGCCCCCAAGGCGTCTGCTACCTGAGAGCTGTCCTCTGCCAGGCGCCTCGCCTCCTCCAGGGCAGACCAGAAGACCACTCGAACCCCTTCGTCCTGGAAGAAGCGGGCCCAGGCGCAGCGCTGCTCCTCACTCAGCAGGTCGGCCTTGTTGAGCAGGAGGAGGTTCTCCTTCTCGGGGCTGATCTCTTTGGCGTAACATTCCTGGAAGGAGAGGCAAGGCAGGGAGGCAGCAGAATCACCCTCTGGACTCGCACAAGAACGCCAGCGAAGAAAAGCAGAGGGAGAAGAGCCCTGTGGGTAGGGGGGTCCTCCCTCCGTCCCATGGGCCTCCTGCGCCCTCCTTGCATGGCCAAGTGACACCTGCCCCACACCCGCCAACAGCTGGGCCCATGGGAGAGATGCAGGGAATGCCCATGTGCAGCACCATGCCAAAGTGGCTGGCTAGGCATCCTTGGGACATCCGGTAATTGACAGGCAGGCACCCCTGTCCATCCTGGAAGGTGCTTTGCGCTATTTAAGGGTGTTTGGAAGTTTCTCCTTTCCTGGGGTGGGAAGAGAAGCTGGACTAGATGGGCTTCTCAGGTCCAGAATGCTCACCTCCCCCTACCCCCAGATCCCAATGGTCTCCTCCAGTATAAGGACTGGGACTGCCCCCTGCCTGGAAGCCTGGAGAGCCGCTGCTGCCAGCCAGTGTAGACAGTACTGAGCTAGATGGACCAAGGGTCTCACCCAGGATAAAGCAGCCTCCTGTGCTCCTAAAGAGTCTGGGCAGAGTCTGGGTTTGCTTGGCACACAGCAACATAGGAAGCTGCCTTATCCCGAGTCACACTCTTGGTCCATCTAACTCAGTATTGCCCGCCCTGACTGGCAGCAGCGGCTCTCCAGGCAGGGGACTCTCTCCCAGCCCTCCCAGGAGATGGCACCGGCGATTTAACCTGGGATCATCTGCTTGCAAGGCTGAGCTTTGGCACAGAGCAAGGACCCAACAGCAGGGAACGTGACCCACCCCCACCCCCCAGAGCAGCTGCCCAGTAAATCCCGCTCCCCGCTCGCTTCACCTACCAGATCGCGGCACCGGAAGAGAAGGGGGTTTCTGGCATCCACAATCTGAACCACGACGTCACTGCAAGAGGAAAGAGAAGGGGCGGCTGCTTCACTGGCCACTAGCTCCCCCCTCGCCTCAATCAGGGAAGAGCAGCCCAGGTTGGAGAGACAACCATAGCAAGAGCATGTAGCTGTTCAGATGGGGGAATCCCAGCTCCTGCAATTCAGGCACTTTCACACAGCAGCCCCTGGCAAGGCCTTTTGCGGCCAGAAGGCGTCTTGGCTGCCTTCACACTGAGGCCTCTGGAATGGGATTCTTTTTCTTTTTAATAGGTTTTTAATTAAATTTTCAATTTATACATCTCAAACTAAACAATTTACAGATACCATATATCCAATGACTTCTCTCCTTCTCCTTCCATGGTTCATTTGACCATTCCTGGATATTTTACTGTAACCATTTCAGTCAATTCTCCAATTTACTTCATTGAAACATTAATCACACTGTTGAATTTATCTTAATGCTGCCAGGGTCTTCAGCTGTGCAGTTATTTTCCAAATACTCGGCAAAGATTTGCCACTCCTCTTTAAACAGATGTTCTTCTTGCTCTCTTATTCTATATTTTAAATCTGCTCATTCTGCAAATTCTATCATCTTAAGCTGCCAGTCCTCCATACTTGGAACCTCCCTCACTTTCCATCTTTGGGCTAACAAAACTCGAGCCGCCGTTGTTGCATACATAAATCATTTTTTTCTGACACCTGGGAACTTCAGTCTGAACTATTCATAACAGAAAGGCCTCTGGACTTTTTGGGAATGTTGTTTTAAACATGCTTTTCAACTCATTATAAATCATTTCCCAATATTCTTTAACCTTTTTACATGTCTGTGGAACAGGATTCTGACCCATTCCCACCACCAGCACCAGCAAGCGGCTTCCAAGCGAGAGAGAGAGAGGGAGAGCCACAGGGCAAGCACCAGCTTTACCTTCTTTCAAGGACTCGCCACAGCTGACGCCAAAAATCCAAATTCCGCTCAAATGGGGTCAAAATGAGTTTCTGTTCTTCCTCCAGACTGGAATGAAGGGCAGGAAAGGAGGAAGCAGGAGAGCGTTAGAGGCCAGAATGATTCCACAGGTCAGAGGCTTCTGTTCCGCACTAACAGCTTTCTAACTGAGGCAACAGCATTCGAGAGTGAGGCATACTGAACCACCTGTGGAATATCCCTGCCCACACTGGCTCATGGCTCCACCCTGCGGAAATCACCCCGTCTGCATTCTTAGTCCACCCCACACCAGCAAACTACCCATGCTTACTCCTCGACAGAAAGAAACCTGAGATGTTGTGCTCCCAGGTGGCGTCAGGGGAAATGCAAGCCCCCAGGGGCGCCGGCCCCACAAGAGGAAGCAGCAGCACGAGGCACTTACCAAGCGAGCCGCCTCCTCCACTCCAGGAAGCTGTCTCTTTCTGCTTGGTTCAGCATCTCAGGACTGGTCCGCTTGTCCCAACGTGGCCTGCTCTCACCAGTCACAGGGGAAGTCATCAGCAAAGGCAGATTATGGGGTTTTTATTAGTATATAGGGGGGGTGGAGGAAAAGAGATTTCATGCTTTGCAGGATAGTGGAATTCCACGTTTCCATAAATTCTTGCTTCCCTAAAGCATCTGCAGTTTGTTTCAGGACAGCACACACACACACACACACACACACACACACCCTAGTTTGGTGGTCTGTGGTAGGCTCCAGACACAATATTCTTTGTGTATTTTTACTTTTGCTTCTATATTTAGCCAACTGTTCTTCACAGAACTATCATGTTCACTCTCTCAGAAGTCTGTACAGGTGCATGTTTTTAAGACCCATCTTATATTTCCATAGTTTTAAGTTGTTTTTAATATTGTTTATAAAGCTGTATCCCACCCTGCAACCGAAGAGTGAAGGGCTGGTAACAAACAAACAAATGTTGATTAAGTCACTCTTTCCTTGTCGCCTTTTCTATTGCATCCATTCTTTTTGATCAAGTCACAGGATTCAATTCCTACATCCCAATCACACGAGTCACCCCACCAAGTCTGAGCTTAACTTAGCAAGCCAGTTGACTTTCTTCTAGTAAGTGTTCAAGCTCATATTTTCCATACTCTGCTCATTAGCACAGAGATAATAATAATAAATTTATTATTTTTACCCCGCCCATCTGGCCGAGTTTCCTCAGCCACTCTGGGCGGCTTCCAGTCAAATATTAGAACAATACAGCATCAAAAGCTATGAATATTATGTTCTCCTTTACAGCTTTGACTGCAAACACCATTTTCAAACCAAAGAGATCTCTTGCCATTACAACCACACTAAAGGTTGTGTCTCTCTGGTTCTTGGGACTCCACTCTTGTGTTTTATGTGGCTGTTCTAAGACAGAAATGCTACTGAATCGGCAGCACCCTCAGGCTGCACATAACACAGGGGACGTGGAAGGTCCCCAGCACCCTGAACTCTGCGACAGACTCACCTTCTCGGGATGCACAAGAAGTGCTTGTTCTGCTCATGCAACTCTTGGATCTTCCGGGTCTCTTCCGTTGTCAACAAACCAGTCCGAGCCTCAGGAGGAACAATCTTGATGTTCAGCTTCTCTGCAGAGCGACAGAAGTTGTCAAGAGCAGCAAAAGTGTCAGGATTTGGAGCACAGGAACATCCTCGCCAAGAACTCACCTGCCACAAATTCGGTTCCTGCCAGCTCAGCGGTAGCCAAGAACTCCTCCAGCGAGTTCTGCTCGGTGACGGACTGAAGGTTTAGCCGTCCCCAGTCGTACCCATCGTTCAATTCGCTAGTGTGCAGCTGTGAGGGAAAAGCCCAGGACTTCCTTGAGTTGTCATCAGAGCAGAGCATTTGAACCCCCTCGCCAGGCCAGCTGCAGGGCCCACCTAGGCCAGCATCATGTTTCCAGAAGCACCTGACCAGATGTTTCCAGGAAGCTTCTGAGCAGGGCAAGACGGCTACCACCGCCTGTTCTCCAGCACTGGATAGCCAAAGGCAGAATGCCTTGGCACAAGGAGGTTCTGCTTTAGCTGCCTTCCAGACACGGGAAGCTGCCTCCCACTGAGAAGGGCCAGCAGCAGCAGCTCTCCAGTGTTTCAGACGGGGGGGGGGGGCGCAGATGATTCCCCACCCTACCTGGAGATGCTGCTGGGGGCTGAGCCTGGGGTGGTCTGCATGCGAAGGAGCCTTGGAAGCCCACGTGGCCCAGGAGCAGAGAAGGGGGCCTGGGGGGGTGAGGGGGCAAGCAGGGCTGGCATCCCCACCTCCTCCTCAAGCCTCCACCCCTCATGGCTGAGCTGCAGGGAGCAGGAGGAAGGGAAGGGAAAGTGGGGTGGGGGGAGACTTTCTCAGACTCCTAGTACAGGTGAGCTTCAAGGGAGCTTGGTGATCACACCCAGCAGTGTGATCACGGGCAAGCGAAAATGACAGAGTAATAACATCTAGCGAAAATGACTGGGAGAATAAGAGGAAGCTCAAATCAGAACGTTACGAAAGATTGGATAATATTTAGAGACTATCTCAAAAATTATTGTGGAAACGCAAATCTCCTGACTGACCTAGCCTGAATCCTGAAATATAAAGAAATTCCAGAATAAAATTTACGCTGCTAAATAATGGGAAAGTAAAATAATAACAAAGTGCATACAGACCTACAAATTGTAAAAAGCATAATGAGATGAATCGGAAATTAAACGTGTGTATACAGTATATATATTCCTTCCAGTAGCACCTTAGAGACCAACTAAGTTTGTTCTTGGTATGAGCTTTCGTGTGCATGCACACTTCTTCAGATATATATATATTCAGTATATATATTGTTTGTTAGTGTCCATGTTGTTTATGCTGTTATATGTGCTGTCTATGTATTGTATACGACTTGTCATATGTAAATTGTTGTATAATAAAAGTTATTTTAATAATAAATAAATAAATAGATAGATAGATAAATAAATAGAGGACCCAATAGAGTAGTGGCGCCCGCCCTGTGGAACGCCCTCCCATCAGAGGTCAAAGCAATCAACAACTACATAACATTTAGGAAATACCTGAAGGCAGCCCTGTTGAGGGAAGTTTTTAATCTGTAACATGTTGATGTCTTGTTTTTTTAATATTTGCTGGAAGCCGCCCAGAGTGGCTGCGGAGACCCAGCCAGATGGGCGGGGTACAAATAATAAATTATTATTATTAATTATTATTATTATTATTATTATTATTATTATTATTAACGAAAAAAGATCACTCCCAGCGGGGCCTCCCTGCGCAGCTTAGCTCAGGGCAGCCTCCGCCCACCTCGCAGGGTTGTTGTGGTTGTCCGCCACGGAGTCACAGAACTCTAGAGTCGGAAGGGGCCCCCCAGGGCCATCTAGTCGAGCCCCCTGGACAGGAATCGCGGCTCTCGCGCCACTTCGGAGGGGGAAATGGGGGGGAAGGAAGGAGCCCCCTCCCCACACTCACCCATCCCTCTGCCGCCCGGCGGCCCCCGCGCCCCTGGCTGCGCTCCCGGATGAGCGCCCGGCCCAGCCCCGCCGACGCCGCCTTCTTCTTGCCCATGATGCCGCCGCCGCCTCCTCGGGCGCAGGTCGGGGCCCCTCGGCCACCAACCGGAAGGGGACTGCGATTCGCGGGACTCCTTCCGCGTCACGTGGCCGGGCTCAGCGAGTAGGAGGGCGCGGCCGTGCGTGTCGCGGAGGAGGCTCCGGCGGGAACCTCTCGCGGCGACCTGCGGTTCCGGGCGGTTTCCTCCGCGAGCCGCCAGGGGGAGTCAGAGCCGCGGGGAAAAGGCGGCGGGGAGGGCGAGGGGCCACGTGACCTCCCCTCCTGGCCGGGTCGGGGCTCCGCACGTGGCCGAGTCGCTCCGGGAAGGAGGAGCAGCGCCCTGGGCAATGGGAAGGGGCATCGTGCACCATTGCACAGGAGCATAGGAGTCTGGAGGTGGGAGGGACCCCCAGGGTCATCTAGTCCAACCCCCTGCAAGGCAGGAATGCCAATGGAAACATCCAGGACAGAGGCCCAGCCAGCCTCTGCTGAAACGTCTCAAGGAAGGAGAGTCCAGCACCTCCACTGTCCTACAGCTCCACCCGCGTCCCACTAAAACACTGAGCCTCTTGGGCTTGCCGATCAGAAGGTTGGCGGTTCGAAAGCACGTCAAGTGCAAGTAGATAAATAGGTACCGCTCCGGCGGGAACCTCTGCCAGGTTCTTAAAGACGGGTGAATAATTCAGTACAACATCAACACCTGTAAATGCCAATTTCGGTAGTCGCGCCCGCCCCGTGGAACGCCCTCCCAGCAGATGTCAACAGATAAACAGCTATGTTTTTTAAAAGACATCTGAAGGCAGCCCTGTTCAGGGAAGCTTTTAGTGTCTGATGTATTGCGTTTTTACTAATTTTTTGTGGGGAGCTGCCCAGAGTGGCTGGGACAACCCAGTCAGACAGGTGGCATATAAATTATTATTATTATTATTATTATTATTATTAAAGTTTCCAAAGCCATATTGATCTCTGGCCAAAGACTGAGATTCTAGCCCAGAACCACATCATGTGTCAGAGCATTGCATGTGGCTTTAGTAAATTACTTAAATTAATGTGCCTTCCTTTTGGGCAAGCTTTACAGACAGATTTTCATCAGGATGAAGGAGGAGATAAAGGGCCACGGCGCCCCTCCTCACACACGGTGGCTCCAATCTTGGTCACAGGCACACACAACTTCTGTTTGCAGCTGCAAAAAGTTTTACACAACTTCTAAGTGACACACGTTGTTTGGCCTTGAGCATACTACAGAGCAGCTCAGTGATGCGCAGCTTCTCAAGGCAACGGAAAGGAACATAATGCAGAGCCCCCTCGCCAGGGCTGCGTTCAGGGCCAAATTTAGGTTTGATGAGGCCCTAAGCTCCTGAAGGTAATGGGGCCATTTATATGTCCAGCTGCCCTTTGCTGTTTTTTATGTGTTGAATATATGCTCTGGTAATTTATGGACCTAATAGGTATCTCAAGCCATTTGCACATAACAAAATATGTATTTTGTTGCGTATTGAGTTAAAGTGTTGTCATATCTGTATTACTACTGTGTGTAATCACATGAGGGTAAAGTAACTGCCTGCCTGTCCAGAAGGAACAGTTACTATTGGTTCATTCAAGTTGCTGCATTTGGATCCTCAGTCTCATTGGCTTCCGCCAAAAGGCAGCTTTGTGATTGCTTGAGATTGTTCCCTCCACAATGTATCTTTTCCTAGCCAGTCCTCTGTCCCTATAAATGTAGCTTCCCTCTCATCAGCTGAGCTGGTCTTGTTTTGCCTGAATAAAGAGCTGTTACATGAAGAAGCTGTCTCCTGCCTGCTATGTCAGAGAGCTGAAATCACTTGCTGAAATCACTGACCCCACGCTACAACATATTTATCAAAGTAATTGTTGAAAAGTGCATGCAGAATGCAAAGGCTGTGCAGAATGTAGGCACCCTATATATAGAAAGGAGCAAACCAGTGATATTTTAGGGAGCAGGCTAGCAGACGGGGTCCATGACTTACATCATAGGAGCCTACAAAACACAATACGCTGTTGCTGTGTGTAGGTTTTATTTTATTTGTTTTTTATCTTATATTTTGGAAATGTACATCCAGTTGTTTCTTCCTTTAAATTTGGGGGGGGGGCACAAGAGAGTGGGGCCCTAAGCTAGAGCTTGTTTAGGTTATACGCAAATCCGGCACTGGCTGCATCTCTGGGCGGCTTCCTCTCATGCTGCCACCAAGCGAGAAGAACACTTTGTGCACCTGGCAAAGGGGGCTCTGAAAAGAGGCCATGAAATCTTCTGCAAATATAAATGAAACCAGGGGAGAGAGAGAGAGAGAGCCCAGGAACCAAGTGCTGCAATACTTGATGACTCTAACTTCCCCGGATTGCCTGAGCAGTGGCCTTGCAACAGAGCTAACTGGGCAGATCCCCGAAATGATGTTGCCTTAGAACAGATAGCCATGAAACTGACTAGAGCAGAGGTTGCCAGAGATCCCCTCTGAATCTAGTGCAAGATGTCATCAAAGCAGCTGGACAAAAGCTGCAGAGTTGGAAGGGACCCCAAGGACCATCTAGTCCAACCCCCTGCAATGCAAGAGTCCTGGCTAAGGACTCCCTGACAGGCAGCCATCCAACATCTGCTTAAAAACCTCTAGTGAAGGAGAGCCCCTCACCTTCCAAAGGAGCCTGTTCCTCTGTTGAACGGCTCTTGCCAATTAGAAAGTTATTCCTGTGCTAGATAACTAATTGGACCATTGCTTGAATAGCCCAGTCTGGTCACCACATTTGCTAACAAAAGAGGAAATGTCTCATGAGGAGAGTATTAGATGAAAGGAAGATGAAAGGGAAAGTAAAGGATCACACAATCTCTTCAGGACAGTTGGAGGCTATTTAAAATTGCAATGGCTCCTCTAGTCCAGCATCCTGTTCTCACAGTGGCTGACCAGATGCCTGGGGGGAAATGTTCCTATATTGAGATCTGGGCTTCTAAACCATTTTTCATATATTATCTAGAATTAGCAGTGAGCTGATGATTCTGAAAATAAAACTGCCGGTAATCGTGGGGCCATTAAACAAATTTATGGTGCAGCTGTGTTTCGAATGCTGTATCCTGTCCTGGTCTCCTCACCCCCCAAAAATATACTGTGGATTTCAAAAAGATTCAGAGGGCACCCCAAATGATCAAGGAGATGGAGCAAATGTTTTATTTTGAATGACTTTAAAAGAGGTTAGACCAATTTATGGAAGATGCGGCTCTCAGTGGCTCCTAGCAGCCAGGATGGCTCTGCTCAGCCTCCACAGTGGGAGTCAGCCATGCTTCTGAACACCAGTTGCCAGAAGCCACAGGAGGGGAGAGTTGCTCTTGCGTTCGAATCCTGCTTGCGGGTTTCCCTTGGGGGCATCTGCTTTGCTGCTGGGAGAACAGGAGGATGGACTAGCTGGGCCCCCATTGGCTTGCTCCCCCTTCACTCAGTTTGGAGAACACAGACCACAGATTAATCATAGAATCATAGAGTTGGAAGAGACCCCAAGGGCCATCCAGTCCAACCCCCTGCCAAGCAGGAAACACCATCAAAGCATTCCTGACAGGTGGCTGTCAAGCCTCTGCTTAAAGACCTCCAAAGAAGGAGACTCCACCACACTCCTTGGCAGCAAATTCCACTGTCGAACAGCTCTTACTGTCAGGAAGTTCTTCCTAATGTTTAGGTGGAATCTTCTTTCTTGTAGTTGGAATCCATTGCTCCGTGTCCGCTTCTCTGGAGCAGCAGAAAACAACCTTTCTCCCTCCTCTATATGACATCCTTTTATATATTTGAACATGGCTATCATATCGCCCCTGAACCTTCTCTTCTCCAGGCTAAACATAGATTAGAGAAGGCATCCTCAATTCCAAGTGGATGCCAGCATGGTTAAGGAGCAGAGTCAGGGAAGCTATAAAAGACAAGGATACTACAAAGTCCTGCTTTTACCGTGGCCAACCAAAGGCTTTCCTTGCAAACTGGAAATCTAACCAAAATGAGTGGAAGAAAGTGAGCACATGCTCCGGCCAAAAGAAAACATTGAGCTGCGTATCACTAAAAACAATACAAGTGTTATTTTTGAAAAGAAAGAAAAAAACAGAAGCAGGAAGGAAGATGATTAGACTGTTAAGGTGACAAAAGAATGAACAGCTTACTGGAAATGTTTTTAACAAAGGGTGCAGAGAAGCTGAATTAATCATTTACATTGGTCTTAACTGTGAAAGATTGTCTTCAGAAACTCACACTGGCGACCATGTTTGTTTTGGGTCAGATGGAAGTAACAAGAGAGGAAGTTCTGGGGATAAATGACAAATTGAATCAATAGCCATGTCCAGATGGACACCAGGCCATTCATAAATATCTCATATGTGAAACAGAATTAGAGTCGCAAGGGCCACCAACGGTCATCTAGTCCAACCCCCTACTAGAGAGTCCACCTCTTTCCAAGGCAGCCCATTCCCTTGTCAGATGTCTCTTAATGTCAGATAGAGACTCTCCTTACAAATACATGCACAGTATAACAAAAATCTGTCTTCTCAGTGGATGACAACAACATTTTATAGGTTTAAAAATATATATATTAATATATACTGTTAGAGGAAATTCCTGGGTTAGAGGTTGCTCAGCACCCAGCCCTACGAGAGAAGCCCGTGGTTCGCAGCGGAGATCAAAGGAGAACAGCCAGAAGTTGGAGCAAAGGCAAAGGAGTTTATTGCGCAACAGGTTACAGCCACGAGACTGGACCCAGAACAAAGGGCGACAGAAACTTTTAAAACTTCCCGCTACAACCCAGAATACAGTTCACCATACATCACAACTACATCACTAATACATAAGCAAAACGTCAAGAAGGGGTGGAGAGTAGGAGGGTTCAACATGATTAACATATGGGTAAACAAGATCTACATATGAGTGAAAGGTTACAGGAACAAGTAAATGACACTTGGGTGGGTCAAATATACATTTTGAGTGGCAACCGGGGAAGAACAATGAGAAGCATCCAGGAGACTGTCTGTTGTCTTGGAAACCTGATGATGGGTGCTTGAGAGGATTGCCCAGGTGTGGCATTTCCTGAGGCCCTAGATCTGCGTACGTGCCCTCTCGCTTAAGAGATTATGGATGGTTTTGAAGAGAAGTGTCCCCCTTGCTCATTGACCAATGGCGGATGACAAAAGGCATCAGAAGTCAATTCCTGATGTCCGAGCAATGGCGGGAGCTAAGAGGCTTGGAAGCCCTTTTCACAAGCTTTAAAATGACACCAGAATGAAGAGAATCCGTTAAGGCAGTGATTTGTTACGAATATTTTAAAGTACGCAGTTTGTCTGGGCAGAAATAAACTGTTAAAAGGATTCTTCCCGTGTCTAGACTCTGCTTGAGTGAAATGTATCAGTTTTAATTAATAACTTTCCTTCCGTGATCGGATCACCTTTGTTCTCCCAGCAGGGTCTGTCAACGCCTTGTCAACACCTTGTTAGCGGTTACTAGAGCGTGCACAGAGTTCTGATTGAGCTCCGCTCTGCAGAGGAAATGCATGGTTTTGATTGGTCAAGACGCACCCATAGAAAAGCATTGGCCATAGAACAGAATGGAGGTAGACCGTATGAAGCAGGGGTTTTGACAGAACATAGAACCCCCCGTAATTCCGGCTATAGACAAACGGGATAACGAACGCAAGGGGGGGGGGGGAACCCTTCATCACGAGGGCTTTATGTACATGGTTGTGCAACAGTGTGGGGGCATGAATGAGGGGTACTTTTGAGGTCATCGCCTCGGGTCAGGGGGGTCTGGGCTTTTATGAGGCAAGCCCTTTCCCCCATTCGGGAATTTCCCTATCAATATTAATGTGAGTAAGTTGCATAGAGCCTTCCTCAGGCAACAGATGAAGATGATGAGAAGGATAATAATAATAAAAAATTTTAATACTTTTAATTATAGTATCAACACTTCAGTAACAACAACTCCTTTACTTCTCCAAAGAGATCTAGGAAGTGGTCTGAGAACCAGGCAATTGCCAGCTTTTTGGCCTAATTCAATCCCTTTCCCCACGTCCTGAGATCAACACCGGAGGAAATTATCCTGGCCACTGGCAAGCAGGTGGAGGCTTTTGGGTGGCAGCTCCTGCACATGGAGCACCCTTCCCAGCACCCCGGGAAGCTCGCCTGGCACCTGCTTTGCTATCCTTGTGCTGTCAGGAGACGCTTCGTTTCCCCAGACTTTTAAACATTGCTATCCTGTAAAGTATTTAACTCTCCTTGTTGTCTACTTTTACCAATTGGAGTTTTTGCCCTGTGTTGTCCTGAATCTTGCAAGGTTCAGCTTCATTGGATGCCCAAAAATCCTACTGTCAGAAGAGAGGGAGAGACTTCTCCCCATCCACTTTCTCTCTGCTAGGAATAATTTTATATACCTTCAGCGCAGAGCCATAACTACTGCTTGTCCTGTGATTGCTAGTATTCTGATCTTCTTCTTCTTTGGCGATCCCTCATAGCCGAGTAAGATTGTCTTCCATAAACATGGTTTGAACAATGAGTCCGTGACTGTGGAGGCCAATTCTGGACCCACACGTCCTTCCACAGTGGGGACATGGGTTTTCGGGCGGGAGTCGATGACGGTGTGCATTTGCCAAGCGTGCCTTCCTCTTAGCACGTTTCTCCCTTGCATCCTGAGTTCGAGTGTCTTCAAAGCCCATGACACCTTTGGTCAAGGCTGTTCTCCAACTGGAGCACAGTCCCAATTGTTGGTGTTTATACTACATTTTTTTAGATTTGCCTTGATAGAGTCTTTAAACCTTTTTTGTTGGCCACCAACATTACGGTTTCCATTTTTAAGTTTGGAATAGAGTGGTTGCTTTGGAAGACGATAATCAGGCATCCGAACAACATGACCTGTCGCAACGAAGTTGATGTTGAAGAAGCATTGCTTCAACACTGGTGATCTTTGCCGACGACTGCTGGACAGATCACCGACTAATACGCTCCACGAAGGCTATCAAGATTATACCTCAACACAGGCTTCAAGGAAGGAAACCAAGGCGCAAAATGAACACTCAAGCCCTTCTAGTATTCTGTATTGATCTGTTATTAGGGGTCCAAGATGGTTTTGTTTTTGTCTTTTGGGCGCACCACTTTCCCTGGAAAAACCCTGTGTTTACTGCTGAATAGGAACAAACATGTTCTTCATGTTTCACTTCATGGATCACTGCCTTGTCGTGGCGAAGGGGCTTGAATTACTCAGGGAAGCTATGGACAGGTCAAGATGGACAGGTCATAGTGGAGAGTTTGGACCAAACGTGATCCACCTGGAGGAGGAACTGGCAAGCCACTCCAGTATCCCTGCCAAGAAAACTCCATGGACAAAGACAACAGGCATATAAAAGATATGACGCTGGAAGATGAGCCCCTCAGGTCGGAAGGCGTCCAACATGCTACTGGGGAAGAGCGGAGGACAAGTACAAGTAGATTCAGAGCTGATGAAGCGGCTGGGCCAAAGCCGAAAGGATGCTCCGCTGCGGATATGCCTGGAAGCGAAAGGAAAGTCCGATGCTGTAAAGAAAAGTATTGCATAGGAACCTGGAATGTAAGAACCATGAACCTTGGTAAGCTGGATGTGGTAAAAAATGAGATGGCAAGAATAAACATTGACATCCTGGGCATCAGTGAACTAAAATGGACGGGAATGGGTGAATTCAGTTCGGATGACTATCATATCTACTACTGTGGGCAGGAATCCCGTAAAAGAAATGGAGTGGCCCTCATAGTCAACAAAAGAGTGGCGAAAGCTGTACTGGGATGCAATTTCAAAAATGATAGAATGATCTCGATACGAATCCAAGGCAGACCTTTTAACATCACAGTAATCCAAGTTTATGCACCAACTACCAGTGCTGAAGAAACTGAAATTGACCAATTCTATGAAGACTTACAACACCTTATAGAAATGACACCAAGGAAGGATGTTCTTCTCATTATAGGGGATTGGAATGCTAAAGTAGGGAGTCAAGAGATAAAAGGAACAACTGGCAAGTTTGGCCTTGGAGTTCAAAATGAAGCAGGCCAAAGGCTAATAGAGTTCTGCCAAGAGAACAAGCTGGTCATCACAAACACTCTTTTCCAACAACACAAGAGACGACTCTACACATGGACATCACCAGATGGGCAACATCGAAATCAGATTGATTATATTCTCTGCAGCCAAAGATGGAGAAGCTCTATACACTCAGCAAAAACAAGACCCGGAGCTGACTGTGGCTCAGATCATCAGCTTCTTATAGCAAAATTCCAGCTTAAACTGAAGAAAGTAGGAAAAACCACTGGGCCAGTAAGATACAATCTAAATCAAATTCCTTATGAATACACAGTTGAAGTGAAGAACAGGTTTAAGGATTTAGATTTGGTGGATAGAATGCCTGAAGAACTGTGGATGGAGGCTCGTAACATTATACAAGAGGCAGCAACGAAAACCATCCCAATGAAAAAGAAATGCAAGAAAGCAAAGTGGCTGTCAAATGAGGCCTACAAATAGCGGGGGAGAGAAGGCAAGCAAAATGCGAGGGAAATAGTGAAAGATACAGGAAATTGAATGCAGATTTCCAAAAAACAGCAAGGAGAGACAAGAGGGTCTTTTTAAACGAGCAATGCAAAGAAATAGAGGAAAACAACAGAATGGGAAAAACCAGAGATCTGTTCAAGAAAATTGGAGATATGAAAGGAACATTTCGTACAAAGTTTACCACAATTAAGGATAAAAGTGGAAAGGACCTAACAGAAGCAGAAGACATCAAGAAGAGGTGGCAAGAATACACAGAGGAATTATACCGGAAAGATATGGAGGTCTCGTACACCCCAGGTAGTGTGGTTGCTGACCTTGAGCCAGACATCCTAGAGAGTGAAGTCAAATGGGCCTTAGAAAGCCTTGCTAACAACAAGGCTAGTGGAGGTGATGATATTCCAGCAGAACTATTTAAAATTCTAAAAGATGATGCTGTTAAGGTGCTACACTCAATATGCCAGCAAGTTTGGAAAACTCAGCAGTGGCCAGAGGATTGGAGAAGATCAGTCTACATCCCAATCCCAAAGAAGGGCAGTGCCAAAGAATGCTCCAACTACCGCACAATTGCGCTCATTTCACACGCTAGCAAGGTTATGCTTAAAATTCTACAAGGCAGGCTTAAGCAATATGTGGACCGAGAACTCCCAGAAGTGCAAGCTGGATTTCGAAGGGGCAGAGGAACCAGAGACCAAATTGCAAACATGCGCTGGATTATGGAGAAAGCTAGAGAGTTCCAGAAAAACATTTACTTCTGCTTCATTGACTACGCAAAAGCTTTTGACTGTGTTGACCACAGCAAACTATGGCAAGTTCTTAAAGAAATGGGAGTGCCTGATCACCTCATCTGTCTCCTGAGAAATCTCTATGTGGGACAAGAAGCTACAGTTAGAACTGGATATGGAATAACTGATTGGTTCAAAATTGGGAAAGGAGTACGACAAGGCTGTATATTGTCTCCCTGCTTATTTAACTTATATGCAGAATTCATCATGCGAAAGGCTGGACTGGATGAATCCCAAACTGGAATTAAGATTGCCGGAAGAAATATCAACAACCTCAGATATGCTGATGATACAACCTTGATGGCAGAAAGTGAGGAGGAATTAAAGAACCTTTTAATGAGGGTGAAAGAGGAGAGCGCAAAATATGGTCTGAAGCTCAACATCAAAAAAACTAAGATCATGGCCACTGGTCCCATCACCTCCTGGCAAATAGAAGGGGAAGAAATGGAGGCAGTGAGAGATTTCACTTTCTTGGGTTCCATGATCACTGTAGATGGTGACAGCAGTCACGAAATTAGAAGACGCCTGCTTCTTGGGAGAAAAGCAATGACAAACCTAGACAGCATCTTAAAAAGCAAAGACATCACCTTGCCAACAAAGGTCCGTATAGTTAAAGCTATGGTTTTCCCAGTAGTAATGTACGGAAGTGAGAGCTGGACCATAAAGAAGGCTGATCGCCGAAGAATTGATGCTTTTGAATTATGGTGCTGGAGGAGACTCTTGAGAGTCCCATGGACTGCAAGAAGATCAAACCTATCCATTCTTAAAGAAATCAGCCCTGAGTGCTCACTAGAAGGACAGATCCTGAAGTTGAGACTCCAGTACTTTGGCCACCTCATGAGAAGAGAAGACTCCCTAGAAAAGACCCTGATGTTGGGAAAGATGGAGGGCACAAGGAGAAGGGGACGACAGAGGACGAGATGGTTGGACAGTGTTCTCGAAGCTACTAGCATGAGTTTGGCCAAACTGCGAGAGGCAGTGGAGGATAGGTGTGCCTGGCGTGCCTTGGTCCATGGGGTCACGAAGAGTCGGACACGACTGAACGACTGAACAACAACAACAAGGAACAAACATCAAGCTGTGAAAAACCCAAAGGAAAAATTGTCCTTCTTCTGAAGCGGTCCTAAAATAGCTCCTGAATGAGATTTCCTGTGCTTTCCTGGAAGCGATGTTGGGGGCAGTCTGCTCCCACTTTCTTTCCTTTTCTCCCTACCTACCCTGGCAGGATAATTTTTCCAGTTGTCTCTGCAGCTTCTCTCCAGCAGCACACTTCCAGTTTTCTTGGCATGCTTAATTTTTAATTTTTATTTTACTTTTCTCTCTTTAGCGTTCTTACAAAAATCGCAAGCAAACAGTATACTGTCTGTGCAAAACATGTGTGTTGGGAGGATCTCCTTTTGTATAGGTTGAATGATTGTCTGATTATTCAGGTTTCTGATAATCTGATTTTCTGGGTTTCTGATTCTCTGGCTCTCTGCCATGGGGGGACAGAGCTGAAGGTAGACACAACACAAAAAGCAGACTATCGATTATAGGAAGTATGAACAGGAAATCATGGGGCTTCAGGGGTCCTAGGCAAAAAACACAAGTGGAATCACTGTGCCCCAGAGCAAATGGAAAATGGGGCAAAGAGGTATTGGCTTAAGGGAACGTGTGGCTGGGCCTCGATTTTTCTCTAAATGAAAATGTCCCAAATGGTGCAGATTTTATTTGTAGGGGACTCTTTGGTTGCCCTTTTCTGAACCTTCTTCCAACTCCACAGTACTTCCCCCCCCCCCCGAAAACCTAGCAGTCATGGCAGACAAAGACAGACAGGAACTCTTGGGGACTGTTGTCAGTTAAACAACAGGAGGCAGAGAGAGAAAGGGAGGAGGAGTAAACAGGCCCCGAACACAATGGAGGGAAGTGAGTAATGGCACATTACAAAGGCCTGCTGCTCACATCTGCGTAACACCAAATTATGGGGGATTATTTCTGCACTGCCCATGCCAGGATGGTTTCAGGGGGAAACGCAGTATTTGGGGCAGCAAAAACTTGAGCAGATTGTAAGGAGTTCTCCAAACTGGGTGAATGGGCAACAACATGACCAAGGCAGTTATTGGGTGGGTTCTTGGTTTGCTTTGCTTTCATTCTTGTTTTCATTACGTACTTGGTGGTTTTATTTATGTGTATTTTGTGCTGTGCCCTAACCCTGAGATCTTCAGATGAAGGGCAGGATACATATTTAAGAAATGATAAGTGTCAAGTGATGCCCATGGAGGCAAAGAATCCTGACCTCAGATATGCACAGAAAAGGTCCACGTTGGCAGCAGCTGACTGGGAGAGGGATCCCGGGGCTGTGGGGGAGAGATCCGTGAAACCAAGGAGCTGGAATCCATGCTGGGAAGCAGCTCCTCAGGGTTTCAGGCCGGAGTCTTTTTCAAGCCCTCCCTAAGGAGGCTGCCAGGGATGGAACCACTGACCTTCTGCATGCCATGCAGGTGCTCTGCCATTGAGCTACGGCCCTTGCCAGCAGACCTGACAGAAGAAAATGCTCCTTGACACATCACCTAAATGTGAAGCCGTACCAGACAATGCTCTCCTGACCATTAGCTCCGGTGGCTTATAAGGGGAGGGGCAGTAATCACTGGGACAGCTCTGTGCAACCTCCATATTCCAAAGGAGTCTACCCCTCAGTCAGCCCTGGCAAGGGGAGCAGCAGCCAGAGGGGGAAAGGGAAAAGCCACCTTGTCAGTGTCAAGATGCTGGGATGCTCCCTGGCTGGACCCTTTGGCCAGGGAGATGCAGCATTCTTCTTCACACATCAAAGGCATAAAAAGACAGTGTGGAACAGTGGTTACAGTGTCAGACTACTAGGATCTGGGGGACCCGGGTTCAAGCGGCCACTTCATCCATGAAGCCCTCCTGCCTGACCTTGGGAGCCAGTCCCTGCCCCTCAGCCGAAGCTCCCTCGCAGGGCCTGTTGTTGTGAGGATAAAGGGGGAAGAGAGAGACCTTGAGCTCCTTGGACGGGGGGGGGGGGAACTGGGACTGGGGGGGACTGGGACATAAAGGCAGTAACGGGGAAATAAAGAAATAGAAAACAGGACCCGGGATCTCCATTTCCTAGCATGGTTAGAGATGGGAAGGTGTGTGTGTGTTCTGCTTGCTATCCCGTTTCTCCGCGTTTCCTTATTGCGCCCAGTCCTCCGGCTCGCTCGCCCTCCCCCCCGCTGGGATTTTGCCCGAATTCGCCCTTTTGCAACGCGGTTCTTTTGTGCCTCTGCTTCCCCACTGCGCCCCGTCCTTGCCGTTTCTCCGGCTGCCCAGCAGAGGATGCGACCGGCGGGGGGGGGGGGCGAGGGGCGGAGAGGAAGCAGCACGCAAACGCAGCCGGGAAGGACAGCGAAGCCTCCCCCCCCCTCCGCCCTCTGAGGGGCGTCGCTCCCTCCTTGAGCGCCCCCTTTTCCGCCGGGGCGTCGATCCGGAGCCGCACGCGCATCTCCCCGCCAGGGGAAGGCCCGTCCTCCCCTCCCTCCCTCCCTCCCGAGCGCGCTCCCCGGCCGGGAAAAGAGGAGGGCAGCGGCGACGGGGCTCCTCCTGCCTCCGCTCGGTCCCTCCCTCCGCTTCCGTCGGCGCCGCCTCCGCTCCTCCCCGGCGGGGCTGCTGGGCGCCGCCGGCCTATATTTAGCGGCGCGGCCGCCCGCGCGGAGCCCCCGAGCAGCGGCCGCGGACGGGATGTGAAGCGCGCTGCGGCGGCGGCGGCGGCGATGGAGACGGAGCGGCGGCGGGTCGGGCAGCGGCGGCGGCGGCGCGGCGAGAGGCGGCGGGCGCGCGCGCTGATGCGGCGGTGGCAGGCGGGGGGCCCGTGCCCGGCTGTCCCCCTCGGGCGCCGTCGGGATGCGCGGGCGGCCGGGGCTGCGGCGGGCGCCTCCAGCTGAGCAGCAGCAGCCGCAGCAGCGCCCCGGGCCGGCCGCGCCGTCGGGTGGCGACGCCATGCTGCCCTGGAAGAGGCACAAGTTCGAGCTGCTGGCCGTGGACGACGAGCAGCTGACGCAGCAGCACAAGAAGACGCAGCAGAAGCACCGGCGGCATCCTCCGCCGCCGCCGCCGCCAACTGCGCCGGGCCCGCCGTCGGGGAAGGGCAAGGGCAGCTGCTGCGCGGCGGGCGCGGGGAGCCTGCCCTGCTCGGCGGCGCTGGGCTCGCTGGCTCGCGCGTGCCCGCCCGAGGGCGCCCTCAGCAGGATGGGCAACCTGTTCCGCTGCAAGCGCAAGAAGTTCCGCGTGAGCAGCGAGGCGCCCACGTACACGGTGCTCTACCTGGGCAACGCCACCACGCTGCAGGCCAAGGGCGACGGCTGCACGGACGTGGCGGTGGGCAAGATCTGGGCCAAGAGCGAGGCCGGGCGCCACGGCACCAAGATGAAGCTGACCATCGGGCCGCAGGGCATCCGCATGGCGCCCGCCGCGCCGTCCGAGGCGGCCTCTCGCCCGGGCCACCTGTACCTGCTACACCGCGTCACCTACTGCGTGGCTGACCCGCGCCTGCCGCGCCTCTTCGCTTGGATCTACCGGCACGAGGTGAAGCACAAGGCCGTGCTGCTGCGCTGCCACGCCGTGCTCGTGTCCAAGGCCGAGAAGGCGCGCGCCATGGCGCTGCTCCTCTACCAGACGTCGGCGGCGGCTCTGGCCGAGTTCCGCCGCCTCAAGAAGCGCGCCGACGCGCGGCACCAGCAGCTGCAGCAGGCGGGCGCGGCGGCCGACGGCGCCATCCCGCTCGTGCCGCTGCGCAAGCTGCTCCTGCACGGCCCGGGCTGCTGCTACAAGCCGCCTGTCGAGCGCAGCCGCAGCGCGCCCAAGCTGGGCTCCATCACCGAGGACGCGCTAGGCGAGGAGCTGGAGGAGCGCGCCGCCGGCCTCGCCAACGGAGGCGGCCCCGACGGGGACGACGAGGAGGGCGACTGCGACGACGACGAGCTGCTGGCGCCGCTGGGCGAGGACGACGACGACGACGGCGCGGACGCGGCGCCCAGCCTGGGGCAGCTCATCTGCAGCCTGGGCGAGCTGGCCATCGGCAACGACGTGGCGCTACTGCGCGCCGACCTGCGCGTCACGCGGCTCCTCTCGGGCGAGAGCACCGGCAGCGAGTCGTCCATCGAGAGCAACGGCCACGACGGAGGGTCCCCGCCGCCGCCGCTCCAGCCGTGCCGCGGACCAGACAGCCCCGAGCCCGGAGACAGCGGCTGACGGAGCCGTCGGAGGGGCGGCCGGCGGGAGGCGGGGGGTCCGCCGAGGCGCCAAGCCGCAGGGACTACGGGCCACGCTTCCAGGCGGCCCTCCCCGCTCGCCCCCTCCAGGTGGGACCCTCTTTGGCCACCCTGGGAGCCTCTCCTTCGAGGCAGAAACCGCCGAAGGAGCGCGCGCGCCCCCTCCTCGGCCCGGCCTTCGGTCTTCGGAGAAGGAGCCCAGTCCGGCTGCCCGCTCGCCGGTAGGACCACCCCGCTGCCCGCTCCCGAATGGTGTGATGACGCCCCAGCTTCTCGGGACCCCCCAGACTTGCCAAATGCTTTTCCGTGACCCTGGGGGTGGGGGAGGGGTGTGTCTTGTTTACAGATCCCGGAGGGGGGAGGGGGGTCTTCATCCCTCCTTCCCTGCCTGACTCTCTCCTTCTCTCCTTCCTTTTTTTTTGAAAAAACAACAACGTGTGTCTCCCTCCATGGTTCCTTCCATTCCATGCTGTGTTAAGAGATTTTTTTTTTCTGCACTGTGGTGAAGATCATGGAGACCTTTTTGGGTTGTTTTTTTTTAAATTATGAGGTTTGACGAATATTATTTTTATTATCCACAAATCAATTTTTTTCCTCCAGTCTCAGTGTTTCTATAGATATGTATAGATATATTATAATTATTATTATTATATCTTTTGCTGTGCAAAAGGAAACTGTACATGTGGATGTTCACTTCAACCCATGGAAAACACAAATGTATATCTAATACATTTAGTTGCTGTTGTTATTATTTTTCTTAATTTCTAGAGCAGGAGCCTGGCCTCCTTGGTTGGTTTTGCTCCCCATATTTGGGGATGTTCGCAGCGGAAGCTGCTGCTTCCTGCTGAGTAGGAGGCTGCCTGCCTTTGTGCTGCCCCCATAGCTCTCCCCCAGGCCTTCATGGTGCTGGTCAGGCACTTTGTGCCCCCCCCCCCCGCCTAGTCACATCTTCTCTGGCTAGAGCTGCTTGACATTCTTTGGTATCCTGGGGGGAGAGATGTGGGGAGGGGCCACAGGCTCTTTATGGCTCAGCCAAGCAAGGATCTCTGGGCCCAACTAGATGGGGAGATTCAGCACTGCCCCCCCCCCAGCACCCTTCTCTTGGCATCCAAAAGCAGGTGGGTGCCTGTGCTTATAACTGCACTAGGAGGGATGAGAAACCGGCTCTTGGTGCTGGCAGGACAGGGAGAAGCAGATGCCAGGATTTCACCCGCCCTTCCTTCCTCAGCTGGTTCAACAGCAGCTGAGAGTGGTGGCTGGGTTCAGTAGGGGACGTGGTAGGGGGCACGGTTTAGCCGCATGGCTCCCCACCCCCTCCCCAGGGCTGCTGCCCAATCCCATTTGCAAAGCAACCTGCCCACCGCTGAGAGTCCCACTTTGCAGGCTTAGCTCCAAGATCCCCATCCTCTTGGGAGATGCTTGCAGCAGGGGGGGGGGGACCTCTGCACGCACTGGCCCTTCCAGCCACCCTCTGGAACAGTAGAGCACCTTTGCACATGCTCAAGACACACTCTGCCCAACCAAGCCAAGGCAGCAGGCAGGGCCATGGGGCTTTTGGGCTGCTCTGCTCATTGACATACCTGCCTATCTCACCATTGTTGCTGCTGCCTCCTCCGTGATGCTACAAGAAAGAGTTCCTGAGGTGCCTCACTTTTTGGCCCCCTGGGAATGGTGCCACCACCTCCCCCTGCCGCCGCTGGGCTCTTGGGCAGCCTGGCTGCTCCCTTCTCCCAGGCCTTGCAGTCTCCTCCACCAGGCCTGGCTCAGTCTGATTTGGCAGGTTCGGGGGCCAGCCCTGAATTGGCCTGGTTCCAAGTGAGGGTCATTCAGGCTGCATCTCAAGCAACAGCTGGGACCGATTTGTTCACTCTCTTGCACTCCTATTCCGCCGTCCTCTTCCAAGGAGCTGAGGGGCGCATACAGGGTTTTTGCCTCCGCCCCATTTTGTTCTCACAACAACCCTGTGAGGTAGACCAGGCTGAGAGGTGGTTTCCTTGGCTTGCTTTTGTTGCAGAAGCAGAATGCCGGGCTAGGCCTGGTGGGCTTCCTTTGCAGGAGAAGAGTGATCAGCTCTGCGAGGGTAAGAGCAATCTAAAAAGGGAAAGCGGTGGCCTCTCCCTTGCAGGAGCTCTTCAGGCCCAGCCTGGGCAGCTGCCTGGACCCAGGCAGCCTCCATTGCACAGAGAGTCCCTGGGGAAGAGAGGGGGTGGGCTTTGAGCCCAGGCCTCCCCCATATAAGGCCAGGACTCCACTTCCTCCCAAGCACACAGCCTCAAGGTTTAGGCCCTATACGGCAGGAGGGGTGCCGCACTGACCAGGAGCTGAAAGTTTTGAATTTCATAGGAAAATAGCTCAGAAAGTCACCTGAAGCGAGAAATTCTCCCTTTGCAGGCAAAGCAGCTCCGGTGACAAAAGCCCATGATTAATTCAAGATCCTAGTCCTGTGGGATTACGGCTGCCGCCTCAGGAACATGTTCAAAGTGCAACAAGGGGGACAGCAGCAGGCAGGAGGGGCTGTTTGTGGAGCACCCCTCCCCATATAACAGATCCAGGGAAGGGGGCTCCTTCCCAGTTCCTCTTGGTCTATGGGGCTTGCCGTGGACAGCAGCTCTTAGTGGGGAGAGCGGCCCCTTTCCCCCCCTCCGCCAAGCAGATTCCTCAGCTATAATATACCAGGCAAGGGAGAGGGAGTTGCAGGGATCCTCTGGGGCTGGTGAGTTGGTAGAGAAAGTCACTGGGTAGCCATTTCCCCCCTGAATGGGCTCCTGTCTCTCTTGGCACCTGCCCAAGAAGCAAACCTTCCTCCCTCCCTTCCCCCCCCCCTGCAAGAGCTTGGGCTGCCTCCTTGCCTCTCATCAGGGAGCAGAAGTGGGGAACAGGCAGCTCCTGGCGCAAGACTGGAGAGTGGAAGTGGCAGGAATTGGGGTCCCTGGCTTTCCATCCTTGCAGTTCCGCCTTCCACCAGTGACTCAAACTAAATATTATGGGCCCTCCATGGAGGCAAGATCTGGAAGAAATGGGACTGAGTGGCTGCCCTGTGTGGAGAGTGCTTGCATCCACCTCCCCGAGCTCTTCTGCTCTTGCCTGTATGTGGCAGAGATTCCTCGTGAGCAGGGCAAGTTCATCAGCTCACCTGGGCTTCTCCCAGGCCACCAGCAAGAAACTACTCCCTAAGCCTCCGAGAGCCAGGGGTGCCTCTTGGAGGAAAAGCACAGAGGTGGCAGCCACAAGGCCTGTGTCCCCAGAGTGAGGCCTGGGCAGTCCTGGCCAGCCCCACTTGGCACCCACACCTCTGGCTTCCGTGGCAGAGCTGAGAAGGTCCCAGCCTCAACCCCTGCTGGCATCTCTGTGCAGAGCACTCCTGACTGCAATCCTGGAGAGCCACTGCTGCCGGTCAGTGTAGGCAATATTGAGCAAGACGGGCCCATTGGTCTGGATTCAGTAGATGGCACGTTTTCTGCACTGAGGGAGGGAAGCTGGAACAAGTGTCAGCTGCCGCTCTGGCTTTCTTCTTCCTGCCTCCCAAGAGCCCAGCGATGGCCCTGCCTTGTCTGCTGCCTGCAGTGACGCCACACGGGAGAAGCCTCAGAAGCAGGTGGCTGGAAGAGGCGGCCCCCTTGTTGCTCCCAGGAAGGGCGGGAGGAGGCACCAGGTTCACAGGAAAGCCAGCTGGGGCCCTAAAAAGAACCTGCTCTTATTTCCATTTAAATCCCACCTCTCCTCTGGGGATGTCAGCGTGGCGTCCGTGGTTCTCCTCTTCACAACAACCCTGTGAGGTAGGGTGGCAATTTTAATACTTGTTGTAAACCTTGTGTAGAGATTTCACCACAGTCAAGCAGTAGGCAGGGGAGAGCTGGCTCTTGCGCTCCAATCCTCCTTGCTCTGATCCAGAGGGCGATTCCTGGGTGGGGAATTGTGCCCTCCTCCGAGCCTGGCGCCTTGGGGAGCTGCTGCCAGCCAGAGGAGGCAAACAAGGGCTGTGCTCCCTTCCTGATCCCTTTCTCTGAGATGGCGAGGAGCAAAGAGATTATCCCCGCTTAATCTTGGTCTGCTTCTTTTTAGGATTTATCTGTCTGTGCATATAAGCAAAGCCTCTGCTCTGCCCCCAACTGCCTCTGACCCATGTTTTAAGCCAGAGAAGAGGCTGGTGGGGGTGGGGGGCAAAGTGCTTCCTTGTGGGGAAACCCCGGAGGCCACTGGGGAGCGTGAGAATGAAGCACCCATGGAGGGTGGGGCCAAATGAAGTGGAATTCCACCCCCACCACCCCCGCCCTAAAGGGTGAGCTTGGCCAGGTGCTGCCCAGGCAGGATGGGCAAATTCAAGTGCCTCCCCCCAGCCATGGTAGAGCCACCCCCTTCTGGTGGTCTCCCTCTTTAAACTGGGTGGCCCTTCGGGTAGAGGACTCTCCTCCATAAAGGAGGCCACTCGGCCACCCTCGTCTCTGCCCAGGCAGCCTGGGGCAGTAAGGGAGGTTTTCCTTCCACGCCCTACACTGCTCTCTGCCTCTGATACCCACAACTCCCAGCGTGTTTCAATTGTGGAATAATAATAATAATAATAATAATAATAATAATAATTTTATTGTTTATACTCCACCCATCTTGCTAGGTTTCCCCAGCTGCTCTGGGCTGCTCCCAACAGAACACTAAAAACAGAATATAACTTCAAACATTAAAAACATCCCTAAACAGGGCTGCCTGCAGATGTCTTCTAAAAGTCAGGTAGTTGTTTATTTCCTCGACATCTGAACTGCAGAGTTGGAAGGGATGCCAAGGGTCATCTAGTCCAACCCTCTGTAATGCAGGAATCACAGCTTAAAGCTTTGTTTGTATATCCAGATTTCTGCCTTGCTCTGCTGGCATTTCTGCCCCACGCAGGGCACCCTGCAACAATTCAGAATTACAAGTAGATTCTTAAGATAACTAACACTTGCAAGATAGAAAACCCTTTCTCAGTTGTCTGTCCTTCCAAAGTGCCCCCCCCCCCGGGCTCTTTCTGAGCCCCAGAATTGTTGGCCAGACTCTTCTTCTGCTCTTCCCCGTTGGTTCATCTGAAGGCCCCCCCCCTCCAGGACGGAATTTAAAAACCTGCATTTTGTCTGTCTGGCCTTTCATTTATAGCCGTGGCCTCTATTTTAAGGAGTTCTAAGTTGAGCAAGGGTGTGCAACCCCATCCGAAAACAAGCCAGCCCACAAGTGTCACTCAAGTCCAGGCTCTGGAGATGATGAAATCCTCTTTGTGGAGATGGGGAGGGAGGAGCAGGGTGGGAGAGGGGGGCTCTGGGCAGGTCCTTCCTCCTCCTCCTCCATTTTTAAGAGGGCCGGCTCTCGTTTTAGCTTAGGGAGGAAGTTAAGGCAAGTGGAACATAAGAGGAACATCTGCTGGATCCGGCCAATGGCCCATCTAGTCCAGCATCTTCCCACAGTTGCCTCTGGGAAACCCGCAAGGAGGACCCGATCCCAAGAGCCCCCTCTCCTCTCCCGCAGTTGGAAGAAGCATTGCGGCCTCCAAGGGTGGAGTCACAGCATAGCCTTTGCGGCTAGGGGATGTCAGTCGCCCTCTCCTCCTCCATGAATCTGGCTAATCCTCTTTTAAAGTCGTCCAGTTTAGCTACACATTTGCAGTTTTCTGACTGGGCAGTTGCAGACGCAGGAATCGAAGGAGTGCTCTCTGCAGAGTCATCAGCTGCCAGACAGAGCCTGGCTTCCCCAGAAAAATGGCCGGCACTCGTGGTGGCAGAAGCTCATCTGCCAGTCTTTATGTGCCCCCATCCATCTGTTTGTTTCTATATTACTAAAAAATCCTAAACTTATTTTTTCAAGACAAAGCCTGCATTGGGAATTGGGGAGTTAGTGACCTCTCTGATGCCTGCCAGTCACCCCTCTTTCTAACTTGTACAACGGCTTCCCGGCCCTCCTTGGTGCTTGTTCCTGGAGGAGGGGAAATGGGGAAATGGTTTTGGCTGGTCACTGAGAAAACCTTCACCCTGCGGCGTCCTCCTGTCACCTCGAGGGAAGGCCATGCGCCCACAGTCATTGCCATCCCATTTCTTGGCTTCTCCTTTCCTGGATCCAACTCCTTTCCAGGAACAGGATCTTCCCAGCCCCTCTGCACCTTTCGCAAAGGATGACGGAATCATTGAATGGTGGAGCTGGAAGAGACCTAAAGGGTCATTTAGCCCCACTCCCAGCAATGCAGGAGCCGGATCCCCCTGCCCCAAATGGGAAAGAAGAGGGAGCAAGCTTGTTTTCTCCTGATTCGGAGGGTAGGACCCGAACCCATGGCTTCAATTTACGAGAAAGGAGATTCTGACTTAGCACCTGGAAGAACTTCCTGACAGTAAGAGCCGTTTGGCAGGGGAAGGGTCTCCCATAAGAGGTGGTGGCCCTCTATCATGGATGCTTTAGCCCTGATTCCTGCATTGCAGGGGGTCAGATTGGATGGCCTTTGGGTTCCATTCCAACTCTACGGTGCTGTGATCCTAGGAAGCAGGCCCAAGGAGGCATCTCCTCTGCCTTAGGAGCAGATGCAGGCAGGGGGACACAGAGCTCCTCCCCCCTGGATCCGCCAGAGGCAAACCAGCAGGCAGCATCTGGATGGGTTTGCTAGCAGATCCACCTCCTGGCCCTGTGAAACCGGAGAGCTTTGGCCCTGCAGCTGGAAAGTGCTGCTGGGGAGCATTTGGGATGACGGCCTCCCCGGGCGCAGGATCCAGCCCTGCCCTTTCAAAACAAAAACAAGATGTTCTTCCAGTCAAGAATGCAGCTGCTGGGCCAGGAGGAGGAGGAGGGTGCCAGATCCCGGCCTGCTCACAGGAAACACCTCGGGAAGGAGTCAGGAAGCAGCCCAGGCAGGGAAAGAGAGACACATAGACATTTCTCCTTCTACAACCCGGATGGCTTTAAAAAGAGGATTAGGCAGATTCACGGAGGAGCAGAGGGTGCTCTGCCTCCAATCGGAGGCAGCGAGGCTTCTTCTGAATCCCAGTTTATGGAAGCCGCAGGGGGGGAGAGGGCTCTTGTGTTCGAATCCTGCCTGCTGGTTTCCCACGGGCACTGGGAGGATGCTGGCCTTGAGGGGCTCTCTCTGGGCTCTTCCGATGTTCTTCTCATGGAGCCCAGCTGCTTCAGAGGAGAAACCCCTGAGACACAGACAGAGAGGAACTCAAGGGTGAGGTAGGAGACAGATGTGGGAAACTTGATGCCAGCCCCCCTCGCGTTCCCACAGTGTTGAGGGTGCCCCACTGACACCCCACATCCGAGTGCCTCCCCCACCCCAGCCCCTGCTGGGAGCCCCTCTGCCCTGGCCTGTGGTGTGTTGTGCACTGGCTGGTGTTGAGCAGAGAGTATGGCTGCCTTGGGGGGGGGGGCAGGCAGGCTCATCCTGAGCAGATGGCTGGGTGCTCAGTTTCATAGTTTCATGTCTGCCCCTGGGGCCCCCTGGAGTCTTCTGTGCTAGGCAGGATGAGGCCTCGCAGGTGCAGGCCGAGGAAGGGGGGAGTTTGCAAGTGTCTTGGTTTTGCAGCACTGAAAACCTTCACCATTTCCCTGAAATGCCCCCCTCTCTCTCCACCCCCCTATTGCAAGCGCCCTGGTTCCCTGCAGGCAGCTCAGGTGGGGGAGAAGGTGTCCCTCTCTCTCGCCCTCCTCAGACAGTCTCATTCCAGCAAGGAAATCTGATCCGTTTGGACGGACGGATGGCGGCAGCTGAGGGACTGCTGAGCCCATATGGTCTGTCCCTGGGACTCCAGGCAGGAGCTGCGGGTTCCAAACTGGGTCAGACTTGCAGGGTTGAAATCCAGTTTGCAGTGTGTATATGTCTATGTGGCCAATTTCATGGGGGGGGGCGGGAGAGATCTATTTGCAGGCTGGCTGCTCCAAGGGAGAAAGAAGATTTCTCGCGGGTAGGGAAGGTCTCAAATGAAAGAGGGGCATCCCGGCATCCGTGCCCAAATGACAAAGGCAGAGGGGCAGTGTCCTGACGCAGCTGCAAGTGTCCTTTCAACAGCCAAGGCAAGCTTCTTAGTCACACCGGACTGTTTCCCATGCTGGATCTTGTGCGTACATACCCCGCCCCCATTGATTCAAGGGGAAAAAATGGTATAAGAAGAGAATTCCTCAATGTCAAGATCCAAGTTTGGGACAAGTAAACAACATAAAACTATGTGGGGGAGGGAAATAATGTTTTTGTTTGTTACTATGTTCTGTATTTTTGTGTTTTTATATTGTAACACACACACACACACCCCGGTGATCCTCGGATGACGGGCAGTATAGAAACTTAATAAAACAAACAAACAAATGAATATTCTTTGGTGAGAGAATTCCAGCAGAGATTTGAAGTCAAACATATATAGTGAAGCAAAAGGTGGAAATATAGACTGGTAAATCTTTAAAACATGCCCTTTCCAGGGAGTTTCAAAGTTTCCCTCTTCCTCTAGCACAGAAAAAGACCACGCGTGTGGTAAGTTAAAAATTGCTTGCTTACAAACTCTCTCAAGGTCAGGCTCACGTGCTTCAGGAAAGGTTGCACAGGCAGGAACACTCGGCTTGCTTTCAAAGTGGTAAAAGTCCCTCAATTATTGGTATGGGAACTTAAGAGTGGCTTGTGAGAGCCATGTGGTCTGAGCTGGAGCAACCAGCTTAGCCTCTTTGCGTGCTGAATTCATCAAGGAGGCTGGAGGGGAATCTTGATTACCTAGTCCAGGCATCCCCAAACTGTGGCCCTCCAGATGTTTGGGCCTACAACTCCCATGAGCCCTAGCTAACAGGACCAGTGGTCAGGGATGATGGGAATTGTAGTCCAATGTAGTCCCTCCTTCCAGGAGGGTGGAAGTTTGGGGATGCCTGATCCTAGTCCCTCCCAAGGTGAGCTAAGCCTGGCAGAACAGCTGACTCTATGGCCTTAACTCTTTCATGCATTAATTAGACTTAAGCATGTTGGTTATTTGAGTTCGAAAGCACATCAAAGTGCAAGTAGATAAATAGGAACCGCTCCGGCGGGAAGGTAAACGGTGTTTCCGTGCGCTGCTCTGGTTCGCCAGAAGTGGCTTAGTCATGCTGGCCACATGACCCGGAAGCTGTACGCCGGCTCCCTCGGCCAGTAAAGCGAGATGAGCGCTGCAACCCCAGAGTCGTCCGCGACTGGACCTAATGGTCAGGGGTCCCTTTACCTTTTATCCCCCCCCCACATCATAGGAAGGGGTTCTTCTTAGCCAGGAAGGGCTTCCCAAGGTCCACAGAAGGTGTCAGGGAGAACCACAGTGATGGAGGCAGCAGGCGAATTCCAGCATCTCCCTCTCCCATGACATAAAATGCAACCAGACTCCCATGGCCTATGACCATATTCTGTCAATGTCGCATGTGTAATAAAACAATGGCGAGTTGATCGGAAGTAGGGATTTTCTTGTGTGTTTGACTGTCTCTCCCAGAAATTTAGGCTGACACATTTAAAATGCATCAAAGCCCCCTTCTGCCCCAGCACAACAAATCCACTTTTTAAAAAATGACTTTTTACAGTTAGGAAAGTAAGAGGGGAATGCATTGAAAGTGTGGGAGGAATGAAGACTTAATGGAGAGACATATGTTGTTGTTGTTTAGTCGTTTAGTTGTGTCCGACTCTTCGTGACCCCCTGGACCAGAGCACGCCAGGCACTCCTGTCTTCCACTGCCTCCCGCAGTTTGGTCAGACTCATGTTGGTAGCTTCGAGAACACTGTCCCACCATCTCATCCTCTGTCGTCCCCTTCTCCTTGTGCCCTCCATCTTTCCCAACATCAGGGTCTTTTTCAGGGAGTCTTCTCTTCTCATGAGGTGGCCAAAGTATTGGAGCCTCAGCTCCAGGATCTCCTCCTTCCAGTGAGCACTCAGGGCTGATTTCCTTCAGAATGGATAGGTTTGATCTTCTTGCAGTCCATGGGACTCTCAAGACATATAATCACCCCATAAACAACTCGGACAAATGTTAGTTGTCCTACCAAGGAAGACTCAGCAAAGACTGGAGCTTGTCTGGCCATCTCACACACTTCATGCAAGCGAATCAGGGCTGGCTGCTGAATAGGGTTTCTCTGGAGGAGCCGTGGGTGTAAGGGAACCATTTCCCACCTGCACCCAAACAAAGCTCCAAAGGGGTTGGACTCCTCTGACCCCAGAGGCTGATGAGAATCGTAGTCCGATAACATCTGTAGGGCATTAGATTGGGAAAGGCTGGCACAGACCAACCTGGGCTCCCTGGACTGAGGACCCCGACTCTGAATGAAGCAGACACGGGGCAACCTTGCACCAGTCCAACTCGCCCAGTTTGAACTGGCCATATGCCTAAGCTCCCTGGTTTACATTTCCGGATTGAACAAAGGGAGGACAGTAACGGAAGGAAACATGAAAGCGGCTCCCTGCCTTTGGAATCAGGCCTGCCTGGCATCCTTCTCGGTGCTCGCACCTCGGAGAAGCCTTGGAAGGCAGAGAGAGAACACGGCTGTCGTCAGAGCTGAAGGCTGACCCTGGAAGCAGAGGCAGCTGGGTGGGGAGGAGGGCGAGCAGAGCAGCCGGGAGGAAGCAAGGACAGAAACGAAAGCTGCAAATACTATGCAAATCTATGGTGAAACCACTCTGGGAATACTGCGTTCAGTTCTGGTCGCCTCTAAAAGGATATTGCAGAGCTGGGGAAGCTTCAGAAAAGCCCCCCCCCCAATGATCCGGGGGTGGAACAACTCCCCTATGAGGAACGGTTGCAGTGCGTTGAGGATTTTTCAGTTTAGAGGAAACACAAGTAAGAGGCGACATGAGACAACTTTATAATATCATACCTGGCAAGGAGAAAGTGGAGAGAGAAAAGCATTTTTCCTCTCCCTCTCTCATAACAATTTGTGGATGTAGCTCAGAGCGTGGTGCACACAAAGGTTGCAGGTTCGATCCCCAGATGGGGCAGCTGCCTATTCCTGCCTTGCAGGGGGTTGGACTAGATGACCCACAGGGTCCCTTCCAGCTCTACAATTCTAGGAGTCTGTGATCCAATGAAGCTGAATGTTGCACAATTCAGGACAGATGAAAGAACGTCCTTCATGCAAGGCAGAGTTAATCTACGGAACTCCCTTCCACAGGAGGCAGGGATGGTGACCAACTTGGCTGGCTTTAGAAGAGGATGAGGCAAATTCTGGGAGGAGGAGAGGGCTATAGGAGGCTGCTAGCTCTGCCTCCCTTGTGAGCGGCTTTCCCTGGCTTTCCTTCTCTTGCAGAGGCACCCTTGTTCTTGTTGTTTTATTTACATGCCACCCAAAGAAGGAACCCTTCTTTGATTTTCCAGAATACTTTTCTCTATTGCCGCGTTCACACATATTGATGTTTTGCTTCCGTCACATTTCTGCGTGCAGGACACAGCATTGCCTAAAGAACAGCTCTCATTCTCAGAGGAATAAGACTCCTGGGACATTTCTGACCTCCGCAAGGCCGGGGGGGCGAGGGGGGGCTCATAACGTGCAGCAGGCTGAGATTGTGCTTTCGCCAGCATCAGACCGGCTGAGAGCAGGAGGAGGGATTTAGGGGTGAGACCTACAAGAAACAGATAAAGATGAGATAAAAATAGGAACAAAGCCAGCCAGCGGGGTAGAAGGAGAGGCAGCAGCAAGGCTTGTCACTGAGGTCAGTCGAGTGTCACTGCACGGAGGAGGGAGAGGGGTGGGGGTCCCTGGCTGGACAAGAGCACAGTCCAGGGACCCCATGGCAGGAAAGCCAGGGCTCTGGGTGGCTGTCGGGAGAATCAGGGCAAAGCCTGGCAAGGGCAGCTTTGGGTGAAATGCTGAGCAGCAGGAAAGAGAGCAATGGTCCCACCCTGTGGCCCTGAAGACCCTTGGAACTCGCAGGGGAAGAGAGACACTTGTTCTAGAGGGACAGTGGCACGGACACACAGACCCAGCACCCAGAGAGAGGATCTTCCTCTCACACCCTCCGGCCTCCGCTAATCCCTGTCCACAGCTGAGAGGGAGGATTTGCATCTCCGTCCTGGCACAGGTGATGGGGGGCACTAAGCCCCCTCCCTGCCAGGCTGGGAAGAAGCTGATCTGCCTCCCAGCACGGCTTCTCTGCCCTCCTCTCCAAAGGACACTGCAGTGGGGGCTGGGCGAACATTGGACCCTCCTGGTGAGCGGAGCCCCATGGCAGGGAGGGTGGGCTGCTGCATGAAGAGGCCAGTGGGGCCATTTGGATTGGGGGGGGCAAGATGGAGGCTCCCCATGCCTGCCTTAAAGAAACCTTTCCAATAGTCACGCCTTTGCATTAGTAAAAGCCATCTTGCAGCACATTCAAGACTGAGCAGGAACATTTGCGCATAAAAATAAATGCACGCATCTTTCAGGTGCCACAAGGCACGGAGTTGTTTCTGAGACAAGGGAGGAAGGTGGGGGCTCCTTTGGACACCCCCTTCCCACAAGAGACAAAACGCTGCCTTGGGGAGGGACTGGGGTGTTCCTCCAGAGGCAGCAGCAGCAGCAGCAGTTGTCCTGCCTTTTGTCAGCTGCTCTTTCAGGCAGAGACTTCCCTTCCTGGCTCAGGACGTTCTTGCATTAGGCAGCGATAAGCCGCTTTTTCATATGAATTTCAGAATCACAAGCTAAAACACACACACACACACACACACACACACACACACTATACTACAACCTGAAACGAAACAGCAGTAAATGGAAAACAAAGCAGGATGAAAAAGCAGAGCATCAGGAAAAACAACTAATTTCCAAAACAAATGGACTGGGGTGGGGATTTTGATGGCTGGGGAGAGATCAGCTGGGAGGCAGCGGGAGAAGCTGAAAGGGGGGGGGAGGCCAGTGCTTCAAGCACCTTTGATAATAATAATAATAATAATAATAATAACAATAACAACAACAACAACTACTACTTTTATTTGTACCCCGCCCTTCCCAGCCGAAACCGGGCTCAGGGCGGCTAACAATCATAAAACCACATGTGGGGTATAAATATGGAACAAATATAACCAGGAGCAATTTTATTTATATATTTTCCTTCATGAATTGGGTTCCATGAAACATCCGGGAGCTTATCCCAGCTATAAAAATATGTATAAATACAATATCTAGTCTAATGCAGATAAAGGCTGGATAAAAATCTACACCCGGGAGGCTTGTTGGTGGCAGCTAGCTAAGGATCCTCAGAGGAGAAAATCTGAAGCGCAGCCTCGTCATGCAACATGTCCTGTAAGTGACAGACACGTTACGGACATTTGCCAAAAATAAAAACCGTGCAACATTCTTACCCAAATGGCAGGGTGAGCCTGATGAAGAGGGGAGAGTGGCAAACTGTGTGTGTACTTTTCTGACTCCAAAACCCATGACTCAGTGTGATTTAAGACGAAATCCTTCCAGTCTTCTGGAACCGACTATCTTACTATGCCACTGTGAGAACCGTCTGCTTCTCCCTCTCTTATAGTGCGAGATCCCAAAAGAGCCTTTCAATGAAGCTGAATGTTGGAAGATTCAGGACGGAGGAAAGAAAGTCCTTCGTGCAGCACGGAGTTAACCTATGGAACTCCCTGCCTCAGGAGGCAATGACGGCCACCAACTTGGATGGCTTGAAGACAGGATTAGGAAAATTCATAGCGATGTGCTGATCTGGCCTTTGTGGGGAGATGAGGGTGTCAGAGGACTTGGCTCTGGACAGGGATGGCAAGGACAGATGGCCAAAGGGAAAATGGACAGAAGGTGACAAGGACTAACATCATATTTGCAAGTCTCTCTTTGCATGCAGAGATACAGATTCAGAAATAGCGGCTGCAATTTAAATACATCTCCTCCTAGCAGAGGAGACTGTGTCTCCATTGCCACAACCTTTCAAATCAAGGAGCAGCGTCTCTAAAGTAGGACACATGGCCGGCGATTCCAGTTCTGGAATGTGCAACACAAGACTAAAAGGGAGTTTCCTGAGTAAACAGAGAATTGGTGTCAGGAGAAGCGGGGGCAGATAGGGACATCCGGGGGGGGGCCTATCAGAAGCTTGGAGTCACTTTTGGTGCCGCAGTTATTAAATGCAAAAACTCCCATGCAGGGAACATGGCACTGGAAACCCACTCAGACCACGAACAGAGAGCCCCAGCTGGCATCTCTCTCACCCAGAAACCCATTTTGAAATTCCAGTGTTTTCCACTCCTGGGCAGAAAAACACAACACCTGAAGCAGTCCTGAGTCGCAGGCAGGAGTCCGTGGGTTGCGATGTGGGGCAGGAATCAATGTGCCTGGCAGCTTGCCAACACGATGCTTCCGATGCCCGGCTGGCAAGCAGGTGCCGCCTGAAACACCCTCTCCCCCCAGCCGCCCTGTGACTTGAGCAGAGTCTCCAGAGGCGGAAGAGGGCCTGACGGGGCATTTGCATCCATTGCCACAAAGCGCCTCTAAGTCCTCTGATCTCCTTAGTCTCCCTGGGGATGCATGTATGTATGTGACACAGTGGGGGGGGGGCAGAGGAGGAGTTTGCATAACGTGGTCCCCATGCAGCCTGGCAGGCGAGGCGAGGGCCCCTGGTGGAGGGAACACCCTCAGCCAGCCCCCTGCCCTGCCAGCCTCTTGGCTTAGCAGGGAGAAGAAGGCCAAGACAGGCCATGGGGGGTGAGGATGAAGGAGAAGAGAAGTCGTCTCACAGTCAGGCTAAAGCTCATCTGCGCATCTCGTGGTACCAAGTGGGGGCTGCTGGTCAGGTACCTAAAGGCAAGAGCTGCCCACTGATGCCCAGGGGGGCATTCGGTTCTCAGCAGTAGAGTGCCTCTGGCCATGGAGGCTCCATGACACCTCTGATGGACTTTCCTCTTCCAAGAATGTCTCCCATCCCTAAGTCAAGTTTTGGAAGCCAGTGCCCTCTTCCTCCCCCTCTCAGCTGGGAACAAGCTCCTCCCTTTGGCCTGGCCTGAATCTCTTCCTGCCAACCGGCATCCCTTGGGGGGTGACAAGAGAGGAAGAAAAACGCCCCTCTGCCCTCTTTCTTCCCTCTGGGAATATTCTTGCATGCTCCAGCCCCATCCCTGGGCAAAACCCTCTTCCAGGAGAGCCTCTTCTGCTACTCTGCCTTGGGGTTCCTGAGGCAGCTCAGAGCTAAATTTGGCACCTGGGAAGGGTAATGAGCTTAGGCCTTGATCCTCCAGAGTTAATTGTTCTCTGGAGATGATCCTGTTAAGCAAGCTTGCTTCTCCTCTTCCTCCTCCTCCTCCTCTTCCTCCTCCTGCTGGCTCCATTGACCTCTGACCTCTTGCCTCCCTCCCGCCTTGACCTGCAGCAAAAGGAATGAACCCCTTTCATCCTGGGACAAAGCCAGCCCTGGCAGCTTCAGCCGAGTTGTCCTGGGCAGGCAGCTGGGAAGGTCATTTTCCATCCTCCCCCAGAAAGCCCCTTGATCTGCAGAAATGCTGCCAAGGGCAGGCTCTGAGGAGAAGGAGCTCATTGAACGGGGGTCTCTTGCCCTGAGAAGCCTGCTCAGATACCCTTGATGTGATCTGTGGAACTCCCTCCCACCGGAGGCGGGGATGGCCACCAGCTTGGATTGCTTTAAAAGAGGATTAGAGAGATTCGTGGAGGAGGAGAGGGCTATGGAGGGCTGCTAGCCAGGAGGGCTCTGCTCTGCCAGATTGAGCCTTGCAAAGGAAGAGGAGGCAGCCTCACAGATTCTGGGTGTCCAAGATCATGGCCGTCTTCACAGGCAGCAACCAGAAAACGGAAGGATGCCCATTGCCAGCCAGCGCCAATGCCACCCTCAAGGCAGAGCTGTGCCAGGGTCGTGCCAATGCCGCTTGCCGGGCTCTCTTCCCTAGAGCCTCTCCTCCACAGGCAGCCCTCGGCCCTTGACCCATTTCGCTGGTGGCGCTTGCAGCCGGGCCTTGGCCTCCTGCCGCATGGCCAGCCCTGAGCTCAGAGCGGCTGCTTGCTCTCCCGCCCTGATCCTGCCCCACGAGCAACTCTCAGGGGAGCAGAGCAGCTGCAAAGAGGCCAGCGGGTGAGGAATGGAATTTCCTACGGGATGGAGCCTCCAGACTGCCCTGCGTTTTATCTCCCTCTCTCGATAACAGAGGGAAAGCTGGGACTATCTCTGTCAAAACAGGAAATCCCAGTTCCTCCTTCTGCCGGCTCATGGAAGAGACACAAGGCGGCCAGACAAACAATGTGCGGCTCTGAAGGGGGGGCTGTAGCGGAGCACGATGGGAGGGGAAGGGAGACAGCACAGCCAAATGGGATATGGGATCCCTTTCCCTCTCTGGATGGGAACAAGACTGCCTGCCCTCGAAGGGGCAGAGAACAAGGGCCGCCGTCATGCATGACTCTGAAAGAGCATTAGACAAGGCGACCAGCGGCTACCAGCCGGGGCAGCCATCCTCTGCCTCCATGGCTGGAGGCAGCAAAGCCTCTGAATCCCAGGGGCTGGAGGAGAGAGTTGCTCTTGCACTCAAAAGCTGCTTTCTGGTTTCCCCATCTGGTTGGCCTCTGTGAGAACAGGATGCTGGGCTGGATGGGCCATTGGCCGGATCCAGCAGCCTCTTCTCTTTGCTTCTTATTCTGGGACACGGCAGCCCTGGATGAAGCCTCCCACTCTGCCCAGCTGGCTCTGGGAGGGACGTGTTTTGGCTGCTATGTAGGTTGCCCCACCCTCTTCCCCCAGCATGGAAGCACAACCGGTTCCCCACACCAGCGAAAGGACGGCAGGCACAGGGAGGCTGCTGCTGCTTCCGCTCTGGCAAACCGAATCCCTCTGCTGAAGACGGATCTCCATCAGGAGCAAAGGAGGAATGAAGATCTTCTACATCAGGATCTGCTGCCTGAGGCCTCCCCTTGCCTCGTGAGTGGCTCAGCCCGGCTTCGTGTGCCAGAGTGCCAAGCTGGCCCAGGAAGAACTGGCTGACTGGCAGCTGCAGCTTGCCAAGGTCTGTGCAGATGCAGAGGCGACCAACCTCTCGCTTGCCTCAGCCCAGGTCAAGCTGGCCTTTGGGCTATGGAGGCGAGATGACCTTTGCACCAAGGCTAACACTCTCCCCGCACTTCCCAGGGCATTTCCCCATCACAGGGGCTCTGGGGCACAAGAGCTGCAAATCCGCTTCCATTGCACAACCTGCTGGTATGTGACTGGATCCCACCCAAAGACAGTGTTAAGTCTGGACACACCCAGGATCAAGGCTGACACCTGCCCTCTTGCCTCCCTGAGCTTTTCAAAACAGCGACATCTGCCCCGTCTGTCCCAGGGCTGGCTTCTTGAGGAAGAAGGCTGGCCAATGTGTCACTGCTCCTCAGCAACCCCCGGGATCTCGGGGAGTCGGTCAGGCAGAGCCGGAAGAACAGGATCCACTAATGAGGCCTGTGGGTGACGAGGGCTCTTCAGATCAGGGACACGGGGGAGGGGGCTCCCCAGGGTGTCAGCAACACCAGTGGCCCCAGAGTCCCAGGCAGGGGTGCCAAGTATAGGGGGCAGAAGGTGCTTCAGGCCCCTCAATATTGGTGTGCAGGGGGCTGAGATACCCCCCAATATTGAAGGGGCTGCCATCCCCTGCTGTCACCAGGTGAGTGCCCAGGAGCCAGGTGGGGGCTGGGACGAGTGGAGGGCCCAGTGCGTCTCTTGGAAGATCGCCAGAACGCCCTCCTGGAAGGTGCTCTGGCAATCTCTATCAGGGATGCGCAGAGTGAAGGCGCTTCGCCCCGAGCATCCTTTTCCAAAAGGTAAGCCAGCTTGGGGGGGGGTGGATGGCAGGCCGAGTTGGCATTGTGTGTGTGACATCATGCACGGGCGATTGCCCCACCCCCCCACCCCGATGTTGGGCACAACTTGGCGTGCCTGGGTCAAAACCCATTGAGGGAATTGGATCTGTTTAGCCTGGAAAAGAGAAGAATGATGGGAGATAAGAGAGCCATCTTCAAATATCTCAAGGACTGTCCCATGGAGGAGGGAGAATGCTTGTTTTCTCCTGCTCCGGAGGGTAGGACTCGAACCCATGGCTTCAAGTTACAAGAAAGAAGATTCCAACTGAACATCAGGAAGAACTTTCTGACGGTAAGAGCTGTTTGGCAGTGGAACGGACTTCCTCAGGAGGTGGTGGACTCTCCTTCCCTGGAGCCTTTTAAGCAGAGGTTGGATGGCCCTCTGTCATGTGTCTCATCTAGTTGAGATTCCTGCATTGCAGGGGGTTGGACTAGATGACCCTCGGGGTCCCTTCCAAGTTCCATCCCTACAGTTCTATGATTCTAGGGAGGACGTGAGCAGGCTGTCCTCGCCTCCCCCTCTCCTGCCACAAGGTCTCTCTGCTGCACTGTGTTGCTTGTATCCCCAGCAGCCCAGAGGGGCTGGGGGGGGGGCTCATCTCCCCACTGCGTCTCATCCATGGGATGTTCTCCCCCCATTGTGCAGCAAAGGATGCTGGTCCTGTGGAGGAAGAGATGCTGGAGGCTCCTTGAAGAGCCCCGGTCTCCCCTACCCCCCCACGAACTCCATCCTTGCTGGGCTCCCTACAGCTCCAGCCCCTTTGGCAGCGTCTGAACCAGCTTCTCTCAAATCTTCCAGAGGAGATTTCCTGAGCATTTCTTTCCACAGCCAGATGCCTTTTCCTGGCAGGAAGTGCTGCCTTGTGCTCAAAACAGGAAGACCCACTTGAACGGTTGGAGATTAAGCCCCCCTGCCAAAAAAATCACAGGATGGAGCCCCCTCCCCCCCCAGCCTTCTTCAGGATGTGGCTTTCAGTGTTTCAGAAGTGTGAGCTGTCAGGACGCAGGGGGCAGGATCCAAGACCAGGTTGGACTCCTATCTATCTATCTATCTATCTATCTATCTATCTATCTATTTATTATTTATTTTTTTATTTTTTTATTTATTTGCATTTATATCCATTCCCCCCCCCCAAGGCACTCAAGGTGGTGAACAGACTTCTCCCCCACCACATTTAATCTGCACAGCAACCCTATATAAGGGTCTGGTGACTTCTGTTTCAGTGTATCTGAAGAAGTGTGCATGCACACGAAAGCTCATACCAAGAACAAACTGACTTGGTCTCTAAGCTGCTACTGGAAGGAATTTTTTTATTTTTTATTTTGTTTTGCCTGTGAGGTAGGTTAGGCTGAGAGGCAGTGACACCCGGAGAGCCTTGTGGCCAAGTGGGGATTTGAACCCAAAGCTCCCAGCTCTTAGTCTTTCACTCTAACCACTACACCATGCTGCCTCCTATTGGAGCCTGCGCTTTAGGAATGTGCAATGTGCGTCACAGAAGCAGCAGCAGCAGCAACAACAACCACCCTCTGTGGGCGGTAGTCAGCCACATTTTGCTCAGAGTAGACCTACTGAAATGTATGGACCTAGCTTAGTCATGCTAAGATGCAGACAGGTAAGTGGAGAGGAGCGTCATAAGAAACGAGAGAGCAAGAGGTGAGGCACACCTGTCTTGCAAGAAACATAAACCTGTGACCGAAACCACCAGAGGCACAAGGAGGACCGAGAATAAAAGGCTCTATATTACATCAAAAAAATGTTTTTCAACCGATTAAATGTTACCTGCCCCAAATTTCTTGAGAGGCTTGTGCCAGAGCAGAATGTCAATTTCCTTTGTGTGTGTGTGTATTCCATAACCAGCTGGCTGCTCAAGTCCTTGCTCTGCCCTATTTAAGCAGCCAAGGCGGCTGCTGCTGCTGCTGCTTCTCCGAGGGCAGGGAGCCTGTTACATAAGCCTGGCTGTTTTCGCTCCAGTTTCTCGCTGTGATCCCTGCAGGAAGGCCAGACGCTCATCTCTGGCTCCACAGGGAGCAGAGGGGGAGGGAGGGGGAGGCCTGGGCAGAACAGGGAGCAGGACACCCAGCAGAGTCTGGGTCCTGGCGGGGCTGAAAAGTGACTCTCCTGGGAAGAAATGGGGGCTTTTAGTTTAGGGGGAAGGCAACGGAGAGGAGCTTGTAAAGTGATGTGCAGTGTGGAGAAAGCGGGAGGAGAAAAATATTTCTCCCACTCTTGTAATACCAGAACTCAGGACCATCCAATGAAGCCGAATGTTGGGAGATTCAGGACAGAGGAAAAAAACGTTTCTTCACACGGCCTGTAGTTAAACTATGGAACTCCCTTCTGCAGGAGGCAGGGATGGCCACCAACCTGGATGGCTTTAAAAGAGGAGCAGAGAAATTCATGATGGAGGAGGAGGAGGAGGAGGAGGAGGAGGAGGAGAGGGCTCTCAATGGCTCTGGGTGGCTCCTAGCCAGGATCACCCAGTTGGAGACAGCGATGCTTCTGGAAACTATTTTCTGGAAACCGCATGAGGGGAGGGGGCTCGTGCTCAGAAGCTGCTTGCAAGTTTCTCATCGTGGGCACCTGGTTGGCCACTGTGAGAACAGGATGCTGGACTAGATGGGTCCCCTTTGGCTGATCCAGCAAACTCACCTTCTGCTCCTATAGCAGCCACTCTCCCTGTCTGTTCTGCAGCAGTGGGGGTGGGGGGGCAAGGGGTGCCTTGGCATACCGCTACCCCTTTCCTCTTGCTTGGTCTGTGGATACACCCAGGACCTTCTTGCCCCTCTAGACTGCAGAGCCCTGTGGGGTTTCCAGCACCGAGTCCTGCCCCAGAAAAGGGCCACAGACCTTGCCATGGTCTAGGAGGAGGGGGCTTTTCCAAAAGGTCCGGTGCCTTGCTCCTTGCCTTCTCAACCCTTGGCCAGAGCCTCCCCAGGATCACAAACTGGGTGCTGGATACCTGAGAACAGGAAAGACCCACAGCCCACAAGGGACAAGCTCTGCCAGTGGGGGGAAGGTTCTTTCCTCGGGGCTGAATGCACCCCTTTGCCTCGCCCCACCTGATCCTGGCTCTCCAAAGGAACTCCGGGTTTAATCTCTTCCTCCATATGACAGTTTCATAATAAAGAGACCATAGAGAGTCCTGATCTGAAAGCACAACAAAGGATGTCTGGTTCTGGCTGAGGGCTTTGCTGACTCAGAGTGGGAGATAGATGGTCAACAAGGAAGTGGCAGGTGGCCGCTCTGCCGTTGATTTGGGACATATTGTTCTCTCAAATACTCTGCCGCCTGGACCCGGGTGCGAGTCGCCCAGGTGGACGCTGTCAGATGAGCGCATGAGATCCCCTTTCCAGCTGGCCCTTCTAGGCCTGCCAAGTAGCACCAGCTCCCGGGATGTGTAAGGAGAGCTCTTCCAGGTAACAGGGGCCATTAAGTCAGAGTTTAAGAGCCCAGCAAGGGAAGGAAGGAGGCAGAAGACACAAAATAGTTTGAGCTGGAGAAAAAGTGTGACCCATTGGGCTTGTTGCAGTGGGAGGGGGGTGGAATGAAGAAAATGACACCTCCCCTATTCAGCGCACACAGCAAGGGGAATGATGTGTGGGTGGCCCAGTATAAACCCCACACTAAGCACGGCTGTTGCATCAGAGACAATGTGGCAGAAGCAGATGTCCATGAAGAAACCCCGCCAAGGAAGGTCCTGGGGTCTGCATGGTCCAGCAATGCTGAATGCTCCAAGCTGGCCCCCTGGGGAGGCTGCATTGGGGTTCCTGCCTTGGGCCGTCCCGGCTGCTCTTGTAACTCCGTCCGCACCTTCTGGGCTCTGTGCCTTGCTGAATGGCGCCCAGGAGGCCACCAGGCCTGTTTTTCATGATCCTCTGCGTTCTGGAAGCCCTGTGGACGCCTGAACCCCACCAGTGGCAACCGCCAGGGAGCCTCATCACAGCAGATGTCGGGATGATGAATAAAGCAAGCAGAAATCCAGTCTGGCTGGCCATTCCAGAGAGGCTGGAGCAAAGCCCTTCTGGGAACAAAAAACACCCCCAGGAAACTCTGCATTCCTTGGCTCCCCCCCCTCACATGAGCCCTTTCAGGGATGCCAACCTGGAAATGCAGGCAGCTGGCAAGCCTGTCAGTCACAGAGGACCCCGCCTTGTGCTGGCCCTTGTCTGCGTGGTGAAGCCTCTCTCTTGCCTGCAGGAGGTCCCAATCCCTTGCTTTACGCAGGGCTGGCCTGGCAGGAAATCCTGCCTGAACCCTGGTGAGCCACTGCCACCCCTAGGAACCTCCCTGGCAAAGGCAGCTGCAACAATCCCAACACACAACTGTGCAATTGGGGGCACTGAAAGAGAACTACAGGGGGTTTTCAGCAGAGGGTCGATGGCCCTCTGCCAGGGATGCTTTAGCTGCGATTCCTGCATTGCCGGGGGTTGGACTAGATGACCCTAGGGGCCCTTTCCAGCACTGCAGTTCTGTGATTCTATGACAATGAAAGGAGGAAGCATACCCATCTCTCTCCACAGCAGGGGGCTCTGCTAAGGCCCCCTGCCTTCGCCCACACCACCTGGAATTTGCCCAGCCTGCGTCAGAGAAGCTGCCTGCCGTTCCAGCCTCCTGACTCCCAGAGTGGCCAGGCGCCAGGCAGATGCGCTGGGATGCAGCTGTGCCGGCTGGGAGTTGTAGTGCAGAGCACCTGGATGGCACCAGGTGAATGACGGCTAATCCGCATCCTGCACTCGTTTGGGTGCAACCCTTGGATCCTCCCATACTTGGAGTAAGAACACAAGCAGAGCCTGCAGGATCAGGTCCATGGCCCATCCCAAGGGAAACCCGCAAGTGGGATTTGAGCACAAAGCACCCTCATCCTGTGGTTTCCAGCCAGACATTCAGAACAGAAGCATTGCTGCCTCCGACTGTGGAGGCAGAGCAGAGCCATCCTAGCTAGAGCCATCAATGGCTCTCTGCTCCTCCATGTTTTTATCCAGTCTTCTGGATTGGATAAAAACATGCATCACTGCCTCCAGTGGGAGGGAGTTCCACAGCTCCATGGAGTTCTCTGCACCGTGGAATGGGCTCCCAGCACAGGACTGAGAAGGGCAATAGCCAGACTCTGCGTCCATGGAGGTCCTTCCGCTGAAGACTTCTGCATCCTTTCTGAGCTCCCGGAGAAGCCACCGGCTGCTGTAAACATGACCCAGGAGCATAGGAGTTGGGGGGGGGATTTGTAAACAGAGGCCAGCCTGCCTGGTAAGTCCTTTCAAATGTCTGCTTGTCAGGTTTATTTGTACAATGAAATATCGCTTCATTGTAATGCCAATGGAAGGATCCCAGAGGAGGGAGATCAAAGGCAACAGGAGGCCGGTGTATCATTTGTATCAGATGAACAGCTTTTGCTCTTCCTGTTGGGCAAACAGCTTGGGCAGGTGGGGGGGAGGGCTTTTCCTGGAGCATTTCCCACCTGCGCCTGCCATTCCTGGCAGGGCCTCGGTTCTGATACCTGTCGAGGTGTTTTGTCTACCAAGTGGTCCCCTGCTGTGCTCTTGCAAGGAGGGCGTTGTGATGCTGCCCCCCCCATCGGTCCAGGGCGATGCTTTCTCCCTCCTCCCCCAACCTCTCAAAAGGCTTCCACATCCCTTGGATAGACAGGAAGGAGCTCCTTGCACCCGCTGAGCAGGGCAGGCCAAAAAGCCTTGGCCACAAGCTCCGCTTCCCTCAGCCAGACCAGCAGGTGCAGAGGAAGCTGCCTTATCCTGAGCCAGACCAGTGTTGCCCGCACTGACTGGCAGCAGTGGCTCTCCAGGATTTCAGGAAGGGGGTCCCAAGCAGGGACCTTCGGCCCGAAAAGCAGGCACTCTGTCCCACTCAGCTGCTGTGACCTTTCCAGAGAGGAACTGATCGTCTTAAAGTCCATTTCCTGCATAATAATAATAATAATAATAATATAATTTATTATTTGTACCCCGCCCATCTGGCTGAGTTTCCCCAGCGACTCTGGGCGGCTCCCAATCAAGTGTTAAAAACAATACAGCATTAGATATTAAAAACTTCCCTGAACAGGGCTGCCTTCAGATGTCTTTTAAAAATAGGATAGTTGCTTATTTTTTTGACCTCTGCTGGAAGGGCGTTCCACAAGGTGGGCACCACTACCAAGAAGGCCCTCTGTCTGGTTCCCTGTAACCTCACTTCTCACAATGAGGGAACCGCCAGAAGGCCCTCGGCACTGGCTCTCAGTGTCCGGGCTGAATGATGGGGGTGGAGACGCTTCTTCAGGTATACTGGACCGAGGCCTTTTAGGGCTTTAAAGGTCAGCACCAACACTTTGAATTGTGCATCTCTGCCAATACCTGAATCCCCACCCTGGGCACCCCTTCTCAACGTTTCCGTGTCTCCACAGCCTGAGCCTTCGGGTCACCTGAGGCCGCATTGCCCAGGAAGGGAGCCTGAGAGCAAAACAGCCACCAGTGACCCAAACTTATTTTGAAGAGCAAAAATGAGGGCAGATTTGCTGACTTTCACTGTTAACCACAGATCGCTTTGACGACTCTCATTTTAAATACCCCTCTTATATGTAGGCTATAGAAGCCGTGGTATATTGCTAGTAGCAATGTTCTTAACTTTCAACAACAAAATAATAATAATAATACCTATTGCTCCCTCACTTGCCACATGAAAGCATTTGGGCTCATGTTCACATCTTTGTGAACGTCAATGTGCACAGAACAATTTATTAAACTGTTTAACATGTACATATGGACTCTCCTTAAGGGCAGAGGGATGTTAACTCTTGGCCTCCCAGACTCCTTCTCCAAGATCTTGTAGGATGTAGCTACCGGTAGTTTAAGATGCTGCTCTGTTGTGATTCTCTGCTGCAGACTAATGCACTAGAAAAAATTTCTTGAGTTATTGTAAACAAAAACAAACAAACAAAACTCAGACATTTTGCCAAATTTTAAAAATCCACCCAGGCAGAAATTTTAATCCTGAAAAAGAGGGTGTGTCCTCAAAAAATAGGACATATGGCAACCCTACAAAACGGGCATCTCTCAACTTGCATCCACTTCATTGGACCGGGAAAAGAGGGTGTGTCCTCAAAAAATAGGACCTATGGCAACCCTACAAAATGGGCATCTCTCAACTTGCATCCACTTCATTGGACCGGGAAAACTCCTTCCCACCAGATATCCGCGTTGCAGCCACTGTGGTCAGTTTCCCCCCAGGACAAGGAGCAGCAGCTATGGAAGGGGAAAATTGGAGTGGGAAGATGTCATGTGAGGAAAGCCCCCGGCGACTGCTCTTAATACTTTTCAAAACACAGAGTCCCACGTCTCCCTGGAGAGCTGCTGCCAGTCAGTGCAGGCAACAGTGCAGGCAGTGGAGCAGATGGTCTGACTCAGGTGCCCAGTTGCACCTTGGCTCCCTCTGCTTCGGAGACCAGGCCCTCCTCCTTTGGCTCTGGGGCATTTTGGGCTGTTTGCTTGCTGCTGACACATTTATCTCTAGACTTCCCAGTCTTCAGACTCTGCTGGAGTTCTCACGCCATTTAATCCTCGCCTTTTGCCCAACTTCCTCTTGTGCAATCAAAGCAAAGGAGGCTTCTGGAACTCAAACACACACAGACAGGCTGCGTGACTGTAGATAAATGGAGCCGCTCCAAACAATCACTAAAAGTCTCACAACTGGGCTTGTGAGTGCAAAGGCGCACCAGAGCCCAGCAGCAGGATCTCCCCCTGGGCCAACCCCCCCTTGGACCTCTGAGAGTGGAGGGGTTGCCAAGAGGTCCCCCTGCCAGTCTTGGCACCCAAGGGGGCCTGTAGGGAAGGAGGCAGCCGTAGGGTATTTGGGGCCTGGGTCATTCTGGGGAAGGGGCTGTGCATGGACCGCAGTTTCTGGGGCTTTTACGCAACTGCATTTGCCTTCGTTGTCATCAGCCCATGACCTTCTTAAAGCTGTGTGGCAGTTAGTATTTATCACTTATTATCAATTAAGAGTCTGTAAAGCTGCAGAAAAACAAAGTCCCTTCTGGTGGCCCTGGATTTTTCCCGGTCCAGAGAGGAGCCTGACTTCTTCAGAAAGCTTCCTGGTGGGCCTGGTAATGAGTCGCCTCTTCCCCCCCCCCTCTCTCCACCTCCTCCACAGCAAAAAAGCTAGCTTTAAAAATTAGCGGGGCAGAGAGTGGAGATTGATACCTGCTGGTTCTTGTCCTCTAAAAATTGAATTTCGATCTGGGTTTCTCCAGCACAGGCCAAACACAACGAGGTCAGGAAGCACCGATGAGTTTATTTCTCTGCACCGGAGAGAAGCAGCAGCCCCATGGCAGAGGCGTGACTGGGAATGGGGCGCAGGAGGGGCAGTTTGCACCCATGCCCAGGACAGCGGAGGGTGGGTGTGCTTGGAGCACTGCCTGTCTGGCTGCTGTGAACTCATCTGAGCACTTCAGGAAAGGGGACCCTCGCTGAGCAGCATGTCAATATTATTGGTTGCAGCTCCCCGTTCCCAATTACATTTTATATTTGGAAATGAGCTGAGAGGACGGTTCAGCACGACTCGGTCTCTCCAGTCCTCGCCCCCGTCAGAAACTAGGTTCACGGGCTGGGGGAGTTGCGAGGCGCCTCTTTGGCTCGGCTGCCCCATAAAGCAAGCGCGATCCTGGAGCGAGGGGGCCGTGTCCGGCTCCTCCAACGTGGCGGGCGTGAAGAAGGTTGTGCAGCAGCTGCGCCTCGAGGCCAGAGTGAGACCGACGCGTGAAGGTTGCACAAGCTGCAGCAGACTTGAAGCAGCTTGGCCTGCAGAACACACGACACCACGATCCCCCACTACGAACAGGAGTTTCTTCAAGTACAAGTCCATTTAGGCTGCAGAAAGTCTGTTCATTTCTCTAACTTTGTGACCTACGTGGAATCTTTTAGTGATCTACTAACTTTACAATCTGTTGTGGGTCTGGTGAATACGGAAGTCAAGGAGAGGGACCTGGGATCTGTACAGAAACTTTGTGTTAAATGTGCCAACTTAGAACTAGGAATACTGCTACTGTGGTCAAACTTCTTGCAATCCACCTCTCTAAACTTGGATGCTAGTTGCAATAACCTGTTATCATGATGGAATCAATTTTATATTCAAGCAATAAAGAGTTGATAGAAAGAAAGAAAGAAAGAAAGTGTTATGTATTGAGTTTAGCTGCAGTACACATTCTGGCCACCGAGACTGCAGTTCTCACTCTACCCACAGTGGCTGCAGTTCTCACTCAGGTCCCTACATGCAAATGAAGGATTGAAAGTGACGTTCACTGATTGGGTAGCCAGAGGAGTTGTTACTGTTGCAAGTTATTGAGTTCTATATAAGCCAGGCAACTGAGCTGCTGTTTCCAGTCCAGGACTCAGAGCTAAAATAAAGAGCTGGTTGTTTTAAGAGCTGTGTCTTCGTCCATCTTTCCCACTATTCAACACTGGTGACGAGGATGGGATCGGATGCAGCAAGCCACAGCTAGAGCTGAATCACTGAGCTGAACACTTAAGAGCTGAATCACTGCTGAGGCTAGCCTCCATTCCTTCGCCATCCAGTCGGCATCAGGGAACCATGGCTTCACTACTGCCTCTACCTCCGTATTCTCCAGCAACTGAGTCCTGGCACTCACATATGGCCCGTTTTGAATGCTACATTGAGGCAAACGCTTTCATCAACCTAACAGATGATCGGAAGAGAGCCATTTTCCTCACTGTCTGCGGTTCAGAAGTTTTTGAAACAGCTCGGGCACTCATTGCACCACTCGCTGTGCAGACCACACCTTGGGACACGCTGAAGGAGAGACTCAAGGTTCACTATGCGCCCAAGGTATCAAGGATTGTTGCCCGCCACGCATTCCATCACCGGAATCAAGCCGAGGGGGAGACGATCAGCGAATACCTGTCTGCTCTCAGGAAGGCAGCTTACCACTGTGAGTTCAGAGACCTGGAAGACGCCCTGCTTGATAGAATTGTGTGTGGTGTGTGGGATGAAAAGCTGCAGTGCCAACTCCTTGCCAAGCCCAACCTCACCCTCAAGCAGGCCATCGAAGATGCCCAGGCCGCGGAGCTGGCAAAGCACTCAACAGTTGAGATTCGCAAGGCCAACAGTCCGGCGTTTCCAAGGAGGCCAACCCCAGTCCACCATGGGGAAATCAGCGAATCAGAGAGCTCCTCGGCTGAAGATGACGACGTCCACCGTGTTAAGCAGGAGCATAGGAAGTTCAAACAGCGAACAATGGACCAATCGGACTGTGCAGGTTGTGGCGGTAACCACCCTCGATCCAAATGCCGTTTCAGGGACGTCATCTGTCGGCATTGTTTCCGTAAGGGACACCTTGCAAGGGTCTGCCGCTCATCCACACCGGCAAACACGCCCCCATCACCTGGAAAAAAGAAGGCATCAAGGTCGGTCACAGAGAATTGCCATGCCGTCACCCACTGCCACTGCTCAGCTGAGCAGACAATTGGTCGAGCTGATGACTCTATGCACCGGAAAATCCACATCACTGTGACTGCTGAGGGCAAACCTTGTGACATGGAAGTTGACACGGGCTCTGCCATGTCCATCGTCTCTTGGAGTACCATCAAGAGACTGGTTCCCAAGATATCCAAGAGACGCCTTGACTCCCACCACCTGCACCTGAGAGACTATCAGGGAAATAGCATTCCAGTTGTAGGTGTGGGCATGTTCAGTGTGGCCTACAAGGATTTTTCAGGACCTCTGAAACTAGTGGTAGTCGATGGAAATCGTCCCAGCCTGCTTGGACTGGACTGGTTCGCGTCCTTGGGTTTGGAAGTCACTGGCATCCATAGCGTGTCACAGCCAGAAGTAGACGCTCTCCTCACTGAGTTTTCAGACGTGTTCGACGGAACCTTGGGACAGTATGTGGGGTCGCCCATATCGTTTAACCTTGACCCACAAGTTGCGCCCATCCGGATCAAGCCACGACGTGTACCATTTGCTCTCAAGCCTAAAGTCGACGAACAATTGGACAAGCTGATCGCACAAGGGGTCCTGGAGCCCGTAGACCAGGCTAAGTGGGAAACTCCCATCGTAACGCCCATCAAGCCTGACGGGTCAGTACGTATCTGTGCGGACTATAAATGCACGATAAACAAGGCACTTCAACAGCATGCGTACCCTGTTCCTGTCGTTCACCACTTGCTGCACTCACTGGGAGAGGGCAAAATCTTTGCAAAACTCGACCTTGCTCAGGCATACCAGCAGCTGCCAGTAGACGACGCCACGGCTGAGGCACAAACGATTGTCACACACCGTGGGGCTTTCCGTTGTCGACGGTTGCAGTTCGGGGTCAGCATAGCGCCAGGGATTTTCCAGAGCTTGATGGAGCGGCTCCTACAGGGTCTGCCTGGCTTCGTCCCCTATTTTGATGACGTGCTCATCTCGGCGGAGACAATGCAACAGCTTTTTGATCGTCTTAGAGCTGTCCTGACCAGGTTCCAGGAAGCAGGCCTCAAGGTAAAAAGAGAAAAATGCCAAATTGCTGTACCACAGGTCGAGTTCCTGGGGTACCTGGTTGATGGCTCCGGCATCCATCCCACGACAACGAAGGTCAAGGCCATCCAGCAGGCTCCCAAACCAAGGAACAAGACAGACCTTCAGGCTTTCCTAGGCATATTGAACTTTTACAACATGTTCTTGCCGCATAAGGCAACCGTCGCTGAGCCTCTCCATCGGCTTCTAGACAAAAAGGCATCGTGGAGGTGGGGCCGCCAGGAGGCCACTGCATTTGCTGCTGTGAAGACCTTATTAACATCGGACTCCGTCCTCGTCCAGTACAATGAGGAGCGTCCTCTCATCCTGGCATGCGACGCATCGCCATTCGGTGTTGGGGCTGTTCTCAGCCATAGCTTCCCTGATGGCCAGGAGGCCCCTATTGCTTACTTCTCACGAACCCTGTCGCCAGCAGAGAGGAACTATAGCCAGCTTGACAAGGAGGCGCTGGTGCTTGTGGCAGGCATCAAACGCTTCCACGAATACCTTTATGGCAGAGACTTTGACCTTGTCACGGATCACAAGCCTCTTTTGGGCATCCTGGCTGGTGACCGCCCAACTCCGCAGGTGTTGTCGCCTCGAATGATGCGCTGGACAGTCTTTCTCGCGGCTTACAACTACCGGCTCCAGCACCGACCTGGCAAGGCTTTAGGGCATGCCGACGCCCTTAGCCGCTGCCCATTGCCGACACTGGTCGAAGATCCAGCACCCTCGTCAGAGGTACTCCTGATTGAGGAACTACCTGAATCTCCGCTGTCGGCATCTGACATCGCCCTCCATTCCTCCAAGGATCGCACCATTGCCCGTGTTCTCAACTGGGTGTGGAGGGGGTGGCCAAAAGGGCCAACTGATCCAGAGTTTCAGCCTTTCACCCAACGGCAGCACGAGCTCTCAGCTCACCGCGGCTGTCTCCTGTGGGGAGACCGAGTCATCATCCCGCCCAAGCTTCGTCAGCGCGTCCTTCAGGCACTCCACATTGGCCACCCAGGAATTGTGCGCATGAAGGCGTTGGCACGCAGTTTTGTCTGGTGGCCGGGCATGGACAAAGCTATCGAATCCTGGGTTGAATCATGCCAGGCCTGTCAACAATCGAGGCCAGATCCACCGGTGCACCGTGGAAACTCCTGGGAGACCCCCAAGGCACCCTGGTCGAGGGTGCATATTGATCTAGCAGGGCCTTTCCATGGCCACATCTTCATGGTGATAGTGGACGCGTACTCCAAATGGCTGGAAGTGGTTCTGATGTCCTCAACCACCTCAGAAGCCATTATACGCGTGCTGCAGAGGCTCTTCGCCACCCATGGATTGCCTGACGTGCTGGTATCAGACAACGGGGCCCAATTCTCGTCTGGCACATTTGAGCGCTATCTCCTTGGCCGAGGCATCCGCCATGCTCTGACGGTACCTTTCCATCCATCCAGCAATGGACAGGCGGAGAGAATGGTTCGCTCGGCTAAGGAGGCACTGGCACGTATGGACAATGGGAACTGGCATGAACGGGTAGCCGAGTACCTGTTTGTCCAACACATCACCCCGTGTACAGCAACAGGGCGGAGTCCAGCTGAACTTTTGATGGGCCGCCGCCTGCGATCTCCTCTTGACCGGCTGCACCCAGACTTTGCTGTGGAAGATCCCCCAGGCTGTGGTAATCCGCCACGGTCTTTTGTTCCAGGGGACAAGGTGTTTGCGAAGAACTATGCTGGAGAGATTCCCTGGATGCCGGCTGTGGTGGTTGGGGTTACAGGGCCGAAATCGTATCAGGTAGCTTTGGACTGCGGCCGGTTATGGCGCCGGAACATTGACCAGCTGCGCCGCCGGGCTGGGAACTTGGACACTGGAACAGTGCCTCCGCCGGCCCCGGCAGAGGCTGGCCAGCCACCAAGTACTACTGAGGAAGAACATCCAGGGCATAGACAATCTCCCCCGGCACCCTCGCTGGAGACTCCGGTACAACCGCAGTCTGAAGCCGCCGCTACAGCAGCCGACGCGGAAGCCTCAGACTCAACCGATCCAACTGCGTCACCTGTGGCAGACGGTTGCCAAGGCTCAGGTACTCCGGATGCCTCTCCAGTAGTACCTCGTCGGTCTACTCGGACTCATAGTCATCCAGCCTATCTTAAGGATTATGTTGCCAAATGAACCAGTATATTGTACTTGTATATAGTTAAAAATGTATGCTGTTGAAACTTGTGAAACCATATGCTTACGGGGCCTAGTTGTAACCTTTATGAATTTGGGGCCTAACATCTCATCCTGGTGGGAAGGGGTGTTATGTATTGAGTTTAGCTGCAGTACACATTCTGGCCACCGAGACTGCAGTTCTCACTCTACCCACAGTGGCTGCAGTTCTCACTCAGGTCCCTACATGCAAATGAAGGATTGAAAGTGACGTTCACTGATTGGGTAGCCAGAGGAGTTGTTACTGTTGCAAGTTATTGAGTTCTATATAAGCCAGGCAACTGAGCTGCTGTTTCCAGTCCAGGACTCAGAGCTAAAATAAAGAGCTGGTTGTTTTAAGAGCTGTGTCTTCGTCCATCTTTCCCACTATTCAACAGAAAGAAAGAAAGAAAGAAAGAAAGAAAGAAAGAAAGAAAGAGGAACACAGGAAGCCTTACATGGAGCCAGGCTGCTGGTATGTCTTGCTCAGTATTCTCCTCACAGGCTGCCAGCAGCACCCAACCAGCTACTGAGGGCTCCTAGCCAGGATGGCCATGAAGCAAAGATCACCCGTGTCGAAGCAGCGATTCTCCAACATCGACTTCGTAGGACTGGTCTTGTTGTTTGGATGCCTGATTATCATCTTCCAAAGCAGCTACTCTATTCCCAACTCAAGATTGGAAAGCAAAATACCGGTGGATAACAAAAGAGGTTCAAAGACTCTCTCAAGGCAAATCTTTAAAAATGTAGTATAAACACCAACAATTGGGAAACACTGGCCTGCGAGCGCTCCAGTTGGAGAACAGCCTTGACCAAAGGTGTCATGGACTTTGAAGACACTTGAACTCAGGACAAAAGGGAGAAATGCGCTATGAGGAAGGCACACTTGGCAAACCCTCACCGTGATCAGCTCCCGCCCGAAAAACCTATGTCCTCACTGTGAAAGGATGTGGGGATCCAGAATTGGCCTCCACAGTCACTCACGGACTCACTGTTAAAAACGTGTTTATGGAAGACAATCTTACTCGGCTACGAGGGATCGCAGAAGAAGAAGGAGGAGGAGGAGGAGGAGAAGGAGAAGGAGGAGAAGAAGAAGAAGCTCTTCCTGCACAGTTGGAGGCAGCGATGCTTCCGAGTCCCAACTGGTGGAGACCCCAGGAGGTGAGGGGGCTGCTGCTGCTGCTTTGCTCAGGCCTTCTGTGCTTCCCATGGAGGCCTCTGGTAGGGCATGGTGAAGAGAAGATGCTGGATTAGATGGGGCCCCTTTGGCCTGATCCAGCTGCAGGACTCTTCTGTTCTGCCCTGGTTAGAGCATGGTTCTGATAACGCCAAGGTTGCAGGTTCGACCCCCCCCTTCCTACTCTACAATGATGTGGTTCTATGGCACTAGGAATGCAAGGCCATAGGACAAAGGCCATCCTTTGTTCATAGGACTGTGTAGCGCACATTTATTCTCTCTGGGGTCCAAAGGCTGCTCTGGTGGCCGTGCTCAATGCTCTGCCGCTGTGGAAGAGGCAAGGCTGAGCATGCTTGCATTGTGCTCAGAGTGAGGTGGAGACATCCAGCAACTTGGATGGCTTTAAAAGAGGCTTAGACAAATTTGTGGAGGAGACGGCTATCGATGGCTGTTAGCTGCAATGGCTCAGCTCTGCCTCCACAGCTGGAGGCAGCAAAGCTTCTGAATCCAATGTTTGGAAAGCACAGGAGAGGAGTGTTGCTTCTGTGCTCTGGTCCTGCTTTCTGGTTTCCTGCTGGGGCCTCTGGCTGTTCCCCGTGAGAACAGGATGCTGGACTAGAGGGGCCATTGGCCGGATCCAGCAGGCTCTTCTTATGTTTCCCTTTGGAGGGAAAGCTCTTGCTGTAGTGGTGATCTGGGATCATAGGGGTCTTCCTGGGGTCTTCTGGTGGCCTTTACACTGGTAGGAGACTAACTCCTCACAAGCCATCTGCTCTCCCTTATCTCTGGGAAAAAGCAAGTCCAGAGGGGGCTGCAGCCAGGGGTCCTGGAGGGCTGAGCTGGCCAGGGGGCCCTGCTGGACTTTTGCCATCATGCCAAGAATGCCCAGTGCCTCCCAGCCGACTGGGCACTCCCTCCCTGGCCATCAGACAAGCTCTGCACAGGCCTGAGCTCCACAGTGCAACAGGGCAGCCTCCCCAGCCTTCATCCCAAACAGCTGAACCCATCAGCCAGCCAGCCAGCCAGCAGACAGGAAAGGCCTGGTCGAAAGCAGCCAGAGGAAGCAGCGAAGCCGCAGCCAGCCCCAACTGCCTGGCAAGAGCCCTGCCTGCCCAGGCATTGCAAAATAAAAGTGTCACATGAGGGCTGAGGCAGCGCTTGGGGAGGCGGCAGAGGGAGAGGCAGAGTCAGAACATATTCTCCATGATGGGTTTGACTTCATTGCATCAGCAGCTCCGTCTCTCTCCTGCAGACGGATGGATTTGCCCATTCTTCTCTCTGGCTGCACCTCTGACACCCACAGATTCATCTTGCGCAGCAGAGTGTGTGTGTGTGTGTGTGTGTGTGTGTGTGTGTGTGTGTGTGACCAGTGAGCACAACCAGGGAATATGAAATGTCTGGTGTACACCGGACCTTCGGGCAAGGGGGGGGGGGCAGGATGAAGCATGGGCAACCCAAGACCAGCCATTCAGCCCCTGCTGGGAGCTTAAGGGGAGGGGCTGCTCACAGCCCCACACCATCATGACTTAGCCAGGAAACTCCCTATGGCTGGCATCCTTCCCTTCTGAAGGGGCCCAGGAGCCACGGATATGGCACCTTGGCAGCCAGAGGAACAAGCCCACCCCCTTGCACCTGAGCATATCACCCCTCCTGCAGCCACCCCTCTCTCCTGTTGCTGCCCCCCCCCCATGTCTGATGCAGTTGCTGCTAGTGCAGAGGAGGGGGAGCAAAACCTCAGCATCTTGGGGAAGTGGCTGAGGAGGAGGCCCTTGTGGTGTAGTGGTTGAGAGTGGTAGACTCGTAATCTGGTGAACCGGGTTCGCGTCTCCGCTCCTCCACATGCATCTGCTGGGTGACCTTGGGCTAGTCACACTTCTCTGAAGTCTCTCAGCCCCACTCACCTCACAGAGTGTTTGTTGTGGGGGAGGAAGGGAAAGGAGAATGTGAGCCGCTTGGAGACTCCTTCGGGTAGTGATAAAGCGGGATATCAAAGCCAAACTCTTCTTCTTCTTCTTCTTCTTCCTCTTCTTCTTCTTCTTCTTCTTCTTCTTCTTCTTCCTCTTCTTTTTCTTCTTCTTCCTCTTCTTCTTCTTCTTCTTCTTCTTGCTTGAGACAGTGAGGGAGTGTCAGGGCATCAAGGTGAAGATCTTTGCTCTGCTCTTTTGCTCCCTCCATCACTCTCTGGCAAAGGAACCTTTTAGCAAGTAGCTCCAGCAGGACTAAGATGTTGCTTTCTGGACTCTCTCTCTGTTTGCAGGAAGCCGCACAGTTCATAGAACCGCAGAGTTGGAAGAGACCCCAAGTGCCCCCTCAGTCAACCCCCTGCCTGCAAGGACCAGACCCCACCGGAAGGAGGAGTGTTCCTCCCTGTCCTCTTCTGTGGCACAGAGGAGCCCAGGGAAGACCCTCTAGGTGCAGGATCTGGCCCAGCCTGGTGCTAAAGGAAAATCACCAGGGCAGACTGCTCTGTGGGCAGCCGGGTGCTGAGGGAGGCCAAAGGAAGGCCAGGGGGAGGAGGTTGGGTGCATGCCTGGCAGGGGGCAGCCCCCTTTCCCCAGACTCTGACCACCCCAGCCTTTCTTCAGAAGTCTGTCTGTCCCTCCATCTGAGGAAGGGCCTGTTCTGCCTGATGTGGGCTGGTGATAGAGGCTGCTCCCTGTCTGCTCTCGCTCTCCCTCTGGGGCCAGGCTATATTTAGCTCACTGCTTGGCCGGCTGCGCTGGTGCTGAGGAAGACCGGGGAGGCCTCCTTGTCATGCGCCTGGCCTGGCTCCATGCACACAGGGGCGCACGGCTGGTGGCGCTTTCCCTCCGCCCACGCTGCCCACAAGGACTCTCCTGGCTCACTCCAGGCTTGCAAGAGCTTCCCCCCAACCCCAATTCCAGCTCTCTGCTCAGCTAGAAGGCTTTCCAGTGTTAAAACCAGGGTTGGGGGCAGTTAAACGACTCCCAAAAAATCCCAAGTCCCCACCACAGCCTCAAACTAAGACCAGGACAATGACCATTGACACAGGCACCAGACATACACAACAGCAAAGAGGCTCAGAAAAACAGTCTATAGATTTGTGGCATAAGCAGATATCAGGTATCGAACTGTTTCCTCTGACTATCCAACATAGAAAACTGTAGAAACTTCACAAATAATCTCCAGAATTCAACAGTTTGACCGATTTCCTTGGTCCCTCTGGAAGAGGGGAATCCAGGTCTCCCCGCCTCCATAACCCCAACATCACATCCTCCTTCCCCCTCCACAAGGTGTGAACTTAGCCTCACAATAGGAGGCAGGAGGCAGTCAGGGGCAGCACATACCCCAGGCAGAAACCCATTGGGATGGTGGGTTGAATCCTGATCCTTTCGGAGGAGAAGTCAGGAAAGCCTTGCAGCTAGGGGCCTGTGTAAATACTCTTATTGTTCTTTGGGGAAGAGGGTGGTTAAAAGGCGTCGGGAACTGGGGTGATTGACAGGGGTGGGTGACAGTTTCATGTTTCTTCATGCCAGACACTCCTACTTTGTGACATATCTATTGATGCTGCTGTTGGAAATGTATTATGGGGACAGGGGAGGAAGTCTTAAAGGTATCTGAAGAAGTGTGCATGCACACGAAAGCTCATACCAAGAACAAACTTAGTTGGTCTCTAAGGTGCTACTGGGAGGAATTTTTTTATTTTAAAAGTTCATGCCACCCCATGCTCGGGGTTCCTACTCTTTGCATGTTTGAACCTTATTGCAACAAGAAGGATCAGGTCTACTGACAGCTGTCTTGCTTCTGTGACTTGGCTGGAGACTCCTCCTTTTGCTGACTGGAGAGACCCGCGGGGAGTGGCACCCCTACGAGCTGGACAGAGGAGTAAATCCACACCCCAGGATTTCCACCCCCCTTATCAACTGTCTCACCCCCAGCCAGAAGGAGGCAGGGCTCTGGGCTCTGCATGGGCCCCCCAGCCTGAGGAAGGGGGCTGTGCACTCAGACTCCTGGTGCCAAGGCAGCCGTTTCCGCACTTTCCACAGAAGAAGCAGCAGCCCTGGGAGAGCAGAGTCTCTTCTCTCCAGAGAGGAAAGCCGGCTGGCTCCTTCCTTTCCTGCTGCAGCAGAAACTCCCCCTTTCCCTGCAAGGAAAAACCTATCCTCACCCCCCACCCCCACCTCCACCTCCTTGAACACATTTAACCCTCTGACTGAACCTCGATGGAACTGCAGAGAAGGAAAGCTTTTGTCCACTTGGGACCCCGAGAAGCAGCTCAGGTATCTGGCCTGTTGCTCCATCTGGAAGAGAGAGAGGAGACCACCAGTGGGGCACCCCATGGCGGGATTTTGTTCTTGGCCAACTCACAGGGTGACCTGCTGGACAGAAGCTCCCGTGGTCTCAGGGCCCCTGGAGACACCTTTGCTGGCCTGATCCACAGTTTTTCTCACGCCAGCCCATGAGAAAAGGGAAGTTGGGCCAATCAGACAAATATTAATGGCCTCATTAAAAGGTCACAGAGGAGAACAAGCACAGCAGGGGGCTGGTGTAAATGTGTCGCTGTCCAAAGACAAATGGGCAGGACCAGAAATCCCCCCCACACCCCTCCCTCTGCCCCTCTGCTGCTCCAGGCCTCTTCTCCCTGCCTGGCTCCCGTTTTCTGTGGGCACCATAGACGAGCTCTTGCAGGGTTGGAAGGGACCCGAGGGTCATAGGGACATTGAAAGAGGCCTTTGGATCAGGCCAAAGGGGATCCATCCAGCGCAGCATCCTCTCCTCACAGTGGCCAACTGGATGCCTGGGGGGAACCAGCAAGCAGAATGTGAGCCCAAGAGCAGCCCTCTCCCCTCCTGCGGTTTCTGGCAAGCTCAGATTTGCTTTCCCTGCAAATACTGTAATCTCTGAGGATTCCCTTCCTTGGTCACCTGGTCTGATTCAAGCCATGAATGTGAGGTGTTGCCAGCCGCTCTCTGTTGGAGCAGACTGATAAAAACCCTCCTCTGCATGTGAAAATGTCACCTTCCTGCCTCTCTGCTGCACTGCTTAATTCTGATTATTTGCTAGCAAGGAAGGAAGAGCCCAGGCACCTCGCCCTTTCCTCCTCAGCTGGGCCTCACTTTCCTCTTCCTTAGAAAAGGACAGTATCTCTCTCTCTCTCTCTCTCTCTCTCTCTCACACACACACACACACACACACACACACACACACACACACATTTTTAAGCATGTTCTTGCTTAGCTTTTGAATGTTTGTGATATGAAAAAGAAGCATTGAATATGGACTGAAAGAGATGTCAAATGTGGAAACATGTCAGTCAAACAGATTTTTGAATAAGCAAATCAAGATTGCTTGCTGTGGGTTTTTGTTCTCTGCCGGAGGGAATTTCTTTCCCTTGGGATCGACATTCTCACAGGTGTGGGAACTTGTGGCATTCCAGGTGCTGCCGAACTACAGTTCCCAGCCTCTCTCCTGTCATCCTTCCTGGGGGCTGATGGGAGATTTAATTGTGCAACATCTGAGAGCCAAAGGGTCTCCGCTCTGCAAGAGAAAGTTGTCTCCAACCTCCGCCATAGCAGCTCCATAGAAATGAATGGACCAGGCTTATTAATTTCAGTGGGTCTACTCACAAGTAGAACTTAGTTGGCTACAACCTTGAAATTGCAGCAGAACCAACAAAGACTCTTGTGGCACCTCAAAGACGGACAAAAGTCAGTGGTTGTTTGAGACCTTTTAATTGGTTTTAAATGGTTTTTATTTTATTTTGAATGGCATGGCTTTATCACGGAGGTGCCTGCCACTCTTTGAGAGGAAGCGCAGAACAGAGCAGACGGGAACAAAGGAGTCGATTTCGCTGGAGGTGTGGAATTGTGTCAGATCCTGATCAACTGGTCTCTGCAACAAGCAATTTGCCAGGTGGAGACGGAAGTGTAAACAGGGAGGGCAGGTGGAAATTAAAAGTGGAAAGTAATAATTAAGTAATTAATATTGACTATTCAGAAAATGTTGTTTGTTGATAACACAGAGATCCCAGCATTGCTAGGCCAATTAACACATTTTTTAGAGAGAGGGAGAGTTTTAATTCTATCAATGTTTATTTTTTTTAATAATTGTTTTCTCTTCTTTATCTGTAAGCCACCTGAGTTCCACCAGGAAAAAAGGCAGGGCATAAAGAAATATAAATAATATAAATATAAAAATGCATTAGGCCAATTCAGTCCCTAAGTGAGAGCGCTGAGCTTGATGAATTATAATTCAGGGCTTTCCCAGTGCCTTCATTCCTTCATTTATAACCAGACACTTTCAGGCCAGCGATTCATTCATTCATTTATTATATTATATTATATCACTCAAAAGCATTTATAAACCGCTTAATATTTCAAAAATCTGTAAGCCATGTCCAGTCCCAAAAACCACCACAATATATCATTAATATGTTAAAACAAAGACACAACCTTAACCCGATGAAACAGCAGTATAAGAAGACACAAAACCAAATCAGTGAGGAATTCAGAGTTTCAGAGACTCATTGGAGGCTGGAAATCTCTCACAGGCAGCAGAAATCTATCAGAAATATGTTATCGGACAGCTGGGGATCGGGACTTCTTTCTTCCAAGACAAACCAGAAAACAAGTACCGGTAGTAACGATATTGGTGGGGGTGATGAAGTGAACCATTGCTTCTTCCAGTTGTTCTGCCACCCACAAAGAAAGAAAACAGGTCCAAGGGGGGGGGGGTGAGGAGCAGGAAGGAGCTCTCTCTGGTGGGGTGGAAGAAAAGGGGCTCCATCAAGAGGCGGGGGGCTGCCTGGGAACTAAGACCCCTGGATCCTTTTCTGCCAAACCAGGCCTCCCCCCCCAGCCTAAATGGAGGAGTTCACATCCACTTCCTTTGACTTGCATTTTGCTGGTTAAGATCCGGACTCTCTGGTTTGGGGGGGGGGGAGGCCGAGGGAGCAAAGTGAGCCCTGCGGCATCCTTTGTGATTTAGGTAACACAATAGTTCTTGCCTCATTCCATGATCCAGGGATTGTCTGTTTTAATAAAACTTTATTAAAGGGGTCAGCAAGAAGCTGAGCAATTTGATTTTGGCCCTTATATAAAACTCAGGAGGGCAGCCATCCCTCCATGCACACACACACACACACACACACACACACACACACACACACACACACACCCACACCCGGCGCCATGCTTTGCCTGTTGTCTTGTTGTTTTCCAGCCTTTCCAAAGCATTTTTGACCTCCTTTGTTCCTCTCAAATGGGCAGAAGAAGAGGGCAGTTGGTGGAGTTAGTTTGCAGCAAGTGAGGAGAGGAAAAGGGGCTGCTCTGAATGGACTTAGCAGCAACTCTAGTTGCAGTTGGCTGAGATATGTGCTTTTCATAGATTGTCCAACTCCTTTATCAGCTTCCTGAGGGTGCTGGACTCTCCTTCCTTGGAGGCCTTTAAGCAGAGGTCAGATGGCGATGCATCAGGGATTCTTCAGCTCCGATTCCTGCATTGCAGGGGGTTGGACTAGATGGCCCTTGGGGGTCCAAACTCCACAACACTGTGATTCCATGACAGCTCCACGCCACCACTAAAAAGAGCACCTTCTCTGAAGGACCACATTGCCTGGGAAAAGACTATCGGCCAGGGTTGGCAGCAGAAAGCAAACTCATTGTCAAGCAGAGAACTCCACAAGGAACCTTTCCTAAAAATAAACCTGCCCCTTGGGTGAGATTTGCAGGCTGCAATTTAGATGGGAACATAGCAATCTAGCTGTGCACACCCCTTGCTTTTCAGGAGGCAGCAGCTACAGGCTGAGCAGTGAGCCATCAAGATCTCAGAGGAGGACTATTGTCCTTCTGGAAAGAGCAGAGTGTCATGGCTTTCTCTAAGGCAGCTGCCCTTGGGATTGGGCTCTAGCAAGGAGCGGGAGGGTGGGGGGAGTCTCCTCCCAGGCCCCTTTGCCCTCCCCCACCTGTCTCCACTCATAAGTCTCACCCACCCAAATCAGGACTACATTAATCTGGGCTCCTTTGCCAGCATGGGCAGGATTTAAACGGAATAAATTATAATAATCTGCATTTCTGCCTGACGTTTCGTTTATGATGATTTTGGGTGCGTTTTGTTGTTTTCAATCTTCTGTTTATTTTGTATTGCAATTTTTTTGTCCTGCAGGTCATCTCAAGACTATCTGCAGATTTCCTTTGAAAAATATAATGGTGTGAAAATGTGTGTTTAAGAGCAGCAGAGGAACAGGGACAGGGGTTGCTGCATTGCAGGGGTTGGACTGGATGGCCCTTGGGGGTCCCCTTCCAACTCTACAATTCTAGGATTGCACGACTGGCAGCCTTTCTTCAGGGCTTCAGACTCAGGAGTCTCTTCTGGCTGTTCCTGGAAATGTGTCAGGGATCGAACCTGGGACCTTCTGCATGCCAAGCAGGTGCTCTGCCCCTGAGCTCTTTTGCTCACCCTCCCAGGCATGCCATGGGCAGCTGGAAGCCCCAGGGAGCCTTCCAGGACCAGGAGGGGCCGAGCCTTTAGTGTCGCTGGCCCAGTCCTGTGGAACTCCCTGCTACAGGAGAGTCAGCCTTCTGTGTCCACTTGCTGAAAAAATATCTCTTCTGCCAGGCCTATACAGGAGACGGATAATGCATCCTTCCCCGGTGTCTGTTTTCAATTCTTTTGCTTTTAACTTGTTTTTCGCTTTTCGTGATTTTATTGTATAGTTTTATGTTTTTATATTGTGTCTATTTCTATGGCACAGCGGCATATAAATAGTTTTGTAAATAAATAAAATAAGTAAGTACCATGGACAGCATCCCGAGCTCAGCAGCTGCCTGCCGAGTGGGGGGTCTCCCTGACCAGGAGGAGAACATAAGGGGGCAGAGCTCAGTTTCAGAGAGCCCTCGGGACAGGATCCTGATCTGCCGCAAGCCCGCGCGCCCCTTCGCGGCTGAGTTTCCCTATACAGTAGAGTCTATTCCTGCCCTTTGCCACCTGAAGCGCCTTTGGCGGCGGCGAGGTGCCCATTTCACAGATCAGCCTACGAAACAAGCGTCCTCCTTTGCTCTTCCTCCGAGTGGCATCTGTTCTCGCGGCCTGGAAAGGGGGCGCAGCCCACGATGCCCCCCTGGAAATGGGGCAGGCAGGCAGGCGAAGAAAGCGAGGCTGGCGGACCCGCGCGCGCAGGCCTGAGCTTGCCGCTCCTCGGAGGGGCTGCTGGGGTCGCGGGGACTTGCAAAGTCTCTGCGACCCGCCAGGCCAGAGCAGCTGCCTTTGCGGCACATCCAATTCTAGAGCGGGCGGGCGGGGGGCTCGGACGCCGCCAGAGCAGGAGGCGAACAGCAGCTGCTCCAGCAAAGCTATTTTGAGCGCAGCGCGAAATGTCAAGAGCCAGGCCCCCCGGATGGCACCCTGGGGAGCCACGTCAGCGGGAACCGGCGGGAGGGGGGCTCTGCCCATTTGGGGAGGGTGGTGAGGGGAGCTGTGTCTCTCAGCAGCGAAGCAAACCGCCTTCCCCACCCTGGGCTGCTGTGGGCTTCCTTTCGAGCCGGGAGATTTCTCCTGGACAGGATGAGGCTCATAGAGAGGGATGAAAGGGCAGAGAAAGTGGGGCGCCCTGGCACCAACCCCCAGCCTGGCTCAAGATGTCGGGGCCGTGAAAGCAGGCAACCTGCACGCCAGGGACAGCTGGAAAAACCTGCCCATCTCGTGGGGCCACTGCATCTAAGTTGTGTGTCCAGTTCTGGTCGCCTCACCTCCAAAAGGACGTGGCAGGGTTGGAAAACGTTCCGAGAAGGGCAGTCCGAGGGATCAAGGGGTTGGAGCGACTCCCTTCTGAGGAAACGGAGCAGCCGTAGCTCTCGGGGCTTTTTCGCTTAGAGAGAAAAGCGAGTGAGACGAGGCAGGGGAGAGGACCAGGTGAACAGCATTTCTCTCGCTCTCTTGCAGCACCTTAAAACTAAGTTTGCCGCGAGACCCGCGACAAACGGGGGAACGAAGGGGCTTCTCATATGCCTTGAACCTGGAGCGGGGGGTGGGGCTGCCACTCCGCTCAGTTGCCTGGCTGGAGATTCAGGGGTGACACGAGATTCACAGGGCGAGGCGGGCTGAGAGGCCTCCCCACACCACCCAGCCTTGCCCCCTGCTCTCTCTCTCTCTCCTCCTCCCTGCCCCATACATTATGGGGTCGACGTGGGTTCTGCAGAGCCACGGGGGCAGCGCCAGGAGCTGCACCTTGCCAAGGGAGGGCGGAACCCCACAGGGACCTGCGGATCTGCACCCGTGGGGGGGGACGCAATTGCGCCCTCCACTTCCCCATAATGTGGGGCAGAGCCAGACCAGTTCTCTCTCTCCCCATCTCGCAAGGCTTTCGTGGGGCTCAGCTCCACCCCCCGCGACTTCCTGCCGACCTGGAACCTGCAGGAAGAGGAAACGAGGCAGGCGGCTCTGCGGGACCTGGCCTCTCTCCAGAAGCGCCCGGGCTAAAAATATCGCGCAACTGCAAGCCGGGGGAGGGGTGGATGACAGACAGGCGCGCCCTCCAGGGCGAGCTGTCCCCGCAGGACGGTTGCCTTGGCTCCAGCAGCGCAAGAGGGCTGTGCGTGACTCAGTCCCAGCCAGGCAGCCTCACTGCCCCCCAAGCACCCAGGGGAAAGACCCCTCTGGATCCTGCCCAGGGCACCTGCCACTTTCCACAACAGAAGCATCTGGCTGGGAATTGGGACCTGGCGGGGCAGGATTGGCGCAGGGATCCTCCGTGCCACTAGCCGCTTGTTCAGTCCCAGTTCAGGGCTGGTCGTCTTCCTCCGGGGTCTTCTGCTGCTCCGTGGTAGAGAAACGGGTCAAGGGCTTCCCACGTTCTCTGCTGATAGTCCAGAAGCTGCCCTCTTTCCGAGGCCACGGCTGTCCTGGTAAAGCTAGCAGCCTATCACCCATTCCCACCACCCTTCTGAGTAATACCCCTCCCCACCCTCTCACTATATATAAGGGTCTGGTGACTTCTGTTTCAGTGTATCTGAAGAAGTGTGCATGCACGCGAAAGCTCATACCAAGAACAAACTGAGTTGGTCTCTAAGGTGCTACTGGAAGGAATTCTTTTATTTTGTTCTGGTAAAGAGTTGGGCTGGATTCGAACTCTCATTCTCCCCGACCATGAGGCTGGCAGCTGAGAGCCAGGAGGGCACCAGGGAGGGGAGGACTCAGTCCCAGCAGGGGGTGTGGAGCTGAAACGCCCCCCCCCCATAAGGGGAGCGGAAGTGGTTCCTCCTCTTGCCACCGGTGCAGAATAGCGTCCGGATCCTGCACCCCAAAAATATTTTATGGAGGAACCCCTTTGCTGCTGGGGTAACCAACACGGCACCCTGCAGAGGGTGCTGGGCACCAGCGCCCACCAGCAGCTGCAGGACCAATGGTCAGGCACGAGGGGCGAGACCTGGAGGGGCATAACGAAGCATCTTTTCGGAGCAAGGAAGGGGCTCCTGGAAGACCCGCGTCTGGCGAGCCGCTCTCTCGCCTGCTTCCCAGCCTCATCAGGTTGAGAATCCAGAATGGCGGGGGGTTGGACTAGATGACCCTTGGCTTCCCCCCCCCCCACTCTACGGTTCTATGACCCTGTTTCGCCCTCATTTGGTCCCTAAAGCGGGCGGAGCGGAGATGGGCGGCCTGCTGCTCCAGCTGCGATGTCAGGCCCCGAGAAGGCTCGCCTCTGCTCCCCGCCAGGACAGTCCAACTCCCGCTTTGTGTTTGTCCTGTTGGACACCCAGAAGCCGCTTTTGCAGCAGCCCAACGCCAGCAAGGCTGCAGCCGGCCAGGACGGAGCAGACCCGCTCGCCCGCTCGGGTTGCTGCTCCAAGTATTCCGTATCGAGGTGCCAACTGCTTTCCACGACGCTGCCGAGACACCAGCCCTGCAGAGGCGGCTAAAAAAGGAGAATTTGCCTCGTTGGTTGAGAACGGGAGCAGCGCCCTCTGGAGGAGGTTCTGAGTAGGGCAACGCAAAGGACCCAGGGATGGAGAGACTCCTAGAGCAGGCATAGGCAAACTCGGCCCTCCAGATGTTTTGGGACTACAACTCCCATCACCCCTGACCCACTGGTCCTGTTAGCTAGGGATCATGAGAGTTGTAGTCCCCAAAACATCTGGAGGGCCGAGTTTGCCTATGCCTGGGGTAGAGGAAAGGGTCCAGATTCAGCTTGGGGGCTTTTTAGGTTTCGAGAAAAGGAGAGGAAGAGGCAACGGGAAAGGAGGATGTGAAATGATGCCTGGCACGGAGGAAGCAGAGGGAGGAAAGTTTTCTCCTTCTCTCTTATGACACCAAAATCCATCGACATCCAAATGAAGTGGAAGTTGTTTTCTTTTAATGCTTTTAATGCTGTGAACCTGCTCTGGGACCTTTGAGTGAAGGGCAGGCAATAGCTAAGTAAGTAAATAACAGCTGAATCCTGGAAGATTCGGGACAGATAAAAGGAAGCCCTCCTTTGCAGAGTTAAACTGTGGGACTCACACCCCCAGGAAGTCGTGATCCATGGCCACCAACCTAGAGGAGGAGGAGGGGGAGGAGGAGGAGGAGGAGGAGGAGGAGGGGGAGGGGGAGGAGCCAGGATGGCTCTGCCTCAGACTACACAGACGGGGTTTCCCTGCCAGTTGCTGGAAACCACAGAAAGAAACACTTATCTTCACCTACTTTATGCCAGGCAACCTGTGTCATGCTTCTATCATGTCTCCTTTTACTCACCTTTTCTCTAAAGAGTCCCACATTTTTCAACCTTTCCTCATGGGGGACGGTCACTCTGTCCCCTTGGTCATTTCTGCTGCCTTTCTCTGAACTTTGCCCTGCTCTACGATATCCTTTTGGAGGTGAGGCGACCAGAACTGGACACAGGATTCCAAATGCAGACACACCACTGATTTGTAAATAGCACTAGGTCAGTAACTTTATTTTCAATTCCTTTCCCGATGATCCCTAGCCTTTTTTGGCTTTTTCACGGCTGTCGCACATGGGCCCAACATCTCTATTGCTCTCTCTACTACAACCCACAGGACCCACTCCTGGTCGTCACCACCAGTTCAGGCCCCACAAGTGTGTAGGTGAAATCAACGCTTTACACTCATTTCCATTGAATTGCACTTGCCATGTTGCAGCCCCTTCACTCAGCGCTTGCAGAGATCCTTTTGGAGCTCTTCACAATCTCTTTTTGTTTTAACCACCCGGAACAATTTAAGTGTCACCAGCAAACTTGGCCCCCTCCCTGCTCACCCCTCGCTCTGTGTTTCCCGAACTTGGGTCTCCAGCTGTTTTCAGACTACCATTCCCATCATCCCTGACCACCGGTCCTGCTAGCTGGGGATGATGGGAGTTGTAGTCCAAAACAGGTGGAAACCCAAGTTTGGGGAACACTAGTCTAGATCCTTAAGCTTAAGAAGAACAGGCCTCAATTCTGTTCCTTGGGGGACTTCGCTTTCGACTTCTCTCCGTTTGGACAGCTTTCCATTCCTGATCCAAGAGGCCTGGAAGCCACGTCAGGTGGCAGCCTGGTCTGACTTCCAGCAAGCCATTTCGATTCCCTGCTGCAGACCCCTCTCCCCCCAACCCGCTTTCCCCAGAGGTGAGAGACATGCTGGGCCTGTTGGAATGCATTTTATTCTGTCCCTGCAGAAGGGACAAGAGACTCCCGGCACCCTCTCCTTCTCCCTCCAGGTCTCTCCCCCTGCCCCACGGCAGAAGAGCCACACCATCACCCCCAGGACAAGGCCTCTCAGCCCCACAGTCTCCCCTCTGCCCAAAGGGCAGCAGGGCCCTTCCCCCACAGCCCAAAAGGATGTTGCTGAGGAAGGCCGGGGCAGAGGGCTGAGCGCTCTAGTGGAACTGGGGGCCAATGGATTTCTGCAGAATCCAGGCTTGGTCCGCAAGAAGCTGTTCCTGCTCCAGGGGCCACGCTCCTGCTGCCTTGCTGGGCACATGTGCTGCAGCCAAGATCTGAACGTGGATGGCTGCACTCTGCAGTCAAGGGGAAAACGTTCACAGTCCCCCAGGGAAATGCCCAGCAGGAGGTCTCAGCCCCAGAGAGGCCTTGGGCTCGCCTCCCTCTCCCTGCAGTATCTGGGTCCCAAAACAACAATAGCTGCCTGGTGGCAGAACACACCTGGCTCAGCATCCTTCCTGCAAGGCCCATGAGGATTCCTCCCAGGTCGACCCCAGTTGTGCGCAAGGGAAAGGGAGCAGCCTCCACTTCGTGGGAGTCTGGATGGGAACCCCCCAAAGAGACACGGCGAGAGCCCTGCAGTGACCACAGCACAGCTGCCGCCCCCCCAAGCCCCCCTGGCCAGCCAGGGGCTACTCCTGGGGGATGGGCGTGTTGCAGTTGCCGTGGTAGATCCTGACGTGGCCGTCGCAGCGGAAGTAGTGGTCAAAGACATCGCGGTAGCCGTGCTCCCGCCACCAGGAGCAGAGCTGCCGGTTCCAGGTGCAGTCGAGGACGTGGAAGAGCTCCGGGTGGGCCATGCCCACCAGCGTGAAGAAGTCCTGGTCGCCCAGGTGGCCCCGGAAGTGGAACTGGTCCGCCAGGCGCTGGGCGGCCCCCGGCTCCAGCAGGCGGTTGTAGAGCTCCGAGTGGCGCATGGCTTCCAGGTTCAGCAGGAGCACCCCGCTGTTGAAGCCGGGGAGGCCGTCCGGCGGGGGCTCCCCCACCTTGGTGCCCGGGTGCTCCTGGCGGTACTGCCAGAAGAGGTGCCTGCAAGGGAGGAGGGGGAAGAAGGCACAAGAGGAAAGGCAAGTCAGAGCAGCAGCAACAGAAGAAGAAGAGTTTGGATTTGATATCCCGCTTTATCACTACCCAAAGGAGTCTCCAAGCAGCTCACATTCTCCTTTCCCTTCCTCCTCCACAACAAACATTCTGTGAGGTGAGTGAGGCTGAGAGACTTCAAAGAAGTGTGACTAGTCCAAGGTCACCCAGCAGATGCATGTGGAGGAGTGGAGATGCGAACCCGGTTCACCAGATTATGAGTTCACCGCTCTTAACCACTACACCATACTGGCTCTCTGCAGGATCAGGCCAGTGGCCCATCCAGTCCAGCATCCTGTTCTGCTTCTATTAGAAAACCCGCAGGCAGGATCCAAACCCAAGAGTAGCTCTCCCCTCCTGCCGTTTCTGCAACTGGGATTCAGAAGCGTCGCTGCCTCCGACTGTGAAGGGCAGAGCACAGGCCTTGTGGCTAGCAGTCACAGATAGCCACGAATGTGTCTACTTCTAATTTCAAGGCATTCAGGCTGGTGCCATGAAGGGGGGGGGGGCTTTGCAATGTCTTCCAGCAGGGACAGCCAAGGCGGCAAGAGTCCTCCTGTCTCTTCCAAACAAAGTCAGGAAGGGAAGTCGGCCGTGCGAGGGAAGGGGGCAATGAACACGGCCAGCCCCATCCCAGGGCCCCTGCTGGCAAGAGCTGCTTACAAACAGCTGGCAAGAGCAAAGGAAGGAAACATCTGGAGAGCAGCCCCACTCCCCAGCCAGCAGAGGAGATAGAGGGCGGAGCTGGCCCCCTTCCTCCCCAGGATCCATGTGACAGCAGCAGTGCCCCCCCAAGGCCTGCCCCCCTTGCTACATGTGTCCCATGTCCTACCATACGAGGTGTTTGTAAGCAGCAAATGAAATTGACAACCGCCCCCCCCCCAAAAAAAAGTGTGATGGGGACTCCTGTTGAGTTTCACACTCTGGGCCCCCAATCTCCATCCCAAGAGCTCACTTTCCCCACAGATTTTCTGGCCAACTTCCCTTCTCAAATCTTTTGTCCTGAGCGTAAGGGGGGGGGGGATTCTGGAAAGCCACCTCTGAGCACTCCCTTGTGCCCATGTGCAGTCACCCCCTTCCCACCCTCGGGAGCACCCGCTGCTGGCACCTACCGATAGACAGGCTGCATCTCATGGGCGATGCCAATCATGGCCCCTTCCGGGAAGTTGTCAAACTCTTCGAAGAGTTCCCGGATGTTGGTCCTGTACTCCACATCAAGGTCCACCTGGATGATCCGCGAAATCTCTGCGGGGGAGGGGCAAAGAGGGGAGTCAGGAACCAGAGGAGCCTCTGAAGCAACTTCCCTGCTCACTTGGTCCTCCCCAGGCATCAGCACCCACCCAGAGGAAGAGGGAGGAAGGGGCCAGGAACTAAGATCACACATGGCACTCAGGTATGGGGCAGGGGGTGGGTCATGGGGGCTCCATTACTGTATGTTGCACCTTCTCCCCTCTCCCTGCTGCACAGGGATGAAAGGGGGCAGTCTTTGTGGTGCATTCTGGGGCAGGGATTTTTGCTGGGGGGAGGCAACATGGAACACCTTCCTTGTTAGGTGAAAGAGAGAGAGAGAGAGAAGCCCCCTGCTGCCACCCCCTCCCCATCCTCTGGCGGTGGCTGTGGGTCTGTCCCCAGTGGCAAGGCAAGGCCCTGGGGTGGCCTTGCTCACCCCCTTGACCCCAAGCATGCTGGGAGAAGAAGGCATGCTGAAGCGCTTCTTAAGGCAGGAGAACCAAGGAGGAGGGCGCAGGCGGACGGGATGCTGACCTTTGGGCAGGACGCGGTGCATGGCGAGCGAGAGGAAGAAGAGGGAGTCGCCATAGTAGGTGCCGGCGCCGGCGCTGAAGAGCTTCTGCATGGCCTCCACGAGGGGAAGCAGCTTCTCCGCCACCACGTCCACGTCGTGGAAGACCACCTGCGGGAGGGGGGGGACACTCGTCAGGGGGAGGGATGCCGTCGGGGAAAGGGCTGCCCGCACAAGCCCCGGCCAGGACCGAAGGGCCTTTGCGCACGGGCGCAGCGCAAGGGAGAGCGGCGCCGCTCTGTGGCCCGCCACGTCCTCCGCCTGGCCCGGGGGATGCGCACCTTGTGCTGGAACTGCGCGCTGCGCAGCGCGTCGCGGAGGACGGCCTTTCCGACGGGGCGGCTGGGCGCGTCGCTGAGCAGGTGCAGCACGAGCGCCTGGCGCGGGCCCAGCTTGGCGAAGCGCGCCAGCGAGCGCAGCGCCGCCTCGGCCTTGGATCGCAGCGCCGCGTTGCGCTCCGCCTTGGCCAGCAGCAGCAGCACGTGCAGCTCCGCGTCGCCCGCCGCCCCGGCCGCCGAGGCCAGCAGCTCCTCGCCCGCCTTGGCCTTGCTCTCCCCGGCGGAGGAGGCGGCGGCCGGGGCAGCGGCGGAGGCGGGCGGCGGCGCGCGGGGCTCCGGCGAGGCGGGCGAGCGCGCGTAGTACAGGGCGCACAGCACGGCCAGCGCCGCCGCCGCCGCCAGCGCGCACGGAGGGGGCCGCAGCAGAGACGCCGGAGACCCGGCCAGACGCGCCATGGTCGGCGGCGGCGGCGGAAGAGGCGGAGGAGAAGGACGAGAAGAGGCGGACCCGGCAGCGCAGCAGGAGGAGGAGGAGGAGGAGGAAGAGGGTCTCCTGGCGGGCGCCTCCCTCCGCGCCCCGGGAAAAGCCGGCGCAGCGAGGCGAGCGCTGCAGGGGACCGCCGGCATCCCACGGAGATGAGCGGGAAACCTCCAGGGCGGACCAAAGACAGGTCTTCTTCTCCAAAGGGCCCCAACGCAGATTTAACACACCTCACCCCGCAACCGGGATGCCTTTAAAAGAGGACCGGGAAAATTAAGGGAGAGGGATTGAGAGCTACTAACTGGATCCAGCTATGCCACCACTGCGAGAGCAGGATGTTGGACTGGGGGGGGGGGGGGGCTTGGCCCGATCCATCCCCCCTGCTCAATTCCCCTGGAGGGAATGTGAGCCTGGGCTGCCACGCTGCCTCGGTCGTTGCAGAGCGGGAGGCCCTCCTGGAGAGCTCTGACCCGGGGGCTTCTTTGGCGGGGCCCCTGCCAAGCGAAGAAGGCTCCCCCTGCAGCCCGAGATGGAAGGAGACAAGGCGGCAACGGGCAGGAGCCGCGGCCACTGCAGGGCCCCCTTCGCCGGGGGGGGGGGGAGCCCGTCAGACCCTGAGCTGCTCTGCAGGGAGGGGGCGCAGGCAACAGCCCAGAGGCAAAACAGGGAGGTTCTGGGCTGCTGCTGTGGAGGCCCTGCCTCTCTATCACGGCTACCTGAGAAGCCCACAAACGGGACCCGATTGGCACAAGAGCATTCGCCCCTCCTATAGTCTTGCTCTCCATGAATTTGTCCTCCTTTAAAGTCACCCTGGCTGGTGTCCCTCACTGCCTCCTGCGGGAGGGAGTTCCACAGTTTAACTCTGTGCAGTGTGAAGGACTGTCTGCTATCTGTCCTGCATCTTCCAATATTCAGGTTCATTGGGTGTCCATGAGTTCTAGTTTTATAAGAATAACCTCTTTCCACTTTCTCTAAAAAAAGTTCTGGGCACTGCAACATTTCCCCATGGGGCATTGTTCCACCCCCTTGATAATTTTGGTTACCCTTTGCTGAACCTTTTCCAACTCTGCAATATCCTTTTTCAGGTGAGGCAACCAGAACAGTATCTGTGGTCACACCATAATTTGTATAACAATAGCATTATGAGATGGGCAGTTTTGAGTTCCTTTCCTAATGATCCCTAGCATGGAATTTGCCTGTTTCACGGCCACTGCACACGGGGTCAGGATCTCCATGGGGCTGTCCACTGTGGCCCTGAGGTCTCGTTCCTGGTCAGTCACTGCCAGTTCAGACTCCAAGAGCGTGTATGTGAATGTTTTTGTGTCCTGACAGGCATCGCTTTACACTTGTTTTCATTGAATTGCACTTGCCATGTTGCAGCCCCTTTCGGAGCTCTTCACAATCTCTGTTTCAACCACCCTGAACAATTTAGCATCACCAGCAAACTTGGTCCCCTCCCTGCTCACCCCCGACTCTAGATCCTTTAGGAACCATTCAGAAAGCACAGGTCCCAATCCTGATCCTTGGGGGACTCCGCTTTCTCCATTTGGAGAACTCCCCATATTCCTTCTCTTCTTGCAAAACCAGTTCCTGACCCGTAACAGGACCTTTCCTCTTTGTAAGCTCAGCTTTGTCAAAAGCTGGTGTAAATATATATATATATATTTACATATTTACGAATATTTTCCACCAGTTTTCCTGGGACAGTCATTTTTTAAAATGGGTGTTAGAACATGCTGGGGGGCAGAGTGAGCCCAGTGACTTGGCCAGAGTCTCCACCATTCCAATGTTGAGGCACCACGGTCAGTAGTTGTGATGGTCCCACAAGCTGCTCTTGGCTGGGAAATGCTGCCCCCGAGAGGTAGGCTACAAGGGCAGTTTGAGGACACAGATGATTGGGGGGGGAGGAGGAAGAAAGTTACCACCAGGGAAGATACAAGAGAAAACTGCTTTGAAGTTTCATTTCAGCCAAGTGATACATAAATCTTGAAGGACATAAATTTGACAAGCTCTTCCCGGCTGTCTGCAAGCAGCCCCACCCAAGGAGGGAAGGCAGCTAAAAAAAGGGGGGGGGAGGGAGATCCAGGCAGGAAGAGATTCCTTCAGCCACCCCCCCCCCCCTTCCCTTCCTCCCCAGCCACTCTGGTTGCATTTTCCAGGTGATACAACTGCTAACAAACTGCAAACAGCATCTATTACTCAAAGCAGCGTTTATGTATAAAAAGGAGGGGTGAGCTTTCAAGGAGGAGGCGGGGGGCAGGGGCTAGTCTTGGTCTCCCCCCAGCCCCGGAGCTTTCAGGGCTTCTGCACATCTGACGGCTGAAAGCGGTTTAGCTTCTCCGGGTTATTGGATGCCATTTGTGAGAAGTCTCGAAAGATGTCCTGGTAGGTTTCGTCTCCTGCAAGAGGAAGAGGGGAAAAATGGCATTGGAGAATTGCACTTCCAGTGAAGGTGGCGCCAGAGCAGCACAGCCATCTGCTGCCCCTCCCAAGAAAAGGATCCCGGTGGCTGAGCATCCAAGGCTTCAGCTGGGTAGCATTCCCACCGTGAGCATCTCGTACTACTCCAACACCCCCAAAAACCAACGTCCTGCACTGCAAACTTCCCTTGCAAAGTGGTTCCTCCAAGTGGGCCCAGGCGCTGAGGCCTCCCCTGTCCCCTCCAGAGCCTCACCACTTGAAGGTGGTTTTATTTAGGACTCTGGTCCTCCCAGACCATAATGTTGTTGTTCAGTTGTGTCCGACTCTTCGTGACTCCATGGACCAGAGCACGCCAGGCACGCCTATCCTTCACTGCCTCTCGCAGTTTGGCCAAACCATAATACTCCTTCAGAAACCCTGCCCCTGCCCGGCTGTGACTCCCAATGTGCTCAAGGTGGGCAAAGCAATGCCCGTCCCACGAGGTGGGAAGGGGCTTCACGGGTCCCGTTTCTCCATCAAGAAAAGCCGCCCTGCATCTGCTCACAAGCCCTGGAAAAGCAACTGAGAAAAGTCAGACTCTACCTGAGGAGAGAACCTCAAAGGCAGCCAGAGAGAGGAAGCTCAACGTTAGAGAAACAAAAGATGCTGGAAGGGAGGAAGGAAGGGAATAAAAAGAAGCTGCACACAAACCCAGGCAAGAAGAACACCCCAAAATTGACCCCAAGCGCTGAGCAAGGGAATCGGGAGTGGAGGGGGGCCACTAGCAGCAGCCAGGGAAGACCTGGGATTCTTGTGCATGGGGTGGGGCCGTCTCCCCTGGCCTTTTGGCTTTGGTGGGGAGTGCCCAGCCCTTTCCACTTCCTGGCGTGCCTTGAAATTGCCTTGACTGCAACTGGGGCCAGAGCAGGCAGGCAATACATTCAAGTCAGCCCCAGGAGAGTTGGGGGGGGGCAGGCACAAGCCAGAGGGGCCCAGGAGGGCCTGCAGCGGCTTCTCTGGGGACTGGGCCCCCAGGACACCCCCTTTGCCCATTTCCCCCAAGGAAGTGGGCCTGGGAAAAGACCTCCCAGGGGCCCAGGCCTCATTGGCAGGACTTCCGTTGCCCCACCAAAGGCACCCCTGGGTGCTGTTTGGCAACATTCAAGGGTCAGCTTCTCTCTGAGACAGACATTGTTGCTGCTCCTGGATGGGTCAAGCTCAGCTGCCAAGCAGAAGCTGTTTCGGGGGACATTCTCTTTGGGTTCAAGTTTTGGCCACTCGAGAAACAAACTCCCGTATGAAAACAGAGGAAACATAAAGTGCCCTTGACTTTCACGCTGTGCTGCATTCGAGTAGCAGTAGCCAGACACATTCAAAGGACCAGTGTGCATTAATAGTGCAAAATGACTCGCTGCTCTCCAGCCCTGACTCCCCAAACCCAACTGAAAAGGCACCAACCGGGGAGAGAAGCGGGTGCGAAGGGCGCCCACACAGGAGGTTCCCAGGGGCGGAGGAAGGGGGGGTGCGGTGGGGGCGGATGCCCCAGGTGTCTTTGCTAAGGGGGGTGGCATTTGGCAGTCGTGGGCGGGCGGTGCGCCGAATGTCCGCCCCCAGCTGCAGGGTGTGCGCGCTGCTCTGTGCACCGAAGCGGCTATCCTGCACCTGGGAGGCCACTGCCCTCCTTAGGGCCACTGCTCCCAGGGACTCTGTGGATCTGCCAGCGAGGCTTGGCCAGGAGGGGAGAGGAAGACGTGGGGGGCACCAGGGAGGGGAGCAGGAGGACAGCTGCCACAGCCACCTCTCAGCCAGGGCAGTGGGCCTGGACTGCCAGGCTGGCCTCCAGCTGTGCCTCTGGCCAGGGACCCTGGACTCCCAGCCCAACCTGCTCTCTGGCAGTGACAATGGCCACCGAGAGAAGAGGGGCTCTGGTGGGGAACTCCATTTCTGCCCCCCTGGGCAACTTGTCATAATCCACCTTTGCAAGAGCGAAGGGAAATCCAGCTTCTCCTGCTCCTGCCAGGCCCTGGAAGGGCAGCCCCCTCCCTTGCTTTGGATTGTCAGCTCCTAGCCCCCATGGCGACCAAAAGGCTCAGGGCTGAAGGCTCCAGGCAGCACCTGGGGAAAGGTCCCAAGCTCCAGGGATGGGGAGAGGGGCAGGGGGATCCCCCCCCAGCCAGCAAAAGCAGCGCAAGGGAGGCAGAAGCAGGCGGACTTGGAGGCAGAATTAGGCAGGGACGGAATTGGACTTTTCTTCCTGGAATGCTCTGAGCCGATTCCTCCTGGCAACAGACCTGATTCTGCCCAGGCTGCTGCCATCTCTCCACCCTCCCCCAATTCTCTGAAGAGCACCCCCCCCCCCCGGTGGAATATACTTGCTGGACGGGGCTTTCACAGCCCATCCCCTCAGCTCTCCGGTGTGATTATAAAGCAGGGAAAGGCTGGCTTTGCAGCGTGGCCAAACCGTGCCCCCCAGCCTGCATTTCTCCGGACAGGGCTGTGCCAAAGGGGCTTTGTGGGCCTTGGCGCCCCGTGGGAGAGGGAAGCGGAGAAGTGGCTGCCCGCTCAGGGTCTCTCCTGGGGAGAGAGGCAGGGGCCATTCCCTGCTCTGCTCTGGGTCCAGCAGAGCACCAGGGGCAGTGGGCAGCCCCTCCCCCCAGACCGGCAAGGGCCCCGCAGGCTCCGCTCAGGCCTCGTCCAGCTGCAGGCTAATGAACTCCTGGATGCACTTGCGGTATTGCATCTCAGTGGGGTTACTGGAAGGTTGACCTGGCTGGCCGTAGAGTCCCTCGGATTCCCGCATCTCCTCGTTCATCCTGGCTAAGCGCAGCCTGTGAGGAGGAGAGGGAAGAGGACACAGAGTGAAGGGGGGGTGAATCTGAAGCGGGTGGCCTTGCAGCACCCACCACCCACCAGGGAGGCAGCCACTCCCAGCAAGGATGGGAAAGCAGGTGCCCTCCGTGTGTCCCTGGGCTGACCAATGCCCATCACGCCATGGGCCGCCATTTGGGAAGAGATCATATCTTGATTGCCAGCTGCTCTTCTCCGTCTCCAAGGTTGGGCAAAAGAGAAAGTGGCCTGGAGGCCCTGGGCAAAAAGAACCCTCCCCCCCCCACCCCGGCCACTGTGCCCCACTCTGAACTGACAGGCTCTGTGGTCTGACAGGGCAGCTCTGCCCCTGGGGTGCCAACTGGGGAGGGGGGGTGTCCCAACCTTACTCACAGCGTCACTATATCCGCGTTGGCAGCTTCAATGGCCACACTCAGGGGGTCCTTCCCTTCATCGTCCGTGGCATGTTGGTTGGCGCCCCGTTTCAGGAACAAACACACCTGCCTGGGAAAAAGGAATCGCACACCGTTGCAAGGATTCTGCCAAGGGGGCCTGGAAAGGTGGGCTGCCAGGGGGGGAGAGGGGAGGCAGCAACAGAAGCCCCTTCTGCGGGGGGGGAGGGGGGTCCTTGCAAGCTGCAGCTTTTTCAGATAGAAGGCACCGCAGATCGAGAAGCCCCCCCCAGCCACCCAGGGGGGAACACAAGCCCACCCCAGCATTTCCTCAGCTCTTTCCCAGGACCGCCTCCCCCCTTGCCCCTCTAACTGCCTGCCCCCTCTTCTCCCACAAAGCAGGACCCCCCTGGCTCTCCTCCAGGCCTGGCCACCCCCCCCTTATTCTGCTAATTCATTAATTGTCATTGTTCATTACATTTCTATGCTGCCCTTCATCCAAGGATCACAGGGCGGTTTACAATATAGAGACACAACATAGTAACAAACAAACAAAATAATGCCTCACCCTCAGTTTAAAATGCAGAGATTGTTTAATTAGCCAAAGGCCTGGGAGAAAAAGAACATTTTTGCCTAGAGATGCAGTGAAGGCGCCTGGTGAGCCTCCCTGGGGAGAGCATCCCACAAACAGATGGGGAGCCACCACAGAAAAGGCCCCTTCAAAAGAAGAGCCATGCAGAGGCTTCCCACAGCCCTTCCTCCCCCCCCAAGAAGGGCAACGAGAAGCGCACCTACCCGGTGTGCCCCAAGACAGTGGCGTGGTGGAGGGGGCCCCTGCCCTTGGCATCCCGGAGGTTCACGTTGGCCCCGTTCTGGAGCAGGAATTCACAAGTGACCAAGGAGCCCTGTGGAGAAGACCACAGCTGAGCTGGGAGCCCAAAGAAGCCCCCAGGACACCCCCCCCACCAGCAGGGGGGGCTCTCACTCCTGGCTCCCCATATCCACCAGCTGCTCCTGGCACTATGGGGCCCGGAAGAAAGCAAGGCTCACCCCCAGGACGGCCTGGATCAGCGGCGTGGACCTGCCCTCCGCTGCGTTGACCCAGTTGACGTCCGCCCCGTGGGCCAGCGCCTCGGCCATGCCAGGAAGGCTCTTCTGGAAGGAGGCCAAGTACAGCTGCAGCCCTGGAACGTCTGGCCGGGCGTCTCGGGAAGCGGAAGCAGCAGCCTCAGGCCTTTCAGCCTCTGGAAAAGGGGAGGGGGGAGAGAAGGAGGCGTGACTCCCCAAACACCCTTCCCAGAGAGAGGGAATCCCGTTTGGACCAAGCACCTCACCCAAGACTCCCGAGGAAGAAAAGGAGAAGACCTCTCCAGAGTTGAGTTTCAGGAAGCAGAGTAGGAATCCACAGACAATTCTCCAAAGGGAGAAAGCGGAGTCCCCCAAGGATCGGGACTGGGGACTGGGCTTATTCTAAATGGTTCCTAAAGGATCTAGAGTCGGGGGTGAGCAGGGAGGGGGCCACGTTTGCTGGTGACGCTAAATTGTTCAGGGCGGTTGAAACAGAGATTGTGAAGAGCTCCAAAAGGGCAAAAAATAGGCAAATCATGTCAGTTCCACATGCTCCTTGGATTCTGGCATTGCCAGACTGGTTAGACTGGAGGACCCTCGTGGTGGCAACTCTACACTTCTATGATTGCACACTCCTGGGGTCCGGACTGGAGGTGGCAGACAGGGAACACAGAGGGGAGGGGAGAGGCAACAGTTTGGCCATGCCAGGTTGCCTAGACTGGCATTCCGCCCGCAAAACCCACCTGGCTCATACAAGGTGCTGGCTGAGACGGTGGAGGCCAGCTGCTCCCTGCTGTGCTGGAAGCCGCTGTCGTTGCTGCGCACTGTGGGAAGAAGCAGCGCGGCCGTGAGGCACCCACAGAGCAGCATGGCACAAACACCCAGGGGGGGCCTCGCCTCCCCAACCCCTGGTGGAAAAACAAGCCCCGTCCTGGAAGCCCCAAAGGGCAGCCAAAACAAGGAAGGGGGTGGAGGGACTGCCCTGTGAAGAACGGTTGCAGCACTTTCCAGTTTAGAGAAAGGGCGAGTGAGAGGTGAAAGGATGGAAGTTTGTTGAATTATGCATGGCATGAAAGAGAATGGAGACAAAAATTCCTTCCTCTCTCGTAACAGAGCTTGTGGGCAACCAATGGGAAGAAGAATCTTGGAAGATTCAGGATAGAGAAAAATAAGCCCTTTCCCACCCAGAACATAGTGGAACTGTGGAACTCCTTCCCGCAGGACGCAGTAACCCATCTAGATGGCTTTAAAATTCATGGAGGAGGAGGAGGAGGAGGAGGGCTAGCAAAGGTTCCTAGCCAGGGGGGCTCAGCTCTGCTTCTGGATTCTGCAGTGAGGGAGATCCTGCTTGCTGGTTTCCCACAGGCAACTGGTTGGCCCCTGTGAGAAGAGGATGCTGGACTAGAAGGGCCACTGGCCTGATCCTGCAGGCACATCTGTGTTCTCAGGTTCCCTTCCAAGGTGTACACAACAAGCAGGTGAAGGACAGGCAAAGGGAAACGCCAAGCAGGACACTGGGCAGGTGAGAAAGAGGCACAAGGACAGCTCAGAGGGAGGGAAGGAGAGAGAGAGAGAGAGAGAGAGAGACGGAGAAGGAGGGGGAGGTACTTACTACTCCGCAGCTTTGAGGCAGTATCAAAGTAGGAGAAGAGTGAATCTAGCTCATCAGGGCAGAACAGGGATTCCCGCCTCACCTCGTCGCTACTGACACCAACCCCTGGGGGCATGCAAGTTAGCAAAGCAGAGCCCAGCAGGCAGGAGGAAGGAAAGAAAGAAGGAAGGAAGGAAAGGAGGAGGAGGAGGAGGAGGAGAGGGAGGAGAAGCAGCCAATTAGTACAGGGTGGGCAGCAGAGGCGCAACAGCCCTCCCAGAACAACACCCAGGGAGCTTCTGCAGGAAACAGGACCTCTCTGTGCTTCATCCAGCCTTGCGCAAACCTAGGAGAATTCCTGACTGCCCCTTTTCCATCTCGCCCCACTGGCCCTTTCCGCAGCAGTGCCAGAGCCTGCCTGAAACTCCTTGGCCACCACACTTTGCCACGATGCACCCACCTCGGTCTTCACAAGGCTCCCCCCCACTCCCCCACTATTGCTAGGAGCCCCAGTGCTCCCCTTCTGCCCCAGAGTGAGGCCTGCCCCCCAGCAAGGCTTCCCACTGCCTCCCTCTCAAGCTGGCTGGGCAGTGCCCGCCTCCCTCCGGGGACACAGCAGCCCTCCTGCCTCGGGAGGCAGCTCAAGAGCAAACGCTCCCTTTCCTCGCAAAGGCAGAAAGTCCACAGGATCCGGACTCTGTTCCTTATTTGCTTAAGGGATGAAAGTGAGAAGAGGGAGGCAGAGAAAGGAGCCGAGTTCTGCTCCTCCACAACGAGCCTCTCGTGGCCCATCAGCGGAAGGGGCCCCTACCTCTCAGAGCTGCCGCTGCCGCCATTTGCTCCTTGGCTGCTGGGGGGGGCTCCTCTTCCCCGGCTCTCCCCTCCGGGCTGCCGCTGTGCCTTTGAGGCCCCTGGCTCCGAGGGCGAGGCTTCCCTCCGAAGCGGCAGAGGCAGCAGGACATCTCTCCACAAACCTCTTCTCCACATACTTGGCACGGATGTACTCCTCCATCTCCTGCCTGCGCACAGGGAAGAGGCCAGATGAGCACACAGGGCTGTGTGTCTCGGGGGGGGGGGGTCTGTGTTCTGCAGCGCCTCCTGGCCTGCCTTGCAGGGGCGCAGAGAGGAGGCTGCAGGACGCCGCTCCTTGCAATTCCCCAGACAAATCAATCTTGCATATCTCAGAATAGTACCGGGGGTCGGAATGCAGTTCCTCCCTCAGATTTTGCACTGCACTGAATTTTGTACTGCACCAAGTACTTGGGCCCTCAAAAGAGAACAAAACATGTTTTAAAATGCATATTTTGCAACAAAGGGGATTAATTAATTATTATTATTATTAGCTGAATTTATATGTTACCCTATACCTGGAGGTATTTAGGAATGTGTGTGTTGTTGTTTTTGAAAAACATGTTAAAAATCAAAAACTAAATTTGCATTGTGGTTGCTGTTTTTCAGGAGCTGCAGATTAATGCAGAATATTTAAAGCAGGAGGTGGAGAACCTGCTGCCCAAGAACTGATTTCATATTGGGGAGGGGGCAGAGAGAAGCCATAAACTGCTGAGTCAGTTGGGGGGGAGAAGCGCCCGCCCCCCCCCTTGGGAACCAAGGTCTGCCCTCTCTCTTCCTTGGCAGCTTCCTGAGTATGGAAGGGGAACAAGGCCTTGCCTACTGGACCTCCCATTTCTTGCCCACCCCCAGGAATGAGGCCCTTGAGAGGCAAATGGGCTCCCCCCCCCAAAGAAGCCCTGAGAGTAAAGGCACAGAGCTGACTGCAAGGCTGAGCTCTGATGCAAGGAAGCCAAAGCTCTGGGGCAGCTCAGTGGCAGAGCATGAGACTCTTAATCTGAGGGTTGTGGGTTCCAGCCCCACGTTGGGCAGGGGGTTGGACTAGATGCCCCTCATGGTCCCTTCCAACTCTACCATTCTACGATCCCACCGCCTACCTCTGGCTTCCGGGCAGAGGCTTCTTGACGCCCATCTTCTCCACGTTTGCTTCATATACCCTGTTGATGACCTCATTTCCAATTCACACATCAGCTGCAAGTAAAATTAAGGGAGAGTTGAAAGGAAGGGCAGCCCCTGCCCAGGGTCACCTTTGCCCTTAAATGGCACCAGAAACCGCCCCTTTTGTGCTCCCCCAGAGGCCACTGCCCTGCTAAATGCAGCAAAGATTCACGGGTACGGGGGCGGGGGAGGCTAGCACCCGTCAGTCGCCTTGGGACACAGCCTGCCTCCTTCCCATTGGCTGGATGGAGAAGACCAGACACAGTAGGGAGGGGGGCTCACTAAAACCGGAAGCCCCTTTGTGCCCCCAAGGCTATTGACCATGATGGGCACAGGCGATTCTGTACCAGAAAGCAAGGGGAGCCAAAAAGGGTGGCAGCAGCAGCAGCCTGGTCTGCCTTACAGGGGCTGAATAAGCATCTGGGGGGAGGGGGTTCTGCACAGCCCCTCCCCACCCCACTGTTCTCAGGAGGGTTTTTAAAGTTGTTCTAATGTCTTGCGTGCCACCCCCAAATGGCAGTGGCTTAATGCAAACCACCAAGGATTCCCACTCGGAGGATTTTTTCCTACAATCAAGCAGTGAATTTTTATGAAATAAATTGTTCAACCAATTCCTAAGTATTTAAAGAAAAAAAGACCCATTGCATTTCATGTCAACAGCACAATTTCAACTCTGAAGTATGTAAATGTTACCCTGCCTGGTATAATTTTTTACAAGTGAATATTATGTTCCCTTTTCTTCCCTGACAAATAGAAGGGGAAGAAATGGAGGCAGTGAGAGATCTCACTTTCTTGGGTTCCATGATCACTGCAGATGGTGACAGCAGTCACGAAATTAGAAGACGCCTGCTTCTTGGGAGAAAAGCAATGACAAACCTAGACAGCATCTTAAAAAGCAAAGACATCACCTTGCCAACAAAGGTCCGTATAGTTAAAGCTATGGTTTTCCCATTAGTGATGTATGGAAGTGAGAGCTGGACCATCAAGAAGGCTGATCGCCGAAGAATTGATGCTTTTGAATTCCGGTGCTGGAGGAGACTCTTGAGAGTCCCATGGACTGCAAGAAGATCAAAACTATCCATTCTGAAGGAAATCAGCCCTGCGTGCTCACTGGAAGGACAGATCCTGAAGCTGAGGCTCCAAGACTTGGCCACCTCATGAGAAGACAAGACTCCCTAGAAAAGACCCTGATGTTGGGAAAGATGGAGGGCACAAGGAGAAGGGGATGACACGAGGACGAGATGGTGGGACAGTGTTCTCGAAGCTACTAACATGAGTTTGGCCAAACTGTGAGAGGCAGTGAAGGATAGGCATGCCTGGCGTGCTCTGGTCCAGGGGGTCACGAAGAGTCGGATACGACTGAACGACTGAACAACAAAATTATGTTCCCTGCCACCCGTAGGACCCTGCGCAGGATGGTATCCCCCCACCACCCCGGAGACAGCCCCTAAACCCTTGAAGGAGGGCCTTCTCTTCCCTGCCCAGGCCCATGTGGCCCCAGGGGCTGCCCCCAGATCCCAAAGCGCAGCAGAAGGGCTTCCTCGCCGCTCTCTTTTGCCTCAAGCTGCTGGGCAAATACCTTGAGCAGCTCTGGCTCCCAGGAGTCAAGCGTCAAGGACCGGACTTTGGAGAAATGGACACCCAGGCTCCTAAGCAGAGGGGAAAAGGGAGAATGAGCATGGAACCAGGCCGGGTGGGCAGCGTGCCGCCTTCCCTCCCTCCCTGCCTCCCTCCCCGGTGTGGGGCTTGGGCTGCCCAGCCTGCCCACCTGTGGATGCCAGAGCACTCGATGCACAGCGTGATGCCCAGGTTGATGCTGGCCCACCGGGGGTCTGCCAGGCCGCAGTCGCAGCAGACAGCGTTCCCGGGAATGCTTTGCACCCTCTGGAGAGAGCTCTCTCCTTTCAGCAGCTTCTCTTTGGGTTCCGCACCCGTTTCCGGCTCCCCCTGGAAGGGGACGGCTTCCTCTCCACCTGGAGAAGAGCAGAAAGAGGGACTGGTGTGACAGTGGCCAATCTGCAAAGCCACCACAGCCGACACATCAAGGGCTGCTGCTGCCGCCTCCTCCTCCTGGCCCAGACTGCAGAAGGCCGAAAGGCCAAGCCCTCCACTGTCTGCCCCACACAGGCAGCAGCCACTGAAGACCTTCCTTCCCCCTAGCTCCTCTTCACCAACTGCAGCTGCAAGGAGGGACCTTCCTCTGGGCCCCAAAGGGAATCTACTAAAAGGAGTTTTAAGCCCTCGTGTGCTTCATTGCAGGGAGAGCAGGAGGCTGTGACACCTGGAGAGCCCTTTGCCAGCAGCGATGATCTTCTCAAGGCTGCCCTGCCCCCTGCCCTGCCCCCCTCTCCTACTTGCCTCTGTGCTGTCCCCTTTCTCCCTGTAGGCTGTGGCAATGCTGGCCTGCACCGCCTTAATCCACGCTTGCCGCAGCTTCTCTGAGTCTGCCTGAAGGATGCAGCTCCTGCAAGAGACACACAGATAGTGACAAGAGGAGAGAGAAAGGGAGGGAGAGAGGAAGAGAAAGGGAAACAATACAATACAATACAATACAATACAATACATACAATACAATACAATACAATACAATACAATACAATACCCATACCCATACCCATACCCATACCCATACCCATACCCATACCAATACCAATGACAATACAATACAATACCAGGTGGGTGCTGAGCACCCCCAGAGCCAGCTTGCCTCGCACCAACCATGCCTGTAAGCCCCCAACCACCCATCAAGCACCCTGGATGGACAGCCACGTGGGTCTATGTCTGTGAGGGCCCCAAGAAGCTGCTCCAGAGGCCCCATGCAAGGACTGGTGAAGGAGCTGTCCTTCCCCTATAGGCAGCCTCCAGATGGCCCGGCAAGTCCCCCCCCCCACACCCCTCCTGCCCATCTCCATCTCCACCGCCTGAGGCTCTGCCAAGGCCCCCTGGCACAGCCAGCACAGAACTGAGCCTCAGGAACAAGGAGAGGCAGCTCAGGGGACCTCAGTCCAGCCTGGGGACTGACCTCCTGCAAGCAAGGCTGATGCTCTGCCCCTGAGCTGCCGCCTTCCCCCCTGCTCCCAGCTTGGGGGCAGCAGGAAGCTGGACAGGTGAGCCGAGACAGGCCTCCAAATTCCCCCCAAGAAAGCAAACCGCCTGCCAAGCGACAAGTGGAGGAGGAGGAGGAGGAGAGGAAAGGCAGCTTCTGCCCCTTTGCCCATGTTTGGGTGTGTGTCAAATAGTTAAAATAAACCAAATTTGGGCCCAATTTCCATTTTAAACACATGTTGAAACAAAAAAACTGATATGGCATCTTACTCTAATATGAGTTATCAGCTAACTTTTAGAATACATTTTCTTTCACTAGTTTGGCAACTATTCACTGAACCTTCCATCAAAAGTTAGAAAAGTGATGACGATGAGCCTAGATGAGGACCGTTGACTTATCTGTCCTCTCTCCCCCTTGCGTCTCCCCCCCCCACCTTGGCCCTTCTGCCCCCCAGAGCCACCCCACCCTCCGGCTATTCTCTGCCCCTCTGGAGTCTCTCCAGAGACTTCCCAGGCCTCCTTACTTTGTTGGAGAGACGACCTCGAGAAAAGCAGAAAGCGCCTCTCAATGTCTTCGCAGTGCTTGACTGTGCAGAGCCGAAGGTCTTCCACGACTACCGTGGGGTTATCCTAGGGAGAAAGGAAGAGGGAAGCTCACCAGGAACACCTCTGGCCAGAAATGAGAGAAGGGCCCCGCAGCTCCATGGGCAGAGCCCCCGCCTGCCACGCAGAAGGGCCCACAACTCAGTCCCAGTGGGGCTGCAAGAAACTCCCTGCCAGAAACCCTGGAGAGATGCTGCTGCCGGTCAGTGTGGGCAAGGCTTCAGCCAGATACACTGAGTCCGGCCACTGGCCTAAGGCAGCTTCCTCTGCTCCTGTGATGGGAGAAGGAGGATGCAGCGCCCAGAGGGCACCCCACGGAGGAGGAGGAGTTTGGATTTGATCTCCCGCTTTAGCACTACCTGAAGGAGTCTCCAAGCGGCTCACATTCTCCTTTCCCTTCCTCCCCCACAACAAACACTCTGTGAGGTGAGTGGGGCTGAGAGACTTCAGAGAAGTGTGACTAGCCCAAGGTCACCCAGCAGATGCATGTGGAGGAGCGAGACATGAACCCGGTTCACCAGATTACGAGTCCACCGCTCTTAACCACTACACCACACTGACAGCCTGAGGGTCTCTTAAGGCCTCCCAGCTCTCCTTGGGTGCGCCCAAAGAAATCAGTCCCCAAGGCATGGGGTCAGGAACACCTCCTTTGGGGCCTCTCCTGCCTGCTGAGCCCAAGGGATCTCCAGCCACATCTCACACCCAAGCAGTCCGGGATAAGCATCCCTCCTGGGCCATCAAAGCCCCAGGCATTTCTGTCCCCCACTTTGTTCCCCTGGGCTTCATGCTAGCAGCCCCACTGCCTGCCCCTCACCCTGGAGAAGAGAGGAAAAGGCAGTTGAAAGCCAGGCAGGGCCCCCCAATGGTTGTGTACCCCCTGAGTGAGCTCCATACTCCACCCAAGTGGTCCACCTGTCCCAACCTCCTGCTCCCCAGCCCTTGGAGCCCCCCCTCCCCAGGCAAGCTTTCCCAGGACTCACCTTAAATTTCTTCTGGTAGACCAGCTGATTGTTCTGGATGGAGAACCAGCGCCTGCACAAGCGAAGGGAGCAAAATCAACAGCCCTCTCCTGGCAGCAGGAATCGGGGAGCCAGGAAGAGAGAGGACCTGAGCACACAGCAGCTACAACCCTCCACGGCAGCAGCACCCCAGTCCACAAACGCAGAGAGCACGGGACCTGGCTCTGGGAGGGGTGGGGGGGTCTCAGGAGGTCATGGGGGGGGGCTTCAGCAAATCACCACTAGCCTTAGCAGAGCCTTCTGCCTACGGTGGCTGGCAGGACAAACGCCACAGGAGCTGTCAGAGTGTTTTGCGCATTGAAAGTGCCTCACCTGCCGTTCATGGGCACAGGGAAGGAGGGGGAGAGTGCCCAGCTCAGACCAGGGCTCTGGGCATGGCCGCCATGGGGCAGAGCCAAAGCCAGGTGAAAGAGAACTCAGCAGGGAGCTCACTCCTCTCTCTCACATGGACACAGGCTGGGATCTCCTGACTCCCACTTGTTTCAAGTTGGAGGAGGAGGAGGCCTGTCTATGTCACCTTGAGCTCCATGGAGAAAAGGAGGGGGAGAAATGCAATAAATAAAAGAAAAAACAGGGAAAAGACCAAGCTGATCCCATAAACCTGCCCCCCTGCCCTGCAAAATAAGCCCCCACCTGGCTTCAGAAGCCCCACAGCAGCAAGGGTGTCTTGGTCTGCCCTACAGAGATGCCAGGCTAACCCTGCAGCATCACTTCCTGAAGCTGGGGAGATCCTTGCACTGCCTGGCAAATAACAGTGGTGAGAGTTGCAGGTTTTGAGTCGGGGAGTTCTGGTCAATGCTGCACCTCCGCTCCACAATCTCTTGCCTAACCAAGATCCAGCCCTGACAACCCCCCAGAGGAGCACAAGCAAAGGCTGCGTGGCCCCCGGAGGCTCAGCGTGAGACTCCCCACCACGTTCCACTTTATCTGAACACACTTCATTATTCCAAAGCAAGTGCAACACTCCAGACGTTAGGCCTACACAAGTTAATCATCAGCCCAGATTTAAGACGCCTGCGTTTCAAAACACACCAACACGTTTGCTGTTTGGAGGAGAAAGTAGTAAGATCAAGCATCTAGTCCAGGCAGACAGAGAAGAAGAAGGCAGGTCCTCCATGCCTAGGGGTGAAGGCGGGGGGGGGGGGGGGGAGAGAGACAATGTGCAATGGGGCAAAATGCAGAACAGCTGCAGGAAACACAAGGGGGACAGGGGGCTGGCCTGCAGGCTTGCTTCCTTGTGGGGCCAGTTGACAGAGGGACCCTCCAGCCAAGAGGGGAGGGGACTCTAGCTTTGTTTGCAGCAGAACTCCCTGCCCCCCTTGTTTTGCTGGGAAGTGACCAGACCCTGGTCAGCCTTGAAGAGAGAGAGAATCTGTTGGGGACTGAGAATCGCATGGTGCTGCTGTGACCGCTCTTCATCCAGTGCCGGGACCCACATCCAGATAGCTAGACCGCAGCTGTCCATGCATGGGGAGCCTCATGGCTGGATTGCTGCAATGTGCTAGAGGCGGGCTCCCCTTGGGGTTGGGCCAAAGGCTGCAGCTGGCGCAGAACGTGGAGGCCCAACTAACTCCATGTTTGGGCTGCCCCTCAAATGGGTGTCTACCTCCACCCCTCCACTGTGGCCAAGAGAGCTGGGTCAGCAGCTGCAAGGACTGGGGCCGGGGGGGGGGGG